>CM065599.1:6621532-7866532 GCA_033119425.1 Bufotes viridis | reverse complement strand
GCTCACCTCCGCCGTACAATTAAAGGGTCTTGAGAACAGAAGGTGCAGGAGGATTCCTGAAAATTCTCCCCGGTTTGACTGACAAATTGGCCTGTCAATCAGCTGCTCCTTCATCGGATCGTAAGCAGTAAATAAAATTATCTGTTCCGTGCATATGTTCCGGGGCTCTCGGCTCCGCACAGTCATCTTCACAGATAAACGGTTACCTCAATAGACTCATATCTAATTATCTCCAGGTTGACAAGCTAAACTGTGTCATTGTCTGACTCCATCTTCCACCCTACCCCAGCCTTCCAGGGTTGTCAGAGTTCCAAAAGGGGGGATTCCCATTCAGGACCCTCACCTCTAAAGAGCGTCTCTCACTCTGGAGGACCCAGGACGTTGCATTAGATAGATAACCCATTGATTTTAATAGGAACGGTGCAGTACTTCTTTTCGCCTGTGGTGGCACTGCAGGGAAATTCAACACGTGCTGCTGAGACCTCCCACAGATTACAGCTGATCGCCTGAGGTCCCAGCAATGGAAGAAGTGTCGTCAGCTTCTATTTTCATCAGTTCGTCACAGCTTTTTTGACCCTTTAACTCCACAATGAAGTTAAAAATATAGGCGTTAACCCTTTAAACGTTTTTTTTTTTAGACCAAACCTGAGAATAAAGAGGCTGCAGTGCTGATTTCGCAGGAAATTGCAGTCGCCGTGCCGCAGTAGCCTGTGCTGCAACTGGCAAGAGAAAAGCAGTGAAAGTTGTACAGCAGGCACCTATTCTTCCAGCGCAATACGTCATACGCACTTAGTAAATAGGCAGTGAATCGGGAGGTCAAAGGTCAAGTGCGCAGAATGGAATGTGGATCGATTGCTCCTGATTGGAGCATTGTGTGTACAGTATAAAGTGTAGAATATGGCAGAAAGCAAAACAAGATGCAAAAAACACTGCAAGAAAGTAATGGTTAATGGACAAGACCACGTGCAAAGAGATGTCAGCCTGGAGACCGGAGGGCGAAGACCCCTGGGAGCGGCATGAGCAAAAGGGTGGGCGCCGATTATCAAAGGAGGCTGCGGTCTGATAACATTGGCTAAACCAGTGTCCAGAATTACAGTATTTTTGGACATTGTCTACCTTTCCTCAGTCACCGATAGGTATGATCCTTTAAGGGACACATTTCTTGTCCATAAAGAGAGATACAAAACGGCAAAAACAGGAAAACATCACAAAGCTTCAGTGTGAACAGGATGGAAGTTTATTCAGTTCATGACACCCACTGGGTGATACAACAAGACGAAGACCCAAAACACACAAAAAGCGTGAAAAGATTTGTGGTTTGGAAAGGACAAATCAGGGTCCAGATCATAACCCTATGGTTAATCTATCTATCTATCTATCTATCTATCTATCTATCTATCTACCTACCTATCTATCTCATATCTATCTATCTATCTATCTATCTATCTATCTATCTATCTCATACCTATCTATCTATTTCCATCTATGTCCAGATCATAACCCTATGGTTACTCTATCTATCTATCTATCTATCTATCTATCTATGTATCTATCTATCTATCTATCTACCTACCTATCTATCTCATATCTATTATCTATCTATCTATCTCTATCTATCTATCTATCTATCTATCTCATATCTATCTATCTATCTATCTATCTATCTATCTATTTATCTTCTATCAATCTATCTATTTGTCTACCATATTTTTCACCCCATAAGACGCAAAAGTGGGGGATAAATGCCTCTCTTATGGGGAAAATACTTAGCTCATTAGTACCGGAGGACCGAGAAGCGGTGAAGGCTCTATACTCACCGCTTCGTGCGCAGCCTTCACATACAGCCGTCAGCAGGATGAAGAGGATAGTGATGTAGGTGAGGAGCGGAGGCGTCCTGGAGCAGGAGAGGTAAGTGTTTTTTTTATTTTATAAAACATGAGTCAATATGGAGATTCTGGGGGCAATATGGAGATGCTGGGGACTGATCTGGGGCAATATGGAGATACTGAGGGCTAATCTGAGGCAATATGGGCAATGGGGGCTGATTAGAGGCAAGGGGCTCTTATTGGAGGTCTGATCTGAGGTCTTGTTGGGGTCTTATTAACATTGGGGGTCTGATCCCTGGTCTGACCTGAGTTCTAATGAAATTTTTTTTTTTTCTTATTGTCCTCCTCTAAAACCTAGGTGAGTCCTTATATGGCAAAAAATACGGTATCTATCTATCTATCTATCTATCTACAAAAAGAAACAACCATATCACTGTCACAAAAGAGTGTAGATTATGGGTGCTATCCTTCTTGAGAAAGACCCCATTGATCTGGGCTGAAACATTGCATCTCGCGATAATAAAGCAGGTCTGCCACCCTTTTACCATCATTGAAGTGCTGCCTCGTGTTTTCGTCTGTCTGTCTGTCTGTCTATCTATCTATCTATCTGTCTATCTATCTGTCTATCTATCTATCTATCTATCTATCTATCTATCTATCTATCTATCTATCTCTATCTATCTATCTATCTATCTATCTATCTATCTATCTATCTGTCTATCTCATATCTATCTATTTATTTTTCTATCTATCTACCTACTTATATCTTTCTATTGCTATTGGTCTCATAAAGATGACAAACCATGGGTCTAATTAATGACTACAGTTCAAATTTACTTGGTCTCCAACTCCAGCCATGTGAACGTAATTTTGTTCTTCTTCCATTCCAGAGCTTAAAGTGAACCTAAAGCTTCAACTAAACCGTATCAACCTATTCTATATGTGATTCTGTAACATGCTTTATTATTATTATTTTTCTTTTCCTTGCTATGTAGATCTTTTACCGAGCAGAGCGGGCGCAGTCCGCAGGAACGGCGCAGACAGGAGCAGCGCTGTGTGCTCCACCCAGCCACCGCCTAATGGAATCTGTAAACCAGTACATAGCGGACATGTCAGCAATATACAGATTCCAAACCGCAACCGGCACCTGAACGTCAAGTGCCTATTTCACAGAAAAGTAGAAAAAAAAATTAAAGTATATTACAACATTTCTTTTTAGCACATTTAGAATAGGTTGTAATAAAATTTAGTTGAAAGTTTAGGTACCCTGTAATAAGACATCCCCTTTAATAAGACTTCCCCTTTAATAAGACTTCCCCTGTAATAAGACTTCCCCTGTAATAAGACATCCCCTGTAATAAGACTTCCCCTGTAATAAGACTTCCCCTGTAATAAGACATCCCCTGTAATAAGACATCCCCTGTAATAAGACATCCCCTGTAATAAGACATCCCCTGTAGACTAAGACATCCCCTGTAATAAGACATCCCCTGTAATAAGACATCCCTGTAATAAGACATCCCCTGTAATAAGACATCCCCTGTAATAAGACTTCCCCTGTAATAAGACTTCCCCTGTAATAAGACATCCCCTGTAATAAGACATCCCCTGTAATAAGACATCCCCTGTAATAAGACATCCCCTGTAATAAGACTTCCCCTGTAATAAGACTTCCCCTGTAATAAGACTTCCCCTGTAATAAGACTTCCCCTGTAATAAGACTTCCCCTGTAATAAGACATCCCCTGTAATAAGACTTCCCCTGTAATAAGACATCCCTGTAATAAGACTTCCCTGTAATAAGACTTCCCTGTAATAAGACATCCCCTGTAATAAGACATCCCCTGTAATAAGACATCCCCTGTAATAAGACTTCCCCTGTAATAAGACATCCCCTGTAATAAGACTTCCCTGTAATAAGACATCCCCTGTAATAAGACATCCCCTGAATAAGACATCCTGTAATAAGACATCCCCTGTAATAAGACATCCCCTGTAATAAGACATCCCCTGTAATAAGACATCCCCTGTAATAAGACATCCCCTGTAATAAGACATCCCCTGTAATAAGACATCCCCTGTAATAAGACTTCCCTGTAATAAGACATCCCCTGTAATAAGACTTCCCTGTAATAAGACATCCCCTGTAATAAGACATCCCCTGTAATAAGACATCCCTGTAATAAGACTTCCCTGTAATAAGACATCCCTGTAATAAGACATCCCCTGTAATAAGACATCCCCTGTAATAAGACATCCCCTGTAATAAGACATCCCCTGTAATAAGACATCCCCTGTAATAAGACTTCCCCTGTAATAAGACATCCCCTGTAATAAGACTTCCCCTGTAATAAGACATCCCCTGTAATAAGACATCCCCTGTAATAAGACATCCCCTGTAATAAGACATCCCCTGTAATAAGACATCCCCTGTAATAAGACATCCCCTGTAATAAGACTTCCCCTGTAATAAGACATCCCCTGTAATAAGACATCCCCTGTAATAAGACATCCCCTGTAATAAGACATCCCCTGTAATAAGACATCCCCTGTAATAAGACATCCCCTGTAATAAGACATCCCCTGTAATAAGACATCCCCTGTAATAAGACATCCCCTGTAATAAGACTTCCCCTGTAATAAGACATCCCCTGTAATAAGACATCCCCTGTAATAAGACATCCCCTGTAATAAGACATCCCCTGTAATAAGACTTCCCCTGTAATAAGACATCCCCTGTAATAAGACTTCCCCTGTAATAAGACTTCCCCTGTAATAAGACATCCCCTGTAATAAGACATCCCCTGTAATAAGACTTCCCCTGTAATAAGACATCCCCTGTAATAAGACTTCCCCTGTAATAAGACTTCCCCTGTAATAAGACATCCCCTGTAATAAGACTTCCTGTAATAAGACTTCCCCTGTAATAAGACATCCCCTGTAATAAGACATCCCCTGTAATAAGACTTCCCTGTAATAAGACATCCCCTGTAATAAGACATCCCCTGTAATAAGACATCCCCTGTAATAAGACATCCCCTGTAATAAGACATCCCCTGTAATAAGACATCCCCTGTAATAAGACATCCCCTGTAATAAGACTTCCCCTGTAATAAGACATCCCCTGTAATAAGACTTCCCCTGTAATAAGACATCCCCTGTAATAAGACTTCCCCTGTAATAAGACATCCCCTGTAATAAGACTTCCCCTGTAATAAGACATCCCCTGTAATAAGACTTCCCCTGTAATAAGACATCCCCTGTAATAAGACTTCCCCTGTAATAAGACATCCCCTGTAATAAGACTTCCCCTGTAATAAGACATCCCCTGTAATAAGACATCCCCTGTAATAAGACATCCCCTGTAATAAGACATCCCCTGTAATAAGACATCCCCTGTAATAAGACATCCCTGTAATAAGACATCCCCTGTAATAAGACATCCCCTGTAATAAGACATCCCCTGTAATAAGACATCCCCTGTAATAAGACATCCCCTGTAATAAGACATCCCCTGTAATAAGACATCCCCTGTAATAAGACTTCCCCTGTAATAAGACTTCCCCTGTAATAAGACATCCCCTGTAATAAGACATCCCCTGTAATAAGACATCCCCTGTAATAAGACATCCCCTGTAATAAGACATTCCCTGTAATAAGACTTCCCCTGTAATAAGACATCCCCTGTAATAAGACTTCCCCTGTAATAAGACATCCCCTGTAATAAGACTTCCCTGTAATAAGACATCCCCTGTAATAAGACATCCCCTGTAATAAGACATCCCCTGTAATAAGACATCCCTGTAATAAGACATCCCCTGTAATAAGACATTCCCTGTAATAAGACATCCCCTGTAATAAGACTTCCCCTGTAATAAGACATCCCCTGTAATAAGACATCCCCTGTAATAAGACATCCCCTGTAATAAGACTTCCCCTGTAATAAGACATCCCTGTAATAAGACTTCCCCTGTAATAAGACATCCCCTGTAATAAGACATCCCCTGTAATAAGACATCCCCTGTAATAAGACATCCCCTGTAATAAGACTTCCCCTGTAATAAGACATCCCCTGTAATAAGACTTCCCCTGTAATAAGACATCCCCTGTAATAAGACTTCCCCTGTAATAAGACATCCCCTGTAATAAGACTTCCCCTGTAATAAGACTTCCCTGTAATAAGACTTCCCCTGTAATAAGACATCCCCTGTAATAAGACATCCCCTGTAATAAGACTTCCCCTGTAATAAGACATTCCCTGTAATAAGACATCCCCTGTAATAAGACATCCCCTGTAATAAGACTTCCCCTGTAATAAGACATCCCCTGTAATAAGACATCCCCTGTAATAAGACATCCCCTGTAATAAGACTTCCCCTGTAATAAGACATCCCCTGTAATAAGACATCCCCTGTAATAAGACATCCCTGTAATAAGACTTCCCTGTAATAAGACATCCCCTGTAATAAGACTTCCCTGTAATAAGACTTCCCCTGTAATAAGACTTCCCCTGTAATAAGACATCCCCTGTAATAAGACATCCCCTGTAATAAGACATCCCCTGTAATAAGACATCCCCTGTAATAAGACATCCCCTGTAATAAGACATCCCCTGTAATAAGACATCCCTGTAATAAGACATCCCCTGTAATAAGACTTCCCCTGTAATAAGACATCCCCTGTAATAAGACATCCCCTGTAATAAGACATCCCCTGTAATAAGACTTCCCCTGTAATAAGACATCCCCTGTAATAAGACATCCCCTGTAATAAGACATCCCCTGTAATAAGACATCCCCTGTAATAAGACATCCCCTGTAATAAGACATCCCCTGTAATAAGACTTCCCTGTAATAAGACTTCCCCTGTAATAAGACATCCCCTGTAATAAGACTTCCCTGTAATAAGACATCCCTGTAATAAGACTTCCCCTGTAATAAGACATCCCCTGTAATAAGACATCCCCTGTAATAAGACATCCCCTGTAATAAGACTTCCCCTGTAATAAGACATCCCCTGTAATAAGACTTCCCTGTAATAAGACATCCCCTGTAATAAGACATCCCCTGTAATAAGACTTCCCTGTAATAAGACATCCCCTGTAATAAGACATCCCCTGTAATAAGACATCCCCTGTAATAAGACATCCCCTGTAATAAGACATCCCCTGTAATAAGACTTCCCTGTAATAAGACATCCCCTGTAATAAGACATCCCTGTAATAAGACTTCCCCTGTAATAAGACATCCCCTGTAATAAGACATCTCCTGTAATAAGACTTCCCCTGTAATAAGACATCCCCTGTAATAAGACATCCCCTGTAATAAGACTTCCCCTGTAATAAGACATCTCCTGTAATAAGACATCTCCTGTAATAAGACTTCCCCTGTAATAAGACATCCCCTGTAATGAGACTTCCCCTGTAATAAGACTTCCCCTGTAATAAGACTTCCCCTGTAATAAGACTTCCCCTGGAATAAGACATCCCCTGTAATAAGACTTCCCCTGTAATAAGACATCCCCTGTAATAAGACATCTCCTGTAATAAGACTTCCCCTGTAATAAGACATCCCCTGTAATAAGACATCCCCTGTAATAAGACTTCCCCTGTAATAAGACTTCCCCTGTAATAAGACTTCCCCTGTAATAAGACTTCCCCTGTAATAAGACATCCCCTGTAATAAGACTTCTCCTGTAATAAGACTTCCCCTGTAATAAGACATCCCCTGTAATAAGACTTCCCCTGTAATAAGACATCCCCTGTAATAAGACTTCCCCTGTAATAAGACTTCCCCTGTAATAAGACATCCCCTGTAATAAGACTTCCCCTGTAATAAGACATCCCCTGTAATAAGACTTCCCCTGTAATAAGACATCCCCTGTAATAAGACATCTACTGTAATAAGACTTCCCCTGTAATAAGACATCCCCTGTAATAAGACTTCCCCTGTAATAAGACTTCCCCTGTAATAAGACTTCTCCTGTAATAAGACTTCTCCTGTAATAAGACATCCCCTGTAATAAGACTTCCCCTGTAATAAGACTTCTCCTGTAATAAGACATCCCCTGTAATAAGACATCCCCTGTAATAAGACTTCCCCTGTAATAAGACATCTCCTGTAATAAGACATCCCCTGTAATAAGACTTCCCCTGTAATAAGACTTCCCCTGTAATAAGACATCCCCTGTAATAAGACTTCCCCTGTAATAAGACTTCCCCTGTAATAAGACATCCCCTGTAATAAGACTTCCCCTGTAATAAGACATCCCCTGTAATAAGACTTCCCCTGTAATAAGACATCCCCTGTAATAATACATCCCCTGGAATAAGACATCCCCTGGAATAAGACTTCCCCTGTAATAAGACATCTCCTGTAATAAGACTTCCCCTGTAATAAGACTTCCCCTGTAATAAGACTTCCCCTGTAATAAGACTTCCCCTGTAATAAGACATCCCCTGTAATAAGACTTCCCCTGTAATAAGACTTCCCCTGTAATAAGACATCCCCTGGATGCTGGAAAACCTCTTTGAAAAGAATAAGAAGACTCTACACTACAGGAATGCTCAACCTGGAGCCCTTCAGCTGTTGCAAAACTACAACTCCCAGCATGCCCCAGTTACTGTGGGCTATCCAGGCATGCTGGGAGTTGTAGTTTTGCAACGGCTGGAGGGCCGCAGGTTGAGCATTCCTGCTCCACATCAGCCAATAAGAAGCCTAGAGACGGTGCCCCAGACCTGGCTGCGATTTCCACCTCTAGATCCCTAAACCTATATCTCCACCAAGAATATTATTCTATCAACCAAGGGTCAGGTAACCTGTAGCTGAGAAACTACAACTCCCAACATGCATACTTGTTTGCCTAATCTCGGAGTCCTCATGGAAATAGATCATGCTGGGAGTTGTAGTTGCACCACAGCTGGAGTCCTGGAGTTCGCTGACACCTGCCCTATAATGAATATCATTATCTGCCATTCGTAACCGATGACCCCAGAAAAAAATGGCAGATCCTTTCTGCTTCTCCATCTCCGTGGCTCGTGGCTCTTCCCAGGCGGCCTGTGTTGTGTGATATATGAACTGCGGCTCTTTACATCAACATGCAGAACAGGCAGCAGTAAATATTTAGGGTTTATTTCCAGCTTTTTGGCATCTGTAAAAAAAAAAAAACAACATAAAAAAATAAAAAAATAATTGTAACATTGCAACATCACATTCTCTTTGAAGTTTAAAATATCTAAATTCAAAATAAACCTTTTTCATTGAAATCAAAGTGATATCGGCTGTATCTGCAGTGAGTGCCGGAAGCACAGCCCTCCTCCCCTCCCCCGCCCCCTCCTCACATACATTTTTTGAAGGTAATCTCTAGAAAGTAGTTTGTACTCGTGTTTTCACAGTGATTAAATATGCAAAGTAATTTTCATGATTATCACCCCGTCCTGAACCAAATCAGATGTGGCCACGCTTCCCTTTTTTTTTTTTTTGCAAAGCTTGTTATTGCATCAAATTTCGAAGCAAATCCCCTGAATTTGGCAGATCATCGTTTTAAAAGGGGGCTTGTTAAGGTAATGATTAAATTAAACCACCCCTTTAAGAATATTTAGATCTGGTCTGCCAAGCAAAACCGTCTAATGGTTTTTAAATTAAAGGCTGAGAACGCTGGTGCGGTCCCTTTGTGGGTCAAGTAGGTATTAATGAATGCTAAGAAGTAGTTTTTTTTTTCCGTTTTTTTTTTCCATCACTTTCACATCTGTGAAAAGATGTAAGAAAAAAAAAAGCAAAGCCGAGAGGAGAAGCCCCTGCCTCTATATGAGCGCGATTCTGCTGAAGGAGCTGCTATAACGTTGGCTGCCTAGGTGGCACTGCTCAGGATTGCTGGTATAGCAGTCACGCCTGGGCCCCTGGTACCTCAGGGGGCCCACAGGTCACTCTGTCACATATGACGCCAATATTATAAACGGCACGTGGTGGGTGAGGGCGCTCACGCTGATCTTGTCAGTGGTTGACACTCACTGTGCTGAATATTGTCTTGGAAGAATCTAACATGTCAATATGGCAGCCATAAAATAAAAATATTCCCTTCATCGCACCTCCTTCTGTTCTTTTTTCTAAAACTTTCCTCTCAATGTTTTTTTACTACAGTCTTATATCTTACATTCAGTCAGATTAGTTCTTCTTTTCTTCTCTCTTTACTTTCATCTTTCCTCCCCTTCCCTTGTCTCTCCCTCATTCTTTCTTTACCTTATTGCTTCTTACTTTTTTCTTTTTTTCCCATTTTCTTCCTTCCCTTCCTTCTTTCCTTCCTTTCTTGTTCTCGCCTATCTGTCTTTCCTTTGTTCCTCTCTTCTTCCTTTCAGGTTCTACTTTCTTTCCTCCCCCTTTCTCCTTAAATCCTTTCTCAATTATTTTCTCTCTCCAATCCTTCTTTCCTTTCTTCCTTCATTCTGCCCTTCTTCACTTTCTCCCCTTTTCCCACCCACTTTACTTTTTCTCTTTTTTTCCTACTTCCTCATTTCCTTCCTTTCTTCCTGTCCTTTTTCTTTCCCCCCTTCCTTCCTGATGCCCTTCCCTCTCATACTTACCTCTTTCTTACTTCATCCTTTCCTTCCTTCTCTCTTTCGTTCATGCTTCTTTCATTCCTTTTCCCTTCCTTTCTGCATTCCACCTACATTTCTTTCATTTCTTCCTCACATCCCTTCTTCCTCCCAAATTTCCTCTCTTTGTGCTTTCTTAAATTTTTCCTCCTATTCTTTCCTCGCATGCTCCCTTCCTGCTTTCTTTCTTCTCACTTACTTCTTTCCTTCCCTCACATACTAACTTTTATCCTCCCAACCATCCATCCTTCTTTTCTCCCTTCCTCCATTTCTTCCTTCTTTTCTTCATCTCTTCTTCACTGCATCTCTTCCTCCCTCTCCCTCCCTTCCCTCCTTCCTTCTCGCTTCCTTCCTTTTTCCCATCCTTTCTTTCTTCTTCTCTTTCTCCTTCATCACTTCCCCATGGTCTTCTTATTTCTTTCACTTTTCATTTTTCTCTTTTCCCTCCTCTGTTCTTTGTTTCTTCTTCTTCTGATTATTTGCTGTGCCTTCCACGTGTCCTCTGTCCTGGACGGACTATCGCTGCCATCGGTGGACCTCTCACCCTATACATAGGAGGTGCTATGGGCCTTCAGTTACACTCATTTGCCCTCCACCCTGCTTGCTGCCCATAGGGTGATGTCTTCTAAACTTTCTAAGTGACCGTGAAGGAAATCACTGGAGCTGAAGACTCCTCGTCAGGAGAAATGTACATTGTCTAATAGAAAAGAAGCTGAATTATTATTACAGGCGAGGTCCTCCGAAGCCTAAATTACCCGTCCTATTAATACAAGAGCTGACAATGCAGAATATGCAAAGTCCAGAGCTAATTATAACACTTGTAACGAGGAAAGTAGAAGTGTCACATTAAACATTTTTCACAAGTCGCCTACTTTTTGGTCGAATTCCTGATCTAGAATCGTTCAATGCTAAGGAGCCTCAACCCCACCATCAATCTTCCCACAAACTCTATTCCCAGCTTTTGATGATTTTGTCACAAGTCATTTTCTTAAAGAATTGTTTCCATAAAAACGACTCTCTTGAGCGATAAAACATTATTTTGTAATTGATCATAAGGGGATTAATAGGGCTAAATCTGGCAGAAGCAGGACGAGGACTGTAACTGGCCACCGCCGGGCCTTGACTGCAAGCCAACTGTTCAATTAGCAGAGAAGACTTACTGATCTCCCCACTAGTCTCATCTATTTTATCTAGAAGAAAAAGCCCTTTTTTTGCCCATTAAAGATAAATGTTACATTTTTATCATCACAATTCCACAATTTCAAATCAATTTAAACATTTAAAGATTCATTCCTGGTAGATGCAGTCACTGGGCTTCAACTTCATCAATCGTCCTCTCTGGGACCGATAAGGAGTTCTCTGCTTCCGTTAGAAACTTTTATACGTGGTGTAACTATTCCAGAAGCCACTGGTTGGGGATTACAGCACTGCCGACGTCAGGGAAGACTGAACCTGCGGAAAGCTGGGTGACAACTCCACTAACCAGTGATAGAGGCCAGATGTGGTTGTCACTTTGCAGAAAGAGAGAAAGAAAGAAAGATAGCTAGATTGACAGACAGGTAGATAGATCTGAGATAGATAGATAGATAGATAGATAGATATTATCAGATAGATATAGATAAATGATAGATAGATAGATAGATAGATAGATAATAGATTTTATCAGATAGATAGATAGATCAATAGATATGAGATAGATAAAGATAAATGGTAGATAGATAGATAGATAGATAGATAGATAGATAGATAGATATAGATAAATGATAGTTAGGTAGATATGTAATTCATAGATGATAGATAGAAGGACAGATAGGTAGGTAGATGATATGTAGATTGATAGGAGATAAATAGGTATTTAGAAATCTTTTTATAGATAGGGAAAACAATCTTAAACCAGAAGCTTTTGTTACATTTTTCTGTCTGTGATGTTGCAGTCGATTATCGTAACCATATTTTAAACAAGAAGCAGAAATTACAGAAACACATTAAACTGGATATAAAAATTCCTCTTCAAGTGGGATTAAAATATTGAAATATTAATTTAGATGGCATTACCTGATGAGATATCCACCTGTCCAGCAGATATATGACGCCTCTACGTTCTAAGGAAGAACACTCAATAAACTTGTGTTTTTTATACTTTGCTCCACAGATTGCTTTGATTTTATTTATTTTTTTACTTTTTTACTCTTTCTTTTTTTTTGCTCCAGATTCCACTTTTCTACCTCGTGGCCCAGATTGCATTTTATAATCAGAGACGTGATGGAAGAGCGGTCTTTACCCTAAAATGCAATCACATTTAATCATATTTAATATGCTTATTTTTCACCTCATCAAACTTTTAACATTTGATTTCCAGCCTCTGATTTTCCGGAGATTCAGTATCTCGCATTGTGAAATATTACATTTGCTTCGAGGCCATCGCCCGGACGAATCTTTTACTTCTATGGATCAGACTTTCTCCCCACCTCTGGCTTATTACAGTCTGACTTTATAAAAGGGGAATTTTCAAAAACGTCATAAAAAATGTAGATATCGATGCATAATTCCATGATCATACAAAGAGACGTGGCGGTAGGTCATGTGATCTCATGAAGGGTCAGTTCTGGTACTGGTGTCAACCAAGAGATAGAAACAAAAAAAAATTGTGAACCCCTCAAAATTACATTGAGAGGTGTTTGTTCAGCTCATGTCTTCCTGTACCCCCTGACACATGCACTCTTGGCTTGGCGGAGCATGCATGTGTGCTGAATGCAGAGAGAGGTGTAGGCGTCTAACATACCTGTTGGCGACTCATCTCCATTGGGACCAAAAAGGGTTGGGCGATAGATGGTCGTCCAGTCCTGCCAAACTTGGAGCGTGTGACCGCCACATCTAATTAATCATAACTGGTAACAATGGTGTCGTTATGAAAGGACTGTATGTATGGAGTTATATGGTCACTGTATGGCGATACTGTTTGAGCACTGTATGGTGGTATTCACGTGGTGCTGCTACTTAGGCACCACATAGTGCAGCCCTTGTGCAGTGTATGGTGGTGCTCAGGGGAGGACTGGCCATAGGTCCTACAAAGAAATCTCCGGGTGGGCCGATGCCCAGGGGGCCACCCGAGGTCTCCTCGTGGCCACCAGCCAGGTATCTGATGCTCTTAGCATTAATTAATTACACCCCTGGCCAGCAGCCGCAGATGTCCTCCTTAAATCAGCTGTCTCACTGTCCTCAGTATGGTGGTAGGGACATATTTTAGGCTGCACTGCTATATTTGGTTCTGCTGGGGCGGTATTTTGTGCTGCAATTTGGTATTGCTGGCTCCTCCTACTTTTGTTGTCCCTGCCTACTTGGGGCTTGTTTTGTCCATTCTCTTGTCCATTTGGACTCGCCTACATATTGGGCCGCTTTTAAGGTTTTTTTTCCAGGGCCACTTTAAGTTCCCAGTCTGCCCCTTCTTATATTGTAATTTAGTCAACAGTATGGAAATATTATGTGGTCATGTTATAGCACTATTATTTGAGTATTATATTGTATAGTGCTTATAATTAGACGCTATATAACAGTTCACAATATGGAAGAACATCGCTTCTACATCGTCATCGAGCAGAAACCTGTAAAGCAACCAACGTCAATGGGGATTCTTCTAGAAGATGCCCCATCCTGGAGCCAGAGCACCGCGGCCTCCTCAAACAGCTGATCACCGAGGAACTGGGAGTCGAACCCCCACCGATCAGGTATTAATGACCTATCCGGAGGATAGGTCATCAATATTAACCCTTTGAGGACACGATGATTTTATGTTTTTTTATTTTCGTTTTTTACTCCCTGCATTCCTGAAAAATTCCCATACATTTTTTTATTTTTCTGTTGGCATAGCCATATGAGGGATAGTGATGGGCGACATAAGCAATATTCAAATTCGCGATATTTAGTGAATTTTTGGCAGAATATTCGCCATAAATTAGCAAATTATTTACTTGATTGCGATAATCGGCAATGTAATATATTCGGGATTAAAATTCGCGATTAGAATATTCGCGATCAACACTAAGGGGTAGGAAACTTTCCTATTGGTTGCTAGGGATGTTGCTAAGTGGCTATATTCACGATAAATTTGCGATTAGAAAATTCGCGATCAACACTAAGGCCTCATTCACACGACCGTATGGCTTTTTCAGTATTTTGCGGATCCGTGGTTCCGTTTTTTGCTTCCATTGTGTTTCCGTTTCCGTTCCGTTTTTCCTTTCCGTTTTTCCGTATGGCATATACAGTATACAGTAATAACATAGAAAAAAATGGGCTGGTCTTAACATTTTCCATAGATGGTTCCGCAAAAAACGGAACGGATACAGAAGACATACGGATGCACTTCCGTATGCTTTCCGTTTTTTTGCGGACCCATTGACTTGAACGGAGCCACTGAACGTGATTTGCGGACAAGAATAGGACATGTTCTATATTTAAACGGAACGGAAAAACGGAAACGGAAGGCATATGGAGACACTTCAGTATTTTTTGCAGTCCCATTGAAGTGAATTGTTCAGTATACTGTCAGTATACTGAACTGAAAAAACGGCCAGTATACGGTCCGCAAAATACTGTCGTGTGAATGAGGCCTAAGGGGTAGGAAACTTTCCTATTGGTTGCTAGGGATGTTGCTAAGTGGCGATATTCACGATAAATTTGCGATTAGAATATTCACAATCAACACTATTCGCGAATACGAATACATAGCACTATATTCTAAATATTTGTGAATTCTCACAGTGGCGATATTTACGATTAACATTAGCGATTTTAATTTTCGCGCTCAACACTAATGACGGATTGTTTTTTTACAGGACAAGTTGTACTTTCTAATGGCACCATTTAATATTCCATAGGATGCAGAGGGGAATTAAATTTCACCACAGTTTTATGGATTTTTTTTTTACTGTGTTCCTTATGCCAATTCCCTTCATTCTCTGGGTCAGTACGATTACAATGATACTACATTTACATTTATTGTATATATATTTTTTGGTTTTATAAGCCATATTCTGACCCCCATAACTTTTTTATATTTATATCTACTCTGCTGTGTGAGGGATTATTTATTTACTTTGCAATCCGTACTTTTCAGTAATTCCATTTTGTGGAGTGTATGAATTTTTGATCACTTGTTATTCAATTTTTGGGGGGAGGTGAAGTGACATAAAAATGCCGAATCGGCCTTTATTTTTATTTTGCTACGCCGTTTGCCATATGGGATAAATACTTTAATATTTTAATAGTATGGGCCATTTTGGGATGTGGCAATGCCTATGATGTTTTTTTGCTGTTTATTTATTTTTATTTTAAATTTCGGAAAAGTGTCGCTAATTTTTTTATATTTTTAAAAACCCTTTTGTAACTTCCTTTTAGCCTTTTTCCTAGAGCACATGAACTTGCAATGTTCAGATTGCCTTTTTCATACATAGTTGTACATTAGTGTGTATAAAACTCAGTCTATTTTAATATAGTGCTGTCAGGCTCAGGCCTATTACCACTAAGGAACGCCTTCCCCAATCTCAGAAACGGTATGACGTTCCAACCCCGGGAGCGCAGTACTTGAGGGTTTTCTGCCCTGACATTTGATCACAGCATCTGTGGGGGTTGAATGTCTGAGAATGGCATTATCACTGATCACAGGCATTAGCCTCGGGTGTCTGTTGTGTGAAACAGCAAAGACCCTGTGGCTACGATGCTTGCTTCAATCCGGGGGGGCGCCATCTTTAAAGAGGTTTTCCGAGATTTTTTGTTACTGATGACCTATCATCAATATCTGATCAGTGGGGGTCCAACACCCGGGATGAGCCCCACCGATCAGCTGTCTGAGATGGTACCAGCACTCCTTCTCACAGCTTCTCCTAGGCCAGTGACAGCTTCATGTGTCACATGGCCTAGGAGCAGCTCAGCCCCATAGAAGTGAATGGGGTTGAGCGCGATAAGAAACACAGCCGCTATACAATGTACGGCGCTTTTCTTGGTAAGCTGTGAAAAGGCCGTGGCACTCACAGGAGCGCCGGTCCCTTCTCAAACAGTCAGACATCCACCAGAGGATAGGTCATCAGTAAAAAATCATCTCAGAAAACCGTTTTTAAGAGACGACATCCACCAGGTATGTACGACGGAAGTCGTGAGGGGGTTAAACACCTGGAAAACCCCTTTAAGCTGGCCATACACATAGTTGTGAATTGGTTGAACCTGCCAATGATGGGATGGGATGACCATCTAATGACAATGCTGGGAGAGAGAAGGGTCGAGCACGTTGGATTCAACTTGCCCAAACCTTTTGTTCAAAAAGTTACAAAAACAAAATCATGAAGACCTAATTGGACGCGGTCTTTGCCGTGCAATCCCCCCAGTTTGAAAGCTAAGAAGTTCGAAGCACAATTTACTATCATGATGAGAATTTTATTCGCCTGCCGCCCATGACATTAACCCAGAATAATGGGCCACGGCTCAGATGCCACTGATAGGGAAGGAGTGTCATACGGGGTGTAATGGGCAATGCCGCAGAGCCCGTTTCAGTCCGGGGACGGCGCCTCCTGATGAAGTTACAAGTTTATTGAGCCTCTTACGATGAAATATTTAAACAATTGAGAGCGTGCGGTTCTGGAGCATTAAGTCGATTCCCGATGTAAATCAAGGAGCATCTGAACGGCCTCTGACAAAATCAATTACGTTATGTAAGTTGGAAAGAGATGTAGCGGCATTGTACGGGGATCAGACGCCGCTGATTTCCATGAATATTGAAAATTAATAATGCTTCAACTCTGCCTTATTAGAAATGTGATACCTTGGTAATGAGAGATGGAACGATGAAGCCGCCGCTGTTTGGTTTGGAGATAGCCCGCTCGCTCCTGTTACCCAAACACGACGCCCGCTTCCAAAAAAAATAAAATAAAAAATGTACCTATATTAGATTATGCAGATAAAATCTATGAAAATGCTTCTAATCTCCTTAGGTTCTGCCGAGGAGAAGCCCATACTTAGATTTGCATTAGATTTCCGACTTTGAAATCCATTATTATAAGTCACTTGCTGACTTTGATATCCCGTCTTTACATCTTACAGAGAGGTGGAACACGCGTTTAGAGATATCGCGCTTTTAGGATAAGGCCATTCAAATCTCTTTTGAAGGTCAATTCGTCTCCTTATGATTTAAAAATAATATTAGGGGAGATAGGAGTGGCGAGACCGGGCTGATTGAGTTTCCTTTCTTGAGAAGGGAGAAGAAATAACGGGTGAGACTTGGGAAGAGCTCATATTCTTATTGAGTCCAAACGAAATGTCGCGTCCTTCAAATGACCTTGACTTTTCAGATGACGATTCGCGAATAATTTTTAGCAGTTTTCATGCTTTATATTGACGTTGGTGCATATAAAAATTATCCACAGTGCAAATTGTAGAGGGGTGGGTGATAGTAGAAAGTGAAGTGGAGCCCTCTGCTGGAACACTTCCTTTTCTGGGACGGGATGAGCGTAACCTCGATGATCCCTACACCTGTCCCATTGTAGGGGAGAAAGATGGCATGGTCTCAGTTGCAGCTCATATGCCCCCCAAATGTTCACAGATACGAGCACATGTAAAGATACAACCATAAGCACACATACAATACACAATTTCACAGGCATACACATAAAAAGACATACACATACACATGAACCGGCATACACATGCACACATGGACATACAGAGACATACACATACATGTACAGTCACACTCACATAAACAAGCATACACATATACATAAAGGCATACACATAAACACATATACACACATAGAATAGACGTATAATTATGCACACATGGACATACATAAAAAGACATATGTTGCAGTGGTGGCCGGTGCTCACTACTGTCCTGCTCATCCAGAGAGGCACAGGTGCCATGTGACTTACCCTTCCTTCTCTGTCCCGGCAGTTGGGATCTGCTTGTCCTCCATTGCTCACCCACAGCAGGCCTAACCGTCTGCATCCCACGTGTTTCTGCAGAACACAGCCTCTGCCTCCTTCCTGGTCGCACTCTCAGGTTCCTTAGGGCCCATGTCTGCCCCCTTTCCGACTCCTAAAGGGAAAGCAGGCATGCATCCCAAATTCCACCAGCCAATAGCTGTCAACCTGTGGCTATTTCAGGCATCTTCACCAGTGCGAGGGTCCCTGAGCTTTAGATTTCTAGTTGCTAGTTCTTAGTTTAGATGTGCTGTTCGGTTTTTCTGCCCGTGTACTGATCTCTGCCTGTTTACCAACTCTGACCCTTGGCTGCCCTGACCTAAACCTGATTACCATATTGATCCTCTGCTGCTCACCCTGACTTCAGACTGGTTTTATGGATTTGCACAAACTTTGCTTGCCTTGACCTCTGTCTGGTTCCTGACTACAAATATTGCTTGCTCCCTCAGAGATTCACACTGTTGTCTCTGACACTCATGGGTCAGTTGTCAACTACACCGGGACTATTCCAAGAGGTAGCAGCTTGGTCGCTCCCCTGCAGCGAAGTCCAGATCCATGTGTAAGAGATTAAAAGGTAAATACTAGGGGACTGCTAGGATAATGCCCTTAGGTCTAGCCCAAAGTCAAATCGGTTGGTTGGCACAGTGGTTCCACTCCCACTGTCCGTAACACTATACACATATGCACACACACAGATGTGCACTTTTTGCCAGTGCTGTATACCCTACAGAGGAAGCTATGAAGTAATAAGCTCTTATGGGCTGAATCTAACATATAACGAATCTGAACTGCACCCAATAGAGCCAAGTGACATTTACTTGGGGTCTTTCAGGTTACTGTCAATTTGATTACAAGATATTTGCTGCATGCCACCAAAAGCCAAAAGTGATGGACCCTTCTTCGATAGAAAGACCAAATGCAAATATGAACAGACCCTAGTAATGTTAGTGCATTGCTACCAGTCATATACCTACCCAACCATTTCAGGGGTTCGTATCCATATAAAAACCGGGACCCCTGCCAATCACGATTTCCTTGAGCATGTACCTTCTCTACAGGACAAGCTTAAATGGGCTGAGTCGCAGTGCCAAACACCACCACATGAAAGAGGGCACCGCTAGGTCTGGTACTCTTTTTGCTGATTACTTGGGGTCTATGTGGCAGATTAAAATTCGATAGCCTATCTTACACATGGAGTGGGACTAAAACGGCCATGCACATCGGTTGAAGGCTTCTTTGGCCAACAGCTCTTTCTTCCAGCTCCCACAAACACATCCATGCTCCATTATCTTTCCTGACAACACAAGGATCACACTTGTTGAAATCCATCAGCTTGATTGTTTTTTCCCCAATGGCGGAGGCCATGACTGCGCATTAGACGGTCTACCGGTCTTGCCTAAATTGCCAGATTCAGTTGACATTCACCTAATGTTCATAGACCCCATTAGCCTATGGACACCCTCAGTTTATTATAGGATTCTCATGCCTCTGGGATGGCGACTTATGCCATGTTCGGAATATATAGACATTTTTTTAGTTTTTTTTTTTAGCATAACAGCATGCGTCAATAAGCCGGTACTTTCAGATCTTTAATTAGACCCCGGTACAGTAGCAGCAGAAGGATCATCATTCAGTTCTTAGGCTCTCTTCAATCCATCTCAAATTCTGCTTGCCTGTCATGTGGTTACAGATGGGGTCCAGCATTTTGTTTTCCAGCTGACTCTACAGGAGGAGTATATTTCCTCTGCATCACTTCATAGCCAGGAAGTGTCATTTCGAATTTCCACCTTTATTGATCCTGGTCAGCACTTATTGACAGCTGAAAAAGATAATATTTTAATTGGGGATCAGATAGATGTCGCTGAGTATTGAGTGTCACTTTTGCCTCCCAGAAGAATACGCCAGAAGCTCTGCAACCGGAGGACAAAGATTAATGTGTTGTCCTTTTATTGAGGTGACCCACGATACGAGCGTCGCTGGCTGCCATGACTGAGCAGGGCTTAATGTTACACGGCTTAAAGGTTAACTGAGAAATAATCAATGCTCCTTGTAGAGGAGGGCGACAGCAAATAGACCCGAGCTGTGTCCTCAGCGCCTGGTTCTGATGGATTGTAGTGGGAGCGGATCAGAGTTCACCCGTAAGTGGCCAGCGATCCCCTGGGAGGGTCTTCTAGGTCTTCGAGGTCTCCATGAAGTCCACAATTCTAAGGAGTTTGTTCTGGGAATGCAATGAAAAAGGATTCCAATTTGCAAACTTTGTAGAATTTCAAATAACTGTAAAACAATATGTACAATGTAAGCAAGTGATGTCATCCTGTGTACATCTGACAAATGACGTCACTTCTTGTTTTGGTGATCATGGAGTCTTGTTTTCTAAAAGACCTCGCTGTAGTCACAAATATTAATGCAGATAGGGGCCTGGGAGGGAACAGGACTGAGAGGCTGCACTCATGCTGCTTTGGATGGGTCATTTCTATCCTGGGGTAGAAGAGAGCATGGATGTTCCACCCATGAAGATGGAAGCATGGATAATGTCTTCTAGTCCTGGGGAAAGCACGGCATAGCTGCTCCACCCATAAAGACAGAAGCTGTTTTAGAATAATGTCTTACAGTCCTGGGGAGAACAAGACAGAGCGGCTCCAGTCTTGAAGATAAGCAGTTATGGCTTCCAGTTCTAGAGTGAACAATGCAGGATGGTTCCACTAACGAAGGCAGAATCAGTTAAGGATGATGCCTTTCAGTCCTGGGGAAAAAACCAAAGGGCAGCTCCAACCATGGCAGATACAGTTCTACCAATTGTCTTCTAGTTCTAGAGAGAACAGATCATGAAGATGGAAGCAGTTATGGATGATGAGTTCCAGTCCTAGGGAGAACACGGCAGGGCTACTCCACCCATGAAGACAGAAGCAGTTATTGATGGTGGTTTCTAGTCCTGAGGAGGACAGGACAGAGCAGCTCAACTCATGAAGACAGAAGCAGTTACGGATGATGTACTCCAATAACAGAGAGAAAATAAGAGGACAACTCCACCCATGAAGATAGAGAAAGTTATAGATAATGCCCTTCAGTCCTGGGTAGATCAAAACAGAGCAGCTCTAGTTATGGAGGTAGTTATACACGATGGCCTTCAATCCTAGTGAGAACAGGGCAGGAAAAATCTACCAAGAAAGACAGAAGCAGTTATGGATGATGGCTTGCAGTCCATGGAGGAACAGTAGCTCTACTCATGAAGACAGAAGCAACGGGCTTCCACTTGTAGGTTGAGTTGGGAGGGTATTTGGTATGTAGAAAGAAAGTTGGTAAAGTGCATAGAGCGAAGGGTCCCCACTTGGGGGGCAAGAAGGATTTTCCAAAATCTTAATGGGACTTTTGTCTTCCTTTCGATCTAAAAAGTTAAACTAGGATTTTTATTTTTTCCCATTTTAATAGTTAAGCTTGACGTATAATGCCGTATCTTAAAATTGTGAAGATGATTTTCTTTTTCCCGTAATGCGTTTATTTCTAGACCTTTTTCAAATAGGATCACCTGGAAGCTTGTCTCTCCTTGCTGTAGCTATCTCTAGGTTTATGGCATTACAAAAAATACAGTATACAGTGCATTCAGAAAGTCTTCAGGTCCTTTCACTTTTTTACATTTTGTTATGTTAGGTCCTTGGGCTAAAATAAAATAAAAAAATCAGGCGGCCCATATGCAGGTGGTTTTAGTATGCAGAACTTGGACAAAAGAGAAGGATGGGCTGGCAAAGGAAGCAGGAGGAGCAAGGGTGCACAGAATGTCTTGGGCCTGCCCTTGGTGCACTTAGCTGCTCATTTCCCTTTTGAATGAAGCAATGGATCGCTAAGTGTAAAGTACCATAACATTCTGCCGAGCTAATCCTACAAGGCACAGTGCCTGGTGAACTTCCCTTTGAGAGAAATTCTATGGTGGCAACCTTGTTTTTTTTGCATTTCCTTTCTTCGCAACTTAGAGAAAACGGCAGGGCAGCTCCACCATTGAGGACAACCAGTTATGGATGATGGCTTCCAGTCCTGGGGAGAAAAGGGCAGGGTAGATCCACCCATGAAGACAATGATGATTTCCAGTCTGAGGGAGAACAGGGCAGAGCAGCTCCACCCTTGAAGACAAGCAGTTACGTATAATGGCTTCCAGTCCTAGTCCCATTCAACAGAGCTAGCCCTACAAGTCACGGTGCCTGGTGAATTTCCTGGTGACACACTCCCTTCGGATATGGCCACACGGTCAGGTTTCTGCATGCAATTTTGAAGGCCAAAACCAGGAGTGAATTCAAAAAAGAGAAGAAAGTCATATCTGCCCTTTATACTGGATCTCCATGTATGATCCACTCCTGATTTTGGCATGCAAAAACTTGACCTCATGGCCGTACCCTTTAAGTGGAAGTCCTATGGTGGCAAACTTGTTCTTTCTGTATTTCCTTTCTTCGCGTCTTAAAAAACTCGTAAAAACTTTCAAAAACAATAGATATCCAAACATTGCTTTCGCGGAGGCCCATATCTTATCTCTATGTGCCGTCTCTTTAAATCTGGACAAGAAAAGCGGGGATCAGCTTGGCGCGTGCCCTCTGTTTTCACCCCGTGTTCTGAACCATTGTCAGCTTTCACCTGAACAAGAGTAGAATGAAAGGTTCCGGGTTTTTTTTTATGCCTTGTTAGGCCTATCATCTTTTTTAATTAATAGTGTTATTTTGAAGCCGTCTGAACTGTGTCATTCCCATTATCAAAAAACCCCAACGCCATTAATGAATCATTTTCATTTGTGATCCTTGATATCGTTCCAGTTGATCTTCTGTTTCCCGAGCCGACGAGTGATAGCATCATTTTCTGCCTGCGATCAAACTTAATTTGGACTCTGATTATATTACGCTGTTGCGACTGAAGTGTCAATTTTTGTCAGGCAATTAGAAGCTCTAACCTGTGAAGTTAAGTTTGATAGGCATTGTACTGTAATTGGATTGTTACAGTAATAGGCCGGAACGTTCCCTTTTTTTTTACCCCTCCCCCTCCCCTCTTCTTTTTTACGCCTTTGATTGCTTGTGTGAACAAAGGCACCTTTTTTACGAGACAACTTTTAGGGCCTGCCAGAGTACAAAGGGGTCTTGTGGGTTTATTGAGAATTGATCGCTTTTGAAAAAATTGTAATCTTTCAACTAATTAGGATTTTGATATCATGTCGACTTCTTTCTCCCTTTTTACTGGTTGTTATGTTAATGTTACGTTCTCCGTCGGTGAAATTTAATCTCAATGATCTGTGAGCGGAAGAAAGGGAACTTGTAATGTAGTACTACAGAAGAAGGTAAGACTGAATACATGAGCTGAAGCGGCGAGTATATGTGAAAGAGATGTACTTTTTGCAACAATTTTTCCATTTTGTTTCAGGTCATTTAACATAAAATAGGAAACAACTTTGCAAACTTTTTGATGAAAAAGCACCCTACTGATTTGTGTATACAGCACTTATGCAGAACTATGCGTCTCCACGGTAACAAACAAAGACTACAAAGAAGCAGCACAGAGCGAGGAGGGTAAGGCCAGCCATACACTTTAGATAGTTGTTGCCTGAAAGCTTGTTAGGGCGACAGCTAATGTTGGACTGGGGTTCCTTGGACCCACCAGAGGAAATTATTCTTGGGGCCCAACTTCTATATCATTGAAATAGACTGGAGAGGGATTAGCCCCAAAGACAGGACCCACTGGAGGATTCTCTGGTACTCTGGTGGGCAAGTTCGACCCTGCCTACAGCTATCTATCCCGACTACCAAATACACTGTCACGAATGATATAAAGGAGTAAACACCACACGACAACCAGGGGGAAAGGGAAAAGCCACTAGGACTCAACGCAAGGGAAGGGAAAGGGTCACCACCTAGAGAATCCTACTCCTTGCCCTGAGTCCTAACCGTATGGGCACCTCTTGAAGGTAGAAATACCCATACACAGGAACCTAGAGGCCCTGGAGACCCTGAGGAGCCCTAAAGATATTGGCAGGGCTGAGACAACCCGTTCCTTCCAAGATAAAGGAACAAGCATCTCCTTGGGGCCTAGTAACAACAACCAAGAGGAAAAGACAAAATACAAACAATCGAGACACTTAGCTTCTGTTGTAGAAGGATGAGCAGGAACTCAGGGAGAACCACACACCAGCTCTTTCCAAAACCAAATTAAGCAATTGACCGCATAGTCAGAAGGGTGAGGTCAGACTATAAAGGGTAGAAGTGATGACCACTGAGCAACAGCTGAGACAAGGGAAGTGGTCATTAACCCGATCAACACTGAATCAAGAGAAATCAAGGGGGCTGCTATATTCCTTCACGCTCAGCCAGTCTCCTTGATCTCTTAACATCAGTCAGCTGAGGGACCGTGGCATACACATGCACACTCAGCTTGGCTAAGCATGCATGTGTCCCCAATAGGGACAGCCAAGTAAGCTTCTGTTAAGTGTTTATGGTGGCAAAAAAGATCAGACATGTTGGAAACCACAGAGTCAGGACAGAGTCGGGGAGCTCACATTCACATTACATTATTGGGCCCTCTGACTGAAATCAGGGGGTTCAAATGACAAATATCTGATGTTTAAGGCCGACGTAAGACACGAGTGTAGTATCAGACAACACAAGGTTGTTTGTAGTCTGTAACCATAGACACACATAGATCTGGAAGCTGTATACAGAAAACAGAGAGTGAAGCCCATGTCCTAGCTGATAACTGAAAGGTATCACTATTGATGCAGCAAGAACCCATCAAACATGTCCGCCATTAGAGTTCACATCTCTTTTTCATTTTCCGTTCTTCTGATCCGTCAACAAAAAAATTTAAAATACACAAGATCCTATTAAAAAAAACGGATCCTGTTGCACATTTGGCTTCTGTTTGATCCATTTCTGTCTGAGATCCATTATTTTAGATGGAAAAAAAGGGCTTCACGCACGACTTTTGTTTCTGTCTAAAATACAGACCTTAGGAAATGGCTCAAACAGATGCCAAATGTGCAAAAGGATCCGTTTTTTTTTTCTTTTGTTCTTCTGACGGGTTCAGGATTGGATGATTTTATTATTTTCCGTTATAGCATAGTTATAGTGGAAAATAATAGCATTCTTAATACAGAATGCAAAAGAATATGGCCATTTAGGAGTAAAAAACAAAACAAAACAACAACTCACCTCACCCACTGCCGCGGTGTCTTCTATCTTCTTCGCCATATGGTGAGCGCGGTGACATCATCGCAGGTCCTGCTGAAAGAAGATAGAAGACACTGCGGCAGTGGGTAAGGTGAGTTTTTTTTTTACCCCTAAATGGCCATATTCTTTTGCCTTCTGTCTTAAGAATGCTATTATTTTCCGCTATAACTATGTTATAATGAAAAATAATAAAGTGAAGTTTGGGTCCCCATTGACTTGAATGGGGTTTGGGGTCAAGTTCGGGTCCCGAACCCGGTGAACCTGAACTTCCACGGGTTCGCTCATCCCTAATTGTTATGTTATTTTTATTGCTATATTGTATATATTTCAATACATATGTAACAATATATTTTTAAATTGTCTTGTTGTATTTATTACTATATATAACATTACATTGCATTTGTTCTTTTTTATTTATTACTATATATTATTATATTATTGCTTTTATTACTACAGATCATGTTTTTAATCACAGGAATTAAATGTTGCATCATTTCTACAGTATTTTATGCAAATTATTGACTTGTCAAGCAATTCAGGTGATCTTGGTATTTATGTAGTAAATGAAACTCTGCCAATCTGACATAATCATTCAGCCATATGATGTAGCCTCTATCAATATCATTATTTTTGCATAAATCAGTAGTACACGTGAATGCATAAAACATTGTCATATTTCTCATTAGGGAATAATGGCGTCTTCCTGGCCATCCTGTAATTCCTCGTTTCTTTTCCTAGAAGTTCTCTGTAAATGTTCAGTGACTGCCTCAATCCCCAAAGAAAAGCTTCTACAGTAATACAATGAATAGTAAGCAGGGAAGAGGGGGATGCAGCTGCAGTATCTCTCATTGTATAGGACTGAATGCTGTGAGAGGGGAGGAGGAGCAGCTGGGAAAGACAACTCGTTACCTTAGAGTGCACAGCTCTGACATTGCACCAGGAAGATGCCCACAAGAAAATGGGGACCCTGTGCATCCCCATAAAAAGATCAGCAGGTGATAAGTGGGAAGATACAGACACCCCGTTATCAAGATCAATCAGTTAAAAATTTTGCACAACCTTTACTGGGGATCGTCTCTAGGTGGACATTGATGGTCTAACGATAGATTGCCCAATCAGCAGTGATCAAGCCCAACTCTACCGTGAAATTACAGCAGCTCCATCTCTGCTGGGCTATCTTCAGGGACCTCATAATCAACCCTTAATAGTCAATGGCTACCATGCAACTGCCCAGAAAGAACTGAACCATCAATTTCTGTCCTGGGATAACAATTTTTTCCTGGTGATAATTTGGTGATACGACCACTTTTCTTGTTTGTACTTTCCCACTACTCCAAGCACTCCACCACTGTCTACCTGCCATCTCAAATTCTGCCTTGGGATCAGGGGTGTAGCGGTAGCTGTCACATCTGATCACCGGTGTCTACGGGGGTGCTAAGATCCCTCCGGCACATAAGATTATTATAAATGGTACATGGAAGGGAGTGACAGATTTGTAGTGGGCCCAAGAGCTTCAGGTTATGCCTCTGATTTCATGGTTCTTCAACATTAAGGGGTCATTTATGATCCTGAAATATGCCTATGTTAGGCGTATTTTAGGTGCAGATTGCGGCGCAACTAACCATTGCGACTTTTCCCAGCTCACGCCAGGCCTAAAACAGTGGGCAGGGGTGGGGAAGGGCCGGGAGTAGAAAAAGGTCTGAATGTAAGACAGCTACATTTAGAACTGGCGGAGGATACGGGGAAGTTATATAGAGGCTTCAGTAGAAGCACCGCCAGCTTAGGGGTTTATTAAGACCAGCGTCTAAAACGCCGGTCTTAGTAAATGTGCCCCTAAGACTATTTTGTTGGACTGAGTTCACAGACCGTTTGAATCAGGAGTTATTGAATTTTTCGGTATTTTAGAAGATCTCTCTTTGTGCATCTTAGGGGGTCAAATATATATATATATATACACAGTATATAGATCACCAGCACACAAGAAGAAACGACTGATAGACATTCATTTATGGAGACAGATGGTGCTGCTGACAGCCATTGACATATTATAATTTGGATGTAGGATATCTTACTCTGTTGCATGGAGACCCCCATTAGTTAAAGCACCCCTCCGCTCCTCCCAGATATATTTATGAGGTCTATACCGCTTCCACTGATTTTCACCTTTATCCTCTTGTTAGTTTATGTCTACTATTATGGAAAGATTCCTCATCGGTGACATGAAGCAGATGGCAACCGCTAATGTTTACGTCGTGACTTGACAAGCAGGCAGGCACTCTGAACTGCTAGCTCTTTAGACAAGCAAAACATTATGGTCTGTATTCTTTTAATAAATGTGTGATCATTAAAATTTCATCTGTGCTCATCAGGCAAGTGGGGGCTGGGGAAGGTAGTGGTCTGCTGTATAGCCCACTACATAATTAACTGTTAAGCTGTAGATGGAGATTCCTCAATAGCCCAACCAGCTTGAATGTTGTGGCACCATGGGTGATCTCCTTCCAAAGTTCCCCTATAGCCTAACCAGCTTCTTGAATGTTGTGGCACTGTGGATGATCTGCTTCTGAAGTTCCCCAACAGCTCAAACAGCTAGAATGTTGTGGCACCATGGGTGATCTCCTTCCAAAGTTCCCCTATAGCCTAACCAGCTTAAATGTTGTGGCACCATGGGTGATCTTCGTGCAAATTTTCTGAATAGCCTAACCAGCTCGAATGTTGTAGTACAATGGCTGATCTGATTCTGAAGTACTCCAACTGCCCAACCAGCTAGAATGTTGTGATATCATGGGTAATCTGCTTCCAAAATTCCATAAAACCCCAACCAGCTCATATGTTGTGGCACCATGGGTGTGATCTGCTTCTGAATTTTCCCAATAGCCTAACAAACTCAAATATTGTGGAACCATGGGTGATCTACTTCTGGATTACCCCAATTGTCTAATCAGCTCGAATGTTGTTGCACCGTGGGAGATCTACTTCAGAAATTCTCCAATATCCCAACCAGCTCAAATATTGCGGCATCGTGAGTGATCTGCTTCTGAATTTTCCCAATAGTCTAATCAGCTTGAATGTTGTGGTACCATTGGTGATCTGCTTCTGAATTTCAATTATTTACAACCTTACAATCTTACATCAAGACACGATAGAAGTTAAAATCCAGTGTCCAGTGGCCGAAATATCATTGACCACAAATATTATGCTGCCTCTTTCAGGGACAGTGTAGGTCCATGGACTTTTGACTCAAGAGTATATCCCATGACAATATCTAGCTACTCAACAAGTCTCAATCCATTCATCAATCTTTAGTTTTCTGAAGTTAAAGGGGTTGTCCCATCAGGGCAACTCCTCTATATTTGCCCTGTAAGGGCATTTAGACATCATAGATAGGGTCTCCCACTCAAGACTTCCTGTTATGAACCAGAGTGGAGAGCCAGTAACTAGCAGAGGACTTGAGAGTTGAGACAATAGCCTGTGTAAGAGATAGATCAAAAGGTGACTCCACCCCTGCTGATCTTAAGCTCTTCCAACCCACTAGGAGCTAACGCCATATCTGTACCCACCACTTACTGCAGATGATGTCACATAATTTCAATATTCTGTGTAGGTTTTATGGACAATATAAAAAACAATAATTCTTAGTAAGAAGGTTCTGGATGGTATGAGAACTCTCTGTATCTTTAGCATGATATGTAGTTGTGCTTCAACATGAAAAATACTAAAGTTCTTCTGCAGGATTGAGGTCTGTAAGACTTTCATAAGCAGGTTCCTGAATGCGACCACCACCTCTTCATCACCTATAACCACACCAACGCTTTCTCCGTTGTGGAATGGGTTGGCCCTTGTAACCTTGTAATGTTTGCCTCTTGTCCTGGTTTATTAGTACTTCTAATCTGATTAATTTTGAACTGGCCACAGAGAAATTTGTTTGAAACTTTTATATTGTACCTTCTTTAAGCAAAGCACACACACTTTCGGTGCAATTTGAGTATTTTTGCAAATTATTGTGAAAATTTGCTATGCCTTGCACCATTTTCTGCTACATCTTGCGCCAAAAATCTGTGTAAAGGTTTTGGACCATACCCCCTTGAAGTAAACCATGCGCACTTTTCTAACTTTTGTTGCGCTGTTTGCATCTTTTGGCAATATTTGGGCAACCTGAGACTTTTTCGGGCTCAGTTTCCTTTTTTTAAAAAATTTCAACCTCCATAATAGCACTTTACTACCATATAGTACTGAGATTATTTAGTCCTGCCATATACAGCCCATATCAGACCACCTAAAATGCCCAAATAATATCCAAATAATACTGTCATCACAGGCATAATGCGGAGGGTTCCCACATAATACTGCAATTCAATTTTAAATAGTACCCCCATCCTCTACTAAATGATGCTGGATTTTGCTTTTCTCCTGAAGGCGATTCTACAGTTGTGGTGGCCATCTCTAGGCACCTCCGGGAACATCCCTTTAAATATTAGACCGTCCTGATGGCAGACAGCTCCTAAGGCGACTTGCAAGATGTCCATACTTTGTGCATCTGGCGGCACGTCAATAGATAAAGTGCACGTATTCCTTTTTATGCGTACACACAGTATTCATCTAGAAACTCGCAGATAGGACTAGGTCTGCTGCAAACATCTCCAGTTCTCCATCCTCTTCAAGGCCAATTAGCCAAAGGAAGAAAAAGAGCAGCTGTCCTCTGTTGATAAAACTTCAGACATTTCAGTGGTTGTGAGAAGAGTTAAGGTCACTTAACCTCTCCAGACTGCACTGGCTGATAGAATCCTCTCTTGGCAGGAAGCCATGTTGAAATGAGAAGAAATAACCTAGACGGCACTTTTGTTTCTTACCAGAGACACCTGGATCAGGCCATGTGATCACTTCAAGGAAGCCTCACACAACCAGACGCCAACTGATGAAGAAGCGACTGTTCTATTCCTTGTATGAACACACCGCGCCGGCGACAGAAAACAAACAGAAAAGGCTGTTTGCATTGCAGAGGATTGTGGGTCATTTTTTTTGCAATGATGGTAGTCATCGTAGCCAAGGACATCACGATTGGGTGACTAATTTTCAAATGGATTATCCCTATTTTCGGCATATGGATTACTCCAGTTGCAAGAAAAGTAAGTGAACCCTTTGGAATGACCTGGATTTCTGCATTGGTTACTAATAAACATGTGGTCTGATGGGTATCGAAGTCTCTACAAACACAACGCAACTAAATCACTATTGTAACAATGTAAAAAAAGGAACAATGTAACAAAAGGTAAAATGTAATAATGTAAGTTAACATAAAACACACAAGAAGTTGTACCAGTTGTATCATTTACTGAGCAGATTGAAGGGAGACTAAGTAAGTGAACCCTTTGGAATGACCTGGATTTTTTTTCTGCATTGGTTACTATTAACATGTGGTCTGATTGGTATCAAAGAATCTCTCACAGACAAACACAATGTAACTAAAGTAAGAATGTAACAATGCAACTAAAGGAATACTGTAACAATGTAACATAAAGGACTAATGTAACAATGGGACTAAACAGAAACCACGCTGGTCATATCATTTACTGAGCAGACTGAAAGAAGAATAAGTAAGTGAACCTCTGTGTTAAAGGGATTCTGTCACCTAGTTTGAGCCTATAGAGCTGAGCACATGCGCTGCTAGATTGCCGCTAGCACGTCCACAATATACATTCCCCATATTCAATCAAAAAAATGATTTTATATATATGCAAATGAGGCAAGTAAGGAGCCCAAGGAGCTTTTACCAACAGTTCAGGAGCCCAGCCCGGCCCACTGTGAAGGAGCCAAGCACCACCAGCATCCTCTGAATCTCCTCCTTGCACCCCCGACATCACAGAGTTGAAGCGCTGCAATCTAGCACATGCGCGAGTATGCCACATGTGAGTGGCGGTGAGTGCCGGGCGTAACTAGAGTTCTTCCCTGTGCTGGCCTCAGCCTCAGAGAATGAACTGGGCATGCGCTAGCTGGCATGCGCGAGATTACGGTGCTTTAACTATGTGACATCGGAGAGCAAGGAGGAGATTCGGTGGATGCGGGCGGTGCTGGGCTCCTTCACAGTGGGCGTGGCTGGGCTTCTGAAATGTTGGTAACAGCCCCTTGGGCCAGGGGCGTAACTAGAGTTCTATGGGCCCCTGGGAAAACTTTGATTTGGGCCCCCCCAGTTGCAGTCGCACCCTCTGCGACTGCGATCGTTACGCCGCTGCTCCCATCACTATAGAAATACAGGGTAATACAGCGCCCCACACCGCTTACATCCAGTGACGTCTCCTTTGATGTAGATGTTCTCTTTCCTCATCTTCTCCTTTCAGACCTTTAGACCAACATTTTTCAGAAATGTTTTGTCTCTGCAGTTTGACAAAAAAATCTTAGTTTACTACTTTTCCATCATCCTCCAATCTTCTGGACAAATCATCCTACTACCCCTAATACTGTGCCACTGTGCTCTCCAATACTATACTGCAGAGGCCTCCATAGTGCCCCCAATAATTTGCCAGTAAGTGCCCCCATAGTGCCCCTCAATAATGTGCCAGTAAAAAGTGCCCCCATATCATGTGCCAGTAACAAGTGCCTCTCCCCAAATCATGTGCCAGTAACAAGTGCCTCTCCCCAAATCATGTGCCAGTAACAAGTGCCTCTCCCCAAATCATGTGCCAGTAACAAGTGCCTCTCCCCCTCCCCAAATCATGTGCCAGTAACAAGTGCCTTTCCCCTTCCCCAAATCATGTGCCAGTAACATTGTCCAATATAAAAATAAAAAACACTTCTACTTACCTCCATGGCAGCAATGCAATGCAGGCCTCTTCCGGCCTGCGTCCCGCGCTGTACGGCTCAGGCGGCGCGATGATGTCATTGCGCCACCTGCACCGGCCTCTGATAGGCTGCAGGCAGTAGATCCGCAGCCAATCAGAGGAACGGGGGAGGTAAACGCCTCTCTCTTCACTGCCCCGGCGCAGCACAGCCATCTGTATCGCTGTCCACAATGGAAGCGCTCATCTCCCTGTGCCCTGCTGCTGCTGCCACTGCTGCCCATTATTAAATTGCGGCGGGGCTGCGGGTCCCCTTCCCCTGCAGGTCGTGTTACGCTGACTTAGGGGCTTGGTCGCAATTTCGACCGCTGCGACCCCTATAGCTACGCCACTGCCTTGGGCTCCTTACTTGCCTCATTTGCATATATTTAAAATAGTTTTTTTGATTGAATAAAAGCACTCAGAGCTATGGGGAATGGATATTGCGGACGTGCTAGCGGCGATCTAGCAGCGCATGTCCGCAGCTCTATAGGCTCAAACTAGCTGACAGAATCCCTTTAATGATTCTCCAAGTGCTAATTGGCAAAAAGTGTTTCCGTTAAAGGGGTTTCCTTAGGATTGGTCACCAGTATCTGATTGGTGAGGATCCGCTGTTTCATGGGGCTCTTCACTGTATACTGGGCACAGCGCCGTACATCACATGGTGGCTGTGCTTGGTATTGCAGCTCAGTCCTATTTACTTGTATAGGACTGGTCTGCAGAAAGACCATGGGACCGACAGACATAAGGTCAGAGGTTGAGGAAGAGGCTGCAGCACTCATCTGAACATAGCAGCCCCTTCCAGCAGCAGATTATCAGAAATACTAGGAGTCGGTTCCCTACAGATTAAATATCGATCAGCTGTCCTGAGGATCGGTCATCAATATTTAAGTCATCGTTTGAGAAGATGAGATCTTCGAGTGGCCATGGTCTGCCCCTATAGTATTGCTACCACTGGGAGGCCTTAGTTTGACTTTGCAGTGGGCTCCTTCATCCCCCTTCTCCCCCCGTATTCTGAGAGATGTTGGTGCTCGGGTGTAATATTTTTGGCGTTCCATTATTTATTTATTTTCATTTTGTCCTAATACATTTTGGACAAAACGTTTTGACATTTTATTTTTATTTATTAATTTTTCTTCCTATATTTTGACTTTAGGAAACAAACTTTACTGAAATGTAGAAGGTTATTTTACCCTTTGAAATTTCCGCCGCGGCACAGTGAATGGAGCCGATGCTGTCATTCTATATGGACCGTCCTGTGTTTTTTCGGGGGAGTCTGTATATTGTCAGATCTGACGCCGTTGGGGGGGGGGGGGTTCTAATTTTTTAGGTTTGTATCACACATAAGTGGCCTGATTAAAAAGCTTCTCTCTCTGGAGTCGTTTGCACAGATGCTTACAGGCAGAATAGGAAGCCTTTGATGCCGCACTTCAGAGCGTGCGCTTCCTGGGCTTGGCATGTACATGCATTAACCGCCCTGTCGTGTCTCTGCCCCAATTTTTCTGGGACTCCATGTCTGCTAGATAACCACTTTCATACCATAAAATATATTACAGAACGGATTCTAATGCACAATGGCTTTTAAGAAATAATTAGTGCACCCTCCATTGATGTGAAGAGTAGACACTAGTTAAAACATGGCGGCCTCCTGTTCAGGACCCTCATCTATTGGCCAATGAATCCTGCAGGGGCCACAGAGAACGTCCCTCGCTCTGGAGGACCCAGCGTGTCCACGCCTTACCCGTCCACCCCATTGATTTCAGTGTGGACAGTGCAATGCTCCATTTCCCCTGTGGTGGCGCTGTAGGAAAATGAACACTTGCTGCCATGAAGTGTCTAGATTCTAAGATGACGCTGTTTCGGCAGCAGGTTCACAATGTAACGCTGTGTAGGGCTGGATAAATGGTGGAATGTTCTAGATATTACAGAAAACACCAGGACTTGCTTCAGTTAGGACTCTGGCATGGGCGTAGCTATAGGGGGTGCAGAGGTAGCAGTCGCTACCGGGCCCAGGACGCTGAGGGGGCCCTTAGACCCTTGTGCCGCATAAGAAGACACACAAAGCACTGAGGGAACGGGGGCCCAGCTGAACTCTTGCACCAGGGCCCATGAGCCGTTAGCTACGCCCCTGGACTCTGGGAATGTCCATACTATGGGACACTAATCTAATCTTAAAGGGGCAGATATCATTATTATTTTATAAATCTGGAGGTTCCCCTTTAAATCCCCAGTTCCGGTTGTTCGTCTGGACCAAGGCAGTTCTCAATTTATGTTTCATTCTCTTGTTTTACGACACATAATATTTTATCCTTCCGCGTTACGATGATAAAGATTTACTGCCCCTCTTTAAATAAATGTTCCCAGCATTGACAGAGCCTAAAAGTCGCAGATGTAGCAGTGCCGAACTTCCTATTTAACCCCTTGTGGCTGAATTCTCACTTTTATTTGCTCAAGATTTACCATTTGATATTTCATTTCAGGCCGTACCCTCCAATGAAATGAATGGAAACACGACAAGTAGGAATTTGCATTGCTGGCCTGAATGTGGCCTGACCGTTGGGTGTCCCCACCTGCAAGTACGAAGTAGCAGAGCGGAGTCTCTCCATGCATCTGGGCTGAGTTTGTCACTTGACACAACGGTTAGTTGCTATAGACGGCATGTAATCCCTCAGTCAGGACATATTATTTGGTCGGTGAGAGGCCATAGAAATACCAAGATCAAAGAGCGACGACAAACTCAGCTCTGCTTTGTATAGAAGTCTGAATGAGATAGAAAACTGGGAGCGGATGGGGAAAATGGAAAAGGTTTCCCTGTAGGCAGGTAGTGACCAGGAGACATTCAGAATGGCTGCAGCTTCACAATCCCACTAATAGACAGAGCATACAGCTCTGAAGTATAGACTGCAGTTCTAACCAGTGGAGCACAGCGCAGGGGCCCATACTGTATCCCATACTGGGCAAAAGGAGCCACAATACAATGCCTAAGGACCGACCTTCAGTATGGAACAAAAAGGACCTTGTGTGCCCCTCTGAGCTCTTGGCCCAGGAACATACACATGATGATGCACTTTTGCTTCGGCCCTTGAAAACAAAAGGATCAGGCATGTTGAACTCTAACTCCAACATTCATCATGCAGTGTGTAGGCTCTGTTCCCATCATCTGCATTCTGGCATATGTTTGTAATGGATCGCTCTACACCCTTGAGACAATCCACCTCTCCCTCTTAAAGGGAGCCCTGCACAGATTTTCTTGAGTTGGAGCCATCCAAGAGCCCAAACGTATCAACAAGGCCTGCAACTCTATTGTCATATTATTTGGAGACCTCTTGTTACTGTCTTTTTTGCAAATAACACACTTAGCTCTGCTACATTGGTGCCCTAATACTTGCAGCTGGTCCTTTCAGTGTATAGGAAAGAAAACAAAGTGTCCCCCGGATATCACACAATTGACTCCATGTTCTTCACGTGAGATCCGGACGCAGCGCACATCGATTAGGTGAAGATCTCGGAGAAGTGTTCAGATTCTCCGCACTTTAGCATATAGTTTTAAAATCACTATTTATGGAAAATTATTCAAAATTTCACCCTTTAATCTATCTCTAAAACAATTTTCCCTGCTCTTAAAATGTTCTGAAGTAGCACTTACTGCCATCGCGTGTGACACCGGGGACGTGATTTATAATTGGGTAAATGCTCCATTACTTAATAGTCATATTACCATTCCATTTTCTCACGTCAAAAATGTATAATCCCCTTTTTACCAATCTTCATGATATATCTATATAATGTGTCTGCTCCAAAGCCAAAAGGTATTCTGCTGCACATGGGACGTGGCCAACAATATCATATCTGTATCCGTAATGGAGACTGCACAGACCGTAATGGATCTATCTATCTATCTATCTATCTATCTATCTATCTATCTATCTATCTATCTATCTATAATCTATCTATCTATCTATCTATCTATCTATCTCATATCTATCTATCTATCTATCTATCTATCTATTTATCTATCTATCTATATCTATCTATCTATCTCATATCTATCTATCTATCTATCTATCTATCTACTATCTATCTATCTATCTATCAATCTCATATCTATCTATCTCATATCTATCTATCTCATATCTATCTATCTCATATCTATCTATCTCATATCTATCTATCTATCTATCTATCTATCTATCTATCTAATATCTATCTATCTAATATCTATCTATCTATCTATTCATCTCTCTATCTTTAATCTATCTATCTATCTATCTATCTATCTATCTATCCCTCCCATATCTATCTATCTATCTATCTATCTATCAATCTATCTATCTATCTATCTATCCCTCCCATATCTATCTATCTATCTATCTATCTATCTATCCCTCCCATATCTATCTATCTATCTATCTATCTATCAATCAATCTATCTATCTATCCCTCCCATATCTATCTATCTATCTATTCATCTCTCTATCTTTCATCTATCTATAATCTATCTATCTATCTATCTACCTACCTATCTATCTATCTATCTATCTATCATCTATCTATAATTTATCTATTCATCTCTCTATCTATCTATCTATCTATCTATCTATCTATCTATCTCATATTTATAATTTATCCATCTCTGCATTATGTATCTTTCTATCTTTCATCTTTCTCTGTCTGTCCATCCATCCATCCATCTGTCTGCCTATCTATATGTACATTTATCTATTAATCCATCTTTCTTTCTTTCTCATATCTATCTTAAAGGAAGTTCATATCCGCGTTCGCAATTCCGTTATTGCTTTGGAATTGAAAGACGGAATTCAAAGCGGAAACCTTTAGAGGCGTTTGATGCGTCCTAATACATTTCTAAATAACGGTTCTGTTTCATTCCATTATGTATGTTGGGAAAAAAAAGTCTTGTCCACAGGACTTTTTTTCCATCCTGTATAACAGAGACCAGACGGATCCGCTATGTTTGCCCATAGACCTAGATTATGACGGATCAAAATGAAATGCCTCTAAAGGTTTCCGTTTTGAATTCTGTCTTACAATTCCGTTGTTTTCCGTTATAACATGGTTTTAAAGCAATAACGGAATTGCGAACGCTGATGTGAACTCCCCCTTAGATGAAGAAGTCATGCCTGTACCATGAGATAATAAGCCAGTGCTCTGGGATAATAAGTCAGTACTATAAGTACCAATGCTGTCAGCAGGTATGGGTTCCACATGCCCCAAAATATAATGTAAGTCTTCATTATACAAAATATCCTCTCCGTCTCCCTCTTGCCAACTGCTGTCCCCCCCAACGTGTCAGTCTTTACTGTCATTTCAACCTTTTGTTCATGAACCTGGAGAATCAGGACAAGGTAAAATGAATATTCTCGATGTCATCAGACTCCTGCAGACCTCTCCTTATCATTGTCTTGTCCAATCTCACCAGAGATAAATTGGAGTAAAAGGATTTTATTGCACAGGTCAATTACCGCTCTGATTAATCGCGACGCTGATCAATGGACACGCTGATCCACCGCGACGCTGATCAATTACCACACAGTCGTAGAGGACCAACTCCAGGCTGGCAGAAGAGACAGCTCATCTTTTCTACGACTGTCTGCCGCCTTTTATTCGGGAAAACGAATGCCTTTCCGCCGGCGCCATTTATAATAAACGCTTTCCGTTCCTTCGCTTAGGTAGATGGAGTTTATGTTTGTTATAATGAAGGAAGAGCGGCGCGCAACACTTATGAATTTATGAGTGATTTACATCTGCCTCTAAAGTTCATAAATGGAATGGCGGAGAAGCAGATGCTTCATTCCTTGACTGCGTCGTGTCTGCACATACTGATGGCGAGGAGGACGCCGCAACGTCCAATAAATCAGGAAAATCTATTCTCGCACTTGTGATTTCCAGCTTGCGTCTCCACGCCGTCTTATGGTAAATGGCTTTCTCGAGAAGGCCTTAATGCCTTGTAACGTGGTGGCTTTGGTCTCTTGACTTGGAATGAACAGATTCCCATAATATAAAACGCTCCGAGAAAGGAAAAAAAAAAAAAACGTCTCCGCGCGCAGGGGAACGAGGGAGAACAGATGGGCTCCTCGGATCTGACCGGCTTATCTAGAAGTTATTAGGGCGCCGTCTTAGGTTCCAGCTTGTTGCTAGGCCACATTAATTAATGCAAACAAAGGAAGCGCCATCCTTGAGGTGTCTTGTTTCCATGGCAGTAAAGTTATGCGAGATGATCGCCGTAATAATTTCACCAGTAATTTCTGACGGTTCTCTGCAATGGAGCATCTGGCTTTTAGGTCATGGTGCTCGAGAGGGGACGGCGAAATGTCACTCATGTCATTAACGCCGGTCTTCTCCTCCGAGAAGAAGTATATTACTATATACAGTCCTTGATATTTAGAATAGCTCTTTCGGATGTAAAGGGGTTCTTCTAGGGCAGGTCATCAATATCAGATGGACAGAGGTCAGAGTTCCTGCAATCCCACCGATCAGCTGTTTGAAGAGGCGCCACATCCTCTTTATAGGCTGGTGACCTCATCTTCATGGGTCACGTGGCCTAGGTGCAGATCAGTCCCATTCAAGTTAATGGGGCTGAGCTGCAATACCAAGCACAGCCACTATCCAATGGACGGCACTGTGGTTGGTAGCGCTCTCGGCGGGGGGGTGTCAGGAGTCAGACCTCCACCGATGAGGTCATCAATATCATAATCTTGGAAAACTCTTGTAAAGTGGTTGTCCAAGATTTTGATATTTACGGCCTACACTCAACACGTGATCTGCAGGGGTCTGACACCCCAAATTCCTGCCAATCAGCTCAGGTGTCGGAACTACACAGTCCTTCCATAGTGGACAGAGCTGGATGCATTCACTTCAACGGCACCAACACTGCAGTAACCACCAGTAACCAGTGGGTGGAGCTGTGTACTTCTGCCACTGGTCAGTAGGGGTGCTGGGTGTCTGGCCCCAGCAGATCAAGTATTGATGACCCATCTTGAGGATAGGCCATGAAAATATTGGACAACCCCTTTATGAGTAACTCCACCTAATGTAAATCACGTTGGGTCATCCATTTTGGATCCACCTTGCTCAGTCATAATACAGTCGACCAATACCGTTTCAGCGGGTAGATGTTTCCTTTGGGTTGGCACCACCTACATTTGGTGTACAAATGACAATGCCTTACAGTGCCTAAATAAAAAGCCATCTAAGAGTGCCATACGTGGATCAAAACCAATGCTACTCAGTGAGGCCACCTCCATACTGTAAGAAGCAGTGCCGCTATACAGTGCTCAAATACTACCGTCATGCAGCGACCAAATAATAGCCCCATACATAAGGCATGTAATGATTGCTATAAGGCCTCTTTCACACAAACTTTTTTTTTTGCTAGTGTACGGGTCGTTTTTTGCGTTCCATATACGATCCTTATACGGGACCATTCATTTCATTCGGTCCGCAAAAAAACTCAGAAGGTACTCCGTATGCCTTCCGTTTCCGTATTTCTGTTCCGTTGAAAGATAGAACGTGTCCTATTATGGTACGCATCACAGTCAAGGATAGTACTGTTCTATTAGGGGCCAGCTGTTCCGTTCCGCAAAAAACAGGATGCAAACAGATGTCATCCTTTTTTTGGCGGATCCGTTTTTTGCGGAGCATCTGGTTGTTGATACCTCGGCAATCATCTGTAACTGATGATGAAAACCGAGATGAAATGTTTGATTCCCTGCAACACCAGCACATGAGAAATGAAGAATTACACAACTCCAATAGAAAACAGCTAGACGTGCATGTAATGAATGTGTTGGGTCCGCCAGAGGAAGAGTTTCTCTGCCCTGACTAACAGATGAAGGTCCTCGTGTCGCTGTCCTAACACAGGACTGTATTTGAAAGTAGGATTTCTAAACCGCTCAGGCCCTTTCAAGGAAGACTCCAACAAGAAGATCAAACTCTGCTCCTGGTTCCACAGGTTAAAATTGTGAATGGATTCTGAAATTTGGAAATTCAACCAGAACTTTCCAAAATGTTCTGATTCTAACTAACATGAGTTTTGTGTGATTTGATTGGGTGGACTAGATGAGAGAGAAAGAGAGAGAAAGGGAGAGAAAGAGGCAGAAGAAGTGAAAGAATAGAGAGATAGAGAGGAAGAAAGCAAGTAGGAGAGAGAGAAAGAGAGAGAGAATGAAAGAGAGACAAAGAGAAAATAGAAGAGAGAAAGGAAGAGGATGAGAGAGGGAAAGAGAAAGATGAGGAGAGCGATAAAGGAAGAGACAGAAAGAGGATGACAGAGGAAAAGGAAGAGAGAGAAAGAAAGAGTGGAAGAGATACAGTAAGAGAGAGAGAAATAGAAAGATGAGGAGAAAGATAAAGGAAGAGACAGAAAGAGGATGACAGAGGAAAAGGAAGAGAGAGAAAGAAAGAGTGGAAGAGATACAGGAAGAGAGAGAGAAATAGAGTGGAAGAGATAGAGAAAGAAGATGAGAGAAAAAAAAAAAATGAAAGATGAAGAGGGAGAGGGAGAGAGAAAGAGAAAGAGAGAGAGAGAGAGAAAGATGATGTGAGAGAATGAGAAAGAGAGAACGAGGAAGAGAGGAAGAGAAAGAGAAGAAGATCTAGGGAGAGAGGAAGCAAGAGAAGGAGAGAGGAAGCAAGAGAAGGAGAGAGGGGAAAGAGAGGAAGAGAGTTTTCCAGTCATTCTGGGCGCTTTATATATAAAAAAGTCAAAGCCCAACAGAATTTTCAGAAATTCACTCATCTCAAGGCTACCCATAAAAAAAAATTGGGGAGTTGAGAAAGCATGTAAATTTAATGTAATCTCCTTCTAGCCTACGTTGAACTCTACCAATTTCCAAAAATAATGTGGCTCCATATTATATGACTATACAATGTTACATTTGTAAATTAATTTGACATAGTTATAACTCCAAGGGGGATTATTCTCCTCTCTCTATTGAGCACACATGCATGCTCAGCTGGGGGTCAGGAGAAGTAGCTGTGGGCCGAGTGAGCCATGTGTATGGCCAGCTTACTTTACCGGACAAAATTAACAAATTTATCACCGAGAGATGGGTATTTTTTTGTTTCAACCCACGACACGAAGAAATGTGTTCATTAAAAACTCTTTTCATGTGATCCCTGATTACTGTCAGGGCTTGTGATTTTACAGAGTCCATGATGGATTTTAGAATAGATCCTGATAGATCCCATTGAGTTATAATGGAACCCTAGTTGGTCTAAGTTTGGTTGAGTAGAACCTTAAGGGTCCAGAATGTATCGGTCATGACTCATGAACCACAGACCTATAACTTGATACTTTTCTAACCTACCATGTGCCGTCCATAATACTGGTGTCTTCTGATGTGATAGACCTCTAGTGGCCTAGACTATACCGAAATCCTTCTTAAAGGTGCTTTTCAGTTCCCAATGGTTCCTGCAAGTATACTTACTTACCAAAGTTGCCTGGATCGGCCTCTTGGGAACCTGGTCACCTCACACTCCTCTTTTGAAAATCTTGCATCCGCCGACATCACATCCTTTACCAGGTTTCCGGATGGGACGTCACTTCCACTGTGGACGGGGCCAACACCATTCCTCTCCCTAGAGCATGCGCAAACGCTTTAATCCAGCTTCTCTGCACATGCTCCAGGGGAAGGAATAGTTCTGGGCCAACTAACAGGCCAGTTTAATGACTGGCAGCAGCGGTGGCGTGTCCTCTATGCATCATGTCACTGTGTTATTCTATGAAGCTTTACAATTTGGTAATGTTCTCGGGGATCGTTGAGTAGACATAGAGGACGCTGTAGAGGAAATTCCTCCAATTCCAACGTTGGAAAATTGTCAGATTAGTGTAAAGATAGGAAGTTTTGTGCCAATTCCTAGAAGACTCTGGATGACTTTTTGTAATTCATTTGTAATAGTGGTGCCTTTAGACCCCCTCTTCTACCTCTGCACCCTCTTCCCACCCCGTGCACTTATCTCTCTCTGCATTGCATTTTAGAAATATGAATTTGACATTTTTGCTCCTCAAGTATGTATAAACACCTGGATTCTCATTCTGTGTCAAGAGGTTGGGGGGGGGGGGGGGGTGTGAACCAAACTGCAAATGCAATGGAAAGTGTTTAACTAATGAAACAATGGTTTCGCGTGAATCTCCTTTTCATCTTCTCCAGCGTTCAGACATGAAATACGACTGCTTACAGCTTCCTTGTCAGCGGCTCGGCAATCGGGTAAGAATCTTCTCCCGGCGTACCATGTACAAAAGAAATAAATATGGCGGCCTACAATGTGCCGGATAGACAATGAGATTTAAGTCGACGTATTGACGCGCGTCTACGCTTTTAATCTCGTTATGCCTTTGATTCTCTTTTTATCCGCACCTTCTCTGATGTCTGTTTGTTAGGTTTTGCGAGGAGGGGACGTTAATAAAGCTTTGTGAGGAGGAGCGTTGGCGAAGCGATTGCTGTCGGTATGTCAACATAAAATAGGATGCACAGCATAGGTAATGGTGCAGTGCTGAAGTTGTCAGCTGCAGCAAAGAGGAGTGTGTCACTTAGTATGAAGCTGATCATTTCATTCTGAGACTTCACATGGGAGTTTATTTAAAGGGGACTTAGATTTTGATGACCCATCACCCCATCAATGGGTCATGCAGTACCCCAGCATGGCCACCACTCAGTGGATGGAGAATTCTGCTTCTAGCTCTGTCTATTATATAGTTTCTACAGCTGATCAATGGGGTGCCGAGTGTTGGACCATCAGTGACCTACCCTGAGCAGGGGTGCACCTAGCCTTTCTGCTGCCTAAGCAAAAAATGAAATGCATCAATTTCTTAACCTAACCCCTTCCCTCCAGCCCTACTGTTAAAGACACACTTGGAAAACATTAATAATGATGCGATAATGATGACACCAGCCACTGATAGGCTTTAGTCCCAGTGCCTGTAGACTATTAGAGGAAACGGTGGCCAGGGAGACATCGCTCCCAGTGCCCCGTCGCAGTATTCAACTGTATGCCTGTCCCGAGTACGCCCATGGCCCTTTCGCTTTCCCCCTCTTTCCCCTATCTGGTGCTGCCTGAGGCAATCGCCTCACCTCGCCTCATGGATGGTGCACCCCTGACCCTGAGGGTAAAACATCAATATCTAAGTCCTGAAGACCCACTTTAAGGCACCTCTAGGGTAACTCACAGAATCTCTATGGCTCTGTGCTACTGATGCGGTGCCATAGGGTGCCATACCACAGAACCGTAGCTCAGCTTTCCCTTAAGGTTTAGTTCATTGCCCTCAACCTGTATCTAAATTTCATGATCCAGACAAAGCAGCTTGTGGTTGCCCCACTGTTGATGAACACCCGGAGCACATGCCATGGTTGCCCCCGAGGCCCAAAAGTGTAACTGGAAGCTCTGGGGCCCCAATACATCTCTAACATAGGACCCTATCCAACGTTTAACATGTGCCATGTATAATGCTTCTGTCTTATGTGGTGGAAATCATTGGGTCCTTTAGGCTCCATGCACCCCCTATGGCAATGCAACTGAATATGGCAGCTGCCACTATTTCTTTTGCCTGAGGTACAGTGTGGCCCCGGTGGTGCCGTATTATGGCCCCTGTCGACTTATAAAGAGTTGTAATTGACCTTGATCACCCTAAGCTTTTCACCTTACTAGAGAGTTACCCAAGGCACCCCGATGAGGTAAAAGAGAATTCCCAAGACATTGTGCATCCACTTTAACCCCCATTTGCGTGAAGAATGGGGGTGATCAGTTCCACTTCTAGGAGAGTTGTGATGGGTTCATAACCGTGAGCGGGCAGAGCTTCCCTCATGTATGGCTGCCACCTTCTCCATTCATTCCCCGCCTGGCTACAATGGCAGCCACCTCACTAGATGGGTCAGGGGACCCCACATCTATCAGACATATCCTATGGGAAAACACCTTGAAATAACACCTTCAGCTCTGCTACATCTGTATATTTTCACCAGGATCTTGTACTGGTGTTTTTAGGCCTAGAGATAAAACCACAGAGCTGCATCGTTTACAGTCTCCTCTTCGATCCAGGGTACATGTGCCAGGTTCTATGCCCAGTGTTATTTTTCATTTTTTTTGCAAAAAATCATTGGAAGTTTTCAAATAACAGATTCCTGTATGTTGCAGAGAGGTTGCTTTCGACAGACACAGCATCGCGAGCAGCTCAACAGCATGTTGATTGCTTATCCTCGGTTTCATTTCGACCGAAAAGCAAATACATCTCTGCACCTAAGTAGAAGAACTGAATTTTTCATCAGCAGTTAACAAATGTTCATGCAAAAATAGGCAGGCGCGGTGCCAAGCCGCTCCAGATTGTCTAATAGAGCTAATTTTTGTAGACTATTAATTTGTCTTCTTAACTCAATCTGCATTCCAAACACATAAAACTGCATTTTCCTCCGACCATAATTGAAACACTGTATATGTGCAATGCAAAGTAACAAGCAGAAAAATGTGGGAATCCATCGCCACGCGCGCACCGTCTCCCCGCTAAGAGCTAGAGCCCTGGCGAACCCATAGGTAGATGTTTATTGCACTTTAAGAGACTATTTCTGAAGTGCTGCTTTGAATTATCTCCTAGATGTACAGCATTGTCTGCGCAGAAGAGGATTTTATTTTCCTCTGCTCACATACAGTTCTAAGCCTATAAGCCAATTATACTGAATCGCCTTAGGAAAAAAAAAAAAAACATACCCTCCTCTGTAATTTACCTGCAAGCTTTACACCTCTCACAATATTGTTTGTGCTAGCAGAATTAATAGGTACAAAGCGGTGCTGTTTTCCCGCTTGTTTACTCATTTTTTATTTTTACTTTTATTATTTTTTAATATTTAAAACCTTTTATTTGTATAGATTTTGTTTATTCTTATACATTTTTTTATTTTATGTTTAATTACTTTCATGGGAGTAATGATATTCATAGCAGTCATAGCACTTGCTCTGGGCCCCAAAGGTTTAGGGAAAGGGGGAGTGAGGGGCCCTATCAGATACAAGAATGTTGCACCTTTTTGTGGGGAGTAGCAATATAGTGTCTTTTTGCTATAATGTGGGTTTTCTGATTTATGGTTCTATTATACATATCTTTAATGTTGCTACTTATGTTGCTGTTTTAATTTTCTTACACTAGGTGGTGGGGACCCCATCTTATTTTGCTATGAGGCCCTCATAGAATTCTAGTTACATCCCAGATCATTTTATATAGTTCATTTATTTATTTTTATTTTTTGACTATGTCACTATATTTATTTTACTCATTTTATCTATCTATTTATATTTTTATTATTTGAATATTTCCAAGTGTTTATTTCTATATATTTTATTTAGTTAAATATCATTTATGTATTTAAAAAAATAATATTCTTTGATTAATTTCATATATTTTTGTATTTATGTATTTTAATATTTGAAACATGTCATATATTTACTTTTTTAATATATTTTAGTTATTTATTTAATTCTTTTTTAATATGCAATAAAAATGTGTAATTATTTTATAATTTTTTTATTTAAGTCACTTACTTAAACGGTCACTAATTATTAGATTGTCATAAATCTTTTATTGCATAACTTCTGCAAATATGTAATCTCATGTCCTGTGTAGAATAGCGGGGTGGGTCAATGGTTATGGATAGGCCATTCACTTAAAAATTTGCAATTTTTACAAACAATTTCAAACGCAACTTTTTTAAAGATTTTTTCTTACTTTGAGTTAAAAGTTTCGGCTTTGTATAACTTTTTTTATTATATTTTTGTCTCTGATACATTTAAATAAATGTTAAATAAATTAAATTAAAAATAGAAATCTGAAGAAACAGTTGGACTCCTTTTATATTATCTACAATGTTATTTTTTTTTTAAATTTGATTCGTTTTCTATAATTATGCTGAAAGCACTAGGAATTTACTTTGGTCACTTTAAATAAAACTCACAAAAATATATTAGTCTATAAATTGTGCTGCCAGACAGACGTCTGCTAACTCAGAAGAAAAAGTATTAAAAAAATGCAGAAAAAAAGATGGTGTCTGTAATTATTAACTTTCTGCATCCTCCAAAATAAAGAATAGCAGATGATGCATTGGTATTCAAAAACAAAGGAAAAAATAGGCTGTTTTAGAATTTTTTGAATTAACCATAAATATTGAGCAGTTTAACTGTAAATTTTACAGTATTTGTATTCATCAAAATGAATGGACGTGACCATAAAAATACATTGTGCTAAATACATACATGTAGATTACAGGCAAATGTGAGCATAAGTAAAATGTTTACACATTTTGTATTACATTTTGTACATTTTTCAAAAATTCTAAAGAGATATTCTATTTTTTGTAAGATTTTTTTTTACCCTAAGGTATTTGGAAACCAGGATGCCTTTACATCTTGTTGTGTAGCGTAGTCACAAATGAAAAGCATGGGGTTTATGCATTATGTATTTCTTTATGATATCGAGATGTAATTTCTGCATGCAAGGACCGGTCAATGAGCCCCTTTAGGTAACATGCTTTTTCTTACCTCCAGCCGAGGCTGCGGGCGACGTGAGGAGGCCTCCGGACTCAGTAAATTACGGAAAAAATAAAAAATAAATAACGCCATACGGGAAAGTTTTAATGAAAAGGTTTGTCTGCAAGGTGAGGCTTTGAAAATGATTTCTCTACTCATCTGAAACAGGCTTCCTTCTGTCAAGCCAGTCAGAGACATCATTGGCAGATACAACGGAACAAGAGAATCTCTGCATCTTGGCTGTCAGGGAAAAAGCAGCGATTTTAAATAATAATTGAGAGTGAAGTGGCATAAATTAAACACAGAAATGATTAGATGAGAAAACAACAAGATAGAAAACATCATATCCATACATTACACAGTTATGTCATGGCATTCAATGTTCTATCTATCTATCTATCTATCTATCTATCTATCTATCTATCTATCTATCTATCTAATCTCCTTTCTTTCTTTCTTTCTTTCTTTCATCAATCAATATCTATGTCTGTCTATCTATCTATCTATCTATCTATCTAATCTCTCATTTTTCTTTCTTTCTTTTTAATATCTATTGTTACTTTCTTTTTCTTTCGTATCTTATCAATCAATATCTATGTCTGTCTATCTATCTCCTATCTATTATCTATCTATCCATCTATCTATCTATCTAATCTCAAATTTTTATTTCTTTCTTTCGTCTTTCTTTCTCTCTTTCTAATACCTATATTTTTTGTTTTTCTTTCATATGTTTATCAATCAATATCTATGTCTGTCTATTTCATATCTATCTCATATTTAACAAAGGTAAAAAGGTGGACCCGTGAAACGACTGACCAGTAAGTTTGACGTCTGTGGTATATAAAGCATAAGATATTCTAAGAGCTACAGAAATTTATAGCAGTGAATAAATTAATAACTGGACTCATGCAAAACCGGCCGTGCCTAACCACCATGCTGGGTTTCTCTGAGGAGGTAAGTTCAAGTGTGGATGTCGGTCATGCGGCAGATGTGAGATATCTGGTTTTCGCGGTAAATGGTGCATACTCAAAATGGGCTAAGCTCAGCAGCAGGGACCACTAGGAGTAGTGGGGTACCACAAGGAACTGTACTGGGAGCAGTGAGGTGCCACAAGTATCTGTACTAGGAGTAGGGAAGAACCACAAGGATCTGTACTGGGAGCAGTGGGCTACCATGAGGATCTGTACTAGGAGCAGTGGGGTACCACAAGGATCTGTACTGGGAGCAATGGGGTACCGCAAGGATCTGTACTGGGAGCATTGGAGACCATCAGAATCTGGACCAGGAGCATTGGAGACCATCAGAATCTGGACCAGGAGCAGTGGAGACCATGAGGATCTGTGCTGGGAGCAGTGGAGACCACAAGGATCTGGACCGAGGGCAGTGGAGACCACAAGGATCTGTACTGGGAGCAGTGGAGACCGCAAGGATCTGTACTGGGAGCAGTGAAGACCATGACAATCTGTGCTGGGAGCAATGGAGACCACAAGAATCTGGACTGAGAGTATTGGAAACCACAAGGATCTGGACCGGGAGCAGTGGAGACCACAAGGATCTGGACAGGAGCAGTGGAGACCACAAGGATCTGGACCGAGGGCAGTGGAGACCACAAGGATCTGGACCGGGAGCAGTGGAGACCACAAGGATCTGGACTGGGAGCAGTGGAGACCACGAGAATCTGTTCTGGGAGCAGTGGAGACCACAAGGATCTGGACTGGGAGCAGTGGAGACCACAAGGATCTGGACCGAGTGCAGTGGAGACCATGATAATCTGTGCTGGGAGCAGTGGAGACCACAAGAATCTGGACCAGGAGCAGTGGAGACCACAAGGATCTGGACCGGGAGCAGTGGAGACCACAAGGATCTGGACTGGGAGCAGTGGAGACCACAAGGATCTGGACCGGGAGCAGTGGAGACCATAAGAATCTGTGCTGGGAGCAATGGAGACCACAAGAATCTGGACCGAGAGTAGTAGAGACCACAAGGATCTGGACCGGGAGTGGTGGAGACCACAAGGATCTGGACCGGGAGCGGTGGAGACCACCAGGATCTGGATCGGGAGCAGTGGAGACCACAAGGATCTGGACCGGGAGCGGTGGAGACCACAAGGATCTGGACCGGAGCAGTGGAGACCACAAGGATCTGGACCGGGAGCAGTGGAGACCACAAGGATCTGGCCCGGAGCAGTGGAGACCATAAGGATCTGGACCGGGAGCAGTGGAGACCACAAGGATCTGGGCCGGGAGCAGTGGAGACCACAAGGATCTGGACCAGGAGCGGTGGAGACCACAAGGATCTGGCCTGGAGCAGTGGAGACCACAAGGATCTGTGTTGGGCCCAATTCTTTTTAATCTCTTTATCAATGATCCTGTGGACTGGATTGAGAATAAAGAGTTAGTTTTGCTGATGACAATAAACTGTGTAGGATTCTTAAAGCCCAGCTTGATTGTCAAATATTACAGAAAGATCTAGATAAGCTGACGGCATAAGGAAGAACGTGATGGATGAATTTTATACATTTCTTGGAACTAAACAGGTGACAACATCACAAGAGACGCATGTGAGTAGTCTGACTACAAGTAAGCTAAGTAGCAGTGCTCAATGTCAGGCAGCAGCTGCAAAAGCAAATCAGATTTTAGGGTTCATAAAAAGAGAATTAAAAACCTTCGATCTCAATGTAATGTCAACCTGATATAAATCCCTTGTAGGGCCACATCTTGAATATGGATTCAGTTTTTGGCTCCATATAAGGGATGTAGGAGCGCTGGAAAGAGTTCAGGGACGGATGAGCAGATTAATTAGTGGGGTGTAAGGTCTCTCTTATAAGGAGTGGCTTGGAAAGAAGACGTCTTAGAGGTGATCTCATTATATGTACAGATACACGTGTGGTCAGTACAAGGATTTATTCATTCCAGGGACTTTACAGAGGACCAGGGATATTTATTATGGGGGATAAATCAGTGCAGGAAAGGATTCTTTACAGTTAGAGTAGCCAAAGTGTGGAATGGCCAACGCCAAGAGGTAGTAATGGTGGATACTATGTGTGTACACTTAATAAAGGGGGAGAGGCTTATCTAATGGCAAATGGCATTTATAGTTATAACGATTCGAACAATTAATGTTGTTCAATTGATCTAGAAAAGCTTGAACTTAATGGACCTGCGTCTTTTTTCAGTCTGTAAATATGTAACTTTATCTATCTATCTATCTATCTATCTATCTAGTCTGTATATCTATCTAGTCTGTATATCTATCTAGTCTGTATATCTATCTAGTCTGTATATCTATCTATCTATCTATCTATATCTATCTATCCAATATCTGTCTATATCTATCTAATATCTATTTAATAATCTATCTATCTATCTATCTATCTATCTATCTATCTATCTATCCAATATCTATCTGTCTATATCTATCTAATATCTATTTAATAAGCTATCTATCTATCTATCTATCTGTCTGTCTATCTATCGATCTAGTCTGTCTATCTATCGATCTAGTCTGTCTATCTATCTATCTATCTATCTATCTAATATCTATCTAATATCTATCTATATCTATCTAATATCTATTTAATAATCTATCTATCTATCTAGTCTGTATATCTATCTAGTCTGTATATCTATCTAGTCTGTATATCTATCTAGTCTATCTATCTATCTATCTATCTATCTATCTATCTATCCAATATCTATCTGTCTATAGCTATCTAATATCTATTTAATAATCTATCTATCTATCTAGTCTGTATATCTATCTATCCATGTTAATGTGTATTATATAATCAGAAAATGACTTCAAACACTTGTTTATTCACAGTAAAGTCTTCCGCCTCTGCCTCCGCAGAGCTCTATGTGTTACTCACATCTTTACCTATTCATATAAATTACAACAACAATAAATGCCCCCAGTGAATGCCAAACTCATATAAAGCAAGACTAGAGACAGGGAAATGTTAATTGGGAAATAAATTACAGTATTATATTTTTACAGGATGCGCTGCATACACAAGAACTCCAGGTTCAGGACGACGGTTCCACGTTGTATTACAGAACAGATATGTTACAGCTGCACATTCAGAAATTCAATATACTAAGTACCAAAAACCTAAATACAAAATGTTTAATTACCATTTTTTCTGATAATATTTATTAAAACAGTTCTGCATAACATAAACATGACAATAATTACACAATGAAATCCCTTTTGTCCAGCTTCTGAAAATCAAGGAAATCTAGTCCAGAATATATAATATGATGTGAAATTACACAAGACCAGACGAAGGAGACTAAAGACAAAGAATAAATTAAGAAATGTATCTATTAATTAAAAATGAAAATTGTAGCCAAAATAGAAGATTTCAGTACCCTTAGAAGTGATTTACATATACTTTGTATGTCAGTCTAAAAATCCAGAACATTTGATAATACTGCAAATATCTGAAATTTCTGAGGTCCAAATAAAGTACTTTTAAAATAATATTATTGATATGAAAAGAAAAATACAAGTCATCTGTACATACTAAATGGCAAAGCACTGGGTAACACTGATGTATAAAAAGCAGTGTCAGGCAGCTGCTGCCAAGGCCAATAAGATAATGGGTTGCATCAAAAGGGGCATAGACGCCCGTGATGAGAACATAGTCCTACCACTTTACACATCACTGGTCAGACCACACATGGAGGACTGTGTACAGTTCTGGGCTCCTGTGAACAAGGCAGACATAGCAGAGCTGGAGAGGGTTCAGAGGAGGGCAACTAAAGTAATAACTGGAATGGGGGCACTACAGTACCCTGAAAGGTTATCAAAATTAGGGTTATTCACTTTAGAAAAAAGACGACTGAGGGGAGATCTAATAACTATGTATAAATATATCAGGGGTCAGTACAGAGATCACTCCCATCATCTATTTATCCCCAGGACTGTGACTGTGACGAGGGGACATCCTCTGCGTCTGGAAGAAAGAATGTTTCTACACAAACATAGAAGAGGATTCTTTAAGGTAAGAGTAGTGAGACTATGGAACTCTCTGCCTGAGGAGGAGGTAGTGATGGTGAGTACAATAGTACAATAAAGAATTAAGGAGGGGCCTGGATGTATTTCTGGAGCGTAATAATATTACAAGTTATAGTTACTAGTTATCAGTTCATAATAATCCATATCTTTACGCCGCTCCCAAGACCTTCACCACCGTTATGTGTTTTTTAATTTTTCCAAATCCAGAAACAAAAATTACAGATGATTAGATAATAGCCTTTGGGACTATTTTTGTGGATGTCAGATCATGTGGACTTTAGGACTGCCAGATCTCAGACAGTTATTAGAAGCCTAATATTGAGAACGTGCTGCCCCACAGTCTATCACCTTTGATGATAGTAATAGAGTTCAATGTCTTATCTTGGTCTACTGCATAGCCCTTAGAACTAACTCCCCTGGTTAGTAAGTAACCTTGGCATGAATTTATAATCTACTTTGATACCGTTTCTGATTTGAGTCGTTGACTTTCCTTTTCTTCTCCATACAGCCCAGTCCACCATGATGACTTCTGAAAGCTCCAGAGTTTGCTGCCCAGAAATCTTTGGCTTTTCAGCCTCTATAATAACACAAATTCAGACCCCAGACCATTTGAACCCCAAACCTGACCTCTGAAATAATTGAGACCTCAGGTCAGACCCCTAAATTACAGACCATACGACAGACCATACCACAAAATTCATTTGAACTCCAGAGAAAAATACTAAATTCAGACCACAGACGAGACTCCTGAAATTAATCATAACTCAGACACCTAAATTATTTCAGACCCTAGATTAGATTCTTAAATTAATAAGAACCCAGAGCTGACCCCTAAATGTAACAGACATTAGGTCCTCCAGATCAGACTCCAGACAAGACTCCTTCAATTTATTAGACCCCAGACCAAACCCATGCACTTACTTACCGACCTGTCTCCTTTTTAGCTGTAGGTACCTGTACACTATACCCTGACAATTGATGGCATCAGGAGAAGACCTTGTATTGTACTGGCCAGGGCAGAAGAGGAGTCAGAAGGGTAACTATACCAGCTCCTGTCAATCTGTATGTGCTGTACTACTGCCTGCCCATTTGCTTCCACTCAAAAATGGACAGCTTAATGGCAATAGCAAATTCTGGATGTATTGTTGTGTCCCTACCCTCACCAATAGAGGCAACCATGATGTGTCCTGAGATGTCAGAATCTTATTGCAGGTCAAATGCCTCTCTGTAGCATAAAAAACAACTTCAACTCAACTATCAAGCCATGCTACAAACCTGAACCCTGTGGGAAAGTCTAGTGTGAACATTCTCCAATGTCACTAGATTGGCGGTATGTATATAAAATCCATTTGGATACTTACTTTTAAAGATCAACCTAAGGTTCTTGCCAACCACTGGTTATTAGGGAGCTAAGAACCAATAGCTTACCCAGATAAGAGGGCCCTTTGAGTGCTTTGAGGCTCAGTGTGGGTGGAGGATTGCTTGACTTGATCTTACATTAAGTAACCCAGCCCCCGAGGTCCAGGAGGCTTTTACTTTGCATTAGACCAGTTGCTGTTTTCAAAGTCGGCCATACAAATTAGTCTCTCGTGGGCTGGATGCTCATTTAGCCAATAGCTATCTCTTACAACCCCCCCTGCCAATATTCCACATGCAAATGGGACAATTATAGGACCTAAGATGAAACTCAGAAAATCTGTAACCATTTTTAACCTACAATGGGGAAAAGATCTAAAGGTGGTAGAAAGCTTTTCATGCAGCTGCATCTCGTTTCATCTCATGAACCATCTGGTTCTTTGCCGTCTTTGCTTGTCTATGGTCTGTGGATGGTGGGCGTAAAACGAGTAGGCGACACAATGCAGTTCACAAATCTAGGTTACAATCATTCATCACTTTCCACATCCTCTTTCAGGAGCCCCAAGTTAACCCTCAAACTGTGAGGTCAATGCAATGTTCTTACCGGAGCTATAGGTGGGAGAATGACTGAAAACTCATGATTTGGGTTTTTAACCTAAAGAAAAATATGTGTCGATTTATTTCTTCATATATCTTTATAGGTGTTGGACCAGAAAAACTTCTGTCCACGTTCCTGCAAAGTCAAAAAGTTATAGGGGTTGTCCCAAGATATAAACAAATCCACAGTACAGAAGATAAGTATATGATTGATGAGGGTCCGACCTCTGGGACCTCCACTGATCATGAGCATGGGGGTTCTATACTCTCCATTCAGTGGTCAAGCATCAATTCTCTATAACAGGGATCAGCAACCTTCAGCACTCCAGCTGCTGTGAAACTACAACTCCCAGCATGCACACATACTTTGCTGTTCTTGTAACTCCCATAGAAGTGAAAGGAGGATTCTGGGAGGAAAGGAGGTTACTGATCCCTGCTCTATAAGGTTGCTAGAGATGTTCAAGTACATCAGTCAACTATCTTCGGAAGTCCCATAGAGAATGAATGAAGTTGCAGCGCCCATGCTCAACCACCACTCCACTCTATTATCAGGATCGGTGGGCCGTCCAGTGGTCAGACCTGCAGAGTAGTTATTTCCCACCCAATGGATAGATGATATGTTTATATCTTGGGAAAACCACATTATAAAATAACATTTGTCTAAGCTCCCTCTAGTGGTGGTTACAGGCAAAAAAAAAATTAACTGTAATGTCTATGCAGAAGTTTGGAGCTTTATAGCAGACAAATAAAGCTATGTCTCTTATAACGATACATTTGTATTGATATTGACCTTTTACCTTTGTTCATCCTGATTGTTCTATACCGTGAACACAATACTAGAGCTGCAGTGAGTACTGACACTGCTTCTGGCAGAACAGTGGGGTGCTGGTAACTCTTCAGGTTAAGGTTTGTGGCAGGATAAATGGTAATCCCTGTTGGAAATACGTGGTTACCACCCTGCTTCTGTTACTTATGAAGGCCATGGTTTGTGCCCATTAACTTTTTATATTTGTTTTAGTATTTTCCACCTGGTGCAGTTGCTTTTGCTCTATATGTCGGGGCCAATAACAGCTGCAATAGGAAGAAAAGTACTTCAGTAAAACATATACTGGACAGATGTCATCACTGAAAGGTATGGTTCCTATTTCCTTTTATCCAGTAAAATACACAGATAGAAATGTTTCCTTCGTAGGCTTCGGAGCTGCGCTCTATATGCCTTGTTTTATGTACACCGGGCAGTGCAACCTCTATTAAGTCGGTCTATTTGTCTGCTGAACGGTTCACAGGAGATGGATGCATATGCTCCAGTAATGGTCTCCACTTGACCATCAGTAATGTCCTGCGGCGAGCGCAGCGTCCACAGCGTTCTTCGATAGCACCACTTAGGATCAGATTCTGAGAAAGCCGGGCAATTCAGGCCGGGGGATGAATGATGTGTTACCATTAACATGTCAGGTGTCAGAATATGGAAGCAAATGCTCAGTTTCTCAGTGACAGAAAAATGCATCTATGGTGATAGAAAAGCTCAGCAAAAGGTTATTTATTTATTTTTATATTTTTATTTTGTATTTTGGATTTTTTTTAAAATAATAAATGTATTTAAATTGTATTTATTTTATATTATTTGAACTATTTTATTATTACTATTATTATATTTATTTTTTATAATATACTTTTAGGCTACTTTCACATCTGCGTTTTCAATTCCGCTATTGAGATCCGTCATAGGATCTCAATAGCGGAAGAAAACGCTTCAGTTGTTTCTACATTCATTGTCAATGGCGACAAAACTGAACTGAACGAAACGAAATGCACCAAAATGCAATCCGTTCTGTTTGGTTGCATCCCCATCGCGGATAGAATAATGCTGCAAGCGGCGTTTTTCTGTCCGCGATGTGGTGCAGGGCAAGACACCATAGAATAGAAAAACACAATAGAAAATGGATCCGTCCCCATTGACTTTCAATGCTGTTCATGACGGATGCGTCATGGCTATAGAAGACATAATACAACCAAAACCGTTCATGACGGATGCATGCAGTTGTATTATTGTAACAGAAGAGTTTTTGCAGATCCATAACGAATCCGCAAAAAACGCTAGTGTGAAAGTAGCCTTATATTTGTATTGCCTGATGTTATACATTCTGCAATATTATTTTATGTTTTTATTTTATATGTATTTTTTATTATTATTATTTAAGAGGACCTGTCATCTCTCCTTTATTAAGCAGTCTATGCTGTACCCTTCTTCTATTATTCCTCCTAGACATTTATGAATAGATTGACAGTTCGGCATTAACATTATCTTTGTCATAAGGGTGTGTCCCTACACGGTTTGAGCACTAATGTGTAGGAACATGCCCTCAACACCTACTTGCCAAATTAATCTTAAAGGGGTTGTCCACCCTGGGCACCTCATCTGCAGACCCCCTCAGAGAGGCCAGACTACGGTGGGAATCACATTTACCTGATACTAGTCACTGGGCTCCAGCTCCATTGATCCTTCCCCGTGAATTATTGCTGGTTTCACACCTCCCCCTATCAACAACCAGTTTGACGCTGGTCACGTGGCATCAGCATGCAATGGTCTCAGAGGTGACAAGTCAGAGGTAACACCCACCCACGTGACCCAATAATATGACGAATGAGTGACAAGTACCACTGTGGCCAGGGACTGGCAGCAGCAGCCACAAGATGCATGTGAAATCCGGTAAGTGTGACTCCCACCACGGGTCTGGCTATGCTGAACAATCTGCAGAAAAGGTCCTCAGGGTGAACGATACAATACAAACTTCTAAGAAAAGATTATCATATCTTGGGGATAGAATTATGTACTAAAACTGACATGTCAGGGGGGATACAGCTCCTCTTTTAGTTATTTGTTTACTTTTATTAATTTTTACATTTGTTGTTCATCATTTTATTTTATATTGTTTATGAATTATTAATATTGTTGAACTTTGTCATTTCTAGGGGATCATTTTATTATTTAGTATTACATAACATTTGTTTTCCTTTATTGTATTATCTCAGTTGCTTATTTCTTTAGACTCTTCCACTTTTTAGGCATGCATCTTTCCCTGTTTTCTCGCAAGCAAATTGGCCTATTGTGATTATCCCCTTGAAACATGTTTTTTTTCTGTTTATTGCAAGCTTGTATTAATCATTTTATGTCAAGTGCTAGCTCTCTTGGGCCAAGTATAAGCACGTGCTGACGTCACCCATTATTAACATACAGCGTAAAAGAATGCTCTAGGTAAGCTGACCTTGAGCAGCTTGATGGCTCGAAACCCTCGTTATAATGAAAATATTGTGTGTTTTTAACGCTGTTTTAAGCACAGAAGTCTACATTATATGATCACTATGGCCATATGGCACATCAATAATAAGTTTCTGTTATAGACGTAGGATAGGCTTGGACATGTCGAATCATTGCCAATCATTGACCTGTGTAAAAGGCCCTCCAAACAAATGAGCAAATACAAATATACACTTGATCCCATAAAATGCTAGTGTCAAATATTTACATTAGAATGGATGCAATTATATTTGACCCACTAGGAACCATCTCCAACCCTTACATAGTAACATAGTAACATAGTATATAAGACCGAAAAAAGACATTTGTCCATCCAGTTCGGCCTGCTTCCTACAAGTTGATCCAGAGGAAGGCAAAAAACCCCTGTGAGGCAGAAGCCAATTTTCCTCACTTAAGGGGAAAAAAAAATTCCTTCCCGACTCCAATCAGGCAATCAGAATAACTCCCTGGATCAGCGACCCCTCTCTAGTACCTATAGCCTGTAATATTATTACACTCCAGAAATAAATCCAGTCCCCTCTTGAATTCCTTTATTGTACTCACCATCACCACCTCCTCAGGCAGAGAGTTCCATAGTCTCACTGCTCTTACAGTGAAGAATCCTTTTCTATGTTTGTGTACAAACCTTCTTTCCTCCAGACGCAGAGGATGTCCCCTTGTCACAGTCACAGTCCTGGGGATAAATAGATGATGGGACAGATCTCTGTACTGACCCCTGATATATTTATACATAGTTATTAGATCTCCCCTCAGTCGTCTTTTTTCTAAAGTGAATAACCCTAATTTTGATAACCTTTCAGGGTACTGTAGATCCCTCATTCCAGTTATTACTTTAGTTGCCCTCCTCTGAACTCTCTCCAGCTCTGCTATGTCTGTCTTGTTCACAGGAGCCCAGAACTGTACACAGTACTCCATGTGTGGTCTGACCAGTGATGTGTAAAGTGGTAGGACTATGTTCTCATCACGGCATCTATGCCCCTTTTGATGCAACCCATTATCTTATTTGCCTTGGCAGTAGCTGCCTGACACTGGTTTTTGCAGCTTAATTTGCTGTTTATTAAAATTCCTAGATCCTTTTCCATGTCAGTGTTACCGAGTGTTTTACCATTTAATATGTACGGGTGACTTGCATTATTCCTTCCCATGTGCATCACTTTACATTTGTCAGTGTTAAACCTCATCTGCCATTTCTCTGCCCAAGCCCCCAATCTATCCAGATCCCTCTGTAGCAGAAAACTGTCCTCTTCAGTGTTAATTACTTTACACAGTTTAGTGTCATCTGCAAAAATAGATATTTTACTGTGCAGGCCTTCTACAAGATCATTAATAAATATATTGAAGAGAATAGGGCCCAATACTGACCCCTGAGGTACCCCACTAGTTACAGTGACCCAATCTGAGTATCTACCGTTAATAACCACCCTCTGTTTTCTGTCACTCAGCCAGCCTTCAGGTAGCTTTAAATTGGGTTGTCTTCTGTAGGACCTTTGTAGACCTGTTCTAGTGGGAACCCATTATTGTATTCAAACCAGGGCCAACTGGAGGACGTTCTGGCATTCTAGAGGGCCTACCCTATCCTAGGGATGAAAAGTAATCTACTACATGGATGTATTCAGGTTAGTCAGTCACCTGCTAGAATGGAAAGTATGTCCACATTAGTTGTCATGCCTTTGAATGGTTCTCGTCATTCAGTCCTGATGTTTGGTCATGTTCCAACCATAGAAATTAATTCAACAAAGAATTTGTCCGACCGATTTGCCAGAAGTTGTGATGACCAATTGAAATGCTTGAGCCTTGGATAAGGTAGTCAAAAATGGAAACTCTACTTTTGTCCAACAATTTTAGGTAGCAGTACTCCCTATAACAAAGCAAGACAACCTTGTGTTCTCCAATATTGTACATAACGGTCAAATACTTATATTGTAATGAACATGATTATGATTGACCCACCAGGGACCACCTACAACCCATCAGATCTCTTCAAATTGAGCTGTCTTTTGTAGGACCTTTGTAGATCTTTTCTACCCATTATTGTATCCAAGCCATGACCAAATGGAGGATTTTCTGGCACTCTGGCGGGTCTATCCTATCATAGGAATGGAACGTAATCTACTACACTGATGCCTTCAGGTTCAAGTCAAAGTCATATGCTGGAATGGAAAAGACGTCCTCATTAGTTATCATGCCTTTGGATGCTTTCTGCCATTGAGTCCTAGTGTTTGGTCATGTTCCAACCAAAGAAATGAATTCAACAAACATTTGTCCTGCCGAGTCGTGATGACCATATGAGATGTTTGACCTTTGAGCCATTGATAAGGTAGTCAAAAATGGTAACTCAACTTTTGTCCAACAGTTTTGAATAGAAGTAATCCCTACAACCAAACAAGACAGCCTTGTGTCCTCCAATATTAGGCACATTTAACAGGTATTTAATACTTTGAGTTCCAGATTGCCTAGATATTGATGATAATGTAAAATCATCTCTCTCCCTTACGAGGGGGCAAAAACATGCAAACTATTAAGCCGATTGTTTATATAATGAGCACGGATCTAAGTCTCTTACCCAAGTGTCGGCACTTACAATCGGCAAGCAGGAGCTCAAGATCCTTTAGAAAGGCTTCATAAAAGTCAACAGATTAACAGGAATAAGGAAAAATACAGAAGGAGAAGAAATGACTTCCAAAATGGCACTATTTTTTCTTTCCCCATCTAAGCGATGGCTAAAACAGAATGTTAATTGAAATCAAACTGTGCCAACAGGAACATTGGAAAGAGACCAGTCAGGATTAGACTAATTAAGATATCCATAAAGAAGAAATAATTAAACAGGTTGAAATGCCTTAAAGAGGAATTCACAAATAAACTGCAACAGAATAAACGACTGAGCCGCTGCACCGGAGTCTCCATGGGCCTGATCTCCAGAACTTCTCTCTGAAGGACGATGACGAAGAAGAAGACGACTTTCAAAGGCATCCAGAAGTGTTTGGACTCTCCTTGTTGGGTATGAATTGGAACCACACAGCAATACACATCCCAAAGTGAACAATCCATCATGTGGCCTCCCAAATGGGTTTACCTTGAACACTCAAGCTAGAAAACTAAGTAACTGAGGACATCTGGCTTGAAAATATTCTCAGTCTACCTATCCTGCTATTGCTGTTTTGGTTTTTTTTTCTCCTTCACTTTTGTCCATGGTCTGTCTCTCAGCTCAGCTCCATTCCCTTGAAGCTGCAATACCAAGCACAGCCCATGGACGAAGGTGGCGCTGTTTCATGAATATTTTTCATGACCTTTAAAGGGCTTGTCTAACCTGGGACATAGGTGGCATTTTGCTTGGATAGGCCACCAATGTCAGATATATGACCGTCCCACCTCTGGGACCCACACCTATCGCTAGAACGAAGCTCCCCAAAACAAAAGACAACAGCACATTGTGCATGTGTGGCACTGGCTCGGCTATTTCTGGAAGTTTCATAGAAGTGAATGGAGCGGAGGCTGCGCTTGCATTTTGCGCTCTCCATTCATTTCTTTGCTCTGCCACTTTTGGAAGCCTCATAGAAATGAATGGAGGGCAGAGATAGGTGTGGGTCCTGGAGGTGGGACCGTCATTTATCTGACATTGGAGGCATATTCTAACAATATGCCACCGATGCCAAGTTATTTCTAGAACTCCCATAGAGATGAATGGAGCGGCAGTTTGCATGTTTGACATGCTGCTCTATTCATTTTGGGGGTGGGGGGATTCCGAGGGGTACATGGTACCAATTCTTATGATCAGTGGTGGTCCCAGTGGTAGGACCACCACCGATCTACTAGTTATACCCTATCCTGTGAATAGGGGATAACTTTTATCAACTGGAGCATACCTTGAACACTTTGGAAGCCATATTATTCAATAGGTTGTGACCTCAGGACAATTCGTCCATCGGCCATGGGGCATATTAGACCTATAGACACCACAGAGGGCGTCCTTAGCTTTGGACTTCCACTACAAGCCAAGGTGAAGAACTGCCATGTAATACTACATTTGCCCTGCAGAGGGCGATGAAGGAAAACTGATCAGGTGAAGGCAACTTCTCCCCAGTAAAATCAGCTGTTTGCCCGATGATAAAGGGGTTGTCTGTGATGATATATTTCGATTTGACCATTGCACTAGCAATTTTCCTCTAGTGCATGGGGCCCTCTGGACAGAACATGGACATCCCTATGGACTCCATGCCAAGCCACTGGCATTTCTTGTGCAGCTATATGAATATTGTGTAGGTCTTCTCCTCAAAAAGTAAGGTTTCTCAGGCAGAGATGTGGCAGTCAATGCAAAAGTGCACCGTTATTTTTCTCTTATAATACCTATGAACTGGAGAGAAAAAGTCTAAGTATAGTTCCATAAAGGGCCTAAGACATATGGAGGTACACCACGGGCCCATGGACTCCTATAGGTTGTGTTTTACAGCTCCATACCACTCCGAACCTGCATAGATCTGAATGGAGGGGCAGGAGAGACACTGAGGTGTATTCCCTGCATTGTTCCCACTGCCTCCTGTGCCAATTATCCCCAAATATTTTGTAAAAAAAACTACAACAAAATTGAATTAAAAAATCTGTAATTATGTAAAAGATTTTTCATTTTGAAAGAAAGGCTTTAACGATTCTAAATTAACCCGCATTATCCGTGCAAGTAAAATAAATGATTAAATCAATAGATATCGCCCAATAATGCTTTCATCAATAGGTGTAATAAAAGCAATTAGCTCAGGAAGTGCAGAGCATTCTCCGCAAATTAAAAGTATATATTTTTGAAAAGTAATTAACCATCGGGTTAAATTGCGCGGCGACGTTCCATACACAGATACACTTCAAGGATGATTATTATGAAGCTGAAGGATGGTTAACCATTGCCGCGGCATATATTGAATAAAACGAGTATTAACCACCGCACCGTTCACGCCCACACTCGCTTTAAACAAAACTAGACATTTCTTTTGTAAGTAATTACAACCTTTCCATTATAATTGAGCCGCCATGAAGAGATGAGCCATTATGATAAATAATTAGCACATGTCATTCACCATATCGCAGGGATTTCATGCAACATTGAGCAAGAACTACACAAGGACACGTGACCAAAATTTCTTGGAAATTACACTTCAAGAAAATTATGAGTTGGCACCAGGCGCATCATTAATGGTGGAAATCTAATGTTTAACCAATCAAGGTGTAAAGTGCAGACAAGGCTGGGATGGGGTTTACAATGTCCGGTCATTTCATGAAGGAAATTTAGAAAAGGTGGACTCGGGGGTTAACCAAATGGATGACTTCTGGGCCGCCTACGGTGCCGCCACGTTCCTCCAGTATCATACAGAGACATTACAAACATGCATTCCAAAAGAAAAACATTGCACCATATGGCGGCACCATACAGGCTCCATCTGTACACATTTCTTTCGTGGTGCTCGCGGGGTTTCTATGTAAAATATGAAAATCAGCACATGAAAATCCCTTTCTCACAAACCTACAACCAGCCCTGTACCTCACATGGATCCAGAGATCTCTACATTCATTGCTCTGATTACTCTGCTAGATTTATTTCAAGCTGGCAGCTCAGGGGGTGTGTCCATTCTGCTGCAGTGCTCTCTCTATCACAGCTCAAGGAGGCATACCCTCTGTGCTGCAGCTCTATCTCTATTATAGCTCAGGAGGATGTATCCTTTCTGCTGCAGCTCTCTCCCTATCACAACTCAGGGAGGCATTTTCTTTCTGCTATTCTGCAGTTCTCTACCCATCTCAGCTCTGGAGGATGTGCCCTTTTTGCTGTTACCTTTGAGTGGGGTGCCTTTGTCTGTTGACCCCCTCATAATACTCTGTCTATAGAAAGTAAGGAGTTGTGGTGCTCTATGAGCTACTTTCCCTGAAAGACTCCTGCTGCAGGAGGGGGGTGCTCCCCTCACTGCACAATGTCTTATCTCTTTCCAATTCTTCTATCGACTCTCTATAGAAGTCATACAACCCTTCCCTTGGTAGGAAGCAGGACTAGCCCACTTCTGCCCAAAAGGGGGGAGAATGGAATGGTAAGTTCCATTCTACCTAAAGATACTCTCTGCCAGATACACTGCCACCTGCTGGAAAACAGGCACAGTGCGTGTAATACAATACATAAATTACATAGCAATATTAGGAATGCACAGTATAAGAGGCCCTGGAATAAATACACAGATGACATTATTGGTTATCTGTTAGAGACAGTAGCAGGGTATAGGAATGGCAGTGCCTGCTCTGGGGTACTACATATGGACCCATTGTGCCTACTGAATGGGTGTAGCTTGGTCTTGGGGCTATTATGAGGGCATTGTCAAGGTGACCCATGGTTTTCATCCTTTTGCCCCCCACAGGGATCTGTACTTCGCTGCAGAGGCCACCAGGCTGCTACGTCTAGGAGTAGTCTCCATTCAGATGCTGCTGACCAAGGAGGGACAAGTGACACCACTGCATAGCACAAAGGTGTACAAGCAAGAGCTAGTCAGTGGACAAGCAAAGGTCAGGACAGAAAGAGTTCATGCAATACAGTAATCAGGAAGCAGTACAAGGTATGTGGCACACAGTCAATCAGGGATCAGGCACAGCAGGTCAGAAAAATATAATAGTGCTCCATTTACCGGACTAGACAAGCTACAAACCTAAAGCTCAAGCAGCATCCTATAAGGAAAGACGCCGTATATGCCCCAGGGAAAGCTGCCAGTGGATGGGGATGGATCGGTCCAGGTAAGTGTTGGCACTTACAGTGAGCAGCAGAAATCATGTGGAGGCAGCTTACAACATAGTGTAAATGTAGAGGAGCAGGGAAGGTAAGTGCTCCAGCTTCCATGCCTGCCAGGAAAGAGAAGATACTGGTAGACACAGACCACCCACCTACTTTGTGATTTGTTTTACTGGACAATCCCACAAAACATAGAATGTTTAGGAGGATTCATGGTCACTGTATTACTTATGTCATAAATCTTCTGCAGGATCAAGAATCTAAACCATAGGGACTTTGGGCCCTTGTAGCTAACAGGAGGGGCCAATACTGGTGATGTCCATTCATTGACGTCTTCAGGGTCCTTCACATTACAACAGTGAGAGAAACGTCCTTCTAATGATTAACACACTTTACAGTTTTGTAATTTTGCAATTTTAATGAGAAACTTGGTTAACTATTGTAATTATAAGATCATGTAATTAAGAGGAATCAGCTCATTTAGAATTCTGCAGCAAGAAAATTACATTTATTTGTTTACATTTCTAATTATTTCGATTAACGTTCTATATTTCTATTCATTTAACTTCTTTCACATTACCATTTAACCCTCTGTATATTGGTGAAGCCACAAATGGTTTCATCATCAAAAAGAACTGGCTATATGATCTTATGCATCACTGAGGCAGGAGGTTCAAAGGTCTATCTATCTATCAATTGATCTAATCTATCTATCTATCTATCAATTGATCTAATCTATCTATCTATCTATCTAATCTATCGATCTATCCTAGGTTACAGCTAGATATCAGCGAATTTCTCTAAAATTACGAATTTATTTGTGTCGAATTACATTAAAAAATGGCTATTTCCTGGCTGCAAAGAGCCTTTATAGGGGTGTAGAACACTGTGCCTTGCAGTAACACGCATAGGGAGTCTGCTGTGGTAGTGAAATAATACTGTGAGTCAGTATGACATGCAGATGACAGGCTTCACTCTTAGAATCACGACACATTTCACTTATTTGGGCAGTCACGGGGCCAAAACTGACCAAATAACTCAAGTATGAACTCAGCCTTACAAGTCGATATTAGCGCTAAGAGGAAGCGCACTCCTCTTACTCCGTCGTCAGCGGATTCCACATTGTCTTCAGAACCTGTTCTATAAAACGCTTATACAAGTAGAGCCCCCGACAGAGTGGAGAGAGTGTCAACAGTAAGTTTGTGTTGACGTCACTGATTATTTTGCTCTTCCTCTCATCCGTCAGAACAATAACCCCCAAAAAACGGATCCTGTCTGTGGAGCATGCACCTTCACTCGGTCAGCATTTGGTCAGTAATCCAGTATTGCTAATGCCCAAAAAACAGGAGTGGATCCAAAACAGAGATGACACGTGAATGAAATGACTAATACATTTTTCTTTTTCCAGGTGTATACGCCACTAGAGGCTTTTCAACAGACAACTGCAGCGCTGAACGCCAAATACATTTTTCTTTTTCCAGGTGTATACGCCACTAAAGGCTTTTCAACAGACAACTGCAGCGCTGATCGCCAAATACATTTTTCTTTTTCTACTGATATACGCCACTAAAGGCTTTACCACATAAAACTGTAACAGTGAACGCCGAGTATATTTTTCTTTTTCCACTAAAGGCTTTTTAACAGAGGTTTATAGGATGACATTTTTACAAAAAAACACCGGCACCTGAGGCGGAGTGATCTGAAATCAACGGGACTTAGCAGAGAAAGTAGGACCGCGCTGGATAAGCGAGACGCGGTGCTCGTGCGGTTTCTGTGCTGCAGAGTAGTCCCAGTAGTGTCCAGTAAGCAATACCGCAGATATATGCGGGCTGGTGTGAATTAGTTCGCATTTTTGTGCAGGGTTAGTGTATTCCCCTGTATTGATGTGCCGCTCTTATGGACGTGCGGCACTGCGCCCGCAGTCCACAGCACACAAACGCTCCTCTGTTCCCGACTTCCAGACAGTTCCCACCAGTGCAGCTGCAGCGCGCGCTGATAAGGACGTCATCACGTAAGCGTGCAGTGTGTGAAACGTGACGTCATGTTGTTATTTTTCACGCCTAACACTATCAATCTTGTCTGCTAACGCTTTTAACTTGCTTGCTGCTGCAGACACCAAACGCACTTCCAGTTCATGAATGTGGTGAAATGTTTTATGTGAAACTGCCTTTTTTGAGAAAATTGGTCGGTAGATATAACTATGGTCATGATGATCTAGTCTGATGCATCAGGAATTGGTGGGTGGAAATCCTGGCTGATCCACGCCTGATTCATCTTGACAAAGGTCAGTCTTTCCACATTTTGGGTGGACAGGCGAGTTCTTCTTGGGGTAACTATGGCCCCTTCCGCACTAAACACCCGCTCTGATGCCACACTACTGGCTGGGTAGGACAACTTTTCAAGAGCAAACTCGGCCAGTTGCGGCTACAAATCCAGTTTGGCTTCCCACTAGTCCACCGGATCTTCAATGACGGCTGGCAGGGTACTGTCCAAGTATGCCACCACCTGCTGGTTCAGGTTCTGCTCTATGTCTACCTGCCGTTGAGTAGTTTCTTCACTATGCGGGTGAAGAAAGCTGCTCATAAACGACTCTAGACTTAGGCTGCTGGCACTGCTGTCACTTGCGATGAAGTCGAAAATCGAGTCAACCCATCAAGAATCGCTGGGTTGCTGGTCAAGACACAACCGCTAACTGACACTGGGAACTCAGACCTCTCGAAGTGACTCCTGCTGCCACGCCCCCTTACTCTGCTGCGACCTGTGCCTGTGCCAGAAACATTTAGGCCTCTGCCACTTCCCTGTGCAGAGCCTGGCACTTCTCTGTCTGACATACTGTTAGCTGAACTAAATAAACTAAAAATGAAATTTAAACACCCCTAAAAGCACCAAATATATTTTTCTCTTTGTACTGAAATAGGCCACTAAACGCTTTCACCACATATAGCTGCAGAAGTGAACTGCGTATATATTTTAGTTTTTCTACTGAAATACGCCACTAAATGCTTTTAGTGCAAATAAGTGCAAAAGCGAACTGTGTATATATTTCTCTTTTTGTACTGAAATACGTCGCTAAACGCTTTTATCGCAAATAACTGCAAATGTGAACTGCGTATATATTTTTCTTTTTCCACAGATATAAGCCACTAAAGGCTTTTCAACATAGCACTTGCATCCCAAGAACAAATTGCTGGAATGACGGAGCTGTATAATGGCTATTTGGATCCCCAAATTACTTTTTTCCAGAATGAGGTTTTCCCTATCACTCTCCCTAGCGCCTGCAACGTCTCTCCCTGCACTCAGAACGCTGGAAAATGGCAGAATCCAAGATGGCTGTGGGTATTTATAGGGCTGTGACATCACAGGGCTGGCTGGCGGCTGATTGGCTGCATGCATAGCATTATGGGTCATCTCGCCTTCCCAGAACTCCTTGCCCCATATCCAAACACGTGTAGCGCTATTTTAGGAAAAATTGCGATTCGTTGCCACGAAGAGCGAGAAATTTCGCATTCGTTGCCAATCAAATTTTTCCTGAAATTCGGATCGAATTCCATCTCGTCAGCATCGATTCACCTCTTGTTACAGCCTGTTTTATAGCCAAGAGTATATTTAATGTTGTAATAGTAAGAGAAGCTCTGGAGCATAATATAGGATATTACTCAGGATCAGTACAGGCTAAGTAATGTATGTACACAGTGACTCCACCGGCAGAATAGTGAGTGCAGCTGTGGAGTATAATACAGGATGTAAATCAGGATCAGTACAGGGTAAGTAATGTATGTACACAGTGACTCCACCAGCAGAATAGTGAGTGCAGCTCTGGAGTATAATACAGGATGTAACTCAGGATCAGTACAGGATAAGTAATGTATGTACACAGTGACTCCACCGGCAGAATAGTGAGTGCAGCTCTGGAGTATAATACAGGATGTAACCTAGGATCAGTACAGGATAAGTAATGTATGTCCAAAGTGACTGCACCAGCGGAATAGTGAGTGCAGCTCTGGAATATAATACAGGATGTAACTCAGGATCAGTACAGGATAAGTAATGTATGTACACAGTGACTCCACCAGCAGAATAGTGACTGCAGCTCTGGAGTATAACACAGGATGTAACTCAGGATCAGTACAGGATAAGTAATGTATGTACACAGTGACTCCACCAGCAGAATAGTGAGTGCAGCTTTGGAGTATAATACAGGATGTAACTCAGGATCAGTACAGGATAAGTAATGTATGTACACAGTGACTGCACCAGCAGAATAGTGAGTGCAGCTCTGGAGTATAAGACAGGATGTAACTCAGGATCAGTACAGGATAAGTAATGTATGTACACAGTGACTCCACCATCAGAATAGTGAGTGCAGCTCTGGAGTATAATACAGGATGTAACTCAGGATCAGTACAGGATAAGTAATGTATGTACACAGTGACTCCACCATCAGAATAGTGAGTGCAGCTCTGGAGTATAATACAGGATGTAACTCAGGATCAGTACAGGATAAGTAATGTATGTACACAGTGACTGCACCAGCAGAATAGTGAGTGCAGCTCTGGAGTATAATACAGGATGTAACTCAGGATCAGTACAGGATAAGTCATGTATGTACACAATGACTGTACCAGCAGAATAGTGAGTGCAGCTCTGGAGTATAATACAGGATGTAACTCAGGATCAGTACTGGATAAGTAATGTATGTACACAGTGACTGCACCAGCAGAATAGTGAGTGCGGCTCTGGAGTATAATACAGGATGTAACTCAGGATCAGTACCCTACAAGATAATGTAATTTATTTACAAATGTGACTGTTCACCTAGATTAATTCTTAGGCTAGGTTCACACAGCAAAATCAGTGTCAGAGAAATAGTATAATCAGTAGTTTTTTGTTTTTGTTTTGGAAATGCTGCCAAATACACTCCAGATACCCCTCCTACTCATCCAGGTAGTTTAACCCTTTTCCATTGACTTCTATGGAAAACCACCATCAATTCAGCTTGAAAGAAGTAACGCTTCTCAAGCAGTTTTAAAATCAGCTGCTGAAAAAAACTTTAGCATAGGACTTGGTCAACTTTTTTTTTTTTTTACAGTGAAGTCAATAGGAAGCTGTTGATGGTGCTCTGCATGTGGATTTTCTGGTACTGAATCAACAGCAGATTTCACCCATGTAACCAAAGCCTAATGCTACAAACTGTACCGCAATGTTTAGAGATGGACATGCCCTTTAGGGCTTAAACATAGAATTCGTAGCATGATTTTATTTTGGCATATAACAAGAAAAGTAAACGTTATTTTGGAATTCCCTCCAATTTCTTTTCGAGAACACTACAAAGTATTTTCCAGAGGACTGGACACAAAAAAGCGAGCAGCTGAATTCAGTGCGATTTGAGTGATAGCCAAGAGCCCAGACTTTACTGAAGTTCATTTACAGATATTATTCCATAATTTTTAAGACAAATAATCACTTGCCAGATTAAATGGAGCCGTTGTGTTATTTCGCATTTCTCTGTCAGGTTGTTTAAACTACACTGAAGGTCTTAATGCGTCGTGTGATTCGGAATCTGTCAAAACACTCATTGGCTGTTCGAAGCAAATTGTTTTGAAAACTCAGTCACAACAAACTCATGTGAATTTCAGAAGTTAAGTGATTAAAGATGGGAAAAAGGCCGGGAGAAGACATGACGAGGAGGAGGAGGAAGGCTGCATCACAACGGGCTGAGGAACCCGCCAAGAAGAGTCAAAAGCATCCTGTCTTACCATAGCCGCAAAATCCCATCAAAACTGATCAATCAACTGTGAAAGTGTTGAAATGATTGAAGAAATCCAACTTTCCCTGTCAAGAAATTCCCCCTGAATTGAGCAGTAAGAGCCTCGTCTTCGGATTTTCTTGCCACCATATGGTATGTGTTTTTCTTTTACCATCTTTGCTTACATTAAGAATGAGAGAGAACAAGCCAATCTGCACGCTCTTCAGATGTCACTCAAAAAGCCCTTTAAAAGCAAAACATGTTCGGCAAAAAAAATAAAAAGACGGGTGATCATGTACGGAGCCATGCTTGATTTGCAATTTCAAGATGTACTATGGGTCAGAGCGTTTTAAGGTGGAAGCAATATTCATGTCAAGGAAGTTTTTTCCAGACAAGAAGCAAAAAGTACCAGTTGGAAAATTATGGCTCCATCATTCTGGTGGTTTTTTAAAGGGTGTCGTCACCTCTAAAATCTGTGTCAAAGTAGGTAGACCACCATGTAGGATAGGTGTTCTGAAACATAACCATACTTCTCTTGTTTAAAAGATTGTCCTCGGATGAATTTTTTAAGATCTATGCAATAAAAATTTCAGAGCACCACGGGCGGCTCCGCTTTTATTTGATGCACCTGGCTTCCACTGAATTATTGCTACTAGCTCTGAAATTTTCAGGGACGTTTAATAGAACAAGTATGGTGGAGCAATAGTTCAGCCAAAGATGTGGCCCAACCCATGGTGCACCATAAACCCAAGCATTTGTCAGGATTAGAAGACCTGATGCTCAACAGCACATATGCCGGATCTTCCCTCCTTCACTACAGGCAAACTGGAGGATCAGAGGGACACCCTTACTCCCCACTCATGGTAACCATATGGGTGTTCACACTCCGAAACACTCCACATGGGAGAAGACCTGGACATGACATCATAAGAGGTTGGAGAGAAGAGAACAGATGGGGTCACTTAAATACATATAGTTGGTTACTTATAGTTGGTGGAAAGTAAGCTATGGCCCCAAAGGGCTTCAGATCTTACCAGTGTTCCCAGGTGACAACTAGTACTCAGTTTGATTCTGAAAGAATGGGACATTGATTTTATTATCCCATCATGTCTCAAAGTCATTCACCAAAACAATCTACTTACAATTACGCTTCTCGAGAGGGAAGGCAAACATAGTAATAGCTCCTTGGGACTTTTGGACAAGTCAGCACAAAATTATTGGAAAAAAGGTTGTTTTTCTATGCTGGTTTTTGGGTCAGAAGGTCCGAATGCAAAATCTATTCAAGGATATTTCTTCTTATGTGGTTGACATGCCTATAGCTACACCCCAGAGTTTTCTACTTGTACTTATTGTACTATGTTGAGGCATTTTGTGAAGTTTTCTACGAAGAGATGCTTATGGGAGAATGCGTTAGTTGAACATAAATGTGTAAAATATCACAAGAAGTTAATTTACTTTTAATAGTACAGCTACAAGGGTCATTCCTGGCTATGTCCAAGATCGTATGTTGGGTCCAGTTACTAAAGTGGTCCAGATTGTGATGATTCCCATTAGCTCAGCAGATCACAGGTGAAAGGAAACCTCTGAGTAGTGCAACACAATCTACAATCCTACAACTTCTTCATAAAATGTTTTAAAAAAATTACATCTACCACCCATGGTAGTCTTGCAGGTAAGAGGGGAAATTGGATGTAGCAGGGAATGGAGATTTATAGATAGCCCACTGCATGTCCCAAATAATCTACAACACCCTAGCTTTGGCACATGTGGTGACTGGACATTAGATATGACTGAGGAATTTCCAAGAAACAAATGCAATTATATCATTGGAGCAAATTACCATTTTGAATGAGGAATTTTTATAAAAAAAATGTTCATTCTCAAAGAGAAATTATCTTATTCTCATATTTGTCTATGAAGAAATCTCATAAAAATATTCTTGGACACATGCTTAGATCCTCCATGAATTCACCCTTCACCACTAAGATTTGAAGGTCAAGTTCAACGGTTCCTAAAGACTCTAACTAGTAGAAAAACTTCATTGGAAGCCAAAGTGGTTCCATAGAGGTCCATGTCCCTGCTAATGAAAATTGATTGCACAATATATTTTTTCATCCAGGGTTAACTCCTTCTTCAGAATATTGAAGAACTAAGGTCACCACCTGGAATTCTTAGTTTTTAGGCACATTGGCCTATATTTGACTTGGTGCATCTTATTCCAAAGGGGAATTTGTTTAGATTTGTCCTAAATATATGAAAAGACGCATGTCTCATTCACATAAATGGGTGTCCATGTGGTATAACAATGGTGTGAGTCTGCCAGAATTGGAGCTACTCTTTGTTCTGGATCATACATGAGGATCCTGAGCAGAAGATACCCCTCCACGATGTCCATCCTAACTATTGGAGCATATGGATAGAGATTGTCTTTATAGGTTCACCCCTTTATTAAATTTGAATGAAAACTACATCTTCTTGGAGATCACGCCCACTTCCCCTCGTTTTTCAAGTTTGGCAAGAGAAAAGTCACAATTTACAAATGAATCACTAAAGATAAGCAAGTTTCTTAAAATTTGGGTCCGACTCAAATGGGAGTACATAGGAGTTTATACACCTCCAAAAAAAAATTTGCCCACTGGCCCCTGGTATTGCCCATACGGCACAGGTAGGTAAGTGTTAGGTCTCGAGCTACTTGAGAAACCTTGGCGCGGTGCTCGGGCTTAAGACATGTCCTCCACTGCAGGACATGTCGACTAATCTATCAATTTTAACATCAGTTTGAGGACTTAGTAAGACCGTAGAGCGCACCCGTCTTGTCATTTGTTATTGCTTTATTGTCCAAATAAATTTGTCATGAATTTAAAGTGCTCTGATAGCTAGGGAGGGAGAGGAGAGAGACTTTTTCAGGCAATCATCTTGAGTCTTCCGAATTAAATAGCACAAAATCTGGGTTCATTAGAATGAGCACGTTTTGAAAAATTTGGGTCAAATTTCCAAATCTTAGAATTGATTCGCTCGTCTCTCGTGACATTTTAGAACTCTTTTTGCAAAAAAAATTGCTGTAATCTTCTTTAATATCATAATATTTATTTATATAAAATTAAGTTTATATGAATATAATATTATGTGAATAGAATTTAAAATCAATATTTGTTTATGTCCATGTGATAAGTTTATGCAAGTTTTTTATTTTATTTTTTTTGCAGTAAGCCATTTCTTTTGCTATAGAAAATAAGTCAAGGAACACAAAAACGACGCCCAAACCTCAAGTATTACCAGTATGCGATTTCCTATTCCAGTTGACAAGTTAATTGCGTTTTATTTATAACCCATATAGGTGGCTCTCATTTGAGATCAGGACTTTGCTTGGTAATGTAATAACCACAGGTTGCAAGAGGCTAAACTGAAGCCCATAAAGAAGAATTAGACACTCAGCTAGTAGGGAATCCTTATAAAAGCACTGAGTGGAACAGACAAGCTAAAATGTGGCGGAATAAATATGTAGGCTTTCCTCTGACACTCTGCTTCCTAACAACCAGGGATAGCAGACACGAAGCCTTCCAAGTATCGCTTAAACAATTTTTTGAAGAGTCCCTCTGCCTCGTTATGAAACGTACTTGAATTGTTCTGTATTATTATTTTTTTCACAAATAGCAGTAAAGTGACAACTATTGCTCAGACATGATTTGCTCTGAGCTGTTGACCCACTTGGACCAGGACCGAATCTACCATGAGGCGATTTTAGCCTCTGGCCTCAGGGGGCGGCACTGCAGAACTCCATTTGTCAGCAGCAATAACAAGATGTTCTGCTGGGGCAAATGATTCTGAGCGCCCACCATCAATCTGTTCAGAAGATAACAATGTCCATTCTAAATCCATTGCATAAGAAATAATCACTAGGGGACAGTGGCTCTAAAGTCAGCTCCAAGTTGAATAGATCTCTGCAGGACCTTAGGGGCCCTGTTGTATTAAGGTCACATTGCTGATGCTGTGTCAAAGCCTGAGACCACCCAAGGATATTCTTTCTCCTTCATGGGTGTTAAGGGGAAATGTGGCTTCACTCTCCTTTCCCATAGCTTCCCTTGAAACCCACCACAATACTAGAACTAGCTTTCTAGTCCCTTAACTGAAACTTGATTAGGGGTTTCCTAGAACTGCAGTCCAGATTTGGAAACCCTGGAACCCCAAACAACATGGTGGCTCGGCAATTTAGACTATTGCATTGCATCACTAAGGTCCTGGATTTCAATCTGACCAAGGACAACATCTGCATGGAATTTCTGTGTTCTCCTCATGGTTTATATAGTATTTGTGTCTGACATAGGGGAAATTAAAGGCCATCTGTCAGCAGGTTTGTCCCTATGACCCCGGTTGACCTGTTACATGTGCACTTGGCAGCTGAAGACATCTGTGTTGGTCCCATGTTCATATGTGCCTGCATTGCTGAGAAAAATGATGTTTTATTATATGCAAATGAGCCTCTAGGAGCAACGGGAGCGTTACCATTACACCTAGAGGCTCTGCTCTCTCTGCAACTGCCAGACCCTCTGCACTTTGATTGACAGCTCCAGACAGTGTAAACATCATCACAACTGGGCCTGTTAAAGTGCACTGGACACGGCATTGCAGAGAGAGCAGAGCCTGTAGGTGTAATGGTAACGCCCCCCCATTGCTCCTAGAAGCTCATTTGCATATATTAAAACATCATTTTTCTCAGTAATGCGGGCACATATGAACATAGGATCAACACAGATGCCTTCAGCTGCCAAGTGCACATGTAACGGGTCAGCCGGTGTCATAGGGACAAACCTGCTGACAGATGCCAGGTGACTGGTGGGAATGGTGACAATCTCTGCTCCACACCAAGGACTATATTAGAGCTATATAGACAACAAGAGATTAATAAGTAGAACTTTGTATACTAAAATCCAAACTTCCTTTCTTACATAGAGGAAATATAGTTCCACAGAAAGAAACTTGCGGGTGCCAAGTTGCTAAGCCTGGTTGTTGACAACTTGTCCAATTTTTGGGTTGTTTTCCCATCTGAAGGCTGACTGAATGGGTGCATGGATTTTAAACAGTGGGTTCTCCTCTGAAGAGCTGCTCTCACTCTGGACAATTTATCACTTTAACGATGAAGACTAGGTGGCCACCTACCCATTGATAGCAGTCAATCGGACCATCTTCATGGAGCTGGTCAGATAAACAAGGGTCGTACACCACGAAGAAGGAGAGCAATCCATAGTAACCAAGGAACTTTATAAGTAAGCACTAACAAATGTTTTCACTCCTACGAGGGAATTGCTATTTTTGAATAATTTTTTTTATATTATTATTTAAATGGATCCAAATTGGAAAGAAAGGACCAAAAGCATCAACCATTACTTTAATGACATAAAACAATATTATCTTAGGAGTTGGGCACAGAGGGTGATATCTCATCTCCACTCATCGAGTAAAAGGTGCAGCATGAAGGTCTGCAAAGTCTGTAACAGATCCATCACCTGCCATTAAAATACTGGTGTCTTTGGGCTATCAGAGCCTGGGTGCAACTGCAACCTCTTCACCCCTATAGCTGCCCCACCAGTAATGACCTAGTATGAGAGAAGAAAAGATCTCCAGCACATGGAGAAGGATGGAAGGCATTATGCGAAGAACCTTTCCGCTATGCTTTATGGCACCAGTTGGAGAAGTTGTGTTTGTTTTCAATTATTCCCCTTAACATTGTCGTTACGAGAATACCGTAGTACTTAAAAAAAAAATCCTGAGAACTGCTAATGGTAAATTGTCAGTACATATAAAAAGAAGGTTCTATGGCCCATTGACTTCATTTAGATTGAAATGCTAAGCAGGGCTAAGTAGAAGCATCAGTAGGGAATTAGGGGGGAACACTCAGCAGTTTTATGTTCCTTTTCCCATTTACTGCTTACCCCTTACAGGGTGAGAGAAGTAAAAAATAGAAAAAAAAAAACTAAAAAACAAGTAAACAGTTTTCCTTTGTGTTTCAAGTGAACATGAAGGTTATTGTGATAGTCATAGACTAAGAACTACTATGCAATTTTTATTTTTTTCTGGAATTTGTCTTAGTAATTGGCAAAAAAACATTTCAAAAAGATACATTGTAGACCACAGGGGACCTGTCTGGGAAAGATTTCAGAGGTTGTCCAAAATGGATTTCCCCCTTTGGTTGGAAGGGTTCAGAAAAATACAGAACCCCCAGTGATCAGCATTCATCTGTGGTAGAACCAACTATTCAGTTTCTCTGCAGCGCCTCCGCAGGGGAAATGGAGCGTAGTGTCATGTAGATTTTGTCCTAAAAAGTCCCAGGATCTATCAGATTTCTGGTGCATAATAACAGTTTTTAAACTTACCTTCAAAAAAGCAAAAATGAATAATGTACCATGCCTCGTTCAATGGGGGTCATGGATTAGTGGAAAGTGAGCTTGGGTTAAGATGTGACTGGAACAAAACCAGTCCTTGATTAATAATTAAAGGGGTTGTCCAACATAAATTTAGCTATGTTTCCCCTTTAAGGGTAAGGTTCTGAACTGGGTATTTCAAAATGGGTTTCCTAAGTCAGATACTTTGCAAAGATAAAAAAAAGGTCCCTTTCAGCCACCGCCCGACATCGCTACACACACCGTTGACCGGACATCTTGGTGCACCCACTCCATTTTCATTCTGGTTTCCAGCACCAGTGGAGACCACTTCCCTGTGCAAGGCTTTCACCACCTTGGATATACTGGAATTGAAATGGGGCCCCTTTTTTCTCAAGAGCCCCATAGCCTCATATCATACACCTCCTGGTACTATCTTCCCAAAGTGTTGAAATTCTCCTCTTCTGAAACGTGGATGCATCTGTTTCTAATCATCATAACCCTGATCCTGAACCGGACTGGTCATTATGAAGCCGCCACCGACTTCTGCTCCATTCATTAGCTCTTAACGAAGATTTTTGCAAAGAAAGAAAACATAAAAACTCCTTGCTGTCTCCCCAGCCCGGGGTCCACGTGACACGCTATTCATAAACCTATTAATCGCCGTATTCCTCATTTCTTTATCCTTTGACAGCTTACATGCTGTTTGATCCTGGATTTTGATAATGTTAGTCAAGCAACACTTTTGTTGCTTATATTAAAGTTCTTTTTTTTTCCTCTCCAGTCTGTGTTTCATGCATTGCATTATACAAAATATTCATCATCCTCTTTTTTGTGTGTGTGTTTGTACTTAGGAAAAAAAAAAAAAGATTAATAAGCAAAGCTGTATAATGAAATATCCGAAGAACAGATAACCCCTCCGAACAAAAAAGTCGAATGAAAATAGCAATTTCTGTAGTCAAACTGAACATCAAAGCTTGCAACTTTTTCAAAGTTTCCAACATTAAACAATTAAGATGAAAAAACAATTAGGGCTCGGAAAGCGTCGGCATCGTGGAGGCTGGACACTCGGTGTTGTCATGTGGCTTTTAAAACAAGTCAAATAAATGATGATGCCATTAAAACTGAACTAATTAAAGAAAGCTTCTTTTAAGAACTCATTAACTGCAACCTCATTTGCATAATGATGCATATTAATTAAGTTTTAATGAATCTGAATTTGCACCAAGCCTATTCATGTTGGCTTTGAAACAAATTGAACAAATTAGTTAAAAGCCTTTCTGGCTTCTAGTTTTTTTTTTTTTGTACCAAACAGGATAAGAATACATTGTGCATCTCTACAAAATAAATTATTTTTTTCTCCTCTTTTAATTTAATTTCAAAGGTGTGTAAACCCATCTATTAATTATTCTTAAACACAATATTTTTTTTCCTTTGCCGTCTTTGTAAAAACCTTATTATCCCTTTGGGTTAAGAAATTGTATTACAAAGTGGTAGATTTTAGCTAAATAATTAAGGGCGACTGAGAAGCAATAGAATCAGTGTTTTTCTTCGGGCTACTCATTTTCTTAGGATTTTTTTTCTTTATTTAATATGCCCACGGTTGACCATTTTATACCAACATTTCCCCCTGTCACTCTTCTGGCTGGGTGTACTAGTATTGTACAATAAAGAAAGGCGTTGTCTACTTTCAACAATGTCGTCTTTTCTTAAAGACATTTTGCTAGTCATCCTACAGTTTTTTAAAAATTAGAATGGCTTGTACGAGAAATCTCTGGCATCAAATACTGGTGACTAATGCTTCAGTCATGAGGGTAAGATGCTGGTGGCAGTTGCTTGACCAAAGCTAGTAGGTGTGCCTTGGGAGAGGTGTTAGGACAGCACTGTAAGTGTTAGAAGGGTCTTCCTGACGATCAGATGATCACAAGATGTCCACCAGATTTCCCCTCCTAGGAACAAGTGGTCAATTTCCGTGCAGGACAATTACAGGGGAGATGAATAATTACACCCGAGACTAGTGGGCTATTCATGTAATGCAAGGAAGTGTTGGGTCCTCTAGAGAGAAAGATGCTCTTTGTAGGATCCTGAACCCTCATATTCACTCACTCTTCCCATCACAGACACCTCCTTTAAATTAGAGCTGACAACTCCGATCATCTCTACAAAATTGATGATTTTGCAATAAAAAGCCACTATTAGCCAGACAGGTATGCCGTGAGCTTTTTTAGGTCTGCTCGCCGCCTTTGTTAGTCCTGAGTGCACAGATCCTTAGGAGAAGCAAATCCACTATAGAAACAAAGTAGCGGGTCCTGCACTTGGGTCTCCGATAAAGCCATAAATCTTTTATTTCATATAAAAAAAAAAGAAAAAAAAGACACATCCCCTCATCAGTCAACCCGTTTTGGACTGTGCTCAGTCCTTATTCATGGCTTTCCACTCTGGCTCGTCTAGGGAGGCCCCAACCAAGAAACCTCCCTCTATGATGTTGACATATTCTGTCGTTCTGTTTGACCTGATACAGCCTGATCCTTTTTATAGGATATATAGTAACATAGTTTATAGGCCTGAAAAAAGCACTCTGTCCATCCAGTCCGGCCTGTTATCCTACAAGTTGATCCAGAGGAAAGCAAAAAAAAAAAAACTGTGAGGCAGAAGCCAATTTTCCTCACTTTAGGGGAAAAAAATTCCTTCCCGACTCCAATCAGGAAATCAGAATAACTCCCTGGATCAACGACCCCTCTCTAGTAACTATAACCAGTAATATGGGACCCCCTTGGTGAATATGCGAAGATGGGCGACTCACGTAGAACAAGATACACATTAGATATAGGAGGAACACTAAGCACTTGGTTCTCCCATAGTTGGCCTCTCAAGGTTACAGTACAAGTCCTTTCACTGCTTCATAGGGTTGAATGCAGAAATCCATAACCGTATTCTTCATCTGCGGCATATTCTATTTCAATACAACTTTTCAAAAATAAAATATTTTTGTGATTTTATTTTTTTGCTTTTAATATATTTTGTAAATGAAAGGTGTTATGTAGTATATTCCTATAACTCCTCATAGGTTTGAAGGTCATTCAAGGACTGCCAAACTGAACGTCTCCGATGGTGAAGGGGTTAACAGAAGATGAGCTGTCCGGAGCTGAACTGGGTTTTCTACGTGTTCTAATTTAATTGTGATCTGTAAAGCAGAATCAGTTTCTCTCTCTTAGAGCCAAATATCCCGCTGACTTTATCTATTGCCTGGCTACACTGTTTGCTTACTTTCAAGTCATCTGAGATAATTACCCCTGGCTTGAATTCCTCCCTTTTCGCGACCATTCAGTAGGACAGGTCAGGGTCAGACCATGACAACCTCCATCAGATCCACCTTAGTGATCAGATCCCAGATGTACCAAATTTAAAGGGGAAGACACTTTTGTTTGATACTGTTTGTTTATATTTTTACTTTGTTTTGGTTCAGTTCATTTGTAGGTGGGAATAACAAACGCAGTAACCAATCACACTAAGATAATGTATACAGCAGCAGGAGATCAGTGTGCTGATCATGAAGGGAGAAAGTGACCTGGATTTCTATAAATCATGATATACCTTAAAAAGGGGTCTTCTCAACTTGATGACTCTTGTCCGTGTGCAGACAGAATGATAAAGCAGAGGTCTCCGCCCTGAGCTTCCTCGAATAGTAGGTTGGTTTCGGCAAAAAAACAGACGAAAAAAGCCAAGAAGTAACTCAATGGCTATCTACCCTGAGAGCTTCAGATAAACTATAGAACCTCCAGCTATGGCCAACTACAACTCCTAGCATGCACATTTGTTTAAAACTGGGATTTGTAGTTTTACAACAGTTGGAAGTTGCTTTGAGGTGAAAAGTTGGAATGTAATGATATAATTAGTACCTACAAAATGTATGGTGACATGTGACATCCACCGGTGCCAGTAGCTCAGGATACGGGAAGCCGAACCCGTGCCACTGAGGCCACCTTCTATTTAAAGGGATTGTCTTCATGAGAATGCAGAATCTCGCAGATATGTTCCCATGCTTTATGTTTGCTGACATATCTCTATATTTATGATATGTATATATAAGAAGTGTTTTAATTACAATATTGTTTCCAAACTTTTTCCATCCCGATCTCTAAGATTTGGCTCGCCAACAGCGAAACACAGATGTTTTGTAGAAATTTGCAATGTGCTGAAATATTTCGCTCATCTGTAATAAGACAGAGTGTAATAGCCTCAGCTACAGGGATAATGGGGGCAGTAGAATTCAATTCTAGCTGAAAATGAAACACCCCTACCGTAGATAATACTGCATATGCATCAGAAGAACGCAAGTGAATACGGAGATGCTAAATAGATATTTCTAATGCATCCTTAATTAATTACATTTTCCACTAAATAATCATCGCAGTCATGTCACTTACTTTACATTTGTAGAAAAAAAAACCTCAATGAGATCAGATTGTCCATTGTAAACCCAACAATACTGCCAATTAGTGAATGCATCTCAGAGGTTGCAATGTTGAATGTAATGTATTATACTCCAGAGCTGCATTCATACTTCTGTAGGCTGCAGAGATCAAATCTGCCCGTAGTTGTCTTTTCCCTGTCTACAGCTTATGTGTTATTTACAGGCCTCCTCAGCCCTCAAAAATTCCATCTAGTGTAGAATAGCAAATAGAAATCAGGATGAGGGGGGAAGCAGCTGCTGTATCTCTGGTGTAAGACTGAATGCTGTGAGAGGGGAAAGGGAGCAGCAGATGGAGATGGCAGAGACAGCTGGCTCAGGGTGCAGAGTTCTGACATGACACTAGGAAGATCCTCAATCAGAGCAACGAAACAGATTCCAGCTCTGGACCTGACTGCTTCCTCCATTTTCCTGTGTATAGATAAGCAGATAACTGCAGTAAAGTAATCTGTACAGGACAAGAAGTGGCCTATTATTAGTGACTAGTGAAAACACTGCTGGATTTTATGTTTTTTGTTTATAGATAGTGACATGAAAAATGAAAAATAACATTATTAAAAATTCTTTAAATATATGTTCAACAATGACGATACATTCCCTTAAAGGGTCAGTTCACACTTGCATTAACTACAGTCTTTGGCTGTCATTGCATTTTGAAGATTATTGTAAGCATGGGACAAAAAGTGGGAATTACAGTCGATTTTGATGAATCCATCAAACTGTGCAAAATGGATCGGTCATAAAAAATGTAAGCAAGTGTGGACAGAGCCTAAATGATGGAGTACCATCTGGATCAATATGTCTGGCCAGAAAAGTCAAAGTATAAAATATGGAGGAAGCAATGGACAAAATATGGCGCATGTAAATTGAAGGAGTTCCAAGCATGCAACACATAGCAATAACTGTAGGTTCAACGCATTCACCATACACATTTTTAAAGCTACTGGCCCTTTAAATGTAGTTAAATGTAACAAGGCGATTGTAACAATGTTTTCTTTTATTGTTTACTGCTTTCCCCACACACTTTGGTGATATCTACTCCTTTCAGAGAAGGGGGTGGTAGATGGTGGAGGGGAGGGGACCTTTGCATCACCCCCTTTATAATACACAAATAAACCGAGGACCTCGCTCCCTTATTATTCAAATGCACCGTCTCACCGGAGGTGTTTGTCTCACCGCAATGATTGATGATAGTAGTGGTCAGATACGGACAGGGAAAATTTTAATGACTTTTCTTCCCTGCTGCTGTTGTAATGAAACACCAGTATATGTTTTTGAGCTCGTTTCCGTGGCTTATTTTTTACTGGCACAGGGGAAAGTCAAAGGTTTTCTAACGCGCTTTGTCTGAACGTGTAGCTGCCGGTCCCGGGAACTGAAGGTTGCTTTACAGCTTCAAATCTTGTCCTTCCTTCTGTAAGAATGCAAAGTCAATATGTGATGCATCGTCTCCTCTCTGGGGTTTTTTTTTTTTGTACTTTCCCAGGAGACTTTGATAGTACGGCAAAGGTTCATGGTCCAATAGATCAGGTGCATGGAGAATACACAGCGCGGGCTGCAGAGGGAGGCAAACGTATACATTATCACAGATAGGAAAGGGCTGCTGCAATCTTCTTAAACCCTAATGCAAAGCTATAAACTATAACAACTAGGGTTGAGCGAACCCAAACTGTAACTGAACTTTAGGGTTTTTGGCACCTGGACCCGGACCCGAACATTTCCCTAAAAGGAAGATATATACAGATATATAGTATATACAGCAGTGTACTGATATATGAGGTACAAGGTATAATAGATGCAGTATGTATAGATATATAGTATATACAGCAGTGTACTGATATGTGAGGTACAAGGTATAATAGATGCAGTATGTATAGATATATAGTATATACAGCAGTGTACTGATATATGAGGTACAAGGTATAATAGATGCAGTGTGTACAGGTATATAGTATACCTCACATATCAGTACACTGCTGTATATACTATATATCTATACATACTGCATCTATTATACCTCGTACCTCACATATCAGTACACTGCTGTATATACTATATATCTGTACACACTGCATCTATTATACCTCATACCTCACATATCAGTACACTGCTGTATATACTATATATCTGTGCACACTGCATCTATTATACCTCGTACCTCACATATCAGTACACTGCTGTATATACTATATATCTGTACACACTGCATCTATTATACCTCGTACCTCACATATCAGTACACTGCTGTATAAACTGGCCTGGAATGGGTAGTGGGAGGGGCTATGAATGGAGCATGAGGGCCCTATTTAGATTCTTGCTATGGGGCCCAGTGATCCCTATGTAAGCCCCCGCTGTCCACAATTGCATTCCATTAAGTCCCACCAAACTCTTTTAATTACAGGGTGCTCTGATGCCGATACACTCAGAAATCTTCATCATTTGTGATGGAGCCTGGCAACAGGTGTTCAGTTTCCCTGCAGCACCTCCACAGGGAAAATGAGGAATTACATGATGCCTGCAGAAATCAATGGGTTGTCCTTGTAATGCCTGGTGCATCAGGTCCTCCTCGGTAAGCCAGGCTCTCAGTAACGTCTTGGCAGAGTGCTTGCTTAGCCTGAATACCCCGTAATCAACACAGTGAAAATGAGAATACCTTTCAGTGATTGTTTTAATGTTAAAGGGATTGTCCAGGATTTTGTGAATTTGAGAGCAAGACGTTGTATAAAATAAAATAACAAACCATTACTCACAGGCTGGTCCAGCACCTCCACTTTGGTGGTCATTGCTGGTCCTGCAGCAGTGAGATGACGTACATCATTGACTTGACTGCTGCAGCCAATCGCTGATCTCAGTTGTCACAATGGCATGCATGGCACATGACCTCTGAGGCCAATGGTTTTGGTGCAGGAGTCATGTAAATGATGCACATGATGTCATCAACGCAGGAGTCCATCAGAGTCGAGACGTTGGAGCAATGGAAGACTTAATGGGTGAGCAATGATTTTATACCATTTCCTGCTCTTAAACATATTTGAACCTAAATTAAACTGTATGTGGAGAACTCCTGCCCTCCCCCTAGTGGTGACTGCTGGATGCCAGAATTTTGGCAAAATGTGTCCTTTCCATTGCAGCTTTCTCCCTATCACAGATCAGGACACATGTCCTTTTGCTGCAGCTCTCTCCCTATAACAGCTCAAAGGGGATATCCTTTCTGCTGCAGCTTTCTCCCTATCACAGATCAGGAGGTATGTCATTTCTTCTGCAGTTCTTTCCCTATAACAGCTCAAAGAGGATATTGTTTCTGCTGCAGCTTTCTCCCTATCACGGGTCGGTGGGTTGTGTCCTTTCTGCTGCATCTCTCTCCTGTAACGGTCATAGCTTCTAACAGTAGATCAAGCTGGTGGCAGTTGAAAGATGGAACAGAGCATGTGCGACCAGCTCAGTGATGTTACTGAGATGAACAGAGAAAAAGAGGAAAATGACAGGTGGCTCTATACAGATACATTTTATTAAATAACAGAGGCTATTTTACACTTTTATCACATGCAATTACAAAAATATTCAGATCTAGGTGCTGGTTTGAAAAATGTAGAATTTTTTTGGGGGACAACCCCTTTAACCATTAGTCTATGCAGGGTATTTGAAGCTCTGTATCATTAAAAATTGAGCTCCAACTGCTATAAAGATGTGTTGGGAAATTATTCAGCACAGAATTTCGTAACTAATAAAAATACACTGCGATTAGAGATGAGCGAATTTTTAAAAAATTAGATTCGGCCAGCTCGCCGAATTTTCTCGAAAAATCCACTTCGATATGAATTTATCTGCGGCTAATTGCGTTAAAAAACGGCTATTTCCTGGCTGCAGAGAGTCTTTATAGGGGTGTAGAACACTGTGCCTTGCAGTAACATGCATAGGGAGTCTGCTGTGGTAGTAAAATAATACTTTGAGTCCGTATGACACGCAGAGGACAGGCGTCGCTCTTAGAATCACTGCACACTTCACTTATTTGGGCAGTTACGGGGCCAAAACTGACCAAATAACTCAATTATCAACTCAGCCTTACAGGTTCGATGTTAGCGCCAAGAAGAAGCGCACTCCTTTTACACCGTCGTCAGCTGATTCCAGATAGATGTCTACAGAACCTGTTCTATTAAACACTTATACAAGTAGAGCCCCCGACAGAGTGGAGAGGGTGTCAGCAGTCAGTTTGTGTTGACATCACTGATTAATTTGCCCTTCCTCTGATCCGTCAGAACAATAACCCACAAAAAACAGATCCTGTCTGTGGAGCATCCACATTCACTCGATCAGCATTTGCTCAATAATCCATAAGTATTGCTAACTGCTAAAAAAAAAACAGGAGTGGATCCAAAACAGAAATGAAACGTAAATGGAATATTTGCATGTCTTCTGTGTTTTGTACCCACTCCTGCTTTTGGCTACCAAATCATAAGCCAATTCTGATGGGACCATACAGGTCTTACAGCTGCTACACAGAGAGGATCCGTTGTGTGTCTCATTTTCCTTGCTTCTGACAGATCGGAAGAAAAGTCAAATAAATGATGCTGTTAGCCAGGCCGAAACACAAAATATTGGGCCAGTCATTTAGTGGTGAGGTGGAAGCAGCATGAGGAGACCACAGAGTGGACCAACGACATGAGAACGTGGAGACAGAAGCGGTTTGACCTGGCCAAGTTGCTGGTGTTGCTGTGCAGGAACCACATTCACCCAGTGGGCCATAAAGGACATGTATTGACCCTGACCGCAGTTACAGATCCACACGTAGACACTGCCGTGCACTTTGGCAGACACCGACAGGCTGGCCCACCATCTGTGCTACATATTTTGCAGGGTTAGTACTGCCTTTTTCGTAAAGAAAGGACGGCTTGGGACTCTCCACCTTGGCTCGGCACAAGCCATCAGCTCTATTAAAGTTGCAGAGTCCACCACTTGGAAAGGGAGGGACTGCAGCACCAGCAACTTGGCCAGGAGAACATTCAGCTTCTGCGCCGTTGGATGCGTGCACGCATACTGCTGTCTTTTGGCAATCGCTTCGGTGATCGATTGCTGACGGATTGACTGATGAGGAGTAGGAGGAGGAGCATCAAGACCAGCAGATGATGGGAAGGACAGACAGCTCCCTTAGCTGAGGTGGTGGAGCCTTGACTAGGTTACTGGTCAAGACACGACCGCTAGATGACACCTGGAGCTCAGGTCCCTCGCTGCGACCCCTGCCTGCGCCAGAAACATTTAGGCCTCTGCTACTCCTCTGTGCATGGCCTGGCACTTCTCTGTCTGACATACTGTTAGCTGAACAAAATAAATTAAAAGCAAATGAAAACACCCTTATGGGTGTAATGAATAAGCAACGAATATATTTTTCTTTTTGTAATGAAATAGGCTACTAAACGCTTTTACAGCAAATAACGACAACAGTGAACTGCGTATATATTTTTGTTGTAGTACAGAAATGCGTCACTAAATGCTCTCAGCAAATATACAGTACCTTGCAAAAGTATTCACCACCTTGACTTTTTTTATATTTTGTTACATTACAGCCTTAAGTTTAATGTTTTGTTCTTGTTCAGAAATAGAAAACAGAAAATTGTCCTGTGCGTATGTATTCACCCCTTTGCTAGGAAGCCCATAAAAAGCTCTGGTGCAGCCAATTACCTTCAGAAGTCCCATAATTAGTGACATGATGTCACCTGTGTGCGATCTAAGTGTCACATCATCTGTCATTACATATACACACCAGAGGCTGCAACACCTAAGAGGCATCACTGACCAAACACTGCCATGAAGACCATGGAGCTCTCCAAACAAGTAAGGGACAATGTTGGTGAGGAGTACAAGTCAGGGTTAGGTTATAAAAAAATAACCAAATCTTTGATGATCCCCAGGAGCGCCATCAAATCTATCATAACTAAATGGAAAGAACATGGCACAACAGCAAACCTGCCAAGAGACGGCCGCCCACCAAAACTACGGACCGGGCAAGGAGGGCATTAATCAGAGAGGCAGCACAGAGACCTAAGGTAACTCTGGAGGAGCTGCAGAGTTCCACAGCAGAGACTGGAGGATCTGTACATAGGATGACAATAAGCCGTACGCTCCATAGAGTTGGGCTTTATGGCAGAGTGGCCAGAAGAAAGCCATTACTGTCAGCAAAAAACTAAAATGCACGTTGTGAGTTTGTGAAAAGGCATGTGGGAGACTCCCAAAATGTATGGAGGAAGGTGCTCTGGTCTGAGGAGACTAAAATGGAACTTCTCGTCCATCAAAGAAAATGCTATGTCTGGCGCAAACCCAACACATCCTATAACCCAAAGAACACCATCCCCACAGTGAGACATGGCGGTGGCAGCATCATGGGGGGATGGGACTGGGAAACTGGTCAGAGGTGAGGGAAAGATGGATGGCGCTAAATACAGGGATATTCCTGAGCAGAACCTGTAGCGCTCTGTGCGTGATCTGAGGCTAGGACGGAGGTTCACCTTCCAGCAGGACTGACCCCAAACACACGGCTAAAGCCCAAACACTGGAGTGGTTTAAGGGGAAACATGTAAATGTGTTGGAATGGCCGAGTCACAGCCCAGATCTCAATCCAATAGAAGATCTGTGGTGAGACTTAAAGATCGCTGTTCGCAAGGGCAAACCATCCAACCTGAAGGAGCTGGAGCAGCGAGGAGGAACGGGCAAAAATCCCAGAGGTAAGATGTGGCGAGCTCCTAGAGACTTATCCAAAGCAACTTGGAGCTGTGATTGCTGCAAAAGGAGACTCTACAAAGTACTGACTTTAGGGGGGTGAATAGTTATGCACACTGACTTTTTCAGTTATTTTATCCTATTTGTTGTTTGCTTCTCAATAAAAAAAACAAACATCTTTAAAGTTGTCGGCGTGTTCTGTAAATGACATAATGCAAATTGTTAAACAATCCATGTTAATTGCAGGTTGTGAGGCATCAAAGCATGAAAAAAGTCAAGTGGTGTGAATACTTTTGCAAGGCACTGTAGCTGCAGAAGTGAACTGCGTATACATTTTTATTTTTGTAATGAAGTAGGCCACTAAACGCTTTTACCGCAAATAACGGCATAACATAACATAGCACTTGCACCCCAAGAACAAATTTCTGGAATGACAGAGCTGTCTAATGGCTATTTGGATCCCCAAATAATCTTTCCCTGCACTTGTAAATCACTTTTCTAACACTGTCCCTAGCGCCTTCTGACGTCTCTCCCTGCACTAAGAAGTTGTGAAAAGATTCCTCCCTATCCTTTTCCAGCACTTACAAATCGTTTTTTCAGTTGTTTTTTTTACAATTAGCTTTTTCAAATAGCTGTCCCTAGCGCCTCCTCACGTCTGTCCCTGCACTCAGAACGCTGGAAAATGGCAGAATCTAAAATGGCTGCCATATTTATAGGGCTGTGACATCACAGGGCTGGCTGGCTGCATGCATGACATTATGGGTGATCCCGCCTTCCCAGAGTTCATTGCCCCATGTCCTCAGTCCTCACATGTGGTCACCAATTTAGGAAAAATTGCGATCCATTACCACGAAGCTCAAGGAAATTCGCATTCGTTACGAATCAAATTTTTTCCTGAAATTCGTATCGAATTCCAATTCGATTCGCTCATCTCTAATTGCGACAGGTGGCTCTGGTTTTGGAAGAAATCAGCCTTGTATACCTAATCCTGAAGAAACTTTATAGGCAATAAATCTCAGTATTTTCCTAATCAATGGAAGGAAAACAGTTAAACTTTTCACGGACTGCCCAAATAGACATTTTTTATCTTTATCTTTTTTTTAAAGAATTTCTTTTTCCCAAAAAGAGCGAAAACTAATTTGAAAAAAATAAATAAAAAATAAGAGAAAAGTTTTCTTTGTGTTGATAATAAAACCAAATCGCGGCATAAACATTATTGATTTCCTTTTAAACCGTTCCGCCTTCATCAAGAGGGAAGAGATTTATGTAATTACCTCTCTGCATTTTCTTTGTAACAAATGTATTTTTTTCCAAGTCAGCAGATACAAAAGATGGAAGCGTCTTATTGTTGAGATTAAAAGATCCTTTCTCCTTCAGTAAACTGTTTTTCTTATGATGGATTCTTTCAAGAGCTTGACAATTAGGAAGTTTGAGGGAAATGAAAATGCAGGCTCCTATCGTTGTGTTTTTTTCTTTTTTTTCTTCTTTTTTTGCCCTTTTATCCGGGACCACATCCTCTTTCCCATCTCAAGACTTTGATGCCCAATATGGCAGGTAATATTCAAGCGCTCATTAATATTCATTTCCTGCATAGAAACGGGCCGGGGCTGCTTTGACTTTAATAAGCCAATTAGACAGTCAGTAAATTATCTCTTAATGAGTTTTTTTTTTGTAACTTGCATTTTATTTAATTTTTCTGTTAATTCATTTAGTAAAACTTTTCACTCGAAATTTGCAAAACTTTACAGGTGGGAATTTACTAGGATGACTTACAGTTATTAGAGGAATTCAATTGGGTTGTCAATGTTGGGATGTCTGGGAAGGTTGAGTGAGGTTGTCAGTGATGGGATGTCTGTAAAGGTTGTCAATGTTGGGATCTTACTAAGGTCATTGTCATGGGTAGAGTTGCCGCTAGATCAGTATTGACACTGGGCGGCCAGTGACAATAGAAAATATTACCAGTAATAGTGGCAACAATGTAGCATCAGAAAATACTGGTTATCTTGGTTACTTCCGATCCCAGCACTAGGAAGATCAGCAGCATCAGGCAAAGGGTGGGATTGGTACCAGCATGAGATTGAATTGGGTGGATGGACAGAGACATGGACACACACATTGCATCCCTTTCCAAGACTTCTAGACCAAACCCATTCAGTATAATGCCAACTCCCAAACTATACCCTCTTATATCAGGGTGTTTTGCAGACTTTTTGATTTATTTTTAAAGATGCTACAAATTAACCATCCACCAAATCTGGCTGATGTGCAACTTCCATGGATCCTTAGCAACAACATGGGTCTGGGTGGTTACTGTCCACCATTTTTCACAGGTATTGAACTCTATTTGAAATCCACCTGCCCATTCCTGGTCTCCACCAATATCTGCCAGTAGGGAAATGTTGGCATGCCCGCATATACATCGGATGGTCAGCCAGGGTTGCCGAAAATGGTAGGTTTGGCCAACATCAAGTTGTACAGGTAATCATCATACATTTTCAGGAGAAATAACAGAAGGATGGTGGACCACTGAACCCTAGGAAATCAATGCAAGCATTTGCAAACATATGCATGGAGAGATGACGGATTCTCATTGATCACATTGACCGCTCGATCTCCACGCTATAGAGGAGCCTTCCTTTACCAAGAATAGAGGGAAGGTTTGTGTTCATTGCTTAGAGGATCAAAGGTCATGTCTTAATGACAGCCAAGTGTTAAACTTAGGAAAAAATATCAAATATGATATTAAGAAAGCCAATACATTTTAATTTCAATAATTTATTTTATTCTATAATTCTATTTACTATTATAATCCATAACTTTAAATGTTTTATATTCAAATTATAATATAGTTATGTATTTTATTTTTATTTCAAGTATAATTTGTTTTTAATTACTGTTACTTCTATAATGATTTTATTTTTGATTACTATTTTACTATATTTTTTATATTTGTTTTTAGCAATTGTACTAATTTTAAATTGTAACAAATTAAAAATGTTTAATATTTAAACTATTTTTTTTGCATTTTTGTTTTGGTTTTTTATAATTATAAATTATGTTGTCATTTTATTATTTTTTATTGTTTAATTATTATTTTGTTTAAATAATGATTGCATGTTAAAAAAAATGTTATTACATCCACAGATTTAAGTGCTCCCTAAAAACACAGCTTTTCAAACTGGCCTATCACATCCCCTAATTTAACTATTCACCACTCACCCCGCTTGAACACTATTTTTATGAACTTGGTCCATCATCAAACACTTTCCACTGCACCCCATCCCACTCAGAAGCACTACAGATACCAGCTAGTGACGGCTCATGCGGCCTTATATCTACTCCCCTATTGTGTTAAGATGGCCGGACTATTGTACAAAACAAGCACGTGTTACGTTATGTGTCACCCCTATCTCCTCATAGATTGTAAGCTCTTGCAAGCAGGGCCCTCAATTCCTCAATTGTTGACTTGTTTGTGGCTGTGTAATGTATGATTCTCTCTGTACATGAAGCCCCTCATTGTAAAGCGCTGCAGAATATGTTGGCGGGCGCTATATAAATAAACATTATTATTATTATTACTAATATTTATTTCAATTATTCTTATCACTTCTGTGTTTGAGTTCCATAATGCAATCCTATTCTCATTGCCAGTTTATTTATATTTAGGAATCAATTTGATGATTTTTCATTTTTATTTTTATCATTATTATTAGTATTATTATTGGTTATTTATTTCAAATATTTTTGGTACTTGTGTATAACCATGTGTTCCATATCTAAACCATGTTAGTTGGGAAGCAAGTTGATGATTTTTTAATTATTTTATGATGATGATAAAGAAAATTATTATTATTATTACTTATCCATTGATTTATTATTATTTCTATTATTACTTGTGCGTTACTATTTGTTCCATAACCCAACCCCCTTTTCATTGACATTTTTTTTATAGTAGGGAACAAAGTTGCCGATTTTTTAAATTATTTATTTATTTATTTAATATTAGTTGTGTGTGACTATGTGTTCCATAACTCAGTCCTGTTCTCATTGCCATTTTATTTATAGTTGGAAACAAAGTTGATGATTTTTTGTTATTTATCATTATTATTATTAGTTTCTTATTATGATTATTATTAATTCATGTATTATTATCATTATTATTATCATTACCTGTCTGTTTCTATGTGTTCCGTAACTCAGTCCTATTCTCTTTGCCATTTTTATTTGGCAATCAAGTTGATGAAGGTTTTTGCCTCACTTCAGCACATTTTTGTCTTGCCCAGCCTCCGAACGGTCCCTCCTCTGATCATTATTCAGAGAACACCTTTGTGGGAAGCATAATCTCCGATATGGAGGCACATCTCGTCTGTCTCTTGAAACATTTTCTTAAGAATAGTTAGAGAAAGTTTGCAAAAGTCGTCAATATAATGGAATCAGAGCGCACTGAACTCCGAGGCTCTTACTTCTTCAGGGAGGAGAGTTGACAGAAAGTGTCTTCCTCGGGGAAGGTCAAAAGTCATTGGTATTAAACTAGACAAGCTGGTATTGTAGTGTTAATGAAAATGCAAAGCAGATGTTTAGTAATTAGGGGAGATGTGAATGACAAGACATGAGAGGTACAGTACACGAGCTGGCTGGCACAAAGCAGCTGTTGTAACCAATTCCGCTGTCAGAAATATACACAAGTCAGACTATCCCTTGTGAGTTTGTCAGAGCGGTGACAATTAGAAAAAAATTGCAGTTGATTAAAATCAGTTATCTATCACACAAAGCAATTTTTGTAATATTCCGTTACAAATGGCATAGGTTAGATGCTACAACAATGACGGGGAGAACATTACCACTGTAACAAAGACAGATATTAAAATTGCTATTTAGTATTTATTCCATGCACGTCGGTGATGTATGTGTCGAACTTTAGCAAGACTTTTAATTGAAAATGCAATTACCTCTCGCGTTCATTCTCTTACCAGTCTCTATGAATAGAAACGAGATTGTTTTCAACACCTTTGCTTGTGTAAAATCTAAATTTACATCTGTCAGAAGAGCAAAGCTCAACTACATGTCCGCAGCGGCTGAGGTGTATCTCACTAAGAGGGTGATACATGGTGACGGTGCTGGGTAGATGCTGGGAGGTGGCTAACAGAGTTGTCTGGATGCATCTTTTCATGTTTGTCAAAGATGGTCGTCGTCGACTAAGGACGTGCAAATCACTCAAAACTTGATTTGGGTTCGATTTGGTCAAATCGGTTGACCAAGCCGATGTGGGTCAGAATCAATTCTACCCAAATTGAAACTGTTCCAATTGGCCTGAAAATGTTTCTTTCTCCAAAATTTTATTGAATGCAGACACAAAAAATTCAGATCCACCTCAAATGTTTACTAAATTCGGGTCAAATCCAATTCTCTTAGAACTGATTTGTTCTACAACTATTAAGAGAAGTCTATTAGTTTATTGACAAGACCTTATCATAGCTCAATTCAAGATGTGAGCTGTATGGAGCCATGATATAGCATTTACAGAGATATAGTAAGGGTCCATAGACTTCTATATGGACCCTTACTACATCTCTCTATGCCTCTGATTCAAGGGAAGTTACTCGAGTACTCGGGCTCCATATGGAAAGTGACCAAGATACCAAAGAAAATACCAAAGATGCCCAAATTTGGGTGATGGACCTTGTTAGAGCTTTTGCAGTGGGCCCAGGAGTCTCAAGGTTTGGCTCTGTGTCTAGCCATAGGAGATACAGGAGTAACAGTTGTATCTGGGTCCTGGTGTCCAATGGAACCCAAAGTATCCTCTGCCATATAAGAAGACATCAGTATTATAAATGGAGTACTGTTAAAGATTGTGCCCTGGGTCCGGAAGCTTCAGATTGATCTTAGAAAGATATGTTATGGTGCATTGGAAGTCAACTTGCAGAGAAAAACCTTACTTGAGAACTTCCGCCATATCCAAGTGTGCAAAGACTATTTGTCCTCAGCTGGAAAGCCCCAAAACATGGTAGATACCAAAGAATGAGTGAAACCGGCCGTTCCATAAAACCTAAATTGGAAAAAAAGTATTGGCTATAATAAATGGTTAGCGATGGGCCCTACTATTAACCACTAATAAAATTTGTAAGAGGTGATCAAGAACAAGACAGTCCATTAAGAGACACATCTGGCCTAGAGGCCACCAGCCAGTTGGACATCAGTGTTTTAGATAGTGAGATAGAATTAATTCAATATAAAAGGTCAATTTTAATGAGCCACTGCTGGGCTTCACACTAGGATTAACCTAAAAAATGTCCTCCTGATGAGCGTCATTGAATAATTTGCTATTGATCTTCTTCATTTTCTTCTCAGCACAGTGGGTTTTATTTTGGAAAATATGCAAAAAAAAACATTTCGGAGTTGCCCATGGCAACTGAGTTCTTGTGCTTTCTGCATTCTGACAAGCTTAATTATCTTTGATCCTAATGGAGGACCAAGATGTAATTTGTCAAAGAGCGTTTATCTGGGCTCAAAAAAGGGCATCACACATCTACTGTATAATGTCAGCCTGTGTCAAATACAGATATTTTTGCATAATTGTGTTTTGTACAATTGCACTGGTTCCCCAGTCATGCTGCTATGTTAATTCCTGTTTTGCGGGCGTAGGGCGGTATAATGCCCATGTTGCGCTACAGTGGCATAAGATCAGTACCTAAAGTTTTTTAACCCATCATATCTATGGCATGTGTTTTCATGATGTACTGTATGTTACAGTCAGTGGGTGTGGAACTACTGTGTCAACCAACCGGTTTGTCTTTAAGCTAATCCTAATGGTATTATCCAGGAAGTCCCCTGGTATTCACCCTTTAACCCCTGTACAGCGATCTGGATTTTGCTACAGGGGAACCACCAGGCTGCTATCTCCTGGAATAGTCTCTGTGCGGTTGACAGCTGACCCATGGGGGTCAGAGACACCGATGCAAGACATTGAGAGGTCAGGCAAAACTATAGTCAGAGGTTAGAGCAACCAGAGTATGTGCAATACGGTAAATGGTTTGAGGTCAGGGAAGGCAGTGAAGAGTCAAAATGGAGAACAGGCACAGGTTAGGCCAGGTCAGGGAGCGGAGGGCCACAGGTCAGGAAATGGCAGAAGTCGGTATATGGTAAGACAAATAAATACAGCAAACCTGTGCAGGGAACTAGAAAGCGAGACAGCCTATTTCTCAGGCATGCCCCCCCCATAGAAGAAGTATCCTTGAGTAATCAGCCATCAGAAGGGGAAGATTAGGGCGTGTGTACTCTGACCATTTCAGATCCACAGAGAGCACATGCGGCCTAGAGACAGTGAGAGGCAGTGCTGTCAGAAAGCAGGCTGCACAAGAAGTTACTCCAGTGGATGGGCCCACGGAACAGAAGAAGGAGAAGCTAAGTTCTGGGCTGCAAGAAAAATCATAAAAAAAAAAAAAGAATCATTGAGAAAGCTCCTCTAATCCGAGCATCTCCAAGCCTTAATGTGTCTTCTTCCAGGATTTAAGATCTTTGATGCTGATAGAGGACCAAGATACAATTAAGCAAAGAGTTGACTTCAAGCATCTCCAAGCTACAGTGGTTCTTCTCCAAGGCTTTGGATCTTCAATCAAAGTTGAAGATAAAGAAGCAATTTTTTGAACAGTTCAAGCTTCTCCTTGCCTTGGTGAGTTTTCTACCAGACTTTAAGATCTTGGATGGCATTGAGGGCTAAAATACAATTTGTGAAGGAACTTACTTCCTACATCTGGTAGGTTGGTTAGGTTTTCTTCCAGGCTTTTAGATTTCTGATCCCTTCACCTCGTATTGTGTTGTGTTCTGACCTGGTAAGGTAAAATTATTAAACTGCTTGTCCAGAAGAGCTGGGAAGAAAAATTGAGCTGGCATAGCTGAGAAAAAAGACTGCTGTAGCAGAGCTGCAGAAAAGACTAGCAGATTTAGCAGATTCCGAGGGCTGAGTCAGAGTCAGAAAGCTGATGTAGACCTGATTCCGCAGAGCTGAAAATCTGATGCAGCAAAATTGAAAAGAAGACTGATGTAGCTGAGCAGATGGAGCAAAGTTGACTGACGACTAGTGAAGCTGAGTTGTCCTTGGGAGTCACAGGGAATCAGATGGCACTCCACCTTAAATGGCGCCCCCACGGGAGGAAACAATCCACAGTATAGTAGCAAAAGCCCAGCGAGTCCAAGTTCTCCAATGCTTGTATTCTTTTATTTCATATGCAAAAAAGTATCACAATTCAGCAACAATGGACAGCATGCTGATGAAGGCTGGACGGGTCGAAACGCGTCCATTGTTGCTGAACTTTTTTGCATACGAAATAAAAGAATACAAGCATTGGAGAACTTGGACGTCCTTGGGAGTGGTGTTTTGGCAGAGTTAGCTAGAAATCAATGTACAGTGATGTAGTAGAGTTGTAAAAGCCTACTGGAGACTGGCATAGCAGAGTAATGAAGCAGGGTTACAGCAGCATACTGAAGACAGGTATAGCAAAGTGATGCAGCAGCCTTCCCAATGGTTGATACAGCGGAGCAGGGGAGAGTAACTGGCAACCAATGATGGAGATGCCAGAGACTAACCTCAATAATCAGATGGTGTCCTGCCACCTGGATTGGATTTCAATAATCCAGTAGGATGCTGTTATCACGTGCTCCAGATTGTCCATGGAAAGGAGTGAGGTGGTGCACAGAGCTGGAACCAGGGCAGGTGAGTAATATTGCAAATAAGATCTGGATATTGTGAAAGATCGCTAAAATTATGGCCCGTATCGCTGCCTCTCCTTCCGCCCTGTTTACTGAGGTTTGCTGCACAGGTGTAGCAGAGATCCCCGGGTTATTCGTGAGACTGCTTTAAGTTTTATACTATCAAATTCTGTTGGGGTATTTTTTTTCCATGGCAAGTCCAGAGCAAAGAACCAGGTACTGAAACTAAAAGTCATGCACGCTGCCTTTAACAATGTTGGCGCTGTATTTACTCTATATATGTCTTATTGAGCATACTAGTTACATTGCATGCTATACTGTGTATGTGTAGCGTGGCAGTTTTTGGCCTATAACGCTCTAATATTGGCTTTTCACTTTCAAAATGTTGCTAGGGTATAATAAAGCTCCAGATGTCACGATTGGTGGGGAATGACACCGCAGTGGTCCTCTGCAGAGTGAGAATGGATAGGTATTGGGATGGCATGTTCCTCACGAGGGCCAGTGTATAAACTGTAAAGGGGGTCGGCCATCTGACGTGAAGGAGAGACTATTGGACATGAGCCCATGTTACAGTTCTGTAGGCGCTCAGTCTGTTTTGCATGGTGGTAACACTACTCACTCAGTGTCTGCAGACAGTGGACTATCGGCATGTCTTAGGTATACTCAACCAAATAGCACAGTATCAGCAAAGATCCTCAACAATTACAGACGGCACCCTGAAAGAGTCAGCACATCTTCTCTCCATAAACTGTGAGTTGAACTTTTTGTAATGTTTGTGCCTCCCTTGGGAGACGGAAAGTTGCCCATCCATAAGTGGCTGGACCTCCTAATTTGACTGCTTTGTTGACCTACTGTTCTACAGTAGAGACTGTTTGCCAATATTTGCAACCCACTTGCACCCACCCTGCACCTGGACATCACTGGCCCGTTGCCCGTCTGGCCACAACTGCACGGCATCAAGGCCGGTGTATTTTAACTATACAGAATGGGTGGATCTGGTCTTCCATGATAGAGGAACCTGACCTTCCGAGCTGAATGAGAGTGAATTAGACATAGAGGAGCATGAGAAGACCATAAAAAGGGCTTGTCCCTCTAAACGAGGAGCAGGCTCGTTATATCCAACTGGATCATCATAAAAAAGTAAGAATTCTAGACGCTATAAGCAAACGTGGAAGAACATGAGCCTTATCAGTGAAGGGTATTTTCCGCTACATTGAAATGACTCTGTGGGTGAATGAATTAGATCAGCTTGATTTATTTTGGTCCATCCCGAGATGCAAACAAGAATTATTATACTTCAAATGGAAGATGTAAAATCAAGAATAAAGAGCGGAGCTTCAAGTCACTTCTATTGCCTCTTTGTGATGCCGCATTGTTATTCGAATGCCACGCGAATTAAACTCTGATCTTTTAAAATGCATGCAAATTCTTGCAGAATATATATGAAAAAGTCAGTGTCGTCGAGGTGCCTTCAGTCTCTTGATAAATGGGAATCCAGCGGTACTTTATTGAGTCTCTGATTTTTAATAATCTGAATCCTGCAAGATTTAATTCTGCATAATTCTGGCTGAAATCAGCTTCTGATTGAGTTGTAATGGCGGTGTTATTGTAAATAGCCCTGCATACTAATGTTATGCCGCAATTCAATAATATTTAGATGAAATTCGTGGCCTCGAGCAGAATGAAAGTTACGTTTCCAAAAGTCGAAAAGTTTTATGGCGAGGAGATATTGATTTTCTTGTGTTGTTTTAGCATAAAATACAATAAAAACCTATTTGAATGTATAGAGGAGTGGAGCTCATATCGGAAGGAGTCGACTCCTTACCATAATTGGATATTCATAGCTCTCCCTGTGAAGTCATGTATAAACACATTGATAAACATATATGAACTAGACATACATCAAAAATTTGCAATATTCTTTCGAGTGAGAAATTGCTATCTGTGTGACAGCCATGACGGTAGATATGAAGGGGTTTGTTCAGATAAATTGCCTGCTTTACTCACAATAGTTGACGGCTTATTGCTCCTCTACCAGCAGTAAGTCTTCAGGTGTGTGTCCAAGTCTAAGCACAAGCAACGGTAATGGATACCGTAAAAGTAGAGAATGGGGCTACCATGGGGTCCTTGGAGAGGGAACCCCCAGCAATCAGAGAAAGAAGCTTATTTTAGTGGTGCACATCACTTTCTGCTATGGGGTCCTTGGAGAGAGGTAACTCTCAAAAATCAGAGCGTAATGGCACATCTTAGGCTACTTTCACACTAGCGTTTTGGCTTTCCGTTTGTGAGATCCGTTCAGGGCTCTCAGAAGTGGTCCAAAACGGATCAGTTTTGCCCTAATGCATACTGAATGGAAAAGGTTCCGCTCAGAACACATCAGTTTGCCTCCGTTCAGTCACCATTCCGCTCTGGAGGCTGCATGCAGTGCTTTTCTGTCCGTGATGTGGTGCAGAGCAAGACAGATCCGTCCTGGGACACAGTGTAAGTCAATGGGGATGGATCAGTTTTCTCTGACTCAATAGAAAACGGATCCGTCCCCCCATTGACTTTAAATGGTGTTCATGACAGATCCGTCTTGGCTATAGAAGACATAATACAACCGGATCCGTTCATGATGGATGCATGCGGTTGTATTATGGTAATGGAAGCGTTTTTGCAGATCAACGACGGATCCGCAAAAAAACGCTAATGTGAAAGTAGCCTAAGTGGGGCACATCAGTTTCTGCTATGGGGTCCTTGGAGATAGGGTACCCCTAACAATCAGAGAGTGATGGCACATCTTAGTGGTGGGCATCAGTTTTTGCTATAGGGTCATTGGAGAGAGGGAACCCCCAGCAATCAGAGAGTGATGGCACATCTTAGTGGTGGGCATCAGTTTTTGCTATAGGGTCATTGGAGAGAGGGGACCCCCAACAATCAGAGAGTTATGGCACATCTTAGTGGTATGAATCACTTTCTGCTATGGGGTCCATGGAGATGGGGACCCCCAACAATCGGAGAGTGATGGCACACCTTAGTGGTGGGCATCAGTTTCTGCTATAGGGTCATTGGAGAGAGGGAACCCCCAGCAATCAGAGAGTGATGGCACACCTTAGTGGTGGGCATCAGTTTCTGCTATAGGGTCATTGGAGAGAGGGTACCCCCAATAATCAGAGAGTGATCACATATTTTAGAGGTGGGCATGCCTTTCTGCTATGGGGTCCTTGGAGAGAGGGAACCCCCAGCAATCAGAGAGAGATGGCACATCTTAGTGGTATGCATCACTTGCTATGGGGTCCTTGGAGAGAGGAAGCCTAGCTTTGATTGCTGTGAAAGATTTTCCTCTCCAGGTTTATATTGTTGGCAAATAAGGGGTTGCCAAAGTTACATGGTAGGGAGGTGGAAATGAACCCAAGCTTCTGGGTGGTCAACTCTGGCACCATAATGGGTGAACCCTTCCCCCACCTCTATGTACCCAGAATTTCCTAATTTTCCATATTCAATAGTGGGTTTTCTTAACAGGACAGGACATATTGTATTATATACAGGAGGAGCCAGAGTGCACAGAGTAGGTTGGACCCACCCTCGGTGCACATAACTACTCATTTTCATATGAATTAAAAGCTCTTTTTGTCGAGAACGAAGCAATGGATCGCTAAGTGAAAGGTATCGTTACATCCAGCTCAGCTTATCCTATAAGGCACGGTGTGACAGGAGACCTCCTGGTGACCAGAGCTATTCCCATCACAGAAAGTGATATCCTCGAAGATATGTCATCACTCTCTGATTCTTGAGGTTCTACTGCCACGGCCCCTAATGGTCTTGGGATTGAAGGGGCCAAAGAGTTGTTGGCAAGGAGCACCACTGTGCAGAGAAGTGCATCGTGGCCACATAAACTGTGATGGAGCTGTGCTGCAATTATGAAAAAACTGTGAAGGGGTGCGACCCTGAGCAAAATATGTGGCACCTGCAACCTAAGGATCGGTGGTCTCAGCAGTCAGACAATCCTGAAGTGGCCACAGTAATATTCTATCACTTTTTGTGGGCTGAAATTGCTTAATTTGGATCCTGGCCCTTTAAGCGTCAACATTCGGTTAGCTCCTTATTGTCTTGTGAGTGGTACTGATGCCGTGCTCATTGAGGAGCCAGATTGCCTCACATCACTTTCCTACGCATTGTGGATCCCGGCAGCCAACAAAGCTGATTACCTAAAAAAGAATGTCTACAAAACACATCTACAGAGCTGACGAGTCTAAGTACATAAGACAAGTAATAAAGAATACCGGTAAAAATTTCAGCCAAAAAAACACATCCCCTCACGAAAGGAACGCTTCAGTTTGCATCTAAATGTACGGACCAAAGTGTCGAAAGCGCCATCTGCTTCTACGTTGGATTTTAATGTCACAAGAAAGGCTGTCCCTCGGATGCACCAGGCATCGGATGTCGTTAAATTCCACCCATATGTTTCGAAAAGGAAATGGATTTCTTCGTTGGCTCTTCCTGCTCGGTCTTGACGTCTCCTTCTATTTGTTAAGAGACACATAGAAGGTTTACGTGTCTTTGCTGCTTACAATTTTTGTAATTTTATGTTTATGTATGGTGAAAAATTTCCATTTTTTATAGTCGTCGTTTTAAATCACTTCCCCGTGGTGAAATTTACCGATGGCAAAAACATCAGGGACAAAATCTTTACTGATCAGATGGAATATTTGATTCGCAAGAACTAGACCCTCAGGGGGACGAGAGCAGTAGAGGGGGCAGGGAATGGAGGGAGGCACAAATGGGGGTACATGAGCAGGGTTAAGGTGGGGAAGCCATTCAGATAGTACATTGTCAATAACCAGCAATAGATTTGCAGTGAGCCGCTGAGGAGACAGTAGAGAGGATGAGAGTGGTAGTGGCCCTAATGAGATGTTGTGTCACGGTGTACTCCCTCAGGCCATCACTCCCTGGCATTCGGTGCATTGAAAAGGTGGAGTGAAGGAACCAGAGAGAATGAGATGTAGAAGAACAACAAACATTTTTATTTACTGATGAAAAGGATGAGTTATAGTACATCCAGCTGTCATGTGTACAAGGTGCAGTGTCTCTATCCCCAGATGATGAGGTATGGTGGCAGGCAAGATGGCAGACAATAGCACTCTGGAGTAGGCCTCCCTCTCCTGATATCCCTTCGATGACAGCAATAAGCTGACACTTGTGGAGAGGTGTCCAGTTGTGAAAGGCAATTTTTTTTAGTGTGCTGGTTCTGGACTATGGTGATGGGTGTCTTAACCTATCCCCTCACCTGCAGCAGAGTCTACATAGCTGTAGTGATCACACTGCTGACTGAAAACGCCATCGCCTTCAGATCTTCTGGTGGCCTCAGACCCTGCAATCTCCCTGAAGTAGTGGTCCTCACAGATTACTTGTATCTTTATTCCAAAGGCCCTTGGAGCCGGAGCAGATGTTGGTGTTCTCTCACCCCAGGCTTCATCAGCTAACTTTCCCTAGAACTCTAGAGCTCCCCCTCCTGGCAGGAAGTAGAACCACCAAGAACGGAGGAATAGGATACTAAGCAGCATTCCTAAGGCCAACCATGCCTTACCATTGCTGAAGCATGCAACAGACACATAACATAACATGACATTAATACAAAATATAATGAGCCATTGCAGATATCTAGTGTTGGACTGGGAGGCCTAGGGCCCACCAGTATAACTCATTCTGGAGGTTCACTGTACAGATAAATGCAAATATTACTTGACCCTGCTGCAAAATGATTGATGTGGGGGTCCTCTGCGGTGACAGCAAGATGCAAGTCTGGCTTTTCTACCACTGTGTCTAGAAGTCATTTCAGCCACCGTGAGTATCTATAGTAATAAATGTAGTATTTTATCAGATAATCTACATATTTTTATATGGATGCATAGGTTTGTTGAGAGGCTGTATGCTGCCTATCTGTATGTAGTGCAGTCAGTGTGCCATGCCATGTGCCACTTGAGCAGGGGGTGGGGGACTAGGCGCCCACCGGGGGAATATACCTCCCCCTTTGTGGGCCAGTCCAAGCCAGGTCTGGGGTACCACAGATGCAGTACAGTCACCTTGTCCAATAACTTCGAGACTCTTCAATTGGGGCAGTACGGTGGCTCAGTGGTTAGTGGTGGCTCAGTGGTTAGCACTGGTGCCTTGCAGCACTGTGGTCCTAGTTTCAAATCCTTCCAAGGACACCATCTGCATGGAGTTTGTGTGGGTTCCTCCGGGTTCTCCGGTTTCTTCCCACACTCCAAAGACATACTGATAGGGAACTTATATTGTGAGCCCCACTGGGGACAGCGTGATGCTAATGTCTGTAAAGCGATGCGGAATTTAGTAGCGCTATATAAGTGCATAAAATAATAATTTCACCCAATCCACCATCACCCTAACACCTGGGGCACATTCTCTACCCCTTGGATTTTCTTCTTCCCCTCACTTCATTGACCTTGGTAAATGGGTTTTCCAATAGGATATGTTGCTACTTAGAAACATAAAAGAGCCGACACTCTACTCACCAATCCCAGCAACTCTCTGCCTCACCGGGAATGACTGGAAAGGTCTTCTCAACTAATGATTGGTAGAGATCGGCTGAGCGGGCATTTCCTGTGCGCCCAGATGGGGGTAGGAAGCAGAGAGCAGTAGGTATTGGGCAGAGGTTGCGATCGGTGAGGGTGAGTATGGCTTCTTTTTATTTTTACCCCCTGTAAGCCATATTGATACATTAATGCCGTCTAACAACTCCTTTAATCCGGTGATGGGAGTTTTCCAGAGAGATGGTCTGCCTTGACTAAATGGTGACGGAAAGATATAGGATATACAGAATCGGAAGAACGGTCTCCATGATTAAGACAGAGCACTGGGTAGAGATGAGAGAGAAAGACTTTTCAAGGCAATTGGGGCATTTGCGATTTCGGGTGCATTTTATTCAGATCCAATTCGCCTAATTCAGGCTCCAATTTTACTTATCATCTTAGCTTCCATCCCAATAGTCGCCAGCCATGGAGGACTATTCTGCAGCTTGTCTTGGTGGTGAAAAGAGGGGGAACAGAATCTGACATTTGGAAAACCGGCAAGGCAAAAAAAAAAGAAAAAGAAATGAGATAGACAGACAGACAGATAGATAGATGATAGATAGATAGATAGATAGATAGATAGATAGACAGATAATAGATAAATGATAGATAGATAGATAGATAGATAGATAGATAGATAGATATTGGATAGATAGATGGATAGAGAGATAGATAGATAGATAATAAACATGAGATGGACAGATATTGGACACATAGATAAGTAGATAGATAGATAGATATGAGATAGATAGATAGATAGATAGATAGATAGATAGATAGATAGATAGATAGGAGATAGGTAGATAATAAACATAAGATGGACAGATATTGGCTACATAGATAGATAGATAGATAGATAGATAGATAGACAGATAGATACTTGTTTCAGCTGTATGTGTATTTGTCTCTAGCCGGTGGGAACTCTCCCTCACCTTGCACCATGCGGAGAGTAGATTGCATTCTGTTAATATCTGACCGTGGGCTCCTTCTTTAAATCACAGCTTATGAGAGTCCTTGCTGAGACGTGCTCATCCATGACGCAGTGCACACAGCGCAGCATATACCTCCATTAGCCTCGGGCATGCCTCTCAGAGAGGTAACATTCGTTATCATATGAAGACCACGCCCCCTTTCTCTTCCCGCTTACATCACGCACTTCAGTGCAGCGTCCTCTTATGTCAACACTTCTCATAGAGACGACATGTGAAATCCATAGAACGCAGGAGAGTAAAATGTTACATTGTAACGACCGCTCAGCTCTATTCTGTATCCAATAAGTTGAAATGATGTCAGTTTTCAGAGATGAATTTCCCACAGGAACAAACAAGGTCTGGTTCAAGGGTCTAAGATTAGCCCAAAATTTGACCCCAAAGACAACACTACTGACCTTTTTTGTTTGCAATGAAGGTTCAAAAGGGTGTTACCAGTTGGGGATGTGCCCTTGCACAGTCTGATATCACTGATTCACTGATTGTATAATGTCAGACAGTATAGGGACCCCCCCCCCCCAAACTGGTAACACACATCTGGACCTTCATTGCAAACTGCTAGCAATTAATTCATAACTTCTAGCAGCAATAATAGAGGAATGGCACAGCAAAGAGTTATAGGAATTGTTATCACATGAGAAATGCAAGTAGTTACTAAAACAGACATGTCAGGAGAGAGGAGAGCTCCTCTTTAAAGCTGAATCTGCCCCAGGCTCCGGAGAAGTCATCTGCTTTACGTGGAGACAATTACATTGCGCTCAGTTTAGTTTTCGTGTTTTGGTTGTTCTTTCAGCGACTTTATGAGAGCGACAAAACCGGAAAGTGAGAAAAGTATTTTATATGTGAAGCGCAAGCGAACAACCATCCTTAGATTTACATTCGTCTTGATTTGTGACTGCTCAACATAAATCATTTTAATATTAAAAAAATTGTGCGCGGTTCCCTCCATTTTGAGTCTTAAGATAAATAAATAAATCCCCGGATGAACCGCCGCAGGAATATTTTACTGGAATAAATATAATAAAATGATATTACTCATTACTGATGATATTACTGAGTTCTTTAGAACGCTGCTCCGATCTGCCGCATCCAGACACACACATCCTCTCCGTATTACCCTCCGAGGTGAGGAGCCGAGATGAACTGTGTAGTAACACGTCCCCGTACACGACGCGCAGACATTATAGACCACACTCCGCCGTTATTAAACGCTAAATCAGCACAAAAGACATAATTGCCTAATATTGTCATAAACCTACCAAAACAGCACCGGTTATTTGCAACCCCGCAGAGCTTGACCTCACCTATAGTGGTGGCTTTTCAGTCCTAGTCAACGGGCTTCTAATGTCTCCAGAACGTGCGTAAAACAGAATTACATAACAACCGGACAGTCACAAAGAAAGATATATGAAGTATCAGACAACAAATACATAATAAACTCATCACCGATAGATGATAGCAAAGTGGCTGAGGATAGCAATAGATAAGGGAGGCAGTGGCGTAGCTATCGGCTCATGGACCCTGGTGCAAGAGTTCAGCTTGGGCCCCCCTTCCCTCAGTGCTTTGTGTGTCTTCTTATGTGGCACAAGGGTCTTTGGGCCCCCTCAGGCTGCTGGGCCCGGTGGCGACTGCTACCTCTGCAACCCCTATAGCTACGCCCATGAAGGGAGGTATGCAGTACCCCAGACCTGGTGGTGTCTACATTTGTCATGTTTGATATAAATGATGTGCATTTTGTTGTGTTTTGGCCGTACATTCCAGCAGAGGAGCTAATGTTTGGTAATGGTTGGCAGGAACAGGGTTAACCACCCTGTTCCTCCCCTCTTCGTCGAAGTGGTCCTGCTTCCTTCCAGGAGGGGTTCCAGTCTAGGACGAGAAGGGACAGGAAGCACATGTCAGAGCTTCTACTTCCAGGAACCAGATCCAGTTCTCTTGTGAGACCAACACTCCAGAGAGATCTTCAGAATTCAAAGCATCAGTGTGAAGACAGCAGAGTGACAGACACTGGTGCCGGTGAAGGACCACAGCTCAGACACCCTTCACCTAGACCGTCGCTAGGCCATATTAAGATAAAATCTGTAACACAGTGGACATCTATCTCTACAAGTGCCGCAACCATCCACCATACCTCCTCCTCTGGTGACCAAACATGCACAAGCTAAATTTTGCACCAAGTAAAGAGAGACTTTTATACATTTACTTCTGTCCTGATTCTTCAAACAGCCTTTCCACTGCACAGATCCCCAGCAACCACCTCAGGGAGTACACCATGACATAACCTGTCATTGAGGCCACTACCACTCCCATCCTCTGCTCCGGCTCTGGCTTACTGCAGATCGATCCACAATGGAACAGTAGCAATAGTGTACAGGTGGTGAGTGATCAGTGTAGATAAAAAGAGGAATGAAACCTAGCAGAAAGTGACCCTGGACTACTAAGCCCAACAAGAAAATCACAAAAGCATAGCAAACACAAAGCTGGAATCACAGCAATCACAACTACAATACAGACATGAATAAGACCGTAGAACCAAAAATCACAGAATGCATTCAAAGACTCTAGAAACAAACCGCACAGAGCTATAGCTATACCCGGCAAAGAGGCACAGCAACTAAAGGTATTTAAAACAATGGCAATTAGACCATAGTGCTACAAGACTTACATTGGTGGTGGGGCCCGGGGCAAAATGTATTTCTGTCATCCATTATGGCCCGGGTCTCATTCCCAGACCTGTGCTATCTCCAGCGGGTGCTATGCAGTAACAACATTGCCCCTGCTGGGCTGAATGGAAGATAAAATGGGCCGAGGGTCATTCCCTGGCTTGTCCTCGGCCTCTATGCTCTCTAAGCCCAGCATCACTGCATCGTGCCTGCTGGGGAAAGCGGGATGTGCGCCATTCATGGAGGCAACAAGGCTAGGTAAGTATTACTGTTTTTCAGTTTATTTACACCCCGGGGCAGTAAGGTAGAGCATTACTGTGTGGGGGCACTAAGGGGGAACATGACTGTGTGGGGGCACTAAGGGTGGAACCTTACTGCGTGGGGGCACTAAGGGGGAGTATGACTGTGTGGGGGCACCAAGGGGGAACATTACTGTGTGGGGGCACTAAGGGTGGAACAATACTGTGTGGGGGCACTAAGGGTGGAACAATACTGTGTGGGGGCACTAAGGGGGAGTATGACTGTGTGGGGGCACTAAGGGTGGAACAATACTGTGTGGGGGCACAAAGGGGGAGCATGACTGTGAAGGGGGCACTAAGGGTGGAACCTTACTGCGTAAGGGCACTAAGGGGGAATATGACTGTGTGGGGGCACTAAGGTTGACCACTACTCTGCGGGAGGGGGGCAATATTGGGTCATAACTATTCAAAAATGCTGTGTGAGGGTGCTAAAGGAGCTTACTGTGTGGGGGGAACTATTAGGGTAAAAAAAAACTCTTTAGGGGGCACTAAGGGAGAATAACTACTAAGTGGGGGGTAGGGGGAAGTTGCTCAAGAAGGAGGGGGCGCAGGCACATTAAAAATGTGCTATTGTTCCCAACCTTCTTTAGTTAGCTCCTAATAACAATCAAAAAGTTCCTCCCAGCAAACAACAAACTGAGCAAACTAATAGGAGCATCCGATTTGCTCCATAGAGTTACCGAGAACAGCCAAGCGTTGTCCATCTGATTTCTTAATTTGTATAATGTTGAAAAGGGAATAGCCCCCAAATATGGGGGTCCCACTACTAGTTTGGGGCTGCACATAATGGTGATGGGACTGTGCACCCCTGGACGGAGATACAAATGTCTACCGTGTAGAAGGTCTCATGGTACCGGCCTTAGATTGCTCGATTTTCTGACTCTTGACCTACTCTCCAAGTCACAGCACAAGGACAAGACGTCCACCACGTGGACTGCTCAGTAGCCGGGATCCACTATTGCCACGTAGCTCGAGCCTCAGAAATAATTGTCTGAATGTGGACAAACTGCGCACGATCGATCCTCTTTAGCAAATCAAACACTGTTTGAAGTTTTTGCAATCTTTTTAAAACTTGTAAAGCGACTTGAACAGAATTTACATTTATGTACATATATAAACACCCGCAGTGAGAGATTTTCACCTTTTAATTTAGTGTCACCCTTCTGATTAGCATCTGGCTTTGCTGCTTAGACATAAGGCTCTTGGGACAAGGCAGAACTTTTTTTTTTACTATCTTTCTAGCACTTTGAGGGGATCAAGAGAAGCATCAGAATAAAAAGAAAAAAAAAATCTTCACCAAGTTTTTCTTTAAAAGCCACTTTTTGATAAGCATTATGGGTAGGATTCAAGCAGGGACCAAAGGTAGGATAATAGTTAAAGGGGTTGTCCCACGAAAAAAAAAAATATTCAGCCATTTTGAATCCAGCGCCTGAATCTGAATACTTTTATAATTGTATATAGTAAAAAATTTTGTATAGCCACTGAGTTATTTAATAAAATGTATCCGTGTAGCACTATTTCTCTGTTCACCTCGCTGAGGTGGTCACACATGCTCAGTTCCATCCTTCAAATACCTCCTGAGCTGTGATAGGGGGAAAGCTGCAGCCGAAAAGACACACCCCTTGAGCTGCAGTAGAAAAAACATGCCCCTGAGCTGTAACAAAGGACATGCCCTTGAGCTGCTAGCTTGATATAAATCAGAGCAATTGGAATCATGAATGGAGAGATCTCTGGATCCATGTGAGGTACAGGGCTGGTTCTAGTTTTTTTTTTCTTAGAAAGAAATTGTCCTGTACTATATGATGTCTGATTTTTATTTCTGACATTGATTATGGGACAACCCCTTTAATAAACTTGAAGTTATAGCTCCAACAACAATGCTTGGAATAGGAATGCCATCAACTTTTTCGAACCAAGGAGCAGTTTGCTTTGGACAATCAATTTTTATTAGGTTCCCCTCATATGGATTGATTAAAGATCACCTATCAGAAGGATCATCCTTATCAAACCAGACACACAGTCTATGGTACTATACAATGTACGGCGCTGTGTCTGGTAAACTGAATTTAGGCCATGGTGCTCACAGGAGAGCCGGCTGATTGGCGGGGGGGTCCTGGTTGTTGGACCTCCACGCACAAATACTAAGGACCTATCCAGAAGATAGGTCATCAGTGCTAAAATCTTGGAAAACCCTTTTAATGATCCAGGAGCAGGTTGGGTGACCAGGTGTCACAGACAGCCGGGGACCCCCAAGTAAAAGACAGGTAACCATGATTGTCCTCTCTTTTTGGGTGTCCATAGTGTTCAACGAGCTCCATTTAAAAAGCCGCTCCTACTATTGGAACAGCTGATCACGTTATCATCTGGTGTCTCAAACAATGGCAGAACTGCCTGGTCTTAGCAGAATTCATGCTCCTCGAAGGATAGAGGGTGGAGCACGATGAAGTATTTAAAAAAGCCTAAAAAGGAGAATCCTTGTGTCATTCACTATCCCTCTGTTCCTGTACACACATCATTGTCTAAATCTTCACTTTTCTTTGACGCTAATCTTTTATCTTTGTTGTGTAGACTGTGACACTATCAGCAGAGTCATCTCATCATCAGCAGAATTCATTTCAACCTTATTGGCAGGATGAGCACACTATACACACAGAAAAAACTCTGTATACAGTTCCTCTTCCACTCAGTTCCTATTACACCCCGTCCTGGAGACTGTATTAGTCTACAGACACTTTTATGTCCAGTAACTCCCAGTGACTGCTGTGCTACAAAGCACCCACCAGGGGGTCACCACAAGATGGGTGCGTCTACAATATGGCCATGCCCAGGGAAATTTTTGAAAATAAAAATACATACCTGCAACATTTACAGTACAAATAAATATTTTTTCTCTTCTACAGGCTGACACCCAATGAATGAAATGGAACTCAGATTCCTGACACATTTCCTGCGATACATTGTGTCTATGGGGTTAAAAATTGCAGCGTTTGTAAAACAAAAAAATCCTGCAAATAGAGAAGCGAGGTATTGAGAGCTGTAGAAGCCATTAATATTCAAGACTGAGGACCCTTGTGTTAGGTCATGAAAGAGGTAACCCCACAGGAAGCAGTTTTTGTATAGTCAAATTGGCAGTTTTTTTTTTTGGATGACAAGGAAAAAAAAAAAAGAAAAAGAAAACACAATTTTTATACTTGCAATCGAGATTTAATTTGTAGCGGTTTGTTAAAGACATGTTGTACATTAACCCAGTAGTTTTATATCCATTAAATCAAATCGCTTTTAAAGTAGATTCCACCACACTCGGAGGTCGAAATCTGTTCTAATAATAGGAATTATTTAAATGGAACAAATGCATTTGGACATTAGAAAAAAACGCTATTAGAAGGGAGAGCAATTCAATGCCTCTCTCACCATGAAATTGTTCCCGTCACCTGCTCTTTTTTTCTCCCTATACGTTCAAGGTCTGAATTCTACCTCCATTCTGATGAAGAAGAAAAAAATCATATAAATGACATTTGTTTTAGCTGAATGAAATTCTTTCCGGACACTTCTAATTCCGACACGAGTGACACGTCGTTTCCAATTTGTTCGTGAGATTGAGGCTAATCTACAGTAGCACCAGCATTCAGGAGGACGGCGTAGCGTATCCGGCGAATATAATGACTTAATCACCTGAAATATTTCAATGACTGAGGGCACATTTTAGGTTACACAAACAGTTTTATTGGGGGGTTGTGTTGAAGAGTAGGATGTATCGAGAAGGAGCGAATCATTGTCTTCGAGAAGGATAGAATTCCTGTAAGGTTTTATCAATGGCGTTAAAGGGGTTGTCTGAAGTTTTTAGGCTGATGTCTTATTCTTAGGGTATGCCATCCATATGTGATAGGCGGGGCTCCACGGCCAAGTAAGTTTGGTGGTGTGCATTAGAGATGAGCGAATCGAAGTTGATGAAGTGGAATTCGATCCGAATTTCAGGTAAAATTCAATTCGCACCAAATCCGAATTTCCTCAAATATCTGCTGCACGTGTGAGGACATGGAGCAAGGAACTCTGGGAAGGCGGGATCACCCATAAAGCAATGCATGCAGCCAATCAGCAGCCAGCCAGCCCTGTGATGTCACAGCCCTATGTTGGCCATCTTGGATTCTGCCATTTTCCAGTGTACTTAGTGCAGGGAGAAATGTCAGCAGGCGCTAGGGACAGTGCTAGAAAAAACTTAATTGTGCTAAAAAAAACGATTTACAAGTGCAGGGAAAGATTACTCAATGTGTAAGGAAAGGATAGGGAGGAATCATTGCACAGCATTTCTGTAGAACAGGGTTCAGTCGGGGAGGTTAGAGCCTGGGTAATAGGAACAATCCGATTACACCTTGCTGCACTGACTGGGCATCCAAATTGTCATTATACAGCTCTGTAATTCCAGCAAACCGTTCTCGTTATTGGGGTGCAAGTGCTGTGTGATACAGTCATTAACAGGGTTTATTACAGTCATTAACAGGGTTTATTACAGGCATTAACAGGGTTTATTTAAGGAAATATTTATGTCTTATTTGCCCTTGTGCGGTGCAGTTATATGTTCTAAAGCATTTTTTGGCTTGTAGTAATGGGAAAAAAGGACTTATTAGCCGTTGTGTGGTGAAGTGCGAAAATTACAACCCTTTTTGTTGTGTATTTGTGGCAAAAAAAAAAATTATTTGTCGATCAGCAGTGCAGTTTTATGTTCTAAAGCCCTTTTGTGTCGTGTATAAGTGCAAAAAACAAAAATATATTTGCCATTCAGCGGTGCAGTTATATGTGCTAAAGCCTTTTGTGGCATGTATAAGTGGAAAAAATATATATATTTGCCATTCAGCGGTGCAGTTATATGTTCTAAACCCTTTTGTGCCGTGTATAAGTGCAAAAAAGAAAATATATTTGCCATTCAGTAGTGCAGTTATATATTCTAAAGCCTTTTGTGGCGTGTATAAGTGGAAAAAAGAAAAATATATTTGCTGTTCAGGAGTGCAGTTATATGTTCTAAAGCCATTTTTGTCGTGTATTAGTTTGCCGTTCAGCGGTGAAGTTCCATTCTACTACAGCAATTTACAGGGTGTATTAGGTGTTGGACCCGCCCGACAATGAAATATTGATGGCCTATCCTAAGAATAGGACAACCCTTTAAAAGTCAATCTCCACCATTTACACTCCAGGGAGAATTAATTAATCAGTTTGCACCAGTTTTCTGTTATAGGAAATCCAAGATCAGTAACAGGAGTAGACAGTCAGTACTAAGCAAAGCACAATACAGAATGACCAAAAAATATCATATGATCAGGCATCACCCGGGGCAAAGTTTATACAGGCCTCGAATGATGCCTTCTTCTGGTGCTGGTTGCCTTGCCAATGTGTTGCCAGTAAGAAGGAAAACTCAGAAAGGAGGTAGGCATTGCTTTATGTCTAGTGACCACATGTTGAGGACAACTGGTAGCAGGAAGAGGAAGAGGAACAGCAGATGCTTCAGGGCATAAGTAAGAAAAGTGGCTATAACCTGGATGGGGACTAGTGCCCAGCTGTCAGATGATATATAAATGTACAGGAACAACAACAGAACAGAAGAATAGCATAATTAAGAGTTATGAGATGCTCCAGAATTGCTATGGCAAGGTGGCGGTGGTCTCCTTTTGGAGAGGAGAAGACTAGAGATGAGCGAATTTAGGGTTAGGGTTACATGATCGCATCATCTGAGTGTAAAAACAGTGTGAAATTAACATTAAAAAAATGTAATCAAACTTACAGCGTCCATTTGCTCACGATGGGCCGGCCCCCCGCCATCTTGCTTGAAGATCTGGCGTGAAATCTCACGCGGCGCGAGATCACATCATCACGCCGGCTGACCTGGCGACGTCATACGTCACCAAGCACGGGATTTCGGCCGAGATCTTCAATCAAGATGGCGGCTGGCGGTCCATCCCGAGCAAATGGAGGAGTTAAGAATGAATTTTTTTGTTTTTTATACTATTTCGCTTACACGAAGCACGAGGAAATTCAGCTTCGAGGAGAATGGAATTGATCCTGAAATTCAGATCGATTTCCACTTCGTGGGATTTGATTCGCTCATCTCTAGAGAAGACTATTGATGGTATTGGCTTGGGAGCATCCCATTCAGGGCTCACACCCATTAGGGGAGGAGGCGGTCATGTTTGGTTTAATATTTAAATCATAGGAATGGGTAACCACGAGCGAAGGTCATGGATGGTTGAGGGCTCCAGTAGAGTTGACCATCCTCCCAAGCCATGCGGGATCCTATGAGATGCCTCCTGTCTACCTCAATCAAGGTGTCATTTCAGACCATAGAGAGTAAAACTCTACATAATTAGAATTTGTTAGCGAGACTTGTAGTATTGTTTAATTAAACATTTAGGATATGGTTATACTCTACTTAAGCTATTCTTATAAATTATCTCCTGCGGAGTCCTAGCACGGATAATATTTGGAGGCATTAGTCGTTTACATCAGGGAGTTCCTTTCTTCTTCGCTTAAGACGTTTAATTAAGCAGGTTCACATTTAAAGAGACTTGGGGCAGAATTCATCAGACTTTTCCACCGGTTTAACAGGCAGGATAATCAATTAGGACTGTTTCAGGGTTTACAGCAGCCATACTTGTCTATCTATCATTAAATCTGTGGGCTGAGACAAAATTGTTTGCATTAACCTTGTAGATATCAGGGGGTTGGTGAAAAAATGCATGGAAAGGGATCTTTGAAATTTTAAAAAAAAACTAATTCTAACAACACAACATCATAAAGTGTAAAACTCTTTATTCGTAACTTAAATGGTCACTGTACTCTCACACAACTTTTTATATAGAAATATTATAGATGAATATGAGAAATTTTGTAATATATGTTATCAGAAAAAAATGCCTTACTCTAGCGTGATCAGTTGTTTTCCCCCTTCCCCTCTTTCTTAACTAACTTTACCTCTGAAATTTGTGATATACCCATCTTGTGAGACAAAAATGGGCTGCCTGCTTAGTGAAGGATCCCATTACAACATCCCATAGCAGTCTATGGAGAGGAGAGACGGAAGGAGGAGGGAGGAAGTGAAGAGACACAGAGAGAGATGGACAAAGCACAGAAATGATTCAGCAGATACAGAAGATAAGGTAAGTGTTATATCTTATCCCAAGTGCTTTATTAACGTCTGTACTATCCAGTACTCCTCCATAATGTCCTATATGGTACTTCTGAGTTGGTGAGAGATAGGAAGCAACATCTCCTGTCTCCATGAATTGTCTATGGGGAGCAACTAGTCTCCACTGACCAGCTCAGAGAAACCAGATTTAGAGATGCACCATGCAAAGGAAAAACTGCTAAAATGCTAGATATCAGTCATATAATGACTAGATATAGTGGTATAAAGGTATCAGGGACGGTTTAAGACAAAATGCGGCCCTGGGCAAAATCATAAGTGGGGCCCCAAATCTTGTAATAATGTACTAACAACACAGTTACATTCTGTCGATTCCGGCCTCCCTCGCAGATTTACACCCCATAAAGCTCCTCACATGGTTCTTTACCTTTATGGCCCCAGAATATGCCACATGCCCCCTCCCCTCACAGCAGTGAGTTCCCCTAACTCACGGCATCTGAGAGTATTAAAAAACGGAAGTGTGGGATTCCTCTTCAGACACTCTTTCCCCCAGCGGAGATCAGGGAAAGCACCCTGTTCTATAAATAAGTCACAGCCTGTACTAGGCTTCCAGGCTCATTGTTAGTATATCCTAGTTTAGGCCACTAGATGGCAGCACTGAACTGTGATATAGTGATTTCTATACAGAATAATGGAGCAATTTACATCTGATGATTGCAAGTTGTGGTCCACTTGGGGGACTTAACAAAAAGTAAAAACAACCATCTACATTAAAGGCAAGAACCTTAACCACTGGGCTATAGAGTTCAATGCTAAGTCATTGCCTAAAAACCTCATAGACGTTTCTCTCGTATTAAAAACCACCCTGCAATCCATCAGCGGTGGTCGTGCTTGCACACTATAGGAAATAGCGCCTACCTCTCTGGTGGCCGGGACCGTGGGTGCACACATAGGGTGGTGCTTTTTCCTACAGTGTGCAAGCACGACCACTGCTGCTGGATTACACAGTGGTCGTAACCATGGAAAGGAGCAGTGATGGAAAAATGAATTCAGCCAGCAAAGAAGGCAATATGGAGAATCACAATGCATTAGTGCCTTGTATTAATTTTCTCTACACAATAAATGCAATTTGCTATAGTGAGAGGACCCATTTAACTCACTTCTGATTAGAGATGAGCGAACTTTAAAAAAAAGTTTGGCGTTCGTCGTTCGGGTTGTGGTAACTCGCCCATCCCGTTATGGATTCCACTATCGCGGCATATGGATTTGATCCCGTGCTGAGCCACGCCCCCTGCACTGATCACATGACGGTGATGTCACCCCAGGTCCTTCGGCTGTTCAACAGTTCGGGTTGGTGGAAGCCGCCCCTTATGGATTCCATATGCCGCGATAGTGGAATCCATAACGGGATGCGCGAGTTACCACAACCCGAACGGCGAACTTTTTTTTAAAGTTCGCTCATCTCTACTTCTGATTAATGATGCGTACTGCAATCTCATGAGATCAAGAAAATATCATGGAAAACAGATATTTCGAAAATGTAAAAAGTAAAAAAAAAATTTAAAATTCAAAAATAGTAATTGACGACGCAAATTTGCTGATGGAGCCATGATTTCCATTATATTGGATAACGAGTCCAATAGTTCTCAACCTAAGAACGTCGATTCAGGATGTTGGTTTCCAATCTACAGACCAAGGTGAGTGAGAAGAGATTTTCGGCAAAAAAAAAACGTTATTATGGCTGAAACTGAAGGCTGGATATATTGGCTATCTTACAACATGGCTGAAGTGCCAGGGATCAATTAGGGTTTGAGATTGGAAAGCCGACAGGTAGAAGGCAGTATGAGTGGCCGGAAAATTACATGATTCTGCCTCGACTGCATCCCGGTAATTTGAAGAGAGTTTCTGCATTCTTGCATCTCTCTTTAAGATGACTTCCATGCATTACGCTCTCTGGCATTGAGTTTGAGCACCACTAGAAAAGGAAATTATCCATCTGAAAGCTTCAACCTTTTGTGTAAGCAGGCGGCACGTAAGCTGTGCTACATTGTTGTAGGAAAATCTCATAATATTATATACCCCGAGCCGTTGGTCATGAAGTCACTTATTATTAAAATATAATGTCAGACTCATCTAGTGTGATTATTTTAATTCAGCGCTTGTTTGATATATAAAGCTGCCTGCTCTCTGCCACGGCCTCCCCCCTCCTTCCTCCCTCTCGCCTCCTTCCTTCTACATTACATTTATTTATATCTGGATGATAAAAATTTGATTTATTTTACAACAGATCAGTAATTGTGCTCTACAAATAAGTCCGTAATGATAATCAACAGCATTTTCAACCTAATTTAATTTGTCTTTTCCCAGGAGGTCGTTAAATGCATTGATGATAATAGTAAGGCTATGGACATGGCTGCAGTTAATCACGCACTGCCTATGTAGACAGCCCCAATATTGTATTGACAGAAATTAAATTAACCATCAGCTCGGGCAATCAGTGGCGGCACAGCTATTAAAGTAATAAAAACAAGGAACCTCGACCGTAGCCAATTAGATTTTGACATCTAAATGAAAATGGACAAATGCTGTGATATTTGGATTTTTTTTTTTTTTATGGATCCGGTTAAACATGAAGAAGACTTCACAACGATGTTTAACGCCTCGACCTTTAATTAATTAACCAATAAGCATGTCAGAGTGTATTTTATGTAGCATTAGGATGTGCCTTAGGTATTAGCAGGACAAGCACATAGTCTTCAGACGCTCCCCCGGATAAACTTAGTGAAGCATCGTAATAAGAGTTTGAATGCATTCTATATATTAGACTTTGTGGAGCCAGGGGTGCATCTAGCCTTTCTGAAACAGCCACATGCCAAATTCTCAACCTAACCCCTTCCCTCCAGCACTATTTTTAAAGGCATACCGTCATACAGTTGAGTATAGAGAGATTCCACAATGGAAGAGCTCATTTCCCATGGTCCTGCCAGCGCCCCCACTTGTCTCCAGTAGTGTTGAGCGAACTTGTGTTTTAAGTTCTGCGTCCAAAGTTCGGGTTCGGGTAATCGAAGTATCCCGTTATAGATTCCGCTACTACGGACCATAACAGAATTTGGAATCCATAACGGGATTCTTCGATAACCCGAACCCAAACTTTGGATGCCAAACTTAAACAAGTTCGCTCAACACTAGTCTCTAGGTCTTGCCGCCAGAGGCAATCGCCTCACCTGGCCTCATTGATGGTGCGCCTCTGCCAGTTGCGCGCCTAGCCTTTCTGCTGCCTGAGGCAAAAATTGAAACAGTTCAACCTCCACATGCCAAATGCTCAACCTAACCCCTTCTCTCCAGGCACACTGTGATGCAGTTGAATATAGAGGGATTCCACAATTTCCCATGTTCCTCCCTGCCACCACCCCCACTTGTCTCTAGGTCTTGCCACCTGAAGCAATCGCCTCACCTGGCCTCTGTGCGGTGCGCCTCTGTGCGGAGCTTATCACTACATGTAACTGGGAGGGGATAAATGAGAATTCACTTTTTAGTTTGTGTCTTGCTAGCCTTTTTATTTGTTTTAAATCTTTTTATTAAATTTTGCAACCAATTCAGTTATAAACAACACTTCAGAACAAAATGTACATAAACATATAAACAACACCACGGTCTCCCCACCCCCAGTCCCTTGAACCATAACACCTTATACCTAGGTAATCACAGAGGAACGCCCATGAATAACTTCCAAGTACCAGGAAGTATGCGCAAAGTCCGATTTCTTGATAAAGATCTCTTGATAAATGTGCAATAAACAAAGACCATTTATCAAAAAATAATTCTGTTTATTTTTCTTTATCTGCCAGGGTATTTATCTAATCCAATAAAATAAAAAATAAAAAATCTTGCTTTCAATCAAAGGGAAGGGAGGCACTACCCGGTTGAGCAAATGGTGTAAATAACTCTTTCGAGTGGCAGCAGCTCATATATGTAGTATAGCCTTTTTCCTTTTTTTTGGGAAGAGGACAGGGAATTCGGCAAGATACTGAAAAAACCCAATACTGATCTGGTCCATTGATATTTGATAAGTAGTAGGTACGCTTCCACATTACTCTGCAATTCCTGAACCCTAGGGCACCACCAAAAGTGACGAAAAATATCTGTATTCGGCTCATTACATTTGGAGCAGCAATAGTAGAGCATGCACTACTTTTTAGGGGTGCGGATCGTAGAATGTGTATTGCGGACCCCATTCAAATAAATAGGTCCGCATCCGTGATACGGTGCTTACTTAGCCGGTGCCAATATATTGCAGACCCACTGTTTGCAGACTGCAATACGGACCTGGCCGGCACACATTTCTGTATAGGATCCGCTTTTTTTTTTTTTTTTTTTTACAAGATCCTGTAAAAAAACGGATCACTTGGCATCTGTTTAAGCCATTTCCATCTGGGATCCGCTTCCTTAGATGGAAATAAAAAGTCCATGCAGGAAACTTTCACACTAGCGTTATTATTTTCCACTATTGAGTTCCGTCCTATGGGCGCAATACCGGAAAAAAACGGATCAGTTTAATGCTAATGCATTCTGAATGGAGAGCATTCCGTTCAGGATGCATCAGTTCAGTCCCTCTTACGTTTTTTAGCCGGAGAAAATACAGCAGCATGCAACAGAAGCAACTGGCACCCATTGACTTACTCCATTTCCATACAAATTTTCCTATTATATCTGCCAATACTAATGACAGAGCCCCTAAGGACAGTGTGAACAGAGTCTACGAGGTTTATTCCTCATTTCTGATAAAAGATGGAGCCTTGCAATTTGTTCTTTTTCATCCCTTAACGACAAATCTGTGCCCTATGTCCTCATAGAGCATGTGGATATCACAGGGGTGGTCCTCAGCTTGAAACCCCTCTCTAGGAGCCAGAACCACAAGTCCTTGCCTGAAAAGCTCATGCATGTAGACCCTCAAAGAGCTGGTTAGGTGACCAGTATGGTGGAACCCAACTGGAAGGGGCAGGATTCAAAACTAACTGAGAATAGGATACATGGGTGTACAGATAGGTTACGTAAGGAACTCCGAAAATCAGGGTCTCCTTTTGGCTTTTGGAAAGTTTTGTATTTCTTTTTACTTACTTCAACTATACCAGTAACAAAATGCAAAACAGGGACATCGAAGAGTTTCCTTTGAACCTCACATTTTTTCCAGTTATTTAAATTACCGTCATTGGAAGAAATGTGACTTACATAGAAAACCTTATCTCTAAGCACAATACATGTTCTTTTAATCTTTCCTTCCTAATCTGTCCGAAAATACCTCCATCCTTTTATTCATTTTCATTCTGTCCAATTTCTTTACCTTTCTCTTTTATGTTTGTGCCAATTTTTAGACTTTCTTCTTCTTCCCTGGAAAATAAAAAATAAAAAATAATTATTGCATTTATTTTTAGCAGGCATAAAATTCCCATGAGCCGCTTGCGCTTACATGGACATCCAATCCTGTCACAGTGAATTAGTGGTTCTGAGCGAGCTGTCACTTAGATATAAAAATATACCGACACCGAGCATCCAGCATTTCCTCCAAACAACCTGAAATCGACTCTTACATTCTGACTTTTTGAAAGCCTTATATCACATTGCCTGTCATCATTATCATGGATACATTATTTCTTGACAATACAGGTTACAGAGCAGGAGACAAAAAGTTGAAGGAGTAAGTCATTATACCCTCCAGACAATGTTCTTGCATCTCAGTGGGCATCCTTAATAGTCAGCCTTATAACAGCTACTGTGGCGATGGTTGTATGACCCAGGAGCCTTATTACTTGTGCCCCAGAGTTTTGTCCAGAGCAGAAATATACAGACTAAATAGAGCCAAGTTTAGAAGATCATTGACAGGTCCATCTAGACTTGAAATAAGAAAAAGAACATGCCATAAGTTAGTATCTAGACTTATGGGTAGCAAATTGAGAGCAAATGTGGCCACAAACAGACGTCAAAACTTGATAGAACCTACCAAAATGACCAATAAGGTGTATGGATATCCCTCACTCTCGGAAGAAGAAGGATCAGGCTTGTTGGATCTCCTTTATTTACCATGGTATAGACACCGTTACCAGTGGTGTCGGGCAGGATACCCCAGGTTTCCACTGAAATAAAAATGCTAGTAACTGAGCTAGTATATTTGAGCCAGCAGTTATTTCATGGCCAAACCAATAGAGATGAGTGGTTTGCTCAAAATTGGTCAATTGCTCAAAGTTTCGATTTAGCTTTGATTCGGACTATTCAGTCGACCAATTCAATTTGGGTCAGAATCGATTCTACCCACATCAAAAGTGCTGCAATTGACCTAAAAATTTGTGTATGACACTCTAGGGTCTCATAGGGTTTTTTTTGTCTCTAAAGTATCTCACTTGGTTTTTTATTGTTTTTATGAATTTCTCTCTCTCTTCCTCCACAAAATTAGCCCAAATGGAATCCCCAAAAATTTGGCTTCGGATGTAAGGGGGGGTTCAAGTCCTGTCGATAGGACTTTCTTTTCCATCCAGGATAACGGAAACTAGACGGAACCATTGTTTTTGCCCATAGACTTCTATGATGATGGATCAAAACGGAATGCCTCTTTCGTTTTGAATTCAGTCTCACAATTCCGTTTTTTTCCATTATAAGCATGTTATAACTGAAATTAAAACGCCGATGTGAACCCCCCATAAATTTTACAAAATTGTAGAAACCAACCCTCAAGATTATAGATGAGCAAATCAATGCTGAAATTTGGAAACTTGACCTGAATTTTTCAAAAAAATTCAGATTTGTGAGAATTTGTATTATATGTGATGCAATTTGGGAGAATCAAGGAGAAAGAGAACGAAATTGGACGAGAATCGATAAGAAATTTGCTCATCTCTACTCAAAGACGCCATTTGCACTTTTACATTCTCCCATGATTTTAGACTCTACCCCCTTGGCCTGGCCGCGTTCATGGCTTCCCTTCCATTATTCTTATGATACGTCTATGGCTAATGAGCTGTTGAAAATGAATAAGAATAATATAAATATGCAGCAATTAATTAAATGAAATTTCGCATTGTCTTGACTCTTGTCACACTGCCAGGAACATAGGAGTGGGGGAAAAGATTCCTATATATTTTTAATCACAGGCAAGGACAATGAGGCCAGCTGCCTTCAAGTGGCAAAAAAAAAGTTTCCACTATTTGTTTTTAGTGCCCTGATGGAAATGGCTGCTTCAATTCTCGCCATTGTTTCTGATGTTGAAACACAAAGACGAAACATTTACATGAGGGGTGAGAGTCGTGAATAACCCATTTATTCCTCAAACAACACAACCGAGTCCTTGACTAAACATGAACCTTTTACCTATGTGCCCCCATTTAGGGAACTATGGAGTGTTTTGCGCATATTAATTTGTATCGACTGAGATAGAAATGCGGAATTGTGAAGCAGATAAAGGACAACTGGCGCATGCAACATGTCCTTTAATCAATTCATTCGCGTCTATTGTCGGCTCGAAAAACTCTTACCCTTGGCATTTTCTATTGTAGGATTTACCCGTAGATTTGGTTTACACTTATACCGATGGAAGAAGTGTCCAAAAACATTTCAGTAAAGGTGCCTCCATTTAAGAATTCTAGCGAGAAAGTTACAAAAGATGGGGCCAATGTCGGGCTCCAGAGTCAATGTGTACAGGGGCATAAACGGATGTGATCACACTGGTGCCAGTTTCATCATGGTGGTGCCAACGTCTGTAGGTCAGCGCCGGCTCCTGAGTCCCAAGGACGGATGGAGTTTTGAAAACGATGAATTAGTTCATTATTCTTCAGTTGCTATCTTAACCTCTTAATGACCAGACCTGAAAGGGTCTTAACAATGCGCCAAGTGATTTTGTTTTTGTAGCCATAACTTTTTTCATGTGGGAGAAATTTTGCTTCTTTTTAAGGCTGAGTTCACATCACCATTTAGCTTTCCGTTCTTCTGATGCGTCAAAAAAACAGGATCCATTACCATGTGAGATCCATTTTTTTTACAGAAAAAAAGTCCTGCATGCAGTACTACTTTTTACAGGCTAAAAAGAAGGATTTCAGACGGAAATGGCTCAAATGGATGCCAACTGATGCAACAGGATCTGTTTTTTTACAGGCTACTGTTTTTTATCTTCTTCTGATGGATCAGAAGAACGGAAAGCTTAAAGGTGATGTGAACTCAGCCTAAGCAGAGTTTTGGGGTGGAAAAATAAATTACTGTGCAATTTCTATAATATTTTTGAATTGTAATTATAGAAAAAAAAGTATTTTGGCTTTGTTTTTTGTTTATTTTATAGTCATACAGATACCTATATGATACTGTATGCATAGGTTTTGTGTTTTTTTTGGGTAACGTAGGTACAATAAAATGTATTTTATAGTATTCAAAAAAAATAATTTGCACATTTTTATGATTTCTTTTAATCCCTTCCTGCGATTACAATTTTATAACTTTATATTGCACTTGTAATGTATTACTATGGTCCTGTATAATACATTATGTTATATAATGTGTCTCTATGACTAGTGATCCCTAACAGCACCTTTTTAGGTCCCCAAAGTGGACAGTAGATGGGTCCCCCAGTTTGTGAATGTTTGTAAAGGGAGAAGTTCTGTTTTATCATGCTGTGGAAATCAAAGGGTTAAATGGCTGGGATTGGTCATAGTAAGATCACAAAGCAAGAATGCTGATGGCACCAGTCCTCTCACCTAAGTCTTCGCAATATAGATACCGGCCTCAACGATCCCACACGGATCACGGGGTGCAAGGCTCCACGAGAGTATAAGCAGTAACAAGAGAGTAAAGATGACCGCACTCACCATAAAGGAAATGTCTCTTCATTATTCTTCAGGGCTCAGGACAAATTTACTTGGGATGGGGATAAGCACTCACATGGATGCAAAAAAACAGCAATGGTCGTTTCGCGGCGTCCTGCTTCCTCTGGCTGTTACAGAAAACGGCCGTCGCTGTTTTTTTGCATCCATGTAAGTGCTTACCCCTCACCGAAGTAATTTTGTCCTGAGCCCTGAAGAATAATAAAGAGACATTTCCTTTACGGATGGTGAGTGCGGCTCATCTTTACTCTCTTGTTACTGCTTGGTCATAGTAGAATTTCTGCTCTAAGAACAGGAATGCACAGGGAAGCCAAAAACACCACTGTAGACTGCATCGAAAAACACAGCGAGGGATTTTTAAGCAGGTAAAGATTTCTCTACAGTGCCACTGCAGGGAAAATGAAGCATTACACAGCATCCATTGAAATCAACAGGGCTTGGATAGAGCAGGTCCTCCAGAGCAAGGGCCAAGAGATGAGGATCCTGAGCACAGGACCAACCTTTACCCTAAGTTCACACCTGAGCGTTTTACAGCGTGTTCAAACGCGCTGTAAAACGCTCAACACATGAAAACCAATGCTTTCCTATGGCCCTGGTTCTCACTTGAGCGTTTTACAGCGCATTTGAACGCGCTGTAAAACGCCCGACGCATAAACAAGTACTTGAGCTTTTTTTGGGGCGTTTGTCGCGCGTTTTGTGATTGACACCACAGTAGTCAATCACAAGAACGCGCGTACGAACGCGCGTTTCCTATTTTTAAAAACACGCTGAAATACGCGCGACTAAAACGCGCGTTTTAAGAACGCTCAGGTTTGAACCCAGGGTTATTAAACAGCACTTGTCAGCAAGATCAACCCTATTAAACCAGACATACTATCTTGTAGGGTTGTTCCTCCTGTTTAAAATGATACCTGTCTTGTAAAAATCGGTTGTGGCATTAGCAAGAAAAAATACTTTTATTCTTTGAGCAAATGAGAACTTCAGTGCACCGAGGGGCGTGTCCAGCACTGGAAAACTGAACTGAGGCTCCACCCCTTGTTTTACTGAAGCCCTTGTTTGCATAGTGGATAAAAGTGTTTTTTTCTTGGGAACGCCAAAACCGATTTTCACAAGACAGGTATCATTTTAATCAGAAGGATCAACACTGCCAGGCATTATGCCTTGTTTAATAGATTTTATTTTACTGACAGGTGCCCTTTAAATATAATACATATAAAAAGGGTTGATTATTAAAACACCAAAGCCAAGATTCAAGCATCATTTTTCCATACAAATCTTTCTAAAATCCTCCCAGCCCTGAAATCTTTTACACACCTTGACAGTAAAACTAAATAACCGCATTCACTTCAAACAAAGAAATCCTGTACAAAAATACATATGCATTTATTCTTACGTGGCATCATCTAAAACATCTCAGAAGGAACTATGGGAAGACGACCTACAAGTGCAGTCCCTTTGAATGTCACATAATTGCTATCTCTTTGGCCCTTTTTATCCTGCTGGGCCCATTTACTGTAGACCAGCACCGTACACTTAAATCTTCAGCTTCTTCTTATATGCAGATGGGAGAAATTTGATTAAAATTACAGTGCTTTAGGTTCAACTTCACCTATTAAACAAAAATAGGCCTCAATGCTGGACTTTTTTTTTTCTTTAGAAATAACTAGGCCACAGTAATTACAGATGAGGGCCCGCTGAGATCGGTGAATGGAATCCCTGGGGTGCTATTTTTATGTTACCTGTCTCTGTTCGGCTGTTGACATCAACATGAATGATAACTGTGCCAGGTTCCGTTTTTTTTTGTAGATGTAATTTTTTTCATTTTTTCTTTATGCTTTGAAAGTAGGAGGGAACAGAATAGCAAGTACATTAGTAATAAGCGTCCAACGTGTGATCTCTTTGCGGTTTCCTGTACATCTTGGTGATTGCGCTATTCTTAACTTCAAAATCATGATCGGATTGGAGGAATGCTTTTAAATTGAATGCTAACAGATATAATTTTAAATTTTTGTGGAATAAACTCTGCATAGGGTTAGAGTCATGCATTGTTTTTACATAGCCTTAAAGGCACCCCAAACAGTGTATACTTTAGCCCCATACACCTGTCAGCGCATTCCTTCCCACGTTCTCAGAATCACTGCATCCTGGCAGGATGTTTACATTCAGAACTTCCTGTTTTATATCAGCTTCCTGCTGGGTTTTCTAACTAGTCCCAGCATGCTTTGCTCTGTAGTGTTTCCCAAGGCTTGTTCCACGTGCCACACTCTTCCCTCTACTGTAGTCAAACCTCTAACACTCTGTATTAGCTAAAAGGCTGTCGGCAGTTTTGTCCCTATGACACCAGCTGACCTGTTACATGTGCGCTCGGCAGCTGAAGGCATCCGTGTTGGTCCCATGTTCATATGTGCCAGTTTTGCTGAGAAAGATGATGTTTTAATATATGGAAATGAGCCTCTAGGTGTAACAGGGGCCTTTTTTATTACACCTAGAAGCTGCAACTGCCGCGCCATCTGCACTTTGATTGACTTTAGGAGAAGTCAGGGCCAGGCGTGATCACATTCACACTGTCTGGCCCTGTCAATGAGATTTGAGAGGGCTCGGCAGTTGCAGAGAAAACAGAACCTCTACTTGTAACAGCAACGCCCCTGTTGCTCCTAAAGGCTCATTTGCATATATTAAAACTAGTGTTGAGCTAACCTGAACTATAAAGTCTTTGCCAGAAAAGTTTGGGTTCGAGTTCGATGTTCAGGCATTTAATAAAGCTTTTGAAATCTGCAAGGAAGCCAATCAACAAGCTTTTAAGCTGTGGGCACTTAGAAGCCATCACAGCCATGCCTAGTAATGGCATGGCCGTGATAGGCCAGTGCATCATGTGACCCAGCCACTATACGAGCTAGATCACTTGTAGCACCGCCCATCAGCTCTGAGTATTGCAGGGACAGGAAGCAGGCAGCTGAAGTGAGGGAGAGTGTTAGGAATCTGGCAATTTGTTTTGTGGGTGACCTATAATGATATTTTGTGGGTGCAATATACCAGCTTTGCTTCCCTGACACAAAAATATAATAGTTAATCCGACTGTTAGTTCGGCTGGTGACATATACCCATTTTTGGTGTGAGATACACGTGCACTGCATATTTGACAGGGAAATGAATATAGTTAATCTGACTGTTAGTTCGGCCGGTGACAAATACCCAATTTTGGTGTGAGTTATACAAGCACTCCATATGTCACAGGGAAATTAATATAGTTATTCCTTCTGTTAGTTCGGTGGGTGACATATTCCCAATTTTGGTGTGAGGTACACCTTCACTGCATATGTGACAAGGAAATTAATATAGTTAATCCGTCTGTTAGTTCGGTGGGTGACATATACTCATTTTTGATGTGAGATACACGTGCACTTTATAGGTGACAGGGAAATTAATATAGTTAATCTGTTAGTTCGGCCGGTGACATATACCCATTTTTGGTGTGAGATACACGTGCACTGCATATGTGACGGGGAAATTAATATAGTTATTTTAATGTTAGTTCGGCTGGTGACATATACCCATTTTTGGTGTGAGGTACACGTGCACTGCATATGTGACAGGGAAATTAATATAGTTAATCCTGCTCCCTCTTCTGCTGCGGTCTCGGCCTCTTCCGCCGCCTCTGGAGTGACAGTGGCACCTGCCATCCCGCAAACAGAGGATGTGGCAGCAACACCACCACCTCCACCACCGTCACCCAGCATCTCCACCATGTCCCATGGAAGCGTTCAGCTGTCCATCTCCCAAACAGTGGAGAGAAAGAGGAAGTACCCCCGTATCCACCCGCGATCCCTGGGCCTGAATGACAGCATTTCAAAATTCCTGGCCTTTGAAATGCTGTCATTCCCGTTGGTGGAGACAGAGACTTTTAAAAACCTTATGGCAAGGCTGTCCCACAGTACGTGGTTCCCAGCCGACACTACTTTTCTAGGCGAGACATTCCTGCCCTGCACAACCAAGTGGAGAACAAAATCAGGTGTGCACTGCGCAACGCCATCTGTGGCAAGGTCCACATAACCACCGATACGTGGACCAGTAAGCACAGGCAGGGACGTTATATATCCCTAACTGCACACTGGGTAAATGCAGCGGAGGCTGGGCCTGAGGTGGAAAGCAGTTTGGCGCATTTCCTTCTGCCACCGAGGATTGCAGGACTTTTCTCGTTGCCTCTTGTTGCCTCCTCTAACACCTCCTTATCCGCTCAGCCTAACACCTTCACCACCAACTTCAGCACAGCCAGGGGGAAATGACAGCAGACAGTTTTGAAACTCATCTGTTTGGGGGAAAAACCCTACACCGCGCAGGAGCTGTGTACGAGCATGGAACAACAGACCAATGAGTGGTTGGTGTCACTGAGCCTGAAGCCCGGCCTGGTGGTGTGCGATAATGGGCGAAATCTCGTCGCAGCTCTGGGCCTAGCCGGTTTGATGCACATCTCTTGTCGGGCGGATGTGCTGAATTTGGTGGTGCAGAGGTTCCTGAAAACTTACCCCGATATGTCAGAGCTGCTGCCGAAAGTGCAGGCCGTCTGTGCGTGCTTTAGGCATTCTCACCCTGCTGCTGCTCGCCTGCCTGCACTGCAGCGTCACTTCGGCCTTCCTGCCCACCACCTCATAAGCGAAGTACCCACAAGGTGGAACTCTACCTTGCACATGCTGGAGAGACTGTGCGAGCAGCAGCCGGCCATAGTGGAGTTTCAGCTGCAGAATGCACAGGTGAGTCTCTCTGCGGAACAGCACCACTTCACCACCAATGACTGGGACTCCATGCAGGACGTGTGTGCCGTGTTGTGCTGTTTCAAGTACTCCACCAACATGGCCAGTGCAGATGACACCATTCTCAGCGTTATTATCCCACTTCTATGTCTCCTTGAAAAAACACTTCGGGCAATGATGGAAGAGGATGTGGCACAGGAGGAAGAGGAGAAGAAAATGGGATCATTTCCACGGTTATCAGGCCAGTGATTCACAAGTGGCTTGTGGGTTGGTTGCTGCATCAACAGAGGCCAGGTACACAACTGTCCATGAGGATGAGGATGATGAGGAACCGTGTTCACAGCAGGGTGGCACCCAAAGCAGCTAAGGGCCAGGACACTTTGCCCATCAATGACATCAGTAAGAAAATGTTTGTATAAATGTATGACTTGCCAGCAGTCTGCAATAAAGGTCCAGACCGATGTTACCAGTTGGGGGTGTGTCCCTGCACAGTCTGACACTATCCAATCAGTGCTGCCGGCCCACACTTCTCAGGGACACACCTCCAACTGGTAATATCAATCTGGACCTTCGTTGTAAACTGTTGGCAATTCAGTCATAACTTCTAGCAGGAATAGTACAGGATGGAACTGCAGAACAAAGAATAGATGCTCCAGAATTATTATTACTATATGGGGTAGTTACTAAAACAGACATGTCAGGAGAGGCAAGAGCTCCTCTTTAAGGGTGCACATTCCTAGAAAAGGCTTCATATTTTAAGCACACATTGGCAAGCACAACTTTGAATTCTTGCTCAAGTGATCAATGTGTCAGAAGAAGCCGACACGTTCATTAATTCTAACCCAGATTTCACAAGTTCCAGAAAACATCAGTAGTCAATTAAAGGAGAGTTTTGACATATTTTACATTTAGGCATGGGTAGTGTTTATGTACAGTAAGTGCTCAAAACAAACTGGATTTCTCCAGGGTTCGATGAGACGTGGTGTGAAGAAGTCTCCAGATTTCCAGAAGGGGAATGTTCACAGAACATCCTTAAGTGAATTTTTCCATTTTGATAACTTGGGAGAATGTGCCGAGCTGTGAATGACGGGGATTGTGTGGGCGCCAGTTGCTTTGACTCACAGTTGTAATCGTGGTAACTCATTTTGATATCATGATGATGGGTTTACTCAAGGAGCCAATGAGTAATAGATTTAACCAGGAGGAGAAGGAAAAGCATTCTTACGGGGGCAATGCATGACCCCATTCTAAGACCGGTCATCTACATTAGATAGTTGTCTACTCAACACAGTTTGGTTAACAGCTCCCCTATACCCATGGACTCTCAGCAACGGCTTATCTCTCAAAAAAGTTGAAGTCCAACTGCCCATTCCTTATCTTCCTTGACATCTGCCATCCAGGAAGAGCCATGAGGTCCCCCCTACATGGCTAGATTCTGGTATAATTCTGGTGATTCAGCCATCTGATTCGATTTTGGTCTAAGCAAATTCAACCCAAATCGAAAGTGGGCCAATTGTCTGGATGAGTCCCTTTCACCCTTCTTTCTATTCTCCTGAATCAAATCACACAAAATTCAGGTTTTTTACAATCAGAACTGCAGAATTTGGATCAAATTTTTGGATCTCTAGTCTCTGTAGATTTCAGATACAGCCATGTTCATGAGCTTTTACCACCTAACCTCATCGTCATCATCATAGCACGCAGGCATGTCCTTCCTCTAATCCCTTCTCCTTTTTTACTAATACCTGCACATGTATCATTAAAACCAGCCATTTGTCAAATTTTTTCAAAAACAGCCGACAAATAACCCTCAATTGGATGAATCCCCAATCATTACGGTCCATATCCTTCCTCATCGATCACACAGGAGAACTGTTGGAAAGAAAATTCTAAAGCGAGCTCATTATAATCTCTTCATTATCCGTAGAGCGCACATCCGCACCATCAGTTTTGTTGCTAATTTCACACTTTTTCTCAGAAGCAGGCAAAAGCCGAATATTTGTTCGTAGCGAATGAGATTTCCAAATCACCTACTTCAATAAGGTTGACATCAAATAAAAGAGGAATTTATACCGTTCCAAATTACACCCACAGGAAAAATTTTAAAAAGTTGGTCACATCAATAAAAGTTTTCGTGCTTGGTCAAAAAATATTTTTTAAATGTATTTATTTAACTTTTTTTGTTATTTTGTATCAGTTTACTGTTTGTCATCCACTTCAAAATCCATTTTTAACAGGCTTAAAGGGGATGTACAGGATCAGAAAACATGGCTGCTTTCTTCCAGAAACAGTGCCGCACCTGTCCATAGGTCAGGATGCTAGTGCGACTTAGTCCAATTCGTTCCAATGAAGATGAGCTGCAATACCAGACACAACCCATGGACAGGTGTGGTGCTGTTTCTGGAAGAAAGCAGCCATAAACTGGCCATGCATGTTGGATTAATGTTGATTATTTCTGATCTTGGACAACGGGTTTAAGTTGGCCATACATTTAGATTAATGTTTATTTAAGTGGTACTAGCCGACCAAGTAATGTATTTGGGGTCCTCTCAACTGAGTAGATGTTGGGGGAGAAAAATCCTCTTTTTCTTGGTGTCTGACAGTGTCTTACTACCCTCTCCCCATTCAGAACACATGTACTCTCAGCCTAGGTGGCTGTGCAGGTGTTTCAGTGGTCTAGAAGTGATAGTTATCAGTGAAAGAGTTATCTAAAATGTATGACCGCTTATAAAAGTCAATGGTCCACATTAGAGATGAGCGAATTTTAAAAAATTCGGCTGGTTCACCGAATTTTCCGAAAAGATTTTATTTTATCTGAATTTATTTGCGGCGAATCGCGTTAAAAACAGCTATTTCCTGGCTGCAGAGAGCCTTTATAGGGGTGTAGAACACTGTGCCTTGCAGTAACATGCATAGGGAGTCTGCTGTGGTAGTGAAATAATACTGTGAGTCCGTACGACATGCAGATGACAGGCGTCGCTTTTAGAATCACTGCACACTTCACTTATTTGGGCAGTCATGGGGCCAAAACTGACCAAATAACCCTAAGTGTGAACTCAGCCTTACAGGTAGATGTCAGCGCCAGGTATAAAGAACCATGCAGAGGCCCAAGATCCTACTGTAGCGTGAAAGAGCGCACTCCTTTTACATCGTCGTCAGCTGATTCCACATAGATCTCTACAGAACCTGTAATATTAAACGCTTACACAAGTAGAGCCCCTTGACAGAGTGGAGAGGGTGTCAGCAGTAAGTTTGTGTTGACGTCATTAATTATATTGCCCTTCCTCTGATCCGTCAGAACAATAACCCCCAAAAAAAAGTATCCTGTCTGCAGAGCATCCGCCTTCACTCGGTCAGCATTTGGTCAGTAATCCATCAGTATTGCTAAAGCCAAAAAAAACAGGAGTGGATCCAAAATAGAGATGACACGTGAATGGAATATTTTTATGTCTTCTGTGTTTTGTACCCTCTCCTGCTTTTGGCTACCAAATCACAAGCCAATTTTGATGGGACCATACAGGCCATACAGCTGCTACACAGACAGGATCCATTGTGCGTCTCATTTTTCCTTCCTTCTGACAGATCAGAAGAATGGTCAAATAAATGATGACGTCAGCCAGGCCAAAAAGGCAAAATAGTGGCCCAGTCATGAAGTGGAGAGGGTGGAAGCAGCATGAGGAGGTCACAGTGTCCCAATGACTGAGTCTGGAGGTGGCATCAGCATCAGCAGGAGGCCACAGAGTGGCCCTATTAGTCCATAGTGTCCACTAGTACATGCCAAAAAAGACTGTAATTTTCTCACTTCACCACACAACTGCTAATAAGCCCCCTTTTTACATCCCAAATAAGGCTTTGGAACATATAACTGCACTGCACAACTGCTAATAAGACGTAGAAATATTTTCTAGTAATAAACCCTGTTAATGGCTGTTACAAACAGCACTTGCACCCCAATAAAGAGAACGGTTTGCTGGAATTACAGAGGTATCATCTATTCAAACCTGAAAGCAGCAGTATAATGGCCATTAGGATCCGCAGTCAGTGCAGCAAGGTGTAATAGGATGGGTTTCTATTACCCGGGTTGTACACTCCCCTATTGAACCCTGTTGAGAAAAAATAAAACTTTTCAAGTCTTTCCTAGCCCTGTCCCTAGCGCCTGCTGACATCTCTTCCTGCACTAAGTACACTGGAAAATTGCTGAATCAAAGATGGCTGAGGCTATTTATAGGGCTGTGACATCACAGGGCTGGCTGGCTGCTGAATGGCTGCATGCCTGGCATTGTGTGCGATCCCTCGTTCCCAGAGTTCTTTGCTCCATGTCCTAACATGTGCAGCAGCCATTTTAGGAACAAATGTGATTTGTTACCACGAAGTGTGAGGAAATTGTTACCACCATTTATTAGCGCAGTTTCAGTGGGGGGTAATCGCTTAAACTGTTTAGGCGTAGAGGGAATTACCGTTAGCCATAAATGTGTCACCTTAAGGTTCATGTAGCCAAGTGGGAGAAGTTACTTTTCAGCCCTATATAGGCAATGAGACTTTAAAAGTTGGAAGAAAGTTGTGTCTCCAATCGAAGACTTATATAAAAGCTAAGACCCAAAACTAAACCAAAGCCACCACATATTCTTCAAAACTAGATGAGACCCGGTGAGAGAAATTACTAATTATTAATTGCATTTGACACAGGCTAGGCTTTCTTTCACGTGGGGCAGATTCAATTTGTCGCCAATGCTCTGGATCTAACTATCCCATCCAAAACAGACTGGCCGGGAGCATGCCCCAGATAACTCTGAGGTGGCCTCCTACTAAGATCCTCAACAACCAGATTCTTTTGGCCAGTCCTGAATAATGCAACCATCAGTCCCTGTCTTTGGCATAATTTCTCTTCTTCCAATCCTAAACCTTACCCAATTATGGTCTTTGGCTCCTTCTAGTCATTACAATTTGTACTCAGACGGGAAGGGCTCATTTGATAATAGTTTTGTATGTACGAGACAGTCAGCCTGTACTGATCCAACCCTGTTCACATCACATTAATCACACCCTCTTACTCCAAACAGCACAAATCTCATCTAAACCAATTAAGCTTGCACTATTTAGGCAAAGAGATTAATATAGCTCAGGAAAGTCTAACCTTTGCCCGGCTAAACGACTTGAGATAATGAGTTTGATTTAGTAGCTTGGCTTTTGAAGGAAGATATACGTTGGAAATAGCCGTCTATGTGAAGGCACTTAGAGAGAGAATACATCCAGCCCAGTATACAGATATGTATCTGGAAAGCTTAGTGGCTGATGTGAATTGGACTGCTCTTTGTAAAATGCTCAACTTTTTAAAAAAACATTGCAAAATGATCTGTCTGGATCATACTTTTCCACCATATTTGACTGCCATAAAGTTGATCAACTAATGCATTCTGCCACCTGTATTATAACCAAGTGCACCAGCCCAACTCCTATGATGCTTTGAGTTTGGGTCAGTAGAACCATGGTTTGGGCAAGACACCCAGCCATAATACATAAAAAATGTACCTGAGAAAGACTGGCCTACACATACATGTGAGTTTGTTTTACTGGGGAGAAGACAACCCAGATACCTCAGACAGCAAAACAAAGAATGAGCAATGGTAAAGTCCAACTTGCTGAGGATGGGGACTTCCTCTCCTCAATACCTCACTATAAGGGGCAAGGCAGAGGGCTGCTGCAAACAGTTCAACCACCTACTGTATGGAAGGTCGTACAAAAGAAATATGTGGCTGGCTGAAACTACTCCAAGTAACAGCTTAGCACCAGTGGTGTTTAAATTTCGACCGCTCTTCTCATTCTGTGGCCAGTTCCACATTAGTACTGGAGCATGACTTGGCAAGTTATTATTAAAAATGTGAAATCTTTGTGGGTCAATAAGGTTGACTAAACCATGCCATGGAGTCTTTATATCTGACCACAAAATAACATATCAAGTTGTCCACTTACATTCTCCTTTAGTAGCCTTCTATGAGTAAGCGATGATGAACCAACCAAAATATACCAAAGCAAGTCATTAGGCAAGTCATAGTTGGCCACATGAGTCATGTTAGATTGAGTTTTTACAAAGTTTGTGGTCAAGCATGGCTTACTCAGGTTGGAAAAGGTCGTGAAGAAGAACAATGATGAGTAATCCAAATCAAAAATTCTCCTTGACCAGACCCAAAACATTAACCCAAAAAGTTATGAAAGGGGAAATGCCTCCGACAACATCATAGCACCTCTTTATTTTTACACATTAAATCCAGTAGACCCTAAAATACACATAAGAATGTAACGGGAAGACAAGGAGCGAGCCAACAGTAGAAACCCAAGTTGCCAAGAGAGTAGTCGGCCCGTGGACTGTTACGACTCTCATGTTCTCATATAAGGTGACACCTTAAAACTACAGATGAACAAATTTTCTATTCCTAGTCCTATTCGACCAAATCGGCCATCTGATTCAATGTGGGTCCAAATAAATTTGATCTAAATCGAAAGTGCCTTGGATGCCTGGAAAGGCCTCTCTCTTTCCCGAATTGAATCACGCAAAATTGGGGTCTTATAGAATCAGAACTTTTTGACAAATCTGGGTCAAATTTCGGAATTGCAGAATCGACAAGAATGAATATATTAACCTTTTTCCAAGGCTCCAGTGAAAAACTTTATTTTGTTTAACATCCTCCTATTTTCCTCTCTTGCCCTGAATCTATATATTCTTTTCAGAGTATTTGATTGTGTTTTTGATTGATTTTTACTACTGATAGTTTAAATGAATTGCCTCGACAGAATACGCCGTACAGTATTGTTTTCACGCCTGATTCATTTCTAAATTAATGTTTTTACGTTTGCTTTTCACATTATGGGGAGATAAAAAAAAAAAAAAAGTATTATTTAACAAAAGGGCAAAGTTTTTTACGCTCTCCGATATAAAGGTAGATTAACAATGCGACTGTCAACAAGGTAGCGAGATCAGTCTTGAGGAAATCTTGAAACAGCTAAGTGGAATTTGCATAAAATACTGTAGTTGCGGCGTTATTATTCACTATTCTTTTGGTGACAGACGTGTCAAGGTCTCAAAGCCTTAAAGAACAATTACGCTATTGTATCCCTCCTAGGATTTGTGGGGTGTGTCTACGGTGAAAAAGTGCTATTAATGCAATGAAAAGTAGTTACTCGCAATGCAAGGGGCTCTTTAGCTCGTCATTTTACAAAGAATGCCTGGGCTTTGAGTGTCTTAAAGTACGTTAATTCAGCTCTTATTTTGTGCTTTAAGAAATAACGGCTAATAATTAATAGCTGTAACAATTTTGACATTTGCATTACCTATAAATATAAGGTCTGAATAGAACTGTTCGTGATTACGTTAAAACCGAAATATTTGGTCATTTTTTTTCTTTACATGCATAACATCCTCGAAAGGAGCTACAAAAGATTTAAAAATGCCAAAAACTAAAATAAAAATAATTATAAAATTATATTGATATATATTTTTTATTTTTTGCAGGAACCATGGGAAAAATAACAGAGCAAAACGGGAACTAATCAGTCAATCTATTACTTGAGCAAGCCGGCTTAAGTTAACCTGCCTGCACATTAAAACAAGGAATTGATGGGTAATGTGTCATTTACAGCTGGATGTTCTCAAAAAGCTGCTGATCCAGAGGTAATTTTTTATTACACCTGCTGGTTTTTCAAACGTTTGATTTGATGAGGCGTTAATGTTTTGACTTTTTCATAGCAAAAATATAACTGGGAGACATAAAACGAGGGTCGTGTTTGGAGGAGGAGGTAAAAAGAGAACTAACTGGAGGGGGGGAAAAAACGGAACCAAAAGTATTTGTAATTTATTTAGAAAATGTGTGTATAAATATATATATATATATATATATATATATATATAGAAAGAGAAGAGTAAATGCATGGTAGGAATTGATACATTAAGGGTCCATTCAGACGTCCATAGAATGGGTCCAGATCCGTTCCGCAATTTTGCGGAACGGGTGCGGACCCATTCATTTTCAATGGGGCTGGGAAAGAAGCAGACAGCACACAGTGTGCTGTCCGCATCCACATTTCCGGTCTGTGGCCCCAAACTTTCAGTCCACAGCTCCGCAAAAATATAGAGCATGTCCTATTCTTGTCCGCAGCTGCGGACAAGAATAGGAATCCTCTATTGAGTGCCGGCGATGTGCGGCGTCAGTGTTTTGCGGTCCGCAATTTTCTCAGCTGAAAATTAATTTTCAAAGAATTTTCTTATTAGTCTTCAGTAAACAACAGACGCAACATGGACACAACACGGATTTGTGTAAGTAATTTTCACGGACCTATAGACTTCAATGGGCATGCTTGGTCCGCATCACGGATTAAAGTAGTGCATGTCCCCGTGATTCCCACAGTCAGTAAAAAACAATACTGAAATGTGAAAACACACATTTAAATCAATGGGTACGTGGGCTGTCCGGGGAAAATGCAGACAGCACACGTCAATGAAAAACGGAAATGTGAACAAGGCCGAAGTCAATCACCCATCACGGATCCATCACCTATTGACTTTCAATGTGTTTAGCCACCCCTCCATTCACCGCCATGGGACTTATAAAAATAAAACATAAATTAAATATTACAATTTCAATTAATACAATATGAAAACATTGAAACTTTTTTGGGACAAATCACCCAAAACTGCAACAAAAAGGGGTCTTCTAGAGAGTTAGTTTTCTGAAAGATGCATAATATTTGGTGGAACTGGCAATTTGTCATTGGAAGTCTGGTTAAAGCTGCCCATATGTATAAGAAAAAGATGGGCTAACCTGAATCATTTGGGCTTGTTGGCCAACCGTCGTTTCAGAACTATTCTCACATGATCGTTCACAATGACCAACGGTGGAACATTCTCTGCCAAGATGGGAGCTGCTATGTTACTGTTTTTTTTGCCATTCAGCTGAATCTACAAGTGAACGGAAAAACTGGAGAAATTTTGCAAATCATTGTTGTTTTTTTTAACCAGTTCCAGATCTGCCAGTTTATTCTGTCCTGTTGATGGTTGGATAAGAAGTATGATTGATCTGAAGGACGATGATTCTGGCCAATCCTAATCTACTGTGCGTGGCCTCCTGAAAGAGGAGGTCTTTTGGAGAGGTTTCACTGTACATCTTAGGCTACATTCATGATTTTGCATCAGTGTATGTGCATTCTCCTGCCATCTATCTATTTTTGACATGTCCATTAAAAACAGATTAATTTCATTGTGTTTTTTTTTAGACATAGTAGAAAAAATGCTCCCTCTTAGTGCTCCCTAGTAGGAATAATGCCCCCTCTTAGTGCTCCCTAGTAGGAATAATGCCCCCTCTTAGTGCTCCCCAGTAGGAATAATGCCCCCTCTTAGTGCTCCCCAGTAGGAATAATGCCCCCTCTTAGTGCTCCCCAGTAGGAATAATGCCCCCTCTTAGTGATCTCCAGTAGGAATAATGCCCCCTCTTAGTGCTCCCCAATAGCAATAATGCCCCCTCTTAGTGCTCCCCAGTAGGAATAATGCCCCCTCTCAGTGGCTCCCCAGTCAGAATAATTCCCCCTCTTAGTGATCTCCAGTAGGAATAATGCCCCCTCTTAGTGCTCCCCAATAGGAATAATGCCTCCTCTCAGTGCTCCCTAGTAGGAATAATGCCCCCTCTTAGTGCTCTCTAATAGCAATAATGACCCCTCTTAGTGCTCCCCAGTATTAATAATGCCCCCTCTTAGTGCTCCCCAGTATTAATAATGCCCCCTCTTAGTGCCCTCCAGTAGGAATAATGCCCCCTCTTAGTGCTCCGCAGTCAGAATAATGCCCCCTCTTAGTGCTCCCCAATAGGAATAATGCCTCCTCTTAGTGCTCCCCAGAAGTAATAATGCCCCCTCTTAGTGCTCCCCAGTAGGAATAATGCCCCCTCTTAGTGCTCTCTAATAGGAATAATGCCCCCTCTTAGTGCTTCCCAATAACAATAATGCCCCCTCTTAGTGCTCCCCAGTAAGCACAATGCCCCCCCCCCCCCCGGTAGGGGTCTTTATTCTGTTTGAGAGGAATAAAAATACTCAATGTATCCATTCGAACCCGAGTGGGGGGGGGGCACTCCCTCTTCACTGAAGACAGCAGGACCTGACGGGGTAAAGTCATCATGCTGGAGCGCGGTTCCTGCTGCATCTTGTAAGGAGTGAGCGCCCATGTGCATGGAAGTGGATGAGTTTTTTGTTTAACCCCTGAAAGGCCACAGTGGGTGAAAGGCCTGTCAGGATTTGGGGGTACTTTCTCTTCATACATGCTCGTCTAGAATTCTGAGATGAAAGGGATCCTCACTCCAATTGAGGCGCTTTCCCCAAGGAGAGATAGTGCCCCCCAAATCCTGACTTAGTCCTCTCACCCAGTTAAGCCAGTTCTCTCTGCTATGCACTGATGAGGGGCAATCACCCCGAAACAGCTGTCTGCAGATGAGGTGCTGGCTTAATTATTATCTGAGTCATGTCTCAAGGCCTGTTTAAAGGGTTGAACATTGACTTATAGGATAGCTGCCGTACATCTGGTGGCATTAGAGGCGGAGCTTGCTAAGAGCTCATTTGCATCCCTTTCTTCCCAGAATTCCAGAGGAGCATGAATGGCCTATAAGTCTCCTCATGCAAACTAAGGCGCTCTCTCCCCAGAGAGATAGTAACCCCCAAATCCTTGCTTTTTTCTTAGCAAATCAGAAATTGAGTACATAAAACCAATCATACCATTGATATATGATGCTAATAAATGTGCCAATTTTGTATTTTTTACTTTTTTAGAAAAATAAATGCCCCCTGTGACTTAATTTCAAAGATTTTGGAATAAAGCAGATTTATGTCATTATTTTACTACCGGGTTTTTCTTAAAGGTGCAGTACCCTAGTAATTATACAAGTCATCATAGAGAAATTAATCAACCAACTAACTAGTTAATGTAATGTTTACTGACTTAATCAGAAAATGAGAGGTAATTATACATGCATGTATCTAATGCAGGCAGTAATTATACATGCAGCCTGTATATATTTATGGAATTTACAGCACAGCTGTCTAGAAACTGGAGTTTAATCTAAAACCTTATAGTTTACATGTAGTATTACAGAGATCACCTGTAAGGATATGACAAGATGTGTCCCCTGAGCTCTTACTGTGCTCCTGTATACCTGCACATCATGTACAGAGGGGCCCCACCCCCATTCCTGAGGAAAAGTGTATCTATAACAATGATTACAAAATGGTCCTAAAAATTAAGAACCTACCCCTAAAATATATAGAACAATAGGTAGAATGATCCGAAAACAGAAAAATATCAGATGCATAGATAGACAATAAATAACAGATAGATAGATAGATAGATAGATAGATAATAGACAGACGGACGAACGGACAGACAGACCGACGGACAGACAGATATGTTGATGGATAGATAGGTAATAGAGACAGACATACAGATGGGCAGATAGATAGATAGATAGATAATAGACAGACGGACGAACGGACAGACGGACGAACGGACAGACAGATATGTTGATGGAAAGAAAAGTAATAGAGACAGATAGACAGATATGTAGATGTAGAATGATCCGAAAACAGAAAAATATCAGATGCATAGATAGATAGATAGATAATAAACAGATGAACCGACAGACAGACCAACAGACAGACAGATATGTAGATGGTTAGATAGGTAATAGAGACAGACAGACAAATAATGAGATTATGTATGTCTCAGGTTGTTTATTTCCACCAAGCAGAGCAATTAGGGGAAATTTTTTTTTATCTATTGTAAATATCATCACGGACAAGAACCTCTGCGCATTGGAACAGGACTGTATTGTTACAAAAATCCCTAATCAAAAGAGATACATTTATTGACACAAATCGTTCTTGGGATCAATGCTGGTTTCATAAAGCATATTTCTGCTGTCCAGTAAATCTGCAAGGAAGAGAAAAATTTGTATATAAATATACTTGAAGACAATTACAACTGCAATATACAATGTAGCACCAGAAAAAAACTAAATGATTCGCATACCCATAGATAAAGCCTAAAAGGGGCACAATGCATACAAACATGGGATCTACGAGAACACCCACGATTTATAGTCACCATTTAGACCTGATGGACGTAATGTATTCAATTTGTGGATCTCTCTCTTTTTCAGACTCGTTATTCCGTTACTGCCTTTGCGTAAAATAGGGATGTGATCGATCAATATACACTTTAGATCTCTCTCTTCAAAGTGTTTCAGTACCGGTAAATCCCTTCTGCCTTTTCTGATTGTATATCTATGTTGGTTTATTCTGGTTTTAAACTCTAGGGGTGTCTCACCTACATATGGCAATGGGCAGGGGCACCATAGCACATAGACAGCATGTGTAGAATCATATGGGAGAAAATGATTTATCCTGTACTTGTTTAATGCCAATGGATCAGTAAAGGTGCTGCCTTTTTGCATATACCTACAGTAAATACAATTTGAACACAGAAAGCAGCCTTTTTTTGAGCTGGTAAGAATGTTTGGCTAACCTTTTTGGAGGACCAATGTCAGTATGCACTAATTTGTCCTGCAAATTTGGTGGTCTCCGATAGGACATAAGTGGTAGTTTTTTAAATTCATTGATGCCCTCTAGTCAATTTTGAACAATTGACCAGTGTTTGTCAACGATATTCTTTATGGCTTGGCTATTTTCAGGATGGATAGATAGATAGATAGATAGTTATAGATAGATAGAGAGAGATAGATAGATAATAGATACACAGACAAATGGACAGAAAGACCAATAGATAGATAGATAGATAGATAGATAGATAGATAGATTAATAGATAGACAGATGGACAGATTGATAATAGATAGATAGATAGATAGATAGATAGATAGATAGATAGATATGAGCTAGATAGATAGAAAGATGGTAGATAGATAGATAGATATGAGATAGATAGATAGATGTTACAGAATGAGCTTTGGAACTACAAAAGTGACACTCAGAGGCAACATGAACCCTTTAAATACTTATTTTTGCATTAAGGACAGATATAGATATAGATATTAGATGGACAGATATATTTGAGATAGAAGGATAGATAGATAGATAGATAGATAGATAGACAAAATAGATACACAGAAAATTACACAATAGAATTAGAATTTTTGGGGGTAACATTTTTCCCATCATACCAACCCCCCTGGATACATATAATAAATAAATAAACAAAGACATATCAGATCAAATCCTAAATACAGCATATCTTCTCATATTACATATAAAAATATTTAAAAAATAAAGTGTTCATATGGGTTGTGCTCTACGATAAATCTTTATTGTTAGACAGAAAGAACTAATGGTATCTGGACATAAGTGCTGCTATCACATGTCAAATGTTCTTTAAAACTTTTTTGTTGTCCTTATTTTACATTATTTTACATTAGCGCTTCCAAAAGTCAGGTACAGAGTAACCTTGTATTGGGCTTATAGAAAGAGAATCGAGCCGAGTCCGCTCACTGTATTTAATGGATTGTGCATTAATTATAGAAACACTGAGTCAAAGGCACAATGAGGAGTTCAAAAGTAAAGAAAAACATTACAAAAACATTCAGGTATGGTAAGCCACTGGCTGCAAAAATAATGTCGGCAGATTGTCCTTGCATTTGTCCCTTGTTTGTCACCTAATTGTAACCTAAGTCAGAACCAACGTACCATTTGCATTCAAGGACAGAAAGTTGGCTTAAAGGAGAATATTCAATTCATTTTCCTGCCACTTACAAAAACAAACTACCGTAATAATGTTGACAAAGAGTGGCATTCATCGAAAAAACCTAGGTCCTGAGTCCTCGGATTAAAACGCCACAATCTGACATCTATCCTTGTCTAGGAAGCTAAACAAGAATATTTATATTGTTATTTGTAATCATTTCACTTCAACGTTATCTTTTGTTCAGTTTTTTTTGTAAGAAAAACAGGAGTTCTTCAGCATCAAAACCCATCATTTCTGATATCTGGTAAGTTGGATAACTTATAGAAGGTTCATAAATTAACCATAGATCATGAAGCACCTTTAATGTGACCTCCAATAACCAAAAGATCTGATAATCCAACACTCTGAAGACCAGAAACTGAAGATTGGAAAGAGAACAATATCAGACTTTGGATCCTGAGGGGATCCAGAATATTCTGAGGGCGCATCCTTCATCTCAGCAAGTCTAATTTCATCATGATCTTTGTAGCTATCATGGGACGTATCATCAATAAGGTCTACTTAGCTATTTTTGAATCAACCCATATGAAATTAATCCTAGGGTCAAGAGATTGCCTAAAAATCACCCCCAAATTGATTTGTTTTCTGTTGGACCATTGTGTCAGAGGATCTTCTGGTCATCTAGTATGCCATTTTTTTGAGTGAAAAATGAAAAAGAATGTTTTCATAATAATTCAAAAACACAATAATAACAAGAAACATAAAATATGTATAAAAAATAAAAACAAAGTAGAGTATATCTAGAGGTAAGTAGATAGCACAAGTACTCTAGTGGTGTACCTAGAAACAAGGGAGAACATAGCAAAGAACCAACCTTGGCCCACAATCATGGTGCCTGGTTTTACCACCAAGGACATAAGGTCCAGATGATTTTATTGGGCCTTGTCCGTGTCTCCTTTTAATGGGCCTTGGGCCAATTCTTCACCCTCTTAATTGTCAAAGCTGTAGGTTGGCTTATCCTTAAAAGCATTCTCAACTTGGTAAGCCAATAGCCCGATGCTTGTTTGGCCTAACATCTGTTATCGGGGAAGAGTCAAAAGGTCCCCATACCCATTATATGGTCAGTCAATCCATAAAAATCAGCTGGTTCGGCATACATGATTCTAATGTGCATTACAATTGGGTTTACAATGCAGGTCCTCAAGGGAAAGGATTTCTTAACAGGTTCCTGCCACCTACTATAATAGTGATCTGATGAGGAACAAAAGGTGATGGCCAAAAGGACCCAAACCATCTACATGGGTCAAGTATCATCTTGCATATTTGTGAATCAACCCATACAAAATTGACCCGAGGAGCAAGTGATCGCCTGAAAGTCCCCTCCAAATGAGTGTTTTCTGTTGACCCGTCATTGTATCAGAACCTGGGCCTATCAGAAGATCCTCCAGTCGTCTAGTGTTTCAGTCTGATGTTGGAAAAGAGAACCAGTAGGAATGCTTCTTAAGGCATATCTTAACAGGTTCCTGCCACTTACTGTAATAGTGATGTGAGTAGGACCAAACGGTGATGGCCCAAAGGGTCCCTCAGCATCTCCATGGGCCAAGCACTCTCTTGCCTATTTGTGAATCAACCAATACAAAATTAACCCTAAGGGGGAGCGGGCACCTGAAAGTCAACTCCAAAAGAGGTGGTTTTCCCCTGGCCCATGATTGTGTCAGACCAACAGAGAATCCTCTGCTTGTCTAGTGTGCCAGTCTGACGATGGAAAAGGGAACCACTGAGAATGTTTCTTGAGGCATTCCTTAACAGTTTCCTGCCACCTCCTGTAATAGTGATGTGAAAAGAACAAAAGGGTGGTGGCCCGAGGGGCCTACAGCATCTACCTGGGTCAAGTACCTTCTTCCTTAACACAAATTCACACTCTTTACAGAGTCCAGTATGAGTTGAAGTGAATATTTATGCAGTTTTAAGGAGTGGAACTCCAATGCACAAGCAGAAAAAAAAATATTTCAAAAAGTTTTTATCCGCCGGGGAATTTACTTTTCCATTTGTAGCAGATAATTAGTAAACCAGCTCTTAATCCTGTTGTTAAGATGTAATTTTTTCACACCTTCGCTAACTTTGACACTTCGGAATGTAAAACTTTAGTTTGCTCTTTGTTCCATTGTTCTTTAATCTTCTGCACTTTGCATTTAGTATCGTTGAAATTTCGCACTTACTATGTCAATAACATCTGGCAAAATTGCCACCTATTAAGAGTAAGTGTTCTTTTTTTTTCCTCCAGTGAGAAATGATGGTATATTATATTGGTTTCCCTTGAGAGACCGAGGAGACAATTTTAAAACCTGATAAATGCGCTGCAGAAACTACCAAAAGCATAGGAGAAGGTTAACCGGATACAGAAGACTTTACCGGTATTTTTGGATTTTGATTTTTTTTTTTTACTGTTTTTATGCTTTTTTTTTGTCATTTTTTTAGGATGGCTGAGACAAAGGAGCATGAACTCTCAGAGTAATATTTTTACACCTAAATCCATCACAGCATTGTGTTCTCAAATGAAACCTGCCATGTCAGGTTGTTCCTTCAAATAGGGATCTTTATTTTTTTGTAAAAGATATTCAGCATTTTTTTAAAGGCAGCAGTGAACACAACATAATGCACATCATTCTGCTAGTGAAGTGTGACTGTTACCCACAAGGCTTGTCCAAGTGAAAAAGCACAGCTAGAGCCATATGTAGATGAAGGAAGGGGATCCAGAACTCACAGGACGCCATGGCCCCTTCAGTGCGATGAGCCTCAGGGGCCCTGGACCCCACTAATCAGACATTTATGATCTAAAATTTATATGGAGGAAGCAAGTTGATGGGCACAATAATGTAGAGGAAGAAGGGAAAGCCGTCGTATGTAACACTACAGATAACACCGTACAGATAATGAAATAAACATTACCAGCAGTCCTATGTAACACTGCAGATTACAGTAAAGCAAGGAGCCGCCCGCTGCCTGCTTTACTGTTCTGCTGGTCTCCGGCGCTCCCCCTTCAGACCGCACATTGCACTGCTGGCTGTGGGAAGAGCACTGAAAGCCCGGGAATCAGCCTCCTGCATAGCCAGCAGCGCCATGTGTGTGAGCGTGTCTTCAGGTCAGGGAAGCAGGTACGTATTTGTGTGTTTTTTATTTTTATGTAGCTGGAGAGGGCACTAGAGGCCACAAGGAGGAGATAACTCTGTGAGGGGGCACAAAAATGGGCATAACTACTGTGAGGGGGTACAAACTGGGCATACCTACTGTGAGAGGGACAAAGGTGGGCATAACTACTATGAGAGGCACAAAGGTGGGCATAACTACTGTTAGGGACACAAAGGTGGGCATAGCTACAGTGAGGAGCCACAAGGAGGACATAACTACTGTCAAGGGGCACAAAGGTGGGCATAACTACAGTGAGAGCACAAAGGTGGGAATAACTACAGTGAGGAGCCACAAGGAGGACATAACTACTGTGAAGGGGCACAAAGGTGGGTATAACTACAGTGAGGGACCACAAGGAGGACATAACTACTGTAAAGGGGCACAAAGGTGGGCATAACTACAGTGAGGGGCCACAAGGAGGACATAACTACTGTAAAGGGGCACAAAGGTGGGCATAACTACATGTGAGGGAGCACAAAGGTGGGCATAACTACTGTGAAGGTGCACTAAGATGGGCATAATTACTGTGACTGTACAGAAAAATAGGCATAACTACTGTAAAGGGGCACAAAGGTGGGCATAGCTATAGTGTGGGGCCACAAGGAGGACATACCTAATGTAAAGGGGCACAATGGTGGGCATAACTAATGTGAAGGAGCACAATGGTGGGCATAACTACTGTGAATGTGCAGAAAAATGGGCATAACTACTGTGAAGAGGCACAAAGGTGGGCATTATTACTGTGAGGGGCACAATGTCGATATTACTACTGTGGGCATTAGTACTGTGTGGTAGCGCGAAGGGGAAATGCCCTAGATTACTCTTTACAGATTTACAGGGCCAGCACAGCGCCCCCTGCTGGGGATGCACCAGGGACAGTTACCGTCCCTTCCTTATGAGATTATTCTTTTTGTTCTATCACCACAGGGACCTTGTTCCGGATCCAGCGGACATCATGCCGAGGCAGTGACACCCAGGATGAAGTAGGGCCAGTTGGTTCTTTCATTTATTGCAAGGTGTATTGGTACCGCTGTGTACCCTGTGATAGATTTTATTAGCTGGGACTGGGTGAGTTACGCATTGGGCGGAGTTGGCGGAGTGGCTTAGTGTAAAAAATAAAATTTGACTTGCGACGCTGTGCAAATCTGAATGCTTGCCCCGGTGCAGGAAAGCCTAGCTACACCTCTTCAGATAACACACTTATATCCCTCTGAGATCTGATAATGTAGTACATCTCACCTGCAGTCCTATGTAACACCACAGATGATGCTGCAATCTCTCTGAGTACAAATAGTGTAGTAGATGTTACCTGCAGTCCTATGTAACAGCACAGATAACACAGTGATAACGCTCTGAGCACAGATAATGTAGTAGATGTCACCTGCAGTCCCATGTAACAGCACAGATAACACAGGGATACCTCTCTGAGTACAGATAATGTAGTAGATGTCACCTGCAGTCCTATGTAACACCACAGATAACACAGTGATAACGCTCTGAGCACAGATAATGTAGTAGATGTCACCTGCAGTCCTATGTAACACCACAGATAACACAGTGATAACGTGGAAAAATCCTCGGTGGCAGAAGGACATGCGCCAAACTGCTATCCGCCTCAGGCCCAGCTGCCACTGCATTTACCCAGTGTGCTCTTAGGAAGATATAACGTCCCTGCCCGTGCTTACTGGTCCACGTATCGGTGGTTATGTGGACCTTGCCACAGATGACGTTGCGCAGTCCACACCTGATTTTGTCCGGCACTTGGTTGTGCAGGCAAGGGATGGCTCGACTTAAAAAGTAGTGGCGGCTGGGAACGACGTACTATGGGACAGCCACCGCCATAAGGTTTTTAAAAGTGTCCGTCTCCACCAGATGGAATGACAGCATTTCAAAGGCCAGGAATTTTTAAATGCTGGCATTCAAGGCCAGGGATCGCGGGTGGGTAGGGGGTACTTCCTCTTTCTCTCCAGTGTTTGGGAGATGGACAACTGAACGCTGCCATGGGACATGGTGGAGATGCTTGTGACGCAGGTGGTGGCGTTGCTGGCAGATCCTCTGTTTGGTGGGCGGCAGGTGCCACTGTCACTCCCGAGGCGGAGGAAGAGGCCGAGGAAGAGGCCGAGGCAGCAGCAGAAGAGGGAGCAGGGGGAGCCTAAGTGAGTTCCTTGCTTTTAAGGTGTTTACTCCACTGCAGCTCGTGCTTTGCATGTAGATGCCTGGTCATGCAGGTTGTGCTCAGGTTCAGAACGTTAATGCCTCGCTTCAGGCTCTGATGGCACAGCGTGCAAACCACTTGTCGTCAGCACATTGTCTGAAGAACTGCCACGCCAGGGAACTCCTTGGAGCTGGCTTTTGTGTGCTCGGTCCCTGGGTGCGGTGGGCAGTAGCAGACGTACTGTCTAGGGGATGGCCGCTCTGCTTTTGCACCCTGCTCCCTCTTTTGCTGTGCTGGTGGCTCTGTGTGACCACCGCCTCTTCCTCCGAACTGCAAAGGTCCTCGCATGACCGTGATTCCATGTGGGGTCTAGGACCTCATCATCCTCCACATTATCTTCCACCAACTCTTCACCCCTACCCTCCTTGCTGGTCTGCACACTGCAGAAAGCCCCAGCAGTTTGCACCTGTGTTTCGACATCATAGACGTGCTGTGGTGGTTCTCCCATGTCCACATCCTGCCCCAAAAGTGGTTGGGCATCAGTGCACTCAATCTCTTCCACTTCTGGGGCAGGGCTATGTGGATGGCAAACGGAAACCCCGCCAGCAGGGTCATCAAAAAGCATAAGAGATGGCTGCATGACTTGGGGCTCAGACTGCTTGGCCGATTTGCAAGGGGGTGAGGTGAAAGACAGATGCCTATGGGCTGCAGGTGCCAACTCTGAGCTTTCAGCAGTGGACCGGATAGGAAACAATGTGAAGGAACTGGAGGCACTGACAGCCACCCAATCTACTATCGCCTGTACTTGTTCTGGCCTCACCATTCGTAGAGCGGCATTCGGGCCTACAAAATAATGCTGAACGTTCTGTCGCCTACGCGCACTTGAGGAAGGTGTTTCGTTTGTGCGTGTAGCTGGCACAGATCCACGTCCTCTCTCTGCAACAGGAGCTCCACCACCACCAACAAGCCGTATTAAACGACCGAACACCGAACTCGAACCCAAACTTTTACGGTAAAAGTTCGGGTTCGAGTTCGGGTACAAAAAACCCTAAAGTTTACAGTTTGGGTTCGCTCAACACTAATTAGCTTATATATATAATACAGATAGTGGGAGATAGTCAGTGTAGGTTAGATGGTGATATAGTGTGGCTGTGTTAGGTAGTGTGATGTGTGTGCAGGGTGTTAGGTAGTGTGATAGGAATTACTATGCTGTGATAGCAAATATATTGGAGCACCTTATCTGCGTATAAAGCTATTGTTCTGCCATGCATGCGAAATGTAATCAAAAACTGTGCTGTAATGTAAAATTACTTACAGTGATCAGGCGCTCTTCCTTACAGTCACGAAAGTTGCTGCCAACTATTTTCTCCAGTCTCAGGAAGCTTGAAAAATGTAGCAATAGTGACCCATGCCTGTATTGCGCGCATATATTACATGGAGATCATGAATTTCAGAATTCGCGAATTTATGGCGAACATTAGGCCAAAATTCGCAAAATATTGCGAAAAACGAATATTGCCTATGCTGCTCATCACTTGTCAACACTTGATACAGGGTTTGGTTGTATTTTGTAACCATGGAGACACATAAGTATTCATGGGAATACTCAAAATTGTAGTTTCTAAACAATGGAAGAGTCGCCAGTGCACACGGAATGGGTAATGAGCTGCTTTTAGTCAATCATTTTTTAATTATTTAATTTTTCAAAAACATGGCTGGCGCCAATTAAACAAATGCCGTTTGTTTTTTTCCGTATCTCAGAGTTTTTGTGCTGGGTTTGGCTTGTTTAAATGATTGATTTACAGGACGAGTCACTAAAATAAATCACCTAATAAAAAATTCTAAAAACAACGTGACTCTGACATTAGTAAACCACAAGGGAGAGAATAATAGATTAAAATTAATAATGCATTAAATGCAAGCAAGACCGGAGAGCGGAGAGGTAAATTTTACCGTGATGCCAAGCTAGTCACTTAGGTGTGTGCTGGATGTTCCTTGGATGGCAAAGAGCGTAAATAGATCCTGCAGATAAAAGCCACCTAACAATTTATATGTACGATCAGATATACCTCTTACAAAAGGACATTTTTATTTTGTGGCAGACATACATAAAATGTAAAAAAAAAAAAAAAATATTTTTGAAATTATTTATTTTTATTTTAATATATATATTTTTTTATAAGGAATCTGTAAAGCTATAGATAAGTGATTGTATCATGACACTGTGAGAAAGGGGATGTCCCAGGTCAGAGAATGATGGATTTATGCCCGTACATTAGACACACTGCAGCTAATGATGTGAGAGGCTAATTTACAGAGGGGTTTCACATCGCAGATGTCTTAAATATATCTATAGGGAAGCCATAAATCAGTCAACCGCTGGGCATGAACATAGGGCACTTTAGATTTTGACAGTTTATTGACATATTACTTAACAGCGCTCTGAAAATCAGGAGGTTACCAGTGGAGAATTTCTCTTTTACAAATGTAATTACCTAGATAATAAAAATGACATGTTCGTATTGTATGATTTTTATATTTTATAAATATTGTAATCATTATTTTTTACTCTATTAATTATATTTTTTTATTATGTGTTAATTCTTCCACTATTATTTTATCTACTTTTTACAAACTTCTTTCATTTGTAAATATCAAAATAGTTAATTTGTATTCAATTTTAAAAAAAATATCTTAATACCTCTATTATCTTACTGTATGTATTTTTTTTACACATTTATTTATACGGAAATATTTCTACTACTATGGTTACAGCTACTTTTGTTTTGATTTGTTGAATTTTTTTTAAAAATTGTATTCGCATCCCAAATGATTCATCACTAATCAAATATGCTCCATTGCCCTGAAAAGTGGTATATAACACTCTAAAGTCTAGGACTTTGACAAATTTTTCCTCTCTCTCTCCCTCCCTCCCCCTTTTAAGCTCCTGAACACAATAACAGCAATAGGAGATAGGGGATAATGTCAGCGGGACACAGACATACATAGCTATGGGTAAACGCATGGCTTATGGTGGTAACAAACAGCATGTTTAAAAAAAAACACTGCGCCATTGCTTTTGGTTATACTTTTTCATATAATAAAGCTTCCAAAAATCCTCACTTATTAGGGGGAGATGGTATTTAAACACAGTGTTATAGGAAAAAAACAGTGGCTTGTTGAGACCAAGCATCCAAAACTTTTGCCTCAATGGGGGAAGATCCCTGCCTCTGTTTATACACAAGCACATGTTAATTTCAGAAGAAAGAGTTGCTTGTTCTGTAGAAGTTTTCAAAAATTATACCTCAACTGGGGCAGAATATCTGCCTGTACTTACACAAACACAAGTGTAAATTATCAGAAGAAACAGTGACTTATTCTGGATGAGCCTGGGAAAAAATCTCCCTTTTAATTGGAAACAGCAGCAGCACAGTTTGGATGTAGAAAGGGTAGGGTAATAGTGGCATGTGGCCGCAATAGTAACGGCAGTAGTAGCAGCATGGCATGGAGCAGTCAAGGTAGTACATGTCATGTAGTAGTAGTACTAGTGATGGCTGTGTAGCAGCAATGGTAGTGACAATAGGAAGTTGCAGCTGTGGTGGCAGCAGGAGCCACATGGAACATGATTGTAGGCAGGCAGACAGTGGCAGTGGCATGATGGCGGCAGTAGTAGCCATATGCAATGGAACATAATGGTAGACAGCAGCCGCCAAACAGTATGGAACATGATAGTGGGCAGGCAGACAGTGGCAGTGGCATGATGGCGGTAGCAGCAGTTATATGGTACAGAACATGATGGCACACAGTGTATCCTGATATTAAAACAATTTGGCCTTCCTGTAGACAACAGGAAAACATTTCCCGCATTTTGCTTTGATAGAAATGATCTGAAAACATGGCTATCCGGAAAAAGTACCTTGGCTTGCAGAAGGCACTGGCAATGTCCAGGAGACTGTCCCCGCTGTATGCTTGCTAGGATGAGGAGCCTGAGTGGGAGAAGCAGTAAATGATAATGAGGATGACAAGGACATTGTACTGCATGTGGATGTGGCCTGGCCACAGCAAAGGAGACTGGAAGAAGAGGACATTCTTGTTGCACTAGCTGGTGGCCACTTCAGTTTTCCCACAGTAACTGGTGATGCATCTTCATGTGCTGCAATAGGGCCGTGGTGCCTATGATTGTGTTTGAACGCACACGCCTTATTTAAATCCTGCAGATCTTGCACATGGCAATGCCTTTGTCTTCTGCTTCGGCACTGCTGAGAAAAACTTCCAGATGAGAGATACTCACACACTCCGCACGGAGCCAGCGCAGCCGAGCTTGGCTTAGGTCTAGTATATTTTGAGCCTGCGCCCACAGTATTAGCAGTATCACCAACTCTCGGGCTAACAATAGAAGCAGATCTGGCCCTGGCAGTTTTTTGGGAGGTTCTGGCCATATGTTGCCTCTGCTTGTTGTTGCTTTATTACTGTGATATATCATTGTGGGTTCCTTGGCCCCCTCCCTATTCCCTGCTCTTTATTTGCCCCAAGTGCCACTCTTGCTACCAGTGCCCCTACTGCCACCACCATGGCTACAGGTGCCACTACTACCACCACTTCCACCAAAACAGTTATTTATGGGTTCCCACACCTCTGCCTCAACCTTCTCCTCATGGTTGTCCAAGCACTGACTGTTCTCACACAAGACAATAAAATGGAGCTATCTTGAATATATTTCATAGCACATGGGGTTTGATTGCCTCTTCCTAGAAAAAAATATGGCTTTCCACTAGCAGGTGCACGGAAGACAAAGAGGATGCAACTAAAAGGCATTTCTAGGGTTGCAAGGAGGAGGAGCATGAGGAATGCTGTGACCCTTGGCTCCAAGGCACTGTGTAAGACTCATAGGTGACATCCACATCATCCTGTCAAGATTGAGAAGTGGAGTGAGCCATCCAGTGCACAATCTCACACTCTTTGTCCTTGATAATCCTGTGATGTCTATCAGAAGCCACGAAGAATTGTGGACTACCACTACCAATACTCCTGGATGGGTGGTTGGTGCTACTACTCACATTCTTACTCTTGGATGGCATGGCCTGGATCTTTTGTTTTGTACTCTTCTATTTTCCAGCGATTTTATTATGAGACCTCTAAGTTAAAAGTAATGGGTTTCCTATAAATGAAAATCACAGGTTTGGTACGCAGATAAAAATGATACTAGTAAAATTGAAAATGTGTTTTCTGTAAATTAAAGACAAATGCGCAGTAAAATGTCCCTCCCCTTCTATAAACACACTGCACACTGGTATTGACAATTTGTAATAATGCGATTTTTGCTGTAAAATGTTTCTGAACCACATGTTCACTGACACAGTTATAAGAATGCAATTTTTACAGTAAAATAAATGTCTTTTAACTACATGGTCTGATGTAGTAATGGGTTTAATAGCACACGTATAAGAATGCAATGTTTGCTGTCATGGTCTGATGTAGTAATAAGTTCAATAACACAGATATAACAATGCAATGTTTGCTGTAAAATATCTTTGAACTATGTGTTCAATACCACTGGTATAAAAATGGCATTATTGACATAAAATGTTTTTTGCTATAACTGAACATTATTTTGCAGTAATATGTAATGTGTTTAATAACATGGATATATTAATGACTTTATTTTATAATGTTTTTGCTATAATGCAAAACTTTTAATAAGACAGATATAATGCACTGAAATGTTATTTAAAAGGAAAAAAATTGTGCAATCCAGCATTTGCAGTAGAATGCTGTTGGAGTGCTGGCAATAAGTGTATGACCTGTATAAACTTTTTTTTTTTTTTTTTAAAGCTTTCTGTATGTTCATATACAGGAAAAATTAATTTACTTTTCTTGCAGTTTTTTTTAATGCAGAACAGCAGCTGTATTAAACACAGTGTTACTAGCCCCTCACTCCCCAAAAGCTTTCCCTGATCACATTCCCTAAAATCTACCCAAATATATATTTTTATTCTCTCCCTAAACTCTGGTTATAGTGTCCCAATCACACTACACTAGTGGCTTGTGTCTGAAATAGTATTTTGGCAGACACTGCTACATAATATCCTTCCAGGTCACAAGCTGAAGACAGAATGACAATTCTTATGTCTCAGCATCTCTGCTGCTGCCCCCCTGCTCCCCTGATTTGCTGATCCAAACCTTCAACCTCTGAGCCAATTAGGACAAGTTCCCCATTCTTTCCTCCCAGTGTCATATGATCCTTCATCTTCTTCCTTCCTCATGGTTTTCCCACCAGTATTCCCAGTAAAATGGTGCTGGGCGCCATTTTCATGAGATTCATCCGAAATGAATCCCAAAAGCTTCAGATTGGCAGGCCATTTTTTGTATAATTCACATCAAATTCAGTTAGTTTAGAATCTTTTTACTCATCTCTAGTTCCAACCGATGTAAATTTGTTAAATTATTGACCCACATTTGCTATAGTGGCTGCATCTGAATTCTGGCCTATTTCACGTCAAAATTTAGGACATTTTTGGCACAAAATGTCACATTTAGTTTTTGACATGTGTATGAAGCAAGAAAGGCAAAACAATAATCTACTGCATCTTGTTTGTCAGAGAGGGGACTTATCGAGAAAAGGGGAAGGCTTAAGATGTAAGATTTGGAACCCAAATTTTGGCACAGGTTAGACAAGCCGGGCAATCATCAGAATCTTTACTCCTCTATTGTGGCATTAAAATTATGTAAATTATGGTGCATGCCACATTTGTGCAATAGTTTGAGACTTCTCATGTCTTTCACCACTTTTTAAAAGTGGTAAAAAAAAGTGGTCGGGGATTAGTGGCCCCAACAATGGATTTATTGTTACATAAACTGGTGGAAATGGTAGTTCAAATCTACTACAGCTCATAGCATATTTCATAGCTGGGACAGAACGCAGGCACATGGACTGTCTGGAAATGCGCCAAATTTATAAAGAAGCCTGTACTAGGTAGTAGTAGTAACAATAGTTATACTAGTAATAGTTGTAATAGTAGTGGTAGTGGTTGTAGGAGTATTAGTAATTATAGTAGTAGTTGTAGTATTAGTAGTTATAGTAGTACTAGTGGTTTTTGGAGTAGTAGTAGTAAGAGTTGTAGTAGCAGTTGTAGTAGTGGTGGTAGTAGTAGTAGTTATACTAGTGGTAGTTGTAATCATAGTTGAAGTAGTAGTTGTTATAGTTGTAGTAGCAGTTGTAGTAGTGGTGGTAGTAGTTGTTATAGTAGTAGTAGCAGTCGGTGTAGTGGAAGTAGTAGCTGTAGTTGTAGTAGTAGTAATTAGAGTAGTAGTAGTTATTTTAGTATTAGTTGTAGTGGTAGTTGTTATTATGGTAGTTGTAGAAGTTGTTGTAGTATTATCTGTAGTTAATTTCTATATTGTAAAGATCACCTGTCAGCATGATCAACCCTACTAAACCAGACATATTTCCTAGGAGAGTTGATAATACTGATTAGAATGATGGCTGTCTTGTGAAAATCGATTGTAGTGTTCCTGAGAAAAGAAACCTTCTATGTGGATCCTCATCTCTCGGACAGAGTGGAGAGCGGTTATGAATGTTATGAAGAGCGTCTCTCTCTCTCTGGAGGACCCGTCCTGTCCTGCAGAAGACAGACAACCCCTTAATATGAATGCACACTGTGTAATGCTTCATTTCCCCTGTGGGGGAGCTGCAGGGAAATTGAACCCTTAGCACCAGGCTTCCCCACAGATCACAGCTGATCGCAGGCAGGAGACATGTTGTGATCAGCTTACTGTCAAGGGACCCTTCAAACGAGTAGGGATTGTCAAAAGAGGGGAAGCCCCCGAATTCCTTATTGATCCAACCCTATTCTCTCGGTGTTCTGCCTTCGTAGCCCTTTGCCCTGGTTCTTCTCCGTCAGTTGGCATTTTTCTAAACTAACCATGATTTGCAGTGAGCATGGAGAAGCACTAATCAAAAGGGAGGTGGAGGGTCAGGCATATTTGCCATAGGGAAAATCGTTTTTTCCAGGTGATTGTAGTTTTTCTATAAAGGACTACTTAATCTGAGACAAACTGAAATTCACAAACTTTGTCTTCTTTTCTGATGCTGGGATTTCTGTCGGTGAAGGTCGTAGGAAGCTCTTTTATCTTGTATTTAAGACTGGCTGACACTTCACTAGAGAAAGTCTTTGAAAGCCATTGGAGACGTCTCTTAAATTCAGAAAGGTACGAAAGAAAAGGGATAACCTGGAGGAGGCGTGTGGGGATCACGTGTGGTTAACGGTGACTTGTATGTAGAATACACGTGAGGATTGGACTCAACAAGAGGATGTGGAACGACTGATAGCTCAGGTCAGGGATGATCCATGGGTCCTAGTGATACAGTGTGCGGATTGTAAGTGGTCCTGTATGGGACCTTCTGCACCGGCCAATGATCAGGAATGATCTATCTAAACCCCCAGCAAACAAGCAAACGTGAGGTCCTGTCAAAGGTCCTTGAAAAAGGACCCTTAAGTGACGTGATATTTGGTTAGGTAGAAGTTCTCCTATGTCTTGAGGGCCAAACTTTACTAATAAAAAAATATATATTTTATATTTCAGTTTTTTTTTTGATAGTAGATTATTTATTCTCCTTCCTGAACATGATTATGGGGGAGGCCACCATCTTGCCTCAGCAGCTGTTCACAACACTCAGACATGTGCTTTACAGAAGACACATGGACCAGACCGTAGGAAACGTGTAGGTTGGAGATGGCTTATTGACTTGTCTGCACAATGACCTCTGTGACCTGCACAGAGGTCATTGTGCAGGGAGGGGAAGGAGCTGAGCTGTGACGTCACCTATTGTGAATGGTGGATCCAATATTATCCATATGTAGGTGCTACCTATCATTGTAAACCTACCTATGATCATAATGAGATGACGGCTGAATTATTATCTTTCTCTCATCTATCATCTATCTATTTATCCAAATCTAAAAAACCAGACATCATACTGTAAGCCTCGTTTTCAGGATTTATTTTTGTGGACTATTTTGAATTGGGCCTTTTGAGGATTTTGCACCTATTGATTATTTTGTAGTTGCTCATCTATCTATCTATCTATCTATCTATCTATCTATCTATGATCTCTTTATCTATCTATCTATCTATCTATCTATCTATCTATCTATCTATCATCTCTTTATCAATCTATCTATCTATTATATATCTATCTATCTATCTATCTATCTATCATCTCTTTATCTTTCTATCTATCTATCTATCTATCTATCTATCTATCTATCTATCTATCTATCTATCTTATGCATATTCCGCAGCGCTGTACAGACATCATCATCACTCACTGTCTCCAGCTGGACCTCACAAGCTACGTTCAATATCAGCATGTCCTTGAAGTGTGGGAGGAAACCCATGCAAACATAGGAAGAACATATAAACTCCATGCATATGTCTGTCCGGCGATTTGAAGGGATTGTCTAATCCGATTAATTTTTTTTATATATGGGACAAATTGCTCACTCCCTGGTCTGAGAGGCAGAAAATGCCTGACGACATCTTCTCGGCCAATCTCTGCCGGAGGGGTGTCACCACTGCTGCCATTGATTGGCTGAGCTGCCGTTTTCTGTCTCAAACAGGAAGTGGACACCAGCCGGAACCCCTTAAGCATCAAGGAATCGATGAGGTGAGTAATGCTCCTTTTTTCTTAACCGATACTCCCCCATATATTAAACAATTCAGTCCAGACCGCCCCTTTAATTCACCTTTTGTCGTTAAGGGTAGATTTAGCATCATTTGGACCGGCCTGCAGATGGTCGCCTCCTTGCCTCTCTGTTTTAGCATTTTTATTGTCTACAACAGCCCGGAGTGGTTAACTCCATTTCCAATATTTTGCGGCCTCTGCGGCGATCTATCTTCCCATCTTCAATATCTGAAATTTAAAAATTGCATTTTAATGTTACCAAAATGAATGTTGAGTGAGGGGTTTTCGCAAACAACATACATTATGTGCGGCGTCTTTCCTGAGCCTCTTCCTGTGATTAAAATCCCTGCCCGCCCGTGATGAATATATAGTAGGTAAAGCGGGTCTGATATTGTCTTGTAGAAATTCATGGCTTATCAGATCCAGCGTGTCACCAGGTTTATGAGCAAAGTCAGACACTGCTCAAGATGAAAGACCACCGCCACCTACCTAGTGACAACAGTGCAGCGCTCATTACATCATCATTCATCTGCATTTGTCAGTCCACCCTATAGACAATGGCAAGGTTACCCACAATGCCGTGTGTCAGCACAAGCCAGATATGAAAATTCTCTTAACCATTAAAATCTGTACTAGTTGGTTAATAAAGTTAACGGTAAGTAGGGTAACCATAGTCTACTTAAAGGGGTTCTCCGGTACCCTCAGGATAGGTAATCAATATCTAATCGATGGAGGTCTGACACCCCCGCCGATCAGCTGTTCAGCAAAGCTGTAGGCGCTTAGGCCTCTTTCTAGACCTGCGACGTCACTGTCCTAGGCGCAGCTCAAGAAAATAGGCCTGCAATACCAAGCTCAGCCACTATCCAATGGACGGCGCTGTGCTAGGTAAGCTTCTAGGAAGCCACAGTGCCGGAGCGCCAGTGAGTGCAGCAGCCTCTTTGAACAGCTGATTGGCAGGGGTGTCGGGAGTCGGACCCCTGCCAATCTGATACTCTGAGGATAGACTATCAGTATCAAAATACTCGATAACCGCTAAACCAATTTTGACCATAAAAGGTAAAAAGTAATATTTAATTCAAAAAGGGTCAGCTTGGCTTGAAGAAAAACAAAAATAAGTCCTGCTGGTCCTGTTGTTCCCACATCCTCTGCTGGTCTCTTCTTCCTGGTCCCGCCTCTGTCAGTGATTGGCTGAGTGGTCACACTTCCTGTCATTGAGAGAAACCAGGAAGTAGAGACTGGCGGAGGACTCAGGAAGCATCTGGACTCCTTCTTCTGTCCCCACCTGCTGTGGACCTCTCACTGTGTTGAATGTCTACATATTATATATATATAGTATATTATTATACACATCATAATATACATTGTACGTAAACCGAACGGGCAATGGCGTACATAGAGAAGTAAGGGCCCCATAACAAGGAACAAACCGGGCCCCCACACAGGACAGAACACTTTTCAGTGACCTTTGGGCCATTTTTTCCACAGCCTTATTTACTAAAAGTGGTTCCTTTAGAAGGTAGAGTCCTGACCAAGTCACCTCCAGTAGAAGAGGAGATGATCCCAACTAAGACTGGGCCCCCTCTTGCACTGGGCCCCATAGCAGTCCCATGGTCTGCCGCTAAGGTAGTCTCGCCCCTGCGAACAGCCATTCCATTAAATCCAACATTGCTCTTCTGCCACCAAAACATCTCTGACCACCATGAACTTTGTGTTTGATATTTTTTTACCTTTCATGGTCCAAATTGGTTTAGGGGTTATCGAGTATTTTGAAACTGATGGTCTATCCTCAGAGCATCAGATTGGCGGGGGTCCAACGCCCGACACCCCTGCCGATCAGCTGTTTGAAGAGGCTCCTGCCCTCACTGGCGCTCCAGCACTGTGGCTTCCTAGAAGCTTACCTAGCACGGCGCCATCCATTGGATAGTGGCTGAGCTCGGTATTGCAGGCCCATTTTCTTGAGTTGCGTCTAGGACAGTGACGTCACGGGTCTAGGAAGAGGCCTAAGCGCCATCAGTAACATTTTTAGCAATCTGTCCTACAGTAGCTCGGACCAGATGGTTCCTTTTAGCTGCCCATGACCCTGTCACCTGTTTTCCTTCCTTGGACCGTTTTTGGTAGGTACTAACCACAATATACTAGGAACGTCCCCCAAGCGGCTCTTGCCATCAAGATTCTACCCTTGTCAAAGTCTCTCCGATCCTTAGGCTCGCCCAGTTGTCCTGCTTCCCACATATCCAGTTGAAGAGGTGACTGTTCACTTGTCCCTTCTACAAACGCCTTCATCACAATGCTATCCATTTCACCCATCGGTGGTTTTAATGTTACGGCTGGTCGGCGTATATATCATATACTGTACATTACTGAGGACTGACACTCTATGGGGCTCAGCATTTACATTGGTATTAATATTTAAACACATTGTCAAAGATCATCATCAAAGGCATCTTCTCGGATGTATCCCATGACCTGGAATCTGGCTGGTTTTTGTCTTTTTTTAATGACCATATGGCATTTTCCTGTATGGGAACCTTTGATGGCGAAATCACAAGGGACTTCTTTAAAGGCATCAGAGTTTGTGCTGGACTGACCTGGCCAGGAGAGGTCTCCAGCTGGTCTCAAGGAACTAACAACCCGTCTGTGAATCCATCTTTATAGCCTGGCTTTACGTGGACGAGCGTTTCGAATGACATACGCGGGGCGTGCCCTCAGCCCTTCACATTTGATATAGCTCATAAATGATTACCTGGATCCATATGGCGAGAATTCCCACACTTCTCAAGCTTTCCGTGACATCTAAAACGTGATCCAACCCTTTGGGAATCCAACATTCATAAAATTTCATCTGAGGGACCCAAAAAGTTCCTAATATGTCTTTGACTCTGAAAAGACTATTGAACGACCTGATACAATGTTTCTTGTAAAAATGTGGTGGCTGCTTTGAGCTACCGGGCGTCTCGTACCTTAAGAAGACGTCTAAGACATTAGTGGGTTTGAATTTTAATTCAGCAAATGGCACGTTGCAAGAACAAAAAAATTGCTTTTGAATTCGGCCGAGCTGAGATTTTTAAAGGAGGAATAGAAAATGACGCTCTCCTTTGTTTTTGATGATGGCGTTTGATTAGAAATTGGTCGGAGATTCCCAGAGCAGTCGAGAGACCAAGGAGGTCATTGTCAAGGACACCACAGTCGATTAGTATGCAGATCAGAGGCGAGGAGTTCAAAGGTATTGTTCCAATTCAATCACATTAGCCAGACCAGTAATGAAGAAACGACATGACCTTAATCAGGGAGCCGCAGCCACGCGCCCGTCCTGCCTGTGCCGAGGGGTTACAGAAATTTATGGCGTTCTGCACAATGCTCATGCCTCCGGCCTGTAGTGCAAGAAATGGGGCGTTGCCTTTACATAGGGTAATGTAGACAAAAAAAAACACAAGTCTGGATGGGATAAGTCGACCTCAGAAACACGGGATTAGTTCGGCACCCATCATGCCTAGTATTAATGTACCCGTTGTCAGGTCCTCCTGGCTCGAGGGGAACCATAATAGGTCCATCCCGAGGCTGGAGGATATGGGAATCGCAAGAGCCAAGTTATAGGCCCTTAGGGCTCCACTACCTCCCCTCAGGTATTATTTGAGCACTGTGTGATGGAAATAACCAAGCACTATATGGCGGTATTATTGAAGCATGTTGGAATTTTTTCAGGACTGTATATGAAAAATAATTCAGCACTGCATGGCAGTATTTTTGGCAGTGGTATTAATTGAGCACTGTATGGCGCTATTTTTTGAGCCTAGCAATTATTTGACTGTGTGATGGAAATAATCACGCCCTATATGGTGGTATTATTGGAGAAATCTATAGTTGTATTATTTCAGGCTTGCATAAGGAAAATAATTCAGCATTGCATGGCAGTATTTTTTGAGCAATGTACAGTGGTATTAATTGAGCACTGTATGGCAGTATTTTTTGAGCCTAGTATGATGAAAATAATCAAGCCCTGCATGGCGGTATTATTAAAGCAATCTAGAGTGGTATTATTTCAGGCTTGCAAGAGAAAAATAAGGAAAATAAGTCAGCATTGCATGGCAGTATTTTTTGAGCCTAGTATGTTGGTATTATGGGAGCACTGTGCGATGGAAATAATCGAGCATTATATGGTGATCTTATTTTTGAAGCAATTTACGGTGCTATTATTTGAGCACTGTATGGCGAAAATCATTGAGCGCTGCATATTGGTACAAGTTGAGCACTGTATGGTGGTATTATTTTAGCAATGCTTGGTATTTTCTGGACACTGCATGATGTTAAATACATTGTAACAGGTCAGGCTCCTTTCATTTAGGGTAAATTACCATAGACCCAGAGTATGATATTTACCCGTCTGAGCTGCGGAGGGCGACCTCTCCTTGTCTGACTCGAGGTCTGAGTCCTTCATATATTTTTTAATCTCTTATTAAAGGCTTTCTATGGATCTTCCTTGTAAATGAAGCCAATTTCCTAAGTAGAATTATGGCGCTCCCATTAGAGTAATTCAGGCGGCTTGTCATGCGCTCTTCAGAATGACACTGCATTTCCATAATGATGAGGCCTGCCGCTCCTCGCTGCCTGCAAGGTATGCATTAGGTATAACCGAAAGCTTCTAGGCCCTGATGCAAAATCTGTAATAGGACCCCTGACTATTCGGCATCAGCAATGGTCTTCCCTTATAGGCCCTCCAGGCTTGTGTGCACCTCTGCACCCCTATGCAGGGGCATTTACTCACTACCCCTTTTGCCCTATGAAGCCCACAATTAGTCCCTCTCTTTGGTCCATTGGCATAATAGCTGTGCTTCTATGTACACTCATTACTGTGAAGGAACATTTTTTGGGGCTTCCCTAATGTCTCATTCAGCCATATTATTCCCTATATCAGCTGCACAGCTAGATGCATTTCTCTCACAAGAAGGGGCGTCTCCCTTCTGTGGAATCTGCCAGTGCTGTACTGCTATGACGACCTTAATTGCCACTATGTTTTATTCTGTTCTGTCCAGTGACTCTTTAAGGTTGGATCCTACAGAAATTGGTGCGGTGTGTACTGTTCTTAGTGAAGTTAATCTAATTTTTAATCCAATCAATTGTCCAACATTCCCAGGGTCCAATTGCAGAAGTTTTAGCACCCCAGTACAATAATAATAATAATTATAATTATAATTCTATAAATAAAAATTTAAAAAATACATATTTTTTAACTTTTTTTTTAGTTTTAAAGGGATTGTCCTTGTATCGACTGGGGTAATTCAACTTCTTTCACTCCATTGAGGGTACGACCAGATGGTCAGGTTTCCTGATGCAGTTTTGCAGACCTCTGCGTCTCCATGGTTACAGACTACAAACGAACCTTGTGTAGTCAGGTTCTACAGTCTTGTGTTACTACTACACTCCCTCTGACCCACCTTCTTGATAACCTACAGAAAGTAGGAGAAGAGATATCAAAGTAACTCATAACTAAATGATCAGGCGACACCCAAGCTTTGTTTACAGTCTGTAACCATGGGTCAGCAGAGGAGCTGTATACACCAAACGGGAATAGAATTATGAAGTTGCTTCTATTTAATTTTCCATGTATTAAAATGATACAAATGATTGCAGAAGTATACACACCCATTCTTACGAAATGTCCTCGCAGGTCAGATAGCAGAGGGCAGACGTATGGAGATTCGTTTCACTTTTTGTCTGCAGCCAGCAGAGGATGCACCTCGCCTAACAATGGCCGCTTGCCCTAAGACCAACGTATTCAGACCAGGCAGAAAATCACCAGGACTATATAACAGAGGACCCCCCCCCTCCCCAAATCTACACGTTTCTCCTGATTCCATTCTGTACGTTTCACGTCTTTTCTTCTTCCGCAGAACAACACATTTTACAAGGATTGCACCAGACAGAAGCCGAGGTCCGTGATCTGCCTTCAGGCGTTGCTGTGACTTGGCACAAAGATCTCGGGGATAACGTATAGCGATGTTACTGGAGATTACGGTATTACAGAAATGGGGGAGACGTGACCCATGAAGGGTGATTCAAGATTGTGCCAAAGAAAAGATGCTTTATAAGATGACTTTTTTTTAAAGACGTGATAGGTGCGGTATATGTTACATAATATCCCCTTACTGCGGCATCACTGAGGATTCAGATATTCTGGATTATTGGACGGTCAAGAAAAAGTATGAAAAGTTCACTAGTGCGGGTATGAAGCCTTCCGGAAGAAAGCTGAAAATAAAATATTAACACTCTATCTATCTATCTATCTATCTATCTATCTATCTATCTATCTATCTCATATCTATCTCATATCTATCTATCTATCTATCTATCTATCTCATATCTATCTCATATCTATCTATCTATCTATCTATCTATCTATCTATCTCATCTATCTATCTGTCTATCTATCTATCTATCTATTATCTATCTATCTATCTATCTCTTATATCTACTATCAATCTATCTATCTATTTTTATATAATCGATTATCTTTCTATCTATCTATCTATCTATCTATCTCATATTAATCTATTATCTATCTATTATCTATCTATCTATCTATTTATCTATCTGTCTATCTCCTATTTCCTATCTATCTATCTATCTACTATCTATCTATCTATCTATCTATCTATCTATCTATCTATCTATTTTTATATCATCGATTATCTTTCTATCTATCTATCTATCTCATATTTATCTATTATCTATCTATTTATCTATCTGTCTATCTCCTATCTATCTATCTATCTATCTATCTCCTATCTATCTATCTATCTATCTATCTATCTATCTCATATTTATCTATTATCTACTATCTATCTATCTATCTATCTCCTATTTATCCATCTATCTTATCTATCATCTATCTACTTTTATATCACGTATCCATTATCTATCTATCTATCTATCTATCTATCTATCTATCTATCTATCCATCATCTGATTATCTCTCTATCCTTCTGTTGAACCTCATCCAGATTCTGCCCTTTCCCATTAAGAACAATTAGCAGCCTATATCTGAGACCCAATCACTCATTGTTTAGGGGCAGGAGACCCGGATACCATAGAACATTCCGCCACTTCACCGTTTTTTTTTTCTGTCACAACCTAAACAAAAGTCCTAGAATATTTCTTTTCAATAAATCCGGAAGTTCAAAAGAGAATGAGATGAAGTTCTTACTGTGTTCTAAATGGAAGTGCTTTTTTCCCTATAATAAAAGGTGTTTAAAAGGTTCTCTACAGCTTTAAACAGAATTACAATTTACTTCTTTCAAGTGTCCAGGCCATAAATTCTTCTCAATTCCCTTCTCTCTCTCCTTGTCGGAATTAATGAGATCAGATTTGATCAGGGCAGTGATGTGTTCAGAGCCAAATCACACAACAGCGCTCGTGCTGTAATGGAATTTGCATCTAATGCATACATAAATCAAACATCTTTCTGGACATTTTCATATGCATAATGTCATTTCATCCAGTTCTCTCTCTCTCCGCAGAAGGGGGGGATTTTTTATTTTTTTTTCCTTCTTGGAGAAAATGACTTTTTCAAATGCTTTCATTTTATTTTTTCGCTGACTACAATCCTGGAGAATGCGCTCGGTCGGAGAAGCTTTTGGGGTGAGCTTGACAGCTCCTTTTCCAAGAGGGGTCCTTCACATTTATCATGCCTCTTCCTCGGGGCTTTGTTATGCAAATGTGGCTGAAATTGACGATTCCAAAGTGCTTCATTTCGGTTACTTGGCGGTTGGAGATGGTAGATAAAAAGAAAGTGACAAGACGTACTGATTGCCCTCAATGCTTGTAACCCTCTTGCTAACAAGCCTCCATATTGTTAAAAATTCCTATTGTTACCAGGATGGCAGCTCCATTATGCAGGCCTTGCAAAGCGCGGATTTGAATATTAACCCTTTAATTGCCACCAAATCAATTGCCGCCACGTAGCGTGGGCATATGCTCCGTCTGATTACATCCTTATTACTGAGAGCAGCTGCACCTTCTCCCCCCGCCCCAAAAACGCACGGAAATTACGCGCGGCGTGGAATTAGCATCCTGAATAATGTCCACACAGATCAATGGATTTCTACTTCTATCTATCTATCTATCTATTTATCTATCTATCTCATGTCAATCTATCTATGTAAAAACACATAATGAGGCAGCACTCCAAATAGATGAAAAAATGGTGGACCACTTTATTCTCCCCACTTGCAATGTTTCAGCCCATCTATCTATCTATCTATCTATCTATCTATCTATCTATCTATTATCTATCTATCTATCCATCTATATAGCTATTTATCAATATTCTATTCTTTCTCTTCTATTTTATACTCATACTAATATCTAGATACTTGGAAAGAGAAATCAGAGCTGACATAGATTGTTAGTGGCTGTTATTGTTCTTTAATGAAGTCTTGCCTTCATTTATTAAGGGAATAATCTCCTATGTAGAATGTTGCAGTTTAATATGATTATGTGATGGCTGCATAAAATAATTTTAAAAGCTTGTTAACTATCTAGATTTCTCCACATATTTAGTAGACATGAAAATAAAGGTAAACGTCTTTTGTTTCCCATGAAAAGTGCCTCAAGGATATATTTTTAGTTTGAAAGGCAGGTATCTATCTATCTATCTATCTATCTATGTCCTATCTATCTATGTCCTATCTATCTATGTCCTATCTATCTATGTCCAATCTATCTATCTATGTCCTATCTATCTATGTCCAATCTATCTATCTATGTCCAATCTATCTATCTATGTCCTATCTATCTATGTCCTATCTATCTATGTCCTATCTATCTATGTCCTATCTATCTATCTATCTATCTATCTATCTAATCTATTATCTATCTATCTATCTATCTATCTATCTATCTATCTATCTATCTATCTATCTATCTATCTAATCTATTATCTATCTATCTATCTATCTATCTATCTATCTATCTATCTATCTAATCTATTATCTATATATCTATCTATCTATCTATCTATCTATCTATCTATCTATCTATCTATCTATCTATCTATCTATCTATCTTCTTTTATTGGTATATTTCTCCAGTTACGTTACATATGTGTCTGATGGTCAGGTCGCACACTGAGCAGTCAGTTAAATGAGTTTTGCACATCCTGCATGCATCATTGATAATGCAAACACGTTAATCTGGTTAAAAGGCGAACCTCTTAATATGCTGAGAGATGAGGATAAATCTAGCGGCTGCAGTGGAAGCCTCAGACCTTTCTAATGTGTTTCCTACAGGGCAATTTTACTAATAGGCTCACATTGAGAGAACCCTCCTTAAAGGGGAACACAGGGAGGAAGTCGCCCGAGGACTTGCATTCTAAATTTATTAAGCGTATCACATGGGAAGACTAACAGTGGGAGCGGTTGCTTTAAATTAGGAAGTTGGGCCTATTTTTAGAAGTCTGAGTTGCTCATTATATTCTAACATCATCTTATATATTCCCATCTGTCCAAAAATACATAATCAAGCTGGGTCAAGATGAAACAGTATAAATTTACAATGTCTATCTATCTATCTATCTATCTATCTCATATCTATTTATCTATCTCATATCTATCTATCTATCTATCTATCATTTCTTATTTTTTATTCATAATCTCATAAAAACAGAAAATTAGGCAAATGCCTCCAACACTAAACATGTCATTAATTCTATCCGGAATAAACGTATTCACCTTTTTCCTTTGTGCATTCTACTGCAACTTTATCTCCCATAAAATAGATAAGATATAGTTGTGTCCTCTTAGTAAAGGTGTCCCCAAAAGTGATGACAAGGTTAGTTTACCTTCCACAGACACTCGGAGATTTCAAGAGGAAACTTCCCATATAAACATATGTCTTGTAGGTGTCTTTCTCAGGTGCTCCTAAAATAGCTTATAGAAGAAATAGTTTATAGATAAGAGTATCCGGAATTAAAAATAAACTGTTAAAAAATGAGTAGAAAGTCAAAGCAGGACTCCTAAAATTCATGCAAGACCTTGAAGACTTTGTAGACCACCATATAATGGAGTGGTCTGAGGGATGTAGATATTAAACCAGGAATTATTATTAACATCACCCATCTTTTAAGTGGTTAGTGTTAGTGGCAGCAGCTCCAGACCTCAGACCTCACGACAATGTGTTGGCCAATGGCCATACCTGAGCCCAAACCCCACAACCATGGACTGTCCACCCAACAGTCCAGACCTCACAACCACGGACTGCTCACTTCAAAGCCTTAACTTCACAACCATGAACTGACCACCCAACAGTCCAGACCTCACAACCACGGACTGCTCACTTCAAAGCCTTAACTTCCATGAACTGCCCCTTTAGCTTCACAACCATGAAATGACCACCTAACAGTCCAGACCTCCCAACCATGAACTCTTACCCCCCCCCCCCCAAGCCTTAGCTTCACAACCATGAACTGACAACCTAACAGTCCAGACCTCCCAACCATGAACTCCCCCCCCCAAAGCCTTAGCTTCACAACCATGGACTGTCCACCTAACAGTCCAAACCTCACAACCATGGACTGTCCACCCCAAAGCCTTAATTTCACAACCATGAACTGACCACCTAACAGTCCAGACCTCACAACTATGAACTGTCCACCCCAAAGCCTTAGCTTCACAACCATGAATTGATCACCCCACAGCCCAGGCCACACAACAATGGACAGGCCTTCCCACAGCCCTGATCTTACAACCATGAATTATCCACCCAACAGTCCAGACCTCACAACCATGAACGGTCCATCCCACAGCCTAGACTTCACAACAATGGACTGGCCATCCCAGAGCCCAGAACTCATAACAATGCACTGGTCACCCCAAAGCCCTAACCTCACAATCATGAACTATCTACCCCGAGCCCCAGCCTTCACAACAATGAACTGGCCTTCCCAAAGGTCAAACCTCAGAACCATGAACTGTCAACCCAGAGTCCAGAACTCACAACAATGCATTGGTCACCCCAAAACCTAAACCTCATTACCATGAACTGTCCACCCACAGCCTAAACCTCACATCAAGGGTCTGGTCACCTTTGAGTCTAGTCAGCACAACAATGATGGACTGGTGGCATTTAGGCTTTATTCACTGTTGTGAGGACAAGGCTCATAATAGACGGAGAGAATATCGCACTGAATGCTGCTAATGTGAATGAAATTGAACGAGCCTCGCGGGATGTACGAGTGGTCAAACGACAACCAAGAAATCGCACGTTTCTCACCAATCGTGATCTTTCATCCTATTCCTGCTAAAAAAGATCGTTCCTTGGTCAGAGATCCGTTCGTATATTACAGAGTCGTCTACTCGCTTACAGATCACATAGAGGCGTGGTACTTTGTAGCGAACGATTAACGAGCAAAAGAAAGAAAGAAAATCGCTCTTTGTAATAAGCACATTTTGGGTCTCTAATGAGTCGCAAAATCTTTAATCTATAATGGTTATCTGCAAGACATCTGCTGGTCTGATGCAAACCTTAGATCAGAGCTCATACCTCAAAACAAAGGACGGGACGCTACTGGGCAATGTCATCACATTAATAGACGGACCATAACAGAGCCAAGACCTCAACATGTCATTTTGGGATAGACTGGCCAAGTCCTAGCCAAAACCTCATCGCCATTGGGAAGGCACATGAAAATACTAACTCTACCAATTTCTAATCCCGTAGTGATATTGAACGATGGCAACTTGCCAGAAAAGTTTGATTTTAGAACTACAGTAAAAATTGTGGGTGCCCCTGGCTATTTTTTTCCCCTGGCCCCATGACCCACAATCTATTTTCCTAATTTCCTTCTCAGTAGAAATAGAAGTAGAACATTTTGGAATATTGGGAGAAACTGGAGAAGAGCGCTGACCTAAACACAAGAAAGACCATGAAAACTCAACGCAGAAGTTGACCTTGGTTGGAAACATACCCAGGACAATAGGGATTTAAGACAGCAGTATTAACCACTGAGCCACCATGCTGGCGTATCATCGAATGGTGTTTATACTTAACACCACACTGCCAATATCCAGCAGAGAAGAACATCAATAAATCTATTAGGGGTTTATATAGTCCCATGTGCTATGCTCTTTAATTACAGAACATTTTTGAAGTTTTTATGCTTTTTATGTCTGGCATGAAGGAAGCAGCAGAATAAGTGGTGAGTGGATTAACGCATCTGTTCATTAAACTATATGTTAGATTTTTATGATGGATGGGGATTAACTGGCCCCCGATTCTACAGTTTGATATTTCATTGCCCTTAAATTCTCTTGAAAAGATTAAAAACCACATGATCTGACATTCAACTGATATCTGTATGACCTAGAAATCCGTCCTGAAGAGAGTGGTGGCAACAGAGTTAATTCTCTGATCAATCAGACAAATAACGACTTCGATCAATGCTGAGTCAGGGGCGTAACTAAAGGGGAAGCAGAGGAAGCGGCTGCTTTGGGGCCCTGACCCAGAAGGAGCCCATCCAAGAGGAGGAGAAGTACTAAAAGATTTTTTCAGGGCCCCTCGACATTATTACACAATGAAATGCTATACAGTGGCAGTATAGACAGTGTAGAAAACGGATGGAACAGCTGCCGGGCCTGGTCTGAGAGAACGATCTTTGCTAGCCACAGGAAAGGGGGCGGCATGAAAGGAAGGGGTTGTGAAAAACTTACTGGGGGAGGGGGCCCCATTCAAAAATTTGCTTTGGGGCCCAGTCATTTCTAGTTACGCCACTGTGCTGAGTAGACCAGTTCTTGACGGATCTTAATTCAGAATTCAAAATTTTCATAAAAATTAAGCAAGGGGCTGCCATCTTTCACTTTTACGGTGGGAGTACTCCATAGATGGCCATTCTACTGAGTATCAGATCATAAGGGAGGAGGATATTCAACCTCATGAGTCCAAAGATAGCAGAATGTCTCAATGATCATTGGTATGAATAAGCCACATGCCGCCCCATGGCTTCCATAAAATGATAAATCTATTTTTTTTTTAAGTTGAAGATCTTGCTGTATGGTTTAAAAAAAAACATTTAACCCCCTCCCCATATACATTTTGGGTCTTAGTGACCAAACTATTTTTTCATGGCCTTCCAAGACATGTATATATATTTTTTTCTGTTGGTGTAGTTATATGAGGGCTTGTAGCTTTTAATGGCACCATTTTGGGGTATGTAGTGCTTCAGACCTGGGGTACCGCAAATTGTATATTGTTATGTGTTTCCCGAGTAACCTTAGAGAGCAGAGGAAGCATCCTGAAAAGCTCCTGCTCTTATTACCAAATTCTCCAGGGAGAACTACTTCAATTGTCCTCAAGTAAAGCCTTGATATTCCAGACAGCAGCATGAACTGCTATATCAGCATCTAGAGACACTGCTGTATGGTGAGGGACTACAGCCAAGCCACCCATCAGCAAACAACCACTAGGCCAGTATGACCTAAGTGCAGATTTGCAGCCATCCAACCTGCCTCCATATCTTTGCTGGTGCCAGAGAAGAATGGCACTTAAAGCCTGCTGCGATTATATGTATTTTAAGTTATTCATTGCACTTTAGAAATGTTAAACATTTTGTGGGATAATTTTTTGGCATAAATGACCTTACAAATGTACTCCCTGGGTCAATATGATTACAGTGATATCAAATGCATAGAGGCTGTTTTTGGTTTTTTTTTTTTACGTTTTAATTCTTTTGCACAAATAAAACCAAGTAAACCCCTTTAAAAAAACAACAACCCAACAACCCTAACTTTTTCGTTTTTCCTTCTACAGAGCTATATGGGAGCTTGATTTTTGCAGGACGACTTGTTCTTATCAATGGTATTATATGGGTTAAATTACTAATAATAATTGAGTAGTACGAGTTGTCGAGATGGAAACTGTCAGCAAATGCTTAACTGCTCCTGCTCAGCTATGTCTTCCTTTACCCGGGGCAAAGATTTAGTTCACTTCCCAAGCATTGTATAAAATAACATTTCCAAGGAGGGGCTTGTTGGCGATCTCCTCCAGTGGCACCACTAGTTAACCCCCACTATGCATCTGTCCTATTGATATCATGAATAGAGGAATTTGATGCCCTTGATGGGCATGAATAGGCAAAGTAGACGTCTGCTTACTGGATTGTCAAGGAATTCTCCCAGACTTCCCCCCGCTCAGCAAAGTATGCATGTTTTATCAAAAGGGGAGGGTCATAAGCCCCTGCTAGTCACTTCTGGAGGCATCCTATCTCCCTTGAAAATAAAAGCATTGACAATTTTAGAATCCAACATGCCCAATTCTTCATTCCCTATCTACCAACGGGGGACAGTTTACTTTAGATGGTCAGCTGCTCCTGCCAAAATGGGCAGACTTGGCAAACACTCATGAAATATGTATGACACCCTTAAAGAGTACCTGTCACCTCTCCTGACATGTCTGATTTAGTGACTACTTCCATTCGCCATTCAATAACAATTCTGGAGCCTCTATGTAATGACTGTACCAGCCCGCTTTCCTACCTACTTGCAGTACAAGTCCTAGATAGCTAGACTGCAACTGGTCGATGGTCCCTACACTTGTTAAGTGTACAGTAGTGGCCAAATGTTTTGAGAATGACACAAATATTAGTTTTCACAAAGTTTGCTGCAAAACTTCTTTTAGATCTTTGTTTCAGTTGTTTCTGTGATGTAGTGAAATATAATTACACGCACTTCATACGTTTCAAAGGCTTTTATCGACAATTACATGACATTTATGCAAAGAGTCAGTATTTGCAGTGTTGGCACTTCTTTTTCAGGACCTCTGCAATTCGACTGTTCATGCTCTCAATCAACTTCTGGGCCAATTCCTGACTGATAGCAACCCATTCTTTCATAATCACTTCTTGGAGTTTGTCAGAATTAGTGGGTTTTTGTTTGTCCACCCGCCTCTTGAGGATTGACCACAAGTTCTAAATGGGATTAAGATCTGGGAAGTTTCCAGGCCTTGGACCCAAAATGTCAACGTTTTGGTCCCTGAGCCACTTAGTTATCACTTTTGCCTTATGGCACGGTGCTCCATCGTGCTGGAAAATGCATTGTTCTTCACCAAACTGTTGTTGGATTTTTGGAAGAAGTTGCTGTTGGAGGGAGTTTTGGTACCATTCTTTATTCATGGCTGTGTTTTTGGGCAAAATTGTGAGTGAGCCCACTCCCTTGGATGAGAAGCACCCCCCACATGAATGGTCTCAGAATGCTTTACTGTTGGCATTACACAGGACTGATGGTAGCGCTCACCTTTTTTTCTCTGGACAAGCCTTTTTCCAGATGCCCCAAACAATCAGAAAGAGGCGTCATCGGAGAATATGACTTTGCCCCAGTCCTCAGCAGTCCATTCACCATACTTTCTGCAGAATATCAATCTGTCCCTGGTGTTTTTTTTAAGAGAAGTGGCTTCTTTGCTGCCCTTCTTGACACCAGGCCATCTTCCAAAAGTCTTTGCCTCGCTGTGCGTCCAGATGCGCTCACACCTGCCTGCTGCCACTCCTGAGCAAGCTCTGCACTGGTGGCACTCTAATCCCGCAGCTGAATCCTCTTTAGGAGACGGTCCTGGCGCTTGGTGGACTTTCTTGGGCGCCCTGAAGCCTTCTTAACAAGAATTGAAGCTCTTTCCTTGAAGTTTTTGATGATCCTATAAATTGTTGATTGAGGTGCAATCTTAGTAGCCACAATATCCTTGCCTGTGAAGCCATTTTTATGCAACGCAATGATAGCTACACGCGTTTCTTTGCAGGTCACCATGGTTAACAATGGAAGAACAATGATTTCAAGCATCACCCTCCTTTTAACATATCAAATCTGCCATTTTAACCCAATCAGCCTGACATTATGATCTGCAGCCTTGTTCTCGTCAACATTCTCACCTGAGTTAACAAGACGATTACTGAAATGATCTCAGCAGGTCCTTTAATGACAGCAATGAAATGCACTGGAAAGGTTTTTTTGGGATTAAGTTAATTTTCATGGCAAAGGAGGACTATGCAATTCATCTGATCCCTCTTCATAACATTCTGGAGTATATGCAAATTGCTATTATAAAAACTTAAGCAGCAACTTTTCCAAATTCCAATATTTATGTAATTCTCAAAACTTTTGGCCACGACTGTAGAGATAGACAACAAACAAAGACAGACACAATACAAGAGTCGTACACAAATGGGTCAGAACCAGACAGGCTATGCATAACCAAATGAGAGACAGAGAATGTTTAGAAGACAAGCTGGGGTCACAAGTACAAGCAATCAAATAAAGCACAGGAACATGAACCAGAAACACAGCTAGTGAGTCCAAAGACTGGGTGGGTGGTTTTTATACACAGCTGACAGGAGAGGAGGAGCTGGAGCAGCCAGAAGAGCTACGTTGAGGAAGATGAGGCACAAGACCCAGACACATCGTGGCAGTATGCAGTGGAGGTGGAGGTAGGGAGTCCCTCCGAGTCACTTGCACAAAGGGCCCAATGCATGCTTACTTGCGTAGTCACAGCCGAATTGTCAGCATTCGGCAGAGGGATGACTACTGGCTCTCTACCTTGTTGGACCCTCGCTACTGGTACAAAATGGTGGCCTTTTTTACACCCGCTGAGAGGGAGGACAAACTGAACTACAATAGAGATATCCTATGTAGTCAGCTGGTCGCTGGCTATCTGCGCCATCGTCCATCCTCTCGCAGGTCTGACTGGGGGGGTCCCTTATCCGTTGCTCTGCCATGGCTGCTGTGGCACGGTGCGTGTGTGTGTGGGGGGGGGGGGGGTAGGAGCAGTTCCAGATCGATCAGCAGCAACTTAAGTCTAGAGTCGTTGATGAGCAGCTTTCTTCACCCGCCTTGTGAAGAAACTACTCACCAGCAGAAACAGCAGCAGCTAGACCTGGAGCAGGACCTGAATCAGCAGGTGGTGGCATACTTGGTCAGCACGCTGCGACACCACATTGAAGATCTGCTGGACTACTGGGCAGCCAAACTGGATTTGTGGCGGCACCTGGCAGAATTTGCCCTAGAAAAGCTGTCCTGCCCGGCCAGTAGTGTGGCATCAGAGCAGGTGTTTAGTGCGGAGGGAGCCATAGTTACCCCAAGAAGAACTCGCCTGTGCACCCAAAATGTGGAGAGACTGACCTTTGTCAAGATGAATCTGATGTATCAGACTAGATCATCCATGGTGCCACACCAACACTTTGATAAAAGAGACCGGTTTCTTCTGGCTACCTGCCTCAGCTACTATTCTGATGCTGCCAATGCCATCCACCTGATGCCCCACATGTGATGCCAGTGCTCCTTTTTTCAATCACCATCTTCAGCTGTTACTGATATTGTCACCCACCTCCCCACTCTGTCAACGGGTCACTCTGTGGTCTCCTGATGCTGTTGCCACCTCACCACTCAGGTGTCCTGATGCTGCTATCATGGCCACACTGTCATTGTGCCAACCTGTAGCCTCCTCCTGATGCTGCTACTGCCACCACCTCCACACCATCATTGTGCCACCCTGTGGCCTCCTCCTGATGCTGCTGCAGCCGCCACTTTCATACTCTGTCACTGTGCCACTCTGTGGCCTCCTCCTAATGCTGCTGCTGCCTCCATCTCCACACTCTGTCATTGTGCCACTCTGTGGCATCCTGGTGCTATTGCTGCCACCTCCACACTGTCATTGTGCCACTCTGTGGCCTCCTCCTGATGCTGCTGCTGCCGCCACCTCCACACTCTGTCATTGTGCCACTCTGTAGTCTCCTCCTGATCCTGCTGCTACTGCCACCTCCACACTCTGTCATTGTGCCACTCTGTGGCCTCCTGATGCTGCTGCCACCTCCACACTTTCATTGTGCCACTCTGTGGCCTCCTCCTGATGCTGCCGCCACCTCTACACTCTGTCATTGGGCCACTTTGTGGTCTTCTCATGCTGCTTCCACCTCACCACTATGTCATAGGGCCACTCTGTGGACTTCTCATGCTGTTCCCACCCTCCTCACTTCATGACTGGGCCACCATTTTGCCTTTCGGCCTGGCTGACATCATCATTTATTTGACCCTTCTTCTAAACTGTCAGAAGGAAAGAAAAATTAGATGCACAATGGATCCTGTCTATGTAAAAGCTGTAAGGCCTGCATGACATGGTCCCTATTTTGCATCAGAATTGGTTTATGATTTTGTAGCCAAAAGCAGGAGTGGTTACAAAACACAGAAGACATGCAAATATTCCATTCAAGTGTCATCTCTGTTTTGGATCCACTCCTGTCTTTTTTTTGCTTTAGCAATATTGATGGATTACTGACCAAATGCTGACTGAGTGAAGGTGGATGCTCCATAGACAGGATGCGTTTTTGGGGGTTATTAATCTGACAGATCAGAGGAAGGGCAAAATAATCAGTGACATCAACAAACTTACTGCTGACACCCACTCCACCTTGTTGGGGTGGGCTCTGCTTGTATAAGCATTTAATAGAACAGGTTCTGTAGAAATCTATGTAGAATTAGTAAATTGGTGTAAAAAGAGTGCGCTCTTTCACGCCATAGTAGCATCTTGGGCCTCAGCACGGTTCTTTTTACCTGGCGCTAACATTGACCTGTAAGGCTTAGTTTACACTTGAGTTATTTGATCAGTTTTGCCCCTGCAACTGCCCAAATAAGTGAAGTGTGCAGTGATTCTAAGAGCAACGCCTGTCGTCTGCGTGTCATACTGACTTACAGTATTGTTTCACTACCACAGCAGACTCCCTACGCGTGTTAATGCAAGGCACAGTGTTTTACACCACTATAAAGGCTCTCTGCAGCCAGGAAATAGCCATTTTATAACGCTATTCGTCACAAATAAATTCGGATCGAAACAAATTTTTAGGGAAATTCCGTAGAACCTGCCGTATTGAATTTTTGAGAAATTCGCTCATCTCTACCGGCCAATTTTTACAATGTTTTGGTGGGGCACCCAGAATGATCTAGTCTGATGCATCAGGCACCGGTGTGTGGAAATTCCAGCTGATCAACGCCTGATTCATCTTTACAAAGGTCAGTCTCTCAATATTTTGTGTTTAAAGGCAGTTCTTCTTGGGGTAACTATGCTGCACACTGCACTAAACACTCACTCTGATGCCACTGTACTGGCTGGGAAGGAAAGCTTGCCCGGGGCAAACTAGGCCACTTGCATCCACAATTTGAGTAGTCCAGGGGATCTGGGGTGACAGCGTGCAGTCCAATTATGTCACCACCTGCTGATTCAGGTTCTGCTCCATGTCCTGCTCCTTCTGGGTGGTCTTTTCAGTAGGCGGGTAAAGAAAAGTGCTCATTGGAGACTTAAGACATAAGTTGCATCTGATGGAGCTGCTCTAACCCCACCCCCTCCCTCCAGCAGTAATGGCAGTGGAGTGTGAGCAAAGGATGTCTTGATAGTAGTTGAGTTTTTGATCTCTCTCAGAAAGTGTAAAAAAAAAGGCACCCATTTTAGATCAGTAGTGAGGGTCTAACATTGTCGAGAGCCAGTAGTCATCCCTCTGCCGAATGGTGATAATATGGCCACTACCCAAGCAACTCAGCATGCATCTAGTCATTTGCACAAGGGACTCAGGGGGACTCCCTGCCTCCATCTCCACCGCATACTGCCACGGTCTATAGGTATTCTGCTTGGTATTCGTCATCACCCTTCAGCTCCTCATGATCCTTTCCTGTCTCTTGGGCAGATAAACCACCTAGTTATATATAGAATTCCTGGTTGTTTATGTCCTCCTCCTCTTCCTCATCTTCCTCCTGTGCCAGTTCAGCCTCCACAGGGCTCAGGTGACCATGAGATGTATGCAACACGTCTTCAAATGTTCCCTCACCAGTCAGTTTTATCAGCATCCCCTCCAGGACATGAAGGTGTGGAATGACATCATTCATCCCATAGTCCTGGTGACTGACAAATAAAGTGGCCTCCTCAAAAGGCCTGAGCAAACAGCAGGTGTCACGCATGAGCTGCCACTATCTAATGTCAAAGTTACACCGGGGAGTAGTCTTGTTCACCTGCATCATCAAGAAATCAGTCACGGGTTTCCTCTGCTCAAACAGTTGGTCCAACATGGTGGGAACTACATTTACCTAGTGGGCCGTAAAGGACATACTGTATATTGTCCTTGACCATAGTTACAGCTCCACATTTCGGCACTGCCATGAATAGTGTTGAGTGCGAGTATTCGAATTGCCAATTTTTATCGCGAATATCGGCACTTTAAGAATTTGCGAATATTTTGAATATAGTGATATATATTCGTAAAAACAAATATTCATTTTTTGTTTATGTTTTCATCTGAACCCATTACCTAGTTTAACTACCTGCTTCTTGCTTGTGGGCCAATGTGAGAAGGCTGCAATATTGTAGTCTGTAGTGAATTAGAATATTTATCATTATTGAATTTATTTTCGCTTATGCAAAAAAATCGACAATGTAATATTCGTGTAATGTGTAATATAGAATATAGTGCTATATATTAGTTTTTTGGAATATTTATCATTTTTTTCCATGATTCCTCCCTGCTTAAGTTGCTTTTGGGCCAATAACTGTTTACATTAAATTGGAAAAATGACGAATATTGTAAAAAACGAATATATAGCACTACATTCTATAGTGCTATATATTCGAGTTTTTAGAATATTCAAGTTTTAGAATATTCGCATTACGTGAATATTACATTGCCGTTTTTTCACAATCAATAGAATAATCTCGAATACGAAAATTTGCGACTATATGATAAATATTCTAACGAATATTCGCGAAATATCGCGAAATCGAATATTGCCCCTGCCGCTCATTACTAGCCATGAACTGTACCACACACCAACAGGCTCAAGGACTGGCTAACATTCTGTTCAACATACGTGTGCAGGGCTGGTATAGCCTTTTTGGAGAGTAATGGCGGCTTGGGACTCTCCAACTTAGCTTTGCACAAGCCATCAGTTCTCTGAGAAGTGCAGAGTCCACCACCTGAAGGAGAGGGACTTTAACACCAGCAACTGGGCCAGGAGCACGTTAAGTTTCTGCGCCGTTGGAGTGCACGCACACTGTTGTTTCTTTGCAATTGCCTCTGAGATCGATTGCTGGTGAAACACAGTATGAAGAGTAGGAGGAGGATGGAGCATCCAGAGCAATAGATCAAGGGAAGGAATGACAGATTACTTCTGCTGAGGTTGAGGAGCACTGACTGCTGGAGAAGGTGTGCGGGCTTGACAAAAAATTCCTACACCGGCAAGTATGGCATTTTACCCCCACCAGTCCGTTCGGACTGCCTGCTGCGGCCTTTATGAACCCTTCTACTGCTAGTTGTTTCCAGATTAGTAGACTCCCTAGTAGCAGACGGTCTACCCCAGGCACCAGTCTCATGGCCACGTTCCTGTGCATCCGCAACACGTGCTCCCACCCAACTGTCATCATCGCTACTTGCAAGCCTAAAGGACCTCTCCTCTATATCTGGGCTGGTCTGTAGCTGCTGACTGCCCTGACTAGGCCCGTCCTTGCTAAAAAGTGGAGCCGAGCCGATGGCATACAATACTTTCAGAGCAGAAGGAACAGAAAAAGATTGAGGTGGTTGCAGGACAGGTGAGGACAGAGGCAGTTCCTGGATCATGCCAACTAAATATGGTGCCAGGGGAACGTACCGATTCCTTTCTGTGTGTGTCTGATGTCACCTGAGATGATGTTGACGAGCGAGTCAACCATTCCAATACAGTGGGATTGTTGGTCAAAACATGACCTCTGGGTGACAATGGCAGCTCTGGCCTGTTGCTGCTGCTGCGACCACCCCCCTTCTTCTGGTGCTACTTGTGCCAGCTACAGCAATATGTTTGCCTCTTGGGCTCTTGGCCATAGTGTACAGTAACTGAATCAGTAATATAACTATGTAACTAAGTATTAATGGCGCAGCAGGTGAAGTAGATAAACACGCCTATCCCAGTAGCACATGTGCAGGGTTTGCTCCCCCAGTTATAAATGCGCAACAGCATTTGGGGTCTCAAGCATCTTTTGCCATTTAGACCAATTTATTCAGTGATTTTGTTTTTATTGGTGCAACTGGTGAAGTAGATAAATGCATATATATATTAGACCACCACTTGAGACGGAGTCTGATGCACAGTACGTCTATGTATAACAGAACTGATTAAGTTTGAATGGCGCATCAGGTGAACTAGATAAACGTGCCTATATATTAGACCGCCTGTTGAGACTGAGTCTGATGCACAGTAATTCTATGCATAACAAATCAGATTAAGTCTTAATGGTACAGTAGGTGAAGTAGATAAATGCATCTATATATTAGACCACCATTTGATACAGAGTCTGATGCACAGTAAGTCTATGTATAACAGAATCGAGTATGAATGGTGCAGCAGGTGAAATAGATAAACATGCCTTTAGGTGAGACCGCCTGTTGAGACAGAGTCTGATGCGCAGTAAGTCTATGTATAACAGAGCAGATTAAGTATGAATGGCACAGCAGGTGAACTAGATAAACGTGCCTATATATTAGACTGCCTGTTGACACTGTGTCTGATGCACAGTAAGTCTATGTACTACAGAACAGATTATGTCTTAATGGCGCAGACAGTGAACTAGATAAACGAGCCTAATATTACACTGGCTATTGAGAACGAGTTTGATGCACCGTAAGTCTGTGTATAAACAGAACAGATTAGGTATGAATGGTGCAGCAGTTGAACAAGATGCACAGGGCGATTGCACTCAGCCTACACTTTATTATTATTATTAATTTTCAAGTGCTATTAATTCCATGGCGCTGTACATCCAGCCGGGGTTACACAATTATAAAAATATGATAAAAAAGAAACTATTAACAGACTGGTACAGAGGGGGGGAGGAGAGGGGGGTGCCAGAGAAAGGACTCGCCCCTTGGTGCCAAACACCCTGGGCACGCCACTGCGTGTAGCCACCATTTTTGGAAAAACGAATTAGTTGCAAATCCAATTTTATCTAAACTTTGGATCAAATTTCACTTTAGATTCTTCGATTTGCTCAACACTACTGCTAGCGTCAATCTGTGCAGGGACACGCCCCCAACCGGTAACACCCATCTGGAACTTCATTGCAGACCACTGGCACTTCAATTGTAAAATTCCAGAAGGAATAATAATGGAATGGCACAACATAGAAACCTAAGAATATATGCTCCAGAATTGTAATTACACAAAGAAAGCAAGTAGTTACTAAAACAGACATATCAGGTGAGGTGAGGGGCCCCCTTTAAGAATATACAGATATTCGAGACATGATGGGAAGACAGTATTTATTATAATTTTTTTAATTTTAATTTGGATGTCGATCACCTCGACCACAGCTCAACAGTATTCATTCCAAAGAGTTCATTTTGTAGGTAGTCACCTAAAATTGGAATTCTCCTTTAAACAGTACATTACGATTAAGCAAATTTTCAAAGTAATAATGGAAGGTGGGAATTTTTTTTTTTTTTTTTTCGAGGTGGTCGCTCTCTCATTTACCAGTTACCTTATAGTGAAGCCTTGGCAGGTTCAGCTTAAATGTGAGAGACAGGCTGTCATGCCACGAGTCTAGTGCCTCCCGCTCGGAATGAGAATGCTTGGCAGTTATGCAAACAGTAACTAGATTTGAGTTGTTTTGATTACAAGTTAAACAGAAATTCCTCGGCGGGGCCAATATAAATCTGCAGAGGTTTTTTGGCTGACTACACGCAGGTATTTCAGTCGATTTTGCTTGGCTCTGACAAAGTACAATTCCAAATACTGCAGCAGCAGCCGAGCAATTATATCTAAATAACTCTCATGCCGTTTCGGTAATAAGATACATAGCACGACGGCGCGAGCGAAGTACTTAGCGGATAGCAGAGGACTTTTTTTTTTTGTTTCATGCCCGTCCTCCACCCTTCGTCTTCTTTTATTCTTTCTCTGCCAGCGACCGTAAGGAACGAGAACCTGTTATAAGCACCTGCAGCAGGAGAGGGGGAATTACCACTTTGGGAATTTATTCATTTCTTCTGAAATATGAGCAATCTAATAAGGAGAAGAATTTTATCTCATGCCGCAATGTTCTTCAGCGGCAATCAAAGCTCTTCATGAGTCCAATATAGCCGACAGTAAATAGAATTTTACAGGCACAATATCATAGGCGGAAACGTAGAAATTGATGGCAGAGAAAGAAAAAAAACAAATAAAAATTGCCTCCCTTTGTTGCCCTGATGCTTCCTCAGAAAAAACCTCAGGAAGCCTTTGGCCATTATTGCTGCGCAGCAATTCAAGCCTCCCCTACTGTGACGGCGACCATAGGCAAAGGGCAGAGTGGAGGGGGGACTTTTATTTTTTATAAAAGGCCGACGTATCCATGCTTTGTTAATTCTGCAGGAAATCAAAGAAGAGCAAAAAAAACATTTACTTCTTCCACTTTATTCTAGATGGAATCGGAGGCACCCAGTCAAGATGTCTTTAAGACAATAGATCGGGAGTAGTATTTGTTCAATTTTAGGAAATACAAATAAAAGGGTTTGTTTGTTTGTTTTTTCAGAAAGATTATTTAAAAAAAAAAAAGAGTAAAAAAAAAAAAGAGTAAAAAAAAGAGTAGAGAATAAAAATAAAAGAAGCGTTACTCACCTCCACCAATCTCCGATTTCCAGTGTTCTTCTCTTCCTGTCCAGACCTGACCCACCAGAGGCGCCATGAAAGGCTCTCTAAGCCAATCATTAGTCTTAATAGTAACCCCCCGCCCCTACTCCCTCAGCCATTGATTGCCTCAGAGGGCCCCACCTTGCATTTCTGATGTGTCAAGCCTGGATAGGAAGTGAAGAACAGCAGCGGTCAGAGATCAGTGGAGGTGAGTAATACTTCTTTTTTTTTTTTTCTTTCTTTCTTTTTTTTTAGCCCTTTTTTCTTTTTTTTTTTACTTGCCAGGAAGACCCCTTTAACATCTACTATTTATTTGGACTGCTTTGGTAGCTGTGAAGTACAGAAGAAGAGGCTTGGGTAAATTCCCACTCCCCCCAAAGATGGTAGCCATGTGGGCTCCATATCCCAGGCTAGTTGACCCCTCCCCCCCTCCACTGCCACACTCAAGATACTGGCAATCGGGCAGCTCAGCTGTTCTACGAAAGGCACGATTTGTCTACAACATGATCTCTGTGGTCTTAAAGGGGATGTCTATATGTCCAATTAGGGCACATGGATATCATTGAAGAGAGTCACCTGCTCGTCTCCTACATTTCTGTGGCACTGCAAACCACAACCGACCATCATACTGACCAACAGTTTAATCCAAAGTTCCAGGACATTTGTAAACCACTACCCTGTGTCACCCATGATATATTTAAAGGGGACCTTACATCACATTTACTCATGAAAGAAACAGAAGACAGCATACAGGCCCCATAAACTATAGGTAACATAGGGATGGCGAAATGAAAAATTCTAAGAGAAGATTCTCTTGAATTCTTATTTTATAGCCATGTAAGTAAAAAGGGTTCTCTCATCTCAACATTTATGGTATATTGCTCAGCAATTATTGGAACTCCCATAGCGGTGAATGGAGGGTCTCCCCACATGCGCGACGGCTCTCCCTTCACTTTAGGGGCCCTGTTCTGGAGATAAGAGCTGGCCCCAGAGGTGAGACCTGCACCTATCTGACATTTGTTGCCTATCCTAACATTATGCAAAAAAATGTTCAGAGGAGACATCCCCTTTAATCCATTTATGCATTGCTGAGAGGCTAGACCTGTCGTAGTGAATTTCTCCTTAAAGGGGTTGTCAAACCTTGGAGCCTGCAACACCAAGGGTCCAAATTTGTGGGCGTGAACATAAGAAGGCCCACTCACCTGTCCATGTCCTGCAGCTGCCCCCATTCCAGCCACCTCTGGTCCCTGCAAAAAGCGGCATGGTTATATGACCGCTGCAGCCAATCATAATTCCTAGCGTCTTGAATGGTATATCACTGCTGTGACGTAGTGTTCAAGTCCTATGGATGGCTGTAGTGGTCATATGACAAAGCCGTGTCCTGGTCCCACGGACAGGTGAGTGGGGTCTTTTTAATGTTCGCAGTCACAGGTGAAGACCCCAGGGCTTTTCGGTTCCACTGACTTCAAGACGGTCTCCTATAGACAGAGAAACTTGCAAGCACTGGTCTATACTACAGCATTAATAGGATACTGAAATATTTGGGGCGAAAAGTAAAGTATGATCCCTTTAATAATATTTCCCTCCTCTTCTTTAATCTTCGCATTCTTACTTCTGGGTGTGAAATTGCCTGTAAGCATCATCACCCGCTGTATATCGTTGATATGATATATTGCATGTGAGGCGCAGCAGCAGAGGCGAGCTGCGTATTGATCAGCGCCATGTATTAGTATAAGACGTGTACAAGGAGCTATAAATACAGGTAAAAGCCATTAGTAGATGCATAAAACCCTTGTAACTGAGCATGTAAAACAATAAAAAATATACGAGCGTCAGATCCATTACCTGTTCTGAAATTAAGACTCCATAAAGGAGCAATTAGTACCAGGACAGATTCCTTTTTTCTAATTCATATATTACAGATGTAGCAGAGTTGGGTTGGTCAAATGCTGAGTCTATCTGGCACGACGCATTATGCAAACACAATGTACTATGCAAAGTTTAGGCTTAATGCAGTATCTTAAAGGGGTTTTCCAGGACTATAAGACTGAGGGTCTATATACCTAGGACAAGCCACCAATGTATGACCGATGAGGCTTCAACCCCCGGGACCCAAATGATCACTACTTTACTGGAGACTTAGGTAGAAAATGAAACTTGCACTTCCTAGTTTCTTCCTTTATCAGTTAGGCGTTGAGTGTATTTTGGGAGCACAGTGGAATTCCCAGTGGGTTCTGATGTTAGAAACTTCTGTTCTCTTTGAGGGTCTGGTCTGAAGCTTTAATTAATATTGGAGACTGAAGTCTAAGGTCAGAATTAATTATGGAGTCTGAAGTCTGGAGTCTGAATAATTTTGGGGTCTGAAGTCTAGGGTATCAATTAATATTGGAGACTGAAATCTAGGGTCAGAACTAATTATGGAGTCTGAATAATTTTGGGGTCTGATGTCTGGGGTTGAAATTAAATATAGGGTCTGGTCTGGAGTTTGAATAATTTTGGGGTCAGAAATTTTTTTTAGTCTGAAGGTTAGGGTCAGAATTAATTATGGAGTGTGAAGTCTGGAATATGAATAATTTTGGGGTCTGAAGTCTAGGGTCTGAAATAATTTTTTTAGTCTGAAGTCTAGGGTCAGAATTAATTATGGAGTGTGAAGTCTGGAATCTGAATAGTTTTGGCGTCTGAAGTCTAGGGTCTGAAATAATTATTTTTAGTCTGATATCTGGGGGCAGGAATTAATTTTGGGGTCTGTTTGGGTTCTTGTCACGAACCAGCGGGTGTGAACCCACTGTGCCACACCAGGTCACTACCTCTTGAGGAGGATAGGCACATGAGGAGGATAGGCACATGAGGCAGCTGGTCCAGGCAGACCAGGAGGTACCTGAGCAAGGTACCAGAGGCACAGGCGTTGTCAGCAGTCTGAGTTGTTACCAGGAGCAACAGTGCAGGACCAAAGGATGAGGCAGAGGCAAAATCAGACAGGCAATAGGTCAGGGCAGACGGCACAGGTACATGTCAGGTAATCCAGGTCAGCAACAGGAGAGTCAAGGCAAGCAGGCAGGGATCTAACAGGTAGCAGAGTCCATGAATACAAGTGCGAGTCACGAATACAGGAACTCAAGCGGATATCAGAAACCTTAGCAGGACACAAGGACCTTGACACTGAGGCATCTGGGAAGGGGGCTGAGCCACTTATATATGTGCAGGATGGCTAAGATTGGTTGGCGAAGTCACATGATCCAACCCATGAAACACAGAAAGTGACGCGTGTCGACCCTTAAGGAAATGCTGCAGGAAACAAGCAGCAAGCATGCCGTGGCCAGGGCTGAAAGAAAACACTGGCAGCAGATCACCGCTGAACACGACGCCCAGGACCGCGGCAGTAAGGAGAGGAACAGCGGCGCACAGCATCAGTTGTTTCAGTTCTGAATACATTTTGGGGTCTGGAGTCTGAAATAATTTTTGGGGTTCAAAGTCAAGAGTCGGAATTCATTTTAGGGTCTGTGGTATGGGATCGGAATTAATTTTTTGGTCAGAAGTTTGGGGTCTTAATTTATGCTGGGATCGGAAGTTTAAAGCCTACAGTAATTTTTGGGGTCTGAAGTGTGGAGCCTGAATTAATATTGGGATATGAAATCTGGAGTCTGAATTTGATCTGGGGTCTGAAGTCTGGAGCCTGGATTGATTTTTGGGTCTGAAATCTGGAGCATGAATTCATTTTGGGGTCTGGAGTCTTAATGTTTTCAGAGAACTAAAGTTCATGATCTAAATTAATGTTAGGTGTGAATAAGTGAATTAATTATGATAATAAGTTTCCTGGGAGAACCTTACTCAGCTCATGAATTCCCTTATGCTGCTGCACCCGTCCCAGCTACTCTCCACTTCCTGTCCCATCTCGACACACAGGAAATGGCTGGAAATGATTCAGCCGATCACTGATCGTAGCGGTGACCCGCCACTGACAGTAATTGGCCTTTCAAGCCATTTCCTATGTGCCTAGCCAAGACAGAAAGTAAAGAGCAGCTGGGAGTGTTGTAAGGATAGCAGCAGGGATCGGTGAGACGAATAATAGTTACTTTGTTATTTTTCTTGCCCTTTAAGAAAAATATGTTCCCACTTTGTCGTCTGAACATGGGCATAGCTATAGAGGGAGCATGGAAAGTTACACACAGGTCCCAAAAGCCCCTGTGCCACATGCGAAGACACCAGTATTATAAATGACACTTGGTAGATGGGGCCACTGTTATAGATTTTTTGCACTGGGTTCCAGAAGTTGTACCTCTATGACCTAAATTCATTTTGAGGTCTGACCTAACTATGGAGTCTAACTTTAAGGGATTGTTCCATCTGGGACACTTATGGTGTTTCAATAGACTTTGCCAGAAATGTCCAATAGGTTCAGGTTCTACTGCTGGGACCCACACCTATCTCAAGAATGAGGCCCCTAAGCGAATAGAGTGCAAGCCATGCATGCACAGCCATCCTTCTATTCCGCACTTGGTTACTTTTGAAAGTCCCATAACAGTAAATGGAGAGCATGCCACACGTGTCACCAACCCTTCATTCACCACTATGGAAGGGATGGTGGAGCTTGCACAATTTGCTTATCATTTATTTGGGTGTCCCATTCTTGAGATAGCAGCCAGTCCCAAAGGTGGGAATACCCTTTGAATATTGTGACCTCATTTTGAGGTTTGGGTCTGAATAAGACTTGGTGTCTGATGAAGGGGTCTAAATACATTTGAGGGTGTCATGAAGGGTCAAGAGCACCATGCATGATTCAGGGTCTATATAAAGTGATATAGCTGAGGTCTTAGAATGTTACATTTCTGTGTCCGTGTGACTGGTTGTTTGCTTGACTATGGCCCATAAACGTGGAGGTCAGGGTACGGCAATGGCTTAACTTCTTGCCCAAGTGATTGTCTCTTCTCCACCTGTAGGACAGAACAGAACCAGCTGTTTTCTGAATATTCCTCTGCAATAATCAAAGATAAAACTTAGCGAGCCAGCTTGTTGCGCAGGAGCGCGTCTTTGTTCATTAAACATAATTATCGTTCTTCTCTGCCAAAATTTGATTTCCATTAGCGAAATGTTGTTGCTACTAATAAGTCTACCTTATCGAGGTCATAAGTAATGGCCGACCCCTGTGTATTAAATATTATGGACCATGTGATTGAGAACAGGTGCAGGCCCATAAACTCAGGAAGGACTCGTCTTCTTTCCATCCTTCAGGATGTGGAGCCTTATGATCTAATAGCTAATTCTGTATTCTGTGCCTGGGAAGAAAGTCTGGACCACACACAAGACACGGAGGAATCCACACCAGGGTGGGATGACATCGAATGGGGTCAAAGCTATGCTTACTAGCTCAAACCCTTCTGCCCCAGCACAGACGCTCCAAAGCTCCCTGAAGCCAAGACATCATCTTCTTAGGCTGCAGCAATGATTTGCCCTTGTACCCCCCATGACCACTACAGTCAATTACTTTCCCTAGTGGTCTTGTGCCATATACCACTAAGGCCACTAACTGGCTGCAGTGGCAACATGCCATATATGGACACGTAATCAATGGCCACCTATTATATTTGGACAACCCCTTTGAAGGGTAAGTACACTTCAGCCTCGCAGTGGTAGCTATCGAGCAGTAGCCGAAGAGCCCGAGCAGCACTGATAAGCATAGAGTGGGGCTTAGTGCTCCATGGGTGACAGAACCTAGTAGTGTGATGTGGGCCCCCAAAGCCTACCTTTGTTTGGGGCCCCTGAAATGCCAAATCAACTCCTAATCCTGAATCATGCAGAGACATTCAGCTTGTATGTTTTTTCAGAACATATTCGGGTCCACACAGATCCGCTGTCGTCAGTGATGTCGCTTTCAGGAGTAAAATAATTTAAGTGACGCTCAGAAAAGGTAAGATTATATAAAAGCAAACGGAAAGTCTTGATGTGCAGAACTTCAAAGGACTTTAACAGACAGAAAACAAAGATCAAATAGCCGAGCTTCTAATGCATTTGTTTTTTCCTGCTGTGATATTTAAAATTTCTCAGCCTAATATCAGGGCTCAATGTGCTTTGTGCTCTTCTAATATTCAATAGCAGGTAATATTAAATAGTCTCTCTTTATGGTGGACGGAATCAAGCCTTGTACACAGATCTTTAGTTTCTGTTGGTCATGTGATCTTTATAGCAAATTTCTACTGTTTTGTTATATTTTTTTCCAAAATTCTGTACTGATTCATTTCTTACTATCTCTTCATAGCAATCGGAGATCCGCTTTTTTTTCCCACCTGATACACATCTCCAAATACACTGCATGCCACCACTAGAGGGAGCTTAGCAGCTTCCTGCAGAATGCTCTTGAGCTCCTCCTAGTGGTGACTGCAGGTCGACAGAATGTTATCATTTTGTTTTTTGTATTTTATGCAGATGGTTTGATGCTCTGTTAAAAAATAAGCTTTAAAGTGGTCACCCTATATTTCCATATTATAGTCAGGATCTAGAAAATATTGGAATTAGGATTAATTAAAGGGTCACTGATGTCAGAGAGACATATAAAATGTTTTAATTGGTGGTGATCTGAGTGCTGAGTCCCCCACTGATCACTATAATGAGGAGAGAGAAGATCTTGCATATCTGATGGTGCTGATCCAGGACACTATTTGCAAATGAGTAGCTTCTTACTTAGACCATATATCAGTTTGTTAAAGCAAAACATTAGGTTCGAGTAATACCTTCCCTCAATACCCTCACTTACTTACTAAAATCTGGACATTTAGTGGTGCTGAGACCCTCCGCCAATTGCTAAACAAAGGGGTAGCAGTATTTAGCCCAATGGGGTGCCCCTTCACACTTAACTGGTCACACAAGGAGGATGCATCACGTGGTATTACATATGTGTAACATGATCTACTGGAGATGATGTGGTCCCACTGGGTCACTGTTGTATTTGGCAGAGGGCTAAAAGAGTAAGCAGAGGAGATGTACACTTTGTCATAGAGAGTCATCAAGTCACAATGAATGGTACACGGCTTGACTTAAGACACCAATTTTTGGCACCAAGGCAGTGGGAAGGAATAATAGTCAAACAGGTCAAGGTCAGGGCAGAATTACAAACAGTAAACAGGCAGAGGTCAGGACAGGCAGCAGACAATGAGACATTATCAAATAACAAGACAGGAACCAAATGGACCCTATTGCTCAGGCCCAGAGCGATGGTGACAATCCACTTGAAAACCAATAGCGCCAAGGCATTGGTGGATGGCAGCAGTAATTAGTCCAACTGGCTCCCAAAGACTCTGTGCAAAGCAATGCTAGCCAGGAATATATCATCGGGTGGGGGCGGAGGCAAGATGGCAGGACGATGCAGTTTAACAATACAGTAAGTAGCAGAAGGCATAGATAATTTATCATCAGTTCCAACGTTTTCGTCTTACTTGATTCATAAATACAATGTGCTAGTCTAGGGATGAGTGGCATAGGCAAAATTGGAATTCGCAAATTTAAGAATTCGTGTTCTCCAGTCATTATTTACTTGATTGCGAAAATCGGCAATGTAATATATTCACGATAAAAATTGGCGATTAGAATATTCGCAATCAACAATAAGGGGTAGGCAACTTTCCTATTGGTTGCTAGGGATGTTGCTAAGTGCCGCGATTAGAATATTCGTGATCAACACTATTTGCGAACACGAATATATAGCACTGTATTCTAAATATTTGCGAATTATCGAAGTGGCGATATTCGCAATTAAAATTCGCAATTCGAATATTTGCGCTCAACACTATGTGCTACACTGTCACTGTGTACAGTTAGCCTTCAAAAATTACACAATTGTCTTTAAAAAAAAATATTTTAACTTTGTTTCTTTTTTTTATAACGCGCTCGCTGTATAAAAATAATGACAAAGCGTACATTATGTGTTCATAAATATTTTAATTGCATTGCCGCTCCTCTCCACAGGCTGTCCTCCAGTCTATTGTCTTATCACGAGGTGCATTCCTGAACTCCGCCACTACCACACATTCATCGCTCTCTGCAATTTCAGACAAAACACAGACAACTTTTTTTATTGTGACAGATTTAAATCAAGTATAGATTAAATATTCCTATTGTCTTAACTTTTGATTTTGTTTCAACTAGCTTTTACCCTTCCCTTCAGAAAAAAAAAATCCCTATTCGTGCTCAACGTGTGGACCTCATACAATAAAACTTTTCAATAAAATGCAAAAAAAAACTAAAATAAAAGAATTATATTCCTTTTCCAGAAAATACTTATTTTTTGTCAGAACAAATGAAACACGCGCCGGCTTGATCTTGTATGTTAAGTTGTAGTGAAATAATGTGATTTTTTTTTTATGCCACGTTAATAGCAAATCAAATAGAGCAGTTTTTTTATTTGTGGATTTCGAACATAATGGATTCTGTGTGCCAAACGTCGAGGAGTTTCAACCTCAGCTGGAGTCGACAGCACAAGTTACAAGAGTGCAGGCTACAAGGTAGGCAGTTCTTTATTATGCAGATTTCCATAATTTCCTGAAATGTCCCACATATCAGGTTAATAGAGAGGAGGAAACATGGGGTATATTGTCTCGCGGACAGATATTTGGGATTCCCTACCGGGCTGAGCATTCATTTACAATCAATATACAGGATTTGCAAGTGATGTGTGTATAGTAAATTTTCTTTGAAATTGCAAAAAAAAAGAGTTTTGTGTGTGGACAGCTACAATTGTTTTAAAGGAACAGACAATGTAATACAAAAACAGCTTACAAATTGAAAAAAAAAAAAAAAGAATAATAAAACATTCATTCAGTTAAAAAGAATGTGCTAATTGTTCACATTAATGAAAATGATGGATTGGAAACGTATCACGTTTTGCATGATTTAGGACAAGGATTGCAAAAATTAAGAGAGGCCCATGGGCTAAATTGAGAAGGGGGAGTTAAAGTCCTGACAACACTCAACAGTATGAGAAGAGTTTTTCACTTTTTTCCCCCTAGCTTATTAAATATAGGAAAAAAGTAACTAAAATAAAAATGTCATTTTGAGATTTTTTTGTTTAGAATTTTGTTTCCAATTTTGTTTTATAAACAATGTCTAATGAATTGAGTTTTTTTAATCTAGGAGGAATAATAACGCCCATTGGGGTCTGGCCACTTGGGTTTTGACCTTTATTATTTTGTAGATTGTATGTTGCTTTAAAAAAAAAAAGACTATTGCGTTGTCACCACTTGTTGAAACTTTTTGTTACTCTCACTATTATTTTTTAACATACTAGATTTGGGGGGCATTTGGTAAATTGCATGTCGATTTTTAAAAAAATTATGAAACACAATTACTTAATATATATAAAATTATAATACAATTGGCGCCAGAAAATGGTCTTCTATGGAGCTGCATTTAACTCTTTATAATCACCTGACTCTTTATGGTTTATTGACCTGAACTTAAACCCTAGATCCTTATAATGCTGTAAACTTGGTTCAATAAGACCACAGGCGGTTAAATATGGGCACAATATACCCATCGGAAGGATGTGATAGGCAGCATTCACGCTACAGCCTAAATACTGGGTCCAGATCCACCTGCACAACCATAGTGTTAGAAAATGCAGGACATATTGAGTTTTGATTGAAAAATAAAACAAACAGATTGCCCATTAAGTTGATGCTTTGGCAAACTTTTTTTTTATATAGAAAAGGTGTTGAAAACCTAATATAAAAACTGTGATTGTGGTCCTTGCAATGCAGATATGTTGCATCTTTCTCACACACCATCACCCTCATTTTATACTTTGCATAATGGTAATTTTTGAATGTAGTTTCTTTACGACAAATATTAGCAATTCAAAAAGTTGACAGTCGTAAATTTTAATGGTCCTTCTTTTTTCTCCAGGCACCACTTTGTGTGCAGGGTGTATTTATAAAGGGACAGAGATGCAACAGATTGCCTAGGTGCTCTGGTGCATAAGGGAGACTTGAGGCCAGCACAGGTTATAAATTCCATGGGTTCTTTATTTAAGATCCATAACGATACAAACACGTGTGTACTGTTATGAATCTTTAATAAAGAACCCATGGATTTTATGACCTGTGCTGGATTTTCTTACCAGGTTTGAGCAGTCTTGAATCAGACCTTTCCGGGCATGGCCTGTGTCCTAACTCCGGTGAGCTGGCATTCCTTGCCCTGATTGAGACTTGTGGCCACTTTGCTACATAAAATGGAGGCCCTGCTACAGTTTTTTCTTGGGGCCCACAAGCTTGAAGTTACACCTCTGAAAATGAAAGTGTGAAACGTGGTTTTGTGTTGCCTGTGGATGAACCGTGATATTAAATTTAGCTACCTCTTCATGGGTGTTTTTTCTTCTTGACATTACCTAGGGAATGTTTCTTCTCTTTTCTTGAGATTCGATAGTCATACGGATCTGTATGGGAAAGCAGATCTTTCGAAGATGACCTAAAGGAACCCATTGGCCAATAGACTACAATGTATGTACCAAACCCTTGATTTTTGTCGTCAGGTCATCAAACCTAAACTCAACTAGGTCAAATCAATTTGTCGAATGTATCCTATGGAGGATTAATGGCCAGTTGACGAAAGAGGGTCCATATTGCAGTAGGAAATCTCTCACTCAGGCACCATGAGGCAGCCACAGGCCATAATATTGACCAATGGGGGCTAACGTACATGGGCCTTGACTGAGCCTTGACAATTTTCTCAAACTCCAAAGAACTTTTAGATTTTTGACTAGTGCCTAGGTTGACAGTCTTAGCATCTGCTGAGGGAAAAAAAATTATATATCTGTGCATGTTTTGCAAGACAAAACTTAAAGGATTTTTTTTCTCAAACAGCTCATCTTTAATTCTAGTCCAATTGAGCATCATCCTAGGCTCACTCCGAATAACAGCCTATAAATTATGAATAATCTTGTACTAGACACACGATCGGCCCCCATGGGGCTTCTTTTTTTTGTCACTATGGGACAACATTCCTGGATGCACATCTTTCTTTGACCAGTGGAGGTTTGGGATTATTTAAGCCAACCTTTTTTATATTTATGAATCTGAACCTGCTCGAAGCCGTTATGACTTTGAAGAATTATGTATTCCTAAGTTTGACTTTCTGGAAAACATGTTTCGCATCTTATTCCAGCTATAGTCACTGGAGTGTCGTGGCTGTTGTGTATTAGTAAGATTTTTTTAAAGTCCTCCTGTTTTATTTATGGAATGTGTGCGTATATATGCTTTTTTTTCACCAAATTAAAGGGGTTGTCCCACGAAACATATTCAATGTTTTTTGAACCAGCACCTGGATCTGAATACTTTTGTAATTGCATATAATTAAACATGTAATATAGCCATTGAGCTATATAATTATTGAGGTTGTCCGTCCTTCTATATAGATGACCTATCTCAGTATATCAATATTAGACCAGCAGGGGTCCAACTCCTGGCACCGTTGCTGATCAGCTATTTGAAGAGAACGCAATGCTCCTGCAAGCGTTGCGTTCCCTTCATTGTTTACCTGGTCTTCATCGACATGGCAGCTGCGAGCAGGTGTAATTATGGCTCCTTCATTCCATTCACTTGAATGGGATGGATTGTTACTACAAATGCTCCTTCCAATTCAAGTTGGATAGGTTATCAATATCGGAAACTAGACAAGCCCTTAAAATGGATCTGCATGTCGTCATCTGCTGTTTGTTCTTTACCTTATTTCTCTGTCCACCTCAATAACATCGCTCAGGTGATTGCACATGCTCAGCTCCATCCTTCAACTGCCACAAGCATCATCTTCTTTTAGAAGCTAGAAGAGTTACAGGAAGACAGCTGCAGTAGAAAGGACACCCCCCCAAGATGTGATAGGACATCCTCTGAGCAGTAATAAAGAGAGAGATATAGCAAAAAGGACAACTCCCTGAAAAAGGACATTCCCCATGAGCTGTCAATCTTAACAAAATGTAGCAGAACGAATGGAGCAATGAATGGCTAGATCTCTGGATCCATGTGAGGTCCAGGGCTGGTTCTAGTTTTTTTTTTTTTTTAAAGAGATAGACGTGTACTATATGATGTTGGATTTCATTTTTGGTCGACACAGTGATTCCGTATTGTCTGAATGTAGTATCTACTTAGCTAGCTTTAAGAATATCTTTGACTTTTTGGACAATAAAGGCAGAGTCATAGCTGGTGAAGATCTAGTGCTCAGTGCCAGCAGAGGTGCCACAAGCCACTTTTTCTTTTGCTAGAGTAGCAAATTAAATTTGTGCCCCCTGGTGAAGGTGGCTTAGCGACACCTTCTGTTTTAAGGGTTTCTCAATGAGAACTTGACAATAGGGTGTCCCATTGCTGGATGAAGATTATTCCACCAGTATTGACCAATTTCAAGTCAAGAACGTTCTTTATAAAACTTGAGTGTACATTATTGGTATTCTTCATCCTTAGGCGGGCACACTGGTTCAGCTCTTGGGTCTTGAGTTTTGCACTGGGGTCCTGGCTTTGAATCTAATCATGTGCAACATTTCCACAGAGTTTGCATGAGTTTCCTCTGGGTTCTTTTGTTTCTTCCCACACTTCAAAAACATATAGATGGGTTCATTCAGAATGATAGATTTTGAGCCCCAATATGAACTCTAACCAATGTAAGAGACAAATCTGCATACACCACTGTGGAATATGAGAGCTCTATGTAAATGAAAAAACTTACCTTCCATGCATAACTTTGTATAGGGAAATAAATTGAACCTGGAAATAAGCAAAATGCTAGTGAGAACTTGTAAATCAATTGGGCAATTTTTTGAGATATTGTCCAATAAAGACGCCTTCATCAGCCACATGAAGTTTGCACTGGTGCCCCCCTGAATATCAAAGAACTCAAGACACAATTAGTGATCATTAGTTCATAGTCAAAGCTTGCAAAAATAAGAAAAGTGAAAGAACGGGCCATCCATGTTCATGCTGGACACCTTGTATGGTTGGAAGCCATCAGAAATTTCCTGATACATCCCCCACATCTTGCTCCATACTTAATGCATTCATGCACATTATGCATTTACCATGTCATTACTGTATTTCCCTCCTATATACAGATACTTTTCCTTGAGAGTTGCAATTAGTGCTAAGCATACTGTATACTCTTAAGTCGATTTTTTCCAAATTCCACCTGTAATGTGAAGATCTTCTGATTAGTAAACTTGAATCAGGCTTCCGCAAATCTAACTAATTTGCTTAAATGACTGCTCATGTTATCACCTGAGCTTAGATTTTGAGATGAAAGTCCCTAAAAGGCATATTATAAAACGTAAAGGGTAATGCTATAAAGAATTCAAAACGTATGCTTGATGCCAATCATGAGATGCTTCATGACCCTGCAATCTGGTAACTCTCGAACTCCTTAGTCTCTTAGAAGGGATTATCTACTCAAGAAACTCCTGGCTTCCAGTGGAAAATCTGTAACTAATCTAACCAATGCAAGATGCCACCATTTTCAGCAGGACTGGACAACAATCTAATTTGTATGGGGAGTTCCTGACGATCTCTTGAAAGATGATGTAAGGGGGAAGGATCGGACATTTTAGATTTCAACACCCGATCCTTTTGTTCTCCCGACAGATAAGCCACCACCATATTGGAGATATTGGACCTTCGTGGCTTTCTCCTCTCTCCCCACTGAAAAAACACATACTGGTCAGGCTGAGCCTGTATATATATGGGGAGTCGAAAGAGATAGAACCTCTTTTTCTGCTGGGGAAAGATATGTTTGGATGGAACAACTACTATATTTTTCAGACTAAGACACACTTTTATTCCGCCAAAAGTAATGGAAAAATTACAGCGCATCTTATAGTCCACGGGGAGCAGTGAGGGAAGCTCTGCACCAGTTGCTCTCATCCTTTCTGGTCTTCTTCTGGGCCCTGCTCTGCAGTGTGTCCTGACTGCGTACAGCGTCAGGACGTAGTGGACATAGGCGCGCACTATGACCTGACGCTGTGCGACATCAGTTTACAAAGCAGCATGGGCCAAAAAAAGAGCAGTGAGTAGTGGCTGCTCTGTCCAGAGCAAGCAAGGTCAGATAGGGATCTGAGGCAGGATAGGGATCTGATCTGAGGCTGATCGGAACTGATCTGAAGGTGATGGAGGTTGTTGGTCTGATCTGAGTTCTGATGGATCTTGGGGGTCTGAGGGACTAGTCTGAATCTGATGGAGCTTGGGTGTCTGATAACGGTCTGATCTGACGTCTGATGAAGAATGGGGGTCTGATTTGGGGGTCTTATGAGGATTGGGGGTCTGATTTGGGGGTCTTATGAGGATTGGGGGTCTGATCTGAGGTCTGATGAAAATTGTTTTTTCTTATTTTCCTGGTAGGTATGTCTTATAGTCCAGTGCGTCTTATAGTCCAAAAATATGGTAATTAATTGGGATTGAATTTTCTTAGCACGTGGCAATACATTGACTGACTGGGTGGCTGTTTTTAGAGAAGGGTTTATCAAATGTAGTTTCTTCTTAGTGCCCCTTCTACTGAATGGCTGAGGCCATGGTTATAGGCTGGGAATCCTTCCCAATGCACCACCCATTGGGCTCACTTGCAGGGTATCCAAGAAGAGAGAGACCCTGGCAAGACCAGACCACCAGAACCCTGGAGTTGTGGAGCGGGTGAACAAGGAGGCAGCGTTGACCACCAGGAGATGTGGATGGACCGCCGCCATAACAGTGATGCTCTAATTTCAGTTCAGTAGAAGATTGAGGGTGTCGAGGGTTTGCGGAAAGCTATCATTAGTCAGAGAGGTAATTAATATTCATTAGGATTTATGAATATATAAATATCCCCTAATTTTATTAACCAGACCCACACTTCGTCCTGTAACGATAAAGTTATTTCAGTAAACTCAAAAACCACGAAACAGACGTAAAAAAATGGATTCCCTTTTAAGTCATTAACAGATTGGTTTTAGAATTTATGTTACCAGAGCCCAACAAATCAAGTCTAAAAGCTTCTAAAACGTTCTCGCCTGAACCAAATTACTCATCCTCTCCTGCCGTAAAAGCCCTCAGCTAAAAACTGACCAAAGAATGTTAAATCTCTCATTATAGGATGGAGTCATTGTTCAAAGTGTCCCTAAATGAGATGAAACAATATTCACGCCAGGGCTGTGGACGATCGCCTTCATTTAAATTAGCCCTAATGATTGATTTTAAAGGACAGACGGAGAATATTTTTTTTCTTCCTTGAACGACTTTTTAACAATATCAGAATTCCTGGTTGATCCTTTTAGGAAATGCTTACTCGTCCGTGGAATTTCCTTTTTTTAAAAATTTGTTTTACAGGTATGTACAAAAAAAGGATTCATTGGGGGTCAATTACTATGCTGAAATACGCCTAAATTAGGCGCATTTCAGACACCAATAGAGGCGCAACGGTTACTTCCGTCGCTATCTGCGACTTCTTCCAGTATCTGAGGAAAGGGATTTAGGGGTTATTATATCAGACGACCTAAAGGTGGGCAGACAATGTCAGAGAGCAGCAGGTAATGCCAGCAGAATGCTTGGGTGTATAGGGAGAGGCATTAACAGTAGGGAGGTGCTCGTGCCGCTCTACAGAGCACTAGGGAGACCGCATTGGGAGTATTGTGTGCAGTACTGGTGACCAGATCTGCAGAAGGATATTCAGAGAAGAGCTACTAAACTAGTACATGGACTGCAGGACAAAACTTACCAGGAAAGGTTAAAGGAGCTTAACATGTATAGCCTGGAAGTAAGAAGAGACAGAGGGGATATGATAGAAACTTTTAAATACATAAAGGGAATCATCACGGTAAAAGAGGAGAGAATATTTAAAAGAAGAAAAACTGCTACAAGAGGACATAGTTTTAAATTAGAGGGGCAAAGGTTTAAAAGTAATATCAGGAAGTATTACTTTACTGAGAGAGTAGTGGACGCATGGAATAGCCTTCCTGCAGAAGTGGTAGCTGCAAATACAGTGAAGGAGTTTAAGCATGCATGGGATAGGCATAAGGCCATCCTTCATATAAGATAGGGCCTGGGGCTATCATAGTATTCAGCATATTGGGCATAAGGCCATCCTTCATATAAGATAGGGAATGGGGCTATTCATAGTATTCAGTATATTGGGCAGACTAGATGGGCCAAATGGTTCTTATCTGCCGACACATTCTATGTTTCTATGTTTCTATGTTTCCTGCTCATGCCAGGGCTAAAATTGTAGGGGTGGCGTGGGCCGGGAAGGGACGGGCTGGAAGGCCTGTCTCATTCACCATTTTCTAGGCCTGTTTTAGGCGTAGAAAAAGGTCTAAATTTAAGACAGCTCAGAAAAAAGCAGTCTTACATTTAGAACTGGTGCTAGATGCAGCAAAGTTATGGAGAGGCCTGCGCCTCTTCATAACTTTGGCAGATCCACTACCAATATAGGGCTTTATTAAGACCGGCGTCTAAAAAAAATTTGATGAGTCTTGTGAAGAGTTCAGCTTGGCAAGGACAGAATATTCTATAGCTGATTGATTCATGGGCATGGTGCTAGCAGCGGCAGAGGAGTGTGCTGACCTTGCAGGCGGCAGTGACATGTCCATTCATGGAGTTTTTGAAGATGGAGCTGTAGCTGAATGGCAGAATGTCGTGATATATGGAGGGGAACGTATCTAAATTTTGATTCACCGGGTGCATAGATTTAACATAATTCCTTGTAGCTTCACTTGGGGCTTTGGTTTAAGAAACTGCATCAAAAACTGTATTGAAAACCACATGTATGTTTCCAGGCTTCCGACAGTCACCCGACAGCCATTCCTCCAGACCCCTATGTCATCAGCGCATGCATGTGTTCTGAATGGGGGAAAGGGTGCAAAGCTGCTGGCAGCAGCTTATCTGCTTGAGAATGAAAGGATCAGGGATGTTGAAATTTAGCTGCCAATGCCATATCTCCCAACATCAGCCATTGGGAGAGAGTCGGAAGCCCTCCATATACATTAGATGATGGCTGATCTTGCTAAAATGTGCAGCATTCTGCTCCATGAGGCATAGTATACTGCAAACTGAAATGAAAACATCTTTCTATGTGATATATGCATTTACTGTATATGCTGTATGCACATAGTAATAACAGGCTATAGTCATAGCCACCACTAGATGGGGCTGGTGTCATGGTGTCACTCTCTAGATAAAGAGGAGGAAAGAACTTTCTAGTCAGTTGAGTTGAGTTGGGTTAAGTTGAGTTGGGTCACAAGTTAGAGTTTAATTCAGTCTATCCTAACTAGGGCTAAAGAGAGGAAACTCATGTATAGAGCTGACAGCTTAGCTCATCCTGGACCTGGTACCTTACAGGAAAAGGATGGAATAACTACACAAACAGACCAGATGAAAGAAGAGGTGTAGGGAAAGTCCAGTAGAGATAACTTTTCCCACAAGAACCTATTGACTCTATGGTGCCTGTGCACACCAAAGGACAGTTTGGCCCGCTGTGAGAATCTTCACATCCCAAGGTGGATTTTGTGGAAATGTACTGTGAGTACCACAAGCTGTTCGAAGAATGGAGCAGAAAAGTTTGCCTGCCGTCAGGGAGGACCGTCGTCTACGTTGCATTGCACTTATTTAAAATGTACCCCTCACTTCTGGATGTTTATGTCAGAGTCAGCTAGAGAAGCAGAGTGAGGAAGACTACTTTAAAGAGACACCTTTTGGCCTCTTAATTACCTGTGCAGCTGTGAGACCTGAAATTCTGTGTACCATCTACCAGTCCATGCATGCAAAGAACTGTCTGTTTGCATTTAAATTCGACAGTAAAGAACTGTTCTTCTGCACAATTGCCGCCTCATTGCTTCCTGCACTGCTACGACACTGCAAAGTGTGGGCATCACGACAAATGGGACCCTGCCTTGCACCTCAAAACCTTAACCATTAAGAGTTCCTCAACTGTGATCGGGTAAGAGAACCTTCCCCCGGGACACCACCCGGATGTTCAGAGCCATGAGTACAAGTACTACTACACCCATCCAGCCAACCGCACTTCTGCATGCCGTGCGGCCTGGTTGCTGCACATGTCCTATCAGCCCAACCCTTAGTTAGACCCCTGCGAGTGGAGACAAGTGACAGATCACTGAAAGAGAGTTGCTCAGTGAAGGAGCAGGATCCTCCAGCAGCACAGAATATTTCAGGAGAAGAGTGTGGGAGGCAGTGACTCGTTTGAAGGTCAGGACTCTATTGGATAGTGACCATGTCATGATATGAGGACAAGTATGGAAATGTGGAAGGTCACTGACTTAATGGTACATAGGGAAGGAGCTGGGCCCTCCAGCAGTACAGAGTATTTCAGGAGATAAGCGTGCTGACCATGTGGGAGACAGTACCTTGTGGTACGACAGTATGAAGTATGAAGGGGAATTGAGTCATGCAGGCGTTGCCCAGGATTAAAAGAACAATTGAATTCTTCAAGAAACGGCGCCACTCCTGTCCTTAGGTTGTGTCAGGGGCGCAGTCGCTACCGGGCCAAGGAGCCTGAGGGGGCCCAAAGACCCTTGTGGTGCATAGGAAGACACCGGTATTATAGAAGTTGCATGCTGGTCAAGTTACACTTCTGGCTGAAGCTAAGGGGTTAGGTCAACCGTTTGGCATGAGGTGGGGGGGGATGGCAGCTCAACACTATTGAAGTGAATGAGACAGAACTGTAGTATCCGACACAACCTGTGGACAGGGGTGGAGCTGTTTTGGGAGTAAGAGTATTTCAGGGTCAGAGAGGGTGAATGGTGATGAATAAGGAGTCACAGAGGGCTAGCGATAAATATCAAACTTCCAACAGCACAGAGTGTTTCAGGAGAGGGGTATGCTGAATTTGCAAGAGGCTGCCATAGACTGGACTGTGGTGTGCTAAATGATTGGAATTCTGGATCCTTTTTTTTTCTATATCAGGATCTCCTGAAGTATTAGTCTATCAGATTATTAGATTATTGCTGCACAAGTGCACATTATAATTAGAAGACTTTGCTTTTGATATCATTATACAAAAAAAATCCAGAATTTAGAATTAACAAATATTCCAAATTCTGAAAAGATGCATAAAATTGACTGTTGAGGGCTCAGAACCAAAAGAGTAAAATTCAAAAACTAAAAATTGGAATTGTAAAATTGTACAGAAACAAACAATAATATAATATTATAAAATATTAATAATAATAATAATACTTATATAATACTCTGTCTTTTAATTTTTTGCAGGTCGGATTAAAGGAATTAATACAACATACCTGTACATACTGGAGATTCAGCTGCAAACATTAAACTAAAGATGTCAGCAAAAGCAAACAGATTCCATGAAAAAGTTCTCCTTAATGACTGTATTAACATCAATATAAATTGGAGATGAAAGTCTTTCTGAAAGGTGATGCAATTTAAAATAAATTAGTTACTTCTTGGCGTTTGCATCGAACTCAGTGAATCAGAAAGATGGAAATTAATCAGTCATTTATTTTTGCAGACTATTATCTTTAAAAAAATGTGGTGATAGAAGAAAAAGATAAAAAAAAAAAATCACACAAAGAGAGGAGGGAACAATGAAGATTCAGCCTAAATTTCCTTTATATTTTGTTTTGTTTATATAAATTTCCTTTATAGCAGATTAAGGCAGTGGCTTAAAGGGGAATTCATCGTGTTGAAAATGGTGTCAAATCTCTGGCAGCAGCTTATAGAGCAGGAGGAGCTGAGCAGATTGATATATAGTTTTGTGGGAAAATATTCAATGTAACTCATAATTTATTCATTTAAAGGCATTGTGCAAAATTAAAATGGCCACTTTATGCCGAAAGCGACCCGACACCTGTCCATGGGTTGTGTCTGGTGTTGTTCCCTTAAAGTGAATGGGGCTGAGCTGTAATACAGACACACTATGGAAAGGTATGGTGCTATTTTTTGAAAGAAAGCAGCAATCCTCCTCTAGTCCTGAACAGCCCCTTTAAACCTCTGCTGACTTTGGGCTTTAGAGTCCAATGGACGGTTATATCAGTGATTGACAGCTGTCTATTACATTGAAGGCTGTCACTCACTGATTAGGACCACCCACCAATTATGATGCCCCGCCCATGAATCCTGATGGCCTGCCCATGAATCTTGATGGTCCCCCTGTAAATCTGGATGGTCCACCCACAAATCCTGATATCCCGCACACAAATCCTGATGGCCGCACACAAATCTTGATGGTCCCCCTGTAAATCTGGATGGTCCACCCACAAATCCTGATATCCCGCACACAAATCCTGATGGCCCGCACACAAATCTTGATGGCCATGCTCAGGAGATTTTGTGAGTGATCATGCTGGTCTTTCTTCAACCTCAGAGCAGGACTTTGGGAGGGTAGCATGCGCCTTCCTTTATAATGCAACATAGAAAATCTAAGGGGGGGGGGGGAGTGCAATCTCCTTAAAAAAGCATTTATAACCCATTTTCTGGAACACTCACCAATCACTGTTACCCAATTCATCCCGACCATGAGATTAGGGGCTTGAATGGAGTGCTGGTCAAACAAGCGCCCTTCTGACCCAGCCAGAAACAGTCAAACTCCATACAAGAAGGCAAAGCATCCTGGTCTGTCTCCTAGCCGGAGCTGTAGAGTAGAATCCTATGGGTCCCATAGAAGACAGAGTTACTTTGTGCCACAAACAGTGCCACACCTGTCCACAGGTTGTGTCTGGTATTGCAGTTTATCTTCATTGAAATAAATAAGCCTGGACTGCAATACCTGACACAGCCTAAAGAGAAGAGTGGCGCTGTTTTTATAAAAATCCTTTTTTTATATCCTAGAAAACCTTTGACAGTAACCTTTCTTGTATATTTATAGACTGATGCTACTTCTTGAATCTATAACAGATAGATATGATCCTTAAAATTTCTTAAAGGGGGGGGTCTTCTGATTGATAGCGTTTATATGATTTCTTTGCTTTTCATCAACGGAAGCTTTAAAAAAATGTGCATGTGCATGTCTATACTGTGTGGCTGTTAATGGCCTCGCATGCGCAGGGAAGCAGACTGCTCCGCCTGCTCTAGCTAGTAATATCAGCACCTTGATACATAATATGTCAGCTGGTCTAGTCCCACTGCTGAGAAAGCTGTGAATGTCCAGAGGAGCAGACTGTTCAGACAGCGCTATCTCAACACTGACACAAACAGTGTGGTTAGCTGGTCTCTTGCCCTCTTCTAAGAAAGTAGCATATGCGCAGGGAAGCAGACTGCTTAGCCGGCAATATCTGTGTAATAACAGCACTTTGATACAAATGGTGTTGTAACTGGTCTAGTCCCACTGCCAAGAGAGCAGTGCATGTGCAGAGAAGCAGAATGTTCATTCGGCTCTCTCTCTTAAATACCAGCACTTTGGTGTTGTCAGCTGGACTAGTCCCACTCTTGAGAAAGCTGCACATGCGCAGTGAAGCAGACTGTTCAGCCAGCAATATCTGTGTAATACCAGCACTTTGATACAAATGGTGTTGTAACTGGTCTAGTCCCGCTGCCAAGAAAGCAGCACATGCGCATTGAAGCAGACAGATCATCCGCCAATATCTCTTTGGTTTTGTTAGCGGGACTAGTCCCACTGCTGAGCTTTCCTACGCATGCGCAGGAAAGCAGACTATTCAGCCGGCCCTATCTCTGTAATACCAGCACTTTGATACAAACGGTGTTGTTCAGGTACTTTCAAACTTGCGGCAGGCTGTTCTGCCGGGTGAAGAGCCTGCCGGATAGCCATGCCGCAAGTTTGAAAGTACCCTTAGCTAGTCTTGTCCCACTGCTGAGATGTTGCACCTGCACAGTAGAAGACTGCACACTCCAATGAGAAAGCTGGGGGAAAGCCCGATGAGTGAACTCTGTCAAACCCTTTCAGGAGGTTGTACAGGATTCTGATATCGATGGTCAATCCTCAGAATAGGCCTTCAGTATCAGACCATCAGGGGTCCTACAACCCATACCCCTACGGTCAGCTGTCTGCAACAGGTTGGCTCCAGAACTACACAGCTCTATTCATTGCGTAGTGGACGGAACTGGTGACTCCTGTGCAGCTTCCATCTAAGTGAATGGTAACCTGCTCCATGTAGAGTGTCAGAACCCCGCCAATCTGATATAAATGGCCTATCCATAGAATCAAAATCATGAACAACTCCTTTAAAGTCTATCATACAAAATCTCTTTTCTTTTCCAGAAACAGCTCCACTCTTGACATCAGGCTGTGTACGGTATTGCAGTTCTGCTAAATTCATTGAAAGCTGCAATACCAGACTCAACCATGGACAACGGTGATGCTGTCTCTGAAAAACCAGAGCTTATTTGATCTCTCTTATATTCCCTTGTGAAATGTAGTATTAAAAATAAAAAACAATGTATTAGACTATATCAAAGCGATTACCGCAGCTACGCTGAGGTTTACTACACTCCAAAAAGGGGTTGTTACCTCCGAAGGCATCAAAGTATCGAGCCGGTGAAACACACTTTTATATTTTCTCAACAATTCTTAGAAGGTATAATTTGGGTTTTGTGATATATTTTTCCTTTCTATTTTTTTTATAGATTTTTTTTACTCCTACTAAAGTCTGTCGAACCTGGAGAAAGAGAGAGAGTCAGACGTGTGTATAACTGTACGCGCAAATTTAACTTAAATCTGTAATTTTTTTCCCAGCATTTCCTCAGAGAAATTAGATATTCTATTCACTGCATAAATTTTCAGGTTTTGCTAGCACGACACTCAGGGTGTTGAATTTTTTATGACAAAAATGCTGTAATAATTGTTGAACAGATGTAAGTGTTGGAGAGTGGGCTCTGCCAGACCTCATGAAACCTCTATTAGCATCTTAACCCCGTCGCTGCCGCCGCAGCACAAACAATGGCTCCAATCAGTAGGCGTCACCGTTATGCCTGTCTGTACGTGAATTAAAAAAAATAATTAAATAAAATCTCCTGAGAATTATATCATTTTTTGTAGGTGTTACATATGATTATATCTATCTATCTATATATAAAGCAATAAAAAATATATAAAAATGACAAAAAAATTGAAACATGCAATATAATAATAGTAATAAAATAAATAAATAATAAAAACAATAAAATAAATAAATAATAAAAATAATAATATTATTAATAATAATAATAATAATAAAATGACCCCAGGTAACCTATTCTCTCCCGGAGGAGAAGTTGTCAGCTCTCCTGTGTGGAAGATGTTAATTTTATAAATGAATTGACTTGTGAAAAAAGAAATGAATCTTTAGTGTAATGACTTGTACAAGTGACAAAATGGGGTCAATATGTGCCGTCACATTACATATTTTTTTTTTAATCTCTAATATTTAAGGGTTAGGTGCTGCAAAAAAAAAAAAAAAATATTCTTAAGCAAAGCGATGAATAGTCAGCATTTGCACATTACAGGGTCCTCTGCGGCCCCCCTACTGAGCAGGATCTCATTAGGGATTGAGTAAGATTTTGTCCAGTAATTTCGAAACATGCAAATTCCTGTGAATCGGAGGTAAATCAGTGGGAGATGACAAACGACATGAGAGGAGGCAGCAGTGACAGCTCGTCAGGAGTGTAACCACACAACAGACCAAGTGGCAACTCCAACGTTGCCAACAGACCCGCCAGAGGAGAGTGCCATGGAGACAGCTGTCTGTATATAAGGAGAGGAAGCTTCTCTCTCTGCATGGGTCTTGCGATGCCATCCGCAGAGCGATAAGTGGCATTACTAAGTGGATTTGGGAAGTAGCAGACAATAGCAGGTCCAAAGCCATAATAAATGTCTTGGGCACGGTAACATAAGCGAATGTGAATATCAGAATGCTCAGTCCGTAAATCAAATGCAGATAAGAATAATATCCAATTATATTTGTTCTGTCGGATGACATGCCTTAAAGGGGCTTTGAAACTGTCCCGATGAGTTATTTTAGATGACAGTGATGCCAGTTTCTTTTGGCATTCCATGATTTATATTTAGTGCCCCCTCTTTTCCCGCTGCTCCAATGGCTTTCCAGGATTCTAACATCCATCTGTATGCAATAAAAATGGTAACTGGTTCCCATCAGGTATAATATGAGTTTCAAATAACACAATGTGAACAATAAAACATAATGCAGACAGTTCAAGTCACAAGTCACTGCCTGCTGCAAAATCAACATATTCCTTTCTTGCTATTATCATTCCCATGATCTCCTTATGACCAATCATGGCCAACATATTCCTTCTTCACTTGTGCTTCAGTCACATGTTATACTGTACCCACTAGTATCCAAAAGCTGGACAGGTTACTGCCTCCGATAAAAACAACACGTATTTATACTGCTGTTGTCATTATTTTCATCATATCATTAACTACAGGATGTCCAACATCCCTTTCTATGTTAACTTATCTATCACATGTAGTCCTGTTTTCATTAATTCCACAAATGTGGACAGGTCACTGCCTCCTACAAGAGCAACATACACCTCTCCTGCTGCTGTCATTATTTCCATTGTCTTATTTACTACAGGATGTTCAACGTCCCTTTCCATGTCAACTTATCTATCCATGTAGTCCTATCTTCATTAATACCACAAATGTGGACAGGTCACTGCCTAATACAAGAGCAACATACAACTGTCCTGCTGCTGTCGTTATTTCCATTGTCTTATTTACTACAGGATGTTCAACGTCCCTTTCCATGTCAACTTATCTATCACATGTAGTCCTATCTTCATTAATACCACAAATGTGGACAGGTCACTGCATCCTACAAGAGCAACATACACCTCTTCTGCTGCTGTCATTATTTTCATTGTCTTATTTACTACAGGATGTCCAACATCAGTTTCCATGTTAACTTATCTATCATATGTAGTCCTGTTTTCATTAATACCACAAATGTGGACAGGTCACTGCCTCCTACAAGAGCAACATACACCTCTGCTGCTGCTGTCAGTATTTCCATTGTCTTATTTACTACAGGATGTTCAACGTCCCTTTCCATGTTAACTTATCTATCACATGTAGTCCTGTTTTCATTAATGCCACAAATGTGGACAGGTCACTGCCTCCTACAAGAGCAACATACACCTCTCCTGCTGCTGTCATTATTTCCATTGTCTTATTTACTACAGGATGTTCAACGTCCCTTTCCATGTCAACTTATCTATCACATGTAGTCCTATCTTCATTAATACCACAAATGTGGACAGGTCACTGCCTCCTACAAGAGCAACATACACCTCTCCTGCTGCTGTCATTATTTTCATTGTCTTATTTACTACAGGATGTTCAACATCCATTTCCATGTCAACTTATCTATCACATGTAGTCCTGTTTTCATTAATACCACAAATGTGGACAGGTCACTGCCACGTACAAGAGCAACATACACCTCTCCTGCTGCTGTCATTATTTTCATTGTCTTATTTACTACAGGATGTTCAACATCCCTTTCCATGATATCTTTTCTATCACCTATGGTCAAAAGAAAAGAGGCGCACAATAGGGTGATAATGTTCTGTAAAGGTAAGTATTGTGCTCCAAAATGGGAGGCTCACTTTGAGGGGTTGTGCAAACCTTAGGCACAACTCTAGAAGAAGCTTGCCTCAATGTTGTAGGGTGGATCCCAGGAAAGTTGGTATGAAGCAACAGATGTCGTTCTTCTTAACAGGCATGCCTGATTCCCCAAGTAGATTTGGAAGTTCTCACAAACAGGAGAACATCCCTCGGGATTAGGAACCAGCCAGAGGATCCAGGTTGATGCAGGTTATTGATGATTTATGGAGCAGAATAAAACAACGCGTTTCGGGGAGTTATCTCCCCTTCATCAGGTAAAAACTGCATATAACCTACTGGGAATTGAAGCAGATATATATATATCTACACATAGTAACACATGAAAAAAAAAAAACACCTTAAATAAGTGGTCAAAGGTCAAGGGGCGTGGGGGTTGTCCAGGGGTGTAAAGGACATTCCCCCCACAACAAACACAAAATAAAAACCAGACTGATAAAACAGACATGCGGGTAGATAAAATCCAAACAGACATTGGTGGTACAAGTGGTTGACCACAGAATTTATTAAAGCATATTGGAATAATATCAATATAGAAAATGCTGTGGAGAGTCACATGATCACTGCCGAGATCATGTGACTGCAGAGAAGATCATGTGACGTCTAAGTAACTAGGCACTGAGCGCACATACTCATCCAGACGGATAAAATGTACCATCAGATATGAGGACCTAAGAGGAGGGGATGCCGGGGAGCGGAGCGCTGCGATCACGTGACCGCAAAGGCAGTCACATGGGGTGCACGCTGCTAGGTATTCAGACGCTGATGCCTGAGGCAATATCTCGGGTTGATCATAGAGAAATGTCAGAAGACGCTGTGGTTCTGGTTGTGACATACGTGTCCCTTAAATGGGAGAAACGTGGATGGTCGTTATTAGTAAAAATATAAATAAAAATATAAAAATGAATGAATGGCAATGAATAAAACAATGAGTGTCCTTACGATTTAGCCTAAATGAAAAGGTGGGGAAGAAGGATCACAAATATGTGATTGGATAGTTACATAATTTGATGTGATCAAAGGTATTACTACATAGGAAGGAGGGTGACATTCAAGGGATTAGTATATTATAAGACTAGAAAAAGGGCTGCCGGCAGTAAAAAATATAATGTATAAACCATAAATATGACTTAAAATGTAGATGTAAATATAAATATATATACACATGCATATGTATACAAACACCGATACGTACACATACCCACATATACACATGAACTTAGTAATGGGCAAGGCCGGGAAAGTTGACGATGGTAATATAAAATATATATAATGTAATAAATAAATAATAACCATATTGAAATAAGTAAATATAATGGATAAACAAAATGAGCAATAATGACACAATGTTCAGGTATCGAGAACGTGATTTACAGATTCATTTCAAAAGCCTCATTCAAACCGTGCGGGTTAAGGCAACTGAGTTTATACATCCGAAACATCTCCCTTCTTCGTAGTGTTTGGATGGCGTTTCGGCAGCCTGGGGTAACTTGCTCTATTGGTGTCATTTTGAAACTGGAAAAAAGGCCCTGTTGGTGTACTGCTGCATGTCTGGAGACACTGTGTTGGAGATACTTTTTCTTGACGTTGGACCTGTGTTTGTTGAGTCTATCACATAGGGTCTTGAATCTGGATAGTCCGTCCTATATACTGCAAGCCACACGGGCATTCCAAAGGGTAGATGACATTGGCTGATCCACAATGTAGATAACTTTTGATCGGAAATAGATTACCGTTCACGTTGCTACGGAAAACAGTGGATGTACATATGGAAGTGCAACAGAGGCACTTAGGGAGATGGCATTTGGTGCTGCTCAATGGTTGCGCTGTAAGAGCTGAAGATGGGGTGTTCTGTCTGTGAGGTAGTAAGTAGGGGCCAGAATGTTCTTGAGGGTCTTGGCCCTCCTGAATGTCAGTGGGGGTCGGGTAGGCAGAATTTTGGCTAGGTGAGGATCCAACTTGAGAATATGGCAATGTTTGGAGAGTACGGCCCTAATGTCATTATGGTGACTGTTGTAAGTGGTGATAAAATTAATACTCCATGTATTCTTTTTGCTGTTGCCGCTTCCTGTCGTGTTCTTCAGCGGTTTCTCTTCACTGTTGTTTTTAGATAGACAATCACTCTGTGAAAGCACTTTAGCTTTGTCATATGCTGCTTCAATAATTGTGGGCGGGTATCCTTTTTGGAGTAATCTTTTGCGAATGGTTTCACTCTGAACGGTGAAATCCTCCTCTCTAGAGCAATTTCGTCTCACCCGTCTGAACTGGCTAAAAGGGATGTTTGTCTTCCACTTTTTATGGTGGGAACTGGAGTAGTCTAAATAAATATTACAGTCGACTCTCTTAAAGAAAGTGCAGGTCACTATTTTATCTGTACAGGTGCTTAATTCCAAGTCCGGATATTCAATTTTTGTAGGGTCATGTGTCCCCGATACTTGTGGTAAGTGGTAGCATTTAGGTGGAAAATGAAGTTGCCAATGTAGGTAATGTCACCATTCCATATAAATATTAAATCGTCGATATAGCGACGATAAAAAATAATATTGTCCACCTAGAATTTAGATTTGTAGATGAATGTGTCTTCATAAACCCCCATAAAGAGATTTGTGAAACTCGGGGCGAAATGCGTGCCCATCGCAGTCCCTTTAGTTTGTAGGTACAGAGTGTCTTCAAAAGTGAACATGTTGTGCGTCAGGATGAATCTGATGCAATCTACAATGAATGTTCTCTGTTCTTCTGGTAGTAGCGGGTCGTTGTCCAGAAATTGTTTGGTACATTGGATGCTTAGATAGTGCTGAATATTGGAATATAAGGCCGTGACATCCAAGGTTAACCAATGGTAGGAGTCTTTCCATCTGATATGTTGTAGGGCCTCAATGAGGGAAGAGGAGTCTCTAAGGTAGGAGGGTGAGTCTACTACGTATTTTTGTAAGAGAACATCGACATAATGGGAGAGATGATATCCCCGAAATGATGGGATAGCCTGGTAAATTAGTGCTGTTCTTGTGAATTTTGGGTAGATGGTAAAACGCGGCTGTAACAGGGTCTGTGACTAGAATCTACTCCTGTTCTTTTTTGCTGAGTATGTGGGATGCTGAACTGATAAGAGATTTGAAGGCTAAATAATGCTCTGTTGCTGTAAATAGTACCTGGTGTTTTTAGCCGTTGTCTTTTAAGGGTAAGTTTCTTAATGAAGTGATATAAGTCCAAAATAAGGTCAAACAGGATGTCTGATTTCGAGAACCAATTTTCATACAGAGTAGCTAGCAGATACAAAGAATGTTCTTCTCCATTTTGGAGGACTCAGCGTCTCTGTGCACTTATATAATGTATTAGACCATTCATTTTAGTAGGCACCATGTAATGCTTTATGCCTCCTGTGGGGGAGCTGCAGGGAAACTAAATATTGCTGATGATTTCTTCTGCAGATTACAGTTGATTTCTAGACCCTGTTATCATATTTTATTTATTTATTTATATTTTTGGGGGAGGGGGCAATCCTTTTAACTACAGATGAGCAAAGCAATTGTAACAGGAAATAAGCCTCCCGAAACAGTGACTTCCTGGTGCCACTGCTCAAGAAATGATCCCCTCCGCCAGACGAGATACCTGGACCATGTCAATCTCATGCCTACGCTGTTGCTCTGAGTATCTGTGAAAGTGCCGAGGATCGAATGCTGCTACCTGAGCAGCGTAGATACCAACAGTGCATGTACCACTGGCTGAAGTCTAGGTACACCCAGAAGCTGAGGTGGTGCACCTCAATACAAAGCTGCCTCGTCCACTTCCAGGTGTCCCTAGATGTCAGCAGCACATGTAGCAGCAGTAGACCCACTGTGCTGATACTCAGAGCAATGGTGCAGGCACAAGACTGACAGGGCCAAGTTTATCAAGGGAGAAGGGGAGTCTATTGAGCTGCCAGCCTTCCTGTTTCAAAACGTGAGTTCAAAAGATTTGAGAATGAATAAGCTTAGGCAGGCTAAGGGAATAAATATATTTACTAAGTGTGATTAAATAGAAGATAAGACAGACAAATCACATACAGAATAATAGAAAGTAAATACATCACTAGCCTAAACATGCAACATGCAATATGGGGTGAGACTCGGTTGGTCATGCTATAACACATGGCTGTCTACCACGTTATAACACATGACCGACACCCAAGGGTGTACAAAAGATAGGGAAAATAAATACTTACATCCTACCTAGGATGAAGCTGTAGGTGGTGTCCCCCCAATGTATGTGTGTCACAGAGTTTAAACCTTTTAGCCCTTCCTCCAGTGTTCAGTATGCATGTCTCTGAGATCACTCAGAAATGTGGTCTTATCAGCACAATGGGGGATGGGTACTACATTACAAGGCACGTCATCACACAGAATGGTAATAATAAAAGGAAACAGAATTAAAGGGACTTCCCTTACAATACACTTTCTCCACTCTAGGAGGCTGATTTTTAATACATTTGATTCATTAGAATAAATTTGCTCACCTCTACGTTTAACCTTTGTTAAACGTACTTTGTAATGTAGATGCATTGTCCTTATCTTTCGTCTTAGTTCATGATATAAAGATGTTGGCCACTTTTGAAAAAAGTTACTTTTTGTTACAAAAAGGTTTTTTGTTTTTTTTCAAAGCTGCTCATCGTGTGCTACCTCCTGATATCAAACAATATTATGCATGAGGCCTATGAGACCTTTGCTCGTTGCTGAATCAACCACAGCCCATAACAAGGCTTATGGTTACTCTAACGATTGCTCAACTAACTTCAATGTTTCCCTAGGTGCTAAAAAGTTGTGGGAAACTTATGATGATAGCAAGTTGGTATTCTTTAGACTGTAGTGCAACTTTTTTCCCAATGTGTCACCAAGAAGTCACCATGTAGCCCCAGCCTTGACCTTCTCTATTGGCATCAGGGTGTGTCGAAGTTACTGTACTGCACACGACCCACTTGCGCGCCCGTATCATGTTTTAAAAATCAGAATGCCGAGGTACAGAACAAGGCGGCATGTGGTGTCACAGTGCAGTGTAAGGTACAAGATGAGACGGAATTGAATATTTATATCAACATGACACTGCTCTACCTTGTGGAGGCTCGTCGTACGGTAATTATTTTGCATTTCTGGTGATGAACAGTGGGGGACTGCAGACATTGCTGGCGATATCATTCTTGCACTGCCTTGTGCCCGTGTTGTCATCTTTTCTTCTTAGAAGATAAGGTGCCCACAATCTGAGTTTCCATAAAAATTATATGCCTGTCAAACCCCCCTCAGGTTATAATGTATATGTTATAAATGCAACCTATTTTACGTGTATGACCTCAATTAATATGTAGTGTATATATTAACATATAAAATATCAGAAGGTCTAAGGAAGCAGAAAAACATCCGCGAAATCCCAAATTTATCAAGTTAACTTAGAAGGGTTCAAGAGTAGAAAAACATGGCTTCTTTCTTCTCTCCACACCTGTCCATAGGTTGGGTTGGGTATTGTAGCTCAGTCTCATAGTAACATAGCAACATAGTTTATAAGGCTGAAAAAAGACATCTGTCCATCCAGTTCAGCCTATTATCCTGCAAGTTGATCCAGAGGAAGGCAAAAAAAAAAAAAAAAACTCTGTGAGGTAAAATCCAATTTTCCCCACTTTAGGGGAATGTTTGTGTACAAACCCTCTTTCCCCCAGACGCAGAGGACGCAAGGATATCTCTTTCACATTAAAGGAGTTGAGCTGCCATACCAGATGGAAACCAGGGGACAGGTATGGCATGAAGTATGTTTTCTAATTCAGGACAATCCCGTTAAGTTGTCTTCATCAAACACATTGTAATGGAACCATGGGTCTTCACCAGGTGAGTGGTCAATGAGAGAGCTCATAAGACAAGACGAGAATGTAGCCAGTGGTCATAGCCTGGAAAAGAACAATAGGTATGAATGGTCACAAAGTTGGCATCCAGGAACAAAGTTGACGTCAAAGTCAGGGTCATTAGGAGTCAAGGTCAGTGCAAGAACAAGTTCCAGGAATGGGTCTGAACCTCAATCAGCAGGTGAGGCACGGAATGTCGGATGTCCAAATAAGCCCGCATCGGAGACCGGTTGCCTGTCATTGCCATGGTGAGGAAGTGAACTTGATTCAGCAAGGACATAGCTGATATGAGAACCGATGAAGGAGGCGTTCTAGCGACCTATCAAAGCCATCGGCTGAAGCTGAGGCAAAACTTATAAACTGTCCTTTGTCATGTTCCGGCCCTGGCAGGTGGAGCATGACACAAGGATTCAAAGAAGACTAAATAAAGAATCCTTTGACAAGCTCTGCTCCCATCAGGCCTTCATCAGGCCAAATCCAGTCCATCAATATTGCCTGAAGTGTTCCTTTATTAATTAGCAAACATTTGTCAAGGATCCTCAAACTACTAGATTAATGTTATGACTTTCCGCTCATAGGATCCAACGCCACAGTCAATCTTGGTGCACCACTTTAATTTTACTTGTGGAACATGTACAGTATTAGCAAGAAGCTATGGGGCGTGCAAAAGTACAAAACATTTGGGCACTCTCAGACACAAGGGCCTTGGTAAAAGCGCCCAGACCCTCGTGTCTGAGAGGGCCCAGAGGTCCCCCTGCCTCACCAGGATTATAAATGGCACATGACCGCTTGGGGGTCAAGATACAGATTTTGTGTTGGAAAGCTGTATGCACATGTAATGAATAGGGAAGCAGCAAAGAGAGGATGGGAAGTATAAGAAACTAAAAAGAAGACAGTTTTATATGTTCCTTTGCTAAAAGGGAGCAGTAAAAAATAATTCTAAATATTAATCATGATTTTTGTTTTTACTTTTACTTTAAATTATTATATTATTTTTTATTTATTTTAGCTTATTATTTGTTGTCATTATTTTATTTATGTTTTGTTATTATGATTATTTGTACTTTTATTTAATATTCTATATAGTTTTTTTATATTTGTATTTTATTTATTATTATCAATATCATTACTATGATTATTGTTATTATTGTAACTTATTATTTCATAAAAGTTAAAATTTATTATTTAATTAAATTAATCCACTTTAAACTACATCAAATGTAAAAACTTCCCATCAGACAGTGACCTCCTCTCTTTATATTTGGATCACGGAAAAGATTTTCAGCGTCTTAGCATTGGCGCACTCCACGCTATGGTAGCAGATATGATTCTTCACTAACTGATCAAATATGTTCTTTTTTCTATTAAATTAGATATGCAAAACAGAAGCGAGTTCATTGATATAACATTTATAATTACCAAATGCAAACTGTCCTTTGTCACAAACATGAAAAATAGAATATTATCTAGCAAACAATCCTTCTGTCTATTGTTCGGGCGGTGGGGAAGCAGGGGCACAATGGAGGCTTTTCATACGGCGTTTACAATGCATCAGAGGAAATAAAAGATATTTGTTTTTAAATATGAATACTACTAGCATCAATTATGAGCAAAAGTGAAGATTATCATTTAATAGTCAGGAAGCTCATTTGCATTTTCACATTTCCAAGCTTTCCTACATCCAATAATTATTTTATTACTCCCATTTATGCATATTCTGCTGGATTCTGAAATAGTAATAATCAGTTTCTATTTCATAAATTAGACACAACAGGCCCGGCTTTGGAGATGAACATTTCAAAATTTTCAGACACTCCATGACATCATATCAATATTTAAAAGCATTTTATGAATATTTTCCAGCCTGTCCAAGTTCATTAGAGGTGTTCATCAAGCCTGACTTTGTGCAAAAATTCCCTAAAGAATTTCAGGTCTTCGACCAGTTTGCAAAGAAAATGCCGAACTCTGCTGTGTATGTGTCTGCCACCAAACACTGTCTCCTCTGGAAATGAGAAGCACATCTGTAAATGTTACAGAAATCTCAAACTAATAAAATAATGATCTAATAATGTTGCAAATATAATTTTAATAATCTGAAAAAATAATTATATAAAATAACAATAATTTATTATTTTAATATGTTTTTATCCCCACATCTATTGATTCTATCTATCTATCTATCTATCTATCTATCTATCTATCTATCTATCTATTTTATCTATCTACCTATTCTATCTATCTATCTATCTATCTAATCTATCTAATCTATCTACCTATTTTATCTATCTATCTATCTATCTATCTATCTATTTTTATTATTATTATTATTATTATATTATGCTACTGGGTTCCCAGAGTCTTATGTCACTTAAGGTCTCTTAACACCAGACGACAGAGCAGCAGATTATCGGGGAGGAAGCGTTCCTCCATGACAATTACCTGCTCGCTGGTGGAGGAGACTACTGCATTTACATGCAGCGATCTCCTCCACAGTATGGGGGCATTGATCACTAATGCCATCGCTCTTCTCCGTACTGACTCGTTGTTTCCTGGTAGAAGATCGTGTTTGCACAGGACAATCTGATAAGCTTTGTGTGTGTACAAACGATGGGATTACCCGATGAACGAGTGATTCACTGGTTCATCGGGTAATCGGGTAACAGTTACACCACCAGATAATTGCTAGTAATGAGTGTTCCTACCGTCCTAGAACCCTTTAGAGTCATGAGAGGGCGACCATAATGAATGCCACTAGGCACAATTGCTTTCCCCAAGACCATAAAGGATTTATCCACCTTTCATCCAGTTTTTGATGGTGATTCATTGCATCTACAGAACTAAAATAAAATAAAAATAATGAAGGAACTCCTATACAGACCTATGTATCTCCATGGTAACAGACTACAAACAAAACCTGTGTAGTCAGATCCTGATGTCATACTTCCTTTCATCTGTCTCCTAATTCTTCCTAACATACTTTAGGAACAGATTAAAGGGGTTCTCTGGGATTTAAAGGGGATCTCACTTCAGAAAGTGGCATTTATCATGTAGACAAAGTTAATACATGTCACTTACTACTGTATTGTTATTCTCCATACTGCCTCCTTTCTGGCTGGATTTATTTTTCCATCACATTATACATTGCCCCTTCACATAGATTAATGCGCCGCCCGGACCTGTGACGTCATGAAGGAGCGCCGTGCAGGTAAGTACACTGCTGCAGAGTTCTTACCATGGCAGCCAGGACTTCAGTAGCGTCCTGGCTGCCATGGTAATCGATCGGAGCCCCAGCTTACACTAGGGCCCCGATCAGAACTGCTGCTGCGCATGCGCAGAGCTAAACGTCGGATCCGGAGATGCGCCGAAACAACGTTTAGCTTAATGCCAGATCCGGATTAATGCACTTCAATGGGCATTAATTCCGGATCCGGCGTTACGGCATGTCTTCCGGATTTTTGGACGGAGACAAATCCGCAGCATGCTACGGTTTTGTCAACAGCCAAACAACGTTCATATACTGAACGGATGACATCCCGATGCATCCTGAACCGATTTCTTTCCATTCAGAATGCATTAGGATAATCCTGGTCAATATCTTTCCGTTCTAGAGCCCCGAAGACCGAACTCTAGGACGGAAACTAAAAACGCAAGTGTGAAAGGGGCCTAATGCTATAAACATCTCAGTTTATTGCTTCATTAGGGGGAGTCAGCCACAATTTTAAATGATAAAACCATGAAATTAATAAAAACACATAACTATAGTGCTACATAATGTCCGATGGTTAGACTCAAGATAATATCCATAGGGCAGTATGCCAATTTGCTTCTAGGGACACCAGTGGACAGCCCACAGAAGGAGGTTGCCCATATTAGGGTGAGACCACTTGACCACATCCACAAAATAATGCACCAACCTCCTTTCTCCCCTGGATTAACCCCAAAATACACCCATCCCTAAGTCACCTACTGTACCCTGCCGAATACTGACTCTTGCAAAACCACAAAGCCTCACTGGACTATAGAAAGCGTCGCCAGTAAACATGAGAAAGTCAATGAAACTTGCTTTTCTGGTGTTTTGCTTTGCAGATACCGGATTCCTCCCAAACTGTCCTGTATGCGACCAATATGGCTCCGTCATAGAAGATTCACCCTTGGTAAAGAGAAATTGTAGCTCTTCTCCAGTAACCAGTTTATATTTACCCTAATTAATGCACACACACTATGATTTAGAAATATACTAAGGTTCTGTGCAGTGACCCGTCTCTAAAGCTCACATCATGGTAACCCACTATTTGATTTTCGTCAGTGTAGTATGTATTAACAGCTTCATCCCCACAGCCGCTCCGATAGGTACATCCAGGGGGAATCGTGATTAAATGATACTTCTGCTAAAGGTCGCCCTTTACTGGGGACTAATTTGCAGCTATGTATTGGTGCTACACTGTCAGGTTAATATGTAACGTGTCATACATTGTGCACGGAATTTTCTGGAGCTAATTAAATAATAGCAAAACAACCTCTATAATAGAAATAACTGGAAGGTTACAGAACTATACAATTACAATGTAAAACAATCACAACGGTGGTTACATCTGCTACATCGCTACTGAATGCACTGATGTAAAGGAGGCATATGATTGGAAAATGTGCTAGTATTAGATACAGGAGGATAGATAGATAGATAGATAGATAGATAGATAGATAGATAGATTAAAATGTGATACACAGAGAGACAGATAGGCAGACAGATATGAAAATAGACTGAAAGATAGATATTAGATACATAGATGAGAGACAGAAAGATAGATAGATAGATAGATAGATAGATAGATAGACAGATAGATATGCGATAGATAGATAGATAGATAGATAGATAGATAGATAGATAGATAGCCCTTGTTGGAAAAGTTTTGCATCTCTTTAAAGACTGCTCAACTCAACTAGATCCCGCAAGATCCACAGGGTGGACTGGCCATAGGCCCTACAGGGAAATTTACCAGTGGGCCGACTTTTTTTCTGGCTGTTCCCCATTATACTTTATAGGGCTGGACAGAGATGTTTAAATGGAATGCGGAGAGATCTGGCTGATTGTTCCTTGTCGGAACAGCCTTCCTGATCCCTAATGCTAGTGTAAAACTAGCCTAATAAACATGTGCAAATTTGTTAAAATTAGATTCAGGTCTGATTTTACCAAATCTGTTGACTGATTTGATTTAAGTCTGAAAAAATTCAACCCAAATTGAAGGTACCCCAACTCCCTGGAAACATCTTTCTTTCTCTCTCTCTCCCTGATTCATCCAAATTGTATTGCCCAAAGTTTGAATTAGTTAGAATCAGAATAAAACAAAAATAATTTGGTTGAATTTCCAAAATTTTGAATTGATTTGCTCATCTTTACATACTAAAATCATGTACTACCCCCAATAGTCTATCGAGAAGCTTCCTCGTGTATTCCAGTGAAACATTCATGTACAATATCATTGGCCCAAGAACGTAAACTGAATCCTCAAGTGATCCACTAGGAATTCTCCTGACCTACAAAAATTACGTGACCAGTGTCTCACAGTTAACCGAGGAACTCTTCACCCATACGTCAATGATCAAATCAAGAGGGGCGAGCAATAAATCTTGACCTTTATTCGCAAATAAGCTAAAATAATAATGGACTTCGATATTCCTCACAAAATTCCAATATAATCATCCGACCATTTTGTTGGAGCACTTGGTGGCAACCACCTATTTTACCAAGTAGGAATATAACCTTCGGGTCCTACTGTATCCGTTGTGGTGGTGGAGTAATGGGATGATGTCTTTCCTTATTAAGCCCTACCAGGGGGTGCAACACTGGCCCATTGAAGCTTATCCACATAGCACCAGCCCTGACAAAGACGACAACTTCCGGGACCTGCCCCTACACTAAGATTGACCTTCGTCGCCCTAGACCTTTATCCCAACATGAACGTTTCGTGTCTGCTCATCAAGGGATTAGCATTAACTCTAGGGGCCAAAAATACTGGGATTTACCAATGTAGATTCCCAAGGTTAGAGTAAGGGCAGCGACTTTGGGGTAAAAAAAAATAGGATTCACTGCAACTGTGCTCCAAAGTTGTAGGTGGACCGCGTATGGCAAACCTTCCTACTTGGCAAGATGAGTGGAACCCCAATTAAATGTTGGACGGCTACTATAATAGAATTTTGTGGGGACTATCTACATTTTTTATCTTATTTTCTAATAAAGGTTACATTTTGCTAACACTAACCCCCCTCCCTCGATTTAATATTTTTCCTGACCTCCCTCAGATCCATCCTGTCCCCCAGGAATAAATGTTTTCAGAGCCTAGAGATAAGCAATTTGGAGAAGAGATAACCTGTGAGATGTCTACAGCCCACGTACAAATCCAGGCTGATTACCTGGGCGTTTGCTTCCACGTCAGTAACCCGGGGACTGGATTTGATCGCCCTGTGCCTTTAACATTTCCTTCTTTTTTTTTTTGATTGTCGGTTCAGTCGCACACTGGTTTTTGATTCATTTCCTCTTTGAGTGACTAGCTGAATAAAACAGCTCCTCTAATTGGAGAATGTTTAGGAAAGTATACGTCCATATGCTCAAGTGCACTTTATCGGACGCACGCGGGGCGCAGCCATTTACCTTTCCATAGTGTTTGCCGGTGATTTGAGAGACGTTTCGATAATTTGCAGCCGTATCGCTCCCCACCTCACCCCCTTTGATTTATTAACTTCTTCAAAGAAGCAAATTATTTTACAATCATAACATCAAGTTTGCTAATCTGGGTTCACCTCAAAGTGTAATGTCAGCGCCGGATTGTTTGATGTCTGAAACCTTTATTATTTTCACTTCAATGCAATCAAGTGTAAAGAACAGTTCTCATGTCGTTTTTCAATTGTGCCACTTACGTTGCAGCTTTAACTGTTTCGTTCGGCGCTCAATGTATCGGCCTGGCTGAAAGAAAAATAGATACAATAGATACAAAAATGGATACAATGTCATCTGCATGGTTACAGTCACCCCCCAAAAATACCTACTGTCTGCCTAATCATTACCAGCTGTCACCTCTCCCGACATCTGCTCTTATGACTCTACATTGTACCATTCCTCTATTATTCCTACCGGAACAAAATGCCAGCAGTCAGCAATAAAGGTCCATGTGGGGGTCAATCCTGCACAGTCTGACACTATCCAATCAAGGCGGAACATGTGGCGCCTATTGGGTCTCTGTATCTGTATTCCTCCATTGTGGCCTTGTTATTTATGCTACCTGCATTTCATAGTTTATCTGTATTATTCCAGCTGTTTTATTTTTGACCCTAGTAGGTGTCTTGTTATGTGGTGTTTTCTGTCTTTACAAAACAACTGAAAAAATGGCGCGGGGATAAACAGGCAGGAAATGCTCAAACCCAAATGCAGTTGTGCATCTATATACAGGGGAGCAGATCCTGCACATGTGGTCCGTTGCAAATGGCGATCCCCAGCAAAAATGCATACAGTGGAGGATGCCCGCAGCGGACCACAAGTACCACAATAGACATCCTACACAAGATGGCAATTGTATGGATGTGATAAACAATGTAACAATAACAATTGAAAAAACTGGTGCACTCTGGGGTCTTACTAAACCCTCATACTGATGTTAAAATTAAGAGATTAGCCAACCTATGGAGAACATGTCTGAGCCCACGCACCACGGCAAGGTTTCTCTTTACCAAATATGTATAATAAAGCTGATATTTTCAACCCTATAGTGTTGGCAGAGTGCATCTTTCCTTTTCGGTTTTCCCTCTATCCAGCCAGTGCCGACAGCTTTCCTTCTAGGAGTCAGTCACTGAGTAGGACCGCCCACTGGACACCTAAGCATTCAATGAGCAGATAACTAAATGTCTAAATTACAAGTTGTGCTGAATCTTTTCCCATAAAACTATACATCAATCTCGCCAGCTCCTCCTGCTCTATAACATGCTGCCACCAGTTAGTACAGAATTTTAGTGTTGAGCTCGAATATTTGAATCGCGAATATCACCACTTCGAGAATTCGCGAATATTTAGAATACAGTGCTACATATTCGTATTCGCAAAAAGTGTTGATCGCGAATATTCTAATCGCGAATTTATCACGAATATCGGCACTTAGCAACATCCCTAGCAACCATTAGGAAAGTTGCCTACCCCTTAGTGTTGATCGCGAATATTCTAACTGCGAATATTCTAATCGTGAATTTTTCTCGCAAATATATTACATTGCCGATTTTTGCAATCAAGTAAATATTGACTGCAGAGCACAAATTTTCAAATTTGCGAATTTATGGTGAATATTCGGCCAAAAATTTGCGTAATATTGCGAATCCAAATATTGCCTATGCCGCTCATCACTACTGAATTTGGAACTGATGAGTTCACTTTAACAAACTAGGTGTTAAAATTACACTTTGCTGGGGAAGGATGCAAATATGTGTGAGAGTAGACCAGTGAAAGCCTATCCCACCATCCACTACTTCTGAGCTCAGTTTTGGAATGTCCCACAGGGACCTATTGATAGCCATATAGTCCAAAGAGAAGATGCTTCACATACACTTCCTAACTTGTCTTTACGTCTCTAGACTTGTCATGAGTGATGCAAACCACAAATGTGCTCCTAGCACGTTCTTATTGCCTGTATCTCTATAATGGTTGGTACTAGTATTTTACAGTGACCTCTATTTGTTCACATATTACTCCGAGGATTGAATGATACTACTTTTACTGCCATGTCGATCTACACAGACTTATCCCCTCACTCTGAAATCAGACAGCTTCAGAATAAAAGAAAAAAAAAAACAGCTAGTCTGGGGAAATGAGCAGGAAAAAGGAAGACTAATTTATTTGCCGCTGGTATACTGGCAGGCAGATTCAACGTTTAAAGAGCATCTGTCAGCATGATTAACCCTATTAAATAAACCATACTGCCTGGTAGGATTGATCATACTGATTAAAACGATACCTTTCTTTTGTCTGTATGTTAAACAGCTGCAGAGAGATATCTGTGTTTTAAATCATATGCAAACTAGTTTGTTGGAGCACCAGGGGGTGGGGCTGAATCCTTGGAGCACTGCTTTTGCAACGCCCCTGTGCTCTAGTCTGCACACCTCTCTCTCTCTCCTTGGATTTGAACCTGGAACATCTACATGCAACTATACTGAGTTACATCCTGCATTATGTTTCAGTGCTGCCCTCATTATTCTGCTGGAGGAGTCACTTTGTACATACAAATATTACTTGTCCTGAACTGATCCTGAGTTACATCCTTTATTATACTCCAGAGCTGCACTCACTATTCTGCTGGTGCAGTCACTGTGTACATACATTACTTATCCTGTACTGATCGTGAGTTACATCCTGTATTATACTCCAGAGCTGCGCTCACTATTCTGCTGGTGGAGTCACTGTGTACATACATTACATTACTTATCCTGTATTATACTCCAGAGCTTCACTCACTATTCTGCTGGTACAGTCACTGTGTACATACATTATTTATCCTGTACTGATCCTAAGTTCCATCCTATATTATACTCCAGAGCTGCACTCACTATTCTGCTGATGGAGTCATTGTGTGTATACATTATTTATCCTGTACTGATCCTGAGTTACATCCTGTATTATACTCCAGAGCTGCACTCACTATTCTGCTGGTGCAGTCACTGTGTACATACATTACTTATCTTGTACTGATCCTGAGTTACATCCTGTATTATACTTCATAGCTGTACTCACTATTCTGCTGGTGCAGTCACTGTGTACATACATTACTTATCCTGTACTGATCCTGAATTACAACCTGTATTATACTTCAGAGCGGTACTCACTATTCTGCTGGTGGAGTTACTGTGTACATACATTACTTATCCTGTACTGATCCTCAGTTACATTCTGTATTATACTCCAGAGCTGCACTCACTATTCTGCTGGTGCAGTCACTGTGTACATACATTACTTATCCACTGATCCTGAGTTACATCCTGTATTATACTCCAGAGCTGCACTCCCTATTCTGCTGGTGCAGTCACTGTGTACATACATTATTTATCCTGCACTGATCCTGAGTTACATCCTGTATTATACTCCAGAGCTGCACTCAATATTCTGCTGGTGGAGTCACTGTGTGAATACATTACTCTACTTATCTTGTACTGATATGCAGCTGCTGTCGGTATTATACTCCTGAGCTGTATTCCTAATTCTGCTGCTTGTCATTAGAACCAGTGAGCAGACAGGTCATTGGGCACTCTTCTAAAAATGTAGCTAATTTCCTATAATATAGAAGGGCAGTTAGACTTTGCTTTAAAGCATTTCTATGGTGTAAGAGTTACCATTAATTTCTATTTCGGATGCCGATTAAGCAGTGAATGCTGGGGGATTTCTGCACTTAAGTCTAAAGATTGGTAAATTCAGCTCTGAGGCTTACAGACTGGCTAACGCTGCTCTGGAGTATAACAATGAGGGTAACGCATGTGCATATGGCCAGTTTTATAGGACATTTCATGCATATTGTTATAAATCTATAAAATATGCCCCAATTAGTCCAATGTTTCATCTGTCTGACTGATCTGATTTAACCATTTTACAGTGTGTGCTATTTTTCTCTGATAAAAGCCATATTTTCTTCTCACTGATATCTTCCATTAAGATGTCTCAATGTCATTTGGGGTGTTAATTGAGAGGAGGTTTCAGCTCATCAAGACGATTAAAAGTGATTGCTAAGAATTTCTATATACAGCCCATGCCTAAATCAGCACAGTGTGAGACCATCTCTCTTTTATCTAACTGACAAGGAAAATAATAGAAAAATATTATTAAATCGCAGCCTCCAAAAAGATATCATTATTATTTTTTTTTTATGTAATCGCTGATGGAAAAATTAATTTTCGAAAGAGACAATTTAAAATACCTTAAACACTGTTAACTCAGAAGTCTTTTAAAAGCAATTAAAAACACTATTGTGTCAGAATTAAATAATAATTTTTTTCCCAATTGTTCTTCGTAATAACTGCAAGGAAGTTTCATCTCTTTATTTAAAAGCAGCTGATCGCCGCGCAGTGTGTGCGATGTGTCATGGCTGGCTCGCCAGTTCCACGATTATTACTAACAATGCAGTGGAGAGATGACGGATACTTTGCCGTGTCTACTTCTAACGAGGCTCATGATAAAGGGATTGTATGATCTGTTTTCAGAAACAGCGCCACCGGTTTCCATAGGCCGCATCTGGTATTGCAAGTTAGCCCCATTCTCTTGAAGAAGACTGAGCTGCGACAGCAGGCACCTCCTATGGACATACAGCCTAGAAATCTCATATACCCTCCTAACGGATGACTATTGATGAGCACTGATATCAATGACGGTCCAATGTGAATACACAAAATGGTAACTACTAGGGTCTAAGAAAAACGAAATAAATTTGGCACACACCATAGACTCCATTTCCATCCCCTTAGTTCTGTAAATATTCGCCATGGTCATTGCATGTCTTGTGATAAGGACTGGTCTCACTATGAAATACTTGGTTGATAGAGGGGGACCATTATTCCGGACCCTTACTTGATAGACAGAGCAGAGAGTAGCTACAAAAGTCATGGAGGACCCAGTATGTTCACGCCTTACATACACAACCCATTCATTTAAAGGGGTATTCCCATCTCAGACAATGGGGGCAGATCGCTAGGATGGGCCACCATTGTCTGATAGGTGCAGGTCCCACCTCTCTCTAAAACAAAGGCTATCAGGAGGCCGGCAAAGTGGTGGCTGGGTCCGGCCACCACCAAGCTTTCCTATTGGCCCACCGAAAAATTTCAGAATTTCCATAGAAATGAATGGTAGTGCAATGGGCTTGCTCGGCCACCGCTCCCATTCATTTCTGTGGGGCCGACGGAAATAGCCAAGCCAGCGCGCGCCTATTTTCGGTGGCCCCGTAGAAATGAATGGAGGGCATCCCCGCATGCACGGTGTTCCCTCCAGGACTTTACCTGCTCTGTTTAAGAGATAGGTGTGGGACCCGCACCTATCAGACAATGGGGGCATATCCTAGCGATATACCCCCTTTGTCTGAGATTACACAACCCCTTTAATTTATAGCTGTGTAATGCTTCATGTCACCTGTTGGGGTGCTGTAGCTTAACTGAACACTTGCTGCAGGGTCGCTGAGGATTTCAGTATTGGAATTTTTTCTAATTAATTTATTATCAGGGTCTTGACCAAAATAGATCAAATTCTCCAATTAGTCATTAATCAGTGAGGCTAATGACCCAAAAACCTCACTAGTGCCCCCATTCTTCTTAAAGTAAAAGAAGTAAAGTAAAAGTGAAAGGTAAGTAAAAGAAGTTATACTGTAACTCACCAATCTCCCACCACTCCCGTTCCGATACATCCTGCATCCCCTGCTGCTAGAGGCGCCTCTACTTAACTTTGGCGCTTCCTCCGGCAGGCCACGTGACAGACTAAAATCTACATCAGCTCCTTTGCTGGTGTAGATTTAAGGCATTTTCTACTGTAAAAATTAGAGTAGAAAATGATGAATGAGACTTCCCTGCCCATACCATGCCCTCTTTTCATAATCTTTTGGAAAAGTGGTGTGAGCGGGAAAAGTCATAGATTTTGCATGGAACAAAAGTGGCGTATATCAGTTCAGAAATGAGCCCCATAGTACTCACCAACAATCCTCTATGTCCATGGTCTACAGGATGGTGGCACCACTTCCTCCGGCTGTTGGTGAATACCTGTAATTCTGCACAGGCACTGGACAGTAGGCAGACATGTTTAGAGCATGCGCAGATAGCAGAATCTACTGATCTGCGCATGCATCCACTTGATGTTAAGTGCCTGCGCAGAATGACAGGTACCCAGAAGAAACTGGGCCACCATCTTGCAGACCACGGAATGCGGAGGATGAAAGGTGAGTACTTTTACCCAATGGATACCAAGGTAGCCACTAGGACAGCTGGTGGTGGTGGACAGTATACTGTCGTGGCATGTTGAGAAATACCACGGGAAATTTACCAACCCCCATAAAACCCCTGGGCTACAATGCAAAACATGTCACAGGGTCCTTCCCCTCTACCAGGGACCATAGTACTGGGGTCTTCTTATGTGGCACATGTCCCCCTTATGAACCAGGGACTGCCGTGACTGCTACCTTTGCACCTTCCAGACTTGACTTTTAGTGATACATCTACCTGACTTGCCTCTAGTCCAGTGGTGTACATAGAGAAGTAAGGGCCACATTGCAAGGATCAAACCAGGCCCCCCACACAGGACAGAAGGGTTTCTACCTAAACCCCTTTCAATGACCCTTGGGCCATTATTTCCACTGCCTCATTTGCTCAAAGTTCTTCTTTTAAAGGGTAGAGTCCTGACCAAGTTTTCACCCCCAGTAGAGGAGGAGATGATCCCAACTGGGCCCCTCTTGCCCTGGGCCCCATGGCAGTCACATGGTCTTCCGCTATGGTAGTTACGCTCCTACTCTATTCAATACCATTTGTTGAAGTCCAAAATGACCTTTACGAAGTCGCCCTCTATACAATGCTATGTGCCCTGTTGACTGAAGGCTTTAACAAAAATTCTGAGATGAAAAAAAAGCCTAGAAAATTTCCAATGTATAAAGGATCTGCACTAAAATTATAAGAATACATGAAAAAAAGAACCATAAGAAAAGAATAAAAACCTACATGCAAATGATCTGTCATCTTTCACAGCTCCGATGAATAAACAAGGTGCTACGTTCTCGAGGTTGCACCTTTCATTTCTCAGACCATCCCAATCCTCACTCTCAGTCCATTGCCTTAAGTGTCAGCGTTCACTCCATCCTCTTACTTATCTACAGATTTTCTGAAATTATGAAATTTACATATACGAGGTGTTTAATTGGATGAACAGATGGCGTTTCATAAAATGATTCTTCATCTTCATCAGTGACTTCTCTTTTGTATTTACAAAGAGCGGAATTTTTTATTTTAGTTTTTTTTAAACAGCGACAGAAAAAAAAATCTCTTAACAAGAAAAATCATCTAGAACTAAAAAAAAACGGAAAAAAAAAAAACAAAAAAAAACACGCGCTTTGATCAGGCTTTAAATGCTAGAAATACAGGGATTGCGAATGATATACATATGAAGAACTGAGGTGAAGAGCAAAAAATGCAGGCGTTTAAATGGGAAAAAAATCTGAATAAGAATAGCAGCCGCTTGTATTATTAGCTTATCTATATGCTTCGGGTTTTCTTCTTATGAAAGGAGACGCTGATTTCTGACAAGATATATAGTCGTGCTCATAGCCTGGTGTCTATATACATATTCTACAGCATGCGTCCGTCCCAAATACGAGGCATTATTGGAGGAGTATGCTCGTCATTATAGTGCTCCTATTAAGGGCTCTGCTCTATGGAATACAGATGTTCGGCAAATCACTCATAAACATGGCCATACATTTCATGAGGGACTTTTGCATATCTTGGTGTCTGGAGCTCTTTGCAGAAATAAAATAAAAAATTCCTATGCTAATGTCTCTGATCAGATGCATTGCGATGCACAAAATTTGAAACTTTTGCATAAAGATAATGTAGTCAAGTTACGGTAGAAGAAGGAATTTTTGGCTCCCAGGAGGTGATATTGCTGATGGGTCCTTCCATCCACTCTGTCAAGGAACTGAATGTTGTGCATTACACGTTCCAGCACAGAACTAGTATGATGAGGAACACTCTCATTTGTGCCTTAACGCTGACTCAATTTTAAGAAAGTTATAGTAGTCCATGATGGGAGTAGGAGTTTTAATCATTATAGTATCAATTATTGCAAAATGATTATAGAATTAGAATAGGATGCATGGATGAAAGAAGTTTTCTGGGATTGCATTGATGGCCTATTTGGACGACAAAGATCAGAAGAGGGAAGGAGCATTGGAAAGAATGGGACTGAGCATTGAAGGGGCAGCAGACCTCCAGCAAGTGCCAAGATGTCTTTCTTCTTGTGCCCTCCCTCGATCACACATTGATGGCCAAACCTTTGTATTCCAGCCAGAGGCATTGATCCACTGGATAGGTGATAATCCGTTAAGTCCGACCATAGAGACTTCCACCCATCTCCAGCACAATGGACCCTGGTGGTTCCCATTTAGTTGCGAGGCCACGACTAGGAGGAGTTTGATTTAGCTGCAGTTGAGCATATGCTGTGCTGTTCTTGTCTGGTTTCTTCAGGGACAGACTCCGTCACAGCTCCATTTACACTACTTCTAAGGGTACGTTCACACAACACCAAAATTCTCCACGTTCACTTGACCCCTCACGGCTTAGCTCCACTGAAAAGAACTAAACCGGGTGCAGAAACACAATGAGGCTTCAAGAGGCGTCTGTCGGAACACTACGTCAAGATGGGAGGTGTCCTTTATTGGTGTGGTAACTTTAAACCGCCAGCCTGCAAACTTCTGTCTCCCGTTGAAAACTAGGGGAGGTAGACACCGTGTGGCCACCACCCAGATCTCAACGCATTGCCTGCACCAAAATTCTGACTGCAAATTCCATGCCCTAAATGAGGATCCATATTCATATTGACAGGGCATGCCCTAAACGTCCTAAAGGTGCAAGTCCCAACTCTGGGAACAGCACCTTTTGGATATTTATGACATATCCTGTTGACATGCCATAAATATTGGAATGTGATGAAGCTTTAATACCAGTTACCAGGTTACGGCTCATGGTCACCATGAATGAAAAAGTGGCTGGTCAGACGCAGTGTTCCATTCACTTCAACAGCTGATTAAAAAATAGTTGAGTGGCTAGTCTCAGAAGGCTACAGCCACCTCTCCATCTTTATCTCTGAACTATCCCATGTTTCAAACAACAGGGATTCTTTGCTGCCTCTTCCTCTCCTGTGTACTGAAATTGTTTGGGACATTCATCTTACATCAGTCTGTGGGTCAGGTTATCACTTACTTTGGCCTGGTAAATTTAAGATGTAGCTGTTGATTGCGTAGCCTTTACATGTCCAGGCCTTCTTCTACTCCAGTTACTGGAGATAGCGAATGCTCTGTGCACTTGTTTTCAGATTCTTAGCATCTTATTCAGAGCTATTATGCTATTTCCATATTATCTGGGACCTGTGGTTGTCCAGGCTTTCATTGCTGTTAGCATTGAAGTTTGCTGTTTATTATGTCCGTGTTATTCTCTGTTTGCCGAGTTGGTTTTTGGTCTGTCTTGGCCATCTTGCTGGGATGTTTTTCAGAAGAAGGTTAGTTCAGCCTATGTTTATTTCTGTTTACTGCCATTCACCTGGATTCTGCTCTCAACCAGTATGCAACTACCATCTCGAGTCTACTCCATTGCGAGACCCTTATATCTTGCATCCATGACCATGATTCGGTTCTTGTCATCTGCTGGTGCGTTTATTTGAGAACATTGTTGTCCGTGTTGATTTGTGCTTCATGTAGGATTCTTCCAACCATCTGGTCGTTGTGAAATTTCGCCATACTGTAAGTCATATGGTTATCTTAGCCCCAAGAGCCACTATTAGTATTTAAAAAAAAGTGTCTTCTATAGATGATGTCTAGTTTTACAGTGAACATCTTGTGTTGTTATTCCAGCAGGAAATGCTGGAAAAGTTGGGCTCAGAACCCTCAAGAATTATGAATGCAGCTCTGGACTATAATGTGAATGCCACATACTGGGTGCTTCAGATACGCCTTCTTATTTCTTACTGTGAATATTTTTGACAAAAAGCCCCATTATCAACATATTCACTTTTGGTGCTTCATTGGGATGTCTGGTCACCCATTGCTCTCTGCTTCCAACATTCAGATTTTTCTCAATTTTTTTCTCTCAATGCAACGACTGGAAAATGCTGTAAAATGTCTTCTCACTCTCTGATAGTTCTAAGAAGAGAACAATCACCATGTGGAGACCTTGTTTATCCATGTAATCCTATGAAACTTGCTTGGTAGAAGTGTACTGTGCCCACTAACAGGAGCCGGCAATCCCCACATGTCCACGTCTTTATGTCAATTATCTAGTCTGACGTAGGCCGGTGGTTCTGGCCTATCATCCTCAATGACATTCTTATAAAATCATATTTTTTGTGCTATTAGCATTTTGTAATGTTGACTGTTCCATTAAATGCAAATTCAAATGCAAATCGGTCATCATATGGTACATGACTACTTCTTTCTAACAAGGCTAGAACCAACCCTGTACCTCACATGAATCCATGGATCAAGCTGGCAGCTCAGGGAGCATGTCCTTTCAAGAGGAAGCGTCCTTTCTGCTACAACTGGTGGCTGTTGAAGGAGGAAACTGAGCATGTGCGGCCATCTCAGTGAGCAGAGAAATTAGAAAAAGAGCAAACGGCAGGTGGCGCTGTACAGATACAGATTTAATTGAATAACTCAGTAGCTATAATACATTGTTATTACATGCAATTACAACAGTATTCAGATCCAGGTGCTGGTTTAAAAACGGTTGAATGTTTTTCTTGGGACAACCCCTGTAAGGAACATATTATAATCAGTATACATGACTGCCAGGAGAGTACACTGGACAGGGAGGGGGCACTTACTTATGCAGGTCCTTATATTGTCAATCATCAAATCCTCCTTACAGGTACTCTCCAACTATTAAAAGACCACGGACAACACTATCCACAGGATAGTTGATAAATGTAAGAGTGCTGAGAATCCGACTGCTGGGTCCCCCACCGAGGGAAGAAAGTCCCACTGCTCTCAAGAAATGAGCACCACTCCATTCACTGTCCAGCACAGATCTGGTCTATCCCTGACAGTTCCAAAAGAATGAATGGAGTGGCAGTCAAGTATAGTCACTACAGCTCCATTCACATGGTGGGCTCAGGGATCCCTTGCTCTTGAGGCCGGTTGGGTTCCACCAGTTGGAACATCACTGATCACACATTTGTTGACCATTGTTCAGAAGCCAACCTCTTTAACAATGTATTGCTGGCTTTGTTTCACTTGTTGCGACTCTGCTGCAGTCAGCCGACATCACCAATGGACCAGGCCAATCTGCAGGGGGATTCACAAGCTCCAACAATAGTTCAAGTCATGATGACCCCTGGTTTCTGAGACCAACGCTCCATCCATGAAGCCGACACATACTTGCTTTGGCTTCTTCATAGCTTAGAAGTTAGAGCATTGTTCTTGTAAAACAAGGGTCAAGAGGATCTTGGATCATGCCATGGGTAGTAATTTATGGGGACACCTTCCTCCCAAATGCCTAGTGTGATACTAAACTGTTACTGAAAGGAGAATTAGCAATAGGTTGTGGAGATTGAATTAAGGGTGTAGTACACCTGCTGATTTTTTGGTAGTTGATCGCTAATGAGCATTTGCAGTAATGCTCATTAGCGAAGATCTGGCAGCGTAATACTGCAGCCAATTGCCTGATGAATGAGCAAACACTCGATCATCAGGCAATCCAAATCTTTTGACAGGTAAGAAAAATCATTGTTTGTAGGTGGCAGAAGTAGTGTCTAATTACGATCTGCTCCCGGCAAACAACGATTCAGTATAGGGAAGAGCAATGGTATAACTATCGCCCTTCCCTATACTGAGGAGAAGATCGCTGCATGCATGGGCATAGATAAAGGCTCATAGGCCCTGATGCAGTTCTGCTTGGGCCCCCCCTTCCCTCCTTGCCCCTGGCTGGTCACCTGGTTGTCTAACTTACTAGTTCCCTACAAAGTTGTGCTGTATCTGTTTGTCTGCCTGTGTACCGAATTCTGCCTGATTTCTGGATCCTGGCACTCTGTTGCCTGACCTGACCATGTATTGACCCTTTGCTTCCTCTCCTGACCTCAGACTGTCCCTGACTATTGTTTTGCCTGTTCCCTTAATGTTTATCACTGGTGGGTCAGCTATCAACGACACAGGGACTACTCCAGGGGGTTGCAGCCTGGTGGTTCCCTTGCAGTGAAGTCCAGATCCCAGTATAGAGGTTAAAGGGGGAATACCACCCATTGCCTTCCTCTGGATCAACCTGCAGGATAACAGGCTGAACTGGATGGACAGACGACTTTTTTCAGACGTATAACCTATGTTACCAGAAAAACCTGCCAGGATAAAGCCCTTGGATCTAGATCAAAACCAAAGCTGTTGGTTGACACGGTGCTTCCCCAACCACTAACATCAAGGGATTAAAAAAAAAAAACTTTCAACTTGTATTTTCATAAGGTGATATAAAAACCAAATTGGTATATACATTAGATGCATAAATTCTGTTGGGCCAAATAAAAAAGACAATGCCTTTGATATTTCAGATGGAAATGTCCCTCGGAGTTGCCCATTGGTTAGATGTTGAGCTCGGTTTCAGAGCCATGACATAAGGCACGTTCTATATCTGCTATAATGATCTTGTGCACATTGTCAATCCTGTTTTGCAGGTGAACACTTTCCCCTCGCAGTCTTCCATTCTCCCTTCAAGGCATTCAGCAGCAGCTTCAACACCTACACAGTGGAAAGAAAGGGTTATTGATGGAACAGAAGCAGCTGCTCAGTGAACTGTGAAGTCTTCATTAGCCCTCACTTGTCCCTCAAATAAAATCACCTGACTTTGAAAGTTGAGATGGAAAGCTTAGAATTGTCACTGAAGAATGACTACGGTCCGTCACTTATAGCTTATTATTACATGTTTCTTGGCTGCACATCTCGCAAGTCAATAGGAAAATGAAAGCCTTCTTCTGAAATTATAATCCAAGCCTTCAGAAGAGTAAACATTTTGCCCAGATATAAAGTTTATGTGGCGTACTTTATCCCTTGAGTCCGGTTGGATTATACGGAAACTTCATTTGGGTAAGATAGTGCCTCCATGCATAGTTGTATTACCTTGCACAACTGGACTCTTGGGCTCCATTGCCATCAGAGACAATAACTCATTTGAATTTGTATCTTCTTGTGTTTTTGGTGTTTTTTTCCAGGGTTTTTCTACATTTCAAAAACTACTGGTGAAGGTAGGTTAACAATATGTTCATAAAATTGCTCCTACTGTGTGGGAGAATAGATACAGCCTCTTTGGAACTGTGACTGATACAATATGGGGTATGTTGGCACTATAGAAGTAATAGGAATGTAGAAGAAAAAATAGGAATGTAGAACTTACTGTAGCTCAAAAGTATCTTTGTCAGGGACAAAACTTGAAGCTCCCGGGCCCCAATACAAAATGCATAACGGCGGAACCCACCTATCAAGTGATATTTATGACATTGGTTTCTTGTTACCTGGTATAGGAACTTTGGGCAGCCTCAAGCACAAGAGCCCAGCTACGACTGTTATTTTGCAACCCTACATCTACACCCTTGCCTTAAGTAATATTTAGGTGATATTTTTACCTTTTAGAAGGAAAAATGTGGTTTCCTCTAGTAAGAGATTGCTATGGAAAAAGCCAACAAGGACGTTCTCCAAGGTTGGCCTTGCATCTTTCATGAAATAGCAACATACAGGGGCCAGGAGATTCTATCCTACAAGGCTGACATGTATCCATCGACTAAATATGTAGGTCATTGACTTCCATTCCAATCTTTGTCTGTGTCCTCTTCCCGAATGGCAAATCTAGACCCAGGTTTACAGTTACCATGCCTTGATCCTACACCATGGCACAGTTGACATTCAGCATAACATACTTACCAAAACTTAAATTCTTCAAATCAGGACATTCAAGCCCTGCTCATGGCAATGTCCCCCCAAAAAATAACTTTTGGGGTAAATATGCTTAATCTCCTCACATTTTGACCCAATCAAGCAGATGGTATATATACATTCCAAACCAGGATCAAAGTGGCCCCCTGGATCAGAGAATAATTTCCTATGGTGGGCCCACAGAACCCCAGTTCAACAATGTTCAAGACTCAAGGAAAGCCCAAGTGGGATCCATAATTGGAGCCAAATTAGTTGTCACCCAGATTTCCAGAAAGATTTGGAGATGTAGACAGGGTACATGTAGTAAGAGTTGGAGATGTAGATGGAGTACATGTAGAAAGAGTTGGAGGCGTAGATGGAGTACATGTAGAAAGAGTTGGAGGCGTAGATAGAGTACATGTAGAAAGAGTTGGAGACGTAGATGGATTACATGTAGAAAGAGTTGGAGACGTAGATGGAGTACACATAGAAAGAGTTGGAGACGTAGATAGAGTACATGTAGAAAGAGTTGGAGATGTAGATGGAGTACACGTAGAAAGAGTTGGAGACGTAGATGGAGTACATGTAGAAAGAGTTGGAGACGTAGATGGAGTACATGTAGAAAGAGTTGGAGACGTAGATGGAATACATGTAGAAAGAGTTGGAGACGTAGATGGAATACATGTAGAAAGAGTTGGAGACGTAGATGGAATACATGTAGAAAGAGTTGGAGATGTAGATGGAATACATGTAGAAAGAGTTGGAGACGTAGATGGAGTACACGTAGAAAGAGTTGGAGACGTAGATGGAATACATGTAGAAAGAGTTGGAGACGTAGATGGAGTACATGTAGAAAGAGTTGGAGATATAGAAGGGGCACATGTAGAAAGAGTTGGAGATGCAGATGGAGTATATGTAGATGGAGTATATGTAGACAGAGTTGGAGCTATAGAAGGGGCATATGTAGAAAGAGTTGGAGACAAAGATGGAGTATGTATAGAAAGAGTTGGAGACATAGATGGAGTATGCGTAGAAAGAGTTGGAGATACACATGGAGTACATGTAGAAATAGTTGGAGATGTAGATGTAGTACATGTAGAAAGAGTTGGAGATGTAGATGGAGTACATATAGAAAGTAGAAGATGTAGATGTAGTACACGTGGAAACAGTTTGAGAGGTCCAAATGCAAAACATTAACAGGGCCAGCAATAATCATGTGCCATTTATAGTATTGGAGTCTTCCCATGTGGCTCTGGGATCTTCGGACCCTCCAAGGATCCAGGACTTGGGTGTAACTACCTCTTGCACTCTATACTACATTAAATTTGCGGCCATTTCTCGGAGAATTTTTCCCATAGCTCTATACAGTGCTCTCATTTGCAATCAAAATCCTCCAACAGATGGACCGGCCTTTGTTTGTGGAGATAGATGTGATTTAATTGAACATATAAAAGAACACAGAGCGATCTCTTCACCTTCAGAACATCTCTGCTGAAGACTCAAGGTCACTCTAGATGAGCAACCAGCAGACCTGGTTTCTAATTAACATCTAATGAGTCAATTAACCAAGGTATGAATATCCCTATGGCAACAAGCTTACCTGTCAGCTGCCCCCCAAGGCCTGTCCTATATTTCTCATTTGGGGTCTACCTTATTTAGTCAAGGTACATAGGTCAAGGGTTAATTGAGACTCGATGGGCACTTGGAGGTAAGAGAAGATATCTTATGCATTGCTTTTAATGGATTATGTGGGTTGTTCTTAGCAAAAACATTTTCTCTCAGATAGTTTTCCCAACAGCCTTATACCTGCAGCTCCACCACAGGGTAAATTTAAAGATCACTTGCCAGCAGGATCAACCTTGTTAAACCAGACATACTGTCCGTTAGGGTTGACCTTTCTGATGAAAACAGAGTCTAATTCCATATGCAAATATTTATTTTTTATTTTTTCCCCTCTAGCGTTACATTCCAAGAAGTATAACTGATTTTTCTCTCGATGTAGTTGTATGAGGTCTTTATTTTTTGCCGGACAAGTTGTATTTTTTGATGGCACCATTTGCGGTACACATAACTTACTGATTAACGTTTATTAACAGTTTTTTGGGAGGATGAGAAAAAACAGCAATACTGCCACTAAATTTGTACATTATACATTCTGCGGTGTTCATTTTTCGGCACAAATAACAAGATAATTTTACTCTCTGGATGAGTAAGATTACAGCAATACCAAATACATAAAGTTTTCTTTATGTTTTACCACTTTTGCATAATACCATCAAAAAAACCTTGCTGTATCCCAAGGCCAATTTAGTATTTTCCGAACTATAAGCCACACTTTTCCCCAAAAAAGTAAGGAAAAAGTGGCAGTGCGTCTTATAGTCCGAATGCTAATGACTGCTTCCATTATGGAAAAGGTCATCAGCATGCAGAAGGCATAGGGAGTGGGGAGTAAAGCACTGTATCAGCTGTACTCACCCCTTCTAATCTTCTCCGGGTGACGTGCTGCACTGTGTACAGCATCAGGATGTAGTGCACATAGGCGCGTACTATGACCTGATGCTGTGCGACATCAGGTCACAGTGCTGCGCCGGCTAGAAGAAGACCAGGGAGCAGTGGGTCTGTATCTGGAGAGTGGCAGCGTCATCTACAGCAAGTGGGGTAGGTGTTTTTTTTTTTTTTATGTCCGATCTGAGGCTGATGGGGGGCAGATCTGAGGATGATGGGGTCTGGTCTGAGGCTGATGGGGGTCTTATCTGAGGCCTGTTGGGGTCTGATCTGAGGCTGATGGTCGTCTGATCTGAGGTCTAATGAGGTTCTGATCTGAGGCTAATGGGGTCTGATGTGAGGCTGGGGGTGGTCTGATGGGTGTCTGATTTGCTGTTGGGGGTTGATCAGAGGTCTGATTGGAGTCTGATTTGAGGCTGATAGGTCTGATGGAGGCTGTGGGGGTTTGATCTGAGGTGATGGAAATTGGGAGGTCTGATCTGAGGCTGATGGAGCTTAGGGGTCCCATTAGGGTTTGATCTGAGGTCTAATGGAGCAGGGGGACTGATTTTCGGGGTCTGATCTGAGGTCTGATGAAGGAAGGGTTTGTGATTTGTAGTTTTTAGTGGTATTATTTTGGAGTACATAACACTAACTGATCCATTTTGATTCCATTTTTGTTGGTGGCAAATAAGCAAAAGAACAGCAATTCTGGCATTGTTGTTTATTTTGCCATATGCGTAAATTACATGATAATTGTGTAGTGCGGGTTGTTACAGAAGTGGCAATACCAAATATATGGTGGGACCTTAATTTTCATCTTTTCAATGAGAAAAAAAGTGTATTTTAAAAAAAAAAGGAGATTTGTTTTATTTAATAAGACACTCGTCTCACAAGCAATAGGGATACAATGCAGACAGGCCACAGTAGCTATTGACTGTGGCATCCGAGTAGTTGGGATCGGTGCTTCTGACAATCCCAGAAGTTAGAGCAGGAGCCCTTCTCTCATGTGAGCCAAGCCCCCACTAGACTAGGCTGCCATAAAAAGGTGACAGCTTAAGCCCTGATATTGACCGCCAATATGCCGTTTATGTCAACAGGTTAAGGCTTCAGTGCCCTAACCCCTCAGTGCTCCTCTGCTTTCCTGCATTTGCCACTCCGAAGCCCTAATTTATATATGAAATTAAACTTTGCTTTCACAAATTTTCGCCATACAGGTATTGCTTTATTCAGCTGGATCTACCCTAACATACACTCGGTCTGGTTTGTTAGGGTTGGTCCTGCTGCCAGGTCCTCTTTAAGTATTACCCATTGGCCATTCAAATCAATGGGTTATCTCTGTAATGCAGGACAGGACAGATCGATAGGTACTGTTCACATTGCTGAGACACCACCAGCGATCAGCAGAAATTTGCTGTGAATCGTAGGAGCAAGAGTTTAGTTTCCCTGCAGCGCCACCCCAGGGGAAATGAAGCATTGCACAGAGTCCATGGATTGTCTGTGTAATGCAGGACAGCTCCTCCAGAGCAAGAGATGCTTTCGGTAGACACTACACTTTGGTCAGAGATCCAGTAGAGAAAGACCCCCCCAAGAGTAATGATGCCGATGACCTACCTGAGGATAGGCAATGAATATTAACGAGCCCGACAACCCCTTTAAATCCCTTAAAGCGCAAATGAAAACGGATTTCCTGACTGGAGATGTCGGATAAACAGAATTTCTTTGTGGCAGAGAAGTGACTAGTATATAGACATAAAAAAGACATAAAGAAGAAGAAGAAAAAAAAAATACAATTTCTTTAGATATTATGAAAAACTGCTCACGTAGAAAGAAATAGGCGAAGAAGTCTTTCCCTGGGTTATTTACCTGAGAATAGATTTCACTTTTGTCGAGGCCTTTATGTTGTTTCAGTGAAAGCACCTCAGATATAACCAATTTCCTTTAAGAGTGCTCCACACATTTGTCTTTATAACAATTTGTATGTAAGAGCTTTTATGCAAATGACACTAAAGTAACGGCATATTTTTTTTTGTAAATTGGACATTTTACGGTTCTAATTTTCTCCTGTAATAACGGAAAAAATGGCTGTCCCAACGGAGTTGAGCATTTCATCTTCCACTGTTTTCGTGAAGTCGAAATGACAAGTTTCCTTCATTTATGCAACGGATGACAAAAAGGAAAAAAAAAAAATGTTGAGTATTTTTGTGCGAGTTAGTCGAAGCCGTTATTCTTTCAACTAGCGCGGTCCCTTGACATGAACCTTTTCTTGCGCAATAAGAATTGTCTCATAAAATAATAATGAAACTTAAGGAGGCTAAAAATATTGTAGACTCCTCGGGTTCCTTTCTATTCTTTTTTTTTTTTCGGTAAGAGATATAAATGACTTGTTGGTTTTAAGATCTTGTATCCTTTCCGTTAGGTCTTTGGCATTCAAGCCCCTCTTCGCGCAGATGTCAGGCGGGTGACTTTTATAGACATTGCTTCCTCGTTTAATTGAAAATAGCATTACACAATTTATATCTGGGATTTCACGAGAGATTCTCAAGGCAGCGATATAATAAACCACATTTAACAGGCAGGTTATCGTTGCTTAATCAAAAAAAATAATTAGCGTCATCGGGAGGTGGGAGTGGCCCTCTGGACTTTACACTTATGGGCTTCGAATGGGGCATTAAAATCTGGTGACTATCTAGGACGGTCGCACATTGGTCTCATGATGGGGCTTCTAGGCTAAAGGTGTAAAGGGGCACTCTGCTTCTACATTGCTCCAATGTAACCTTGATTGCACACTTGCTAGACCTAGATCATCTTCTGGCTGGGAGGCAGCTTGCTGCTGCGGGAATGTTCTACCATTTCTCTAATGGGAGCCTTAAGGCTGGTTTCACACGAGCGTGTTTATAACGCATAAGATAGAGCATGCTGCGATTTACACGCGTTGCAGAAGTGATGCGTGAAAAAAAATGCTCATGTACACAGCCCCATAGAAATGAATGGGTCAGGATTCAGTGCGGGTGCAATGCGTTCACATCACGCTCGTGTGAATGCAGCCTAACTCTCCGCTTCCATAGACCTAGATTAATCTCAGCAGCTTTTTTTTTTCTTTTTCTTTTTTTTACCTTTTTTTTACATAGACACACATCAATCCCTGAGCAGGGTGCAGCTTGCTGCTGCAGGAACCTTTGTTCTCCATTATTTGGATGTAAAGAATAATTATTTTACTTTTTCCTGCTGATGCAGGAACCCTTTCCCATTGCTCTAGAGACAACTCTTTTATTGCTTAATTACTTTGGACAGGTCTGGGATAAATCCTCTACTTTAATTCAGCTTGCTTTTGCCAAAGACCTGACCCCAGTGCTCCTATAGGATGATGGGAGTATCCACTTTTTACTTGCTTGCTTGTATAGATCTAGAAAATCTCTGGCTGGGAACGTGTGCTGACCATTGCCGTATTGCGGACCCGCATTTGAGGATACGCAATATACGGGTACCCTTCTGTGTGCATTCCGCATCACGGATGTGGACCCATTCACTTCAATGTGCCCGCAAATCCGGAGATGCGGAACAGTGCAGAATGGAATCAGGGAACGGAACACTACGGAAGCACTACGGAGTGCGTATTTGGGGATCTGTTCCGTACTTCCGTACCGCAAAAAGATAGAACATGTTGAAAATTGCTGTCCCCAATGCACGGAACGGACCACCTATGGCCGTGTGCATGAGCCCTAAGCATTTCTGTTATTTTGATCTGTTTGATATGTCTATTCAGTGTCGGACTGGGATGCCTAAGGCCCACCGGTAAAATTTTCTTTTTTGGGGGCCCACCTCACGGATACATTCAAATATTCTCTGCTCACACAGCAGCAAGATGCTACCAAAGGACTGATTATGGGGGACCCTGCAGCAACTCTGAGAAGGTCGGTCCTGGAGAGGAGGACACTGACGGCTTCCTCTATACCTAGAAGTCGTCTCCGCTCTATAATAATACACTGGGGAGTTTCTTTAATAATCTATAAGTTTTTTATCTGACCATAGACTGGTTGAGGTGCTGTACACGGAATATATGTATGTAGTGCAGTAAGTCACTTGTGCAGGGGGTGGGAGACTAGGGGCCCACCGTGCTTAGTGGCCCACCGGGGATTCACCTGTACTAATCATTCATATTAGGAAGAGATGAGCGAAATATTCAAAAATTCGATTCCGCTGCTTCACCGAATGTTACAAAATAAATTCACTTTGTGGCGAATTACTTCATCTCAAAGCGCATTTCTTTGTAAGTAGTGGTTGCAATGACAGGGAGTGGTGATTGCGCCGCTCCCCGTCATTGTACCCCTCAGATGCTGCGTTCATACATGATCGCAGCATTTAATAGCAATAATCGGGTGTAAGATAAAAAAAGAAATATATTAAAACATTCTTCCCTCTATCTATTTGCTCGCGATGGGCCAGCCGCCGCCATCTTGATTGAAGATCTACAGCGAAATCTCGCACGGGCCATTATGACATCATCCCGTCAGGCGGCGAGGTGACATCATAGCTCACCGTGCACAGGATTTCTCGTTAGATCTTCAATCAAGATGGGGGCGGCCGGCCCATCGTGAGCAAATGGATGAGGTCAGTATGATTTTTTTTTGCTTCTTACACTATTTCATGGAAAATCGATTCGCTACCACGAAGCACAAGGAAAATCGGCTTTGAGGTTGAATCGAATTGCATCGCTCCAGCAAGTTGCACCAAAGTTGTAATTTCTATATCCTGTCCTATAGGTGATCCATTAATTAGCCTAAATGGTGCAATTTCGATTCAATCCTAGCGCAACCAGAAGTTCGTGCATCATTTGGACAATTAAAGCTTCTGTTTAGCCCCAGAGTCACGACGATGATTTAGTAAAGTGTCCCAGAAACATTTTACTGTACATGTTTTTCTATACTGGATGTTACTCCCATCATGCATTGGGGACAAAACCATACATTATATGAGGGACGAGCTGGTTTTGATATTTGGTGTGAGTTTCTAAAAGGCAGGTTGAACAAGAGATTGTCAGGAAGGAAGTGTTTGCTTGCTAGCTAAGCGAGGAGAGCGCTGCTATTACATGCAGGGATCTCCTCCCCAGCATGGCGAGGAATGATCGCTGTGCCATCGCTCGTCCCCATGTTGTATAGTGGTTTGCATGCGGCAAATTACTATTAGACAGCACGAACTGCCGCCAGCAAGCGCTGATTTTTAAGCGTGCAATAAAAACAGAATTGCTTTGCCCATTCATCGGACAATAGGCGGTATTATTACACTGCAAAAGAATCGCTGGTGTAATAGATACTTTAAGTAAAACTAACTCTACAAGTCTGTATGACATTGGCGGATTTTTCGGCCAATAATCGCTAACGAGCGTTTGCATGAATGCTAGTTAGCGATCGTCTTGCAGTATAATATTGCCCTTGATTGCCTGATGAACAAGCTCGCTCATCAGGCAATTCTGATTTTTAAGCATACTTGCTGGCGGCAGTTCGCGCTGTCTAATAGCGATCTGCCGCCAGCAAACCACTAGACAGCATGGGGACGAGCGATGGCATAGCGATCGCTCATTCCTATGCTGCGGAGGAGATGGCTGCATGTAATAGAAGTGGTCCCCTCGCTTCCCTCCCAAGAATCGCTTGCTCAATCGGCCTGTGTATTAGGCTTTAGAAAAGTAGTGGCCACCCTCGAGGTGCAGGAAGGCCCCTTTAAGCTACACTGCCGAGGCATTTGGGATATAGGTGTACCAGCTGTTCAATGCCAGAGACGGACTAATATGAAGAGTAACATTGTAGAAGCATGTGATACAATGTTAACAAATTAAACAAACAAAAAACAAAAATCAAACAAAAAACATTGTAAATAAATAACAAGAAAGCTGCATAATAAGACTAATACATTAAAGGCTTCTGAATGGATTAAATATTATATAAACTTCCCAGTAAAGTACAAATATACTACAGAAGCTCAGCCGGTCTAACATGTTATTTTTGATTATTATTATTACTACTCTTACACATTCCCTTTAAGCTCCTACAATTTCCTATAATACCGCTTAAGGGCATTAATGTTTTTCTGAAGCAGACTACAAGAAAAACAGCTAAATATGCATTTAATATGATCAATTTTTAACAACATCAATTTTTTTATGGGCTACAAGCTGTGATTAAAGATCTTCATGTGACCACCTCTTGAGCCTGTCTTGAAAAGAAATCAGACACTTTATCGAGCAGCGGTTGAAGATAAAACCTATACACTGTATTAACTAATGGAGGCTCGCATGTTGTAAATCCAAAAGTTGGGATTAAAAATATTGTACCGTTTGGTGTATACCTTTCCAATGCATATCTATGCGTTTCCGTGGTTACAGACTACAAACAAGCCCTGTGTAGTCTTATCCTGCAGTATTTTTTGCTAACATATTAAATCTTTTATACGGTCTGTAGTAACTATGGAGAGGACATAAGTCGGCATAGGGGCTGTAGACACAAAACAAAGGATTTTTAACAAGACTATTTGCAAAACAGTTTCAAATTTTGTAGTAATACCATGAAGTCAATCAGAAAAGTTAATGAAGAAGCTATCCAAGATTAGAAAAACATGGCTGCCTTCTTCCAGAAGCAGTGCCTTATCTCTTCATCTTCACAAGTTGTATCTGGTATTGCAACTCAGGTGGCTTTACCTGGGAGCACTGGGGTCAAGAAAGTCATTTGTTCCTTGTTGTCCCTCTAAAGCAGTGATGCCCAACCTGCGGCCCTCCAGCTGTTATAAAACTACAACTCCCACCATGCCCGGCTGTAAGCTGATAGCTGTAGGCTGTCCAGGAATGCTGGGAGTTGTAGTTTTGCAAGAGCTGGAGGGCCTCATGTTGGCCATCCCTGCTCTAAAGGATTCAAAGCTGCCACAGCAGTAGTTCCTATGGAGACCTGCAGGTGGCAGTATTCCACAGGAACATAGCACAAGTCCTATAGGCTGCAATGGTAATTCACTGCAGTCCATGGGACAAGCAATCTAACAATCACTTGTTCAAGTCCGTTAAGGGGACTCAGAAATTTTTTAAAAAATAAAAAAGTTTTAAAAATTCAAATCACCCTCCTTTCCACATAATGAAAATAAATCATAGATCATTTGCACCTCTGCATCTTAAAATGCCCGTGCTATTAAAATATAAAAGTATTTATCCCATACGGTGAACACTGTAATGGAAAAAAAAAATCAAGATGGTCGATTTGCTGTTTTCTTGTCTCTTCAGCCAACCCCCCCCCCCCCCCCCAAAAAAAAAAAATTTAAATGTTATGGCTCTGGGTAGGCAGGGAGTAAAGAATGAAAATACCAAAGAAAGGTAAAAAAAAAAATGGTACTGAAACGAAGGACAGAATGCTCAAATACCAAAGAGAAAAACATCAAAAAGGTGATACCAAAGGAAGGTGAAAAAAAGCTGGTACCGAAATGAAGAAGGTCGTCATAAAGATCTAATACCAAGAAGGGGAAGGTCAAAGAGGTGATACCAAAGGAAGGTGAAAAAAAGCTGGAACCGAAATGAAGAAGGTCATAAAGATCTAATACCAAGAAGGGGAAGGTCAAAAAGGTGATACCAAAGGAAGGTGAAAAAAAGCTGGAACCGAAATGAAGAAGGTCATAAAGATCTAATACCAAGAAGGGGAAGGTCAAAAAGGTGATACCAAAGGAAGGTAAAAAAAAAAAGCTGGTATCGAAATGAAGAAGGTCATAAAGATCTAATACCAAGAAGGGGAAGGTCAAAAAGGTGATACCAAAGGAAGGTGAAAAAAAGCTGGAACCGAAATGAAGAAGGTCATAAAGATCGAATATCAAGAAGGGGAAGGTCAAAGGGGTGATACCAAAGGAAGGCAAAAAAAAAGCTGGTATCGAAATGAAGAAGGTCATAAAGATCTAATACCAAGAAGGGGAAGGTCAAAAAGGTGATACCAAAGGAAGGTGAAAACAACCTGGTATTGGAAGGTCAAAAACAATCAGATACCAAAAGAGAAATCTTAAACTTTTGACCGTTCTGTTGGTATTACCTTCTTTTTGACCTTCTTCCTTTTGGTATAAGCCTTCTTTTCACCATCAAGTTTCCAGTGCCAACTTCCTTTTAACTTTCATTTGCTATCACCTTCTCTTAGACCTTCATCCTTTTGGTAGAAGCTTCCTTTAGACATCCAACTCTTTATGTTTTTTCCCTGCCCAAACATGTATTGATACCTGATGAGAGTGCTGGTTTGAAACTGCAGCTTGAAGCAACCAACAAACGATAACACTTTGCTATTTTGGTCCCTGCATCTATATCTGGCAATGCCAGACGTGACCCCCAAATTTCAATTCCCTGATCAGCCTCTCTGACAGCACACCATCAGTACGAAGAGGGTAAACACGCATTCATAAGCCTCTGATCAGTCATCGTTTTTCACAGACATTATGGCAATGTTGAAATTAAAATATTTTCAAAAACATTTTCATTTGACAAAGGAAACATTCTGATTTCTTTTTGAAGCCAACATTTAATTTTCAAAACATTCACTTGTTTTCGAAACAAACCAAAGTCCAAAAAGAAAACTTCAAAAAATGTCTTTCATTTCTGACTTTTTAACCTGGTCGTGAAAATAACGGCGTGAAATGGTTACCCATTAAGCCGGCATGAATTTCAGCAAATAGCCTTCCCCTACATTAAAGGAGAAAATTTTACATCTGCAGCATAAAAATTTCGACAAGACCCTAAAAGCCAAAGTGTGTTATAAAAATAGTCACAAATATAAGAAGAAGAAAAAAAAAAAGGTGCACTCCGGCGTACAGCAAACAACACACTGTCTATGTCATCTGCTGATTTGCTGTAAGTACTGCCTTATATCATGATTATTTTGTACACTACCTTCGACGCCAACGCTTTCACTGCCGGCATCTTTTTATTTAAGCATAAAAAATGTCATCAAACAAAAAGAAAAAAAATGCACCTAGTTCGGAAGTCTGCTAAAAAGAGCTTTGCATCGAAGAATCCATTGCTGCCTAATGAATGTGTTTTTCGCCTCGTGCTGGAATCCTAGTCTTTCCCGGCACACGCTAGCCTCCTGTGCTCCTCTCATTTGTACGAACAGATTGTTTTGTGCCATGCAGATCAGCAAAATAGCAGACGGGCTTGGAACAAACAGGTAGAGGTGCGTCATGTTTTCATTTTTATTGTAATTTGGTTGGGATGGAAGGAGGAAAAGAAACGCCGACCTTTAAGCCTTTGACATTCACGTAGTGTTAGGAGCCAGCCAGGGTCTAGGCACTGACAGATTTGCATGCCTTTGAATATGACGCTTGAAAAGCCAAGGCGCTAGATTAAATTTTGCCATGGAGAAAATGAGAAACACTTCCATCTCTGGGGTCTGCTGGGAGGATCTTTCTGCTTGATATACTTTAGATTTTTTTTTATTTTAAATTTTTTTTTTATAGATATATATATAAATATTTCTTTTATACACTACCCAAAGTCTGCGTTCATCCTCCCCTGTGTCACGCAAGATGGACCAATTTTTTTTACTTTTTATTTTTTTCCCTCCTTGATGGTGTATATCAGAACCCCCGGACTCGGTACAAGGTGAAAGAATATATTTTAATCTAGCCTGCATATCCCCTTCCATGTTACCCTGATTAAAATTTGCAAGCAAACCTTGGAATGCACTATACCTGACAAGATTTCTAAAATAATTTACACTCAACATAAACCCAGAGTACATGTTCTGCCATAACGGGAATATTAGAAATCAGATACAGATTTACAAGGATTTTCATTATTGCTTCCCTCTGTAAAGTATAAATGAGTTTAAAATACAATTTCTTATTCTCGGGCTGTTAATAATGTTGTGATTTTTTTATTTTTATTTTTTTTGTTAGACATAAAGGATTATTGCGCTGGTATTCTAAAATGAGACGACGTGTGCCGAATACTGAATAGGTGCAAAAAAATTCATAAACTCTGGTTATTAAGGGGTTAATTGTAGCTATGGTACTGGGGTTCCTTTAAAACGGTTGCTTGACCCTGGGGACCTTTTCTGCAGACCCCCCGTCCCATTTCCCTCAGCGTGGCTGGACCTGTGGTCTCTCCTTGGGTGCAACAAATCTCAGGTCTCCTCGTGTCAAGATCTGGTTTGACGAGGGTCACGTGGACACTGCAGCCAATGACTGGCCAAAGCATTGACGTGTCACCCATGTGTCAGGTCACTGGGTAACCAGAAAGGTCACTGCTGTGGGTTCCTTTAAAAGAGCTGTTCACCCCAGGGGGCCTTTTCTGCAGACACCCTAGCGTGGCCAGACCTATGGTGGGGATCATACTTACCTGATCTCCACCGATGTGTTCTGGCTCCATTCAGGTCTTCCCACGTCAACATCTAGTTGGACAAGGGTCACGTGGTAGTTGCAGTCAATAACTGTCTGCAGCAGTGAAGTATCATCCATATATCAGGTCACTGGGTCCTATGACACTTCACCACTGTGGCCAGTGATTGGATCAAACTAGTTGTTGATGTTGGGAAACCTGAGACTCCTAATGGGGAACATTGGAAGTGGAACACAGCAGCGGCGATCAGGAAAGTATGATTCCAATTATGGGTCTGGCCATGCTTGGGGTCTGCAGAAAAGGTCCCCAGGGGTAAACAACCCCTTTAAGGTTCTTTTTCAGTTTTTTTTTGAGGCACTAAATAGTTTAATGTTAGCATGTAAGCAGGTAGTTTTGTCACGGTTAAGGCTAAATAGTGTGTCTATTGCTTAATAGTGATGAGCGGCAGGTGCCATATTCGATTTCGACGAAATTCGCGAATATTCGAATGAATATTCGTTTCATATTCGTCGAAATCGAATATTCGTCATTATTCTAGTTACCGCGATTAATATGCGATTTAAATAATCGCGTATTGCGATTTTAACTTAAGGCTACTTTCCTATTGGTTTCATATCTAGAATTATAGCGAAGATGACGGATATGACGAATGTATTCGTCATATTCCTCAAAACGAAGATAACGAAGTATTCTACATCTTCGTTTTAGCAACCTATTCGTCAACTTCGCTAATTCTAGCAATCAAATAGGAAGGTTGACTATAGAGACAACTGTGTTTAATTCGCTATGCGATTATTTATATATTTTTTTAATAAATAGAATAATTATAATAATTATATCAAGTAATATAATTATTCTATTAAAAAAATAAAAATCGCATAGCGAATTTAACACAGCTGTCTCTATAGTCAACCTTCCTATTTGATTGCTAGAATTAGCGAGGTTGACGAATAGGTTGCTAAAACGAAGATGTAGAATACTTCGTTATCTTCGTTTTGAGGAATATGACGAATACATTCGTCATATTCGCTATTCGCTAATTCTACCAAGCCAACCATAAAGTTCCTTGCTCATGGAGCGTCCCCATCACCATGGGAACATCTCCATATACTAAAATGTACTGTCGGATTTGAGGAATTACGTTGAAATCGCAATGCGATTAATTCAAGTTATATTAATCGCATTGCGATTTCAACTTAGAGCTGGGTTTATAATGGGTCAGCTTGCTAGAATGAACGAAGTTAACGAATATGGAATATAGCAGCAGTGCTAAGTTGAATTCGCAATGCGATTAATTTAACTTAAAGTAATCGCATTGCGATTTCAACTTAGCACTGCTAGTGCCACTGCTATATTCCATATTCGTTAATTCTAGCCTATGTAAGATAGCAGTGCTAAGTTGAAATCGCAATGCGATTACTTCAAGTTAAATTAATCGCATTGCGAATTCAACTTAGCACTGCTGCTATATTCCATATTCGTTAACTCGCTCATTGAATCGTTAACTTCGTTCATTCTAGCAAGCTGACCCATTATAAACCCAGCTCTAAGTTGAAATCGCAATGCGATTAATATAACTTGAATTAATCGCATTGCGATTTCAACGTAATTCCTCAAATCCGACAGTACATTTTAGTATATGGAGATTCTCCCATGGATGGGGACGCTCCATGAGCACGGAAGTCGGCAGAAGCGGCAATGGGCACTGACTAGAGCAGCCAGGAAGCCAGGAATCCTCAGGACAGGTAAGAACTACTGTTGGGAAGAGGGAAAGAAAAAAATATAACTAAAAAAAAAAAAAAAAAAAAAACGAATATTCGAAATAGCGAATTTATAGCGCTATATTCGAAATATTCGCGAATTAGCGAAGTGCCGATATTCGCTAAAAAAATTCGCTATTCGAATATTCGCGCTCAACACTATTGCTTAACAATGGGCAATGACGATGGGTGGAGATTAGGTTACTCTGTTGTGGGTCACCTGGCATAGAGAACCCCTTGTTAAATTCTCTACTAGGGCAAGTAGACATAATTTGTGTATGGGGGGCACTACTGGAGGTTGTCCATTGACAAAGCTCCTCTAGTTGACATCTTCTTGGCTTTGGAAAGCCACCAGTGTCCACTGCAGTCAGAAGATCTCCAAGAGCATGTTGGGTTTGCTTGACCATAGTTTGATTGTGTGGGGTGGGATGAAAGGAGGTCCCATAAATATTGATTGACTCTGACGACTGGCAACATCCAAAGGTTTTGTCCAAATAGTAGAATCCCTCTAACTATGTTGATTTGTAGAAAGGGTTGTATTTTTTCTTGGAATATTTGAGAGACTGTCAGATAAAGGGGGATGTTCTTAGAGGGTTCTGGTGCTGTGTGCTGGTGAAGTCCATTATCCTAATGGTCCGGGTCTATCAGGGAAATTGATTGGTGGTGTAAACTATCTATATACAGGACAGGGCTTACTGTATACCTGAAAATGTGTCACTTTCCACCAGTTATTTTTCCTTGGAGACATTTATACAAAGTGGGCATATCTATGGTATATAACGGGGGCGTCTCCATACTGTCACAACATAGAATGACATTGAGTAATACTATGGTCCATGAGGCTTAGCTGCAATACCAAATACAGCCCTTCTATAAGAGTGGCGCTGTGTCCAGAATAAGTAGCCCCTTCCCTCTGATTTAATAAAAGGCGTTAACCTTGACTTACTTCTTAAAGGGCCACTGCTGTATTTCCACTTTACGCCAATAGTAAGCGTTATTGCAGTTTAAAACGCACTCAACGCAAGTAATACTCACCGATCCCTCACCGCTCCTGTCCCTGTTGGTCGCCACTTCCTAGTTTCTCTCAACACGCAGAAAATAACTTCTCAGCCAATTACAGTCAGTGACTCCCTAAGGCTAGTTTTACACTGCTGGCACTGCCATCCAGCAGGCTGTTTCGGTAAAGAATGACGGGAATCGGTAGGACCTAAACCGCTGTACGCAGATGTATTCTTCCAGCCAATTCTCGCTATATTTGCCCGGTTTCAACCGGATGTCAACCAGAACTCATTATAGTAAATGGGGCCAGAAAGCATTCCGGCAGTGACGGACCGGAACAGCCTGCCGAATATGTGAAACTAGGCTAAGCCCGCATTGCCTTTGTCTTGAAAAGGAGCAGGAAGTAGAGACCATCAGGGGCCTGGGAAAAATCATAATGGGAGCGGCGAGGGATCAGCAAAGGGAGTATTGCTTGCTTTACATTTTTTACCCCATTCTTCCCCCTTTTTTTAATCTATCCACCAGATAAACCTTTTAAGGTTTTATAAGGAGTTCTCCAGGATTTAGCAATTGATGACTTAAGTAGTAACGGGGTATATGTTTTGTCAAACTGCAAAGTGACAGGTACCATGCCCCCTTTTATACAGCTACCCCTGCCCCTTTTATATTGCTTGATATAAAATGTATATTACATTTACATTGCTTGATATTAAATTTATATTGCTTGATATTAATTTAATACAAGAATATGACATCTTACTACACACTTCTCAGATTCCGGCTAATGTCCACAGTTTACATCTGTTTAAAACAACCCTTTCTACTGCAAAGGTCATGATATTGGTCCCAGACATCCTTCTCTGTCCTGACCATCAAAAGCACCGGCTGTATTCTTGGGACTTTGTACTGCAAATGGTTTCGATTATGTGCTAAAAAGTATGACCGCTCATTCATATATCTGATATCTGGTATATCTGACACGTCACAGGATGTGTTCTACAAGGTCATGACAGCTGGCCTGGACATCAAAAGCACAGCTGTTTAAAGCCCGGCGTTCTACTGCAATGGTCATGATATCTCTCCGGACAAGCCACAGGCTGTATTCTTGTCGGTGATTTTATTTATTTTAATCTTACAGGCCTATAATAAACATATAAATTGTACAGTAATGGCCGCAGACCGTACTAACTGCATCTTGTATTTCATAGCGGCTTTATAAATAATTTTTGTGATTTGATAACATTTGATAGTCATTTATAACATTTCATAAGCTTATGATATAAAAGCCACCCCACTTTGATATGACTTTATATCAATTTATAAAGTTTAATAATGTTCATTTTTCATAAAACCCTTTTTTCATAAAACTCCTAGTTTAATAAACCTAATATTCATAAAAACCTTATTTTGATAAAAGTCCATTTTGATTAAAATCATATTTTGATAAGAATTTTTGCCTAATTTTGATAAAAATTTATTTTGATTAAAATCATATTTAGATTTTTGCCTATTTTGATAAAAATTCATATCAAAGTGGGGTGGCTTTTATATCATAAGCTTATGAAATATTATAAATGACTATCAAATGTAATCACAAAAATTATTTATAAAGCCGCTATGAAATACAAGATGCAGTTAGTACGGTCTGCGGCCATTACTGTACAATTTATATGTAGAAAGGGTTGTTTTAAACAGATGAAAACTGTGGACATTAGCCGGAATCTGAGAAGTGTGTAGTAAGATGTCATATTCTTGTATTAAATTAATATCAAGCAATATAAATTTTATATCAAGCAATATAAAAGGGGCGGCGGTAGCTGTATAAAAGGGGGCGTGGTACCTGTCCATTTAAAGTTTGACAAAACATATACCCCCTTACTACTGACCTACCCATAGGTTAGGTCATCAATATCAGATTGGCAGGGGTCCGACACCGAGCACTTCCACCAATCAGCTGTTCAGGCATAGCCCCGCCCACTCCGTTCACCGCACTGCAGTAACCAGCTCATTTCACTACACCATGGGGGGAGCTCTGTAGCTTTGACCCTTACTCCCGAACAGCTGATTGGTGGGAGTTCAGGGTGTCGGACCTCCACTGACATGATATTGATGACTTATCCGAGGGATATTAAATCTTGGAGAACCCCTTTAAGAGTTTGCTTGCTACTTCTTTCTCAAAGGGGCCACTGCTATATTTCCAATTTCCACCAGTTTCACCAACCAGGATTTAAAATCATCATTTGAAAGTTTAGGCAAATGGATATTTTTGGACGCGACACCATTACTTCTCACGCACGGAGTCACAGTAAGGGTATAAGAACAGCATCCGCGTTCTTCAATTGATTCAGCACCTCCTGATGGAGAGGAAAGTTGAATGAATGTTCCATCTGAAGGGGTTAAACACGGTCTTCGTATAATGACACTAATCCTGGTTGCTGTAAGCACGTACAGGGTTAATCTCTGCGGTGTCTCAGGTGGTTGAAGTAAGACATCATCTTATTTCCTTGATCGGGGATGCTCTAGTGTTGGCCCCCATGCTTTACATACCGCTGGGTTATTTTTTCCACGCACTCTAGATTCTGCTGCAGGAGGTGTTTGCGTGTTAGCGGAGGTCCACCTTATACAGTTCCCCATCTGTTGCTATTTATACTCAACCCGTTTTATCCTTTTCTTGTATGGAAAGCAGCTTACCCTTCAAAGAGTCTTCTCTTTCCATTAGTTTTTGCAAATAAGTGGCGTGAAACCTTCAGAACGCTTCTTATGATGCGCATTTAATGCCTAATGTGCAGGGGCGCGACACAAGATGCTGACCCCTCCTGTGACAGAATCCGACCCTATCAATATCGTACTGACTAAAGGGGAAGAAAATGGTTAAAGTCAAGGTTTCACGCTAAAGAGCATCGGTCAGCAGGATCAACCTATGAAACCAGTCACACTGGCTGATAGGGTTGATCCTGCGGATTAAAATGATACCTGAATTTCAGAAAATGAGAGACTTTACTTTATGCAAATAAAGGCTTCTGTGCACCTTAGCTCCTCAACTTTTCAGTGTTGGCCACACCCCTGGTGCATGGAAGACCTCATTTGCATAAATATTTTATTTTTTTGCTCAGGAATGGTCACAACTGATTTTCACAAAGTAGATTATTTAATCAGCAGGATCAACCTAACCAGGAAGCAGGCCTGGTTTGATAGTGTTGATCCTGCTGACGGGTACCCTTTAAATATATTTTGGTAGTATTTAAAAAACAATGTTCATGCCATTATTTATATTTTTTCAGGTTTTTTCAGGCTCAGGTTTCACACTGAGCCTCATAATAGGCTGAGAAGTCTTGTTATGTAGAGATCACTTCTTAGCAGCCATCTAATTATCATCACAGGCAAGATTACAATGACAGGTGATGCCCATATATAGAGATGAGCAAATTGAAGTCGACGAAGTGGAATTCGATCCGAATTTCTGGAAAAATTCAATTCGCACCGAAACCGAAGTTCCTCACGCTTCGTGGTAACGAATTGCGTTTTTTCTTAAAATGGCTGCTGCGCGTGTGAGGACATGGAGCAAAGAACTCTGGGAAGGCGGGATCACCCATAATGCTATGCATGCAGCCAATCAGCAGCCAGCCAGCCCTGTGATGTCACAGCCCTATAAATAGCCTCAGCCATCTTGGATTCAGCCATTTTCCAGTGTACTTAGTGCAGGGAGAGACGGCAGCAGGCGCTAGGGACAGTGCTACAAAAAACTTAAAAACTTTTATTTTGCTGTATAGAAGTTCAGGGAATGGATAACGAGGATTCGAGGAATCATTCCACAATATTGAAACAGAACAGGGTTCAGATATTAACAGGGTTAATGGGGGTGAAATCACCTACTCTGCCGTGTGGCAGTATTTTGTTAAGCCGCCGGAGGAGTTGAACATGGCCATTTGTAGACTCTGGGGGCAGAAGGTGAAGCGTGGCCAGGGTGCCAATGCAGCAACCGCTGCATCACCCAGTGACAGGCACCCGGTTTCAGGAAGTCAAGGCTCCACCACCTCAGCCGAAGAGCGATGTCTGTCTGTCTGTCATTCCCATCTTCTGCTGGTCCTGATGCTCCTGCTCCTCTTCCTACTCCTCGTCAGTTATTCCGTCAGCAATCGATCACGGAAGCGATTACCCAGAGACAACAGTATGCGTGCACTCATCCAACGGCGCAGAAGCTGAACGTGCTCCTGTCCAAGTTGCTGGTGCTGCAGTCCCTCCCTTTCCAAGTGGTGGACTCTGCACCTTTCAGAGACCTAATGGCTTGTGCCGAGCCGAGGTGGAGAGTCCCAAGCCATCATTTCTTTGCCAAAAAGGTAGTACCAGCCCTGCACACACATGTAGAACAGAAGGTGAGCCGTCCTTGAGCCTGTCGGTCTCTGCCAAAGTGCATGGCAGCACTGACTTCTGGAGCTATAACTACGGTCAGGGTCAATACATGTTCTTTATGTCCCACTAGGTCAGTGCTTCTCAATTATTTTCTGTCATGCCCCCCCTAGGAAGAAGAAAACATTTCGCGCTCCCCCGCACGACTGTAAATAGTTATAAGTACACCAATCTCCCCACAGGCGAGGGCCATTAACACCCCCCCCCCCAAATCATGTGCAGGCTCCATTAACCCCCCTCCCCAATCATGTGCAGGGTCCAGGCTTCCCCCCTCCCCCCAAATCATGTGCAGGCTCCATTAACCCCCCTCCACCCAATCATGTGCAGGCTCCATTAACCCCCCTCCCCCCAATCATGTGCAGGCTCCATTAACCCCCTCCCCCAATCATGTGCAGGCTCCATTAACCCCTCCCCAATCATGTGCAGGGTCCAGGCTTCCCCTCCCCCAAATCATGTGCAGGCTCTCTCCCCTCCCCAAAATCATGTGCAGGCTCCATTAACCCCCTCCCCAAAATCATGTGCAGGCTCCATTAACCCCCTCCCCAAAATCATGTGCAGGCTCCATTAACCCCCTCCCCAAATCATGTGCAGGCTCCATTAACCCCCTCCCCAAATCATGTGCAGGCTCCATTAACCCCCTCCACCCAATCATGTGCAGGCTCCATTAACCCCCTCCCCCAATCATGTGCAGGCTCCATTAACCCCCTCCACCCAATCATGTGCAGGCTCCATTAACCCCCTCCCCAATCATGTGCAGGCTCCATTAACCCCCTCCCCCAATCATGTGCAGGCTCCATTAACCCCCTCCCCCAATCATGTGCAGGCTCCATTAACCCCTCCCCAATCATGTGCAGGCTCCATTAACCCCCTCCCCCAATCATGTGCAGGCTCCATTAACCCCCTCCCCAATCATGTGCAGGCTCCATTAACCCTCCCCCAATCATGTGCAGGCTCCATTAACCCCCTCCCCAATCATGTGCAGGCTCCATTAACCCCCTCCCCAATCATGTGCAGGCTCCATTAACCCCTCCCCCAATCATGTGCAGGCTCCATTAACCCCCTCCCCATCATGTGCAGGCTCCATTAACACCCCCCCACCACATATACTTACCTTCCTGGAAGTGCTGGATGCAGGCCTCTTCCGGCCTGTGTCCCGCTCTGCACTCTAGCTCAGGCGGCGCGATGACGTCATCGCGCCGCTTGAACCGCTTGATAGGCTGCCGGCACAAGGCCCGCAGCCTATCAGAGGAGCAGGGGAGGGAGACGCCTCTCCCTCCACTGCCGCACAGCACAGCGATCTGTATCGCTGTCCAGAGGACGGCGATACAGATCACTATGGAGATGAACGCTTCCACAGTGGAAGCGTTCATCTCCTGTGAACTGGAGCCCCCATTTACAGAGCCTCGCGCCCCTCCGGGGGGGCGCGCCCCACTATTTGAGAAACACTGCACTAGGTGAATGTGGTTCCTGCACAGCCACACCAGCAACTTGGCCAGGTGAAGCCGCTTCCACCTCAATGTTCCCACGCCGTTGGTCTTGCGACAATGTCCGCATCTGCATTCGGCAGAGGGATGACTACTGGCTCTCCACCTTGTTGGACCCTTGCTACTGGTCCAAAATGGGGACCTTTTTTACACCCGCTGAGAGGGAGGACAAACTGAACAACTACAGAGACATCCTATGAAGAATTCCATAATTTTATTATACAGGGGATTTAGACATCTCCATTAAAGGGGACATGCCCTTTTACGTATTGTATGTGTATCTTAGAGACATGTCAGCTTATGGTTCAGTCAGGATCTCTAAGGCAATGCTCCATCATCCATCCTCTTGCTGGTCTGACCGGGGTGGCCCTCTGCGCTCATGTTCTTCTGCCATGGCTGCTGAGGAGGGTGGAGAGGTAGGAGCTGTTCCAGCTCCATCAGCAGCAACTTTAGTCTAGAGTCGCTGATGAGCAGCTTTTTTCACGGCCTAGTGAAGAAACTACTCACCAGCAGCAGCTAGACCTGGAGCAGGACCTGAACCAGCAGGTGGTGGAATACTTGGACAGCACCCTGCCACTCCACATTGAGGACCTTCTGGACTACTGCGCAGCCAAACTGGATTTGTAGCCGCAACTTGCCGAGTTTGCCCTGGAAAAGCTGTCCTGCCCAGCCAGTAGTGTGGCATCAGAGCGGGTGTTTAGTGTGCCGGGGGCCTTAGTTACCCCAAAAAGAACTCGCCTGTCCACCCAAAATGTGGACAGGCTGACCTTTGTTAAGATGAATCAGGCGTGGATCAGCCAGGATTTCCACCTACCAATGCCAGACACATCAGAAATGGACCATCCATGGTGCCACACCAACACTTCGACAAAAGAGACCTGTTTCTTCTGGCTACCTGCCTCAGCTACTATTCTGATACCCGTCTGATGCCACATATCTGATGCCAAGTGCTCCTTATTTCACCCACCATCTTCAGCTAGTACTGGTATTGCCACCCACCTACCACCCACTTTGTCACCAGGTCACTCTGTGGTCTCCTGATGCTGCTGCCACCTCCACACTATATTACCTTGCCACTCTGTGGTATCCTGATGTTGCTGCCACCTCCACACTATGTCACCTTGCCACTCTGTGGTCTCCTGATGCTGCCACCTCCACTCTTTCATTGTGCCACTCTGTGGCCTCCTGATGATGCTTATTCCACCTCCACACTCTGTCATTGTGCCACCCTGTGGCATCCTCCTGATGCTGTTTCTGCTGCCACCTCCACATTCTGTCACTGTGTCACCCTGTGGCCTCCTCATGCTGCTGCTGCTGCAGCCACCTCCACACTGTCATTGTGCCATTCTGTGGTCTCCTCATGCTGCTGCTGCCACCTCCACACTGTCATTGTGCCACCCTATAGCCTCCTCCTGATGCTGCTGCTGCCGTCTCCTCCACACTCTGTTATTGTGCCACTCTGTGGCCTCCCGATGCTGCCGCCACCTCCACACTTTCATTGTACCACCCTGTGGCCTCCTCCTGCTGCTGCTGCCACCTCCACACTGTCATTGTGCCACTCTCTGGCCTCCTCCTGATGTTGCTGCCACCTCCAGACTCTGTCATTGGGCCAGTCTGTGGACTTTTAATGCTGTTCCCACCCTCCCTACTTCATGACTGGGCCACTATTTTGCCTTTCGGCCTGGCTGACATCATCATTTATTTTACCCTTTTTCTGATCTGTCAGAAGGAATGCACAACGGATCCTGTCTATGTAACAGCTGTAAAGCCTGCATGACATGGCTAATGATTTGGTAGCCAAAAGCAGGAGTGGGTACAAAACACAGAAGACATGCAAATATTTCATTCATGTGTCATCTCTGTTTTGGATCCACTCCTGTTTCTTTGGCTTTAGGAATGCTGATGGATTACTGACCAAATGCTGACCGAGTGTAGACTGTTGCTTCACAGACAGGATCCGTTTTTTGGGGGTTATTGTTCTGACTGATCAGCGGAAGGGAAAAATAATCAGTGACGTCAACACAAACTTACTTCTGACACCCTCTCCACTCTGTCGGGGGGGCTCTACTTGTATAAGGGTTTAATTAAAGAGGTTCTGTAGACATCTATGAGAAATAACCTGCCGACAGTGTAAAAGGAGGGCGCTTCCTCTTGACGCTAACATTGACCTGTAAAGCTGAGTTCACACTTGAGTTATTTGGTCAGTTTTTGCCCCATAGCTGCACAAATAAGTGAAGTGTGCAGTGATTCTAAGAGCTATGTCATACTGACAGTATTATTTCACTACCACAGCAGACTCCCTATGAGTGTTACTGCAAGGCACAGTGTTCTACACCAATATAAAGGCTCTCTGCAGCCAGGAAATAGATGTTTTAACGCGATTTACCATGAATAAATTTGGATCTAACCAAATTTTTTCAAAGAACTCGCCGAACCAGCCGAATCAAATTCTTGAGAAATTTGCTCATCTCTAATAGAGAACACAAGATCCACCATTCACAATAAGTGATGTCACAGCTTATCTAGTCTGCCTCCCTGCACAATGAACTCTGCAGAGATCACAGAGAATGCTCATAACTCTCCTCCATTGAAGTTAGGGAGTCATCCCCAGTCTACAGTTTCATCCTCATTAATGATGTTGACTGCAGCTTAAAGGGGTTCTCCACGATTTATGTATTGATGACATATTCTCAGGATAGGTCATCAATGTGAAATCGGCCCCTGTAATCATTGACAGAAAACAGAAGGAAAAAATTCTATCATCAGAAAATAAAAACTGGCTAAAAAACAATCTGCGTTAGTAGGTTGATATAATAAAGGTTGAATTAATGGTGTCTGATCAGTGAGGGTCCAAAAATTAGGACACCCATGATGATCAAAATGGGCTTCCTGTGTCCCTCATTTGAATGAAACAGTGGAAAAGTCAAAGTTATGGAACAGTCAGAGATAACCGAGTGCTGTACCGGCTATATTTTGTGGACTTGGAATGAAGCAGCAGTGGACATGCTGGACTTGATGGAGAATTGTCTGCATCGGTCCTACAGACATTGAAACGGTGGACAGATATGCTCACGTTTTCTCTAGTCAGACAGAGAACTCAGAGACCTATCCCTCTCATAATTGTAGGGATCTGACCCTTGCTATTGGCGATAAACACTTTTCATAGGATAACCCTTTTACAACTTGGTCAAACAATTCAGCCAAGAATGAGATAATCTTCTCTGACTTGAAAGAAGGATCAGAGATGTAGGAGCTCGGTATGCCTTATCCCAATGGCAGGATGTTTTGGCAGTTGCTTATCTCCCTCTCCCTACTGGCTACCTCTAGATTAAATAATCAGAGTCCTAAGGTCCTTGGTCAAGGGAACTATCAAGAAGCTAAAACTAGATCTACTCTTGACATGCCAAGAATGAGGTCCTCTTCTCTGACTTGAAATAAGGATCAGAGATGTTAGAGAATTCAGTATGTCCCATCCTACATTAGATACGTTGGTGGCAGAATGGTTTGGCAGTGGCTTACCTCCCTCTTCGTACTGGTCACCACCAGATTAAATAATTAGAGTACTAAGATCTTTGGTCAACGGAACAATCAAGGACCAAGAAGCCAAAACCAGACCTACTATGGACATGTCAAGACTGAGGTCATCTTCCCTGAATGAAAAGAAGGGTTGGAGATGTTAGAGTTCAATAGTCTCAATCTCAGTGCCAGAATGGATTGGCAGTGGCTTATCTCTCACTTTCCACTGGTCACCTCCAGATTAAGTAATCAGAATTCTAAGATCCTTGGTCCAGGGAACAATCATAGACCAAAAATCCAAAACCAGTGCTACTCTCGACACTCCAAGACTGAGGTGAGGTCCTCTTCCCTGAATGGAAAGAAGGATCTGAGATGTTAGAGTTCAGTATAGCGGATCCCAATGCCAGAATGGGATTAACAGGGGCTTATCTTCTACTCCCTACTGGTCACCTCTAGATTAAATAATCAGAGTCCTAAGATCCTTTGTCCAGGGAACAATTAAGGACCAAGAAGCCAAAACAGGAGCTACTCTTGACATGCCAAGACTGAGGTCCTCTTACCTCAATGGAAAGAAGGATCTGAGGAGATGTTAGAGTTCTGTATAGCTGATCCCTATGCCAAGATGGTTTGACAGGGGCTTATCTCCCACTCCCTACTGGTCACCTCCAGATAAAATAATCAAAATCATAAAATCCTTGGTCCAGGGAACAATTATGGACCAAGAAACCAAAACGGGAGCTACTCCAGACACAGGCAATGTATCCAGGTCTCGTGTCTCCAGCAGGAATAAGGTTAATTGTAAACGGCCATACTTATGCACAATTACCTGAATTTTTTTCCCCTCCCTTACCTTCCCCACGGCACAATTTTATTTCCTAAGGAAAAAACTTATGAAAATCGTTGAAAAGCTAAGTACAAAGATTTTTTTTTGCAGCTAGCCCCAAAAAAGCATAGATGTCAAAGGCTTCGAGTCCCCCCTTTGACATTCACGCAGAGCTCCGAGTCAGCCGGGGTCTCAGCACTGACGAATTTGCATCTCTTTGAATGTGACGCTTGAAAAGCACAGCCGCTAGATTAAATTTTTTTCTCCGTCGAGAAAATGAGAAAGGCCTCTATCTATTCGAGTCTACTGGGAAGATCTTTATTCTGATTCTTGTTAGAATTGTTTATCACTCTGACAGAGCAGACTCGGACGAGATAAAGGCTCGGCTCCATCACGGGGCCTGACAGTGGTAGGACATGCAGAGAAATGAAAGGACTAGGGGAAATATTATTAATAGATGCCGACTTGATTTGACTCTATTGCACGTCAAGAAGGGGGTGCCGCCGCTTGATTGTAGCCTATGAAGTTCTGTCCAAAAAAGAAGCTATTTTTCATTAAGTGATAGAAGGTCTTTTTCATGTTCCTTCCTGAGGAGCTGATATCTTATGCAGTTTATTCTAACCCTGCTGATTTCTGTCAAGGGAAAGAAAACTCATGAAAGATGGGTCTGGCAATATGAGTCCTTTGCAGGAAAGCAGGTTGCTCGTCGGAGCTTGATGCGTATGTGCTGTGACTAAGCCTTGATGCCGCGGACTCCAGCTCGGGAGAACTGTTCGGCGGCTTTAGTAGAAGGCGACACGCAAAATGTTAAGTTAATGGGAAAAAAAAAGTGGTGGAAGACGAGGAAATACAAGATAAGGGTGAAAGGCTGAGACTCTTCCACCAGGATCGCCGGGATCTCAATGTTGGTCTTCTGATGGGACCAGAACGATAAAAGAGGGGGGGTAAGGTGAGAGAATGTTCGGCAGGGTATGATAGTGGTTGTAGTCTACCTCTTGGTTGGAGAGACAAAGATTATCCTATTGGTTAAAAAAGCTAGAAAATCATGGCAGGCAATAGATTGATCAATAGATGAATGGATAGATAGATAGATAAGCGATAGATAGATAAATAGATTAGATATTAGATAGATATTAGATCGATAGATAGATAGATAGATAGATGAACAGATTAGATAGTGGATAGGTATTAGATAGATAGATAGATTAGATAGATAGATAAATAGATTAGATAGTGGATAGATAGATAGATAGATAGATAGATAGATAGATAGATGGATATCATTATGTTATATGAGAAACACTAACATGTCTGATGTAGACATTTACAGCCGCCCCCGGTTATCCGGTAGAAGAACCTGCCAGACATTCTCAGACAGAACAATGGCCCCTCTCCCCGGATAGAACAATTCCTCTACTGCACAGAACGGACAATCTCAGCTCCTCAGCCCCATATAGGGATAATTATATATGTATATCTCTCCAGCGTGAAGTTTCCGATACTCGGTGGGCGTCCGCTGTGGGAGGAGACATGCGGCTGTCACTTTCCTCCGCAGCTGGAGGCAGAGCCATTGTCAGGGGAGACAATATGGGGATATTATAGGATTCTTTGCATCGATTCCATTGATTTTGTCTCTTCTCTTATAAATGCTGTTCTGCATTCACAGAAAGGAATTTTCGCTTAGACTTAAAAAAACAAGGTCAGAAATCTACAGGAACGTTCTATGCTAGTGGGGGGGATCTATAATCCATTCAAAAACAGCAAATTTGCAGCAAGAAATTTTTTTTGCATTGGATTTCAAAGAATCCGGATTTTATGAGCGTGCAGTGAAGTTAAAGAGAACCTGCCACTATTCCTGCCATGTCTGTATTAGTATATACTATCCTACAATGTTTTTACTTGAAGCTTTGCATTGTGCTTTTCCTCTGTTATTCCTCCTGGAAATATATGAATAACTTGACCATTTGGGGGTATGCCCAATTGCCCATACACACTATTACACTAGCCAATCAATGCTGTCTGTGTATGGACACCCATGGTACCTCCCATTTGTCAATGTATTCCTAAATTTCCAGGAGGAATAACAGAGGCCTTCACCTATCAAGTGCTAGTTATGATGCTGGTGTCTAATGTAATAACAAATGGCCTTTCGGCCACCTGTGCACACCTATAGATATGCCTCAGGGCACAAGTCTCCAACCTATGTTGCAAAACTACAACTGCGGGCTGTCAGAGCATACTGGGAGTTGTAGTTGTGGAGGGCCACAGGTTGAAGACCTTTCAATTAGGACAAATGGGCATCACAGAGGACAGTCTCCAGCTCAGGAGTCCACTCTTTGGGGTAGATCTGCTGCAAACAACCTTGCCCTGGTGGACTCAGCCTGCCCACTGACTGTGATAGGCACTGTAGTAGGAAAAGTTCTTGTGGTGTAGGGGTCCTTAAAATATTCTCCAGCACCCTCGGCCGAAACAGTCATCAGATGGACAATCAAGATTATTATTGCCTCCCCTGTTGCATCTTTTCCAAACCAACCCCTAATATAAAATGGCAGAATGCCACCCTAGGCAACTGCCTACTCTGCCTTCCTACAGTCCCGCCCCTGAGGTGCCATGTAATACTACAGGAGTCAAGGCAGGAAAAAAGCATAAACTAGGTAGTCCCTAGTAAGAAAATGGGGAGGTACCCTGGCCTGCCCCCCGGCTGGATTTGAAGGCAGGGGTGCAGCCATAGGGGTGCAGAGTTCGTAGTCCCACCCTGACAACAGAACATTTCCCTAATGTCAAGTATAGATTCATTCTCCTGATGGGGGAAGGGTGGAATTTAAATGTACCCCGCAGCTTTACCGCCTGCTTCCAGTAGGTATTGACCAGAAAATGTAGATGGGAAAGACGGACAGAATGGAGCAATTAGCTGACAGACGGCCGGCGGAGTTGCCAGGATAAATAATTCTTTATTTGTATTCCAAGTCGTCTCGGCAGTGGACAATGCGCTTGGTCAATACTTGCAAGGCACAAAAGAAAAAATCCAATTTAAATAAGCAAATAGGTGTCTAAGGATAATCTGCGTGCGCTGAGTGGATTGCTTGTCAGAGGGACCTTTAGTTTTCCAAGCAAACACGATATTATACAAACAGCGCGGGCGATCCAAGCCGTATAGAACGTTAACCCATTGTAAGGAAACGCAAGCGACCATTAGACTACGTGTAGGGCGCTTAAATCTGTTCCTTTAAGAAAGAAAGAGGAGGAGCGCAACAGAAACAAGTGTTGCCCACCTCCTCGGTCAGGCTCCACCTACCGGCATTCAGGCCTCGTTTGGCGGACCAGAAGTCGACGGACCCTCGGAAATAGCCTCGAGGCTGGGTTCATGCTCAATCATTACATCAGCTTTTTAATGGGTCCTTGATGGCCTATTTTTGGCTATTTTTGGGTCAGATATTTGCTGGTCGTCTACAAGACAATAAGAGGATCTCTACACACAAGGCGTTCTTTGATATTTTTGACGCCAGAGATGTTTTCTCCGAAACATACGATATTGCAGGTACGCGGGTTATCAAGCCATTTCCCATTCACCATGCTACTACATTTTTTTTGCATTTTTTTGAATTTCATTTTCTTATTTTGTATTTTGGTGCATTCTAGATTTAGACTAGAGTTGGGTGAAGCGAGCTTCAGATGCTTAATCCGAAGTCGCTTTGTTCAAAACTTTGGAATAATACTGTACGAAGATTCGTCGCCGGGAAGTCAGTTATTCGCAAAGTTGCGCGTGACTTCGTTGAATAACTTCGGTAGTTGATTTTTAAAGTGGAAAACCACTTTAAAACTTGAAACCGAACTCGGCTTGCGTTCTGAGGTACTAGTTGGTTCCAAGTTTTAAATTGGTTTTCCACTTTAGAATCAACTGCAGAAGTTATTTAATGAAGTCCCGAGCGACTTTGCGAATAACTGAGATCGGCTCATCGGAGACAATACATTCTAATACTATACGGAGACAGATCTCCGTACAGTATTATTCCGAAGTTTTGAACGAAGCAACTTCGGATTAAGCATCCGAAACTTTCTTTGCTCAACTCTAAAGGAGACCGTAATGGGGATTATTGGCGAAAAGAAAAAAGTTTTTATATATTTAGAATATAAATATTTAGATGAACGCGTTGATTCTAAAATTCAGAGATTCAACTAGTATTTTATTTACAAATTGTGAGGTTGTGTAAATCTCACAGTTTGTGGTGATTCACTTCCAGAGAATCAAGGAGGAGAGAAAGAGAATTTTCCGGTCATTCAGAGGTAGAATTTATTTGGACCCCAATCGAATCGGGCAGAATCGAATTTTAAGAAAAATTTCAAGGACCTCTGAGCAGAGATTCCGCCACTGCCCTAAAACCACTACTTGCAATTTTTGTTAAATTTTACCGTAGATCCGCACACTGTGAACTAGTGTTGAGCGCAGCATCTGAGAGGTTCAATGACAGGGGCCGGCGCAATCGCCATTCCCCGTGATTGCAACCACCAGTTAAAAAAAAAATGCACTTCGTGATTAAGTAATTTGTCACAAAATAACATTTTTTGAAAAAATTCGGTGAAGCAGCCGAATCAAGTTTTGCAATATTTAGCTCATTTCTACCGTGAACGACAAGCCTTAAAGGGGTATTCCCACCTGAAACAATGGTGCCATATGGCTAGGATAGGCCATCAATGTCAGAAAGGTGCGGGTCCCACCACTGAAACCCACTCCAATCTCCAGAACAGGGCCCCCAAATGAAGGAGCGCACAGTGACCATACGCAGCATGCTTTCCATTCACTGCTATATGGATTTCCAAAAAAGCCTTGCAAGGGCGCTCGGCTGCTTTAATCAGTCCCATACTGGGGAATGAAGGGCGCACAGCGCATGAACAGTCTCCTCTACATTTATCGCTATGGGACTGGCGGAGATAGCTGATCCAATGCTCCGCTGTTTTTTGAACTTCCTTAGCTTCTTGTTCACTTCGAGTGTCCCATTCTGGAGATTGGAGCAGGTCCCAGGCATCTGATAATGATGACATACCCTAGCAATATGCTGTCAATGTCTGAGATGGGACAACCCCTTTAATCTAGGCGGCCCCTTTAATCACTCCACATAGATTGTTATAACGTATCTAACCCTGGGATGCGTTCCATTCTTTTTTCTTTCATTCTTTGTACCTAAGGCTGGAACAAAAATTTGGTACAAAAATTGGAATCTTTTCATGAAGGACCACCCTGCTGCAGGAAGAAAAAAAAATTGGGATAATGCTGAGTGAGAAAAAAAAAAATTCTTCATCTTGGGTAAAGATCAAGAGAAAATAAGAGTTGATTATACACACGCATGACATGTATATATTGGAGGGAAAATTTTGCAATACTTACAAATAAAATGTCAGCCTTCATCTCATCACGTCTCAGATCAGACAGATAGAATAAAGAGCGGGAGCAAGGAGCTTGAAAAGGCTCTTTGACAGAGCACATGGGATCTGAAACACAGATATCATGCTGCTGGGAACTCCCAACGATCAGCCATGATCTGTGAGGGAACCTGGTAGACAGTCTTCTATCTTCTGGCAGCGCCACCACTGGAGAAATTAAGTATTACATAGTGTCCATTAAAACCAATGGGCGATGTATGTAATGTATAAATGTCCTGGGTCCTCCAGGGAGAAGGATAGCCTTTGAAGCGACAATATGATCTCTGAGCTGGCCAATTGATGGTTCTCCCGAAGTGGGACCCTTCTCTTTTAATATCAGGAGTTTTCGGGGACCCTGCAAATTCACCTTAATTACTCATATGTTACCTGCAGAACAAGGTTTCTAATATACTCACTGTCTCGAAGTAGCATTGATTGGCCACTCGGGAACATGAATCTCCTCTTCTGAAAAACCTGCATGTTCTATAGCAGGTTTTCGTCCTGGACTAGAGAGGAGGTCACTTCTGCTGTGGACGGGGCCAGGACCATTCCTCTGTGGCCTAGGTGTAAACTCCTGAGTCCACCTCATCTGCGCATGTGTCCACAGTCCAGGCCAGAAACCTGGTAAAGGAGGTGACATCTTGGGAAGCTGGATTTTCAGAAAGAAGGGTTGTGTGACCAGGTTCCTTAGAGGTCAATCCACACAACTTCAAGATGGTGAGTATATTACAGACTTTCTTCTACAGAAGAGTTATGAATAATTAAGGTGGGTTTTTGGAGCCTCTTGGTCTCAGAGAGACCCTTTAAGAATTCCCTAAAATAGTATTTTTTAATTAGACAAGTTCAGACTTCATTCAGATTTACTGTATTGTGTTTCAGAGTTCAGGTATGACTAGTAAGGGGCATTACTAGGACCCTGTTCCAAGAAAAATAAAATGGTTAAATGGTAGGTAAACGTTTTCAACCATTTGTATTCCTTTAATGCATCTAAAATAAGAAACAAAGCTACTTTGAGAATAGTCTTGATAAAAAATTCCCTTCCAGTATTTGTATGCAGAGTTCTGCTAACCAAGATTGCAAACCTTGTATGGATTCTGATTCTGCGCTCATTACCTACTAAATATTTGTATTAAAAAACACTGGAACATTTCACGTTTTATTCCAGATTTGTGGAACTGACTGTTTTCATATAATCTCCTCCCCTTTGGTGGTCTATTCCACGAGATAGTCCTGCCCCTCACCTATAGTCTGTAGGTTATAAAGATAAAGGAGTAGTAGAAGTGGAGTAACGCATGACGGACGGTCCAGACTACTCAGGGTTTGCTTGTAGTCTGTGACCATAGAAACACATTGTTCTGATAAGAGCTGTATACACAGAGCGGCAGGAGACCTTTTTGCAAATTTGCTTTATTTTTCATTTCTATGAGGATACAGGCCAGCTTATGAGGCTAAACAAGGAGCTGTAAGCCAGACCTTCAGTAATTAACCCACCAACTGGCAATTAAAACGACGTTCCGAAGCATTTATCTATTCTCAAGTTTATCCTCTAACATTTTTTCTTGGAAACATTTTACTATAAATTGAATTAGATTAGCACCGATCCTCCCTTTTGGGAAAAACCTATCTCGGATTTCATCCTTCTTGTTTACAGCGATCAGTGGAGTGAGATTCACGCTCTTCGCTTGTGATAACATTTGTTTCATAGATGTCCAATCGCCTGGTTTACTTGGCAGAAGTTGTGAGTTCCTCAAGTCCTCTGCTGCTTTGCACATCCTAATTTTAGTATGGCTGCGGGTAGTACCCTGGGAGCCCTGGCCCCCACCTACCTCACCCCTGCAAGCAGCAGCTCTTCCTCAGACCCTTCATCTGTAACCTTTTTGCAAGTAAATGCTAATTGAAAAAGAAAGAACAATCACTAATCTTCGAATTTAAATGCATTTAACAAAACCAATCTCGTTCTAAATTGTTCTTTGGTCGTTCCCTTTTTCCCCAACAGATGTTGAGAAACTGCAATTCTTATTAAGAACACTTGACTGTTTGCTCAGCAAGAGAACTGCAGGCACCGTCTGTATTAAGGGAAATGTCTTTCAAGATGCCAGCCCAGTAAAACAGTGCAGGGTGCTACTTGGATATCTTTGAATATAATCTGCACTTCAATGAGTTACTGCCCATTTCATATCCCCCCCCCCCTCCCATCTCCTGTTTAGCAAATTACTTTTTTTTGCTGGTAAATGCCCTTTATGGCCAAATCAAAATTATTATTTTTTTCTTGACGACGAGGAACAAAGATCAAACGGCCATAGAGGAGATTTTTTTGTGTGCGGTCGCGTCAAATTCTTGCTTAATTTTGTTTTGCTGATGAGGACTTTTTGAAAAGTCATCAAATTATTACAGATTCTCGAAACTTTAAAAAAAAAAAAGTTTTCGCTTGCATTCATTTTTCTTTTTATAAACAGAATTGCTGTGATCAAATTACACTGCCGAATTTAATACAGAATTCTTAGGACTCCTGAAATCCATCCTGGGTTCCAGAAACGATGGGCAAACGTTGCTTCCTTCATGTTCGGTATTCACTATTTTATTCAGGAAATATTTGTGGATGTAAAGTTGGTTTATTGGGGTTGACGCGGCACATTCATCCTTCATTCATCGCTCTTCTCTGTAATATGAAGTTCCTAAAAACCCCAATGTAATTTTTTTTATTAAAAATGAAAGTATAATTTGAATATTTTACCCATGGCCGACCAAAAATTCACTCGTATTATGCTCCCTACCTAAGATCCAATCAAACTTAGCTTGCAGGCTTCCTGACTAGCAGCTGAGTTAACACCACCCATAACCAGGGCCATATTTTGTACTAGGTAGTGCAGGTCCTGGCCTGGGATCTGATTCATTTAAGCAGTCTAGTCTGGGGTCTAATTAATTAAGGGGTTCTGGTCTGGGGCTGATTAATTTATGGGGTCTAGCCTGGAGTCTGATTAGTTTAGGGTGTCTGATTAATTTATAGTGTCTGCTCTAGTGTGATTAATTTAGGGAGTCTAGTCTTGGGTCTCATTAATTAGGGGGTTCTGGTCTGAGGTCTGATTAATTTAGTTGTTCTGGTTTGGATTCTGATTTAGGATGTCTGGTAAACATAGGGGCTCTGGTGTGAGGTCTGATTAATTTATAGTGTCTGCTCTAGTGTCTGATGAATTTATAGTGTCTGCTCTAGTGTCTGATTAATTTAGGGGGTCTAGTCTGGGGTCTCATTATTAGGGGGTTCTGATCTGAGGTCTGATTAATTTAGTTGTTCTGGTTTGGAGTCTGATTTAGGGTGTCTGGTAAATGTAGGGGCTCTGGTCTGAGTTCTGATTAATTTATGGAGTGTGGTCTGGAGTTTGATTAATTTAGGGGGTCTGGTCTGGAGTCTGATTAATTTTGAGTGTCTGATAAATTTATGGGTTCTATTCTCTAGTTTGATAAATTTAGGATTTCTGTTTTGGAGTTTTATTAATTTAGAGGGTCTGATAAATGTATGGGTTCTAGTCTGGGATCTGAATAATTTATGGGGTCTGATTAATATAGGGATTCTGGTCTGGAGTCTGGGTAATTTAAGGAGTCTTATTAAACTAATGGGTATGGTCTGGGTTCTGATTGATTTAGGCTCTGCTCTGGGGTCTGAAAATGTAGGGGTTCTAGTGTTAGGGGCTAAATCAATTTGGAGGAAATGATACCAAGACTTTTTTAGTTCCACATCCTCAGGAACCATTGTCTAATTTGTAGCGTACTTGGTATCAGTGCATAGACCAGCAGGAGCTTGAAATGCGGCAGGGTTCAGAACTTTGATTGACAAGCTCTTATGTGCACACTGTCCTGGCTGCAAATAGTTCCAGAATCATGCTATAGTTTGTAATATAATGATCTTATTCTTTATCATTGAGGGAATTTTTATTTTGGGCCTCATGTATCAGCTAGAGGAAGGAGTTTCCATAAAGAGTGTCTCTCTCTCTGGAGGACCTATTACATTCTTGTATTACCTGCACAACTCAATGATTTTTAGTGAAAACTCTGTAATGCTTCATTCAGCCTTTGGTGGGGCTGTAGGGAAATTGAACACTTGCTGCGAGGCACCACAACAAATTAAAGCTGATCGCTGGGGGTCTAAGTAGCGCAACCCTATATTTATCTTATTGTCGGGGAACACTGTTGGAGAATCAGACACCTAAAAAAAATGGGATTATCCAATGTGACCCCCTTTAAACTACAGCAGAAACAGTGCCACATCCGCCATGACGCGAGATGACCATCTTGCCTCAGGCGGCCAACTAAGGGGACAGCATTTTGTGGTGGGACACGGGAGCCTCTGATGAAGAGGTTGTGACGGTATCATTGTGACCACTTGCGGCAGGTCTCAGGCACGAGATCACATGGTCACCAACTGCACTATGACTGTGATATGGCAACTCAGGCCGCAGGACGCAAGAGGATTGTGACTGCATCACAGACATTGGTATAGAACAAGAGTCAGGTGAGTATTTTAATTTATTTTGTTATGTATGGGAGCAGTACAGCCTGGAGCAGAATAAAGGGGCATTACAGGCTGGATCATTACAGGGGGGCATTACATGCTGGAGCACTACAGAGGGGGCATTACATGCTGGGGCACTACAGAGGGGTATTACATGCTGGGGCATACAGAGGGGTATTACATGCTGGAGCACTACAGGGGGGGCATTACATGCTGGAGCACTGCAGAGGGGCATCACATGCTGGAGCACTGTCGAGGGGCATCACATGCTGGAGCACTAGAGGGGGCATTGCAGGCTGGATCATTATAGGGGGGCATTGCAGGCTGGACCATTACAGGGGGGCATTACAGGCTGGATCATTACAGAGGGGGCATTACATGCTGGGGCACTACTGAGGGTTATTACATGCTGGAGCACTACGGGGGGGGGGGTATTACATGCTGAGCACTACAGGGGGGGCATTACAGGCTGGAGCACTGTAGAGGGGCATTACATGCTGGAGCACTAGAAGGGGCATTACAGGCTGTAGTGCTACAGAAGGTATTACACGTTGGGACACTACAGGGGGCACTACAGGCTGGAACACTACAAAGGGGGCATTACAGGCTGGATCATTACAGGGGGGCATTACATGCTGGAGCACTACAAAGGGGGCATTACATGCTGGATCACTACAAAGGGGGCATTACATGCTGGAGCACTACAGAGGGGGCATTACAGGCTGGAGCACTACAGAGGGGGCATTACAGGCTGTAGTGCTACACGGGGTATAACAAGTTGGAGCACTACAGAGGGGGCATTATAGGCTGGGGTATTACAGGAGGCATTACAAACTGGGGCATTATAGGCTGGGGTATTACAGGAGGCATTACAGGCTGGAGCACTACAGAGGGGCATTACAGGCTGTAGTGCTACATGGGGTATTACAGGCTGTAGTGCTACATGGAGTATTGCAATATAGGGGGCACTATAGGGGCATTACAATACAGGAGGCACTATAGGGGGAATTATACATAAAGGCACTGCAGGGGGACATTATTCATACTGGCACTTCAGGTGCACTACAGGGAGGTTATAACTGTAAGTGGCCATCGTAAACACTGGGGGACATAACTACAGGGGGAGCCATTTCAATTTTTTACCCCAAACAGCAGAAAGGCTAGGTGCACCTTTGAGCAGAAGCCAGTACTAACATTATTCTGCACTGACTGAGAAGTTCCAGCTGAAATGCAAACAAAGGAGCTGTATTATTCAATGAAAAGTACCCAAGTAGTTCAGCGCTTCCCTGATTGCCCTGGATTACCAGACCCTCATCACTTGACAAAACTGAGGAGCAGTTTGTCCTGACCACAGACATGCAATTCACAATCAAGGCCATCAGCATGGACTGGGAGACTATTGTTTGCTGGCATTTTCCATGGTTTCTATTGATTCCAGCTGTCTGTTTGTTTTGCTAGACAGAAAAGAAAAAACATAACCATGAGAGTGAACCGACAAAGAGCGAAAGAAACGCTTATGTATTTCCTGCAGCCGTGAAATGGTTAAGCCTGGAAAAAATGCAGAAAATGGAAAGTGTTACATTGTATCTGTATCTCTGCATTTAAAGGCAAAGTCACAAGATTTATTTTATGTTTGCAAAAATGGCCACAAATAAACTCAATGGCTTTCACATAATTGTATAAAGTTACACTGGTTTTCACAAGTCAATATAAAGATCATATGTACAAGTGACTTCTTTGGGGCAAGCCTACAACCCAACCCTCCAATACAATGGCCAAAACGTCTGAGGATAATGTGCTGTATACTTCTGTTAAATGGAAAATCAATGGGTGACTATGTACAGTAGTACATAGCTGCATGGAGCCCCTCCAGAACAAGAGAGGCTATATTCTGCAGCACTGCACTGAAGCATGGACCTCCTACCATATCTATATTCCCCAATATGTTCTGACCTAATATGCCCTGATCAGACAACTCCTTTAAGGCTGCATTCACAAGCAATCTTTCACATTTCCTCCAAAGTGTGTAAAATAATATGAATAGCAAATATTCTTAAAAATGTAAATTCTCTATCCTTGATACATATACAGCTCCTATTCAGACCTAGGTGTCTCCATGGTTACAGACTACAAACAAAGCATTGTAGTCTGATCCTGCAGTCACATATTACCCCTTCTAATTTTGTTTAAAGTGGCTGTCCCACCATAGCAACTTATCACTTATCCACAGGACACAATAAGTCATAAGTGGGCGTCCAACCCCACGAAAATGAAAACAGTGGGTCCATAAAGTGATTGGACCGGTGGTCATGCGTACATGCTGCTACTTCATTTATTTCTTTGGGACTGCCTGAGATAGTCACCTCTGTACTCTCTTCTTCAGTCCCATACAGCTCCATTCACTTGGCAAACTCAGGGACCCCTGCTTTCATGACCAGCGGGGGTACTGGCGGTTAGAGAAAATTTACTATCGTGGGAGAACTTTTTTGTAAGATCTGACCACACAAAGAACAGAATCAAGTGGAGACCAATATAATCATCAACTTTCAATGACCAGAGATCATAATGACTATACATTAAGACCAAGTAATAAGCAGAATCAAATCTAAATAATATATTTTTGAAAAAAAATTCTACCATTATGAACCAGTTGTTTTATCACCATAGATCCAACAATTATCAATTTCGCCATCAAGATTGGCCCTAATGGCAATTTTATCATTTACAAATGATATACCCTATATAACAAAATGGCTATCCTTGTTATAATAATCTTATCTATCTAGGTCAGAAATTTGCCCAAAGAGTGAAAATATTCTACTAGAAATACAGCAGCGCCTCCAAAAATTTCCTGATTGTTTTAGAAAATTACAGCAGTGGGAAAAGGGTCATTAGAGAATTTATCTCATTATAACCAAACGATCAAATTAGGATCGTTAGGGGTGAAAGAGTTTTCCCACAGCCATGGCTTTTCATGCCTCTCAAAAGGCTTTAATTATGGCTAGACCTTCTGTCCACCAGAGAGGGCCGTCTATCAAGGGAGGCGTCACCTCTCAGGTGCTCTGGGCAGATTGCTCTATTCCCACCATTAAACTGATGTGATGCTAAGAGAAGACTTCATCTCTATCCTTTAAGAACAAAGCAGGATGCTTTTTTTCTCTCTTTTTTAACTTCCATTTATTATTATTATTTTATTTTTATTTTTTCAATAGAAAAATTGAAATATAATAAATATTTATGTATCAAATATTCAGTATACATAATGCAAAATGCTATTATGTAAATGCAATAAATTAAGTACTTAAAAACCTGATTACTGACCACTTAAATGCCCAAAAATTTAAATATCAGTCACAGTAGTAGCTACAATAGGCTTTTTGTAAAAGGGGCAAGGTACAGCTGCCCCACTTACCTCACTTGGCAGCCGGGACCCTCTTCCCGATGTCTTCTTCTCACAGGTCCTGCTGCCAGACCTGCTCTATCTCTCCTCTCAGCAATGCCTCCCCTCCTCAGCCTGTATGGCCTTCGCTCTCCCTCTGGTTCTTAAGCGGCCAGTGCATGTGCATGCTTAAGTCTTGCAACCCTAGGGTACTTAAGAAAACTTCCTTTGTGGGAAGGTGCCTGAGCAATAGGTTCTTTACCTTGCTAGTTCCTGCGATGGTGTAATGTATACATTTGTCTGCCCATGTACTGACCTCTGCCTGTTATCTACCAATATCAGTGTTAAATATGGTAGCAGGTCATACATCAACACAAGAGCCTATAATGCTTTTTTAAACAGCTTTTCAGGCAGTATTATACTGATAGCCTATCTGTAAGATAATTCATAAATATATTCAGATCAGTGAATGTCCAACCATTGATTGGCTGATTGAGGGAGCAGTGCTGCTATGAAGAGCATGACATCCTCAGCATTGTTAACCAGGCACAATGCTATACAATTGGCCGTGGCTGTGTCTGAAACTGCAGACCTTTGCAGCTCAGTCCCATTTCAGTGTATGGGTTTTAGCTTAAGCACTAGTCATGGGCACTAACAAACAGTTTGGATGCCAATGACCTGATATTCATGGCCTTCTATAGTATAGCCTCAGAAATGCTTTTTAAAATATGCCTGAGTTTTCAAAAAAAGTTTGCAGAATGGCTATGCTTCTTTGTACAGTTATAACTATGAAGGAGCACGTCTTTTTTGAGCTTCCCTAAAGTCTTTTTCAGCTGCATTATTCCTCTCTTCAGCTACATAGCTAGATGCATTTCTCTCAGAAGCAGGGGGTTTCTCCCTTTTGTGGATTTGCCAGAACTGTATTGCAGTGTCTTCACTTCCTTTACTTCTCACTAGGTTTGTTTTCAGCTCCAGAACTCACAGAACAGATGAGGGGGAGATCACACTTACAGACACATAGGGTGCCCCTATAATCTCCAAAGCAGTGTAGAAGCGGAACTTTTATGAGACTCAGGATCTTGGCTATCTCTGACACGCCCCCACTTCCTGCGAGCCGTCTTCTGTGTCTCTGTTACTTGGGATGGATCTTGCCTGACAACAGACAGTGGACTGTTGGAAAATTGGCATGAAGTGACACCCCTAGTGGCCATGACTTTACACCTTTTTTTTATAGATGGATGCAGGCAAATTGTTTAAATGGATTGATTTTGAAATTTGCAAATTATACCAATTCTGTGAAAGTACAGTGACTCTTTAACCTTCTTTTGTTCCATTACCTCAAATCATTCATCTATTATATTTTACTAATACTTAAAAGACAAAAAAAAATGGGGGCAGGGCACTAACATTTGGGGTAAGATGGTTGTAGTAACTAGTGCTATTGCACTCACCTCTAGGCTGTTCATGGAGGCCCAACCCTTCTCCTTTGCATCCTGTTGACCCAGATCCTGTCTTTGGTCTTGTCTGCCACAATTCATAATCCAGTGAAATAAAGAACATACCATTCTCCAGCATTTGACAATTTTGTAGCACATTTCGGCTTCCTACTGGACCCTTCTTCAGCCCAATATACTGTATTACTGTATTTATTGGTGTATCGTCTATTGCTTCTCGCTCTATTGGATGTGAGATCCCGACCTTATCCTAAATAAGCAAAGTTGCAAAATCTGTAGCATCTAATATCATAAAAAACACATCCTGAATATTACACAAAAGACCAAAGCATTTATAAAATGCAGAAAGAAAACTGAATGGCTCGCAAAGATTTTGACGTATTGTGTGAAACTTTTTAACAACAAGCCTCCATTTTATGTAATCACAATACGACACTCCGGGTGATCATTGCTGTGTTATAATCACTCTGTAGAGGTTCTTGTAGTGCAAACTATTGTTCTCTGAAAACATACCTGAGGCATACGATTAGCCAAGCAACAATGCATACCCCGGAGAGACACATTGTTCCAGTCTTGCAAGAGAAGTGCTAGTTTCACGATAACTTGGGTAACATGAGTTTTGCTTATTTCTTCAGATTTTCTAGCAATCAGGAGAAAACATGCCCCCCCCCCCCCCCGTTCACCAAAAAGAAGAAAAAAATTACATTTGTGTTTGTTATGAACTAGACAAGTATTAGTCACTGTATAACCAATTACCTACCAAAAAAATCAAAGAAGAAAGAAAAAAAAAAAAAAAAATAGTAATGTATTTTTATTTATTTTTTGCAAAATTGTGGGCAACATAACATAAAATAACTAATCTTAGAATAGGAATGCAGCATTTGTAATTGTTGTGTTTGATGTCAGCACTGTACACACAAGACATATCCAATAATTTCAAGTAGAAAATAATAATAATGCAAAGATAATATAACAAAAAATGGCCAGTCATAATGGAACAGCATAGTTAAAGGGAACCTGTCATCAACTTTATGCTGACTGTACTGAGGGCAGCATAAAATAGTGACAGAAATGCTGATGTCAGCGGGGAGTCACTCATGAGCTAAAAGTAAGTAGTTGCCGAGAGCCAGCATCATAATCATTGCAGCCGGGGTCTGGAAAAGAGTCAAATCTACCTGAGAAGAGTCCTGGTTATTATAATCTCCTGCTCTCCCATCTATCCGCTGATGATTGGCAGTTCTCTCCTAGAGAGAAAGGGAGAAAACTAGGTAGAAGCCTGTCAGTCATCAGCAGGTGGGCGGGAGAGCAGGAATCCATGAATAACCAGGACTCTTCTCAGGTGGCCGGGACTCTTTTCAAGGCCCAGTCTACAATGATTGTGATGTCGGTTCTCGGCAACCACTTACTAATAGCTCATGAGTGACTGTCATCATTTTGTCTATCTATTTAAAGGGAACCTGTCATCAACTTTATGCTGAACGTACAGAGGGCTGTAAATATTAGTGACAGAAATGCTAACCGGCTGCTCAGTTCTTTTTAGGGGAACTGCAGGGGCAGTCATTCTCGTGATCAGTGGGGGTCCCAGCTATAGGACCCCCACCAATCTAATAGTTATAGGATAGGTTATAGTTATAGGATAGGGGATACCTTCTAACAACCAGAATACCCCTTTACCAAAAGTTTACAAGAAAAAAGCCACTAGTGCTTTTAGAATTTACCCTGGGTTCCTTTACGGCCTTGTGGACTATTACATGTCTAGCTCTTAGAGTGATTCTTGTTGATCCATCATAATAAAGGTCTTGAATTTCTTCCATTTGTACAGAATCTGTCTGCTTGTAGATTGGTGAAGTCTAAACTCTTTAGAGATGTTTTTTTTTTTTTTTCAGCCTCTGGTGAGCATCAACAACTCTTCTTCTGAGGTCCTCTGCTTCTGCGGTCACCTGCTAATCCTAAAGGTCCACATTCTTTTGCCACTCACAGACATTTGATATTGGATAATTTTCCTTAAGAAATAAGTGTCTAATATTTTTTGATTCATGTGTTTGATGTGGTTATCTTTATCTACTTTTAGGATTTCTGTGATTTCTGTGGAATTTTAGGTCAAATTTATGCAAACAAATCTAAAATGCTGAAGGTTTCATAAACTTTCACGCCCCACTGTATATAACTATCTACAATGCAAACAATAATATGTTAGATGCACAAAAACAAGCCCGGCCAGCCACTCTTGACATACTAATCACTGAAAGCCTATATACAAAATACATTCACAAATACAGACATCCTTAAGTGTCAAAGATAAAAACAGCAAACAAAGCCAGAAAAATACACATCAAATATAGATAGAAAAGCGTCAGGAAGAGAAAACAAAAGAAAATGTGAACACAATGTTACAACAAAAAATGTATTTCTGTGAATGTGAAAATACATTCTGGAAACATAAAATAAGTGTAAAAGTCATTCTGTGACTGAGAATAAACTTGCATGGACTGCACTAGGGCTGGTCTTAGTAGTGTGTAAGCTGCGGGGTCACACAGGCTCCATCAGTCATCACTGGTAAAGGTAGCACCCGAGATGCCACTGGGTAGATGCTATATGGTCACATTATTTGTGCATTCTATGGCGACATTGCCATAGGCGCTGTGTGTGCCATTTAGCCACCGTACAGTATATTTGCAGTGTATGACGGTGGCGGCACTGTGCTTTGGTCTTAAGGCGATTCGTTTTGTTTGGTCAATGTCTTTATATAACGATTATTTGGGCACTATATGGAACTTTTAATTGAGCATTGTAGAGTATTTGTATACTGTATGACTGTACATGTTTTTTCTTTTTGGGGGTGGGGGTCCAGGCAAGGTGCCGTACGTGACGCAATTTACCATAAGGCTGGTACTGACTGCTGAAAATTCTGTAAGGCAGAGTGCCACTTTGTGACACCGAATAATCCTTTGTAACAGTGAAAACGCTTGAGTATTAAAGACACATTAGATGTTTATTTGAGTGAAAGCTATCTCTTCCGACCTCCCTATACACATGCACACTCAGCTCGGCCTATCATGCACGTGTTCATAGGAGGGAGAGGGGAGTAAATCAGTGCCACACACCTCTAACACAACTTAACTCCTAAGAACAACAGGATTGGGCATGTTGAAGTGCAACAGTCTGATCCTTCTGTCATTTTAGAGTTACTAAATTCCCTGTGAATAAACACTTTGCTTTTATTTATTTTTATTTTATTTTTTCGCTAAGTCCTCAGCTCTTGGTCTTTTTGAAATTATTATTCATTTATATTCTGAATTATATGGAATATTAATAGTGTATATATTTTATTTTTTATTTTTTTATTTATTTATTGCTGTAATGGTTTTATTCCTGCAGACCACGTGTCCAAAAAAAAAAAAAGACTAATTTGTGCCTCATTTGCACACAGGCGACTTCCTTCCACTTGAGCGTCTGGAGAAGTACAGTAAAGATTGGAATAATAACATAATATTACACAAATGAGCCCATTCTCCAGGTGCTAATTTATCTAAATATAACTCATATAAATCAGATATAAGCATATTAATTTTTATTTTTTATTTTTTTAAGATGAAAGTATTATCCTGTTCTACTAAACTAGACTTAGTGGCGCAGACAATGCACCAACACGGTCGCTCGCATTGTGCCTATTAATTTGTACAGTAGTTAAGAGGATTGATTGTTTTATTTCATAGAATCGCCGCAATGATAACGCAGAAGGTGTCGTATTTAATAGCAGAAAAACAGTAGGCCACCTAGAAATTCCTTTTGCAAGCTTTTGCAGGATCTCATTTTTTTTCCCTTTAACCCTGAAATTCAATTATTCTTTCATAAACAGAATAATAATTATCTGATTAATCCATGCCATGAAATCACTTCATTTGTCAGCGGCGCCGGAATAAGAGTATCGACTGTTTCGCGTTCCCCATTAGAAAGCACGGGGCTGAGTAATTTAGAAACTTGAGAATAATGAGAGCGACTTACAGGACAATGCGGCAGCATTAAGGAGACTTAAGGTGCCATTTTAATGCCCAGGGTGATAGTTTTAAGATTAAAATACAATGACTCACGGCAAATATTGTTGTGTTAGGAAATGTATTTACGCAGAACAGGAAATTAGGGTGAAAATTAGCGACTTTGAGAAAATAGTTAGGATGGTGGATTTGGGAAGCGATAATAACTGATTTGGTGGTAATTACATTTGTCCTGTATTTAAATACTAAGACCAAGGAAGAATGACTTGTTGGTGACCCAAATGGCACGCAGCACCCAAGACCCACCATACTATAGCTACGTCATACACCTCCATCACCATAATTATGTTTGGCCCATCTCTTTTCTACATGGTCTACTAAGTGGAATCACAGTGCCGACCAACCCATTTGACTTTGAACTAGTCCTGATGGCGTTATCCTGGTGGTTCCCTGGTATTTACCCTTTAATCCCTATACAGGAATTTGGACTTCACTACAGGGAAGTCACCATGCTGCTACCTCTTGGAATGATCCTGATGTGGTTAGCTGTGGACCCATAAAGATCAGAGATACCTGCGCATGGCACCGAGGGAACAGGCAAACTCGTAGTCAATAACAGGACAAGGTCAGGGTGAGTTTTTGAAAATCTGCGAAACAATCCAAAGGTCAGGGCAGATGGCACAGGAGGATCAGTACGATAAAAAGGCACAGGTCAGATCAGACAGGAGACGGTCAAGATCCCAGGCAGAGGTTGGTAAACAGGCAGACAAATGTAGGCAGACAAACAAAGATCAGGGCAGGCAGCACAGGATCAGTATGAAAAACGGGTCAGGTCAGATGGCAGATGATCATGATTCCAGGTAGAGGTTGGTACACAGGCAGACAAACAAATAGCTCTTATACAGCTCAACAAGCTGCAGAGACCTAGCAAGATCTGTCGAGACCAAATTGCAAAGGCAAGGAAGTGAGGTCAGTAACACAGCTATATAAGAGGGCTGATGAGCTCAATAGTGAAGCAGCTGAGCACATGATTAGAAAGCGCATTAACCCCTGCAGTGCTGCAGGGAAAGGTCTCTGTGATAAGAGGCCTTGCAGACAGGCTGTGGCCTACAGCATGGGACACAGGAGTCTGGCAACCGGGCAGATGCTAGGTGAGTAATGCAGCACTCATGCAAGCCACAGAGAGCAGAATGGCAGGGGTACAGATCATCACCATGACATTGAGACATACGGAACGTCATAGACAGGTTCCCCCCTCTCCAGATTCAATTCTATGGGCCAGTGCACTGCAGACCCAGGTCACCATCTGGAACCAAAGCAAACAAACTCAAAAACTGCTACCAGTCCTCCTCTTAGTAGGATCCAAGGCTACCAGCAAGGCTGTTTGGACTTAGCTGCTAAGGACTCGGGTTACATCTGCAGAGGAGGTAGCAGAAAACAGTTGCAAGATCACTAGTAGCAGACCTAACAGAATGACCAGGGAAGTGCAAATGATTAGTCTGGTCAAAACCATGCAGAAAGGTACAGCCAAATCAGTAGACAAAGGGTTTATTCAGAGACAAGCCAAAGTCGGCTCTCTTGGAGAATCAATCAAAGCCAAATCAGCAGACTAAGGATTACTTCAGAAATAAGCCAAAGTAAGTTCTAGAACTAATGCAGGTGCCGAGAGTAGCACAATGAGCAGGAGCCACGATGACACATACAAAATTACAGGCACTGACTCAGAGTCATTGGCTGATTTGAATCCCTTGCACCACCTTCTGATTGCATGGTGAACCAAAGCCCTGATTGGCTTATACGATAGAGGGGGCTCCGAGCCAATCAGCTATGACTTGGCTCACCGGCATGGCAACCTTCCAGGAATAGCCATGTGATTGGTGCACGCAATGGCTGCTAAGCAGAGAAGAAGGCACTGCAGGAATATGGCTAGGTGAGTTCCATCCTGACCACTACATTTCCTACTTCATCCCCAGCTTCTATCTGACTAACTACCTTAAGGAGGTGAATGTTCATTATACATGTTTACATAAGGTAGACAAATTCACCAATATGTCAGTATTGCAGTTCAAGATACTATATTTAATAAAAATAGGATGCCCCTCCTACCTATCTAACAAAAGTCAAGGCGCTATCACTACCATCTGTGTGAAGTAATATGGAGCCTATGGGTGTTTCAAAAATTGAAGATGATTGATGGCAATATAGAATTCAGCTGTTAATGGAAGATTCATGTTTTGCTGGAATTTCCTGCTCCGAGTGAGGCAGAAAGAGATGTTTTATCCAGTGTTTAGGCACTCCTTGTTTGGCGGCCATATTGTTCCTCAGCCTCCCTGCTTCTCCAGAAAAAGAGTGAAAAAAAAACCAAAAAGGTAAAAAAAATATATATATATATTGAATGGTATCTCCACCATTGATGGTTTTTATACAATATTTTTGAAGATGACCAGGGAAGAACTAAAAGAAGGGATCCATTAACAAAAGCATGGAGATACTATCCATGTACTTAACTATATATATATATTTACAAAAAATTCAGGTCTTTGTTAGCATGTAGTATGTGGTTTCCATCTACCATCCGGTTTCGAAATTGCGGTCATTCGAACCAAACAAACACCAGAAGAGGAAGTTGACCTCCAGGCAATCACTTGGTAAACAAGAACACCTAGTGCTCCACTTCTCATATCTCTACGGTTGCATTTTCCAGGTTACCTTGACCATGGCCTTTCTGAGACGCCTAGGAAACGGCTAAATCTTTCGTCCGGAATATGATTACGATCACAAAATACCCTTACTATGTCAACTGTCTACTTTGTGCAATTAAGAAGGCCAATTTTATTTAGTTTTTTTATTTTTATTCTCCTTTTGGCTACCCAGACGACAAACCGTCTGAACCACAAGAGTTTAGACCATGAGCATAAAGTAACTAGGGCAATGGAAGGCCCTAAAAAATAGCTGTGGTTAGTGGCTTGTGGGAGGGAGGTGGGATATAGATGGATGAATTTTACTTTTAATCAATGAGATAATCAATCCCACATGCAACCCTCTTAACTGGTTTCATTTATACATCTCCCCATCACGATGGCCCAGATTTTTATTTATTTATTGTTACTTTTTTCCCCCTTTCCCTCAGTCCATTTTTTAATATATAAAAAATGATCTTTAAGCAACAATTTAACTCGAGACAGAATGTTCACTGATGCACTTTAGTTGATGAAATGCACATGTGCCTAGAGTTTATACAAAACATCCTGAATGAGACGGAATTATGTAAAGATGGACAGTTGACATCTTCCCTAAGACTTCAAAAACATGGCTACTGTCTTCCAAACACAGCACACTCTTTCCTATGGGTCGTAAACAGTATTGCAGCTAAATCTAATTCATTTGAATGCCAAGCACAAGCCACCGACAGGAATGATGCTTTTATTGGAGGAGAGCAGCTATGTTATTCTAATAATATATATGATATATAATAATATATATGAATATAACATAGATGCATTATAAAAAAAATATGCCGAGTCTCTTCACCGATCTGGTGCCAACAGAAAAAATATTTATATAAATATAAAAATAAAGCAAATGTGAGATTCTCTAGGCATATATTGTTAACAATTAGGGTTACACCGGGTATCAAAGTCTCAATACTTTTCCGATACTTTGATACCCAGTTCGATACAATATTGAGATTGGCGTTCTTTCAATAGCGCAGCCTAGTATCAGTCACTATCAGAGAATATGGCGTGTTCTCATAAGCAGCTGCACATTGGAGAAGGAGGGAGAGTGTCCCTTCCTCCTCACTGTGACCCGGCCGGCCATTGCCATTAATGAAAAAGCTGAAGGACCTGATGGGCGGAGTGACAATTCGAAAAAATGGACGGCACTGTGCGTTATCGAGGTCCGGGTGCACGGTCAGCAGGTCGGGGCCATATACAAATATGAATGAATGGACCGACACTCCGTAATCTTGTGTAGAAGATTTCTTTATTCGTCACCCATATGTGACGCGCGTTTCGGCACAGGCATGTGACTTTGTCAAACAATGAGTGATAGTTGTCAAACAGGGAGAGGGGGGAGAGGGGAGAATAGGAGGGCAGGGGAGAGGGGAGAATAGGAGGGCAGGGGAGAGGGGAGAATAGGAGGGCAGGGGAGAGGGGAGAATAGGAGGGCAGGGGAGAGGGAAACTCACCGTGTCTGCCGGTGCTAGCAGCTGATAAGGTTAAGGATCCGTGATGATGTCATCGCATGTGACCAATAAAATCACTTGTTACTTGTCAACTATTAAAATAAATATATATATATATTTAGAATAAAAATTTTAAAACATGTTCCTGTGCTGTGAACGCCGTAACAGAAAAAATAAGAAATACGTGCAATTCGCCATTTTTTTACTCATCTTGTCCACCCCCAAAAAAAAATGGATCAAAAGTTGTATGTTCCCCAAAAATAGTACCAATAAAAACTACAGTTTGTCCCACACAAAAAAACAAGCCCTCATACAACTCCTTATCCTGAAAATAAAAAAAGTTATGGCTGTCAGAAAATGGCAATGTAAAGAAAAAGTTTAATATTTTTTAAAGCTTTTTAGTTTTTGTTGCGTGGTATTGAATGGTATCGAGTATCGCAATACTTTTTCTTGGGATTGAAACTGAATCAATATTTTGGTATCATGACAAATGTAAAAATATATTACATTTATTATCGATGTATCGGGAAAATATATGACCTAAATGAAAATTTAATACTAAAACAATAAATCATAAATACAATTTATTTATTTATTTTATGCTGTTATACAGCACTGCTATATTCCGCAGCACTTTACAGACATTAGCATCAAGCTGTCCCCAATGGGGCTCACAATTTAAGTTCCCTCAGTCTGTCTTTGGAGTGTGGGAGGAAACCGTAGAACCGGAGGAAACCTACGCAAACACGGGGAGAACATACAACCTCCATGCAGATGTTGTCCTTGGTCAGATTCGAACCTAGGACCCCGGCCCATAACCTGTGGGCCCAGCAGCTAACCTAATGATGGATCCATGTAAAATAATTTTCAGAATAAAAAAATCTGATAAAAGATCAAATGAAAAATATAGATAAGAGTCTGTTTGAGTATGATAATGTCTATATGCCACTTATATAAACAATGTTGCCAATGCTGATGTTAATATTTAATGCAAAAGGTTACACCAGGCTGCAGTTAGTAAATTAGTATCGATAAGATGTAGAGTTCGCTGGCCGAGATACTTGTGCTCCTCGATAAATTTGTTCAAGTTAGTGTATAATACATCCTCGAGTTACTGCTCCAGACGCGGCATAAGTAGGAACCTGCAGTATGGGAGCACCCAGCCGATGGACGACGGGCCTCTGTGGACAACAGGCCGGCTGAGTTCTGTAGTGCCTCTGCTCCGATGTTTAGCTTGCAGTGTACCTTAAAGGCAATGCGTGTAGAGCTTCTCACATGCAGGTTAGCTGTGCTCTTAAATGCCTGTATAACTTTACCTTTGTAAAGCTAGACAAAAAACAAATAAAGCTAGCATATGTTACGGTTAACCGGATCGTATCCCCAAGATATCGGTCTGCTGCTGAGTAGCCAAATGTGGGAATAGGCTAGATTTGTTTCGGGGCTCCTGGCCCCCTTCTCAATAGCCACAAATTTAATACATGATACCCTACAACTACTACAATGTGCCTGGACCCTACTCACTAACGTAGTTGTTTATTTGGCTTGAGGCCTCACGCTTATGAATTATCCTTGAAGTTTAAGTTATTTTGAGTATTACAGCTGCTATACAAAAATAATAAGGGTGGGAGATGTATGCGTACTGTATGTTACATCAGCGGTGTGTGCCCCCCGCTGTCCTGCCTTCCTGGGTGGGCACAGACACTACTTCACTTGCCTTCCCTCTCCTGCTCCGGTGGCCCAGATCCGCAAGCCTTCCTCTGCTCTATTGTGGCCCTCCCGCCTGTCAGAGTCACCTCCCTAAAAAGCAACAGAATGCTTCATGTTGGCAAGGCCTCTGGCAATAGGGGCCAGTGCACACGCACCCTAATTCTCACCAGCTAATAGCTGGTCACCTTTGGCTACTTAAGGCACCTTCCCCTATGAGACAGTGCCTGAACAATAGGTTTCCTAGCTTGTTACTGTCCTGTGAAGGTCTATTGTTTCTGTTGTCTGCCCCTGTACTGACTTCTGACCTATTACAGGATTCTGACCCTCTGCTGCCTGGCCTGACCTGTTCCTGACTTCTGTATTCACCCTTTTCTGCCTGCCCTCAGAATTTTTATCAGATTGATGACACTTTGCCTGCCCTGACCTTAGCCTTTCCCTAACTATGGTTTTGCCTGATCCCTCAGTGCTCTGAAATAGTTACTCTTGACCATCGTGAGTCAGTATTCAACCAGACTTCCTCTGCAGTGAAGTCCAGATCCCTGTAGAGGGGTTAAAGGGTGGAGTCCAGGGGACTGTCTGGCTTTGGGCTACTCCTAAGGGTGTTATCCTAATTTGTCGGTGAACACAATGATTCCACACGCACTGCTGTAACAGAGACAAATAACATCAGGTTTAGGTGGATGGATAGATAGATAGATAGATAGATAGATAGATAGATAATTCATAGATAGATAGACAGACAGACTCCAACCCTGGGGATTTATAGGTTGATTTGAAAATAAAAATAAGTCAAGTAAACAAATCCAAATTAAAATTAATAAAAAAAAAAAAAAAGGTAAAAAGGAAAATGAATAAGTAAATGTGTCTAGGAATCAGTGAACACTCTGTGACCCCACCCTCCTTCATATTGAGCTTATTAATTCACATGAACACACACTCAGCTCCGGCAAACTGTTTCCATGTGTGTTTGTGGCATTTCTAAGTCATCGAGTGTCATTAAAACGTCTCTTATTGGCCACCTCCCCCCATCGTTTATTATTTCCCTAAGTCTTACGTGGGTCTGAAACTATAGGACCGTATTTCCAGTAAACAATTAAAAAAAAACCTTTCTTATTTCCATCCAAATCGTTAATTGGACTCAAATTGGAAATTGATAGATTTTTTTTTATTATAGGGCCTTTGAGATTCTTCAGCCTGAAGTTCGTCAGAAAGAAAATCTGCAGAGGAGGGAAATTAACCAACGCTTTACATAGACTCCGGATAATACGAGGATTACAATTTATTTACTTATTTATTCATTTATTTATTTATTATGACCCGAGCCTCAGCGAATGTGAGGATCTAAAACCCTCCCAGTCATGTGGTAGCGGGGGTGCACCACCAATGAGGCGAGGTGAAGAGATTGCACCAGGTAGGGGCAAGAGAGGGGCAGCGGAAGGGTCAACGGATCTGTTTTTGCAGTATAGTATTGGGAAGAACAATGGGCACAGTATGTGGCGCTGTATTATCCTGTATGTTTTGTAGCTCTGTATTTAATGTTTTCCAAGTATGTATTTAACCCGTAGGATACCAGCGCCATACATGTACGGCGCTGGAAACTGGGACAGAAATCCAAACGGCGTACAGCTACGGCGCTCTGATGGGGCGGGCGCCCGCCCGATCAGCTGCAGGGGTCTGGCAGTCACTTATAGCTGGACCCTGCTGCATTAACCCTTGCCACGGTCAGTGCTGACCGCTGCATGTACGGTATCCTGCCGGGTGCGGGGTGTCCGCCGGGTGCGGGGTGTCCATCGGGTCCCTGCGCTGCTGTGACGAGGACTCGATGGCAGGGAAGGCAGCTCGATTCCTTCATTAGGCATCGTGGCTGCCATCCGTGTCAGCCTGTGAGATCCAGCCCCCTGGATCTCACAGGCAGGAAGCTTTAAATGTATTACATTCAGTAATTCACATACAGCCAATGCATTTATTGTAATGAATTGTAAAGGGGATCAGACCCCCAAAAGTTGAAGTCCTAGAAGTGGGGCAAAAAATAAAGGGAAAAAAGAAGTTCAAAAAATTAAGTTTTACAAAAAATTTAAAGTTTCAAGTAAAAAAAATAGCGTCCTTTTCTCAAAATGAAGTAAATAAAAAGAAAAAAAGAAAAGTAGACATATTATGTATCTCTGCGTCCGGATCGACCGGCTCTATAAAAATATCACATGATCCACCCTGTCAGGTGAACGCCGTAAAAAATATAAAATAAAATAGTGTCAAACAAGCCATTTTCTGGTCACCTTGCCTCTCAAATGTGTAATACCAAGTGATTAAAAAGTCTTGTGTACCCCAATTGTACCAAACAGTCATCTCATCCCGTAAAAAAATAAGACCCTAAAGCAACATTTTATTGGAAGAAATGAAACTTTTTACAGCCAAGTGTTTCCAACTTCCGTAAAACACTTAGGGGGTCAAAGTGGTCAGTACCCCCCTTAATATATTCTGTGTAGTTATCAAAATGGGGTCACTTTTTGAGGGTTTCCACTGTAGGGGTACGTCAGGGTCTCTTCAAATACAAAATGGAGCCCAAAAACCATTCTAGCGAAATCTGCCTCCAAAATCCATATGGCGCTTCTTTCCTTCTGACCACTGCCACGTGCCCATAGAGCAGTTTACCGCCACATATGGGGTATTTCTGTAAACTGCAGAATAAGAGTAATATATATTTAGTTTTTTTTTGCTGTTAATATTAAAAAAATCTACCAACAAATTAAAATTTTGAAATTTAATGGCACAGTGGCGTAGCGTGGGTTGCCAGCACCCGGGGCAACCCAAGTATTGCACCCCCAACCTGTGCCCACACCCATTTTTACATATAATGTAGTAGAAGTCACCAGCAGTCCTATGTAACACCATAGATAACACAGTGATAACTCTCTGAGTAGAGATAATGTAGTAGATGTCACCTGCAGTCCTATGTAACACCACAGATAACACAGTGATATCTCTCTGAGTACAGATAATGTAGTAGATGTCACCTGCAGTCCTATGTAACACCACAGATAACACAGTGATAACTCTCTGAGTACAGATAATGTAGTAGAGGTCACCTGCAGTCCTATGTAACGCCACAGATAACACAGTGATAACTCTGTGCGTACAGATAATGTAGTAGATGTCACCTGCAGTCCTATGTAACACCACAGATAACACAGTGATAACTCTCTGAGTACAGATAATGTAGTAGATGTCACCTGCAGTCCTATGTAACCACAGATAACACAGTGATAACTCTCTGAGTACAGATAATGTAGTAGATGTCTCCTGCAGTCCTATGTAACACCACAGATAATACAGTGATATCTCTCTGAGTACAGATAATGCAGTAGGCGTCACCTGCAGTCCTATGTAACACCACAGATAACACAGTGATATCTCTCTGAGTACAGATAATGTAGTAGATGTCTCCTGCAGTCCTATGTAACACCACAGATAATACAGTGATATCTCTCTGAGTACAGATAATGTGGTAGATGTCACCTGCAGTCCTATGTAACACCACAGATAACACAGTGATATCTCTCTGAGTACAGATAATGTAGTAGATGTCACCTGCAGTCCTATGTAACCACAGATAACACAGTGATTTGAACTTTCTGAGTACAGACAATGTAGTAGAAGTCACCTGCAGTCCTATGTAACCACAGATAACACAGTGATAACTCTGAGTACAGATAATGTAGTAGAAGTCACCTGCAGTCCTATGTAACACCATAGATAACACAGTGATGTGAACTTTCTGAGGACAGATAATGTAGTAGATGTCACCTGCAGTCCTATGTAACCACAGATAAGACAGTGATGTGAACTTTCTGAGGACAGACAATGTAGTAGATGTCCCCTGCAGTCCTATGTAACCACAGATAACACAGTGATGTGAACTTTCTGAGTACAGACAATGTAGTAGATGTCCCCTGCAGTCCTATGTAACCACAGATAAGACAGTGATGTGAACTTTCTGAGGACAGATAATGTAGTAGATGGGTGTAAGGCCCCAGAATTCAGAACACTTTGTGTGAAGTATACAGGAGAATTCAGCACCATCCCTGTTACATCCAGTGACATCTCCTGTGATATAGACTTTCCTCAGCGTCCTCATTCGAAGATAGCACCGCCATGATACCTTCTTTAAGCCTCGTCTCTGCAGAGTTTCGCAGAAAAATGTTTAGATTCCACATTTTACTATCATCCTCCAGACCTCCCCTCCCCCATAGTGCCCATGAGTATAATGCCCTCTGTATAATTATAATATATAATGGCCCCTCTGTAGTATTATAGTCATAATTATGGCCCCCTTCAGCCCCCCCCAGCATACAGTGCCATGTAAAATACATCACTCCCACTGCCTTCATCCCCTCCCATATAAGTCCCATGTAAGATACAACCTTCCCCCTGCCTTCAGCCCCTCTAAAATACAGTCCCATGTAAAATACATCACTCCCCCTACCCTCAGCTTCTCCGGCATACAGTCCCATGTAAGATACATCACTCTCCTGCCTTCAGCCCCTCCATCATATAGTCCCATGTAAGATACAACCCTCCATCGCCTTCAGCCCCTCAAGCATACAGTCCCATGTAAGACACATCACTTCCCTGCCTTCAGCCCCTTAAGCATACAGTCCCATGTAAGACACATCACTTCCCTGCCTTCAGCCCCTCCAGCACAGACCGACCTGCAGCCTCTGCTCCTCTCTCTAACAACCTGTAGAATCTCCTGCAAATCTTGAGACTCCACCCCCTGATGATGAGACTCCGCCTCTTCCCCTGACATCACCTGCTAGGAGCAACTCCATCCTAGCCACTACCGTCACTCTACTGCCTCATAGGTTTCAGGCCACTAGCCTGAAGCGTATGAGGAAGAATGGAGGGGACGGGTGCCATAGGCTCCCGTGGACCTCATTGAAGTGCTTGCTGCCTGCCAAATTTGCACCCGGGACAATGCCACCCCCCCGACATTGAAAGTCAATGGGAGACGGAACCGTTTTCTATTGTGTCAGAGAAAACGGATCCGTCCCCATTGACTTACATTCTGTGCCAGGACGGAACCTGTTTGGCTCCGCTTCGTCAGGCAGACAGCGAAACGCTGCAGGCGCCTCCACAGCAGAATGGTGACTGAACGGAGGGAAACTGACGCATTCTGAGCGGATCCTTCTCCATTCAGAATGCATTAGGGAAAAACGTATCCGTTTTGGACCGCTTCTGAGAGCCCTGAACGGATCTCAGAAACAGAAAGCCAAAACGCGAGTGTGAAAGTAGCCTAACTGGTTATGAAAACCCCAAAGTCATGATCTCAGGAACCTTCTGCTCAGGGGGTATGGATTAATTGGCTGACACTTTGAGCCTAGAATATTAAAACTTTACACAATTTTATAATTTTAAGTTGTTTTACTGAAATAAATGAACTTTTGCATGATATTCTAATTTTTTGAGATTCACCTGTAGATAGCTAGATAGATAGACTGACCAATAGATAGATAATAGATAGATAATGAGATAGATAGATAGATAGATAGATAGATAGATAGATAGATAGATAGATATAGATAGGAGATAGATAGATAAATAGATAGATAGGACATAGATAAATGGATAGATAGATGGATAGATAGATATGAGATAGATAAATAGATAGATAGGACATAGATAGATAGATAGATAGATAGATAGATAATAGATAGATAGATAGATGGATAGATAGATAGATATTAGATAGGAGGTAGGTAGGTAGATAGATAGATAGATAGATCGATAGATAGATAGATAGATAGATAGATAGATATTAGATAGATAGATAGATAGATAGATAGGAGATAGATAGATAATAGATAGATAGATAGATAGATAGATAGATAGATAGATAGGAGATAGATAGATAATAGATAGATAGATAGATAGATAGATAGATAGATAGGAGATAGATAGATAATAGATAGATAGATAGATAGATAGATAGATAGATAGATAGATAGATAGATAGAGTGGGGTAGGGGCTGGACAGATCCCTGTTCACACTGTCAGGTTGGCTGCAGGCCTCATGGCTCTAGTTTCCTCTTTTTTCCTGTTAATACTAAGCAGATCTGAGGAATATATTTTCTGACAGACAATTAAGTCCGGGATTAGAAGAATAGAAAAATCTTTAAATTAATCCGCACTTTGCTCATTGCATCTTTTACATAAATTAACAAAAAACAGTGAGTCCCATCAGCGATTCAGCGGAGGCCATTAGCGGGGTGTGACGCGGGCGCCCTCTGTTTGTTTAGCTCCGCGCTTTGGCCCCTACATTTAGATTGCCCACAGCAAATTACAGTTTCAGTGTTTTTAATGCCTCAGGAGATGCAGAGAATTATTAATTGATGTTTCCCCTGCTGGATATCATTACTCTTGACTTTAACAAAAAAAAAACTGTAAGAATTGGTTAAGCAGCCGCTCACCGACTGAGAAATGAGTCTCTGCGGTGCCAAGAAAAATGCCTCCGCTCACACCGCGACCATGGAACAAAGTCCTTAATATTTAACAGGAGCAATTTTAAATAAGAAATATTTTATAGCACTTTTTAATTTTTTAATTTTTCATTTTTTTTTCACTCTAAGAATTTTTCTATCTTCTTGTCAGAATAGATAATTCTTATCAGACACGGGAAGGACCCTCCCTGGTTCTCCATCAGCGCTGCGACATCAAGGAGGAAAATCGTTACCATGTTTCCAGGAAAAAGAGCAAAAGGGGAAATAAATGTGACAATTTATGATTTATTTAATTATTATTATTATTATTTCAACTTAGTTTTGTGAGTTTTTCTGGAGGGAGGAGGCGACATAGACCTTGTGGGCAACTGCCCTGAATGTCCTCACTGTCCCGGGTCACGGCTCTGACCTTACAGGTTCCTTCAGAGCTCAATACACGACGGGTTCTGTATCGTCCTCACAAGGATTACTAGATCAGAAAATGTATGGATGAGTCCTAGAGCATCTATCTCATATCTATCTATATATCTATCTATCTATCTCATATCTATCTATCTATCTCATATCTATCTATCTATCTATCTATCTATCTATCTATCTATCTATCTCATATCTATCTCTCTATCTATCCATCTATCTATCTACTTATCCATCAATTTCATATATATCAATTATCTATCTATCTATTTATCAATCCATCTATTTCATATATTTCTATCATCTATCTATCTATCTATCTATCTATCTATCCCATATCTATCTATCTATCTTTCTTTCTATCAATCCATCTATGTCATGTCTTTCTATCTATCTATCTCATAACTAACTATCTATCTATCCATCCATCTATCCATCCATCTATCTATGTCATATCTATCTATCTATCTATCTATCTATCTATCTATCTATCTATCTATCTATCCATCTATCTATGTCATATCTATCTATCTATCTATCTATCTATCTATCTATGTCATATCTATCTATGTCATATCTATCTATCTATCTCATATCTATCTATCTATCTATCTATGTCATATCTATCTATCTATGTCATATCTATCTATCTATGTCATATCTATCTATCTATCTATCTATCTATCTATCTATCTATCATATCTATACATCTATTTCATATCTATCTATCTCATATCTATCTATCTCATATCTATCTATCTCATATCTATCTATCTATCTCATATCTATCTATCTATCTATCTATCTATCTATCCCAGATTGAGCTGCATTGTGGGAGGAACACCTGGGTTCTGCTCAGTTCCACCTGCCACCCTTGGACTATCTATGGGATCAGTAGTGAATAGTGTTGAGTGAACTTGTGTTTTCAGGTTCGGCAGAACCCATAACGGAATTCTTAGATAACCTGAACCCGAACCTTGTTCGCCGATTTGAGACAAAAGTTTGCGCGTCCCTAGTAGTTCAGGTTCAGGTTCTTCTGTTTAATAGCTTTCATTATTTATTGTGTACTGATCGTTACACCCTGTACTGTTCACCAGTGCTGAATTCATAGTTCTACTGGTTATGGAAACAGTCAACAAGCTTGTTCTCAGACACATTTCCAGCTTAGTTTTCTGTCACACAGGGAAACAGTGTTTCCTAGATGAGTGTAAACACTGGATTTCTCTGAATGCCTATAGCGGAGATTTACAGAGCAGGGAATGCTGGGTGGTTTCAGCTCTGTAGTTTGAATTTTTAATCTAGAGCTGCAGAATATAATACAGGATGTAATTTAGGATGGTTACAATAGAAGTATTGTAATATATCTACACAGTGACTGCACCAGCAGAATAGTGAGTGCAGCTCTGGAGTATAATACAGGATGTAGCTGAGGATAAGTAATGTATGCACACAGTGACTGCATCAGCAGAATAGTGAGTGCAGCTCTGGAGTATAATACAGGATGTAACTCAGGATCAGTACAGGATAAGTAATGTATGTACACAGTGACTGCACCAGCAGAATAGTGAGTGCAGCTCTAGAGTATAATACAGGATGTAACTCAGGATCAGTACAGGATAAGTAATGTATGTACACAGTGACTGCACCAGCAGAACAGCGAGTGCAGCTCTGGAGTATAATGCAGGATGTAACTCAGGATCAGTACAGGATAAGTAATGTATGTACACAGTGACTGCACCAGCAGAACAGCGAGTGCAGCTCTGGAGTATAATACAGGATGTAACTCAGGAGGATCAGTACAGGATAAGTAATGTATGTACACAGTGACTCCACCAGCAGAATAGTGAGTGCAGCTCTGGAGTATAATACAGGATGTAACTCAGGATCAGTACAGGATAGGTAATGTATGTACACAGTGACTGCACCAGCAGAATAGTGAGTGCAGCTCTGGGGTATAATACAGGATGTAACTCAGGATCAGTACTGGATAAGTAATGTAATGTACACAGTGACTGCACCAGCAGAATAGTGAGTGCAGCTCTGGAGTATAATACAGGATGTAACTCAGGATCAGTACAGAATAAGTAATGTATGTACAGAGTAACTCCACCAGCAGAATTTTTTTTTGAATCAAATCTGTTTTTATTAGATTTTCCAAAAAGCAATACAACATAAGGGACATAAACACGACCCCACCCCCTCCCCCCCCCTTGCTACTCCACCAGCAGAATAGTGAGTGCAGCTCTGGAGTATAATACAGGATGTAACTCAGGATCAGTACAGGGTAAGTAATGTATATACACAGTGACTGCACCAGCAGAATAGTGAGTGCAGCTCTGGAGTATAATACAGGATGTAACTCAGGATCAGTACAGGGTAAGTAATGTATATACACAGTGACTCCACCAGCAGAATTGTGAGTGCAGCTCTGGAGTATAATACAGGATGAAAGCCAGGACTGGTAGAAAAAATGAAATGCAATTTATGAATATATGACTCATATTTTGAGTATAATTCGTTCTATATTCACTTTAGGAGAAGTGACACCTGTGTATAGTAAGGGTTACAGGTACGATACAGGTGAGGAGCTGTGGTGTAGCCAAGACATTTTATGCTAATATGTGAATATTATGTTTATTGCCTACAAACTGCTAGATTGAATGTAAAGGAATCCTTTATAACATTGATCACAGCATATTGTTGGAGTAAATTCAGTCCCGCAATACGGTTGCTCGCTCTCCCCGCTGCACTTACTGTATTCTTCGTAGATCATAGAATCCGCAGCAACTTTGCACCATCAGTAAACCTGTGACACTTGTGCCTGAGGCTTGCAGCTGGAATAGGTGTTAAGCACTTGTGCGTCTTATTACCATATTCACACCATCCATAGATTAATGTGTTTTTCGAAGCCATTTGTGGCTCGGAAGGTTCCAGGTGGGCTGAAAATAATTGTAATTAAGAAGCAGCAAAAGAAAGTAAAACTAATTAAAAAAGAAAAAGGTGCAAAGTTCAGAGAGGTAATCCATAGATTCAAAGTACAAAGCACGTACACAGTCGAGTCCCATTATCGGGACCACTTTCTACTTTTGACGTTGGCAGCGCGCTGCTCGTGAAGGAATTTGTCTACTGGCTACTAACTAGCCATGTTTGTGTTTATTAAAACTTTAATTTTATTTGATTTATTAAAGTCACAAGGTAAGCGGTTAAGAATCGCAGGGCAATGAATGCAATACTACTGTCTGATTGTCGCATACCCGTAGTTTTCACCCTATAAGAAACACCTGCCCATAAGACGCAATGAGGTTTTAGAGGAGGAGATTGGAGAATAAGAAAAAAATATTTTTCATTAGATCTCAGATCAGGCCACCGATCCGACCCCCCATGTTAATCAGACCTCAGCTCAGAGCCCCAATCAGACCTCAGATCAGACCCCAATGTGAATGACCTCCAATCAGACCTCAGATCAGAGCCCCAATGTGAATGACCTCCAATCAGACCTCAGATCAGAGCCACAATGTATATAAAATCTCCAGACCTCATATCACAGCCCCTATATGAATAAGACCCACCTCATCCAAACCTCAGATCAGACTCCCAAATTGAATGATCAGTGCCCCAATATGAATGACCCCCAGACCTCAGATCAGACCACAATGTGTATGATCCCAAGAACTTAGATCAGAACTCCATACTCAAAGCACATAAAATAAAAAAAGTCAGCTTACCCCTCCTGCTCTGGACACCACCACCGACAGTCCTAGCTTTCTTCTACTTCCTGCTGTGCGCAGTGCTTTCAGCCGATGTACATAGCGTGAGGTCACAGAGCGCCGATGTCATCACGCTGTGCGAACACACAGCAGAGCGAGCGGACGAGGACAATAATGGAAACACTCATTAGTAATCCCCTGAGCTCCCTCTAGTGGTGGCTGTAGATATCTGTATGTAGTAATCTCCTGAGCTCCCTCTAGTGGTGACTGTATATATCTTTATGTAGTTATCTCCTGAGCTCCCTCTAGTGGTGGCTGTATATATCTATATGTAGTAAGCTCCTGAGCACCCTCTAGTGGTGGCTGTATATATCTGCATGTAGTAATCTCCTGAGCTCCCTCTAGTGGTGGCTGTATATATCTGTATGTAGTAATCTCCTGAGCTCCCTCTAGTGGTATCTGTATATATCTGTATGCAGTAATCTCCGGAGCTCCCTCTAGTGGTGGCTGTATATATCTGCATGTAGTAATCTTCTGAGCTCCCTCTAGTGGTGGCTGTATATATCTGTATGCAGTAATCTCCTGAGCTCCCCCTAGTGGTGGCTGTATATATCTGTATGTAGTAATCTCCTGAGCTCCCTCTAGTGGTGGCAGTATATATCTGTATGTAGTAATCTCCTGAGCTCCCTCTAGAGGTGGCTGTATATATCAGTATGTAGTAATCTCCCTCTAGTGGTGGCTGTATATATCAGTATGTAGTAATCTCCTGAGCTCCCTCTAGTGGTGGCTGTATATATCTGTATGTAGTAATCTCCTGAGCTCCCTCTAGTGATGGCTGTATATATCTGTATGTAGTAATCCCCTGAGCTCCCTCTAGTGGTGGCTGTATATATCTGTATGTGGTAATCTCCTGAGCTCCCTATAGTGGTGGCTGTATATATCTGTATGTAGTATTCTCCTGAGCTCCCAATAGTGGAGGCTGTATATATCTGTATGTAGTAATCTCCTGAGCTCCCTCTAGTGGTGGCTGTATATATCTGTATTTAGTAATCTCCTGAGCTCCTTCTAGTGTTGGCTGCATATATCTGTATGTAGTAATCTCCTGAGCTCCCTCTAGTGGTGGCTGTATAAATCTGTATTTAGTAATCTCCTGAGCTCCTTCTAGTGGTGGCTGTATAAATCTGTATTTAGTAATCTCCTGAGCTCCTTCTAGTGGTGGCTGTAAAAATCTGTATTTAGTAATCTCCTGAGCTTCCTCTAGTGGTGGCTGTATAAATCTGTATTTAGTAATCTCCTGAGCTCCCTCTAGTGGTGGCTGTATATATATGTATGCAGTAATCTCCTGAGCTCCCTCTAGTGGTGGCTGTATATATATGTATGCAGTAATCTCCTGAGCTCCCTCTAGTGGTGGCTGTATATATATGTATGTAGTAATCTCCTGAGCTCCCTCTAGTGGGGACTGTATATATCTGTATGCAGTAATCTCCTGAGCTCCTTCTAGTGGTGGCTGTATATATCTGTATGTAGTAATCTCCTGAGCTTCCTTTAGTGGTGGCTGTATATATCTGTATGCAGTTATCTCCTGAGCTCCTTCTAGTGTTGGCTGTATATATCTGTATGTAGTAATCTTCTGAGCGCCCTCTAGTGGTGGCTGTATATATCTGTATGCAGTAGTCTTCTGAGCTCCCTCTAGTGGTGGCTGTATATATCTGTATGCAGTAGTCTCCTGAGCTCCCTCTAGTGGTGGCTATATATATCTGTATGTAGTAATCTTCTGAGCGCCCTCTAGTGGTGGCTGTATATATCTGTATGTAGTAATCTCCTGAGCTCCCTCTAGTGGTGGCTGCCTATATCTGTATGCAGCAATCTCCTGATCTCCCTCTAGTGGTGTCTGTATATATCTGTATGTAGTAATCTCCTGAGCTCCCTATAGTGATGGCTGTATATATCTGTATGTAGTAATCTTCTGAGCTCCCTCTAGTGGTGGCTGCATATATCTGTATGTAGTAATCTCCTGAGCTCCCTCTAGAGGTGGCTGTATATATCTGTATGTAGTAATCTCCTGAGCTCCCTCTAGTGGTGGCTGTATATATCTATATGTAATAATCTCCTGAGCTCCCTCCAGTGGTGGCTGTATACACCTGTATGTAGTAATCTCCTGAGCTCCCTCTAGTGGTGGCTGTATATATCTGTATGTAGTAATCTCCTGAGCTCCCCATAGTGGTGGCTGTATATATCTGTATGTAGTAATCTCCTGAGCTCCCTCTAGTGGTGGCTGTATATATCTGTATGCAGTAATCTCCTGAGCTCCCTCTAGTGGTGGCTGTAGCTATCTGTAGATAGTAATCTCCTGAGATCCCTCTAGTGGTGTCTGTATATACAGTAATGTTTTAGACAGGTGTGGAAAACAGTGCATTCAAAAATAGAAGTATTAGGGGCTTATTTTTTTTATCAATTGAAGGGAACCTATCCTGTTAAACATGTTGTCTGAGCTAAATGAAGCGTGTTATACAGCAGCAGGAGGAGCTGAGCAGAATAATATATAGTTTTATTGGAAAGTGTTCAATATAACATAATATGTTCATTTAAATTCCCGTGGCTGACAAACTATATAACAATCTGCTCAGCTCCTCCTGCCCTATAACATGCCGTCTGCAGATTAATTTGCATTTTTTATGACACGTTCCCTTAAGCAAAGAGAAATCTAAATCCAAACACCAAGTCTTTGCCTTCTTCTAGGTAAACAAACGTTTTTTGAAGGAACTTAGCAATGAGATTGTTCCAAACATTTTGGAGACAAAAGTCCAGATCTACTGTGGTTGTAGCCTTGCTCAGATCCTTCTTTCTCTTCATGTAATCCCACATAATAATTGTTTTCTGCAGGTAGTAGTAAAGCATGGTGGAGGGTCCTTGCATGTTTTGGGCTACATTTCAGCAAATGGAGTTCATGATTAATGGTGTCCTTAATGCTGTGAAATCCAGGCAGATACTTATCCATCATGTAATACCATCAGGGAGGAGTCTGACTCCAAATGTGTTCTGCAGCAGAACAACAACCCCAAACATTCAGCCAATGTCATTATGAACTGTCTTTAGCATACAAAAGAACAAGAAGTCCTAGAAGTAATGAGATGTCCTCACAGAGCCCTTATCTCAACTTTATCCAGGCTGTCTGGGATTGCATGAAGAGACAGAAGGATCTGAGCAAGCCTACATCCACAGATAAGATGTTTAAAATAATCTCCCTGCCAAGTTCCTGAAAAATCTGTCTGCAAATGTACCTAGAAGATGCTGAAGTTAAAGAGCGTTCAAACCAAATACCGATTGGATTTAGATTTCTCCTTTCTTCAATTTTGTTAATTAATACAAACTAAGCTGTTAAAGGGGTGGTCCGGGTTCAGAGCTGACCCGTAATTTCACCCAGGCAGCCCCCCTGACATGAGTATTGGGGCAGTTCATGCTCCGATGCTCTCCCTTGCCCTGTGCAGGGCAAGGGCTCTTTAATTTACTATAACACACTGCCGTGCGGAGGCTTCTGCCCAGCAGTGTGTTCGGTGATGTCACCCGCTTTGATGGGCGGGCTTTAGTGCTGCCCTAGCCATTTTACAGGCTAGGGCAGCGCTAAAGCCCACCCATCAGTGCCAGTGACGTCACCGGGCTCACTGCTGGGCGAAAACCTCTGCCTGGCAGCCCGAAGGAGAGCCTGGTTCATCACCGAAACTCCACCAAATGCCTTTGACCTGCACGATTCAGCACAGGGCAAAGGAGAGCATCGAAGCATTAACTGCTCCAATGCTCTTGTCAGGGGGGCAGCCTGAGTGAAGTTCTGGGTATGTCCGGGTTCAGCTCTAAACCTAGACAGCACCTTTAAGACTATTAGCATTCTTGCTCTGCAGAATTTTTTCTACACCTGCGTAAAACTTGCGCAGTTCTGCATCTGTATCCAGTAAGCTCCTGTGCTCCCTCTAGTGGTGGCTCTATATAACTTTATGCAGTAAGCTTTTGAGTTCCCCCTAGGGGTGGCTTGCAGAAAACCTTGCACCTAAAATCATCATGATTAGAAAAAGTGAACATTCAGTGGGTCATTTATCCAACTGGTGTAAAGTAGAACTGGCTTGGGGGAATTTCACACTACCGTTAAAGTTTTCCGGTGTTGAGTTCCGTCATAGGGGCTCAATACCGGAAAAAAACACTTCAGTTTTCTCCTAATGCATCCTGAATGGAAAGCATTCTAGTCAATATGCATCAGGATGTCTTCAGTTCAGTCACTTTACGGCATTTGGTGGGAGAAAATCTCCTGCGAAAATTCCCAAACACTTGCTGAAATGCCGGATCCGGCATTAATTTCCATTGAAATATATTAATGCTGGATCAGGTACCAAGTGCAAGTGCAGACCTTTAAAAATGAGAAAACAATAAATACCGGATCCGTTTTTCCGGATGACTCTAGATAGACGGATCCGGTGTTTCAATGCATTAGTTAGCCGGATCCGCATCCAACAACGCAAGTGTGAAAGTAGCCTTAGTTGGCCACAGCAGCCATTCAGATTTCTGCTTTTATTTTTCAAAGAATCTGTGCAAAATGAAAGGTGGAATCTGATCGGTTGCTATGAGTAACTAAGCCAGTTCTACTTTACACCAGTTTGATAAATGACTCCCTCAGTTCATAAGAATTGTCTAAAATAATGAAAATGGGTTTTCTTTCCACACTTTTGTGCATGGACTGTGTCTTGCATTGCTGCATTCACTTGATGGGGGCTGAGCTGCAATACAACACATAGCCCATGCCCATGAGTGGCACTATTTCCATAAAGTAAGGAGATTATTTTTATTTCTACTCCTGGACTATCCCTTTAAGGGAGCTCTAGTGGCAGCCATATCGGTGGTCACCAAGAACTTCCAGATTTTAAAGGAGCAGATTCATATTTTTTTTTTCTTTTGCCTTTTACCCGATTGCAGAATTTGCTGAGTTCATGCTTTCGGCCAGGCTGATGTCACTTCTTTGCAATGGCCGTGACATCTTCGCTCTGAGCCCTGAGAACTCCACTGTTTCCTCTTTCACCAGGTTGTGTGACCACGCTGCCACTTGCAGCTGTTTGTCCCAGTTGTCAGGTTAACGGCCATTGAGATGCTGCGACGAGATAGTCAGCCGTGCGAGCTAAGAAGTGAATATCCTGCCTTTACCCGGCAGAGGCTTCTTCTTATCAGAAGGAAAATTCACCCTCCACAAACCTCCCCGGTGTGGTCTTTGTGGTTCAGGACAGAAACAGTCCGACCCTAATTTACTTCCTCCAGTAACAGTTAGCAGCCGGGGATGAAGCAAGCGACAGATAGCGGTGGTAGATTATATAACACAGCCCCAGTTATTCCAGTCTGTCATGGTATCATCAGAGCAAGCAATTCATGAGAGTAGCATCCACAGAGGGGGAGATGTATAGAGATGTAGCAAAGCTGAGTCTGTTATTCATTGGTGATGTCACAATGTATCGCCTGTTGGTTTCTGACCGTTTGTTAGTAAATAAAGCTTTAAATATTACAGAGGTGTCCCCAAGGATATGCTATAAACTCCTGATAGATGCTGGCCCCAGCGATTGGACCCATACCTATGTAGAGTAGAGCACATGGCGGTTTCCATAACGTCCATAGCATTGAATGGCTGTACAAGCGCGTGGTCTCCTTTCCATTACTTATCCACATGGGTGCAGTATGGGGAGAAGGCTGCTTGCTGATCCTTAGTCCCTGAACTGGAGGAGTTAAAGGGGTTGTCTCACCAAAGACATTAGGGGGCATATCAGTATCTGATAGGTGCAGGTCCCACCTCCGAACGAGCCCGCAAAGTGAAGGGAGCGCACTGCGCATGTGCGGCCGCACTCCATTCATTCCTTTGGGAGCTCCAAAAATAGCCAAGCACTGGCTCAGCTATTTCCGTCAGCCCCATAGAAGTGAATGGAGAAGTGAATGGAGCAGTGGCCGCGCTTGCGCAGTGCGTTTCCAATTCATTTCAATGGGACTGCAGAAAATAGCCGAGCATGTGGCTCAGCTTTCGGCACTGCCATAGGAATGAATGTAGGATGGCCGTGCATGCACGGAGCTGCTACTCCACTTTGCAGGCTCCATTCTAAAGTTAGGTGGGACCTGCACCTATCAGACATTGGGGGCATACCCTAGCGATATGACCCCAATGTCCAAGGTGAAGCAAACCCTTTAAGTAAGTACATGTACCCTAGAAAGAAAAGTAAAATAGTGATAGAAAATGCAAAAATAGGATGAAATCCAGTGGAACCGGGCGGTTTACGAGAAGCGTGCCCGTGCCACGTGCGCCAACAGACTGCTTAATAAACCACATCAAGCGAGTGACAGTCGATCTTTTAGATGCAGAAGAAAAAGTAAATACCATAGCAAAATGTGACTTTTACAGAGAAAAAAATCTCTCTCACCGGGGAGCCATTTGACAATTAAGAGTGTCATCAAATTAACAGGCGTGAGATCTCCAAGTTTAACTGTAAATAACGATTCATGTGACTGAACAGGCAGCACCAAACTTCTCCTGCCAGATGCTGATCAGATAGCCCTCGGCTATGAATCTCGTCTCTGTATCGCTTTTTGACAAACTCCTCTCGCGCTTACTTTTTTTTAGGTAGGGATCGCAGTTATGGCTGTAGGTGTAACAATGGGGGTGTTAATATATTCCAGAATACTCCACACAGTATCCTACCTGGAAAGTGAGGCTCATTTACAGAGCGCAATATTAACTCCATTTCCACCTTAAATTCCACCTTGAGTTAAAATAAAGTTTCTTAAAAAACACCTCCTGGCTCTATGAAACTTATCAAACCAAGCATACTGACTGATATGGCTGATCCTGCTGATTAAAATGATACCTATCTTGTGAGAATCAGTTATGGCATTCCCGATAAAAAAGTTTTTTATTCTTTATGCAAGTGAGGGCTTCAGTGCACTGAGGGGGCGTGTCTAGCATAGGAATACTGAGGAGCACTGAGGGACTAGGTCCCGCCCCCTCGGAGCTCTGAAAAAAAGAAAATTCTATTTTTCGGGAACACCTTAACTGATTTTCACAAGACAACCCTAGCAGGTAGTATGCATGGTATAATACAGTTGATCCTGATGATGCATTCCCTTTAAGTTGCTAAGAATAAGTTTCTTTGTTACATGTTTCTAGGAAAACTTAGTGGCCACTAATATGGCCGGCTTTACAGCTCCTATGGGAGTTTTTCTCACTAAGCTTTCCTAGCACCCTGAATGGCAAATTTAATTAGATGGATACTCAGATGGTAGAACTGAGTTGTCAGGTTTGAGATTCCCAGGTTTGAAATTTGCAATGCAGGTTTCAGATTCTGAATTAATTTCAGTTTGGAGAATTAATGGAGTTGGGGTGGGGCATGTCCAGGGCACCTTCAGCCCCCGTTCTTCAGTCCTAGATTTCATTGGTGACACTCTTACCAATATTCATCATATCCTGGCAATGGCATCACTATCGGCCACAGTTTCTTCCTTTTTAATACAAAAATAGGACCCCAATTGATCTAAGGGTGACACCCTATGAGGCCACCTAGCCTGTCAATAAACACCTTTAAGGACTAATCCCTGTTTTCATATTGCTCTAAAAAATAACTACAAATGGTTGTAACAGCTTTTGAAAAAAACCAACAACACATAGTATCATTTGTACATGAAACTTAAAGGGGCATTCCGCATGATAGCTCCAAATAATAGACCTTGACTAACGTAGGTCGGAGGAGGGGGATGCAGCTGCAATTACATATTCTGTGTCTGAGACTGCATGCTGCGAGAGAGGAGAAAGAGCAGCAGGAGAGCCATCTGATTGAGTCAAAGCAACTCTGACATCACACCCGAAAGACCGTGCACGAATAAAATCTAGAGAGCAGTTCCCATGAGCCCCAATAAGGCAGCCAGAGGACGCTCCAAATAGACCTTGACTAACGTAGGTCGGAGAAGGGGGATGCAGCTGCAATTACATATTCTGTGTCTGAGACTGCATGCTGCGAGAGGGGAGAAAGAGCAGCAGGAGAGGCATCTGATTGAGTCAGAGCACACAGAGCACCTCGGACATCACACTGGAAAGACTGTGCTCGAATAAAATGTAAAAAGCCGTGCCCATGAGCCCTAATGAGGCAACCGAGGTCAGGGGGGGCCCATTCTCAGGATAGGTGCGGGTCACCGATCTGCATTAATTAGGCAGCTATGGCTTATCCTGTGGACGTGGCATTAAGGTTGGGGATAGGAATCCAGTTTAAGCTATAGATATAAAATGCATTTTAAAAGGAGGCTTGTCCGGCTTGGACTTTCAGTCCCACAGGATCTGCACAGCTCTCCCGTGGCCCAGGCGTGATTCACAGAGTGCAGGTTACGTGTACAGACTGGAAAATAATACAACTGTCAGGCAGTAAAATACTTTTAAATCAATTGCTTGACTTTTTTGTGCTGTAAGTGCAGCGGCTCCAGTACAGCGCCCCGCTGACTTCCATTACACCTACAGAACCCGTAAGTGAGCTTATTTTGTAAAGGAAGAATTCTTTATCATCTCGGCGCAGGGAACTGCACTCACAGGCTGATTACTGCACGCTCAGCACACCACTCGGTGGGCTAAATCACTATTTACTGCTTTCTGACTGTATTTACTGTGCCTCAATGCCAAGCCATATTATATCCTTCCCAAAGAGTCTGTGGATTTTTTCAAATTTTTGAAAAGGTCTTTTTTTTTGTAGGTTCCTGTGTCCAAATCTGCCGGTTTATTTAGTGCTCAGTGCCAACGACCTACCAATGCTTAATCATATGTAACACAGCTAGAGGCTGGTATCAATCTGACTGCAGTACTCGGCTTCTGTATATGCCGGGGAGATGTCTGTATACTGGCACTGGAAATGTCATTAAATAGATTAGAGAGATGATTTTTTATGACTTTAATTGCTTTTTTTCAGACAGTCTGCACTGTGGTGAGTACAATATTTAAGATGTAATCCATCTATTCAGGCCAGGTTCACCTTTCACCAATTCTGAGCAGATGAGATTTTATACCTACTGTACATTACTTATCCTGTACTGATCCTGAGTTACATCCTGTATTATACTCCAGAGCTGCACTCACTATTCTGCTGGTTCAGTCACTGTGTACATACATTACTTATCCTGTACTGATCCTGAGTTACATCCTGTATTATACTCCAGAGCTGCACTCACTATTCTGCTGGTGCAGTCACTGTGTACATACATTACTTATCCTGAGTTACATCCTGTATTATACTCCAGAGCTGCACTCACTATTCTGCTGGTGCAGTCACTGTGTACATACATTACTTATCCTGTACTGATCCTGAGTTACATATTTTATTATACTCCAGAGCTGCACTCACTATTCTGCTGGTGGAGTTACTGTGTACATACATTACTTATCCTGTACTGATCCTGAGTTACATCCTGTATTATACTCCAGAGCTGCACTCACTATTCTGCTGGTGCAGTCACTGTGTACATATTACATTACTTATCCTGTACTGATCCTGAGTTATATCCTGTATTATACTCCAGAGCTGCACTCACTATTCTGCTGGTGCAGTCACTGTGTACATACATTACTTATCCTGTACTGATCCTGAGTTACATCCTGTATTATACTCCAGGGCTGCACTCACTATTCTGCTGGTGCAGTCACTGTGTACATACATTACTTATCCTGTACTGATCCTGAGTTACATTCTTTATTATACTCCAGAGCTGCACTCACTATTCTGCTGGTGCAGTCACTGTGTGCATACATTACATTACTTATCCTGTACTGATCCTGAGTTACATTCTGTATTATACTCCAGAGCTGCACTCACTATTCTGCTGGTGGAGTCACTGTGTACATACATTACTTATCCTGTACTGATCCTGAGTTACATCCTGTATTATACTCCAGAGCTGCACTCACTATTCTGCTGTATTAGGACACTATTTATTACTAGATTTGGTTGTTGGTTGGTTGTATGTAGCACACTTTGGACACTGTATAAGACAGTTATTTGTTTATTAAATAGAACTAGATGACATTGTTATTTAGATACTATTTAGTAATATATAGTACTCTTATTTGGTCACTAGGTAGCACTATTAGGGCACAATATAGCACTCGATGACCCTGTTATTTGGACCCTTTATAGTACAATACAGCATAGCTATTTGTCACACAATAATGCTAGATAAAGTTGTTACTTGGGTACTGTAGTACTCTTTTGTCGGCATATAGCACTTCTATTTGGTAGAATATACTGTAGCAGTAGATAGCTTTGTTATTTGGTGACTATATACATTTATTATATGGGTAGGATGCAACACGCTTTGTGCACTATATAGCAATAGCAGTAGATAGCACTGTTATTAGCTCAGTATATAATAGTATAGTTAATCACTATATACAGTGCTACTAGATAACTGTTTTAAATTACAGTGCAGTACTATTTGGGCAATATATAGCACTATTATTTGGTAACTATTGGGAAATATGTCACATTTGGTCACTATATAGTACTAGATATGACTGTTATCTGATTAATGTGCAGTATTCTTTAGGCAGTATATAACATTACTATTTGGTCACATATATACACCCTATTTGGGTACTATATACTATAGCACATGATAGCACTTTCATATATCCACTACATAACACTAGATATGGCACTATGCAGTATTCTTTGGGCACTTCATAGCACCTTTATATGGTTATTATGCATCACTATCTGAGCACCATATAGCAGCACTGTTATATGGTCATTATGCAGCACTATTTGGGCACTATATAGCACTATGTGGTTATTGTGTAGCAATATTTTGGCTCTATATAGCACTGTTATGTGGTCATTGTGTAGTACTATTTTGCCACTATACAGCACTGTTATGTGGTCATTGTGTAGTACTATTTTGCCACTATATAGCACTGTTATGTGGTCATTGTGCAGCACTATTTGGGCACTAAATAGCAATGTTATGTGGTCATTGTGCAGCACTATTTGAACACTATATAGCACTGTTATGTGGTCATTATGTAGTACTATTTTGCTACTATACAGCAATATTGTGTAGTACTATTTGGGCACTATATAGCACTGTTATATGGTCATTATGCAGCACTATTTGAACACTATATAGCACCATTATGTGGTCATTGTGCAGCACTATTTGAACACTATATAGCACTGTTATGTGGTCATTGTGCAGCACTATTTGGGCACCATATAGCACCATTATGTGGTTATTGTGCAGCACTATTTGAACACTATATAGCACTGTTATGTGGTCATTGTGCAGCACTATTTGGGCACCATATAGCATTGTTATGTGGTTATTGTGCAGCACTATTTGGGCACCATATAGCACTGTTATGTGGTTATTGTGCAGCACTATTTGAACACTATATAGCACTGTTATGTGGTCATTGTGCAGCACTATTTGGGCACCATATAGCACTGTTATGTGGTTATTGTGCAGCACTATTTGAACACTATATAGCACTGTTATGTGGTCATTGTGCAGCACTATTTGGGCACTATATAGCACCGTTACACAGGTCACTTTTTCCATGCTCTTTCTCCACACCAGCACAGGAGGAGTAAAGCGATTGACCAAAAGTTTACAAGAGGCACAGCTCCCAATCTCCTCACCCTAACCAATGGTTGAAAGCAGGCATTCCCAGGTCACGTGTGGCATTGGGAGTCCTACACATCCATGTGCTCACATCCATCCTATAGATACAACACCCCCTTGCCCAGATCACTAATGAATTCCCTTTAACTTTATAAAAAAAAAAAGTGGCATTAAATGAAGAGGAGCGTATTCTGCACTGCCAAGAGTGACATCAGGAGCTGTCAGTGGATTCATACAATTTGGCTGTTAGACCTTTGCTTGTTCCAGCAGAATTGGTTGATAATTCTCACCTCTGCCATCTGTAAGCTCAGAAGCTACATCCAGATCCTGAGTTCGGGACGGAGCCAGGCTGATTAGAAGCCAGCTCCCTCGCTATTTTCAGCACCCATATTTTATCTTCATGCACTGAAGAAATGCGCTTGCCTTCAATCACGCACATATAGACATATTCTGCTGGCCCTGGAAAGGGTACATATCTATAGTATCAGCCTCCGTGGTGTAGAATCGAGCGTGCGTGGTCACCGTCCTATGTTTACGGTGTGGAGTAGACCCTCTGAATTGAGCGGGGGCTGCTTTAGTTTCCTTGAATGTTTCATATTGATCATGGGGGAATTGTATTATATTTCTTTCATCATTTTAAGAAACATTGTTGCTGCTATAAATTGCACTGTACCTTTAAATATTGTACTATTATATGTTTATTACGTGGAGTGGTCATTGCCTTCAAGTAAAGAGCGGTGGGTTTTGGCATGCAACTCTCCAATATTGGCTGTGTCCTTTGTAATATGGTGCCGGAGAAAAATACAACCTCAGACTCCAAGATTGCTGGAGCGGTGGCCTTCTGTAGTGTGAGAAGGGATGGGTGGTGGGATGGTCTGCTCCTCTAGGGTTGTCCTTCACACCTTAAGAGGTTGTCACTGGCATGTATGTGACCATGTGATTACTACGCCTTAGTGTGATGAGCACGCCTGGAGCACGCACTGGAGACCTTGACGAGGTTGGCAGCTGATGTTATCGGCATGCAGTCTGTTCAGACAGATTCCATGGTGGTTCGTGTGGCAACGACAAAAGGAGGAGCAGGAGGCTACGGTCTACCTCTAGGGTACAAGCCGGTTTATGGGAAACTCTATGTCATACAGGAACATACTCTTGCATCAGGGAAGATCTGCAAGCTGCAACTAGCCCCACGAGAGGACCACCACTGCTACTTTGCCACCACTACTATAGATGTGAGTTTACAATAAATGGGCTCCGCTCACTCCTGATTAGGCCTCTTCTAGGAGGTTTGAAATGAAGTGCACCCCTCTTACAAACATCACATATCATTTAAACTACGTCATTACTACAGGTTACCGGTTGACACTGTTGGGGTGATATGTGTCGTGACTACATCAATGCCTACTATTTATATGTCATTATATCTCCGTGCCATCTGTCATGTAATTTGAAATAATGTTGATATGTCACTTAGGGTCAAAATGATCTCTTCTGGAAGGTCTGACCCCATTACCTCTTGGCGTAGCCGGCAGGATCAAGCCCTAGGATGAACCATTGCCAGACACAGCCCATGGACAAGAGTGGCTAAGTTTCTGGATGAAGAGGAGGCTATTTTTTCTGATTATACTCAATGCTTAAGGCACCACCGGGGGTGTATAGAGTAGAGTCACACGTGGGTCCTGATGTTTGAAGTGGCCAAATGGTAACTTTTTCACATTACAAGACACCAGCATCCAAAATGGCACATGGTAGGTGGTGGGTCTACCAGGAGTAACAAATATAGTTTGTGGGTACCATCTGTGCCCACTCTTATCACGGGTAGACTGAGCCATGAGTTCCATTGGAAGGAAGGAAGGGGGGAGGGGGGTCAGTAACAGCCAATCACCCCATGCTGAACATGCATCCTCAGCAGTGGTAAGAGATGGATGTTTCCGAAGGTATCAGAGCTGATTGACTTTCCACTCAACCAGCTATTTTTTGTACTATGCAGGGAGGAATGTGCATGGACTCATTGGGAAACCCTTGCCTTGGACACTACCCCTGGTGTTCTGCCGAACAAGATTGGCCAAAAACATGTCCTACCCCATATCCAGACCAACCATACTGAAAGATCCCAATAGGCTGGCGCTGTCTGGACATGATAGGAGCTGTAGTTTTGCAGCAGTTGAAGAGCCATAGACTGAAGACCACAGCTTTAGCTGATTACTAATATTTAATTATTATAAAGTTTGCCCTAAAATAAACAATAAAATCTGAGAATTTTCAATCACAAGAGAATTTGTCAAAAGCACTGAACCCGACTTCAGCACGTGTATTTCTTAATATCTCCGCAGATAACTCAGATCTTCACTGTTCTTCATTTCCACCGTCACAGCAAGGTACTAAATGAATCTGAGGCGATGCTCTCGGGGTAAACACCGGCCCCTTCCTCAGTCCTGATGGCTTATTTCTTATTTTATTTATTTGCTAAACGAAATGATTAAAAAAAAAAGTGACTGATACTCTCGGCATTTTCACCGGCGCTTCCAACGCTGATCAGTTATCTGGATAATTAGGCTGTATCAGTAAGAAAGCAGATAGGAGAAATCTGATATTAATCCATCCCTCTTATAGTCATGCAGGAGCAGTGATGTGCTCAAAACAGAGCTGCCATTCTAATCCTCTACCGACCTACGGCGTCAACATACTGTATCTCATTTATTTCCAGAAGTGGTTGGAGATGTACTGTACTATCAGCAGCTTAAAGCTAGTGTTTTTTTGTTTATGTGTAAATGCAAAGAAAAAAATCCCCAAAAATCTGTGCAAAATCTGCAAAATCTTTATAAAATCTGCAAAAAAAAAAAAACTCAAAAACAAAGCAAAAACTTTGCAAATGTGCAGCAATAAAGAATGACAGTGACACTCAAGCATTATTACAATTACCCTAGACTAAGGCTGGTGGAGGAGTCCCTATCCTACCCACCTGACTCTCTACTGCAGCCACATATTTGAGACATGAGTGAGCTACTTAGACTTGGACATGACTTGGACTTCAAAAAAGAGAATGCCACCACGTCATGTCTTCTCAGCTCAGGAGGATCAATGGACAGTCATCAGTGAACCCCCTGAGAGGTGAGGTCTCATCGACTTTTCTATAAAATTGGTGACTGGCAGGTGTGTAACTAGAAAATACCAGGCAAATCAGAAGGCATAAACGGATGGTGGTGGAGGTCTCCTAGAACCTTGAGATGATGGAGGTCCAAGGGCACTCTCGTCTTGTGCTTTTCCTTTAATCTGGTTTTGGGTCAGGGCTGTGGTCATTAGATGTCCTAACCTTGGCTCAATCAAGAAAATATCTGGTCGTATAAAATGGCGTTCTTTATTGGCCCAACAGGCAATTAGTGGGGTAAAAGAAGCCATTTTTGCCACACAGGGTCATTTTCAAGCCTTGCTGAAAATGTGACTTTACTCTGTATAGAGTAGAATTTTTTATGACTGGTGCTAGGGATTTTCCCAATTCTCTGATTTGCTAGTAATCTGCATGGGATATATGGTTAAGAGATTTGGAAACGAACCTCCAAAAAACTCCAAAAACTCTTATTTGATCTTGAATTACCCAATACTAATACACAAATGGGCATACTTCCTAGGCAACCAAGGCCTTTGTCTAATATTCTTCATCCATCTCCTAAAAAAACAAGGCTGGACTTAGGGCGAAACCACCATGATGGGTTTTGGGTGGACTGAATCACAGTGTGGATCATTTTCAGTAGATAGAGGTTTGCAGTTTAGCGTGAGAGGGTTTAAATGCTCAGAAGACAGCCTATGGAGAGGGCAATGGAGAGTTTTTGGAGAAAGTCATTAGGGAACAATCTCCTAAGAATAATGGTGCACCAGTAGCATTGCCTTGAGTTTTTCAAGACATGACTTGGATTAGTCAAGCAGAGAATGAATTTCTATCATTGTGGGGCAGTTGGTTTGGCGATATATGGGTTCAGACATTGGGGGGATCCAATAAGACTCCCCAAATCAATATTTAATGGCATTCTGTCTTTGTTCTTAATGGAGGTGGGGTGAGAAGGCTTTAGTGGTACCAATGCCAGATAGTTGGTGCCTTCAAACCAGTGTTAAACAGCTGGAGGTTAGATGAGGGTGGTTACGCGATAAGAATTGAAGCCAGATTTGGTGGCTTCAAGGACCTCCTTTGTCTTCGGCTAGGGAATGTGGTCATGTGCTATACTGGAATATTTATTCATGAGTGTCTATTATGTAGATTTGGGCCTCATTAGGACAATAAATGTATTAAGTGGTCCCACCAATAGTAGTGAGTTTGCCAACATTAAGCCTTATTTAGCCACAAATCGGGGAACTAACTGCAAACTTTTTGTTCTGTTGGATGTTCTTATTCAATTCACAATATGGCCACCTCTACCATCTTTGGATTTTTGGAAATCTTAAAAATAATCCATATGTCCAAAGCTAGACTTGACGAGAAGCGTTAGCTGCAGTCGCGTTTCGCCGGTGTTACAGTTTTTTTGCATTGTGTGTATCTCATATTGTTGAATGCAAATGTTAAGCCATTCAGTTACAGGACAGTGCATCTAGAAAGAAGCTCAACGCTGCGTCTCCATGAACAGTGAAGGATTATGGAAATTTCCAGAGTTCTCATAGTCACAGGGAAATTGATATTCACACACAGAACGTTTCAGCTTCTTCTCCGCTCTCTGTGCTTTAATTTCGTGATTTCATTTCATGTTCGGCTTCATTACCTGGTTTAAGTAAAATAGAAGACCGGTAAAACAACCAGGATCTTCATGTTATGGTGGAGGTCTTGCATGCACACAGCATAGATGTAATGTGTAGTGTGTGTGTATACCCTACAGTAAGGCCTAGGGTAGACAATGCTCCCAGTGGTTTGTATGACCATTGTATGACTTTGGACTTCTGAGATTCAAACCTTGGCTTTCCTTCACCAGGGCAAAGGTTTAACATGAGCATCTAAACTGGTGATTGGGAGCTCTATATTAGCGCTGACTGCTATAAAGATATATTACAATATTAATCATAACTGACATTTTGAACCTGGTTGGATCAACGTTGGACATGCACTTTAACGATGATTTCATCTCTGCTTAAAGGGGTTGTACAGGATTATAAAATTGATGGCCTATCCATACGAGATTTCTGACTGAAGGGACCACACCCTACCCGTCCCCTTTGGTGTTAAGCAGGCACAATGCCATTCTTCTGGTGGTGAATTTGCCAGGTATTGCAGGCAGTGAATAGGCCTGAGCTGTAATACCAGACACAGCTACTACTAAAAGTACAGCTCTGTGCCTGACAATTATCAGCACTGCTACAGTATATCTGTATGCTGCTACATTTATGATGTCAGCACTGCTACAGTATAGCTATATGCTGCTACATTGATGTCAGCACTACTACAGTTTATCTGTATGCCACTACATTGATGATGTCAGCACTGCTACAATATATCTGTATGCTGTTAAACTGATGATTTCAGCACTGTTAGAGTAGATCTGTATGCTGGTGCAGTGATGATTTCAGCACTACTACAGTATATCTGTATGCTGCTACATTGATTATGTCAGCACTACTACAGTAGATCTGTATGCTGCTACACTGATGATTCCAGCACTGCTACAGTATATCTGTATGCTGCTAACACTGATTATTTCATTATTGCTACAGTATATCTGTATGCTGCTACATTGATAATTCCAGCACTGCTACAATATATCTGTATGCTGCTACATTGATGATGATTTCAGCAATGCTACAGTATATTTGTGAACTTCTGCACTGAAGATTTCAGCAGTGGTGTAACCGTCTGCTGCTACATTGACAATTCAGTCATGCTTGTACTTTGCTACATTGACAATTTAAGCACTGCTACATCTGTATGTAAGGCTACTTTCACACTAGCATTTTAGTTTTCCGGTCTTGAGATCCGTCATAGGGGCTCAATACTGGTAAAAAAAGATTCGGTTTTGTCCCCATTCATTGTCAATGGGGACAAAACTGAACTGAACAGAACGGAGTGCTTCAAAATGCATTCCGTTACGTTTAGTTGCGTTCCCATACCGGAGAGCAAACCGCAACATGTTGTAGTTCGCTTTCCGTCCTGGGATGCAGAGCAAGACGGATCCAGCAAGACCCAATGCAAATCAATGGGGACAGACCCGTTTTCTCTCCTGCAATCTGCCAGAATAGAAAACAGACTCCCATTGACTTTCAATGGAGTTCATGACGGATCCGTCTTGGCAATGTTAAAGATAATACAACCGATTCCATTCATAACGGATGCAGATGGTTGTATTATCAGTAACAGCAAGCACTAGCACCAGATATGGAAGATAACAACCCCCTGCAGCGTCCACCGGCCCGGGCTCCAGCCGTATATGGGAGGATTACAATTCTTTAACATGATACAATGTAACAACTGATGTCATTCTCCCCTCTTAATACCCAGCGATCAAGCATTTCTCACCAGCGAGCCGCTAACAATAAGTTGCATATTTCAGCTTCATATATTTTCCACTATTTGCATAAAAAATTATACTCCTTTGAAAGACGTTAACATTTGGTATTCAGGATACTTGTCGTTGCCTTTGTTCATTAGAAACAATTTTCTGCTTCAGTGAGCCGAGTGTCTGCATGTGATGAAAGTTTTGATATTCGCCGAGAGAAGGACAGCTTTTTGTTTAGCAAATCGTGGTCCTGGCTGGCTTTACTTCTATCAGCCGAGACAAACTGCTCCTTCTAGATCACAGCTGGGCATTCTACCGTCATCTGCAAACACTGCAGATGCTAAATCAGAACCATGCAGCTTGTAGCTCAGGCTCCATTGTACCTGAAGGTGGCGCTGTGCTAATTACATGGGGTTTTAAAGGGGTTGTCCAGCAGATAAAAAATTTTTTAATAGTGTAAACAAATAAAATAAGTCAGGCTCACTTTACCGATCCCCCGCCATTCTTATTCCCCATTTCCTGCTGCCTCTCAGCACACAGGGTTACATCTCAGCCAATCAGTGATTGAGATGGGTCACGAACGAGGCCAGTGATTGGCTGAGTAAGCATTTTCTCTGTACAGACTGCTGCAGAACGTTGTTCCTCTGTTAAATGGTCCAACTTTTCACCAAGCTTCGCATAAATGAATAATAGCTCTGGAGAATCTAAAAAATATATCTTCTCAGAGAATAATGCCAATTTCATCCGCCTCTCCTCCGAAACTGACATTCTCTACTTAGTCCATCTCTAAAGAGATGGGACAGAATGTCAGCTCACTGAAAGATCAGATTACATGCTGCCCATAGAAGACTGTAGAGAGGCATGGAGTGATGAGCTGCTAGAGGGAGAGTAAGGCATTTTTCTCTCATAAGATAAAATACAAAGTTTCTTATATTCGCCTGGACTCCTGATTTAGACAAAGTTTGTTGAAAGGCTAGTGACAAGTTAAGAGTAAAAACTCTTGAGATAGGTATCTTTTGACAGTTAGACCAAAAAAAAAGAGGCCGATAATTGTTGCTTTATCTCTTTTTTAAACATTGTATTAATAGGGATAGATAGAAATGAAGGGTGGGGAACAGTGCAGCCTTGTACTTCACGCACACCACTGTCCCTACCTACTTGCACAATTTGTCCTACATGGCGGCTCACAACTTGGCAACGGTCCCCTAACCTTACTAAGTGCATGGGGCCTAAACCTAAAGGAGTAGAACAGAAAGAGTTCAAGATCAGACAGGAAAAAACAGGATCAGATCAGGTCCCAAAAGCTAAGTCAAATACACAGCAGAGTAAAACCAGGAGATAATGTCAGAGACAAAGTCAGCAGCCAATAGCGAGGTCACAGACTAGCATAGTCAAATAGCAAATGGTGTCCAAAATCAAGCAAAGTAAATGACAGGAGGTGACATCAGAGGCAGCATCAGAATACAGAGGCAAAGTCAGAGAAAAGGGCAAAAGTTTAGTGATCCAGAGTAACAAACACAAAACCAGCTAGTGAGGTAGGAATACCAATCACAAGCAACAGAGGCCGGCAGCTGCCTGCTTAAATATCCCGCCCTCAGGAAGCGTGTGATGTCGGCGCCGAGCCTGATTGGTCCGGTGTCCCTGCTCCCTGATAGGTCGACCAGCCCAACTTTCAGTGGGGTTGGTTGCCATAAAAACAGGGCGACGCCATAAGACGGCCGAACTTGCCATGAGGGCAGACAGGTAAGTACATAGAGAAAGATAGATAAATATGAAATTGATAGATAGATTGATAATAGATAGATAGATAGATAGATATAATGATAGATAGATATGACATAGAAGATAGATATAAAGATAGAAGATAGATAGATATTAGATAGATAGATAGATAAGATATATAGATAGATAGATAGATAGATAAATAGATAGATAGATATTAGATAGATACATAGATAGATAGATAAATAGATAATAGATATAATGATAGATAGATTACCCACCATATTCACATTGTATTGCTCTGGACTCTTGTCACTCTTTTTGTTCTGGATTTTTATAGATAACTAGCAGAAGGACCCGGCTTTGCACGGATATATTTCATCTACTTAATTTATTGTTTGTGTGTTGTTAAAAGATATCGTCAGTATCCCCCATAACAGTGACCACTACAGAACCCCGCCCCTTTAACAGTTACTTCCACAGTCCCCCACCCCTTAAAACTGCCCCCCCACAGTGCCCCGCCACTTTGAAATGGGACCTCCACAGCAGCCCATCCCCTTAACATTGACCTTTACAGCAGCCCGCCCCTTTAACAGTGAGTTTCACAGCACCCACTCCCTTAACAGTGACTTCCACAGTACCCCACTGCCCTAACAGTAATCTCACAGTACCCTGCTGCCTTAACAGTGACCTCCACAGTAGTTGCCCCTTTAATAGTTGCCCCGGCCCCCTTAACAGTGACCTCCACAGTGTCCGCGCCTTTAACAGTGACCTCCACAGTGTCCGCGCCTTTAACAGTGACCTCCACAGCGGCCGGCCCCCTTAACAGTAACATCACAGTGAATGCCTCTCTAACAGTGACCTCCACAGTGCCAGCCCCTTTATTAGTGACCTCCACAGCGCCCTGTCCATTTAATGCTAGGTCTACAGGACGACATGTGTCGCGCGACATTTTGTCTCTACAATTTTTATAATGATAGGCTATGGAGTCACAGCAAGATGGATTTTTATACGACTGTCACTTCACAGCAGGTCACATGTCGCAGTGCAACACCATAGACTATCATTATAAAAATTGTCACGCGAAATTGGTGCGACATCAATGTCGAATGACACATGTAGCAGTGTAGTTGTGCCCTATGTGTCGTGCGACTTATTGTTGCGCGACACATGTTGTGTAGCCCTAGCCTTCAGCAGTGAAGAAAAATGGTTGGGTTGTTATGGAAACCTGGAGTAAAATTGTGTGTATGTGGAGACTCAGGGCCTGCGAGCTTCTATTGGCTGATAAGGAACATGTGACAGTGTGTATGGCAGTTGGGATATGAAGAGAAAGACTTGCAGGCGTGTATTGGCTAATGCAGGTGATTTTTTGGGAATATCTCAGGAACGGTGAGTCCTAGAGAGCTGTGACCCCCAGAAGATAGGTAGCAAGGGATGTGTATACCAAGTTTCGTTGAAATCGATGGTTGCGTTTTTGAGTGATCAAGGAATAGACAGTCATTGATTTCACAGACTGAGGCTTTTTATGTGCCGCCTCTTGTAGTACGGACGAAGCAGAGCGTCGGACCATGCGGCGCTGACGGAGAGGCTCAGTGGAGACGCTAGGATTACGTCTCCTACCATAGATGTACATGGTTTAAGAAAAATTACTAGGAGATTGCCGCCTACCATTGAGCACCACCTTCAGCAGGTGGAGGATTGTAGACCCTGTACTTTATCCAATACAGAGAGACCAACACTCAATCATTCATCTTAGGGAAAGGGCTTTTCCAGGAGTGCCGTTAGATAGGTCATCAATATCTGATCGTGGGGGTCCGACTCTCAGCACCTCCTCCAATCTTGAAGAGGCTATGGAGCTCCATTGAATGCTGTGACCTCATCCTATGACAGTGATGTCATGTTCATTGGCCTATGTGCAGCTCAGGGCCATTCAAGCAAATGGGCCTGGGTTGCAATTCCAAGCACGGCCACTAATCAACGTACGATGATGTGCTTGGTAAAAGCTGTATGGGGGCTGCAGCGCTGGTCTGAGTGCTGCAGCTCTTTTGAACGGTTGATCAGTGCTGGGAGTCAGACCCCCCCCCCCTTATGTGATATTGATGACTGGTTAATATTATAGTAACCCCCTTAAGGACCCTATTACAGAGGGGTAACTGGGAGCCCCTCAATCACAATGCAAGGACCCCATACTCTGATGGATCATTTATGGTACTGTTATCATATGGAACAGATGCCCTTTGGCCCCTTTATATTCCAAGGCCCAGATGCCCATATAGTTATGTTACAATGGTTGACTTCATATTGCACCAAGATATCTTAGTATTATAGGACTCAGTGAAAAGCTACCCACTCATGCAGTGCTTGTGCAGCACCCTGGAGCAAGGGTACTTTGGACTATGGACATATGTGGACATTTGCCCCTATTGCCACAATGCAAAGCGATCCATTCCCTGCATTACTGTACTTAGTTTCATATTGTTGAACTACATTTATATGTGTATTGTAATATATCCTGTTCATTTGCACTGTTATTGCACTATATCTGAACTGCACTGTGGAAAGGGTTAATGCACAACCAGCTAATCCTGGGAGACTTTATGACTTTCTACCTGTGCAAAGTTTAGTAAGATAAAAATGAGACACGCCAACCTTTTTACTGTCTGGATTAGTTCTGCTGTTTATGTCTGAAAAAACTGCTTATTCATTCCCATAGACTTGCATTGAAACTCTATACAAGTCTATGATAGACAGAAATAGTTTCTGTTTAGGCTGTGCTTCTCCACTCTACCGCTCCCAGTAGAAGGTTCTAGTTTAGCTAAATACTGTATATAAGGAGAGCAGTCAGAGCCCTAGTGTTCTGCAGATAGGGACCAGTGCTATGTAGGAGAGACTGTGCCTGACTGCATGAGTGACCAGAAGAAGACGCTGAGATAGGGATGCTGAGCCACAGACCCCAGGTTACCAGCCTCCTGACCAGGGAGCCAGACGGATGACTGAGCCACAGAAACTGGGCCACCAGCATTCTGAGAGAGAGAGAGGGGGACAGCTAGCACAGAACCTGCTTCTGACCAGGAGGAGACTGGAGAAGCCATCCCAGTGCACTGCCTGTATTGTTTTGCACTTGAGCTTCTCCAGTAAAGAAGCACCCTGGCTCACTGCAGACCCTGACTCTTATTTCCTATTGGGGTGCACCATGGCTTACAATCCCTTCCAGAGAGCAGCAACATGTAGTGACAACTTAAAAGGGTTTTAGAAGATTTTTAAAACCCTGTACATGAACGATATCTCGGCAAAGATTATTTCACCTTTTAAGAAACCTTTAGAGAGTCATTAAATAGAATCTAATGAGAAGGATCCTAAGTTAAAGGGTTGTCTACAGTAGAGATGAGAAAATTTCTTAAAATTAATTTCAGGGACAACTGATCCGAAAGACCTTGTGATTCAGATTCTCCCTCGCTCTCTAATTCTCCATAATAAATCTTAAAAAATACTGATTCTAACAAATCAAAAATTTTTGAAAATGTGAAAACAAAGTGATTTGCTCACCTCTAATTAGAGTTTTACCAGTAGCAATCAGCTGTGATCTGAGTGAGAAGTGTTCAATTTCCCTACAGCGCCACCACAGGGTAAGCAAAGTATTACACAGTTCACATTGAAATCAATGTCCTGTCCACATAATACATGGATGTCCTCCAGAAGAAGAAGCCCACTTTATAGCCACTATGCACTAGTAGGTGAAGCTGAGGCTTGGCTATTTTCCGTATTCCCATAGTAGTGAATGGAGAGCATGCCACACATGCTCTGCTCTGCTCCACTTCGGGGACCCGTTCTGGAGATAGGAGCTATCTGGCAATTTGCAATTAGTGTCTGAGATGGGCCAACCCCCTTAACCTATCTCCATATGAACATGTTTAGTATAAGCTTAGGCCTGTCCAAGGCAGAAGCACAGGAATTGAAATGTATTTATTTATTTATTTATTTTATGCACTTATAGCGCTTCTATATTCCGCAGCGCTTTAGGCTGCTTTCACACTTGCACCGTCATAGGAACTCAATAGCGGGGGAAAAACGCGTCCGTTTTTCCCCATTCATTGTCAACGGAGACAAAACCGAAGTGAACGAAACAGAGTGCACCAGAATCCGTTTGGTTGGGTCCCCATCGCGGACAGAATAACACTTCAAGCAGCGGTTTTCTGTCCGCGATGTGGTGTGGAGCAAGAGGGATCTGCCATGACTCATGATTTAAGTCAATGAGGACAGATCCGTTTTCTCTGACACATTAGAAAACCGATCCGTCCCCCATTGACTTTCAATGGTGTTCATGACGGATCCGTCTTGGCTATGTTAAAGATAATACAACCGGATCTGTTCATAACGGATGCAGGCGGTTGTATTATCAGAACAGATGTGTTTTTGCTGAACCATGACGGATCCAGCAAAACCGCTGGTGTCAAAGTAGCCTTACAGACATTAGCATCAAGCTGTCCCCAATGGAGCTCACAATCTAAGGTCCCTATCAGGTCCCTATCAACAATTGTATGCCAATATGCGCTCCGTTTCTCTGTAGGACTCTTCATTCATCAATTATCCCAATCAAATCTGGCAAGACTCTCTCGCTCTTTGTGCAATTTAAAAGGCCAAACGCACCTAATGACGACGTCTAACCTCACCTAACAGGGGTCGTTCTCTGCCTCCGTGGGAGAAATCGTAATGTCTTTTCAATTAGCTTGCACTTTCACTTTACTTCTGCTCTGAATAATTAGAAAAACAATTCACATTCCGCTAGGAGATGGTATGAAGTAGTGATCCTCCGATAATTATCTTGCTGTAGTTCACTTTCCTCCGCTCCCACCAGGTCATCAGAGCACAAAGAGGACACGGTGAGAGCATTAATGAGCTCTCATTGTAGATGTTAAAAAGCTGGTATTGATCTGTTTGTCCACGGAGGAGATATTTAAGCCTTTCTGCTAAGGGCAGTAGAGACAGAGATTCGTATCACAAAGCCTTTTATCCAACCTTCTCTCTCCGACTTCAGTCCTTCTACATCTCAGCAGCATGTCTGCTTCCGGAGGTCATTCTTTTAAACTTTTTGAAACATAAAAACACGTACAGTGTTGGGTTTACTGTAGGGAGTTGCGCTTCTCGTAAAAGACTACAACTTTAGTTCCCACCAAGCTTGCAGTTCCCATTCAAAGTAACTCAAAATGCACTTTGTTATCAAATGCTGAGAGCGGGAACGTAATGGAGCTTTTTAGAGCTCGGTGTAAATATTTAAGGTGTCTGAGTTGCAGAATATCAAAGGGACCGTCCATGAAAGTGTAAGAAGATCTTGCAAAACTTTTGGTTTCTGGAATCTTAGAGTTGGCTTGCCAATTCTTCTTTAGAACTTTATGTAAGGACTTGTCTATTTGACTATGGAATGGCAACAATGTATCATTGAGTTCCAGTTCTGCTTAGTTTAGTTCATATTTGTTTGTTTGTTTTGTTTTCATTATTTTTTATTTTATTTATTCATTATGTTGTCTATTTTCAGGAAGCCAATCATTTGCTGAGATTTCAATGGTTCGGTTCTTTGTAATAATTTCCTAGGAGCTTAAAATTTTTTAAACAATGGGACACATTTACTAATCCTACAGATAATGTAAATTTATACAATCTAGAGATGCACCAGATTTAACACATGGGCGCTGGATGATACATTTGGTGCATGACTAGACACTTTTACCTAATTTATACCACCTGTTGGTCGGCTTCCTTCACGACAGAGGTTTGTGCCAAAATTTTGCCACAGTTTTGGCACAAAATTTAGCATTTTAGGACTTTCTTTCCAGTTCTTTCCATTCGTTCCAACTAAGCCATACCACCCTTGGCATTCGGGATGAAGTCGATTTCTCCACTAAAACAAGATGCACCAAATGTGCACCACATTGTGTCAAATTTTGGTGCATTCTGTGACAAGGTCTAGGATAAGCAGTAATTAGTATCAGTATTAGTAAATGGGGGTTAAAATGCAGGAAGGGGAACCAATCAGGTCATAATAAATACTTCTCCACAAAATAATTCTGAGGTATTTTTTTCTTAGAACTCTGGCTTGTACTTTCCCTCTGTTATTCCTCCTAGAAATGTATGAATAAATTGATCACTGGGTTTAGGGAGTTTCTCCACACATTTAGACATTGTCCAATTAGAGCTGACAGTATCAGTGAACATAGGGCTATGGTGACACCCAGTTGTCAATTTATTCCTAAATTTCTAGGAGGTGTAACAGAGGAAAGGCCCAGCGTACAGTTATACTACACTTGTGATTAGACTCCACCATGAAACTATTTCATTCATAGTCTCAGCGAACTATAAGCCCTGATTGGCTGGCGCACTCATGTGATAAGTCAGCTCGTAAGAAAGATGCAGTTGGGAGGTGATAAAGCGGAACGGCGACAAAGTATAAGGTTAAGTATGTGGATAATTATATTATTTTTACCCATATTTTAGAGCCTTTTTATTACTTATTATTACTTTATTATTTATTTCAATTTCAGTGTTTTAATGACTTTAAAATGTAAATATTAACTGGTAATTTTATTATAATTTTTTTGCAACTTTTTACTTTTTTTTACTGCTTTGTGGTTGCAGTTTTTTTTTTTTTTGCATAAGAAAAGTTAAGTCGCGGTGTAGACGAGATGCGTATTCATTATGCATGTTATGCATGTCTGGGGTGTTTCCCTGGCGACAGACAACTTTAAAGAAACTTGAATCAGACCCTTGACCCTCGGAAAGGGCAAAGTGCTCTCCGCCTGCGCCGAGGCCTCTTTGTCGGCTTTCACAATAATCTGACTGATTTTAGACGTCTAGTCAAACCGTGACCCGCGTGTCTGAGAAGGGGAAATGTCCAGGACTTTGTTGCACAATGTTCACCATGAAAGGGTTGGCAATTATCCTACGTTCTGGGTGGAACCTGACTGGGACGCAGAGGAAAATCAAAGCAACGTCGGGCGTCTCAAATGGGTTGTGGTAAAACAGCTTTCTTATAATGAGGGTTAAGAAAAGTCTACTTTTAGATATTTTAATTGAAATAATAATAATAATAATAAAACAAATATTAAATTCCTCATGGCCAATTTTCATTTTTGAATTTTCATTTTTTTTCTTCCACACCTTCCAAGAGCAATAACATTTTTAATTTGACGGGACAAATATTATTTATTGGCGCAATTTCATTTATCATAGCTTATATTAGGAAATGGTAAAACATTCTATATTTGGTGAAATGTTAAAAAAAAATTGTGTGTGTTGGGGTTGGGGTGAGATTTGTATTTACAACATTCGCAGTGCACATGATAAATATTGTTATATTTTAATAAATTGCAAATTTTTGGAAGCAGAAATACCAGTTATGCTTTTTTTAATAGTTTATTTTTATATGTAAAATTGGGAAACGGGGGTGATTTGAATTTCTAAGAATGTTTTTTAACTGTATTTTTTAGACCACTTAGGAGACTAGATCATGTGGTCTTCTGATCGCTTCTACGATAGACTGCAGCAGAACACTATTGCAGTCTATGGCATTCTGAGTGACAGACTGTGTGCAGCTAAGAGTTTCAAGCAACCCACTATGACAGCACTGGGAGCGTCCACAAGGCCTAGGCTGTCATGGGAATCAGAGCCCTGGGATTTCACCATAGGGGAAGATAGGAGGAGCCCCCTCCTTTTGTCTAACCCCACAGTATTGACTGTGGCATCTTAGGAGTTACATGACTGGAATTAGAATCATCACTGAACCTAGTCATGGGTTTTCAGAGATTTTTTTTTTTACTAATGACGTATCCTCTGCATAGGTCATCAGTATCTGATCCGTGGGGTCTGACACCTGGGACCCCCGCCAATCAGCTGTTTAAGAAGGCACCAGTGCTCCTGTGAACGCCGTACATCGTATATAAACTGTGTGCGGTATCATAAAAGTAAAGAGGGCTGAGCTTCCCTAGGCCATGTGACAGATGAACGGTGTCGTCACTGACCTGGGGAAAGCAGTGAGAAGGTACTGCATCTATCTCACATCTATCTATCTATCCATCTATCTATCCATCCATCTATCCATCCATCTATCTATCCATCTATCCATCCATCTATCCATCCATCTATCCATCCATCTATCCATCCATCTATCCATCCATCTATCCATCCATCTATCCATCCATCTATCTATCTATCTATCTCCTATCTATCTATCTATCTATCTATCTATCTCCTATCTATCTCTCTATCTATCTATCTATCTATCTATCTAATATCTATATGTCTGTCTATTGATCTATTTCCTATCTATCTATCTATCTATCTATCTATCTCATATCTATCTATCTCCCATCTTTTTATCTCTCTCTTTTTATCTCTCTCTTTTTATCTATCTATCTATCTATCTATCTTTTTATCTATTTATCTATCTCACATCTATTATCTATCTATTGATCTATTTCCTATCTATCTATCTATCTCTCCCTCCCACTATCAGCATTTTCCACCATTTTAGTGAACTACCAGATTCATTGATTTGATAATGAGTAGACCAATAGACCAACTCCTTTGCTGATTGTGCCCGCTCTCTATACCACATTATTAGGGTCCATTCACAGTTCCGCAAAATGGGTCCGTATCCTTTCCGCAATTTTGCGGAACGGGTGCGGACCCATTCATTTTCAATAGGGCCGAAATGGATGCGGACAGCACACTATGTGCTGTCCGCATCCGTATTTCCGGATCTGCACTTCCGTTTCTGGAAAAAATATAGAACATGTCCTATTCTTGTCTGCAATAGCGGACAAGAATAGGCATTTTCTATTATAGTTCAGGCCATGTGCACATGGCCGGGATCCGCAATTTGCGGACATGTGAATGTAGCGTTAAATAAAGTGCCGTCTCCATGTGATTTTAGGGATTTCTTCAGGGTGATACTATCTAACGGATATAATGTCGCCCCTTGATACAAACCCTCCAAAGACCCCTTCCCGCCCGCTCTACTACAGAGGGACCTCGGTTTTCTTTCCGCTGGATGTGTACAGTAAATATCAGCGGACGCGCTCCCGGTTATATATGAGTAGACTTTAGTAAGCCATGGCCGGGTCTCCTGAGGGTTTTAATGATAGTGACTTGTAGGAATAAACAATGATGCTGCGTACACGATACGGGGGTATTATAAACAACCTGCTCTCATTCTGTCATCAATTAATTTAATCACTGCTTTTACAACTGATACTGATTCCATACGATTCTGGGTCGCACTTTTACATTTTGGAGATTTGTTTTAAGATTAAAATAAAAATTCAAGGTCAAATACTGAGGGAGGAGCCCAAACAAAAAAGTGTTTTTCACTCTTAGCTCCTATTCCCAAGATCAGTAACATTTTATCTAGAACATTACAACTTGCATTATAGTCAATGGAAAATAGTTGAACTTTTTCACTCTGCCTTAAACCTCCTCCATAGCACTAAGGTAGCTCCTGCCAGGTGCCTGTAGGTGGCAGTATCGCTACAGATGTTTACAGAGCTTTTTAGAACTCTAGGCTCAGCCCCACCCCATTCACCCAACATTCAATTGTTCTTCCTTTTGCACCTCTAAAGATTGTCTCCATTAGTTCCATAGACTCGACCAGCTCTCCTTTCAAAGTTCTCCTCACTGTGGTCATGTATCAAGGAAGAATACAGGGCTCACTCACGATCCTTGTCTGTATTTAATTGAGGGGGGGCCCAGTGGTTTGGACCTGCAGCTAAAAAATAGCTAAACTTTATAACTTTCCCTTGAACCTCCTCCACAGAACCAAGGAAGCACCTTCTACATACCTGTAGGTGGCAGTATTGCTAGAACTGTTTACAGAACATTAATTGAACTCTGCACTAATCCCCACCTCCATCCACCCAACATTAATCTGTGCTCCCTTGTGCACCCCTAAATATTGTCTCCATCAGTCCTATAGACTTTGAATGTAACAGTAGCGTACATGCTTCACTGGCTCTCCTCTCAAAGTTCCCGTCATTGTCGTCACGCAGAGAGGAGGAACAAGTGATTCAAAGTCTATATTTTAAGGTGGGCTCCAGTGATGGGACCACCAGCGATCAGATATTTATGACCTATGTCGCTTTTAAGTTTTTCTTAATTGGATTGTCTAAGATAAGGAAAAAAAGTTTTTTTTGTTTTTTTTTTATCAGAAAGAGTGTCTCTATTTTTGGGCTGTGTCATTTGTAACATTGAATTGACAGTGGTGCTGTTTTTGGGAAACAGATCATTTAACAAGATACAAGTACAATGTAAATATGGGAGCAAAAACTTTTTGAAACAGTGCTTGGCCTCACACTATGCCATATCCCAAAACTGACCTCAGAGGGTGTCATCAACTTTTGCAACTTTCGGGGAGAAGTTTAAAGCGATTGCCCATCGTACATATTGTGCCTATTGATGGGTTTGAGGAATTGAAATGCGTGAGTCCCTCATTTGTAATTTCTATCGGTTCCTCGTTTGATCTAAATCTCAGCAGAACGGTTAAGACTCGCTCCTTTCATTTTTCCATAAACTATCCAGATTTTCAAAAACTTAAGTCTTCCCCCGAGACCCCTCAAAGTCCATTAAAGGGAAAATGATGAAATATATGTAAAAGTAAATTAAAGACGGAATCAGTCGACAAGTGGAAATGGCGCTGAGATGTATTTGATTATGGTGATGGGATTAAAGGGACGACGTCTCTTCCTTCATCATTGATTCCAAAGTCACCTCTGTGTGTTTTTTCGTTCACAGTAAAGGAGCAGCGGCTCGATTAACATTCATTTTAATGATCTGGTAATATGATGTATGATCTCGAAATATGATGAATACTAAAAGGAAGAATCAGGAGGAACCTTGTACAGTATGTAAAATCCTGTCCAACTTAAACGGAACGCGTGACCATGAAATTCCCAGTTACACCAGATACCGTGACGTGTAGGGCCTGCCCAGCTGAATGTAATGATACTGTTCACTCAGCGATCTGTTGCATCATTCTCAAGATAAATGACTTTTAATCCATATACAAATAAGCAGTGAAGTGCACTGTGGGCGGGCCCAAGCCACACTGTGCACCCCTGCTCCTCCTGCTTCCTCTACCAGCCCCTCCTTCCTCCAGGTATCTGCATAGTCATCTCGCCCCGCCCTGTCAATCCAGAAAGAGAAGTAGGGGCTGGCAGAGGAAGCAAGGGTGCACCAAGTGGCTTGGGACTGCCCTCAGTGCACTTAACTTCTTGTTTGCATATAGAAGGTAAGAATTTTAATTAGAAAACTGCTGGGCCTCTTGTTTTTTTGTTCGGCTCTGGCCCAAAACACCATCAGGAATTTTCATGGCGGCCATGTTTTCCAAATGGCATGCTTTGAACTTGAGTAAAGGGGTATATAGGACCAGGGGTCATGGCTAGTGAGGGGGCTTGAATGGAATCTGTCCTGGGTGCCGGGTCGGGGTATTTAGATAAGACAGCGAACTGAATGGACACTGAGCTATGACCCTAAGCAGGACCTCAAATGATGTACTTTGAAGGAACACTCCAGGTAAAACAAATGAATTCTATCATATGTAGACTAAGCCTGAGGGGGCGGGGCATGACACAAAGAGTCAGAGAATAAATGAAAAAAAAAAATATGAGGTGTCTTACCTCACCCCTCACAGTGTATCAGTCCTATAAATACCCTAAATCAGTGTTTCCCAACTCCCAGCATGCCCGGACAGCTTTTGCTATGCGGGCATGCTGGGAGTTGTAGTTTTGCAACAGCTGGAGGCACACTGGTTGGGAAACACTGCCCTAAATACCCAAGACAAGGTTGATACCCAGAAATTAGGGCAGATGCCCTGCCAGCTTCCATTCCCGAGTTACACTCCTGGTCCTTTTGCTCAGCTTAGACTTTAAGACAGCCCATTTGAAAAATAGGATGTCCACCTAAGCTGAACATCAAACTGGGCCAGACCTGGACTATCAGACCATTCAACATTTTTACCAAATATCACATCACCAAAAATTCTGCATCTGATTCCAAATTGCGGTAATATACCGTATGTACCCACATTGATTTCGATTGTCTATATTTGTCTTCCTTCCGCCACATGTCGCACACTATGACCCACTTTTCATGAGGTTTTCATCAGGTAACTGGATGCAGGTGACAGTAGCTGCCGCCATGTTGGACAGTTTCCTTCTTGTAGGCTTCTCTGAGAGAACAGGTGCTTCCTCAGTCAATGGTGTCAGTGGTGCCTCCCAGCTGAATGGAAATTAACCAGCGTTACATGTAGTCCGAGCCAGCGTTATAAACAAGCCAAATATGTCTAAAGATGGTTTTATGATCATTTTAAAATCCCTGGTGGCATTAGCGAATCAAAAGGTCAATTGTAAATTCCCTTAGACAGGGAATAAAAGGTTAATTTTAATTTCCATGGTGGTCAAGGTCATTTAAAATTCGTTTTACTTTTTGTGGTGGTCCAAGACAATCAGAGGATTCATTTTACTTTCTGGTTTAGGGCACGGAAAGGATAATTTTAGTTTGTCTGGTGGTCTAGGGCAATGAAAGGTTGACTTTAGTTTGTCTGGTGGTCTAGGGCAATGAAAGGTTGACTTAGTTTGTCTGGTGGTCTAGAACATTGAAATATTAATTTTACTTTCCATGATGGTTTAGAATTAGGACAATGAAAGGTTAACTTTAGTTTCTCTGGTGGTCTAGGGCAGTGATGGGCAACGTGCAGCTCTCCAGCTGTTGCTAAACTACAACTCCCACCATGCCCTGCAGTAGGCTAATAGCTATAGACAGGCTTTGCATGCTGGGAGTTGTAGTTCTGCAACAGCTGGAGAGCCGCACGTTGCCCATCACTGGTCTAGGGCAATGAAAGGTTGACTTTAGTTTGTCTGGTCAGCTAGAACATTGAAATATAAATTTTACTTTCCATGGGGGTTTAGAATTAGGACAACGAAAGATTCATTTTACCTTCTACCGGTGGTCTAGGTCCTTGGTGGTCTAGGACAATGGAAGGTTATTTTTTCTTTCACCTGGTTTTGTAGAATATTGAAGAGTTAATGTTAATTTCACCTGGTGGTCTAGGGTGATGAAAGGTTGATTTTACTTTCCCTAGTGGCATTGGACATTGAGGGGTTAATTTTATCCTACCTGGTGGTCTAGGACTATGAAAGGTTAAGTTTAATTTCACCTGGATTTCTAGGATATTGAAAAGTTAATGTTAATTTCCCCGGTGGTCTAAGACAGTAAATAATGTATTTTACTTCCCCAGTGATCTAGGGCAACATAAACATGAATGAATTTGCCCTGGTGGGCTAGGACAGTGAGAGGGTCAATGATAAATTCTGATTACTCCTAGAAATCCTATCCTCAGGTGAACAAAAATTGGACCCTGAGCAACTGCCCAGTTTACTTCTCACTAGAGCAACTCCAGCGTCTTAATGGTTAATTTGCTTATGACAAATAGGGGTAGGTTTTTTAGGGAGAAAGGACAAGATGGTCATTTGGGGGTGACAATTTCATTGAAGGGGAACATGTCCCTAGTAATAAGCCGATAGGCTGTATAATTAGCCACTTTCTATTTGGTTTTATGATTGACCCTCGAGGAATAATTCTTAGGCCCTGAGATCCAGCTAATGATAGAGGAGATGTTGAGTCAAGTGTCCCATCGCCACCGGCATTGTCCACACTCCATGGTGACACCTCTGACAGATCCAGAGAGGTCATTTCATCCAGTGAACCACACGGAGAATGTGTGGGAAACAGTGATGCCTCTTTATGAAGGATTAGGGCGTCATAACCTTCCAGGTCTCATCTATGAATATGCAAAGGACACTTCGGAGTTTTCTCACCGATTGTATGGACCTGTGTTAGATGGACGATTGACAATGAGACAACCCCCTAATTATTCCCCACTTAACTCATCATCTTAATTACTCACCTCAGCCACATAATAAGGGTCCTCGCAGATTTATGCAGAACACAACCTGAAATAATTGTTTCTAGGGCAGAAGCTAAAATAATAGATCCTCCCTCCTGAGCAGACATCAAACAGCCCAACGTGGCCGCACCATCAATTAGTGAGGATCAGGAGAGCGGATACCGGCTCTTAGTTCAGGCCACTGGTCTCAGACTTTCACACCGTGAGAAAATCCTGCAGACATCTCCTAGATGCAGATGTCCTCCAGGCCCAGGTGACCGCAGACCCCGTGTGACAATAGAACGCATGCTAATTGGAGGGCCCGAGAGATTAGAGGGACCTCCGAGCTTCTCACTGTGTGCGCAAGTCAGCAACGCTTGGCGGTAATAAATGTGGAGAAAACTGAGATCTACTGACAAAACAACTGGAGCAGTATCTATCTATCTATCTATCTATCTATCGTCTATCTGTCTATCTATCTATCTATCTATCTATCTATCGTCTATCTATCTATCTATCGTCTATCTATCTATCTATCTATCGTCTATCTATCTTTCTCTCTATATCTATCTATCTTTCTCTCTCTATCTCCCATGTATCTATCTTTCTCTCTATATCTATCTATCTATCTATCTATCTATCTATCTTTCTCTCTCTCTCTCTATCTATCTATCTATCTATCTCTCTCTATCTCCTATCTATCTATCTATCTATCTATCTATCTATCTTTCTCTCTCTATCTTCTATCTATCTGTCTTTCTCTCTCTATCTCCTATCTATATCTCTCTATCTATCTATCTATCTATCTCTCTCTATCTCCTATCTATCTATTTCTCTCTCTCTATCTTTCTCTCTCTATCTATCTTTCTCTCTCTATCTACTGTCTATCTATCTATCTATCTATCTATCTTTATCTATCTCTCTATCTCTCTATCTCTCTATCTCTCTATCTATATCTCTATCTATATCTATCTATATCTATCTTTCTCCTATCTATCTCCTATCTATCTCCTATCTATCTATCTATCTATCTATCTATCTATCTATCTATCTATCTTTCTCCTATCTATCTATCTATCGTTCCTATCTCTCTCTCTCTATTTTTCTCTCTCTCTCTATCTTCTATCTATCTATCTATCTTTCTGTTTAGGAACAACATACGTGCCCCTTGTTTTTCAAGCCATGAAATGCATTAGCTCAGTCCCATAGTGCAATCTCATAGATAATAATAGCTACTGAGTAATGTGGTCCCTCCCCGTTATTTACAGGGCCCTCGATTCTTTTCTTCACTTCTAAATGCCATTTAAGTGCTGAGCCGCACAACTGTGTAACTGCTCAGCATCTAATGATGACATCACAGTTATTCTGCTGATGTCACCATACATGAGAGCTGGTGTTCTGACCAGGGCTGTGGTAGAATGCATTACTACAGTGATCAGTACTGTTGGGCGCGAATATTCGAATCGCGAAAATCGGCACTACGAGAATTTGCGAAGATTTAGAATATAGTGCCATATATTCGTATTTTTGAATATTCGTCATTTTTTTCCCCTCTGAACCCATGATCCCTCCCTGCTTCTGGCTTATGGGCCAATGAGAAGGCTGCAATGTCTGCGCTTAGCAACATCCCTAGCAAACAATAGGAAAGTTGCCCCCCCCCCCCCCCTTACTATATAAGAACCTCCCCAGCAGCCATTTTATGCAGTTTATTACAGTTCTGGGAGAGACAGCAGTGTCATTGCTGTGCTCTGTGCTTTGCTGTCACATTACATTAGATAGTTAGTTATCTTCTATATATAATACAGATAGTTAGTGGAGATAGTCAGTGTAGGTTAGATAGTGATATAGTGTAGCTGATAGGTTCCAGTGCAGGGTGTTAGGTAGTGTGATAGGTTCTGCTGTCCATACATACAGGCTACAGACATAGTGCTGTGATGTCACATTACATTAGATAGTTAGTTATCTTATATATATAATACAGATAGTTAGTGGGAGATAGTCAGTGTAGGTTAGATAGTGATATAGTGTAGCTGATAGGTTCCAGTGCAGGGTGTTATCCATACATACATGCTACAGACATAGTGCTGTGATGTCACATTACATTAGATAGTTAGTTATCTTATATATATAATACAGATAGTTAGTGGGAGATAGTCAGTGTAGGTTAGATAGTGATATAGTGTAGCTGATAGGTTCCAGTGCAGGGTGTTAGGTAGTGTGATAGGTTCTGCTGTCCATACATACATGCTACAGACATAGTGCTGTGATGTCACATTACATTAGATAGTTAGTTATCTTATATATATATATATACAGATTGTTAGTGGGAGATAGTCAGTGTAGGTTAGATAGTGATATAGTGTAGCTGATCGGTTCCAGTGCAGGGTGTTAGGTAGTGTGATAGGTTCTGCTGTCCATACATACATGCTACATACATAGTGCTGTGATGTCACATTACATTAGATAGTTAGTTATCTTATATATATAATACAGATAGTTAGTGGGAGATAGTCAGTGTAAGTTAGATAGTGATATAGTGTAGCTGATAGGTTCCAGTGCAGGGTGTTAGGTAGTGTGATAGGTTCTGCTGTCCATACACACATGCTACAGACATAGTGCTGTGATGTCACATTACATTAGATAGTTAGTTATCTTATATATATAATACAGATAGTTAGTGGGAGATAGTCACTGTAGGTCAGATAGTGATATAGTGTAGCTGATAGGCTCCAGTGCAGGGTGTTAGGTAGTGTGATAGGTTCTGCTGTCCATACATACATGCTACAGACATAGTGCTGTGATGTCACATTACATTAGATAGTTAGTTATCTTCTATATATAATACAGATAGTTAGTTGGAGATAGTCAGTGTAAGTTAGATAGCGATATAGTGTAGCTGATAGGCTCCAGTGCAGGGTGTTAGGTAGTGTGATAGGTTCTGCTGTCCATACATACATGCTACAGACATAGTGCTGTGATGTCACAAGTTCACAACAATACTTAGGGCACCAATCACTAATATGTAGTCCGACCTGCTAAAATGTGAAGTTGCACGTATTGTGCAAAAATATGTGCATCAATTGCCGATTTGCACAATCGCTTATATATCGGAGCGCTCTATCTGCATATAAAGCTATTGTAATGTTCTGCCGTGCCAACCATTTTCTCCAGTCTCAGGAAACTTCGAGCAACTTGAAAAATGTAGCAAAAGTGTCCCACGCCTGTATTGCGCGCGCAATACGCGGATATTACACTGCCGAAAATAATCAAGTATTCTCGATTTTGCGAATATATGACGAATATTCGCCCAAATATTTACGAAATATTGCAAATTCAAATATTTCCCCTGCCGCCCATCACTAGTGATCAGATATCGGCCCCTCTATAGCTGCAGCCTCTGCAGACTGACACATCAGGTAGGTGATCACACAGAATGTGTACCTACAGCCTCCGCCTCTTGTACAATCACTTCACTATTTACACAGAGAGCTGCTCGCACTTCCAGTATCCGTCTGTAATGTGTACGATCGGAGGGTAATTGAAAATAATTTCTTTGCATCTAATCATCAAGGGCGCACTGATAATTGCCTTTAATAATTAACAAGCTACATTGTTTAAGGAAACATTAAAATGTAAGAAAAAATATCTGGGCTGATAATGTAGAAAATGCGGGCGAGGATCTCAGCGGTGGGGGGGGGGGGGGGGCGTCACTCTGATTTTTGTTTGGTTGGAATATTGGAGATTCACCTACAAATAGACACGAGATTTAGTGATTACTCCTAGTGTTTATATTCTGAGGATTCACACATAGAAATAATAATACCGGACCTAAAAATGTTACAAATATAACAGTGTGATGATCATGATTATTATTATTATTACAAATTTTAATAAATTGTCCCCCTGCATTACAGGATAAGTAACCTAATGTATGTATGCAATGACTCCACCAGCAGAATAGTGAGTGCAGCTCTGGAGTATAATACAGGATGTAACTCAGGATCAGTACATGATATGTAATGTATGTACACAGTGACTGCACCAGCAGAATAGTGAGTGCAGCTCTGGAGTATAATACAGGATGTAATTCAGGATCAGTAAAGGATAAGTAATGTATGTACACAGTGACTGCACCAGGAGAATAGTGAGTGCAGCTCTGGAGTATAATAACAGGATGTAACTCAGGATCAGTACAGGATAAGTAATGTAAGTACACCGTGACTGCACCAGCAGAATAGTGAGTACAGCTCTGGAGTTTAATACAGGATGTAACTCAGGATCAGTACAGGATAAGTAATGTAAGTACACCGTGACTGCACCAGCAGAATAGTGAGTACAGCTCTGGAGTTTAATACAGGATGTAACTCAGGATCAGTATAGGGTAAGTAATGTATGTACACAGTGACTGCACCAGGAGAATAGTGAGTGCAGCTCTGGAGTATAATACAGGATGTAACTCAGGATCAGTATAGGATAAGTAATGTATGTACACAGTGACTGCACCAGGAGAATACTGAGTACAGCTCTGGAGTATAATACAGGATGTAACTCAGGATCAGTACTGGGTAAGTAATGTAATGTACACAGCAACTGCACCAGAAGAATACTGAGTGCAGCTCTGGAGTATAATACATGATGTAACTCAGGATCAGTACAGGATAAGTAATGTATGTACACAGTGACTGCACCAGCAGAATAGTGAGTGCAGCTCTGGAGTATAATACAGGATGTAACTCAGGATCAGTACAGGATAAGTGATGTATGTACACAGTGACTGCACCAGCAGAATAGTGAGTGCAGCTCTGCAGTATAATACAGGATGTAACTCAGGATCAGTACAGGATAAGTAATGTATGTACACAGTGACTGCACCAGCAGAATAGTGAGTGCAGCTCTGGAGTATAATACAGGATGTAACTCAGGATCAGTACAGGATAAGTAATGTATGTGCACAGTGACTGCACCAGCAGAATAGTGAGTGCAGCTCTGCAGTATAATACAGGATGTAACCCTGGATCAGTACAGGATAAGTAATGTAATGTATATACACAGTGACTCCACCAGAAGAATAGTGAGTGCAGCTCTGCAGTATAATACAGGATGTAACTGAGGATCAGTACAGGATAAATAATGTAATATATGTACACAGCAACTGCACCAGAAGAATAGTGAGTGCAGCTCTGGAGTATAATACAGTATGTAACTGACAGGATAAGTAATGTATGTACACAGTGAATGCACCAGCAGAATAGTGAGTACAGCTCTGGAGTATAATACAGGATGTAACTCAGGATCCATACATGACAAATAAAGTAAACTATGTATACAGTGACAACTTTTTATGTAGATTGTGGATATATATCTAGGGAATGGTGGCGGCTTTTTCACCAGATGTGACAATGTATCTATAAAATGGATATGAAGTTCTTATGACTTCTATTTTACTTTTTTCTGGAATCTGATGATGTCAAGGACAGAACTGTACGGTGGGAATTATTGACAGGCAGAATACATGTCTCACACCTGGACCATAACATGTATTCAGAGGAAGCTCCAGAACCAGCTGATTCATCACATTTCTATGTATCAGATGAAAATGCTCATAATCACTTTGTATCCATTACCATGCAAATGTTCTCACCTGCTTCTGAGAGCCTCGACAGAAAAACTCTGCAAATGTGCAGCAATCTTCATTTTAAATGTATAGAAAGATTTGTAGAGACAATTCTGCAAGAGTATGATAAAATGAGACGGATAATCGCGGCCTGGGGGCTGAAGTGTCGGTCTGAACCTGCTGTATGACGATACATTATATATACATTATAGGGATACATTTATGTCAAGGGAGAGATACAGATGCTGAGGAGTCCAATGACCATACAGCTCCATTATAGACACCACATATTGGGGGGGGTTTGTTATTTTATTATTTGCAATGCCCGAATTACTATTGTTATTGGTCACCTCATCGCACCCCAAAATGGAATAAAAATAAATAATCAAAAGTCCTATATACCCCAAAAATCAAGTCAATCCTCAGTTGGATGTCAGACTAGGACATTAGAATTTTTATTTTTATCAAGAGGTTTTTAATTTTGTTTGTTTTAAAAAAAAAAGAAGCAACAGAAAGTAAAAAAAGTTTGGTGTAGCCACTAAAGAATAATCCCCCCCAAAAGAAGAGGAAATGTGTTTTTTTCTGAGGACGTGTCATTTCTCAGGGTCTTGTCTGCTGCAGCTGGTAGCCATTGAGAGATATAACTGAGCATGTGTGTCCACGTCAGCGAGGTGGACAGAGAAATTATACAGAGAGAGCGAACAGCAGGTGGCGCTATACAGATAGATCCCATTGAATGACTCAATGACTATACTGGGTTTTTAATTACATAAAATTACAAAAGCAAACAAATTTGATTGCTGGTTTGAAAAATGCAGAATATGTTTTGTGGGACAAGCCCGTTAAATGGCAGCTTGGTTCTGTAAACGAATGCTGAGTTACCAGGATTTCTGGATTATTGCGTGAGTGATAGAGAGATAGATAGATAGATAGATAGATAGATAGATATGAGATAGATAATTATGAGATAGCTACTAGATAGACAGACAGCTATAAGATTGATATATAGATACATAGATAGGAGATATACAATAGATATATAGCTAGCTACAAAGAAAAGGGGGTCAATCAGCACATCCCAATACAGAGGTGCACGCCGCCATGGCTAGAAACACAAAGAAAAAAACACAATGCAACAGCGTTCTGCAAACCAAATAAAATACAATAATGCCATAGTAATAGAAAATATTCTGGTGCTAATGATAGATAGATAGATAGATAGATAGATAGATAGATATGATATAGATAGATATGATATAGATAGATAGATAGATAGATAGATAGATAGATAGATAGATAGATAGATATGAGATAGATAGATATTAGATAGATAGATAGATAGATAGATAGGAGATAGATAGATAGATAGATAGATAGATAGATAGATAGATATGAGATAGATAGATATGAGATAGATAGATAGATAGATAGATAGATAGATAGATAATAGATAGCTAATAGATAGGTATGATATAGATAGATATGAGATAGATAGATAGATAGATAGATAGATAGATAGATAGATAGATAGGAGATAGATAGATAGATAGATAGATATGAGATAGATAGATAGATAGATAATAGACAGGAGATAGATAGTCTCTACCCTTCACCAACTGAGAGACATATGAGACACCATGGACTATTATAAGCCCATACTGCCCCTTTAACCCAAAATCCACCCCCTTTAATTCCCACATCAAACCCCCCTCCACAATGCCTATATTTATTTTTCTTTGGCAATGCTAAATGTTTTACTTGGACATGCCAATAAAGCTTTATTGATATTGAATTAAATAGGTAGATATACAGATAGATAAATAGATAATAGATAGATAGATAGATAGATAGATAGATAGATAGATAGATAGATAATAGATTTGTAGATAGTTTACATTTTATAAATTCAGGTGAAGAATTCCTATAAAAACATTTCCTAACTTCCGCGCCTCCTACTAATATTGATGTGGTCGAGTGAGTACACTTTGCTCTTGTTGCGTGCGGGGAGATGGTCCTCCATTCTGCTCTATCCCCACCCTTTTGTTTAGATTTCATTTGCATACATTAGAACACATTGAAACGCAGCGTCATACTGTGTCGCCAATTGTGTGTGAACAATGACTAAAATACCATTAGTGAAATTTCATGCCAATTATGTGACTTTCTATGCCAGCGGCTTTTTCTGCAACCCGATAACTAGCCCCCTACGTGCGCTGAAAAATACCACCAGCCTCTGTTTTATCGCTCGAGACTGTACGTGAAAAATGAGTGAGCGAGGCCGGCCCGCTCGCATAATTACTTACAGTTATTAAACCTTAACAAAGATGAACGCGTTAAACTGGGTCTAAGTTTCAAATGTGACGGGATTTTAAAGTGAGAAAATTCTAGTTAATTGTAGATCCCGTCCGTGCGTCGTGTTCTGAAATCATAGACCTGAGGTTCCAGGGCAGGAAGCGTCATTCAATGAACGACATTCTGTTTCTTCAATCTAAAAAGGTACAAAATTCTGCACTGATTAATCTCTTCAGATATAATATTCTGCGCTCCATTTTTTTCGATACAGAGCTCTAAATCCTAAAAATTGAGGTTCCTGCAGCCACCACTAGATGGAGCCTAATACTACAAATTTTAATTGCTTGCAGTCACCACTAGAGGGAGCCCATTACTAAAAATTGAAATTGCTTGCAGTCACCACTAGAGGGAGCCCATTACTAAAAATTGAAATTGCTTGCAGCCACCACTAGAGGGAGCCCATTACTAAAAATTAAAATTGCTTGCAGCCACCACTAGGGGAGACTAATTCCGAAAATTGAGGTTGCCTGCCGTCACCACTACAGGGAGTCTAGTCCTATAAATTGAGGTTGTCCGCAGCCACCACTAGGGGGAAACTTATTTTTAAAAATGATGTTGCCTGCAACTACCACTAGGGGCAGCCTAATCCTAAAAATTTACTTTGCCTGCAGCCACTACTAGGGGGAGATTAGTTCTAAAATTGAGGCTGCCTGCCGCTACCACTAGAGGGAACTTAATCCTAAGAATTGAGGATGCCTACTGCCACCAATAGGGGGAATGTAGGAGCCTAACCCCTTAGTGACTGGTCACCATTCTGAGCCGGCTTCTGGCTTCTCTTCTGCCATCTCTTTAGCACTCTTTAGCAAACAGAGCAAGCAGCAATGTCTCTGCCTTATCTGACCCATCGATTAAGTAATCGCTAGGTGCCCCTTGGCATAGCCTGGCATTAGAATCAGCTCTGTCAGTGACAAGTTCTACCACTAGGGGCTCTCTTTCTCTGTAAGTGGGGCCCCTATGGATGCAAGGCAATTGGGTATCTATCAACCCCATTAGCTTCTTCCGGAAACAGCACTATACCTGTATAAGGGTGGAGTGTGAGATAACAGATCCGTCCCATTCACTTTAATGGATCTGTACTGCAACACCAACCCATGGACAGGTGTGGCGCTCTTTCTGGAAGAAATCAGCTATCCTTGAAGTCCTTTAAGAAGGTATAGATGTCTTTAGGATGGACAAGACTAGATTGGCTCCTGAACCCATAACTCAAAATCTAGAGGTCTTCCATTGAACTATAGAAGTGCAATATTTCGGACCAGACCAAACTTGACCCCACACGATCTACATATTGGTTATTTGAAGGGTTTTCATACAACTTAAAAAAAACGTGTCTCAGGTGCAAAGTTCAGACTACTGTACACAAGAGAGAAGACTACCGAGGATCATTAAGGTATAATAGCCCTTTCCCTCAGAGGACATCATGTAGGACATGAGGGACCTGGATAATCACTCCCTGACATCATAGTAAATTGGCCTCTTCAATTTATGGTCAAGATGGAGAACTTCCCATAATTGCTGCTCTCCCATGGTAATGATAATGGTTGGTCTTTTAATTCTTGCTCCTTCTTTTTGCAAAAAAGGTGATGAAATCTACCGCAGAGAGTAATTAGAGCGTATGGTCACTAATGGTTGCTTGCTGGGTCTTGTAGAGCATGCTCCATTCTTCTTCAGTTCTGCTCTTAGAAGATCACTAGAGAATATGTAGGAGCTGCTTTATATAATATATGAAGACAGGAATGGATGTAAATGACCTATAGTGTATCAATAGGACTCGCATAGATTTGAGGGACCCCATGGTGGGGTCACCACCCATTAAAATTATGGATACAGGAAACCTGGGCTTGAGGGGCACCGTAGTATTCACAATGTGGATTGCCTCTAACGTCCTCTCTTGTGTCTGCACAGAATATTGGCATGTACAGAGATGTAATACGTGGATGTGGTCAAGTGCTATGTGATTGGATGGCTCTGCTATATTATATCCTAGAATTTAAGTGGATTCCACCAATAGTTGTTATATCATAGGGTCATGTTGGTTGTGGTCTATGAACTACCAATATTTGGGGATTTTTAACCAAAGTCAAGTGCCCCTTGACCAATGAAGGTCATGAGAATTGGTCATGATCCCAAGAAACATCATCTTCTGATATGACTCCAGCTATAAGCCATGATTACCCACAAATGGTATTTTAACCACCATTGGTCACGTCCATTGGTCTTTGAAGCAGTTCATTCCCATTCCAGTAATTCGGATTGAGCTGCAATACCAAGTACAGCCACTATACTATGCATCACAGGAATCCAATAGAAGAAAGAAGACTTTCAACCAGCGCTTAGTCTAGAAAATATTACACTTTATTAAAACCCCATCGGTGGACACATACCAGCATAAAAATAATAAAGTCCAAATGATGCATTTTGGGTCTATTCCCCTTCTTTAGAAAGTGGTTCAGTTGACTTGCTCCTCTTTCTATCTGGGGATCAGGAGAAGAGTGAAGGCCTAACACCCCCTACCCCCTTCTCGGGGAGCTGTTCTACTGAAATTATTTCCATTTTTTGTGGCAATGTCCCTTCAAAATCTCACATTGGTAGGGATTTTGGACACCGTGTAATGCTAAAATTTTAGTGGGATTTTAGACACGATGTAATGCTAAAAGTTTATTGGAATATTGGACACCATGCAATGCTAAATTTTGCATGCTACATACAACCTTATTAGATGCTTAGAGGAAGTCTTCTCCCGTTAAAAACAACTGATTGAGAGGGGTTTAAAGAAACTGGACCTCCATTATTGAAGCCTGTTTCATTTTAAACACATTTATCATTTAAGTCGTCTTCTGACTTCTGTTTAGAGACCAGAAGAAGATGAGTGACCGCCCCCGAGGAGCTACTCTGCCTAAATTATTTTTTTTTAAAGGTCACTTTAAAACCCCATATTAGTCCATATCCTTCACCCAATCCTAGATAGACTGGAGTTAACTGCTGCCTATGTCTCAACATACATTATCGGCTTTAAAAAAAAATAATAATTAACATGTTTGCCCTGAACAATTTTGGAACTTGAAAGTCTCGACACAGCATATTGTATTCATATTTGGTGTACATATTCCAGAATCTTTCCTGTAAAAGAATCTGCATTTAGATAGACATATTTTACAGAGAATGAAACCCTGGTATTTTATAAGTATCTTATTTTTGTCTAGATAGCTATAGGGAGTTTTTGTGTATAAGCTCCAGTGGAAAATCCAGCATGTTAAATAGATTGAAAAATGCATTTATCCGTTTTACAGGACAAATAAAGTGAAGCAAGTACTTGGATCCAAATAGGAGATATGTGATGAGTTCTTAAAAATGCCATTCAGCTCGGCCCGGCAAGTGATCTCTCCGACTATTCCCACTTTAAAATCACTTTCGCCTTTGTCTGCTTAAACATAATATTTTTGTTATGTTTTTTCTTTTTTTTTTCGTCCTGCGTGCTTCTGTTAACACGCTATGAATACAGGCAAAAAGCAATTGTAGCAAAAGGAAGAAATTTATGTAGAGTCAAAAACAGGAAAACCAAGTAGTACAACTTCAAAGAGTTTATGGCAGCGCTCAGCACATTGACGAGAGATAAACTTTATGAAGTATAAAATTAAGTTGATTTCTGTTTTATGGGCGCCATACCACGCTGGTGTATGTTGCATCTTCCGTAGTATAGGAGGCATGTGGTTGTGCATTGCAGATGATGAGATAAGTCCAGTGATCTTGATTTCTGACGCACATAGAAACAAAAACTATACATTGCCTTAAGTTTTTTCATTCTTCATTTCTTTCATTTTTTGGAGGGGGGGGGGGGGGCAAGGAGCCATAAGGGCATATTGGAGGTAAACATGTGGACTCCAAATTACATAAAAAAGGTTTATATGAGGACACAATAACAACAGAAAAGATTCATGATAACCAACAGTCATATAAAGAAAGAGAACACACATGGAGACCCATATTCACATAGAGGGCACACATGGAGACCCATATTCACATAGAGGACACATGGAGACCCATAGTCACATAGAGAACACACATGGAGACCCATAGTCACATAGAGAACACACATAGAGACCCATAGTCACATAGAGAACACACATGGAGACCCATAGTCACATAGAGAACACACATGGGACCCATAGTCACATAGAGAACACACATGGGACCCATAGTCACATAGAGAACACACATAGAGACCCATATTCACATAGAGAACACACATGGAGACCCATAGTCACATAGAGGACACATGGAGACCCATAGTCACATAGAGAACACACATGGGACCCATAGTCACATAGAGAACACACATGGGACCCATAGTCACATAGAGAACACACATGAGACCCATAGTCACATAGAGGACACATGGAGACCCATAGTCACATAGAAAACACTCATGGAGACCCATAGTCACATAGAGAACACACATGGGACCCATAGTCACATAGAGAACACACATGGAAACCTATAGTCACATATAGAACACACATGGGACCCATAGTCACATAGAGAACACACATGGGACCCATAGTCACATAGAGAACACACATGGGACCCATAGTCACATAGAGAACACACATGGGACCCATAGTCACATAGAGAACACACATGGGACCCATAGTCACATAGAGGACATACATGGGACCCATAGTCACATAGAGAACACACATGGAGACCCATAGTCACATAGAGGACACACATGGGACCCATAGTCACATAGAGGACACACATGGAGACCCATAGTCACATAGAGAACACACATGGAGACCCATAGTCACAGAGGACATACATGGAGACCCATAGTCACAGAGGACATACATGGAGACCCATAGTCACATAGAGAACACACATGGGACCCATAGTCACATAGAGGACACACATGGAGACCCATAGTCACATAGAGAACACACATGGAGACCCATAGTCACAGAGAACACACATGGAGACCCATAGTCACATAGAGGACACACATGGGACCCATAGTCACATAGAGAACACACATGGAGACCCATAGTCACATAGAGAACACACATGGAGACCCATAGTCACATAGAGAACACACATGGAGACCCATAGTCACATAGAGAACACACATGGAGACCACACATGGAGACCCATAGTCACATAGAGGACACACATGGGACCCATAGTCACATAGAGGACACATGGAGACCCATAGTCACATAGAGAACACACATGGAGACCCATAGTCACATAGAGAACACACATGGAGACCCATAGTCACATAGAGAACACACATGGAGACCACACATGGAGACCCATAGTCACATAGAGGACACACATGGGACCCATAGTCACATAGAGGACACATGGAGACCCATAGTCACATAGAGAACACACATGGAGACCCATAGTCACAGAGGACATACATGGGACCCATAGTCACATAGAGGACACATGAAGACCCATAGTCACATAGAGAACACACATGGAGACCCATAGTCACATAGAGGACACACATGGAAGCTCATTGGATTGAGCTGCACTAGGCCATGTGACTGAAGAACATGACATCACGGAGCGCCATGGCCTCTTCAAGCAGATGATCGGTGGGGGTGCCAGGAGCTCCACTGATCAGATATTGATGAGCTATCCTGAGGGTGCTGGTTAATGGCTCGACATGGGGCTGTGTAAGAACCTTCCCGGTAGACCCTATAAGTCAGCTTTGGGATGGCGCTGTCCTCTTGATGTCTCATCATGCAAAATAGACTTTTTGTTGATCTCTGATGTTTTTGTGCGTCTAGTTTTTAGGTCCGACTTTGTGTCGGGGAAAGCAACTGTGGCATTTTCCTGAACGTCTCGATGTCTATAGGTAATACACGAGCAGGACACAATGGTCTTCCCCCATTCTTTCGGGGCTTGCAGCAAACACTTCTCTGCTACTATCACATCACTTCGAATCTGGCGGAATATCTTTTTAACACGACTCCAGAAATGAATATTTCTCCCTCTTTATCTGGACGTCTTTCCCCTGGGGTCTTTCCGGATGGTATATTACAGGATTTGCAGCACAGAAGGTGCTCCTAACACCCTGTCATTGCCAGTTTTCATTTGTAGAAGGCATCTCATGCCACTGTTACTACAACGACATCGCTGGTAGAAATGGTAGAAAATATCACAACTTAAGTTTTGCTGTTGGAAGAGAAAATGGGACAGATTTGGGATAAAAAAAAGCACATTCAGTGGCCTTTATAAGTGCCCCCCCCCCCATTTTGTTGATCTTTCCCAATGAAATGTAATGTATTGTCCTAAAGGTGCGTCCTAGAGAGGAGCAGATCTCCCAAAATTTGTTTGGTTCTAACTCATCCAAATTGGCCAAGAAACTTGATTTGGGTACAAGTTGAATGTACTTGAATCGAAAGAGCTTAAAAAACTCCTTGAGGACATGTATGGCGGAAGTCCGTTATTTAAAAATGGCGCCTGCTCCAGAGCCGCTGGTTTACAGCGGTTATAAACAGAAGACACCTGAAGTTAATGTCTGTGATCAGCGATAAACCCTAAGATACCATGGTCAGTTGTGACCATGGCAGTGAGGGGGCTTTCCTTGGGAGTGCAGCGCTCCCTGGACCCAAACTACTCCTCCACACGACGATCCCGCTAAAGAATCCGCGGCTGCCACAGCAATAATTCCTAGGAAGAACTTACTGAATGTCCCATAGACTGCAATCCATCAAATGTTATACAAAAAAAAAAAAAAAAACATACATGTAGCTTTTTGCTTTTTTTTTTTTTTTTACAGTGGGACCCTACGTGCGTCCCATGATGCAATGAGATATGGGGCTTAAATTGTTGAATGTCCCCCTGCGGAGGTACTCTGCCCCAGAAGCAATGTTTCGAATGGAGAATATTTCAGTCTGGAGACACCGTAGAGTGGCCTATAGCGTGCGTATGGCTCTGTAGTATGGGCAGCAGGATCTTTATGTGACTCCCCAGACTAAGATTTTTCCCAAAAATTGTGAAAATGTATCAGTTTCCTTGAGCACTGTACTTCACCAGCAGATACATTGTTGCATTGCATTCGCATTATTTATTTATTTTTATGTAATTTCTTTCTTTGCAGAAAAAAAAACAACAAACAAATCTAGGAAACGTTGTGGCTTATTAAGGGTGCAGGACGGCAGCGCCAGGCACAATCAAACGTTCTTCCTGCCTCTACTTTATTAGTCTTCCGTTATGTAGATATTTAACACGTTTGCAGCGTGTGAGATGCCTGTTAGCAATTAGTTTACTGGGTGGGTGTATACATCTTCCTCCGTACGCTTATTTTAGCACATAGACTAAATACAACCAGATGAGAAAGAAAAGGCGCAACTCTAGCCCTAGCTTTGCTAAAATAAATAGCGTGCCGCGCGGCACAGATGGGGTTAAAGAGGTTGTATGAACCTTCACTCCCTGGAGGACCCGTGTTGTTTACAGTGTGAGCTTAAAAATAATATTCCTGACTAGTCAGCCGCTCCCCGAGGATAGCGCAATTACAGAAGTAACGGAGGATTAATTAAAGACCGTCCCATAGGTGATGCTGGAGATCTTGGATCAACTAAATGGGGGCTGGAGCCCAGGCCCGGCACAGAGGTGAACAGACCAGAGCCGCTCATCATAATTACTTAGGCGGTTTGGTAGCGTTGAGCATCCCCCACCCCTTCATTTCATTTTGATTAATTTTTTTTAATTTCTTTGTTTTCGGCTCAAAAAATGAATCAACGGGAGCAGGTTTCATAGTCCAGAAATCAATAGGGAATTAATTTATTCCTGTCTTATGTCAAGGTGGGCGACTCTTATTAAAATCCGCTCACCCGGCAGATGCCTACGGACCCATGCGTTACCCACGCCGCTTTTAAATCTGCCGCGTAGGAAGAAAACAAATTCACTACAGATATTTCGATTTTATGAGTTTTATTTTCGCTGTTAGGTTGAGCGAATCTGTGGACTTTGATCCAAATTTATGGGAAAATTCGATTTGCCGCAAAGCCGAATTTCCTGGTGCTTCGTGGCAGAGAAGCTATTTTCCCTGAATGGCGGTAAAAAACAATAAAATCATACTTACCTTGTGTTTGAACACGACGAGCCGACCGCTGCCATCTTGATTGAAAATCCCCTTTGACAATACAACACCGGCCGACGTGATGACATCACAGGCCACGCGAGATTTCGTGCTAGATCTTCAATCAAGATGGCGGCAGCCGGTTCTTCACAATTAAATGGATAGGGTAAGTATGATTTCATTATTTTTTAAAATTTTACACTCTGTTATTTATAAAGGATGCCATGATAAGTTATTAATGCGGCATCCAAGGAGTACAATGACGGTGACGGCGCAATCGCCGCTCCCTGTCATTGCACCGACCACTTACAAAGAAATGCTCTTCATGACGAAGTTTAATTTAATTTGTAAACTTCGCCAAAGCAGCCGAATCGAATTTTAAAACGCTAAATCACTATTTGCTGTGTTCAGCGTTTACATTGGTCATGCCGTCTTTTACAACTCGCACTCTCCCTTCCCCCGCCCTTCAGGGCAGGAACTTTCTCGCTATTTGGGGTTTACATATTGATGGGTGAGTTAAGACTTCTTTCACATCAGAATCTTCTCTGCTAGAACAGCCTGCTGAAGCTCTCTGGATCTGGCACAGCCAAATGTCATCGCAACGCCCGCCAACTCTAACAGAGCATCTCAAAGTCTCGCATCACTCATCTCCAGATATGTTTAGCCAAGAAGAAAGACAAGGAAGGGCACATCTGTGACAAAATATTGTCATAGCTAACCTCAGGACCGGGAGGGAACCCATTGTGTTCCCATCAGATGTGGCCGAGAGTTAAATTGTTGGTAGAGTCTAAGGAACTTGAGGTTTTTCACCTTAAAACTCCCCTTATGGCAGAGAAACCTCAGAGCACATTCCCGTAGTAACCTCCCATGAAGGCCTGTGGATAATATATGGATACAAGGAATAAAAAGAAGTATGATCATGGTGGTTCAGATCCAAGTTCGGCGCAGATCCAATCAGGTATGTAGATACAGGTCGAGGCAGATGGAGATCGGAAAGCAAAGTCAAAGATGGCTACAATAAGCCTAACCAAAGATGGCCGAAAAGGCTTCATTGGAAGTTATTAATTTTAGATGACTTCTATGAGGCACTACTCTAGTTACAAAGGTCAAAGCCACCCGTCCACCATACAATACCTATACATAAGGCTAGTTTCACACTAGTGCTAGGGATCCGGCAGTGAACAGCCTGACCTCTCTGTATTCTAACTATAATGAGGACCGGCAGAGATCTGGCTACAACCCAACAAATATGCCGAGAATGGGCCCGAAGAAAACCTTTGCCTGCTACACCCCTAGCACTAGTGTGAAACCAGCCTAAGATGAAATCAGCTGTCCTGTACTGGACTACTCCTCCCAGAAAGGTCTTCTATTGTCACTTGGTCCAAAGTAAAAGTCCAAGGTGATTAGAACAAAATTGACATAACTAAAGCAGGAAGGTCCAACTTGAGTAAGAAGATCCACTTTGTAACTGATTACCTTTCCAAAGGGTCTGTCAAAAGATGGCAACTAGGAAAACCCCTGAATTTGGGGGCGAAACATATGGACTATCTGGAAATTGTTCTTCCAAGACTTTCTTGGTTCATATCTCTTAGACGTCTTGAGTGATCACCCCTCTCATACTGTCAGACACAGCCTAGATTGTCAATTGTCTCCTTGGCTGGCCCTACTCGTATGCTTAAGTTTCCCAATTATGCTGACATCTCCCACATGGATGGGCTCATTGAAGAATGAGATGGACCCCAATGTCTGTTCATTGCACCTCCATATTTCCTCCACCCCGCCATAGCCTATATGGTTTGTGTTAGGATAAAAGGAAGCCAAACTAGGCATTTTTTGATGGGACCGGTCAATTATCTCAAGTGTATGGGGTAGAGATGAGCAAATCAATTCTTTACAGTCAAAATTCGACCTGAATTTTTTAAAAAGTTTGGATTGGTCAGAATTTAAATTTCTTAAGATTCAATTCAGGAGATTTTTTCTGGAGAGAGTTCACCAGCCAAAGGACTTTCGATTTGGGTAGAATCGATTTGTACCTGGATCAGACCCAAGATGAATTTTTGAAAATTCCCTCACGTCTAGTATGAAGCCCTCCTTATTCTGACCCCAGGTGATGTTGGGAGAAGGAAGGATCGGGCAGGTCAAAGCACAATCCTTTTGTTCTCTCGGGGTGTCTACCAGCTGCTCACTCCCCATTGGCAACACATGCATGCTCGGCGGAACCGAATGTGCTTATGTATGGGGAAGTCAGATTAATAAGTGCCGGTCACGCGAGTATTCGGCTGGCAGCTATTAAAGGTGTTCGGGCACCTTACGCTGCCGTTCCAGAACTCTCAGCTTGTAGAGGTAATCGATAGTAGCCACAAACTCCTAGGACATTTTTCTCTGATTGCTTTGGGTGACAAAATGCGTTTTTGATGTTTCCAAATAACCCAATTTTCTGTGCTTAAAATGTAGAGAGGATAACATAAAAAAGATTACTAAACAGATCATCGTGCTGCTTCACGAGACAACTGGAATGCAAAATTGCAGGCCCATCTGACTTATTTTCTAGCCTAAAGACAGAAATGTGACGGCGCTGACAGAGTGTGTCAGAACCGGCTTCAGTCTTTTTTACAGGAAAATCAAACCTTATGACTTTTCTTACGTATTTTCTTAAAATACTTGTCCTGGGTGTCTGAACCCCGGTCTGTTTAGAGATGCAGGAATGGTGCGAGCGGACTTTAAATGTCCCTTTAAACATAGGTTTTACGGATTCTATATATCGAGTACATGTACAGAATTGTTCTTCGAGGGGTTTCCACTTTACAACAATCAGGTGTTGAATGGGGAATTGAATCCCTGGTGTGCGGCTCCGGGTGGAAACCATTTTTAATGATTAGAAATGGAGCAGAGCTGCAATCAGATTCAACCCCTGGACAGGTGTGGTGCTGTTTAAACAGACAATTTTTATAATTGTGGACAAACCCTTTAAGTCCAGGCGGTAAGGGCTTCGATGAATCTGAAGGCTGAGTTGCTGTCTTCTGGTCAAGCAATGAGCGTCCAGACCATCCTACTGAGCTTGAAGTCCACTCCATACCCTGCCCTGAGGTCTGTGATCCACTCATCTCATTCAGCTTCTACTCAGAAGCTGCAGAGACATTGTTGGAGCCTAGAGAGGTGAGAACACTACTGTACACCAAGTATGAATACGTCTCTTTAATTCACTAGACCACTAGGGGAAATAGCACATCCTCTTCACTACCCTAGACCACCAGGGATAATAGCAACTACCTTTTCACTAACTTAGAACACCAGGGATAATAGAACTACCTCTTCACTATCCTAAAGCAGCAAGGATAATAGCACTACCCCTTCACTACCCTAGACCACGAGGGATAATAGCAGTACCTTTTCAGCAACTTAGACGACCAGGAATAATAGCACTGCCTCTTCACTTTAGTAGACCACTTGGTATAATAGTACCACATCTTTACTGCCCTAAACTGCTATGGGAAATAGCACCATACCTTCACTATCCTAGACCACCAGGAATAATAGCACTACCTCTTCACTACCCTGGAGCAGCAAGGATAATAGCACTACCTCATTACTTTTGTAGACCACTTGGGATAAAAGTACTATGTCTTTACTGCCCTAGACCAATAGGGGAAATAGCGTCACCCCTTCACTACCCTAGAACACCAGGGATACCTAGACCACGAAAAATAATAATAGAACTAACTCTTCACTACCCTAGAGCAGCAAGGATAATAGCATACGAGGTAGATCTTCACTTTTGTAGACCACTGGGATAATAGTACTGCATCTTTACTGACCTAGACCACTTGGGATAATAGTACTGCATCGTTACTGACCTAGACCACTGGGATAATAGCATACGAGGTAGATCTTCACTTTTGTAGACCACTTGGGATAATAGTACTGCATCTTTACTGACCTAGACCACTTGGGATAATAGTACTGCATCTTTACTGACCTAGACCACTGGGGATAATAGTACTGCATCTTTACTGACCTAGACCACTTGGGATAATAGTACTGCATCTTTACTGCCCTATATCACCAGTGATAATAGCACTACCTCTTCACTACCCTAGACCAGCTGGAATGCTCGCATTAACCCCTTTACTGCTGTAGACCACTAGGAATGCAGGTGTTAACCTCATTGTTGAGATAATCTATATTTTTTAAACATTCTCTCTCTTTAAGTCTCCTTTCAAAGTTGGTTTCTATATCCCCCCTTTAAGGGTTTATAAAGTATGGTATCACAATTCACAACCAGTGCATACTCCTTTTTAATGGTTGCACGGACCCCCATTATGACGTCTTCCTCCCCATTTTTGGAAATTGATTTGTCTTTTAGCCTTAATTGTGTTGCCTTGTAAATACCAACAAATGGCTGACAATTTTCTTAAATAACCTGGAAAGTATAGCCGCTGTTAATTTCCTATTGTTTCCAAACCCCATCAGTGTTCATGACCCTTACTCTTCTCTGTTGGCACTGAGAGCCTTCGGCTTCTGCACGCAGTAAATATAGCGATCCTTTAAGCAGCCCTTTTGATGGTTTGAGCTTTATGCATGCTTTTCAGGAATGAAATTTATAATTAGCTTCTAATCAAAGTCTATTGTCGCTCCCTCCATAATAAGAGCCATCGCTGGTCTATTTACATTCTTTCTTAAGGTATTCTTTCCTCAAATCACTGATTTATTTCACGGAAGAAAAAAGAAAGAGATAATGAACAATTTAATGATTTATTTTATGTTCTTTGCTTTATTATTATGCTGGTACCTTTACCAGAGTACTTTTCTTAATGAATTCACCTTTTAGGTCCCTGGAATTGAAGACAAGTCGCAGACAAAAATTACAGAGGATAACTGATACTAATGGTTTTATCTTCATGCAATTAGGAAAATATGCAACAATGTTACCTCCAGGCTTTAGAGTTTTAGTTGAGTTCTATTGAATGCATTCCACGTGGTTGCTATGGGTTACCACCTATTATGTACATATTTATGTATGTATCAGGTGTTTTTAACCCCTTCCTGCATGATGAAATACAAATGTAACGCCCCAGAGTGGCATTACCCCGCAACTGTCTTTAATGGTCTAATATAATGTCATCTTATATATTTTGTTCAGGTCCACTATAATGTGCATTCCTCTTGCTAATGTAACTGTTATGTTCACGTGTAATATGCCTAGTTCACCAGCAGGTGGCAGCAAACAAGGTTTAGCTGTACTTAGGTAGAATGGAACCTTTCATTCCATTTTGACCCCGCCGCTCCCCCTCTGTGGAGGAGTGGGCGAGTACCACTTCCTGCAGGAAGGGTGGGGATCATTTTTAGTTAGTCTAGCTTACCCCCTGCTAGGGGAAGGAGGGTGTGCTGGGCTCGTCTCGGCTGGATGTGAAGGCCACAGCTTAAAGCCTCAGGAGCCAGGAGGAGAGTTCCCTGGCATAATTAAGAGACAGACTACAAAGAGAAGTTGCAGCATATAGCAAGCCTGTCAGCACAGCAGAGCCAGAGAGCAACAGATGTATTAGAGTTGAGTTTGCCTGCCAGCGTTTTAATGCTAAAGCCTGCTGGAACAAAGACAAAATTGGAAGATTGTGTCTGATGAGAGCTTATCAAAGTAAAGCTGTTATTCAACCTTATCACAAGGTCTGGACTCAATTATTTCTTCAACTCCCTCAACTATTCCCCCTATTTGTCTGCTTCGGAGCCAACGCCTGGGGTCCAACCATATCCAGGTAGGAGCACCATGACACTCACTTCACACATAAAGGGACATTTTAGGACACCCGATACCACTCGGCCATTCCTACACCTGGGTACCAACCCTCTAATATGGCCCCAGAGGGGCGGCCCGCTGCACATAGACATCATGGGAATGATCCCTCTCTTACATCCTATAGTGCTTGGCTGGTCTCTCACTGGAAAAGACAGCCGCCGTCCAGAGCTATCTCCGATCCTGACCGATCCTCTGCTTTAGGCATTTCCTACGTGTTAGAAGAGTCCCTCGACTATAAGATGATCACAAAGTATTCTCCTGCTGAGAACCCCAGTGATCCGCTGTGATCTGTGGGGCATGACAGTAGGTGGTTAATTTCCCTGCAGCGCCACCGCAGGAGAAATGAAGCATTACACAATGTCCAATCATGTCAATGCAGGACTGGTCCTCCAGAGCAAGAGACGCTCTACATAACTGCTCTACACCCTGGACAAGACATGAGGGTCCCAAATAAAAGAACCCCCCTCTATTAAAGGGGTTCTCCCATGATTGATTTAAAAAATAAAAATCAGACATCATATAATACATGACAATGTCTTTCTAACAAAGCTAGAACCAGCCCTGAACCTCACATGGATCCAGAGATCTCCGCACTCACTGCTCCAATTGCTCAGCTAGATTATCTTCAGCCTAGCAGCTCAGGGATGTGTCCTTTCTGCTGCAGCTCTCTCCCTGTAACTGTCACAGCTTCTAACAGAACAAATGGCCCTTTCCCGTCTGCCATTGGCTGCAACCCCCCCCCCCCCCCGACGGATGTTTTCATCGGCGCACTGGGAGAAGCAGCAGAGGTGATGCGGGGACTAGGAGCGGCGCAGGGAAAAGGGAGCGGGGTAAGTATATTCCCTGTGAGGGGCCTGGCATATAGGGGAGCAGTTTATAGTATTGGATAACCCCTTTAATGGGAAGAGAGCTGCATTGGGAATTGTACAATGCTTTTTTTCTCCTGTGGGGGCGCTGCTGGGAATTGCACACTTGCTGCTGAATTCACCCCCCAGATCGGAGCTGATTGCTTGGTGGTCTCACTAGTAGGACACCCTGTTAATACAAAGGGGATTGCTCAATGCAGTCTTCCTAGTCATCATTGCTCTCCTAATCTTGCTGGTTGCCCTTGCTCTTCATGTAGACTCTGATGTCATATGTGTGACCATGCACAAATTGGGTACAAACTAGGAAGGGTCCCACAGACAAAGTCAAAATGAGACCCCTTCTAGCACTGGTTCACACCATCATGCCCTATTATGCTTGGGGGTCCAGCACTGTCTTCGGAGCGATGGGTAACAGGGACCCCCGCTATACATATAAATCCACGTCACATTGATAAGATTCTGCACGTTCCTCTCTTAACGCTTTTCCTTTCGCTCTCAGACAATGTGATTCAGCGGTGTCTTTGGCACGCACCTGGAGTTTATATATTCTCCATATTTTATGTGGGTTTACTCCAGATGCTTTGATTTTCTTTTCTCCTGTTGCTTCGAAATTTGTCCTTGGTCTCTGTGTCTATGTGACTTTCATATTAAAATGGAGCTTTCGATGATACAGGGACAGACTGTGGCAGCAGGACGTGTTATATTCTACTACTACCCGTAACAATCATCATTGTCATCGTCTTCTTTGAAACGCATATTATTGGGTTATGGTGACAGATAATTTATTCTATAACCGCAGCGATGCATTCAGATTACCATTTGCATCAAAGGGTTAAAACAAATTTCAAAAATTGTCACTGAAGAATAGAGGGCCCCTTATTAAGCTCCATTAAAGGCATATTGGCAGTCATTAAAGGGTTAAACATTGTGTTATTACTTATTTAACTTTTTTGGGCGATTGGTGTCATTAAAAAGTACCTGTCTGCAGGGTCACCCATATTGCCTGGTAGGGTTGGTCCTGGTGATCAAAACGATACCTGATTTGTGAAAATCGGTTGTGGTGTTCCCGAGAAAAAGAAAACCATTCTTTATGCATGTGATGGCTTCAGTGCACTAAGGGGCGGAGTGTTGCTCTCAGCAGTTCAATGCTGGCCCCACCCCTCGGTGTGCTGAAGCCCTCATCTGTATAAAGAATAAAACTATTTTTTCTCTGGATTGCGCCAATCAATTTTCACAAGGAATGCATGATTTTAATCAGCAGGATCAGCCCTACCAGGCAGTATGTCTGGTTTATCTGGTTGGCCCTGCTGACAGTCGCACTTTAAAGGTGTTATAAGGACATGCCTTGCTTGTAAGGAACATGGACTTCAATAGTCAAGTCAGCAAGCACAAATACTACTGAAGTGAATGGAGTGAATAGCGCATGCACATTCCTGGCTGGGTTCTTCGGGGCCCCATTCATGAGATAGGAGTGGGCACCAGACATTTATGGCATAGCCCTTTATTAATTAGTCTTTTTATTTTAAGAAGACAAAGTTCCAAAATGAAGAGCCACCCATTTGTAGGCAGCTTTTTTAGGTTCCTGCCCCTCGATAGTACAGAGCCCGATACTGGCTGAAGGCGCTGCCCATACACATTAGGTGTGCGTCAGCCGTCCGTCCAATGGGAATGGGGGCCTCCCCACCCGTCCCAATGGCAGATGTAGGGGAGAGCCAAATGTGGCATGTTGGATTTCAACATGTCTGATCCTTTTGTTTTTGAGGAGGTTAGCTGCCACAAGAGGTATCTGACTGCAGCTTTTTCCCCTCTCCCCTTCCCAAAACATGCATGCACGGTTGAGCTGAGCATGCATGTGTAATTAGGCATTGGGAGAGATAACGGTTGCCTGTTTGGCCGACCGTTATCTCATGTGTAGCTTTAGATGACGTTCAGGTTGTTACTGGTTCTCATTGAAGTGACCCAATGGGCGTATCGAAGACTGATTCTCTGGCAATGCTTCATGGGAAAAAAGTATGCAAATTAGTTTATGGCTGGTAAACCAAACCTTGCTCCAAAAGTAAGAGGGACCCATCTGAAGACAGGGTGCTAATCTGCATACCGTGGTCCATGAAAGGAAATAAGTCACCCTACACTCACTGAGGCTCTTCAATGAGAACCAATGAGTCACCCCTGAAAATACAGCAAAATGAGTTAGGCGGAGTTCACATCAGCATGCGCAGTTCTGTTATTGCTTCCCGTCGGTTATAACATAGAAAAACTGAATAGTAAGAAACCTTTAGAGGCCTTTCGTTTTGATCCATCATAATACAGGTCTATGGGCAAACATAACGGATCCGTCTGGTCTCCGTTATCCAGGATGGATTCATAATGGAACAAAATGTAACAGTATCAGCATGCCACAGTACTCCGTAATACCGGGAGTGCCTCCATTATAGGATGAACATGCAACTAACAGCACCCAATAGTCAGAATGTAACAAGGGCATCTGTGCCCCTATAATACAGTAAGATGACATCTGTGCCCCTATAATACAGTAAGATGGCAGCAGTGCCCCTATAATACAGTAAGATGGCATCTGTGCCCCTTATAATACAGTAAGGTGGCATCGGTGCCCCTAAAATACAGTAAGATGGCATCTGTGCCCCTATGATACAGTAAGATGCCATCTGTGCCCCTATAATACAGTAAGATGCCATCTGTGCCCCTATAATACAGTAAGATGGCAGCAGTGCCCCTATAATACAGTAAGATGGCATCTGTGCCCCTATAATACAGTAAGATGGCATCTGTGCCCCTATAATACAGTAAGATGGCATCTGTGCCCCTTATAATACAGTAAGATGGCATCTGTGCCCCTATAATACAGTAAGATGACATTTGTGCCCCTATAATACAGTAAGATGGCAGCAGTGCCCCTATAATACAGTAAGATGGCATCTGTGCCCCTATAATACAGTAAGATGGCATCTGTGCCCTATAATACAGTAAGATGGCATCAAATGTGCCCTACCTAATACAGTAAGATGGCATCTGTGCCTTTAATACAGTAAGGATGACATCTGTAACACTATAATGCAGTAAGAAGATGGCATCTGTGCCATAATACAGTAAGATGATCTCTGCCCTATAATACAGTAGAATGGCATCTGCTGCCTATAATCGTAGTGAGATGGCATCCGTGCTTATAATACAAGTGAATGATATGCTGTGCATCTCTGCCCCTATAATACAGTAAGATGGCATCTCTGCCCCTATAATACAGTAAGATGCCATCTGTGCCCCTATAATACAGTAAGATGACAGCAGTGCCCCTATAGTACAGTAAGATGGCATCTGTGCCCCTGTAATACAGTAAGATGCCACCTGTGCCCCTATAATACAGTAAGATGGCATCTGTTCCCCTTATAATACAGTAAGATGGCATCTGTGCCCCTATAATACAGTAAGATGCCATCTGTGCCCCTATAATACAGTAAGATGCCATCTGTGCCCCTATAATACAGTATGACATCTGTGCCCCTATAATACAGTAAGATGACATTTGTGCCCCTATAATACAGTAAGATGGCAGCAGTGCCCCTATAATACAGTAAGATGGCAGCAGTGCCCCTATAATACAGTAAGATGCCATCTGTGCCCCTATAATACAGTAAGATGACATCTGTGCCCCTATAATACAGTAAGATGGCATCTGTGCCCCTATAATACAGTAAGATGGCATCTGTGCCCCTATAATACAGTAAGATGGCATCTCTGCCCCTAATAATACAGTAAGATGGCATCTGTGCCCCTATAATTCAGTAAGATGGCATCTGTGCCCCTATAATACAGTAAGATGGTAGCAGTGCCCCTATAATACAGTAAGATGGCAACTAGAGTAGAGATGAGCGAAGTTATGAAAAATTTCGATTCAGCTGCTTCGCCAAATTTCACAAAGAAATTCGATTTGTGATGAATTACTTCGTCACAAAGCGCATTTCTTTGTATGTAGAGGGCGCAGTGATAGGGAACAGCGATTGTGCTGCGCCGTCATTGGACCCCTCAGATGCCGCGCTCATCGCTAATCGCCACAATTTAGGCATTTCAGGGGTTAATCAGGGTAAAAATAAACCCCCAAAAAATGTCAAAAATACCTTATCCATTTGCTAGCGTAGAGGCGTCACGGCCATCTAAAATAAAGACACTGCGCGAACTCTTGCGCAGTGACATGTTGGCCGGGCGTGGTCAATTCATCACTACGTCAACCCCACGAGAGATTCTGCGCAGTGTCTGCAATCATGATGGCTGCGAAGGCCTCCTTATGCTGAAATGGATAAGGTGAGTATGTTTTTTTTAACCGCCAGGAAAATTGATTTTGTACCACGAAACACAAGGAAAATTCGGCATCACAGCAAATCAAATTTCTCATGAAATTCGGATTGAAGTCAATTCGTTCGACTTCGATTCGCTCAACACTAATGACAACAGCGCCCCCTATAACAAAAATGGTGTGCAATCGGTATAGGGTGAGAAAGAAGGCTGACTGAATCAGAGCCCAGAGCAGGGATCAGCAACCTTCGGCACTCCAGCTGCTGTGAAACTACAACTCCCAGCATGCAAACTCGCTGAACTGTTCTTCTAACTGCCATAGAAGTGACTGGAGCATTCTGGGAGTTGTAGTTTCTGAACAGCTGGAGCGCCGGAGGTTGCTGATCCTGGCGTAGAGTTTAGTAATGTCCCCACCCACCAGATCCGGAGCTCCTAGGGAACTTTTTCTCAGTGGTCCTAAGCAAAGCACCCCTTACAAATCATATCAAAGTCTATGATTATACCCTGCACTACCCCTAATTCATAGCATGAGCCCAGTACGAATACCCGCCGTAGGCCTGGAACGTACCCCGTGGGGAAAGCCTGAGATCTAGCACAGAAATAGACCATGTCTCCGAAAACTGTAATGCCTTGTCTATCCTGCAGGGGCACCAGAGATAAAACATTCTCCTCAATTTACAGTGATGACCCCTTTAAAAGTGTTTGAAACTACCATATTTGTAAACTTTTAGGGCCCAGTCTGACCCTTCCTGGGGCCCCGTCTCCAAGTGCAGTGAGTTTATTACTTACATTTCTGCTTCCGACCATTGAATTGAATTATCTTCTCCTGCAGTTGCTCACTATTTACAGCACTCTAGTCTTCAATGAAAGCAGGTCCGAAAGATCAATGAGTTTGCCAGAGAGGTCAGCAAAATATTGGATTTCTCTTTTTTTATTATGCGCTGAAGAGCTTTAATTTTTTTTTCATTAACAGGAGTATTCAGTTTTATGAAGAGTCTGTACTGGTGTGAATGGTGAATCATAATCAAATAAAAACATCAGTGATATAATCTCCGCATTCTGAAAAGAGCTGGTCTCGGGCCAGCTACATATCTTTCTCCTGGCAGAAGTTCTGGAGATTGCAGGGAAAATAAAATCTCTTCGGTGCTCGGATCCAACTCGGTTGCTGAGGGATGGAGGGTGCGTTCACGAGGAACGTTACATGTCAGTAATTATCTGCATCGTATACAATACAGACAGGTATGACCGCAAAAGCGTGCATATCAACTGACTCAAGGGCTATAGACACCATTGGGCCATTTTTTTATTATTGCATTCTACTAATTTTGGGCTAAAAAGCCCTGGAATCTGCCTGAACTCCTCCCACACAGAGCGATCTGTGCCTGCAGGGGAGAGGGGACAGGGAGCTTCAGGAACGGGGCAAGGTGAGTAGCTACTGTGTTCTTTTGTTGTGTTTTTTTTTTTTTTTTTTAACACAGAGAGGGCATTACTACTACAAAGGGGGCACAGAGGGCATTACTACTATAGAGGGGGCACAGAGGGCATTACTACTACAAAGGGGGCACAGAGAGGGCATTACTACTACAAAGGGGGCACAGAGGAGAGGGCATTACTCCAACAAAGAGGGCACAGTGGGCATTACTACTATAGAGGGGGCACAGAGAGGGCATTACTACTACAAAGAGGGCACAGTGGGCATTACTACTATAGAGGGGGCATAGAGAGGGCATTACTACTACAAAGAGGGCACAGTGGGCATTACTACCATAAGGGGAGCAACGAGAGGACATTACTATTACAAAGGGGGCATAGAGGGCATTACTACTGCAAAGGGGGCACCGAGGGCATTACTACTGCAAAGGGGGCACAGAGGGCATAACTACTATAAAAGCACACAAAGGGCGCCGCATTACTACTATAAAGGGGCAACAGATGGCATTATTACTATAAAGGGGGCACACAGGAATTTACTACTTTGAAGGGGGCACAATGGGCATTATTAGTATGAAGAAGGCACAATAGGCATTCTTACTGTGAAGGGGCATAACTGTTATGGGGCACAGAGTGGGCATTACTGGTGTGAAGGGGGCACAATGATCATTACTACTATGAAGGGGGGCAAAATGGGCATCCCTACTGTGAACGGGGCCCAGAGTGCATTACTAATGTTAGGGGGCACAAAGAGAGCATAACTGCTGTGAAAGGGCATAACTATTATGGGGGCACAGATTGGCCATTATTGCTGTGAAGGTGGCACAATGGGCATTACCATTGTGAAGTGGACACAGAGAGGGCATAACTACTGTGAGGGGGCATAACTACTGTGAAGGGGCATAAAGAGAGTATTACCACTGTCAAGTTTCAGACAGGTAGTACTGAAAGGGGCACAATGAAGGGACAAGTAATTTAAGGGGGACACTATGTGAATTTTGTTAGGGTGCACGTATCTGGACATAACTATTGTGAAGCTTGTACAATGTCAATGAGGGCAATGCTATCTGGGGCTTGCCAGAGAAAGGACCCATCCCGGGTGCCAAACACCTTAGACACGCCACTGTTGAAGACTGCAGCCAGCACGCAGCACCCTAAAAGCCAGCATACATAGGAATGAGCACCGCATCCAGTACGCAAGTGCACAAGCAGCCAGCCTATTCGGCAACACATTGTAACAGGAAACTGCATAGCGATACATACAAGAAACAGGGAGGACACAAATTCACAGGACACCATTCACACACTATAAGGCCGCAGCCAGGCCGCAGCACCCAAGAAGGTAACACGGGTAACGGCCCGCAGCCAGTACGCAACAGCAACAAGTGTCACAGTGTGGACTGCACTGTGACAACATGGAGCCAAAAACTGAATCTATATTCAAAATGTGGCCCTACGAAAGATTTTTATTGGGGTAACATTACATTGAGATCACAGCATTTTATTTCTCTTTTTATAAACCCTAAAATCGTATTTGCTTTTGCAGCTGCTGCCTGACATTGAGTTCTGCTGCCTCGCTTCCTCTTAGACAGAATTCCCATTTCTTCTCTTGGGATGTTGTTATGAATGTTGCTCCCCAAATGTTGTGAACCACAACTACCATCATATTCTGAGAGATGCAGATGGGTGCTCAATGCTTAGGGTTCCACTTTATTTATTAATCTATTTATTTATTTTGCAGAATCTGCAAGGATATTGTAAAGCGAAGATGCCACTGAAGACCTTTGATGCTTTGTTCTCATGATCGGTGGGGTCTACCATCACTTGGGTATGACCCTTTAAGAGCAACCTTAATACCCCTTTAAAAGCAAAGTGCAATAATGCCTTCTGCTCCAGACACAAATGGGAAGGCTTCCCATTTAAGGATTGCTACGTGCACTCGCTATTTATATATATCCTTTCTCACATTCTGACAACAGAACCGACTACAGAACGTTTCCTCATTTGCATTTTTTGAAACATCTGTTGCAATGTGACAATATAGTATCTAATGATTTAAAAGTAAAAAAAAAAAAAAAATCAGATTGCTAATGTAATGTGAACAAGGAAGACTTCCTCCCCCCCGAGAAGGATGATGCAATGGGTGAAAAGAATTGGCGGTGCACAAAGGGTTAAGAAATTTTCTTTTGACGGAATTTAAGACATTTGAAATTGTATTTGCTGTTTTCTGCCAATGGGTGGTAGCAATATGCTTAGCATTATGTTTTACGAACAATTTCTGGGCATTAGAGCTTGGCAAGAACCAAAAAAAAAAAAAAGAAAGGGAGAGAGAGAGAGAAAAAAAAAAAGAAAAACGTTTCTCAGAATGTAACAAAAATGTGTCATAACCTGAGAGTCATCAAAAAAAGAAGCAATTTCATTGGCTGAGCGGCAAGCGGCAGCAGTAAGGATACAGTATGTCCAATCAGAGCTCGGCACTATGTGCTAACATTTAAAGGGATTGTCTGCATTTCAAGGGGAATTCTGAGTAAGTGTGTGTGTTGGGGGGGGGGGGGGGGTTGGGGGGAGACACATTTTCCCTATTCAGTGGACAGTGGCTATTAAGATAATCTCTTGCACTCTTGCACTGGAGGTACTGTCACATGCACAGGCAGCTCACTGATTTCAATAGGCATTGTGTAATACCTTCTTTCACCTGCGGTGGCACTGCAGGGAAATTGATCACTTGTTGTCTGGTTTACTCACAGATCGCAGCTGATCGCCGGGGTTCCCGCTGCTTATTGTTAGGAGATCATGTTAACCAACAAGATAAAACCACAGGATACGCCATAAATGTCCGATGGGTTCAAGTCCCACCTCTGGGACCTGCAGCTATCTCATCCTCAACCACAAAAGGGTGCTGGGCTACCATATTTTGCAGAATCGGCAGACAGCCATGTGTGCTGCAGACATGCAAGGGGTGGACTTATTCCCAAGATAGGTATGATTAAAGTGTTCCTTCCACTCTAGAATCCATTCCATCAGTGTGAATAGTATATAGCAGTGGTGGTGGACCTGTGGCACAGGTGCCAGAGGCGGTACTCAGAGCCCTCTCTGTGGGCACCCGCACCCTGGAATACGTCTATGGTGAACCGATATGCCTTAGACTTTCCCTGCCATTCATCAGCGCAGGGCGCACTATGAGCAGCGCAGGCAGCACACTGAATGTAGGCCGGCTATTATAGCTAAATAATAAAGTACATGGAGGATATACCATACTGGTATTCAGGTTACATTGCCGTGTTGGCGCTTTGCGATAAATAAGTGGGTTTTGGGTTGCAGTTTGGGCACTAGGTCTCTATAAGGTTCGCCATCACTGGTATAGAGACACCCCCTAAGGACAAAGGGAATGGTAATGCACAGCTGTCAATTTATGCATTCATTTCCAGAAGGAATAACAGAGTAACTCCACAAGTATGCTTGAAACGAAGAGTCTCATTACCTCCATCGATGTTGCATTTAGTGAGAATCACCCTTTAAATGGCGGTTACAGCCCGGTGTACAGTAGCAGTCGTAGCGGGATGTTATTTTTGCTGTATTTTGCATTTGCAGCTAGAAAGTTATTATGCAATAGTTCAGGGGAGAACATTCATGATAGCGATCGCTGCTGCTGACAAGTGACTCGTTCTGTGTATGAGATGAAAACATCCCTTATCATAATGTTTTATCTGCTCATTATCTCAGCATGTAACACTCACCCGGTTTGGCACTTACACTCCAAGTGAATTTTTCATTAATGGAGTTGATGTGCGCTTCTCCCTTCCCGTCTTGTTTCAACACTTTGTGTGTGTAATAAAAATAATCTCGCCGAATGAGCAGACTACAAACAGAGAGCAGACTGCTTCCCTGCTCTTTACATACACATGTAGCAGAGCTGTCACTGCTCTTCTTCGTATAGGAAGTTGTGTTCTGTTCTTATGGTTGACTGTACAGATTGGGAGGAGCTATATACGACTAATCTGCAACTGTGGCTATAACAAGATACATTGTTTCAAATTACATTAAAGTCTATGGATACCTCTGGCGGAACTGATTTCAATAGGCATTGTGTAGTACCTTCTTTCACCTGCGGTGGCACTGCAGGGAAATTGATCACTTGTTGTCTGGTTTACTCACAGATCGCAGCTGATCGGCGGGGATCCCGCTGCTTATTGTAAGGGGATCATCTTAACCAACAAGATAAATCCACAGGATACGTCATAAATGTCCGATGGGTTCTTTTTTTTATCATTGCATTCTACTTATTTTGGGTTAAAAATCTGTTTGTTCTTTTTTTGTCAACAGTTTGTCCTCTACAGCCTTCACTTTCAGTGCATCTGCAGACTATTGTGTTTTGTGTCACAGTCAGTATGTCAGAGAGCTGCTCTGAAGGCCATGTCTGTGTCCTTGAAAGCATACCTCGAAAAAAAGTCTCCAAAGTCTCCATTTGTACAATCATAACTGTGAAGAAATGTGTCTTTTTTTGGGCTATATCATTCCTCTCATCAGCAGCACAGCTAGATGCATTTCACTTAGAAGCAGGGGGCGTATCCCTTCTGTGAAATCGGCCAGCACTGTACTGCTGTGACATCATTTCCCTTACTTCCCACTAGATTTGTTTTCAACTCTCACCTCTGGACGAGGGGGAGATCACATTTACAGAAAGGCAGGAACTGTGTAGAAGTAGAGCTTCTGTCAGGCTCAGGATCTGAACCAGCTCTGACACGCCCCCACGACCTCTCTGCCATCTCTGTTACTAAGGAAGAATTGTGCCTAACAACAGGAAGTAAACTGCAAATTAGGTAGAAGTGAGACCCCTAGTGGCCTTTTTTTAAATTAAGTGATTTAGAAATATAGTTTTTACACCATTCTCTATTAAATGAAAAAAAAATGGTGTAAAAGTACAGTGACTCTTTAACTTTGAACTCCTCACTCATTTAAGCTAGATTCTTATCACCCGGATATGAATGCAGCTGGAAGGGTTTGAGCTGTTAGAAAAGTACAGATAAGGGCTACAGATCCAGCCGGCAGAGCAGCTCTCTGACGTGTTCTCTGTGGAGCAGAAAGCAACAGTCTACAGATGCACTGAAAGTGAAAGCTGTAGAGGAAAATCTATTAAAAATATTTCATTAAGACCACTTGAAAGAAAATCATTTTTTTAACACAGAATGCAAATATAAAAAAATACCCCCGTTGGTGCTCACAGCCATGAACACTGTAAGGAGGCAGCCTACTTTGGCCTTCAGGGTACAGGGTTATTTTTTATTTTTCAATCCACACAGTTTTATTTGTTGCTGTATTTTTGAATGTATAAATTTTGGAGTACGTATAATGCATTGAAAAACCGATTTATTTTCATTTTTGTTTAGAACGCGTGGAAAAAACTGTAATCCTGCAATTTTTTGGGTTGTTTATTGGGTTTTGTTTGTATAGCATTCACCAGGGACATGTTAACTTTATTCTGCAGGTTGATACAATTACGGTGACACCCGATTTATGGAGTGTTTATGTTCTACAATTTTTTTTTTTTTTGCGTGGCCATTGTCTGAGAGACATTTTTTTGTATTCTTTCGTTCAACAGGGCTGCGTGAGGGCTTGTTTCATTCTCCAGGATGAATTGATGTTTTCATAGGTACCATACTGAGATGTATATGACCTTTTACTCAGTATTTTTTAAGAAGCAGAACTAACAAAATCTGCAATTCTTGTATTATTAATTAATTTATTTATTTTACAGCATACACTGTGCAGGTCATATAATGTGATCATTTTATAGTATGGGTTGTTTTGTTTATATTTTGTAACATTGACTGGTTTCACACGAGCGAGTGTCACGCTCCAGATTTGCAGCGCAGCTCCTGTACTGAACTTCCAGCACTATATTGATTTATGATGCTATGTAACCCTTACAGTTCTGGAATGTATTGGATAACACTGGCAGCATTATGTCAGTGTTATCTACTACATCCCAGACGTCTAAGGGTTACATAGCATCATAAATCAGTATAATACTATGCGACCTCGGCAGTGCTGGAAGTTCAGGACCGGAGCTGCTCTGCCAGTGTGGAGCGTGGCGCTCGCTCGTGTGAAACCAGCCATTTTATTCAACTTTTTAAAACTTTTTTTTAACTTATGATCCATTGATCACTTATATAACACACTGTTAGGGTATGATCACACGATGCGGTCGTGATACGGTTGTGATGCAGTTCTGCGTAACCGCATCACGACCACACCGTGTGGTCGTACACTAAGGCTCTTGCATTGCAGGATATCATACCTGTCAGTTTCACACTGACAGACGGCCTTTAATTCACACTACAATTGGAGGCAAATTCTGCAACTGATATTTTTTTCCGATAGGTGTGGATAGATGCAGACGCAGCAAAATATTTCCAGATTCAGATTTTGATCCGGTTTGTGCTGTAGATTTCTCTTCTCTTCAATGAAGATGGTAAAATACCACAGCATTTCTACAAGACAAAGCGCGCGCTGTGGATTCATCACTTGGAATATTTCGCAACACGTGGAATGGGCCCTGTCTATATGTATCTATACGTAGCATACTGTAATTCACTGCAGATTTGCGGATTCCCTACTGTAATTCCACTGTAAATTCTGAACTTGCCCTGTTATGTTGCAGCAATCATTTCTTCATTGTGACCCTGCAAACAGCCCCCCACATCTCAGCTTCCCGCACCCCTGTAAGTGCAATATGGGGTCTTCGGAGGCCTCTCCATTTTCAGACATGTTTGAATGAAGCGTCTTTGTGTAATACAGAAGCTCAGCAGTCTTCCTCCCAGGATCACCTCGCAGCTTTATCCGTATCTTGCTCCAGGTTAAGGACTTTTTTATTTCCCTAAAACCACTGAGGAATTGATGAGATTTTGGATTTCAGTTTGCGCTTGACACAAAATGCTAATTCGCCTCATCGCACCAGAGATGTTATTGTCATCGTCTAAGTGTCTAAGAAATGTCTAGATTGCATTCCTGGTCCTGGATGCTGAGCCGTGGTAACGCTGCTGAAATACAGACCCTGAAAAGGGGAGAAAAATCAGGGAAGATGAATCTTTGCTTCTTCATATTTGATCTAATTGTAAAGAATTCAAAGTAGCAATTTGTATCTGGAAAAGCTGTGTGACAACTAGTATGGCTGACATTAGAGCTACGCCAAGGGTTGTCACTCAGCTTTACCAGACTGATACATTGTTTCTGTCAAAGAGAAGTGTAATTAAGAATATTGGCTTTATAGGAAAAGGAAAGCCGTGGGGTTATGGTGTTCCGGTAGATAGATGTATAGATAGATAGATAGATAGATAGATAGATAGATACATACAAGGTAGATAGATATGAGGTAGATAGATAGATAGATATGAGATAGATAGATAGATAGATATGAGATAGATATAGATAGATAGATATGAGATAGATAGATAGATAGATAGATCCTCCACATACTTGCCATATCCTGATTATGCTGCATAGCTGCAGTGCATACAGGCAGCGTGTAGCGCACATAGCAATAGCTGATGGTATGCTGCTAATTGCCCCCCCCCCATGCCCCCGACTCCCATATGGGTCCAGTTATCAATGGTTATCAATGGCCGGCAACTGTAAGAATGAAAGAATTCCCATGAAGCCAGACTGATTGCTGCTAATGAGCAGGTCCTGCCGCAGCTGGGGCACCGGATGGTCTGTGGGTGCCGCCTGTCCGCTCAGGCTGTCAGTGGTCAGCGGCTCTGGTTTCATGGAGGTTCTCTCTTTGTTAAGTGACAGTAATTAGGCCCCGGCATTCCCCGCCAGATAGACCTGAGGGGCGGAATCTCTCAGCTCTACATCTTGTCACCAGGAAAGTCTGCGGTCTGCACAGACATAAATGGGAAAGTGGGATCATCCTCCATAGTTGGATGTGACTGCTACCTCTGCACCCCCTAGAGCTGCGCTCCTGCTGCAGTTCATAGGGACAGCGGGTGGTGTATGGAAAAGCTGGGTGTCAGCCATTACACACCAATGGGGGAGCACCCAGCTTTCCTGTAATCCAGAAGAGCAAATCTGTGAGATGATTCAATAGTACACAATGAGGCATGAGTGCTCTTCAGGTATAGAGGAAAGCTGGGTGCCAACCCCACCCGGGAGCTGGAATGGCGGCCATATGGGCTACACACATATATACATCTAGACGGACAGGAGATAGATTGATAGAGAAATACGGAACAACATACGGTCTGGAGGGCACTCAAATATCGGGCGTTGCAAGGAAACTTGTTTATAAATGTCTCAAGATATTCAATACATATATACATTAAAATCAGTGTAGACTTCAAATAAAGGAAATTGCAAATATAAAAAATACTTAAAAACATTTACACAAAAATGTAAAAAATAAAAATAAAATATACAAAAAATATATAAAAAACCTCAAAAATGTAAAGAAAGAGCAATATGAATAAAAGGAACAAAATGTATGTAGCATATTTGAAAAACCCATGATTTGCAGATATTTGATTGTATGGTAAAAATAATAAATGTCGTACAGTGACCATAAAGTGTGTGATATATTAGACAAAATACCTAATCAGCGTTTTTTCAATTGAATGAGGTGAGTATAAGCAATACTGTATATATTGATATAGGATATATTAGACAGGATAAGGGTGCAGTCACACGACCGCTAAGTGTTTTGTGGTACGCAAATTGCGGATCCGAAAAACAGGGATACCGGCTGTGTGCGTTCCGCATTTTGTGGACCGCACATGGCCGGCGCTATAAAGAGAATGCCTATTCTTGTCCACAACCACGGATTGCAATGAATGTGTCCGTACCCGTTCCTGTTCCATTTATACGGTCGTGTGAATGCTCCCTAATAGATCAGCAATTTTTCAGTTGAATGAGATAAGTATAAGCTGTGCTATATATAGAGATTCTTTCATAGCTAATATACAGTTTGTTTGGCACCCTGCTCCGCATGTGTCACTCCATTAGACTGTCTTCTATATATATCAATATTATTTCAATAATAATAAATGTCCTTTTTATATGAACACACGGCCTGGTTGCTTCGGCGTCCCACGTAGCGTCTCACGTGGCGTCCCACGTGCTATAGAGCTATTGGTCCGTTCAGCCGTCAGATACCAACTGATTAGTGATAGATTTGGAGCACTCTGTTGGTTATAAGGAATTCAGTTGTACATAGTTCAGTAGTTTTATAAATTCAGTATAAAAATGAAGTATAAGAGCTCTCATATTTGCTGTACCAAACGCTTTTCGGAGCCTCGTGCTGCTTCTTCAGTGCAGAGTGCACCTAGTCTGTGGATTTGGGCCGGTAGAGCCACTATAGTTGATAGCTAAAATGATCTATGTATTTCTCTATCTATTATCTATCTATTTATCTATGTGCCTATTATCTATCTATCTATCTATCTATCTATCTATCTATTATCTATCTAATATCTATCTATCTTCTATCTATCTATGTATTTCTCTATCTATTATCTATCTATTTATCTATCTGTCTATTATCTATCTTCTATCTATCTATCTATCTATCTATCTATCTATCTCAATCTGTGGATTTGGGACGGTAGAGCCACTATAGTTGATAGAGAAATACATAGATAATTTTATCTATCTATCTATCTTTCTATCTATCTATTATCTATCTATCTATCTATCTATCATCTATCTATCTAATATCTATCTATCTATCTTACTATCTATCTATTATCTATCTATTTATCTTATCTATATATCTATCTATTATCTATCTATCTGTCTATTATCTATCTAGCTAATATCCATCTACTTATTTATCTATCTATATATCTGTCTATGTATTACAGACATCAGTGCCCCAAAAAATCACTTTTACAGGGGCAGACTGGCCATAGACCCTACAGGGAAATTTCCATGTGGGCAGAGGTCCACTTTCTTGTATCACTTCCAGCACCTGTTTAGGTATATATAGTTGCAATCTGTAACCAAGCAGTAGCCTGATGAAGGTGACAGACCATCACCGAAACGCGTTGCTATTTTATTGCAATTCTTAATAAAACATCCTTTTTTGGAGTCCTCCGATGCATCGCGTCCTTTTTTCTTTTCTGCTCACTAGCAATCTTCTCCACATGGTCCTTTTGGTGTTCTCTGAGACTTGTCCAGCTATGGGTGCAGCAGCAGGGCATCTCTCCCATTTGGGAGTCACTCCGCTCTTCTCTAGAGTTGTGCCTAGCCTACACAACAACATTGGGTAAGGTGCATCTGCCTGTATTGTTTGTGCCTTATCCTGAAGGAACTAAACCCCAGGGAACGCCCCCGTTTATTCTTACCTCTTATGGATTATTGGATGGTCATAGAACAGTATCACACTCACTCATAGAGAACCCTCAGGAAGAAATAAAATCTGTACGAAATCATGGTTTTACATTAAAGAAACATCCTGATTATTTACCTACATGGCTGTAGGTGCAGGGGTAGCCGACATAGCGATTATTGGGCACCTGCAGTGACTGCTAGAACGTAGGTTCCTGATGAAAGATGAACCGGGCTGTCCTGCCGCTGTACCTACTAATCCTCGCAGCCACCCTACATCTATTCTAATACTCTGGGTGGTTTATTACATAATCTACCCAGCGTTTTATATGAACATAGGCTTGTTGAGGTGCTGTACGCTGCCCATCTGTGTGTAGTGCAGTCAGTGTACCGTGCCATGTGCAGATGGTGGAGGAGTAGGGGCCCATCGGAGGATTCACCTGTTCCGCTGTGGGAGAGTCCAAGCCTAATAATATCTGTATGTGTCATCAGTATGTTTTTATTCCGATCCTGTGGTGTCACAGTGTATGTGAACTTTTATGAGTGTTATTACTATGTTTTAGCATCAGTGTTTATTATCCCTGTACTGTGACATCACAGTGTTTATCATCTCTGAACGGTGACATCACTGTTTATTATCCTGTACTGTGACATCACTGTGTGCATTATCCCTGTACTGTGACATCACTGTGTTTATTATCTCTGTACTGTGACATCACTGTGTTTATTATCCCTGTACTGTGACATCACTGTGTTTATTATCCCTGTACTGTGACATCACTGTGTTTATTATCTCTGTACTGTGACATCACTGTGTTTATTATCCCTGTACTGTGACATCACTGTGTTTATTATCTCTGTACTGTGACATCACTGTGTTTATTATCCCTGTACTGTGACATCACTGTGTTTATTATCTCTGTACTGTGACATCACTGTGTGTATTTCCCTGTACTGTGACATCACTGTGTTTATTATCTCTGTACTGTGACATCACTGTGTTTATTATCTCTGTACTGTGACATCACTGTGTTTAATATCCCTGTACTGTAACATCACTGTGTTTATTATCCCTGTACTGTGACATCACTGTGTTTATTATCCCTGTACTGTGACATCACTGTGTTTATTATCTCTGTACTGTGACATCACTGTGTTTATTATCTCTGTACTGTGACATCACTGTGTTTATTATATCTGTACTGTGACATCACTGTGTTTATTATCTCTGTACTGTGACATCACTGTGTTTATTATATCTGTACTGTGACATCACTGTGTTTATTATCCCTGTACTGTGACATCACTGTGTATAATCCCTGTACTGTGACATTACTGTTTATTATATCTGTACTGTGACATCACTGTGTAAATTATCCCTGTACTGTGACATCACTGTGTTTATTATCTCTGTACTGTGACATCACTGTGTTTATTATATCTGTACTGCGACATCACTGTGTTTATTATATCTGTACTGTGACATCACTGTGTTTATTATCCCTGTACTGTGACATCACTTTGTTTATTATCCCTGTACTGTGACATCACTGTGTTTATTATCTCTGTACTGTGACATCACTGTGTTTATCCCTGTACTGTGACATCACTGAGTTTATTATCCCTGTACTATGACATCACTGTGTTTATTATCTCTGTACTGTGACATCACTGTGTTTATTATCTCTGTACTGTGACATCACTGTGTTTATTATCTCTGTACTGTGACATCACTATGTTTATTATCCTTGTACTGTGACATCACTGTGTTTATTATCTCTGTACTGTGACATCACTGTGTTTATTATCCTGTACTGTGACATCACTGTGTTTATTATCCCTGTACTGTGACATCACTGTGTTTATTATCCCTGTACTGTGACATCACTGTGTTTATTATCTCTGTACTGTGACATCACTGTTTTTATTATCTCTATACTGTGACATCACTGTGTTTATTATCCCTGTACTGTGACATCACTGTGTTTATTATCTCTGTACTGTGACATCACTGTGTTTATTATCTCTGTACTGTGACATCACTGTGTTTATTATCTCTGTACTGTGACATCACTATGTTTATTATCTCTGTACTGTGACATCACTGTGTTTATTATCTCTATACTGTTACATCACTGTGTTTATTATCTCTGTACTGTGACATCACTGTGTTTATTATCTCTGTACTGTGACATCACTATGTTTATTATCCTTGTACTGTGACATCACTGTGTTTATTATCTCTGTACTGTGACATCACTGTGTTTATTATCCTGTACTGTGACATCACTGTGTTTATTATCCCTGTACTGTGACATCACTGTGTTTATTATCCCTGTACTGTGACATCACTGTGTTTATTATCTCTGTACTGTGACATCACTGTTTTTATTATCTCTATACTGTGACATCACTGTGTTTATTATCCCTGTACTGTGACATCACTGTGTTTATTATCTCTGTACTGTGACATCACTGTGTTTATTATCTCTGTACTGTGACATCACTGTGTTTATTATCTCTGTACTGTGACATCACTATGTTTATTATCTCTGTACTGTGACATCACTGTGTTTATTATCTCTATACTGTTACATCACTGTGTTTATTATCTCTGTACTGTGACATCACTGTGTTTATTATCCCTGTACTGTGACATCACTGTGTTTATTATCCCTGTACTGTGACATCACTGTGTTTATTATCTCTGTACTGTGACATCACTATGTTTATTATCTCTGTACTGTGACATCACTGTGTTTATTATCTCTATACTGTGACATCACTGTGTGTATTATCTCTGTACTGTGACATCACTATGTTTATTATCTCTGTACTGTGACATCACTGTGTTTATTATCCTGTACTGTGACATCACTGTGTTTATTATCTCTGTACTGTGACATCACTGTGTTTATTATCTCTATACTGTGACATCACTGTGTGTATTATCTCTGTACTGTGACATCACTGTGTTTATTATCCCTGTACTGTGACCTCACTGTGTTTATTATCTCTGTACTGTGACATCACTGTTTATTATCTCTGTACTGTGACATCACTGTGTTTATTATCTCTGTACTGTGACATCACTGTGTTTATTATCTCTGTACTGTGACCTCACTGTGTTTATTATCTCTGTACTGTGACATCACTGTGTGTATTATCTCTGTACTGTGACATCACTACGTTTATTATCCCTGTCTTGTGACCTCACTTTGTTTATTTCCTCTGTACTGTGACATCACTGTGTTTATTATCCCTGTACTGTGACATCACTGTGTTTATTATCTCTGTACTGTGACATCACTGTGTTTATTATCTCTGTACTGTGACATCACTGTGTTTATTATCCCTGTACTGTGACATCACTGTGTTTATTATCCCTGTACTGTGACATCACTGTGTTTATTATCTCTGTACTGTGACATCACTGTGTTTATTATCTCTGTACTGTGACATCACTGTGTTTATTATCTCTGTACTGTGACATCACTGTGTTTATTATCTCTGTACTGTGACATCACTGTGTGTATTATCTCTGTACTGTGACATCACTATGTTTATTATCTCTGTACTGTGACATCACTGTGTTTATTATCCCTGTACTGTGACATCACTGTGTTTATTATCTCTGTACTGTGACATCACTATGTTTATTATCTCTGTACTGTGACATCACTGTGTTTATTATCTCTATACTGTGACATCACTGTGTTTATTATCTCTGTACTGTGACATCACTGTGTTTATTATCTCTATACTGTGACATCACTGTGTGTATTATCTCTGTACTGTGACATCACTGTGTTTATTATCCCTGTACTGTGACCTCACTGTGTTTATTATCTCTGTACTGTGACATCACTGTTTATTATCTCTGTACTGTGACATCACTGTGTTTATTATCTCTGTACTGTGACATCACTGTGTTTATTATCTCTGTACTGTGACATCACTGTGTTTATTATCTCTGTACTGTGACATCACTGTGTGTATTATCTCTGTACTGTGACATCACTATGTTTATTATCCCTGTCTTGTGACCTCACTTTGTTTATTATCTCTGTACTGTGACATCACTGTGTTTATTATCCCTGTACTGTGACATCACTGTGTTTATTATCCCTGTACTGTGACATCACTGTGTTTATTATCCCTGTACTGTGACATTGCTATGTTTATTATCCCTGTACTGTGACATCACTGTGTGTATTATCTCTGTACTGTGACATCACTGTGTTTATTATACCTGTACTGTGACATCACTGTGTTTATTATCTCTGTACTGTGACATCACTGTGTTTATTATCTCTGTACTGTGACATCACTGTGTTTATTATCTCTGTACTGTGACATCACTGTGTTTATTATCCCTGTACTGTGACATCACTGTGTTTATTATCTCTGTACTGTGACATCACTGTTTTTATTATCTCTATACTGTGACATCACTGTGTTTATTATCCCTGTACTGTGACATCACTGTGTTTATTATCTCTGTACTGTGACATCACTGTGTTTATTATCTCTGTACTGTGACATCACTGTGTTTATTATCTCTGTACTGTGACATCACTGTGTTTATTATCCCTGTACTGTGACATCACTGTGTTTATTATCTCTGTACTGTGACATCACTGTGTTTATTATCTCTGTACTGTGACATCACTGTGTTTATTATCCCTGTACTGTGACATCACTGTGTTTATTATCCCTGTACTGTGACATCACTGTGTTTATTATCTCTGTACTGTGACATCACTGTGTTTATTATCTCTGTACTGTGACATCACTGTGTTTATTATCTCTGTACTGTGACATCACTGTGTTTATTATCTCTGTACTGTGACATCACTGTGTTTATTATCTCTGTACTGTGACATCACTGTGTTTATTATCTCTGTACTGTGACATCACTGTGTTTATTATCCCTGTACTGTGACATCACTGTGTTTATTATCTCTGTACTGTGACATCACTGTGTTTATTATCTCTGTACTGTGACATCACTGTGTTTATTATCTCTATACTGTGACATCACTGTGTGTATTATCTCTGTACTGTGACATCACTGTGTTTATTATCTCTGTACTGTGACCTCACTGTGTTTATTATCTCTGTACTGTGACATCACTGTGTTTATTATCTCTGTACTGTGACATCACTGTGTTTATTATCCCTGTACTGTGACATCACTGTGTTTATTATCTCTGTACTGTGACATCACTGTGTTTATTATCTCTGTACTGTGACATCACTGTGTTTATTATCTCTATACTGTGACATCACTGTGTGTATTATCTCTGTACTGTGACATCACTATGTTTATTATCTCTGTACTGTGACATCACTGTGTTTATTATCTCTGTACTGTGACATCACTGTGTTTATTATCTCTGTACTGTGACATCACTGTGTTTATTATCTCTGTACTGTGACATCACTGTGTTTATTATCTCTGTACTGTGACATCACTGTGTGTATTATCTCTGTACTTGTGACATCACTGTGTTTATTATCCCTGTACTGTGACATCACTGTGTTTATTATCTCTGTACTGTGACATCACTGTGTTTATTATCTCTGTACTGTGACATCACTGTGTTTATTATCTCTGTACTGTGACATCACTGTGTTTATTATCCCTGTACTGTGACATCACTGTGTTTATTATCCCTGTACTGTGACATCACTGTGTTTATTATCCCTGTACTTGTGACCTCACTGTGTTTATTATCTCTGTACTGTGACATCACTGTGTTTATTATCTCTGTACTGTGACATCACTGTGTTTATTATCCCTGTACTGTGACATCACTATGTTTATTATCTCTATACTGTGACATCACTGTGTGTATTATCTCTGTACTGTGACATCACTGTGTTTATTATCTCTGTACTGTGACATCACTGTGTTTATTATCCCTGTACTGTGACATCACTGTGTTTATTATCTCTGTACTGTGACATCACTGTGTTTATTATCTCTGTACTGTGACATCACTGTGTTTATTATCTCTGTACTGTGACATCACTGTGTTTATTATCTCTGTACTGTGACATCACTGTGTTTATTATCTCTGTACTGTGACATCACTGTGTTTATTATCTCTGTACTGTGACATCACTGTGTTTATTATCTCTGTACTGTGACATCACTGTGTTTATTATCTCTGTACTGTGACATCACTGTGTTATTATCTCTGTACTGTGACATCACTGTGTTTATTATCTCTGTACTGTGACATCACTGTGTTTATTATCTCTGTACTGTGACATCACTGTGTTTATTATCTCTGTACTGTGACATCACTGTGTTTATTATCTCTGTACTGTGACATCACTGTGTTTATTATCCCTGTACTGTGACATCACTGTGTTTATTATCTCTGTACTGTGACATCACTGTGTTTATTATCCCTGTACTGTGACATCACTGTGTTTATTATCCCTGTACTGTGACATCACTGTGTTTATTATCCCTGTACTGTGACATCACTGTGTTTATTATCTCTGTACTGTGACATCACTGTGTTTATTATCTCTGTACTGTGACATCACTGTGTTTATTATCCCTGTACTGTGACATCACTGTGTTTATTATCTCTGTACTGTGACATCACTGTGTTTATTATCTCTGTACTGTGACATCACTGTGTTTATTATCCCTGTACTGTGACATCACTGTGTTTATTATCCCTGTACTGTGACATCACTGTGTTTATTATCTCTGTACTGTGACATCACTGTTTTTATTATCTCTATACTGTGACATCACTGTGTTTATTATCCCTGTACTGTGACATCACTGTGTTTATTATCTCTGTACTGTGACATCACTGTGTTTATTATCTCTGTACTGTGACATCACTGTGTTTATTATCTCTGTACTGTGACATCACTATGTTTATTATCTCTGTACTGTGACATCACTGTGTTTATTATCTCTATACTGTTACATCACTGTGCTTATTATCTCTGTACTGTGACATCACTGTGTTTATTATCCCTGTACTGTGACATCACTGTGTTTATTATCCCTGTACTGTGACATTACTGTGTTTATTATCTCTGTACTGTGACATCACTATGTTTATTATCTCTGTACTGTGACATCACTGTGTTTATTATCTCTATACTGTGACATCACTGTGTGTATTATCTCTGTACTGTGACATCACTATGTTTATTATCTCTGTACTGTGACATCACTGTGTTTATTATCCTGTACTGTGACATCACTGTGTTTATTATCTCTGTACTGTGACATCACTGTGTTTATTATCTCTATACTGTGACATCACTGTGTTTATTATCTCTGTACTGTGACATCACTGTGTTTATTATCTCTATACTGTGACATCACTGTGTGTATTATCTCTGTACTGTGACATCACTGTGTTTATTATCCCTGTACTGTGACCTCACTGTGTTTATTATCTCTGTACTGTGACATCACTGTTTATTATCTCTGTACTGTGACATCACTGTGTTTATTATCCCTGTACTGTGACATCACTGTGTTTATTATCTCTGTACTGTGACATCACTATGTTTATTATCTCTGTACTGTGACATCACTGTGTTTATTATCTCTATACTGTGACATCACTGTGTGTATTATCTCTGTACTGTGACATCACTATGTTTATTATCTCTGTACTGTGACATCACTGTGTTTATTATCCTGTACTGTGACATCACTGTGTTTATTATCTCTGTACTGTGACATCACTGTGCTTATTATCTCTATACTGTGACATCACTGTGTTTATTATCTCTATACTGTGACATCACTGTGTGTATTATCTCTGTACTGTGACATCACTGTGTTTATTATCCCTGTACTGTGACCTCACTGTGTTTATTATCTCTGTACTGTGACATCACTGTTTATTATCTCTGTACTGTGACATCACTGTGTTTATTATCTCTGTACTGTGACATCACTGTGTTTATTATCTCTGTACTGTGACCTCACTGTGTTTATTATCTCTGTACTGTGACATCACTGTGTTTATTATCCCTGTCTTGTGACCTCACTTTGTTTATTACCTCTGTACTGTGACATCACTGTGTTTATTATCCCTGTACTGTGACATCACTGTGTTTAATATCCCTGTACTGTGACATTGCTATGTTTATTATCCCTGTACTGTGACATCACTGTGTGTATTATCTCTGTACTGTGACATCACTGTGTTTATTATCTCTGTACTGTGACATCACTGTGTTTATTATCCCTGTACTGTGACATCACTGTGTTTATTATCCCTGTACTGTGACATCACTGTGTTTATTAACCCTGTACTGTGACATCACTGTGTTTATTATCTTTGTACTGTGACATCACTGTGTGTATTATCCCTGTACTGTGACATCACTGTGTTTATTATCTCTGTACTGTGACATCACTGTGTTTATTATCTCTATACTGTGACATCACTGTGTTTATTATCTCTGTACTGTGACATCACTGTGTTTATTATCTCTGTACTGTGACATCACTGTGTTTATTATCCCTGTACTGTGACATCACTGTGTTTATTATCTCTGTACTGTGACATCACTGTGTTTATTATCTCTGTACTGTGACATCACTGTGTTTATTATCCCTGTACTGTGACATCACTGTGTTTATTATCTCTGTACTGTGACATCACTGTGTTTATTATCCCTGTACTGTGACATCACTGTGTGTATTATCTCTGTACTGTGACATCACTGTGTTTATTATCCCTGTACTGTGACATCACTGTGTTTATTACCTCTGTACTGTGACATCACTGTGTTTATTACCTCTGTTCTGTGACATCACTGTGTTTATCTCTGTACTGTGACATCACTGTGTTTATTACCTCTGTTCTGTGACATCACTGTGTGTATTATCTCTGTTCTGTGACATCACTGTGTTTATTATCTCTATTCTGTGACATCACTGTGTTTATTATCTCTGTTCTGTGACTTGGCTAGTTCTTTCTCCCCACAGGCTCTCTTCTCCGTTCTGTCTTTCAGGATTTTTGGATGCTAAGTTCACTACTGGTGAATAAAACCATCAGAGAGTCTCTGTGGAGGACGCAGGTAGTGAAGAGCCCGATGATATACAGGAGAGGATGCCGCTCTCTGCAGAGGAGGCGATGAGACCCCCGGCCACAGATTTCATTTTGCATTCATATTCTAAATTGCACTGGAGAAATGACAGCTGGAAGCTGATTACTGGTGATGAGCTGCACCACAAACCTCTCCCAGTGCATTCATTAAAAAGGCAAAACTGGCACAGAATTGAGAAAGATGTCCTTCCAAAAAAAAATATATGTTTTAGAAAATTTCCGTCAGCCCGGTATCTGATGGTCCGGCATCCTCAAGACTACAATTATTCCTCAAGTCTATAATTATCTGGAAAGAAGAAGGTTTTTATATCTTGGTAATAAAAACCTATAAAGAGGCCTTCAGGGATCTGAAAAAGGGCCTGTTTTATCTTCCAGAAATAGCGCCACCACTGTCTATGGCTATTTCCGGTACTGCAGCTTTTCCACATTCCAGGGAATCACAATACTGGATAAGAGTGGCACAGTTTCTTAAAAAAAAAAAAAATCCAATTTTTCTAATCCTGCACAATCTCTTAATAATCCAGTCTTGTTGTGATGTAAGCAGAGATGATGTCACTCTATGACATCACCACTTCCCAACCAATGCATCCACCTAGTATAATTTGGAGGTGTTACTTGGGACTCCCAAACAATTATGTAGGTGGCACTGCTGTCCGTTAATGTAGCTGAGAGACCTCTGGGCCCCTTTATGCAAAAGGGCCACACCAATAGTTAAAGCATCACCCGTCATTACATCACCCCATAAGCGGAAGAAGAAGAAGGATTCAGGCTAGTTTGATCTCAACAGCTCCTGCAGAGATAAGGGGCTGCATGGCAGCTGCTTGTCATCTTCGACCTATAACCAACTGCGAGGTGCCGACAGTCCGGGTTTTCTTGCACTGGGCAGGTTCATGTAATGGTGGTCTCAAGGGGGTGTGTCTGGAAATTTGGGAAGGGCTATCCCAAACAAATGGGCCTGGCTGACAAAATTTCGGTTTCAAAGGAGTGTAATCAGGAATCTTAGGATGAGGATCTTTTCTACCGGCCATACTAGCGTCTTAGTTATATCAGGTTCTGGAAGAGCCAATATGGGTTCCTCGGGGGTTGTCCTCCATCTTTCTTACAGCTGTACAGGAGAAAAATATATCAGAGTTTCAGAAAACTGAGTCATAAACCCTCTGGGGGCTGCAGTTGTAATCCTATTGGTTGTCACAAGAGTCATTATTGAAGTAGATGGGCCCCAGAGCAAAATCTGTGGCCCTTACCTACTATATGCCACTTATAATGCTGTTGTGCTCTCATAGGACTGAGCAGCCATTGAGCCCCTCAGGCATTAGGGCCCATGTGTATGTGCTTACAGCTATACCCTTGATTCCCACCCAGCTTTCCCAGGAACAGATGTAAACATGATATAAGGAATGCCTGTATTTCCCTGTACCTTAGACATTACCTCCTCCTTGCTCTGCCTGTTCTTCCCGTTCACACGCCTGCACTGCACTTACCTGTATGTCACGGATAGAAAAATGAGGACGTGCTGTGAGCATTACCCCGGAGGATAACGTGTGGGATTTCTATAGGATTTTGATGTTTTTTATTTATTTTTTACTATTTTTTAAAATAAAATCTTACATGACCTATTCGCAGCTTCGAGATTAAAATAGTCCACGCTAAATCTCACAAGGACGGCGTTATTTTAGTCACAAGCCAGAACCTGCAATAACTCACCCGGCGTTCTGCTGTATACATGGTGTTACAATGCAGGTCAGCTGCCAAACCGGATTGTGCACTTTCTACTTAAAGGGACAGATTCCAGAAAAGTATAAAACAAAAACTAGGATTTTTTTTTACAAAAATAGAAATAGTCCGTAGGGCTGCAACGAAAATGCATGTATTTATTCAAGAGCATGGAGATGACTGAGCCCCTTCAGTCATTCGAATGGCCTGCCTCAGCTCAAGAAGACTCCACCCCTTCTTCCTCAGGGGCGGGAACCTGCAGAATTCTCCTGCTCCACGAGCACCACTATATTAGTAACAAAAGATAATGGGTAACTAGTAGGCTGTCCTGTTTTAGGGTGGGTGTGTATAGGGGTGGGGTATTGGGTCCTGGAGCTGTAAGAGGGATAGAGTTTTGAGTTGTTATGGTGCCCCCTGTCTACAATGTATGGTATGACATTATGATTTATGAAAAGTAATTCGTAGAAGAGTATAAAAGGGTTTCGTTTTAGATGGGGGAGTGCTTGAGCATTTTCATTAAAATACTCCCCCCCCCCCACACACACACACACAAAAATGTTTTTTTGAAAAGACTGTGGTGATAAAGAATGGGCAGAAGAAGAAAGCGAAATGCAGTGAATGGCTTTTGGCTATAGCGGGACTAAAGAGCTCTGAAGACACTAAACTTGAACCTTTTCAGTATCCTAGACCACCAGGGATGTAACTACTTACCCCTTCAGTACCCTACACCACCAGGATGTGCACATTAACTCCTTAACTACCCAGGGCCCCTACTGTTGTTAATATTAATTACCCTAGCCTACCAGGATACACATATTAACCCCTCTAAGGCCCTACAAAGCCCTTCACCACTAGAAATGTATCAATGAATGTAATAATTCTTTAAACCACTAGCCATGATAGCAAAAACCCCTTTACTACTTTAGACCACCAGGGATGCACCGATCAATGTTTTTAGTACCGTACCAGGGATGTACCTGTTTATTTCCTTCTGACCCCTAGACCCACCGAGATGCATTCTTAGACCTATTCAGTTAAATACCATGACCTTTCTGTGTTTTGAGCAGGTGGGATAGAGGGGGGCATAATAGTTGGAATCTGGAGAGGAAAATGAGAGGCTGGGCTCCTCTTTGCTACTCTAGACCACCAGGGATGTACCTATTTCCTATTAATTTATTAGTTACCCTAGACCCCAAAATGTACTAATTACCCTTTCCTATTCTAGACCCCCAGTGGCATTTCCAGTGACCTCTTCACCACCCTAGTCCACCATGATAAACCTATATTGCCATTTCTACCCTCATAATGCCACTGATATACCTACTAAACCCTTCACCACTAACAATTTACCTATTAACCTATTATTCCCTAGACCACCAGGCATATTACTATAAACTACTTCAGTACTCTAGTTTGCCACGGATGTACCTAGTAATGGCTTCACTACCAGTGATGTACTTCTTATCCCCTTTATATCCCTAGAGCACTAGGGATGCATCTGTTAACCCTTTCAAACCATTGATAGTGGCGATTGCAGAGTGCAGCCCCTTTACAACGTGTGTCATAGAGTCACATACCTGTTCGCTGTTATATCCCTGCCTCTACATATTCAAGGTGGTCATCTCTGCCCATAGCGATGCAGCTGGCCAAACTAAACAGGGCACTGCCCGGCAGGCTCATCGTCGGCAGTAGTTTCGTAATCGGTTATTAGGAGTCATTAATAACTAAGCATTGGGAAACTGGTTTCACTATAATTTCCTTTTAATCGCTCTCTACATAAAACCAGTTCGGCAGAAGGTTACATTGTGTCCAGACATGAATGTAAAGCAACAATGTAACTTTGCAACTACTATCTGTAACAGTCTGATTACTGCAATGGACTCCTGCGACCTTTGCTCATTAACCCTTTCACAGCTGCTAATGTCAGGAAACGAGCCATTCAGCTGTAATGGACGTGACACAGAGATTTAATGAGCTGTCATTTTAAAGAGCTATACGAAACCTTAACTCACCCCCCTCCCCGTGGACGCTGGTGTGAACTGCCGATGTTTCAACAAGTGGGAAACTTGTCGTTATGGTGTCATCGGTGAATCTGTAGTGTTGTTCACCCCTCCTGAGCCCCATGTATTGTATTCAACGGCATTCTTACGGCTGCATGTTATGGAGCAACAAGACCCTAAGGCAAAGTGCCATATTTAAAGCGGCCAACTAAAGTTGCGTATTTTTGAGCAAGCTACTCTTTGTGCAAAAATGTGCAACTTATTGCAATTTTCTTTCCCCCTTTTTAAAACGTGGTCGGGGCTACTAGGAGGTGAAATATTTTAATGTGCGCTAGAAACTGGACTGGAAGCATGACATGCACGTCACATCTCCGGTCCAGCGGGGCCCACAACGCAGTAGAAGAGACCTCGCCGATGGAATCAGGGTGCCAGTCAGGGGGGCAGCTAAAGGCTCATGGGACCTGGTGCAAGAGTTCTACTTGGGCCTGCCTTCCCTCAGTGCTTTGTGGCAAGGGGCAGGGAAACACATAGCCTTCGTACTAGCTGAGGCAAAAATTGAAACGGCAACCCCCCTCCCATGCCAATTTTTTGACCTTACCCCTTCCCTCCAGCCAGAGGTGTAACTTGACCTGCTCACACTTTCTATAATACCGGTGTCTTCTTCTGCTGCTCAAGGGCATTTGGGCCCCTCAGGCGTCAGGGCCCTGTAGCGACTGCTACCTCTGCATGCCCCATAGCTACGCCCCTTGTGCCGGTGACAGGTGAGTCTTTTTTTTTAACCCCGGCAGCCTGCCAGGCCACATAAAAAGGGTCTGAGAGAATCCCTTTAACTCTTTCATATGTGTTTCAGTCTGATAATCCAGACGGTCTGGTAATCCGGCATCTTTCATGTCTTGGTAAAGTGATTTTCCTCTTAGATATGTACCTGTAGTTTACCCGTGGAATGTTCCTACTTCTCGCTGCACTAGTTTACAGTGTGCAGAAAATAATCCCCCCCTCCCATGGAACTCAATGGGAATGACTCTGTGGGAGCCGTTGGATTCATGTTCCAAAGAACCACAGACCTTGGAAAGAAAAATCGCTCAGAAAGCTGTTGTATTTTCCTCTGCTGCCTACTACATTTATGGAAAAATATTTTGCCTTTGCCCAAGTGTCACTCCGAACTGCTAAGAGTGGCATGTCTCCCAAATCTTCCAGCCAAGCTCCCGCTACATGGTCTGCTCTAGTATTAGCGCTCCCATCATCAGCCTGCTTAGGTGCTGCTGATCTCTGCCTCCCTTTACATGTTTTCCGCAGTCGAAAAAAAACGTTAAAGGGAATCTATCAGAAGTTTTAACAATGCTAAACTGCTGACTGCACTAGGCACAGGCTCGGGAGAGCAGGGCAAACATCCTTTTGTCGAGCGTTCATTATCAGGAGTGGTGAAAACATTAAATTTTATCCTGTCGTATTCTGATTTTCCAAGTGTCCTGGAGGTGGAGCTTCACTGTGAAGTGCTATCTGCTACAAAGCCTCTCCCCTGTGCTCTGAGGGACAGCTTTAATATCCAACCAGAAGACCAATACAGCTATTGGAGGAGACAACCCGGAACTGGGATGAGTGACATCATCGTACCAGGTGCAGTGACATCACTGTTCATCTCTGCAGTAATCTGCTCTACTTTATAGCTTCAGCCATGGTCCACCACTAGGCCTCATTGTCGGCCTGATGACTGTCCACATAGATCCAGAACCTATCATGGTGACCTCCTTAACACATGGAAATTCTGAAAGATCGACTCTTCTGGGAAGATTAGGTGAAATGAGATCCAGGAGATTAGAGGCTGTCATATGAAGAAGAGACCTGGTCTGAATCTCGACTTCAGCGTCATGTGAGCGTGCATAGTTCCATCTCCAGGGAATAGACGGCCGCACGAGGATGAGTCTGCTGCAGGAAGATACCTGCCGGGTCTTGTCTGCCAGTGTTGGACTCATGAATGAATACACAACAACCCAATCAATCAAGCAGTGTTTGCTTTCGCCCCGGGTTTAGGTGAGGTCTGGTATGAAATGACCATACCTGTCAAGTATGCAGCATTTATAGCCAAGAAAATGTCTGAGGGTGAGAAAATACACTGCGGGCTTGTGGAGGCTGGTGGTAGGCTGACTGCAGCTTTCTTCATCCCAAGAGCAAAAGTCAGGCTCCTACCAGGCTTGTGGACCTACACAAGCTTACCGTTTAGATGACTCCTATGTGTGTTGGCAGGAGAGCCGCATTATTACAGAGCATCATGTAGCCATCGTGCCACTCCAGCAGAAAGTTAAGGTGGCCATCTATCTTCAATAGCAGCCAACAGCTGTTTTGGCCCAAACCCATGATGTGTTCATCGTGTATGACTTCTCTAGCAGTTACTTATCTCTTCTCAAAAAAAAAGTATTGGGCATGTAAAATTCAACATGCCCCATCTTTCTTTCCAGTGACATCATCTGTTGGGGGAGAGTCAGAACACCCCTATAAACATAAGATCGTCGAGGAGCCCTGCCAAAATTGGCAACTTTAGCTAACTCTACTCGAATGAGTTTGGACACCTTTAAAGTCAATTTTAGCATATGTTACTGCTGCAGCAGCATTATGCATAAAGCAATCTCTAGTTTCTTCACACACCACTGTTTTCCTTGAGTTTTTCCCTTAGTTACAGCTGTTTAAACATGTACAATATGAGGACCTTCTCAAGATGGCTTCTCTGCCAGATCTCTGAGGCCAAAACTGCTTTCCCTCACTTCCCATACACACTTGCTGTAGCCAGCAGCTCCCTGCCAGCCAATCAGATTGGATTACTGAGAGACACGCCCCCTCACTCTGAAGCCTAATGCAGGCATGCAGTGTGAAGGACCGCCCCTCTGTCTTCTGTTTATACTGAAAGGAAGACAGACAAGCCCTAACAACTGTCTTTTAAGGGAGCAGCAGAAATGGACAGAGGACATTAATGAAAGCTGTTATTATAAGGTAATTACAGATCTTTTGACAATCATTGACAGACTAACTCAGGTATACATGGCTATCTCTAACAAACTAGCAAATAAAACTAAATATGACCATTAAACTTTAAGATCGACCACCAAGAAGGCAGTCAGTGTGAATTAGTAGTCTTCTAATTTATCACTGATGGTGGGGACTACATGTGCCCCCATGCCTTGTCCTGCTTGAGGAAATCAACAATGGTTCTTCAAACTCTCGTTGACCTCAGCTTCTGGTAAGTGGCGGACCTACCAGAAAGAGTTTTCTGATGGTATAAATACCGTACATGGACCCAGATGAGGTTCTGGTTGGATAAAGTAACTAACCTATCAATAGGAGTTGGGGTAGAAAAGTGAGAACCCCTCTTATTTTAGACCTCATGTGGTTGAGAAACTGAGTGACAAACCTATGAAGTTCAAGTTATAGGGCATCTAGACTCATCAACATTCGAGAAGCCACTAAAGCTGGCCATATACTTGTCTTGTCCACAGCTACTATTCCCGACTCCACCATGGGTAGAGCGGATGGAGTCCAAGCCGGATAGGTCTGGGACAAAGAATCCAGCATATTGAAATCTAGTATGACCAATTATTATATCCCCCATCAGGGAAGGGTCCGAACACCTCTATAAACATTAGGTAGTCAACCAATCTCACCAAAATTGTCTGGTTCTGCCAACATTTGTGCAATATGCATGTCCAGCTTAAGGTTGCACCTGGGGTTGGCTACATTTCCATTCTCACATAGGTTGTCCATTAGCCTTAGAAGTATTCCAATCAAAACAAGTGACCAATTCAATGGATAGGTAATAACAGCTAAATAGGTGGAGGTCTGACTGCTGGGACCCCAACGATCACAAAAACAGGGGTCCTGTATCATCTTTTGAATCAAGCACTGGTCAAATATGCGCACCACCAGTCCATACAAGGAGGATAACTGTTCAAGGCATAATGTGTGGAGGGGTCTTCTCATGATCGGTGGGAGCCCATCAGTCGGAACCCCCATCCAGTGGATTGGGAATAACTAGTTGTGACCAGAATAGCTCTTTAAGTACAACACTACTGGCATACAAATCAGTGGTATAGCTATTTTTGGCTCATTGGGTGCCTACATGCCAATTTTCCTTGGTTAGGGAATTTTGATTCAGGACCAGGGCAGAATGGAACCTTGCCCCAGTGGTGGAAGGTGAACAGGGAGACCAACCCAAGGGTCACTTTTCTTATTGAGGGTATGCAGAGCAGCCAGAAGAAAAAGGTAATAACTAATTTTATTATGATGGTGTTGATCTCCTGCAGACCTCATCAACATCCTTTCCCTTTCATCAAGGGAAGGCTGACACCATCATCTCTGATTTCCAAATCTGGAGACTAAAAAAGACAGCGAGGAACCACTGGTGAAAAGAATGCAGACAAAAAAAAAAAAGACGTAAAACTAGCTGCAAAGACTACGACAATAATGTCTGGAGGACCTAGCATATGGCACGTCTGATAAACTATTGGATTTCACCTCCGTAAAGTTGGAAATTATATGTTGGTGGAGGAAAAAGGGCCAAGTTTATTAATGCAGTGAAATAGAAGCTCTGCTTGTGCCCAAACGCGAATCATTCAACACCAGATGTTGACGTTACCATCCAGATTGAAGGTGATGATAGCTGTCGCTTCCGATCTGCTGCAAATTCATCCTTCTGCTGCAACTGATAGGTGTTTATGTGACCTGTCTGAAACTGATCAAGGCAGGAGATGGCATCAAGATGGCCTCCTTTGATTGTTACCCTCACTTTGTCCAGATTCTTCACCCCCAAAACTTAAAGTTAGACCAATAAAATTATCATAGTCCATTTCATCAGAGACAACTCCTTTCCAAAAGAGCCACCCGTGGCAAACGGGGAGGTGGTCAACCAGGCATTTGCCCTGCAGTGGCCACCGATGGGGATATGTAGTACTACATGACGACCATGTAATACAAGGGGAGGCTCGAGTCCACTAGAATACAGGATCTCATACAGGCTTTCATTGGTAGAGGAGGGGCCCCGAGTCCGACCCCCTCTATGATATCTATATACCATAACAGAGCATATAGACATGGGTTCTCCTCAGACCCTTTAACATGATACCATTATTAGAATCTGTTGCATTTGACCGAAAAAGCCTGTGTCAGCATTGCTCTGACAGTATGCAGGCCTCCATGAACAGCACCTGTATTCTGCTGATAGTACCTGCGGGCCTCTCCCATAGTACCGCTATATAATAATGGGATGCCTAGCATTATTTGTACTCCAGATTATTCAGATGCTTTTGTCGGGGGGGCAATGGAAAGTGGTAACTTCTTATAGTACGATGATTTGGATCATTTCTAATCCAGATAATTCTGATGTTTTTGTTCAGGGGGTTGAATACTTTTTGCAAAGTTTTCCTGTAGACCTATCCCACAGTAACTTTATATAGCAGGATGCCTTGTGTCATTTGGCAGATGAATCAGATGTTTTTGAATACTTTTTCAAATAATTGGATATTCCTGGTTTGTCCAGGCCTCTTAGAACACATTATTTAACAGGTACCGAACATCTTCATGTCGGCAGCAGGACTGGTCTGTCCTGTGACCTTACAACACTGATATATTGTGCTCTTAAGCTTCATCCCATAGGCTTGTCCAGCAATCCTCTTAGACTTGTTTGCACCCAATTATAAATTTATAGATCTTGTCCCACCAGTCATGTATTTACACATGTCCACATGGCTCAACTGCCCACTCATTTCGCCCCATCATGTCTAATTTTGCATGACAGAAAGGGCCTTAATATTCTTTTTGATATATATATATCGAACCCCTTGCATTGGCAATTAGACAAGACCTTAATTTGGAAGGGTTTGGAGTGGCAGGAACCGAAGACCGTATTTCTTTATACGCAGACGACGTTATAATTTTTCTGAATCAAACTAATACATCACTCCCTCAAGCAGTTAAAATTATAGAAAGCTTTGGGCAGGTGTCCGGTATGAAAGTTAACTGGCAAAAGACCCATATAATGCCCTTGGATGTGTTTCAACTTGATAGGTCAAAGGTCCCTTGTAGCCTAAAAGTAGTAGCTTCTATTGATTACTTAGGAGTAACTGTTACCCCAACAATAAATGACTTTATAGAGAGGAATTTAACCCCGTTAATATCAAAGTCAAAGGGGAAGATTAACACATGGCTTAAACTGAATCTCTCCAAGGCAGATAGAATATCATTGATAAAGATGGTTCTTCTCCCTCAATACTTATATGTTCTTAACAACTCCCCTGTGTGGATTAATGATATTTTTTTTAAGAAAATAGAAAGGTTACTAAATGAGCTGATCTGGGGAAGAAAGAGGGTGCGGCTGAAGCTCGATTTTCTTTACAAGGCTGTGGATAGGGGAGGGCTTGGTCTCCCTTTCTTTAAAGGATATTTTATAGCTGGTATTTTGACCCTACTTAGTAGATGGGAGTCCAGTCCTCTCTGTTCCCTCCTGGTTTCAAAGTCGGGCTTCGACAACATTTTTTCCTTGTTGGAATCAGATATATTAAGCTATAATCATCACGACTTTACCACTACTACAAACATGTTTCACAAAGCGTGGATTACCACTAAAACCTGGGTAGGTGTAAAAGGTTCTTTGAAATTCACCCCTTTTTGGCACAACCCCTCCCTTCCAGGATTAAACTCGTTGAGGGGTGATAATTTTTGGAAATATATCAACATCAAATATCTGGATGAAGTGGTTCTTGATGGAGATGTAGCCCCCCTCAACAGCTTGACCAGGAAATGGGAGAACTTTAATTGGTTTAGGTTTTTTCAGCTTCGGGATGTACTTTATTCCACTAACAATTTTTTATTATTGAATATAGATTCACTTTCAATTTTGAACACCTTAGTAGAAAAAAAGAATGTTAATTTAAAAATGGGTGTTCTTTATAAGAGTATAGTACACAGACATTTGTTTGGACAGCTATCCCCTGGGCAAAGGGTTTGGGAAAGGGAATGCGCTGATATTAGCACTAATGGTTGGGATAATATCTATAAGAATATGGAACACGTATCTAGGAATTATAAGCACTATTTAGTTCAATTTCATATACTTCACAGGTTATATGTTACTCCTTATTGGTTGAAGAAATGTAGAGGAACTGACGTTCCAAAATGCCCCAGATGTGAGGAAGTAGAAGCCGATTTTTCTCATATGATCTGGTTATGTCCCTCCCTGGAGTTCTATTGGAGGGGCATTGCTGATTTTGTTGGGGATAGGTTGGGGGTACAGGTGCCTCTACAGGTGGAGATATGGGTGTTGGGGGACTTTACAAGTGTTAATCTAAGTTGGCCCCAAAGGGTAGGACTTGCAAGAGTTGCCTTTCTGGCAAGACTCCTCATAGCGAGGAAATGGTTCTCTAAAACTCCTCCAAACTGCTTTAACTGGTTTCAACTGGTACAAAAGGTTAGTGGTTATGAAAATTTTTTATCAAAACAAAATGACAATCGATAATTGGGCTAGGATATGGGCAGTATGGGAGATAGGACCTTCTTCCTAGCCAAGGGTTGGGGGAGTGAATCGCCGCAGGGTAAAGGGAGGTGTATTGGGGAGAGGGTGGGTATTAGAGTGGATTTGTAAAAGTATGGATTGCTTTTATATTTTTGTAAAATGTAAAACTTAATAAAGGATTTAAAAAAAAAAAAAAAAAAAAAAAAAAAAAACAGAAAGGGCCTTAATGTGTATTTCAGTCATTTTTGGAAATGCCCTAAGGACATCGTCAAAATGGCCGATCTCAATACTAGGGGACTTTCTGAAAGGCTCAGCTTCTCTCCTCCAACATCTATCATGTCCATGCACATTAGGTTCTTGACTGCTTCCACTAAAAACGTGGGATTGGCTGACAATAATCCAATATATATAAAGATCTTAAGACCCAAAGATCCAGTAGAAGACATCTCAATTGGAAACCAATGTTTTCCATTAGGATCAGTGTGACGGACTCTTCGCTCCCCGATATCCTCTGTCAAGGGAGAGTTGGGAGTTCTTCATGATCATTAGATTCTTGGCCACTTCCACCAAAATTGTGGGTTTGGCTGACAATAGTCTAATATACATGAGGACCTAAAGACCCAAAGGTCTAGTAGAAGACATCTCAATTGGAAATCTGGGGTCTTGGTTGATATATAATTAACCTATTAGAACATATACCTGCAACAAAAGTGGATGCCCACAGATGGACGGTGGTCTATCATAATTGTTTCTACTGGTGGATCCAAGGTAATCTAGACCAAGAAGATCCAAGTGCTAGGGCCCCAAAGGTCCATAACAGGCAGATCAAATTTTACCATTCTCCACATTGCAAAGTGACCGCTCTGTTATATGAACCCCTTTAATACAGTGAGAGCGTTCCTCACTCCAGCGATGCTAGTTTCAGCTGTTTTCTCTGGACGGTAACTTTTAACTCGGAGAATGTTTGAGAAAGCCACAGAGCTAATGGGAACCAGGCAGATAAAATGAAGTTTAAAGCAGGAATTCCTAGGCGAAGGCTTCCAGCGTGTGAGGTCTGGGTGAGTCACGAACTGCCACAGATAGCATTGGTAAGAAAAGCTTCAGACTGCAAGACTTGGCATAGGAAAATTGAGTCCAGGTTTCAGCCTTTTCCTGGGGTAATCAGCCAGTAAGACCATCGAAACGCAAATACAATCACTCCAAGGCAACAATTTTTTTTTCTCTTCCATGTGTTAACCCTTCCATGCCAGGAATGTTTTTAGATTTAATTTTCGCAGCGAAGGGGTGTACTACCGTAGGATCTGTGTGTTACGTAACAGGGCCCCAGGCGTCTATAGCGCGGTATCAATCACCACATTATTATTAGACATGGAAGCGCTGCCAATAATACCCTATTTTAATATTTCAAGCGCCTCGTAGATTGAGATTACTGAAAGATTGCTTATTTGCTGCATGGCATGTATAGCTTGTTGTGCTACCACCAACTGAGATGGATATAAACTTCTCATTACATGAAGAAAATGTAGAACAGAAATACACCGGATAAAAATTCAAACTTTTCCCCACTTCTGCCTGGTCCTGTGAAAACATGGTGGAATTCTAGATTTCATTACCTCAACTGTGAGTATTTCCATTCAACCCAATCCAGCTACATAGGACTAAAGATCTCCAAAAAGTTCAGGCTGCCATTTTGAATACGGTAGGATCGACCCGACCATCCATTGGCTTCTTCTGGATGATGAGCTTTGGTTATTGGGTCATTAAGTTTTCCATAACCTGGGCAAAGAGTAAATTTTCTGGCCATGTCCTGTATCTAAATATCCTGTCCCAGGCATAGAGACTCGTTAAAAGGGACTCGGTAAAAGCATAGCTGGGAGCTCATTAGGGATGTTTAAAGGGCTTGGTTGCATTGTCCAAAAGTGGACATCTGTGTAACATGTGTTCTGCTGAGGTTCTCTGCTCTATTCCTCTCTTCATGATACTCCTCACAGCATAAAGCTGCCAAAATCACTATATTATTGGTGGAACCCTTCTAGTTTCTCTGATTCCAAGAATAAAGGATCTAAGGTCCCTTCGGGTATGGCCACGTGGTCAATTTTCTGCATGCAGTTTGTAAAGCCGACATCAGAAGTGGATCATAAAAGGAGAGAAAGTATACAGGGTAGATACAATGTCCCATCTTTTTGGATTCATTCCTGGTTTTGGCTTCTAAAACTGCTTTAGGAAACCTGACTGTGTGGCCATACCCTTAGGCTCCTTTTCGATGCCTTTCCATTTCTGGCCCAGTGCTGACTCGATAGCAGTATGGCAACATGCCTATTAAAGTGAAAGGAGATTTCATGCAGTTTCTACCTAGTAGCGTTGTGTAGGTGAACATCTGCCATGATTCATTCTCCGAGTCGATGAGGTTCCATTGGTTAGACCCAGGGCCGGACTGGCCTACCGGGATACCGGGAAAATTCCCGGTAGGCCGGTAGCCCTGACTGCCGCACGGCCGGCCGGCGGCCGCAGGCACACTGGGCTCCAGTGGCGACGGAGATGAGCGCTTGCATTGCGCTCATCTCTATGCGGAGCAGCAGCAGAGGAGGGAGAGGCGTGACCTCTCCCTGTTCCTCTGATAGGCTGCCAGCACTAGGCTGACAGCCTATCAGAGGCCGGCTCCGGCGGCGCGATGACAGAGGCCTGCATCGCATCGCTGGAGGTAAGTATAAGTTTTTTTTTTTTTCTTGGGGCTACTGGCAGCACTAAAGGGGGCTACTGGCAGCACTAAAGGGGGCTATTGGCAGCACTAAAGGGGGCTACTGGCAGCACTAAAGGGGGCTACTGGCAGCACTAAAGGGGCTACTGGCAGCACTAAAGGGGGCTACTGGCAGCACTAAAGGGGCCACTGGCAGCACTAAAGGGGCCACTGGCAGCACTAAAGGGGGCTACTGGCAGCACTAAAGGGGCCACTGGCAGCACTAAAGGGGCTACTGGCAGATAAAGGGGCTACTGGCAGATAAAAGGGCTACTGGCAGATAAAGGGGCTACTGCCACTTAAAGGGGCCACTGCCACTTAAAGGGGCCACTGCCACTTAAAGGGGGCTACTGGCACCAAACGGGGGCTACTGGCACATAAAGGGCGCTACTGGCACTAAAGGGGGCCACTGGCACTAAAGGGGCTACTGGCACATAAAGGGGCTACTGGCACATAAAGGGAGCTACTGGCACATAAAGGGGCTACTGGCACATAAAGGGGCTACTGGCACTAAAGGGGGCTACTGGCACTAAAGGGGGCTACTGGCACTAAAGGGGGCTACTGGCACATAAAGGGGGCTACTGGCACATAAAGGGGCTACTGGCACTAAAGGGGGCTACTGGCACATAAAGGGGGCTACTGGCACATAAAGGACGGCCACTGGCACTATAAGGGACGGCTACTGGCACATAAAGGGGACGGCTACTGGCACATAAAGGGACGGCTACTGGCACATAAAGGGACGGCTACTGGCACATAAAGGGACGGCTACTGGCACATAAAGGGACGGCTACTGGCACATACAAAGGGACGGCTACTGGCACATAAAGGACGGCTACTGGCACATAAAGGGACGGCTACTGGCACATAAAGGGGACTGCTACTGGCACATAAAGGGACGGCTACTGGCACATAAAGGGGGCTACTGGCACATAAAGGGGACGGCTACTGGCACATAAAGGACGGCCACTGGCACATAAAGGGACGACTACTGGCACATAAAGGACGGCTACTGGCACACAAAGGACGGCTACTGGCACATAAAGGGACGGCTACTGGCACATAAAGGGACTGGCTACTGGCACATAAAGGGACGGCTACTGGCACATAAAGGGACGGCTACTGGCACATAAAGGGGACGGCTACTGGCACATAAAGGGACGGCTACTGGCACATAAAGGGACGGCTACTGGCACATAAAGGAGGCTACTGGCACATAAAGGGGGCTACTGGCACACAAAGGGGCTACTGGCACATAAAGGAGGCCACTGGCACATAAAGGGACGGCTACTGGCACATAAAGGGGCTACTGGCACACAAAGGGGGCTACTGGCACTAAAGGGGACGGCTACTGGCACATAAAGGGACGGCTACTGGCACATAAAGGGGGCTACTGGCACATAAAGGGACGGCTACTGGCACATAAAGGACGGCTACTGGCACATAAAGGACGGCTACTGGCACATAAAGGGGACTGCTACTGGCACATAAAGGACGGCTACTGGCACATAAGGGCTACTGGCACTAAAGGACGGCTACTGGCACATAAAGGGACGGCTACTGGCACATAAAGGGGACTGCTACTGGCACATAAAGGGGACGGCTACTGGCACATAAAGGACGGCTACTGGCACATAAAGGGGACGGCTACTGGCACATAAAGGGGACTGGCTACTGGCACATAAAAGGGACGGCTACTGGCACATAAAGGGCCGCTACTGGCACATAAAGGGGACGGCTACTGGCACATAAAGGGACGGCTACTGGCACATAAAGGGACGGCTACTGGCACATAAAGGGACGGCTACTGGCACCTAAAGGGACGGCTACTGGCACTAAAGGGGACGGCTACTGGCACATAAAGGGGACGGCTACTGGCACATAAAGGGACGGCTACTGGCACATAAAGGGCGGCTACTGGCACATAAAGGGACGGCTACTGGCACATAAAGGACGGCTACTGGCACATAAAGGGACGGCTACTGGCACATAAAGGGACGGCTACTGGCACATAAAGGGAGGCTACTGGCACTAAAGGGGACGCTACTGGCACATAAAGGGACGGCTATTATTTAACAGGTACCGAACATCTTCATGTCGGCAGCAGGACTGGTCTGTCCTATTGACCTTACAACAGTGTTATATTGTGCTCTTAAGCTTCATCCCATAGGCTTGTCCAGCAATCCTCTTAGACTTGTTTGCACCCAATTATAAATTTATAGATCTTGTCCCACCAGTCATGTATTTACACATGTCCACATGGCTCAACTGTCCACTCATTTCGCCCCATCATGTCTAATTTTGCACGACAGAAAAGGCCTCAATGTGTATTTCAGTCGTTTTTGGAAATGTGGTCATCATTCACAGCCAATGCCCTAAGGACATCGTCAAAATGGCCAATCTCAATACTAGGGGACCTTCTAATAGGCCCAGGTTCTCTCCCCCAACAGCTATCATGTCCATGCACATTTGGTTCTTGACTGCTTCCACTAAAAACATGGGATCGGCTGACAATAATGTAATATATATAAAGATCTTAAGACCCAAAGATCTAGTAGAAGACATCTCAATTGGAAACCAATGTTTTCCATTAGGATCAGTGTGCCGGACCCTTCGCTCCCCGATATCATCTGTCAAGGGAGAGTTGGGAGTTCTTCATGATCATTAGATTCTTGGCCGCTTCCACCAAAAATGTGGGTTTGGCTGACAATAGTCTAATATACATGATGACCTAAAGACCCAAAGGTCTAGTAGAAGACATCTCAATTGGAAATCTGGGGTCTTGGTTGATATATAATTAACCTATTAGAACATATACCTCCAACAAAAGTGGATGCCCACAGATGGACGGTGGTCTATCATAATTGTTTCTACTGGTGGATCCAAGGTAATCTAGACCAAGAAGATCCAAGTGCTAGGGCCCCAAAGGTCCATAACAGGCAGATCAAATTTTACCATTCTCCACATTGCAAAGTGACCGCTCTGTTATATGAACCCCTTTAATACAGTGAGAGCGTTCCTCACTCCAGCGATGCTAGTTTCAGCTGTTTTCTCTTGGACGGTAACTTTTAACTCGGAGAATGTTTGAGAAAGCCACAGAGCTAATGGGAACCAGGCAGATAAAATGAAGTTTAAAGCAGGAATTCCTAGGCGAAGGCATTCAGCGTGTGAGGTCTGGGTGAGTCACGAACTGCCACAGATAGCATTGGTAAGAAAAGCTTCAGACTGCAAGACTTGGCATAGGAAAATTGAGTCCAGGTTTCAGCCTTTTCCTGAGGTAATCAGCCAGTAAGACCATCGAAACGCAAATACAATCACTCCAAGGCAACAATTTTTTTTTCTCTTCCATGTGTTAACCCTTCCATGCCAGGAATGTTTTTAGATTTAATTTTCGCAGCGAAGGGGTGTACTACCGTAGGATCTGTGTGTTACGTAACAGGGCCCCAGGCGTCTATAGCGCGGTATCAATCACCACATTATTATTAGACATGGAAGCGCTGCCAATAATACCCTATTTTAATATTTCAAGCGCCTCGTAGATTGAGATTACTGAAAGATTGCTTATTTGCTGCATGGCATGTATAGCTTGTTGTGCTACCACCAACTGAGATGGATATAAACTTCTCATTACATGAAGAAAATGTAGAACAGAAATACACCGGATAAAAATTCAGACTAAAATTGGGGTTGCATCTGTGAAAAAAAAGAGTTGATTGTAATTTTTGTATCGAGAATTTTTTTTCCCACTTTTGCCTGGTCCTGTGAAAACATGGTGGAATTCTAGATTTCATTACCTCAACTGTGAGTATTTCCATTCAACCCAATCCAGCTATATAGGACTAAAGATCTCCAAAAAGTTCAGGCTGCCATTTTGAATACGGTAGGATCGACCCGACACATCCATTGGCTTCTTCTGGATGATGAGCTTTGGTTATTGGGTCCTTAAGTTTTCCATAACCTGGGCAAAGAGTAAATTTTCTGGCCATGTCCTGTATCTAAATATCCTGTCCCAGGCATAGAGACTCGTTAAAAGGGACTCGGTAAAAGCATAGCTGGGAGCTCATTAGGGATGTTTAAAGGGCTTGGTTGCATTGTCCAAAAGTGGACATCTGTGTAACATGTGTTCTGCTGAGGTTCTCTGCTCTATTCCTCTCTTCATGATACTCCTCACAGCATAAAGCTGCCAAAATCACTATATTATTGGTGGAACCCTTCTAGTTTCTCTGATTCCAAGAATAAAGGCTCTACGGTCCCTTCGGGTATGGCCACGTGGTCAGTTTTCTGCGTGCAGTTTGTAAAGCCGACATCAGAAGTGGATCATAAAAGGAGAGAAAGTATACAGGGTAGATACAACGTCCCATCTTTTTGGATTCATTCCTGGTTTTGGCTTCTAAAACTGCTTTAGGAAACCTGACTGTGTGGCCATACCCTTAGGCTCCTTTTCGATGCCTTTCCATTTCTGGCCCAGTGCTGACTCGATAGCAGTATGGCAACATGCCTATTAAAGTGAAAGGAGATTTCATGCAGTTTCTACCTAGTAGCGTTGTGTAGGTGAACATCTGCCATGATTCAGTCTCCGAGTCGATGAGGTTCCATTGGTTAGACCACCGCTGGTCAGACATGTCTAGTGTCATAACAATACCCTTCCATTTTGTAATCTCCCACAACAAATTCTCTTCAACCCTACCATTGGTTTTCTCATTAAAATTGCGCCTCTCATGGGTGGGATATATTAGGGGAACAATCAGTTCTTGAAGTTGATGTGTTGAAAGCAGGAGAAATGAGCACGAGTAGGGATCTGATTGACTATTGAGGGAGACAACTTCATCGGAACATCTCCACCATGAGCGGTGGGATTTTTCTGGCATGGAGTGGCTAGTGCCTACTGAAAGTGGATGGCTTGCTGTGTACGCGTCACTTACCTGGCGAGGTGATGGCACCAGGTGTACTATGGGAAGAAGACGGCCTGGTCTGATGAATCATCTTTACATCATGTGGGCAGCTGGGTGCATGTGTGTCACATGAGGTGGCAAAAAGTTCCCTTGGAGGCAGTGTGATTCTCTGGGCAATGTTCTGCCGGAAACCTTAGATCCTGGCATCATTTGATGTGACACGTATCACCTACCTGTACGGTGGCACAGTGGTTTAGGCTAGTGCCTTGCACCGCTGGGGTCCTAGGTTCACATCTGACAATGGACAACATCTCCATGGAGTTTGTATGTTCTCTCCATGTTTGTGTGGGTTTCCTCCAGTTTCCTTCTACCCTACAGACTTGATGCTAATGTCTGAAAAGCACTGCGGACAGGGGCGTAGCTAAAGGCTCATGGGCCCTGGTGCAAGAGTTCAGTTGGGCCCCCCTTCCCTCAGTGCTTTGTGTGTCTTCTTATGCAGCACAAGTGTCTTTGGGCTCCTTCTGGCTCCTGTGCCCGGTAGGGACTACTACCTTTGCACCCCCTATAGATATGCCCCTGACTGCGGAATATACAAGTGCATAAAATGAATGAATCATGGCATTGGGACCCCCTAATCTCAGTGCCCTCTCTCAGCAGGATAATGCCCTGAACACTGCAAAACCCATCCAGGAATGAGGAACATGACAAAGAGACCAAGATGGTGACTTGTCTCCAAATTCCCAGATCTCAAGCCGATAGTCAACTGTGGAATGTGCTGGAAAGACAAGGCCGAACCTAGGAAATTACAGGATCTGCTGCCAGATACCACAAGACAAGTCAGTCCGTGTTTTGGTGACATGAAGGACCTACCACGCAGGTGGTTTTAAAAAGGTTGCAACGGATTTATTTTTTCTAAATCCCTGCTCCCGATCAGTAGGACCTATGAAGTGATAGAAACTTACCTGTTTCCCACAAATCAGCAGCTCCCGGTCTGTCTGCACTGTACGTCCGATCCCCGTCTGTCACCGCCCACACAGACCAGGTCACGTGTGCTGCTCTAGCCAATAATTGGCCTCAGCGGTAACGTGTCCCCAAGAGGCTTAGGGCCCAGATGTTTTTTTCTGCCATTTTGGACCTCCTACAGAGATGTCACCAGAAATACGCCATACCTGGAGCATGCTGTGTTTTATTAAAATACCCAAAACTTTAAAAACACATAAATGCAATAAAAAACACGCACCATGAAAAAACTTTGTCTGCAGTACATTTTATAATGCAGTGTAGACAGTAACCTTATATCTCGCTACAAAAAATACACCAAAGACAGAAAAATAAATTAACAAATACTGTGTGGAGAATTTATCATTTTTAGGCACCAACTAGAGCACAAAAATTGTAATTTTGTTGCAAGTGCCATTTTGCTCCAAAATGTTTAGCATTTTTACAACCCCCCCACCTAGCCACAATTACAAAAAATGGGTGGGGCATGGGCTGATGGAGGCAGGAACCTCACGGCCAAACTCATTTATCAAGGTGTGAACCAGAACATATTAGATCAGAAGCCTACACCAATCCCCCTAGCTGGTGTACCTTTATTTTTCTGGTGCACGGAACTCCCAATTGTGCTGCAGAATATAATCAGCTCCACACCTGGTTGTGTATAGTATTGCAGCCAATCATTCAGTGGAGGAGTGCTGCAATACCAGACACGACCTATAGACCGGGGTGGCGCTGTTTCTGTAAGTTGCTGTTTTAGGACGACTTCTAGGCAGAAAATTCTCTCCACCAATCAGACGTGTCATTCAGATGCCTCGGAAAGTTGGGTGATCACCACATTCATTGCCTAAAGCCGCCACGTGCCAGCTACGCTAACAATATCCAGCCGCCTGCAACTAAACAAAGGGCAGTAAGTGAAATGAAGTTTATTGAAGGCGGTTCAGACACTTCTGGCGATGGCTTCCGCTGCAGCGAAATCTTTAAATGGTAATAGAGAGGCAGAGAATTTCACCAGATAACTAAGACCATTGATCTCCGCTCCCCTGGGCCACACTGTCTCTGGAAGGGTTGCATGCATGGCTCGTGTCCAGATCGGCGCCCCTGCCAAAAAAAACGCTTAGCAAGTTAGCAGCCAACAAAAATGTAAGCGGGCCGCTCTGCATGTGGGAAAAAAACATAAAAAGAAGCGGCTTTTCAGCTTAATCCGACAAACGTCAGCATATGACACCAATATGAAAATGAAATAGCTGTAATTTTCAATCACATTTGAGTTCCCTGGGATTAGTGCCTGAAAAATAAAAGCTATTTAAGGCTCTAAAAAAAAAAAAAAAACTAAAAAAATTCCATGAACGGCACTTCAAAGCCGTCTGAAGGAAGGAGACACACACGACATACACTCATTACTGGCATATCATTGATTTCTTATAAACATCTGAACCCAGGCAGCTCCGAAAGATCGCGCTCCGTACGGCCCCAGGAATAGACCAGGAGGGATTCTTTTTATTTATTTATTTTTTTTGAATTTTGTAGCTAATTCAGTTTTGTTTTGTTTTTTGTTTTTGTTTTTTAAGCTTGCGCTTATTTTTTCCTTATAAGCTGGTTAAATACACCTAAGACTTCACAGGAGAAACATTCCATCTTCAGAAGGGCATTATCGTATCTGATGACGCTGTGAAGACGGCAAACTCTGGCCTGTCTGTAACGGGCCAGAACCGAGGGGGAAAGTGCTGGATCTCTCTGGAGAGGGTACAGGAGAGTGCGCCGAGAAGTGTATTCATGTCGGCCGGGGAGTCTGATGACATGCTCTTCTAGTAGAGGGACCAGCATTCGGGTTTCGTTTGGGTTTTATATGGGATTTTGCTTCTTTTTGAGTATACTAGGTCAATGTCTAAAAAAAAAAAAAAAAACTAAAAAAAAGTTTTCATTTCTAATTTAGACCCATTTGATTGACAATGAAGTAATTTGATGAAAATTATCCTCAGAGACCCCCCCCCCCCCCAAAAAAAAGGACAGCCCCTTTAAAATGACTCTGACCGCTGCTTGACAACCTGCATATTACCGTTTCCTGCTTCACCTCCACTTTTCTTGACTTTGCGGATTCATTCTCTACCTGCCAGTAAATCCGCGTCTATAGGCTTCACCAACAGAAACTACCAGCGCGACAGCTATCTCTCCTGATCTCACCATACACATGCACACTTGGCTTGGCTGAGCATGCATGTGTTGAGAACATTAGGATCAAGCATGCCGTTATTCAACATGCTTAATCTTCCCACCCCCCTCCCTGACATGAATGCGAGACACACACTTGGAGGATCGGGTGGTCCTGCTTAGATCAGAGGGTTCAGCTGACATGAATTTAATATATACAGCCACTCCTCGTCCTGACCACCTAATGACAATATTTGTATGTAGTAATCTCCTGAGCTCCCTCTAGTGGTGGCTGTATATATCTGTATGTAGTAATCTCCTGAGCTCCCTCTAGTGGTGGCTGTATATATCTGTATGTAGTTATCTCCTGAGCTCCCTCTAGTGGCCGCTGTATATATCTGTATGTAGTAATCTCCTGAGCTCCCTCTAGTGGGGACTGTGTATATCTGTATGTAGTAATCTCCTGAGCTCCCTCTAGTGGTGGCTGTATATATCTGTATGTAGTAATCTCCTGAGCTCCCTCTAGTGGTGTCTGTATATAGCTGTATGTAGTAATCTCCTGAGCTCCCTCTAGTGGTGTCTGTATATAGCTGTATGTAGTAATCTCCTGAGCTCCCTCTAGTGGTGGCTGTATATATCTGTATGTAGTAATCTCCTGAGCTCCCTCTAGTGGTGGCTGTATATATCTGTATGTAGTATTCTCCTGAGCTCCCTCTAGTGGTGGCTGTATATATCTGTATGTAGTAATCTCCTGAGCTCCCTCTAGTGGTGGCTGTATGTATCTGTATGCAGTAATCTCCTGAGCTCCCTCTAGTGGTGGCTGTATATATCTGTATGTAGTAATCTCCTGATCTCCCTCTAGTGGTGGCTGTATATATCTGTATGCAGTAATCTCCTGAGCTCCCTCTAGTGGTGGCTGTATATATCTGTATGCAGTAATCTCCTGAGTTCCCCCTAGTGGTGGTTGTATATATCTGTATATAGTAATCTCCTGAGCTCCCTCTAGTGGTGGCTGTATATATCTGTATATAGTAATCTCCTGAGCTCCCTCTAGTGGTGGCTGTATATATCTGTATGTAGTAATCTCCTGAGCTCCCTCTAGTGGTGGCTGTATATATCTGTATGTAGTAATCTCCTGAGCTCCCTCTAGTGGTGGCTGTGTATATCTGTATGCAGTAATCTCCTGAGCTCTCTCTAGCAGTGGCTGAATATATCTGTATGTAGTAATCTTCTGAGCTCCCTCTACTGGTGGCTGTATATATCTGTATGTAGTAATCTCCTGAGCTCCCTCTAGTGGTGGCTGTATATATCTGTATGTAGTAATCTTCTGAGCTCCCTCTAGTTGTGGTTGTATATATCTGTATGTAGTAATCTTCTGAGCTCCCTCTAGTGGTGGCTGTATATATCTGTATGTAGTAATCTCCTGAGCTCCCTCTAGTGGTGGCTGTATATATCTGTATGTAGTAATCTCCTGAGCTCCCTCTAGTGGTGGCTGTATAGATCTGGACAAAACAACCTTCAATGATTTCACTTTAACTGTTTGTGGTCTGATTAGCTAACCAATACAAGTCCTTCTGATACAGACCCCCCATCTTGGTACACAGCTGTCATCTTCAAGGGTTTTGGCTATGCAGCAGAGCAATCTACCTGTACATTAGAGTTCTTTGTAGTCAGACTTCCTCTTCCACCGTCCATTGATTTTCCCTGAGATTAACATATATCATTTATTATGCATAATGCAAGCTTCAAATCTTCTACGGCTATTAACAATCCGGACGTATGATATCATTTTTACTCGCGTGCCGTCGGACCTTATCTAAGAATCTGTAAAGTATTTGAATATGTATTAGCGCCCAGATTTACAGTGCATTTGTCAGGTACATGGCTAGTGAGAAAAACTATGAAAGTGACTTAATTAAGTAATGCGCTCCCGGAGCCATTAGCGCGGAGGGACAATGGGTTTCTATAAGCATATTGTACACCGGTGGATTGAACCATCCCATTCTAGTAAATCTCAGAAATGCACCTTTCCATTAAACTCGACAAAAGTGCGATTGATGAGTTAAACTATTAGTTGTTGAAGTGGAGAGCGAGGAACCGTCCATTCCCCTCCCTTACTAATTGAAATCATCTCAATTCATTTCCTCTTTGGCTGAATAGGGAGCTTGTTTTCAATAGCAGAGAAATCTTTGGGGATTCCATTGAAGTTACTTGGATCAGAATGGTACATCTTAATGGACATGAATTGTATCTATTTCCATCCATCAAGAGTTTTTTTTTTATCATTTTTTTACATTTTTTTTTTTTTTACTGAAATAACATCAACTAAGGGACCAGGGGTCCACCTAGACCTGGCAGACCTGTGCAAAACCAATGGAAAGTGGCCATGAATTTTACCAAATCATAAACATCAGACAACCTCATTGGGGCAGATTTAAGCCGACTAAATATTTAGAGGGGCGGTCTAAATAGTCTTCCAATATATCATAGTGATTCAAGCTGGCTGATAGAGTTGATGCATCATGTTAGGATTTGCACCCCTTTTGGCTGACTTATTTTACTCCAAAATTTTGGTGAAATTTTGGAGCTCACTGTTGCATCTTGAGCCACACCCCACCCCATTAAACCAGCCCCTTTCCTGCAAGCTACGCCCATTGTCTACAAAGGCACAAAAAAGTATATAATCAATGTAGTGAAAGGCATGTAGGCCGGCTTCTCAACATAGATTGAGCCCTAGCTTAGTACATCTCGCCAAAGGTTGCTACGTTCTTCTCTTTAAAGGCCAGTAAATACCAACAGTACTTTGTGTGTGGGCATCAAGGCTGATCTTAGTAGAGTTATAGCTAGGCCTCCTCCACCCAGGGCAAAGAGTTAGAAATTTTCTTTGATGACCCTGCCCTGTGTCTGAGAACCCTGAATAAGAAAGAGGAACTTGTTGCACATGCCCTGCCTGAACCTCCTTAGATACACCCCTTGTGCATGCTAGGGGCAAAGGGTGGGCTTTACTACTGTGAGGGGGCCCAATGTGGATATAACTACTATGAGGGGGCCCAATATGGGCATAACTACTGTGAGGGGGCCCAATGTGGGTATAACTACTATGGGGGGCACAATATGGGCATAACTACTGTGAAGGGGCCCAATATGGATATAACTACTATGAGAGGGGCACAATATGGGCATAACTAATGTGAGGGGGCCCAATGTGGATTTAACTACTGTGAGGAGGCACATATCTGACCATATCTGCTGTGTGGGTGCACGATGTGGACATAACTACTGAGAGGGGCCCCAATGTGGATATAACTACTATGAGGGGGCACAATATGGGCATAGTTACTGTGAGGGGGCCCAATGTGGATATAACTACTATGAGGGGGCACAATATGGGCACAACTACTGTGGGGGGGGCCCAATGTGGACATAACTACTATGAGGGAGCACAATGTGAGCATAACTACTGAGAGAGGCCTCAATGTGGATACAACCATATCAACATTGCTGGCCTGATCCTCGGACAATGGTACAGGGTCCAAAGATCAGATCCTGCAAGTTGCTGACAAAGTCTTCCAACCCTCCTTGTGAGGTTGTTTGGAGAAGACTAGTGACTTATTAGATTCTACGTCCTGAAGATCCCAGGACCGGTCTTCAAGAGATGAGATTTACTGGTCTTTATCTTTCACGTAGACCCGACATGGCTCCAAAGAAATGTCTACAATGCCTTGAAATAGTCATAGACTCTGTAGACCAAACCCATTGTCCAGTACTGATGGGTGGAAGATGGAATTTCAGAATGGTTGCCTAAGGCAATGGAGAAGCATCTTCCAAACCATGCCGTATGAATACTCCTGTCTTACACATCACATTTTTCATTGATTACAGGATGATATTGACAGCTCCAGAAGTTCTGATGACAAAAAAGTGACAAAAACCATCTTCTAAGAAAGTGAAAAGACAGTGAGAAAACTTGTCAACAACCGTTCAGTCTCCTAGCAACCGACGGTGAGAAAATGATCGGAGCACACCAGACAAGCTTGTTTTCTACTGATTACCACTAAGAAAGCAGGAACGGCATCTTAACACCTGCCTTAGGGCCCTTCTGCGCCTCTCTATCCATTTCTCTAGTGTCCCACACAACCTGGGCATAGGGCCAGTAAAGTAAGCCCGGTGAAAGAAAACAAGCCCATGAGAAAGGCGGAAGCTTCACGGATATTCCTGTAAATACTTTGTGTGCAACAACACTGTCAAAAACACAGGGCTCTGATGGATAACATGGATGGGCTTGGTGGTGGCCTTCATGCCATCATTGTTTGCCTAAGATCTTGAGATGAATGCTGCAATTCCGTGAAAGCACTGTAAGCAGAAGACTAAATGCATGGGGGCCCAGAAGAAAACTCAACATGGGTGCACTCTTGTTGGTTTACGTTGTCATAGCACTCTGAGCTCATACAGCAGGACAACTTTTCACATTACTTGAAGGACAGAGGAACGAGGTGATCCTTGGGGCTATGCCCCATTTATTATTGAGGGATCCGTGAGCACAGGTGTAGTTTTAAGCCTTTCGGCCCCTGTGCCAGGAACTGTCTACCAAGTTCTATTTATAAGATCAGTGTCTTCCCATGTGGTAGAAGAGCCTTGCTCAGGCGCCAGAGCCCATGTGTGACTGCTACCTCTGTCCCTGCTCAGAAGGAAAATAAACCAATTATTGTTGATGCACCCATGGGCAGAAGCATAACTTGAAGTTCTTGGGCCCCAATGTGAAATCTGTAACAGAACCATACCAACCATGAGCCATCTGTGTCTGCATATGTGGTGGAAGGGTCTTCCTCAGGCACCAGAACCCAAGTGTGATTGCTAACTCTGCACCCCCTATAGCTACTCCCCTGGCCATACAAAAAGGAAATCATTGACAATAGATTCAGCAATGGGCTGAGGCATAACTGGCCACTCTTGGGCCAGTCTTGTGGGACAGAGGAACAAGGTGAACCTTGGGACCATCAACCATTAATTATTAAAGCAGCCATGGACAGAGGTGTAACTTGAAGCTCTTGGGACCCAATGCAACATTTGTAAAAGGACCACCACAATCATGTACCATTTATATTATGGCAGTCTTCCTATGTGCTAGACGGGCCCCTTTCAGGCATCGGGGTCCATGTATGCTTGCTACATTTGGCCATCCTATAACTGCACCCCTGCCCACAGCGAATGGAGGACACCCATGGGCAGAAGAGTAACTTCAAGCTCTTGGGCCAGTCTTATCGGACAGAAGAACAAGGTGGTCCCTGGGACCATCCACCATTTATTATTACGGCACCAATGGACAGAATTGTAACTTGAAGTCCTTGGTTCCAAATGCAAAACTGGAACAGGACCAAGTGCCATTTATAGAATTGGTGCCTTCTCATGTGGTAGAAGGGACTTCCTCAGGCACCATGTCCCATGTTTGATCGCTACCATAGGGAAAGGAAGTCTTTTACCAATTATGAACAGGACAAAAGGGACTAAGTTGAGCTAGAAACCCCTCTAGATAGGCTACAGGGGTTGTCAACATATATTTGGCTTTGACAGTAGGTTGGATCTAATTCCTCAGATATGTGCAGTACTTTTCGCTATAAATCTGAAACACATCCAAATAAAATTGCTAAAAGGAGATTTATTAGTATAGCTTGAATTTAGGTGTTTGTGAAAATCGTACCAAATTTTTCAAAATGGCGGTTATCCACATCTCACTTGGCGTGTTAGGCACATTTGTCTTATTAATCATTTCATGGCAGAAAACCAATAATGTGGCTCACCTTTGATATAAATTTGCCAAATTTGAAGAATGACGTCTCGTCTCTGTGCACTAACTTTCCTCACCACATTTTGCTTAGTAAATTTCTCCCGATATTTCTACAGTAAATATGCCCCATTGTTCCATGGTGGTCAAAAAAATCCCAAAAAGTTTACCGTGCACTGTGCTCGGAGATTCGAGAGTCTCTCATATCACACTGAATATAAAGGTTTATTATCTGCAGATTCTCTTTCATCTGGTCCAGCTGTCTGCCTGAAGCTGATGGTCAATGACATCTTTCATGCCGTCCCCTATAGGCAACATGTCAAGAGGTGGAGTGGGAGCGTCTAAGAGAAGAGGTAGAGCTTTCCCAAAACCAGGGAGAGAATGGCCCATCTGACATTATGAACAGAGCCATACAATGAAGGTTATATTCATCCTCGAAGAGCCCATATGTCTTTGTATTTATACATGAAAGGACGCGGTGGTGTGAACGGCCATGAAGGATTGACCAGAATGTCCTCTGTTCTTCACAAGCTTGATGTACAGTTCAAAGCACCTATAGAGACACCGGACAGGGCACGCAACAAAGGCTCCCATGCTTGGCCGATGCTACATGAGAGACGACCGGAGGATGCTTTATATTACTTTATGCTCAATACTTTATCTCATGTTTTTGTTTTGTCTTTTTGTTTTTTGAAAATTTTTTTACTTTGCATTGTGCAATCCCAGATATTCTATACAAGGTGAAACTGCATGGGGGCTCCCATCGTAGGTGTAATCAATGAGCTAATCCCCTTAGAGCAGGGATGCCCAACCTGCGGTCCTCCAGCCGATGCCCTGCTGTAGACCGATAGCTGCAGACGGCCCAGGCATGCTGGGTGTTGTAGTTTTGCAACGGCTGGAGGGCCACAGGTTGGGCATCCCTGCCTTAGAGCTCCAAGATAAAAGAATTATGGCTGACTTCTTTCAGAAACTGAGTCATACTTGTTCTCGGGTGGTACCTGATATTGGTGGTCAGCTCCTTTACAGCTGTAATACCACACACAGCCTGTGGATAAGTGTGGCACTATTCTTGAAAGACGGCAGTCATGCTTTTCTTATCTTGGACAACCTGTTTAGCTCATTATTCAAGATTAGCAATTTCTCTGTAGTGTTGAATGACTAGTGTAGCGGAAGGGGTGGCGGTAGGGGTGGCGGTAGGGGTGGTGGTTGGGGTGGCGGTAGGGGTGGTGGTTAGGGTGGCGATAGGGGTGGCGGTTGGGGTGGCGGTAGGGGTGGTGGTTAGGGTGGCGATAGGGGTGGCGGTTGGGGTGGCGGTAGAGGTGGTGGGTGGACGTACAGTGGTAAGACTCTCCTCACCTAAGGGACAATAACAAAATGTAGACTTTTCTTGATGAAAGTGCAGTTGATCGCTGGACGCCCCTGCACCTGCCAATTGACATAATAAGGACATAGGCAACTACTACCATGGTTGGTTAAACCATTGAACATGTGATGCATTGGGGATGACCCCCCTACATGCCTCATCGGCGCCCCCCTAGTTATACCCTAGCTCACAACTTTTTGTTATCCCATGATTAATTAAAAAAATATGATAAAACCAGATGTGGGTCAATAACAAGTGTAAATCTTTACCTTATTTCTTTATAGGCTGTGCTGCTAGTTCTTGACTCACAATCACTGATGAAAATCCCTGATCAAACACTGAGCAAACATTGACTGTGTTCAGTGCGAGAAATACACTCCGTGTGTCAGAGGTATTTCCTGTCCTGAATGTAGCTCCTATGACAGTGATTTATAAGGGCTCGTTCACAAGAAAGTTTTTTGCGTTCCGTATACCGTCCGTATATGGAACCATTCATTTCAATGTGTCCGCTAAAAAAATGGAATGTACTCCGTATACATTCCGTTTTCGTATTTCTGTTTTTCTGTTCCGCTACATTTTGAGTCATGTCATATTATTGCCCGTAATTCACGTTCCGTGGCTCCATTCAAGTCAATGGTCACTGTAAAAAAAAACGGAATGCATACGGAATGCATCCGTATGTCTTCCGTATCCTTTATGTTTTTGTGGAAGCATCTATTGAAAATGTAATGCCCAGGCCAATTTTTCAATGTACTTACTGTTAAAATATTATTATATGCTTCGGTTTCCGTTTGCGATTCCGATGAAAAACGGAAACCAGGTAGAAACGAAATGGAAGCGGAACGGAAACGGGAATACTACTGAAACCAAAAATGGAGAAACGGATCCGTTAAAAACGGACCGCAAATCCATACGATCGTGTGAACGAGCCCTAATGCTGTGTGTTCCTGCCTGACCTTAACTCAATGATCTCTACTGACAGCATTCGAGGTCGGGCAGGAACACTGTCATAGGAGCAGGATGGGTAATACCTGGGACACACAGATTGTATTTCTCGCACTAAGGAGGTATAAGCCACACAATGCAAAATCCATAGCAGCCCCTGCCATTTATAGTATTATATAATAAAGGGGCTTTAGTGCCACCCTACTGGCATTAGCAGTCTGACCTGTGATATACCAAGAACGTCTAGCAGCTCGCCCAATAGAGATGTGACATTTATACACAACCGGCACTCGCTATAATAACTCCAGTTTGAACTTTTATAAAAACAGCTCAGACACAACCAGGAACGTCCTAATGTAATGAACTCATCTCCCGGTCTATACAATATTTCCCTTTCTGTCCCCTCTCTGTGTATCAGATCTGTGCTCGGATTTGCTCCATTCCTTCTTACGACAAAAGACAGAAACTTTTTTCAATTCTTTTTCTTTTTTTTGCACGTTGCAAGTAAACCACTGTACCTTCAGGCCGTCGTCTCCCACAATGCAACGCAAGCCTACTGGCAGTAGTTCAGCAAAATACTAAACATTTGGCTCGGTGACAGCAGAGCTGCCAAGAGTTGGCAACAAGAGGATCGCAGTGAAGCAGCAGGCTTCTAAAACCTTTCACATTTTTAATTAGATCTCCACACCCATGTCTTTCAGCTATCATAAATATACAGATGACACAGAGAGCATTATTTCGAGGGGAGGGGGAGACAAGAAAATGGAGCATAGTATCTGTTACTTTATTAAAATAATATTACCTAAAGCAAGAGCGACAGGAAATAGAGTTTAAGTTAAAAAAAAAAAAAAAGGAAAACACAAAAAGTCTCTCGTCAGTGCAAGTTTTTAGCAAAAAGAAAAAAAAAAAATATATGAATTCTTAGCTGAAATCACCAGGAGAGGGCATATTTGGCAGCTGTTTCGACATCTAATTTCCCAACTGTCTTATACGTTAAACCTTAAGTATTCTTAAGAGTAAATCTTTTTTCTATATATCATTTTTGCACTTGTTAAAACAATTTCTACGACTGACGCCCCCCCCCCCCCCCCCAATCGGGCTTCATCACAAAAGTCACCATTGTGTTCATATTCTTATTAAACAGGAGGCTGTAATCATCAAATAATATACCACTAGCACTTCCAGTGACTCAAATTTTTTGTCAGAGATGAATAATATGAGGATTTTTTTGGCTTGCGTTATTTTTTAAAAAATGACTTGTTTTTTGTGCGTTTTTAAGCCCTAAGTCTAGACTGTAAAAATGTGCTTCTTCGAAGTTTGCGATAGACGTAGAGGTTCTTTTCGGCTTACTGGCCTGGAGAATTAGGAATAACATTGAAACATTATATAATATTTATATATATATATTTTTTAGCAATTATTTATTTATTCATTTTATTTTGCTGGAAATTTATGGTCAAGAACCTTTGGCGACTACATTTGAATGTATTTTCTACATATCTGTTAGCATTAAGGGCTATGAAAACCATAGGGGGCCATTGTGTTTTTTTATGATTGCATTTTATTCGTTTTGGGCAAAAAAAAATCATTTTTTCAATTGGTCTTCATTAAAAATTTGCAGCAGTTTTTGTTCTACGGGGTTAAAGTTCAGCCAAGCTGCAAAGTATCTTTCTTTCCGTTTTAGGCCTCTTGCACACAAACGTTTTTATTTTTTATTTACGTTCCATATACGGACCGTATATGGAACCGTTCATTTCAATGGATCCGCAAAAAAAAACGAAAGGTACTCCGTATGCCTTCCGTTTCCATATTTTCATTTGTCTATTCCGTTCAAAGATAGAACATGTCCTATTATTGTCCGCATAACGGACAAGGATAGTGCTGTTCTATCAGGGACCAGCTGTTCCATTCCGCAAAAAGCAGAATGCACATGGACGTCATCCGTATTTTTTGCGGATCCTTTTTTTGCAGACCGCAAAATACTGAAAAAGCCATACAGTCGTGTGCAAGAGGCCTCAGGGCTCATGCACACGAACGTGTGCCGGCCTGGCCCATATTGCGGCCCGCAAGCAGCGGGTCCGCAATATGCTGGCACCCATTCAAGTTAATGAGTCCGCAATCTGGCAGGTCTGGTGAGGAACAGAGGCACGGAACCCCACACAATTACTACGGAGTGCTTCCGTGGGGGATTTTGTCCGTTCCTCCGCACTGCAAAAATGTAGTGCATGCACTACTTTTTTGTGGTGTGGATCGACCACGGACCCATTCAAGTTGAATGGGTTTGGATCCGTCTGGACATTGCCCGTGCACGGAACGGCCAATAAACGTCTGAACCTGTCAGAGCTGGAGGTGTAGCCCTTATCTCTGAATTCCTGACAGCTCATAAACACTCATTTAAGGGTACTTTCACACATCCGCGTTGGTGCGGATCCGTCTGTTTATTTGCACAGACGGATCCGCACCTCTAATGCAAACGTTTGTATCCGTTCAGAACGGATCCGTTTGCATTATCTTTAAAAAAAATTGTCGGGATCCGTTTTGAATTACATTGAAAGTCAATGGGGGACGGATCCGTTTTCAAATGCGCCATATTGTGTCATTGAAAACGGATCCGTCCCCATTGACTTACATTGTAATTCAAAACAGATCCGTTAGGCTCCGCCTCTTCAGGCGGATACCAAAATGCTGCATGCTGCGTTTTGGTGTCCGCCTCCAAAATGGAATAGAGGCGGAACGGAGCCGAACTGATGCATTCTGAACGGATCCTTATCCATCCAGAATGCATTGGGGCTGAACTGATCCGTTTTGGACCATTTGGGAGAGCCCTGAAACGGATCTCACAAACGGAATCCAAAACGCTAGTGTGAAAGTAGCCTTAAGCATATTGCGATCATTTAGCTATAATGAGTGCTTATGAGCTGTCAGGAGTTCAGAGATAAAGGCTATACATGGTGCCGCAACCTGACAGGTTCAGTGCGAAGCTGAAAGAGAGATAGGCCTCATGCACACGGCCATTGTTCGGGTCCGCATCCGAGCCGCATATTTCGCGGCTCGGTCGCGGACCCATTCACTTCAATGGGGCCGCAAAAGCCGCATCTGTTGCTCCGTTCCGTGCCCCCGCAAAAAAAATATAGCATGTCCTATTCTTGTCCGTTTTGCGGACAAGAATAGGCATTTCTATAATGGGCTGCGTTCCGTTACGGAACGCGGAGCAGCTTCAGTGTTTTGCGGATCCGCTGTTTGCGGACCACAAAACACCAACGGTCGTGTGCATGAGGCCATACTCTGCACTGAAACTTAACCCTGTAGGACGAAAACTGACGGAAATTTTTTATGAAGACCAATTAAAAAATGTTTTTTAAGCCCAAAATGAGTAAAATGCAATCCTTTCAAAAACATGCAGAGGCCACACCCACTCATGACAATCAGTGGCCGGATGATTTTTCCACAAAATTGTGCGGCCAATGACTGAAGCGGGTGGATGTGACTTGCTGCGTACAGCCAGCACAGGTTGGTCTCAACTGAAGGCTTTCTTCTCAGATCTTTTTTTTGGGCTTATAAAATAATGCCAGTAAGGGTACTTTCACACTAGCGGCATAGCTATCCGGCAGGCTGTTCCGGCGGGTGAAAAGCCTGCCGGATTCGCCATGCCGCAAGTACCCGTGCACTGCCATGCTGCCGCTCCGTCCCTATTGACTATAAGGCGCAGCACGGCAGTGCACGGCCGGAGATCGCCGGACTAAAAGTACTGCAGGTCCGACATTTTAGTCCGGCAATCTTTGCCGTGCTGCGCCGTAGCTCCGCCCCTGCCCTATTATAGTCAATGGGGATGGAGGGGTAGCACAACAGTGCACGGGTACTTGAGGCATGGCGGATCCGGCAGGCTGTTCACCCGCCGGCACAGCCTGCCGGATAGCTGTGCCGCTAGTGTGAAAGTACCCTAATTGTTATCATTTTTTAAAACATTTTTTGGGATGCCTTTTACTTTTTAAATCTATTTTTCCAGTCTATAGTGAAGACTATGGGAAAATACATGAAAAACTTCCATACCTAGAGTGAAAAAACACCACTAAAAGGGAGTTTGCTTAAGTGTTCGCAATTCCGTTATTGCTTTCCGTTATAACATGGTCATAATGGAAAAAAATGGAATTGTAAGATAAAATTCAAAACGGAAACCTTTAGAGGCGTTCTGTTTTGATCCGTCGTAATAGAGTGCTATGGGCAAACATAACGGATCCGTCTGGTTTCCGTTATTCAGGGCGGAAAAGACAGTCCTGTCGACAAGATTTTTTTTTCTGTCATACCATACATAACGCAATTCAACGGATCCGCTATTTGAACCCATAGAAATGTATTAGGATGGGTTCACTTTTGCATTCCACCCTTAAATTCCGTAATTTTTCGTTATAACTGTGTTATAACGGAACAGTATAACGGAATTAGGAACGCTGATGCGAACCCGCCCTAGCGCTAAACAAAGCTCCAAACTTTAAACAAACTACAAGTAAAATGCGTTCTTTGTTGTGCATTTCACATTTCCCTATTGACGTACAGGAAACATTTGTCCTGAGTCCCCAGAATAAAAACACACGGCATAACACACAGGGGGACATTTATTAATCTATTCATCTATTTTATACAGTATATTGATTGCAAACTTTGTCGCGTGCCATTTGTGCTGTAATATTTGCGACTTTTAATCGCTCACGCCACTTTTTCTGAGTGCATAATTTTCCAAGCTGAGATTTTTTTATTGTACTATTTTATTGTTTTTTAACCCTGATATTTGGGGTTCTATAACAATGGAAATTTATTTACAAAAAGGTCACATAGACCCACTAAATCCTTTTAGGGGTTACAACATACGTCAGTATATCATAGTCCTGGACCCCAAGTGTCAGTATATCATAGTCCTGGACCCCAAGTGTCAGTATATCATAGTCCTGGACCCCCAAGTGTCAGTATATCATAGTCCTGCACCCCACGTGTCAGTATATCATAGTCCTGGACCCCAAGTGTCAGTATATCATAGTCCTGGACCCCAAGTGTCAGTATATCATAGTCCTGGACCCCAAGTGTCAGTATATCATAGTCCTGGACCCCAAGTGTCAGTATATCATAGTCCTGGACCCCAAGTGTCAGTATATTATAGTCCTGTACCCCAAGTGTCAGTATATCGTAGTCCTGGACCCCAAGTGTCAGTATATCATAGTCCTGGACCCCAAGTGTCAGTATACCATAGTCCTGGACCCCAAGTCTCAGTATATCATAGTCCTGTACCCCAAGTGTCAGTATATCATAGTCCTGGACCCCAAGTGTCAGTATATCATAGTCCTGCACCCCACGTGTCAGTATATCATTGTTCTGGACCCCCAAGTGTCAGTATATCATAGTCCTGGACCCCAAGTGTCAGTATATCATAGTCCTGGACCCCAAGTGTCAGTATATCATAGTCCTGGACCCCAAGTATCAGTATATCATAGTCCTGGACCCCAAGTGTCAGTATATCATAGTCCTGGACCCCAAGTGTCAGTATATCATAGTCCTGGACCCCAAGTGTCAGTATATCATAGTCCTGGACCCCAAGTGTCAGTATATCATAGTCCTGGACCCCAAGTGTCAGTATATTATAGTCCTGTACCCCAAGTGTCAGTATATCATAGTCCTGGACCCCAAGTGTCAGTATACCATAGTCCTGGACCCCAAGTGTCAGTATATCATAGTCCTGTACCCCAAGTGTCAGTATATCATAGTCCTGGACCCCAAGTGTCAGTATATCATAGTCCTGGACCCCAAGTCTCAGTATACCATAGTCCTGGACCCCAAGTGTCTGTATATCATAGTCCTGTACCCCAAGTGTCAGTATATCATAGTCCTGGACCCCAAGTGTCAGTATATCATAGTCCTGGACCCCAAGTATCAGTATATCATAGTCCTGTACCCCAAGTGTCAGTATATCATAGTCCTGGACCCCAAGTGTCAGTATATCATAGTCCTGGACCCCAAGTATCAGTATATCATAGTCCTGGACCCAAAGTGTCAGTATATCATAGTCCTGCACCCCACGTGTCAGTATATCATTGTTCTGGACCCCCAAGTGTCAGTATATCATAGTCCTGGACCCCAAGTGTCAGTATATCATAGTCCTGGACCCCCAAGTATCAGTATATCATATTCCTGAACCCCAAGTGTCAGTATATCATAGTCCTGGACCCCAAGTGTCAGTATATCATAGTCCTGGACCCCCAAGTATCAGTATATCATAGTCCTGCACCCCAAGTGTCTGTATATCATAGTCCTGGACCCCCAAGTGTCAGTATATCATAGTCCTGCACCCCACGTGTCAGTATATCATTGTTCTGGACCCCCAAGTGTCAGTATATCATAGTCCTGGACCCCAAGTGTCAGTATATCATAGTCCTGGACCCCAAGTGTCAGTATATCATAGTCCTGCACCCCACGTGTCAGTATATCATTGTTCTGGACCCCCAAGTGTCAGTATATCATAGTCCTGCACCCCACGTGTCAGTATATCATTGTTCTGGACCCCCAAGTGTCAGTATATCATTGTTCTGGAGTCTTTAGTGCTTCAATGTTCTGCACTCCAAGACTGAGTATGTATTGTTCTAGAACCCCAGGTATTAGAGTATCTCCGTTCTCTACCCTACATTCCAGTATGCTATTATTCTAAATGGCCAGGTGTCAGGGTATCGCTGTCCTGTACCCCATGTGTTGGTGTGCCATTGTTATAGAAACCCACACCAATGCCCACGTTGTACCCTCAGGATACTACACATTTATTTACAAGAAGGTCACATAGACCCACTAAATCCTTTTAGGGGTTACAACATGGATATTAAAACGTAACCTTTATCATATTTTATAAAAGCTGATACATTTATTTATATACTAAGTCTCATTAAAATTATCAGGGAAGTAATCAGATATTCCCCTCAATACTGGATGTGTGTGATCCTCTTACTTGGAGGTGCTGCTTATGGCTGCAGGTCACTTCGCTGTGTTATAATGTGGGCATCGGCCATAGGTTAATGCATATGTTTTTCTACATTCCTATCAGGAATCCAGCGCATTCGTTGCTCAGCATTGTGCTTGATGGGAACCTACAACTTTGTTGCAACACTGGAATGAGTAGCCAGTTGCTCACTGTTTGAAGCTTCTGGGCAGTCAGATTCTGATTGTAAGTCCGTGTTGCAGCAATGTGATTGTATAATAGAGCAGATTTCTATTTGCTCCTACTGCACTTATATTATGGCGCTGGAACCACCTGACTAATTCCTATGTTTGTGCGCACATGCTTCGTCACACTATGGCTCATGAGGAAATAGATTCCTACAAAATTACCAGGGAATGGTTTCCCTGTTTTATCGTAAAGGGGGCGCCCACTGCTCACCCCTCTTTACTCTGAGCCATATCACACCAACTTTCTCAGCCGCGCAGATACACGCTGTTTAGCGCTTACCAACCACACATTCATTCATACAATTGTATGCTTCTGATCCGGTCCCTGTCTAAAAGCCAGCAGGCACTATCCCTCCCGACATGTGTCGCCGCATGTGCAGCTTTATCAGGGAAATAGGGTATTAGTGTGTGGCACGCCCATTCTCACCTGTATTTAAGCTGTATGGGACCCGCCCCTATGCCGCGCTGACCTATCGCGTACACACTTTGCCGGAGGTCACTGGATCAGGCACCATTGATAGGAGCGCTGGAGCGCATCATCTCCTCTCTCACCATCCCGTCCTCTCATTGGTTATCGGGGCTGTTTGACAACTGAACTAACCTATGGGTCCGCCTGGGGTGTCATTTTTTTTTTTTTTTTTTTCTTTCACTTCTCTTTATTGATGCTGCAGCAGATATTCAGACATATAGGTTACAGCATTATAATATTATAACCATCGCTGCAGGCGTATAATAATTCATTCACTTGTAATATATCAGCCTAAGTTTCCATTCGATCTCATCCATATTGTGCCCCGTATTAGATCTGGACACAATCATTCTATTTCATTCATATTAGGCCTCTTTCACACTTGCTTTGTTAGGATCCGGCGTGCACTTCCGTCGCCGGAAATGCCCGCCAGATCCGTAACAACGCAAGTGAACTGAAAGCATTTGAAGACGGATCAGTCCTCAGTATGCTTTCAGCGTTACTATGGCAGCCAGGACGCTATTAAAGTCCTGGTAGCCATGGTAAAGTGTAGTGGGGAGCGGGGCAGTGGTATACTTACAGTCCGTGCGGCTCCCGGGGCGCTCCAGAATTACGTCAGAGCGCCCTATGCGCATGGATCACGTGATCCATGGGCATGGGGCGCCCTGACGGCACTCTGGAGCGCCCCGGGAGCCGCACGGACTGTAAGTATACTGCTCCCCCGCTCCCCACTACACTTTACCATGGCAGCCGAGATTTTAGCGTCCTGGCTGCCATGGTAACCATTCAGAAAAAGCTAAGTGTTGGATCCGGCGATGCGCCGAATCGACGTTTAGCTTAAGGCCGGATCCGGATTAATGCCTTTCAATGGGCATTAATTCCGGATCCGGCCTTGCGGCAAGTGTTCAGGATTTTTGGCCGGAGCAAAAAGCGCAGCATGCAAGTTCCGGTCCTGAACTGAAGACGTCCTGATGCATCCTGAACGGATTTCTCTCCATTCAGAATGCATTGGGATAATCCTGATCAGTATTTTTCCAGCATAGAGCCCTGAGGACGGAACTCTAGGACGGAAAAGAAATACGCAAGTGTGAAAGAGCCCTAAGTTATTACACTCCGTGGGAACGACTGATCACTGTTGCCTATAACAGCGAATCTAAAATTTAACTGGACTATTTTATTCTATGCTGGGTGATTGTTTTCGCAACTCGAAATCATAAGAGATAAAAACTCTTCTCATAAATACAAAATCCTCATGACAAAAATATGTCGAAATGACGCTGTCCACAATGGTGCACTAAAGATACAGGTGAGTGCAGGGGCCGGGTGTAATTTTATGATTTTTATATGAAAATAATCATTAGGTATGGCAAGTTCTATTTTATAAAGGCCATATACAAAAAACCTTCGTTCAGGCCATACGGGCTCCGTGATTTCAACCTAAAGATCCATTTTGCTTTCTCTTGAAGCAATTTACGGTCAAGGTCTCCACTTCTGGGGCCCAGTTTGATTTTTGCAATCCCCCAAAATTTCAAGACGTCTGGGTTATTATTGTGGGTATAAAAAATGTGTCTGAACAGGGGCGTGTCCTTCCTGGTGTTAATAGAACTGATATGGCCAGATATGCGTCTTCGGAGCTCCTGCACAGTTTTTCCCACATAAAGTTTTGGGCATGTACAGGTGGCAATGTGCACTATCCCACTACTGCGCCAATTGAAGAAGTCCCTGATTTCATATTCACACCCGTTTACGGGGTTTCTAAACATTTTTAAATAGGGTATATACTTACAGAACCCACAATGTCCGCAGGGATAAGACCCATTATATTCGTCGTAAGCCACGTCTCATTAGGTACCGAATTACTGGGTAAAAAACTATGTACCAGTTCATCTTTTAAATTCCTGACTTGACTTACAGACGGGGCAGGAATTTAAAAGATGAACTGGTAGAACTATGATATACTGATACTTGGGGTCCAGAACTATGATACATGGGGTCCAGGACGTGGCTTACGACGAAAATAATGGGCTCTTATCCCTGCGGACATTGCGGATTATGTGGCCCCAGTGGCCTAATGGATAAGGCACTGGCCTCCTAAACCAGGGTTTGTGGGTTCGAGTCCCATCTGGGGTGTTTGCCTACCGTGCCACTTGAACAAACTCCAGGTATGATATACTGACACTTGGGGTACAGGACTATGATATACTGACACTTGGGGTACAGGACTATTATATCCTGATACTTGGGGTCCAGGACTATGATATATTGACACTTGGGGTCCAGGACTATGATATACTGACACTTGGGGAACAGGACTATGATATACTGACACTTGGGGTCCAGAACTATGATACATGGGGTCCAGGACGTGGCTTACGACGAAAATAATGGGCTCTTATCCCTGCGGACATTGCGGATTATGTGGCCCCAGTGGCCTAATGGATAAGGCACTGGCCTCCTAAACCAGGGTTTGTGGGTTCGAGTCCCATCTGGGGTGTTTGCCTACCGTGCCACTTGAACAAACTCTAGGTATGATATACTGACACTTGGGGTACAGGACTATGATATACTGACACTTGGGGTACAGGACTATTATATCCTGATACTTGGGGTCCAGGACTATGATATATTGACACTTGGGGTCCAGGACTATGATATACTGACACTTGGGGAACAGGACTATGATATACTGACACTTGGGGTCCAGGACCATGATATACAGATACTTGGGGTGCAGGACTATAATATACTGACACGTGGGGTGCAGGACTATGATATACTGACACTTGGGGTGCAGGACTATGATATACTGACACTTGGGGTCCAGGACTATGATATACTGACACTTGGGGTGCAGGACTATAATATACTGACACGTGGGGTGCAGGACTATGATATACTGACACTTGGGGTCCAGGACTATGATATACTGACACTTGGGGTCCAGGACCATGATATACAGACACTTGGGGTCCAGGACTATGATATACTGACACTTGGGGTACAGGACTATGATATACTGACACTTGGGGTACAGGACTATTATATACTGACACTTGGGGTACAGGACTATGATATACTGACACTTGGGGTACAGGACTATTATATCCTGATACTTGGGGTACAGGACTATGATATACTGACACTTGGGGTCCAGGACTATAATATACTGACATTTGGGGTCCAGGACTATGATACACTGACACTTGGGGTACAGGACTATGATATACTGACACTTGGGGTCCAGGACTATGGTATACTGACACTTGGGGTACAGGACTATGATACACTGACACTTGGGGTACAGGACTATGATACACTGACACTTGGGGTCCAGGACTATAATATACTGACATTTGGGGTCCAGGACTATGATATACTGACACTTGGGGTACAGGACTATGATATACTGACACTTGGGGTCCAGGACTATAATATACTGACACTTGGGGTACAGGACTATAATATACTGACACTTGGGGTCCAGGACTATAATATACTGACACGTGGGGTCCAGGACTATGATACACTGACACTTGGGGTACAGGACTATGATATACAGACACTTGGGGTCCAGGACTATGATATACTGACACTTGGGGTCCAGGACTATGATATACTGACACTTGGGGGTCACACCCTCCTGGTGTAATCACAGTACAAGCCTTCACATCAATGCCCAGGGTACAAAGTGTGGGCACCAAGAGGGGCATCGCTATAGGAAAGATGTGACTGGATGAAATGAGCAAACCTGTCCAATCAGTGGGCTCTTGTCTGTAATGAGATTAGAGCAGAGCCCTGACAGAGAAGGTGAGCGAGCTGTAAATCCCATATAAGATTACAGCCAGATACATTCACATCATAAAGTGGAACTGATCTGTCTTGTTCAAAGCTCAGCTCGTTGATTAAAGTTGTTTTATCTGTGTATTTAAAAGCAATGCACTTCTTAAAACCCATTATGAATAGTTAATATTGAGCTTTGCCTGGAAACAATTCCCACCAGTGTTTTGCTGGCTCTATGGTAATATTCAGTGGGTTCGATGCCTCTCATAGCCCCACAGAGCTGACTTCCAGACGAGCTGACTATCCTCCACAGCCCGCTCCGTCAGCCCCTCCGGCATCTGCACCCGGCTCATTCAGGAAGTGTTTTACAAATTTCAGCATTAATAAATGGAGAATATTTCATAGTCTTTTTTACCATTTAATTAGATACAATAATGACTTTGCGGGAAAGGAAAAACAGTTTTTTTCCTTCTCGCTACAAATGAACACATAAAATTAAAAATAAATAAATAAATGTAAAAAATTGTCACTGATCTGACCAGAAACCGGGCCAGCTCTTTTACTACTGCCTTGAACCAGACTCCGGTCTGACTCTCCTGCACAGCAGCACCGGATCGCCAAGACTTGGGTGAGGCGCTCGAACATAATGTCCAAGATGGCCGATTTAAAAACATTTCTTGGTTCGCAGACTTTGGCTTGTTTGATCTTTTCCTAATTGACTGCTTGATACTGACTTGTACTTATCTGCGACCTGTTTATTGATTTGCTCCTTGGATTTCGGATATCTGTGCCCCATGCTCGTGACTTAGGGTGCTGCAACACATTCAGACTTTTTGATGCAGTTTTTGTACCCTTAGGCCGTTTTTGGGGTCCACATCCGAGCCGCATATTTTGCGTGCCCCCGCAAAAAACAAATAGAGCATGTCCTATTCTTGTCCGTTTTGCGGATAAGGCAAGACAAGAATAGGCATTTCTATAATGGACCGCGGAGCAGCTTCCGTGTTTTGCGGATCCGCGGTTTGCGGACCGCAAAACACCAACGGTCGTGTGCATGTAGCCAAAATCAGGTGTGGATGACAACAGTAGAGAATGTATTAGGGGAAGATACAACTTCGCCACTTTTTCTTTATCCGCTCCTGGGTTTGGATTCAAAAACTGCATCCAAAAACCTGAATGTGTGGCAGCACCCTTAGGCCCCTTTCACAAGAGCGAGTTTTCCACGCGGGCGCAATGTGTGACGTGAACGCATTGCACCCACACTGAATCCTGACCTATTCATTTCAATGGGCCTGTGTACATGAGCGTTGTTTCTCATGCATCATTTGCGTCGCGTGAAAGTCGCAGCATGTTCTATATTCTGCGATTTTTACGCAATGCTGGCCCCATAGAAGTGAATGGGGCTGCGTGAAAATAGAGATGAGCGAATAATTAAAAAGTTCGATTCAGCTGATTCACCGAATTTTACGAAAAAAATTGTAATTCGTCATGAAGCGCATTTCGATGTAAGTAGCGGGTACAATGACAGGTAGTTGCGACAGTGCCTCCCCGTCATTGTACCCCTCAGATGCCGCGTCAGTACATGATCGCGGCATCTGAGTGTAAAAATAAATCAAAAATTAAATCAAACTCACCGCCTCCATTTGCTCACGATTGGCCGGCCGTCGCCATCTGGCTTAAAGATCTGAAACGAAATCTCGCATGGCGCGAGATTACGTCATCCCGCCAGCCGGCGTGGTGACGTCATTCGTCAACACACATGGGATTTCACACGATATCTTCAATTATGATGGAGGCTGGCGGCCCGTCGCGAGCTAATGGAGGCGGTAAGTTGGAATTTTTTTTGTTTTTTACACTATTTTAGGTTGAATCGATTCGCTGACACCAAGCACGAGGAAATTCGGCTTCGAGCCATATAGAATTCATCCTGAAATTTGGATCGAATTCCACTTCATGGGATTCAATTCGCTTCGCTCATCTCTAGTTAGTACTGGTGGGCAGCTCAGTGGTTAGCACTGGGGTCCAAGGTTCAAATCCAGCCAAGGACAACATCTGCAGGGAGTTTGAATGTTCTTCCAGTGTTTGTGTGGGTTTCCTCCCATACTCCAAAGGCATACTGAGGGTGAAGCTAATGTCTGTAAAGCACTGCAGAATATCTCAGCGCTATATAAGTGTGTCAAATAAATAAATATGGATTGCTTAAGACTTTTCTATGGTTCCATGGTTTTTATGGACTTTGCCATTCTCCTAACCCTTGACCTCCTGTTGCAGACCACATTACTGGGCCACGTTTGCTTTTGCTACATTGCAACTGCCAAGATTGTAACCTGGGGATTCACTGAGGGAAAGTCCATCCAGCATCTCTTTAGACCCTGCTCTCCAGATTAGCAGGCACAAATCAGATTGCAGCTTTGAGGATTTACTACCTAATTCTGTAAAGTAACAAAATATGTGTAATATGTTTTGTATGTTGAATGCTCGATGAAGGGTCCTATTAAAGATTTTGCATTGGGGCCCAAGTTAAGCCTCTTTAGTACCATAGGTAGTCTACAAACCTCTGTAAACAGCAGCTTGTATTCTGCTTGATGAAACTGACAAAGAAAGTTATCTGGGGATTGGGGATCCTATGGTTCTGGATAAACAGAGGGTCCTGGGTTCAAATCCAATCAAGAACAACATCTGCACGCAGTTTGTTTGCTCTCCCCGTGTTTGTGAAATTTTCCTTTAGGTTATTCAAAAACATAATCATAGGTTAATTTGGAAATTACAATGGGGACAGAGATAGATATAAGTAGCGACATCATGTAGAGCCCTATGGGATATGTAAGTGCTATATAAATGAGAAATAATAATATACATGACCTGTGCGTGTCAAGCCATGGCAGCATAAAACAGGAGGCGTACTGTGACTCTATCACCCAAGGGCTAGACTGTTTATGGCAGCCTGTATTCTGCTATTGCAGCAGCAGGTTAGTTGGACCTTGACCATTGGGACCCTCATCAGTCAATACAATGAAGGAGTTAAATGGACCTGAGCTGTAAATAGAATCACATGACCACAAAACTTCAAAAATCACTTCTGATCACATGGGGTTCCTGGGATTTCCATTCCCAATCCCACCTCGAGCCTATCCTATAAAATGGGGGAGCAGAAAGGACCCAGTTCTGATATTATAATATTATTGTTGCAGGGGCATAGCTATGGTAGGCTAGAGGGGCATGTGCCTCAGGTGCCACCCTGGCCTTGGAGTACCTACAACTGCTGCCGTTCCAATGGTGGACTACAAGTTCCATCATGCGAACTGGGAATAAAAAAGGGCAGAAGTTCTAGTGAAAGCTGGCAGAGATCCTCACATCACCTTCCCCTCCTCCGCTGCGGACACCCGGGATTGCAGCCCATATAATTGCAGCCATTGTTACCAACCTCTTTCACTTCGCTTTTTCACGGCTCTTTACCGCGGTATATGTTGGCGCTTTATAAATAAATGATAATAATAATAATTAAAAAAAAAAAAAAGCCTCTGCGTTTGGATGAAGAATGTGAAGTCTGTTATTATTAGAGAGGGTCCTTGAAATTGAGAAACGCAAAATGTGGGCACAGTTTCGTTAAAATATAGGTTTTAAGAGTTACTCCCTTTGTGCTGCAGCATAATAGTTCATCACTTAGCTTTCAAAATCTCCCCAGGTTTCCTCAAATAACATTTACGCTATCAGCAATTACAACAGACTTACTTTTCCTTCAGGACCAATGCAGCAATCAGCACTTTGTGTTGTTCTATTTAAAGATATTGAAAGGGAAATAATAGAGTTTGGAGTTGATCTATCTACTACTCCGGCTCATTGTTTTGCAACTTCAAGCCTCAGAGTGTCACAAACCAGCGGGTGTGAACCCCCTGTGCCACGTGTCCTACCTCCTCTAAGGGCGTTGTCTAAGTGAACCCCTCGATTCTTCACAGTACCCCTGATGGTGAGGATAGACTTTCCCGAGGGGAACACCAGGTTGCTACCTCTTGAGGAGGATAGGCACACGAGACAGCTGGTCCAGGCAGATCAGGAGGTATCTGAGAAAGGTACCAGAGGTGCGGGACCGAAGGATGAGGCAGAGGAGAAGTCAGACAGGCAAAAGGTCAGGGCAGGCGGCACAGGTACAGGTCAGGCAATCCGGGTCGGCAACAGGAGAGTCAAGGCAAGCAGGCAGGCATCAGACGGGTAACAGAATCCAGGAACACAAGTACGAGTCAGGAACACAAGCGGGAACCTTAGCAGGACACAAGGACCTTGACACTGAGGCATCTGGGAAGGGGGCTGAGTTACTTATACAGATGTAGCAGGGTTAGCACCCCCGCTGTTAACTCAAATTTCTTAACTCATTTCATTATCTTGAGAAAAAATCCATTGAAAAGCAATTGAAGGTGTTTGCTTAGATTAGATAACCAAACTCAGAAATCTCAGAAAAAAGGAGTGCTAACCATGCTACATCTGTATATGTGCAAGTAGGCTAGGATTGGTTGGTGAGGTCACATGATCCAACCCATAAAACACGGGAAGTGACGCGCGCCGGCTCTTAAGGAAGTGCTGCAGGAAACAAGCAGCAAGCATGCTGTGGCCCGGGCTGAAAGGAAACACTGGCAGCAGATCACCGGTGAACACGGTGCCCGGAACCGTGGCGGTAAGCGGGGGAACAGCGACGCACAGCAGCTGCTGTTACACAGAGGCTGCAAACTTTTCAGTCTTCATGCACTTGAGGAGTCTTGACCTTCTTCAGGTCTACAGATGGCATTCAAGATCTCTAGTGGAGACCTGTGATTGGCACACGAAGTACTGTGCTACCGTATGTGCTACTTTGCATCTTTCACCTTTTCGGGACCTTTTGCCATTATAGGATGCTCCTCCTGGTGGTCTAGTGCCTGTAGGTAGCAAATAGGCTCCTCAATCATCTACAACCTTTGGATCCTCGTTGAGCAGGAGCCACCTAGACCTTGATGAGAAGGAGATGCTTGGGTGGCATCCCTCGAGTTTCGGAGATTTAGCGAGTGGTCACTCCTCATTACTTGTCTTTGACCCTTGCAGAGCCTTTAGCTCAAACCGTTAGGTAATGGTACACCTGGGATACTGTAGACCACAATCTCGTGGACCTCTAGGTCACATACACACGTAGCGAAAATACTGAAGATTTTTCCACCTGGATTACCATTCAGAGAGTGGATGAGATTTCTAACAAATTGCATCCATACGGCGTGTAAAATTTCCATGCATAAATTGAGATGATGTGGACTGTAAATTCTGCATTGCATGGGATGAAATCAAAGCAAAGACCACTTGTGCAAAACTTCCTTAGCCGCCGTGTGATTCATGTCACACTTTTCTCGGAGAAGAGAAATTATGACCTAGACGACACGGGTGCAGTCATCACTTTAGTCCAGGCCTTTAGGTTCAGGTCGAAACTTTTTAGAAGCCTTTCATATAGCGAGGCCTGCTCGTGCTATATACTGTACATTTCTACCTTTGTGTCTGGAACATCTCTTCATCTTCTTATAAACTGCGCTGCCATCGGTAGAGTCTTCTGGTGCGGGGAAATGACATTTGCTGTTGTCTTTTTACTATTTGATCAGGCTTATATTATGAGCTGTGAGTGATAGCGGGACGTCTTTGTAAAGCCCCAGCAGTGCAAAATAATGCTCCAGATGTAGTGACAAAAAACAAGCTCTATCTGTCGAGCCGTAGTTCAAAGGGAGGTGAATTATCTAGTCTTGTGCCGGGGCCGTGTACCGTGCCTACCTGCCGCTACTGAGATACTCTATACCTAAGACCTGCTGTCTTGGCTTTGGCAGAGATCTCTCCTTTCTGAATTGGCTTGTTCTTCTGTACCTCTTAGGATATTACTGAAGTTCTTCTTTTTATTGCTCTAATCCCCTGACCATGTAGAACAAAAAGAGCAGAGAACATCGCTGACTTCTCTCCGACACCTTCTTGGATGAGCGTCTTTTAGGCGGAAGCAAGGATAATTAGTTTTGGGGAGCGAAAGTTTCCGCAGAGCAATTAGATGAGTTCTGCAGACTATTGTTAGCAGCAATAACTCCTTCTTTTGCTAAAACATACTTAGCAATAAGTGGCCCAAATTTATGGTGTGTAAAGAATCGGTCAAGGACATGGTTAGAAGCCCTTGAGATAACGCATAGAGACTTCCACCATCTCGAGAAGCCTCTGTGCCATGACACAGGCCTGCTAGGAACTGGACCCCTGTGTTCTTAAAGGGTCTCCGCTGGCACTGTGGATCCCCTAGCTCCATTGGACCATATACGTCCTCTGTAGTGGTGGGGAATCCCTTACATGGTGGCCCTTCATGTCCCGATTGAGGGCCATGTTTGTAGCAGTTATCCACCCTGGATATTAGAAGGGACCCCTAATAAGTCTAATGACACAGAAGTGTAAAACAACCCCATAAGGGCTCCTGTAAAAAACATGAGTTGTGGGAAAGACACCCATAGTGTTTTTATGGCCCTACTGTAGCTCCATGGGCCTTCCATGCATGGAGTCTATGTTCCTGTTTTTTTTTATTAATATTTCCAGTTCTACCAGTATGTAATCAGCTAAATAACACAAAAATGAGGCAAAAAGAGATATAAAATGATATCAATAAAATGAACAAAAAGAAATAAAATGAAGTATAAAAAACCAAAAATAATTAAAATGAAGGACATAAAAGGAATATAAAATATTTTAATATTCAGTAAGTAAATTGAGTAAAAATAAAATTAGTAAAATTAATGGAAAAATAGTTAAGTAATTAAATAAAAAATAAATAATAAAAAAGTAAATACAATTTACTAAATAAAAAATAAAATAATAAAAATAAAAAACACTCAGATTACTTTTTAATATCAGTATTCATAGCACAAAGGTCGATTCTGTGGTTATACAATGGTTTATTCCAGTCCTGACGTCACATAGGCAGGCGTCCATACGATCACTTTTCCATGTAGTTGCATAATGCCCCCATAGTGGCTGTCATCTCATATAATGTGACCGGTTTTCTTCGTCCATATAGTGTTTGCCGGTACTTGAGGAGAATAACATGTCCCTCTTGACTTGGGATGGGTTCCGCAATGCACTTTTCCTTGCGGTCCTATTACCATATTCATTCAATCCGTCTTCCAGATCTTTCTGTCACATTGAGGCACAGACACATACTCTACTGACCTATCATGGATGGTCATTTTTTGGGACTATAGCCTCTTTGTGCTATGGTGGTTTTTGGTGTGTGGTTTTGATCCTCTTGATTTGGCCTTAGGCCCATGACTAGCCCGTCCAGTGCACATTTCATCATTTCATTTCCCTAAGAAATTCTATTATCAGAATTTTCAATAGATTTATATAAAAATGAAATTAAAATAATTAATTAAAGACATTTTCCATCCTGATATCTGGAAACAGATTTCTACAAAGAAATTGACACAAGAAAAAATTGACACAATTGATACAAAGAAATTCACACAATTGATACAAAGACACAACACAAACTTTGTAAATTTGACTTTATCTGCACATTTTTATGTTGCTACAATTATTTCACAGCTTCGAAAATGTATCAAGATCAAGATTAAAACGTAGACATTTCCTCCAGGACCCCACCATCTACAGATCTCCACCACCAATTGTGCAAATGTTTGTAATATTTTTAGAATGCAACCGAGTCCATTGCCCCATATTCCAAAAACATCTGCACTGTGAGTCCAGAGTATCATTTTACCCCCTTTTGGGGCAACAGGACAGAGGGGCAGTTCTGTGCAAAATTGTAAAATTGGGGCTTTGATGGAGAAAAAAGTTTCAATTTTGAAAAAGAAATGAGATCCTGCCAAAAACTTTAGCTATAGTCACAAGAGGAATTGTAACTCAGCCTTCCTTCTTCTACCTTGCCCCTTATGCAGTAGATCACCCCTTTAATAAACATCGATTTCCCGGGCGTCTCTGAAGAACAGATCTACCGAAATGTTTTTCGCTCACTTGAAAAGATCTCATATAAATCCCGCTATTAATTAATTAGTGTTTTTCCCTTACAGACATGTGATTAAATGCGAGGTGATGGCCAATTTTGATTGAGTAACTTACACTCTGGCTTCTTGTAGTTCTCAGAAGATGACAGTGCATAATAATTAAGATCTACAGCCCAACTCCCTTCTGTCTTACATGAAAGGAGAGAACGACGGCTCTAGGGGAGACGGGCTGATGCTGTGCTACATCGCTGCTTCGGAAAAAAAATAAAAAGTTCCAGAAGTTGAGTCATCTATGTTGGTCCATTCTGTCCAAGCTGAGGTGCTCACGGAGTCACGGGGGCTGCCTGATGAGACCCTACATTGGAAACTACCCCCAACAGGTAAACATCCCATGAAAAAGTTGGAACTCACCTCTTGGCTGTAGGTTTTTGCTTTTAGGGCCACCATCTACATGGAGAGTGTATGTTCTTCTAATCATCGTGTGGATTTACAACCACCAATGGGATGGAGGGGACGCGGTGGCCTTGCGTCTAGGACCACCCAGACCATTTCCTGTGTGATTTGGTAGAGTATTCACGAGGGCCGATCGTAGAGGCAATTTTTTGTCCTGCACTGACCACTAGGTTCCCCGCAGGGCCACAAGATAAAGCAGGGCTGATTGTGTTCAGCTTCCTATCCCCGGCAGCCAAGATGATGGAGGGACTGAAAGATGAATTACCTACATAGAAGTGGACCTCTTCTGTACCCTTGCCCACCAGTAATGTGGAAATTCACTCTTTCATTTCTGTAGAGCACCAAGAACATGGCCCTTAACCCATTCAAGTGAACCCTAGACTAGCAGGGATATTACTGTTAACACCTTATCTACCACAGAGCACCAGGCTTATTACCATTAACCCCTTCATCTTTCGATGACAATGTACATGCTTCCTACCACCACTACCAAGAACATTGTGATTACTAGTGTTGAGCACATTGAAGTCCATCCAATTTATTTCAGGATGAATTCGATTTGCCACAAAGCACGAGGAAATTTGGCTGAAATAGGGTAAAAAATAAAAAAAATCATATTTACTGGCTCCATTTGCTCGCGACGGACCGGTGGCCGACATCTTGCTTAAAGACCTGGCATGAAATACCCGTGCGCATTGATGTATGATATCACCATGGCAGCCGGCGTGATAACATCAAGAATTCGGGCCAGATCTTCAAGCAAGATGGCGGAGACCAGGCCGTCGAGACTAAGAGCAAATGAATTAGGTAAGTATGATTTTTTGTAAAAATAAATTTTACACAAAAATCCGGAAGACATGCCGTAACGCCGGATCCGGAATTAATGCCCATTGAAGTGCATTAATCCGGATCTGGCATTAAGCTAAACGTCGTTTTGGCGCATCGCCGGATCCGATGTTCAGCTCTGCGCATGCGCAGCAGCAGTTCCGATCAGGGCCCCAGTGTAAGCTGGGGCTCCGATCGGTTACCATGGCAGCCAGGACGCTACTGAAGTCCTCGCTGCCATGGTAAGTACTCCGCAGCAGTGTACTTACCTGCACTGCGGCCTCTGGGCGCTCCTTCATGACGTCACAGGTCCGGGCGGCGCATTGATCTATGCGCCGCGAGGGACCTGTGACGTCATGAAGGAGCGCCCAGCGGCCGCAGCGCAGGTAAGTACACTGCTGCGGAGTACCATGGCAGCCAGGACTTCAGTAGCGTCCTGGCTGCCATGGTAACCTGAAATTTCGAAGACTGATCAGGATCCTGATCAGTCTTCAAATGCTTTCAGGCGACTTGCGTTCTGATGGATCCGGTGGGCCGAAAGTGCCTGCCGGATCCTCAGAACGCAAGTGTGAAAGCACCCTACGTCACCCTTTCATCACCTATAAGAACATATATGCCCTCATAGCACTATATACCCCCTTAGCCACCTTCCCTATTAACCCACCAAGAACGAAGGCTCTGCGGCGTGGTTTTCCCGTCACGGTTACATCCGTCACATGACCTTCTGTCCCCGATGGACCCTATGAACGCACTATGGGGTTCCTTAGGTTCTGCTGGAATCTGTGAAAGAGGATCCCAATGGGTTCTCAAATGCAGGAATGAACAGGGGCTCACCCCCACAATTGCCTGGAAAATGGGGCATTAACCCTTAGTTGTACAGGACAGTCAATAAAGTATCCAGTTGGCACAGTGACTTAGAAACATTGTATAATGGCCACGTTCTGACTGCAGAATGGGGCAAGGTAAAGTTTTTTGTGTCCGGGGGTCCTTTGCGATCGCTTCCGGCACCACCAACGACCGCCATCACATCTATAGCCACTCGCGGCACTAAATGAACCAGCCCCCGACTTCCAGATGCCGCATTTCCTCCCTCTCCAGCCCTAACATCTATGAACTTGCAGTTTGCCACCAAGTTTTTCTGTTTTCCTCGACACGAAGAGGAAATTTCTTCCCATTGAAATGCTAATGGGAGAGTAAACTGCATAATAATGCGGCATCCCCTATGGGCCCGTGTGTAATTTACACATAAAATGAGATCACTCCTGCCCCTTGTTTCATTGCATATTTGTTTAATTATCTTTTCTTAAAAAGCTTTTTCAATTAATTTTCAATATTTAAAAAAGGAATAAAAATGTCAGTTTATCGGTGTACCTGATAATTAATTACGGGTTTGGGAATAATTATATTATCTATTAGCGCAGTTCTGTCCATCTCAGGCACACGCATCCCCTGCCGCATCCGATGGATTACTTTGTGTTGGTTTTCAAGGTAAATTTCAACGTGTTCTGATGTTTTTTTTTCCCCCCGTCACAGCGCCTCTCGCCCATGTGACCATCTCTGGTATTGCAGCCTATTCTCCTACATGCAATACCAGTTACAGCCACATGGACAAGACATATTTTTCTAAGGTCAGATAGCCCTGAAATCGGTGCAATGATGTGATCAATGTGTAATCCAGGGGTAGGCAACCTCCAGCTGTTGTGAAACTACAACTCCCAGCAGGCATACTTGCTCTGCTCATCTCAAAACTCTCATAGAAGTGAATAGAGCACGCTGGGAATTGTAGTTTCACAACAGCGGGAGTGCCGAAGGTTGCTGGACCCCTGGTGTAATCGAAAGCGCCAGATCACTAAGAAGACAAATACCTAAAGTGTCAGCCAAACAGAAATCCAATATCATGTACAATAGAGCCGAAGGGACACGCCCATCAGGGGGTTAAAGAGTTAAAGTATTGCAGTTGGTCCCATGTAAAAGAGGACATTCCGATATCAGAGACAAGTGGGCCAAATTGCAACCTCAGCGCCGCTACATTTCACAAAAATTGCTGTTACCACAGGTCTGACAACTCACCAATGGCTGACAACCCAGTATATTATGTCATATTGAAAACATTATAATGAACCTATGTTTAACAATACAAGAATACATCTGACAACCCATGTTAGCTGTATCTAACAACGTAGCACTGCTACATCTGACTATCTGATAAATCTTCTTTGCTACATCCTAAATCTAAGGACTCAGCCATCTTGTATCCGACAACTCAGCTATGCTACATAATAAGAATTCAGCTATCCTTTATCTGACAACTGAGCAATCCTACATCTGGGAACTTAGCCATTTTGCATCCGACAACCCATCTACGCTACATCTAAGAATTCAGCTTTCTTGTATCTGACAACTCAGCTATTCCTTACCTAAGAACTCAGCCATCTTGTATCTGACAACTCAGCTATCCCTTACCTAAGGACTCAGCCATCTTGTATCTGACAACTCAGCTATCCCTTACCTAAGGACTCAGCCATCTTGTATCTGACAACTCAGCAATCCTACATCTGAGAATTCAGCTTTCTTGTATCTGACAACTCCGCAATCCTACATATGAGAACTTAGCGATTTTGTATCTGACAACTGACAACAGCTGTGCTATATCTAAGAACTTGACAACTCAGCTATCCTACATGAGACAATACTGCTCTTGTCTTGTCTGACAACTTACCTCTGTTGCTATGCATATTTGCTAGATCTAACAGCTCCGCTATCCCACTTCGGCTATGTTACATTTCATTTTAACTCTGCTACATGTAATGACTCGTCTTTACTACATCTGACAATTAATTTCTGCTATATCTGACAACTCAGCTATATCACAACTCAACTAAGCACTGCTACATCTGGAAGCTCCTCTTTACTGCATCTGACAACTCAGCACCGCAATATCTGACACCTCATCTCTACTAGGCCTGACAATACAGCCATCCTAGGTCTGACAACTCAGCGCTACAAAAATCTGACAACTCAGCTATCCTACATCTGACAACTCATTTGTTCTAGACCTGACAACCCAGCTGTCCGGAGTTGACAGTCCAGAGCTGGAAGTTTATCAGCGGAGCAGAAGGGTCTTCGGGGGGCTTTAGTCAGCCCCTGCGCTCCGCCTGGCGCCCCTGAAGTGTGTGTTCCCTAATTAGGCGGCTTTATGAATTGACTCGATAGCGATCTACTCAAGGAATTATCCGAATTCTCCCACAAGTTAATCACACCTGAAATGGAAATGGAAATGAAGGTGGAAGGAGCCGCTAATCACAGGCAGCAGTAAAAGTGGCATATTTATAACGGCATAAAAAGGAATATTAAATTAATGATCATTAGACTTAAGTGGTAAGATAAAAATCCGGGCGGCCGAGCAGCGAGGAGCGGAGGAGCGGGGACGGCTGCAGAACGCTGCGTCAATATTAATACAATGCCCACAGCCATGATATATTAAAGGGGCCCTCCGGGATCACGGAAAAGGTGCCCCCCCCACACACCCCAGGAAGAGCGCTTCTCTGGACAGACAGAAAAAAATCCTGTTGCATTTTTCACTTAAAGCTCTGCATTGTGCCATTCCTCTGTTATTCCTACCAAAAAAAGTAAGAATTAATTGACAACTGGGTTTTACCATTTCATTTGTCAATGGGGCGTGTCCCACTCTGACACTGTCCAGTCACAACCAACGATGTCAGGCTGTATCGGGAAACACACTCTGGGTGTCACTAAAACTTACTAGACTGAAAAGATGTCACAGGAGACACCAGACAGATATCCACAATGAGGTAGAAAGATATGAGACAGAGATAGATAGATAGATAGATAGATAGATAGATAGATAGATAGATAGATAGATATGAGATAGATAGATAACAGATAGATAGATAGATAGATGATAGATAGATAGATAGATAGATAGATAGATAGATAAATAGATAGATAGATATGAGATAGATAGATAGATAGATAGATAGATAGATAGATATGAGATAGATAGATATGAGATAGATAGATAGATAGGAGGATAGATAGATATGAGATAGATAGATATGAGATAGATAGATATGAGATAGATAGATAGATAGATAGATAGATATGAGATAGACAGATAATATAGATAGATAGATAACAGATAGATAGATAGATAGATAGATAGATAGATAGATAACAGATAGATAGATAGATAGTTATGAGCGGCATAGGCAATATTCAAATTCGCAATATTTTGCGAACTTTTTGGCCGTATATTTGCCATAAATTCACAAGTTCGAAAATTCGTGATCTCCAGTCATTATTTACTTGATTGCAAAAATCGGCAATGTAATATATTTGTGAAAAATACACAATTAGAATATTCGCAATCAACACTAAGGGGTAGGCAACTTTCCTATTGGTTGCTAGGGATGTTGCTAAGTGCCGGTATTCGAGATAAACTCGCAATAAGTTGCGATTAGAATATTCATGATCAACACTATTCGCAAATACGAATATATAGCACTATATTCGAAATATTTGCGAATTCTCAACGTGGCGATATTTGCGATTAAAATTAGCAATTCGAATGTTTGCGCTCAACACTATATGAGATAGATAGATAATAGATAGAAAAATAGATAAATAGATAGATAGATAGATAGATATGACATAGATAGATAGATAGATAGATAGATATAAGATAGATAGATATGAGATAGATAGATAGATAGATAGATAGATAGATAGATAGATAGATAGATAGAGTAGAGGTATCTTCTGACAACTCTCATGCTTTCAGTAATAGGTCATGTCCACACAGACGGAGCGGATGTGGCGTACAGGTTTTCGGTCAGTGCTAATGATTAACCTCTTCCTCGCCATACTGGATGAATTACAGACCAGCTGTGGTCGAACCAGTGCACTCAGTGTGACCGATGTGGTGAACAGGCAGGACGGCCACTGCCGCTCATGTGGTCATTTTTACTCACGTATAAGCATCACTGCAAAATCCTATGACAACCGCTCTGCCATCATTTCTGACTTATATCAGTTGTCACCTCCTTTCCCTGAAATAAGAGACATTAAGCAGAATACGTGCGCAGGGATACATTGTAACGACTGTCACTTGTGTGAGCAGCACTTCCTCCATACAGAGGTTTGCACCCTCCAGATGTAGAATAGGAGGGTTCGATTGATTGGCTGCAAGCAGAAAATTCATCCTTATTTAGAAAAACACAAACCCTTTAATGTGGATGAGAACGCTCAAATTATTCTAGGCATCATTGAATTTGGCACTTTGGATGACTTAGTTTGGGTGCACAATACAAACAGGACCATAAACATTTTAGCGATGTGGCCATTAATGGGTATCCATCAGTGGGATCAACTCTATTAAATTAGGCATATTGCCTTGTGGGGTTGATCCTGCTGATTAAAATCATACCTCTCTTGTGAAAATCGGTTGTGCCATTCCTGAGGATTAAAGACTTTTATTCTGTACAGAAACCAGGGCTTCAGTACCAGGAGGGGTGGAGCCTGCACCAGAATGCCAGGCCCCGCCCCTTGGTACACTGAAGCCCACATTTGCCTAAAGAATAAAACTCTTTCTTTCTCGGGAGTGCCATAACCGATTTTCACAAGACAGGTATCCTTTTAATCAGCAGGATCTACCCTTCCAGGCAGCGTGCCTGGTTTAGTAAGATTGATTCTGCTGACAAGTGCTCTTTAAGTGTGTACTGCTTCCTTTTACAGAGCCGTGTGCACAGGACAATCCAATAAAGAGTGGACTTGGTCCGTGGGACAATGACCAAATATGAGCACCTATGTACTGAATGTGAATAGGAAGCCTGAAGTTCCCCTAGGCAGTAAGCTTCCATTTTTGGCTCTGAATAGGGTTTTCCCGAAAAAAAAAATCCTCTTAAAGCTAAACATTCGATGAAATGTCGACATTCAGAAGCATTTCCCAAGTATCATTCAAAGCCTTGTATAAAATTCCCATCACAGGAGGACGGCGATGTATTTATTCAGCCCTCTACGGTTTAGATTATTACACACTCTGAAAAATTATACTGCCACATCAATGTTGTAAAAGCTCTTCATCCTATAAAAACATTATAGAAAAACAAAATTATATTTTAACTAGTGCACTTTTTACTATCTCGTAAAAGAAAGGATAAATAGAAGTAGCATTCCAGGACGGATAATGCAGGTCCCGGCTGTGCCATTAGGCCAGGAGTTAGCAATTTACTCTTTTTACCTAAAATAAAATGGTAGGTTTTACATTTTTCTCATGCGGCCAAAATGGCAGACTCGTTTTTGAAAAATGCTACTTTTTCTGTGTGCCTATGGGATTGTTGTGTTGGATTGACACAAGCATTTTGAACCCTGGAGGGAAGTTTTACACCCAAATGTATTTCAGAGGGAAGTTTTGTAATTTTTTGGACAGATAGATAAATGGAAAGACAGACAGACTGAGAGATGATGACGTTTTTACCGTAAAATGCTTTTGTTGTAACTACCCGTAATCTTGTAGTGTTTAATAACAGATAGATAGATAGATATGAGAAGGTAGATGGATAGATAGACAGATAGACAGATAATGATAGATGGATATAGATAGATAGATAAATAGATAGATAATAGATGGACAGATAGACAGACAGACACATATATAGATAGATAGATATGAGATGATAGATTGATAGAGATAGATAGATGGACAGATAGATAGATAGATAGATAGATAGATAGATAGATAGATATGGGATGATAGATAGATAGATAGATAGATAGATAGATATGGGATGATAGATGGATAGATAGATAGATAGATAGATAGATAGACAGATAGATATCTCTATCTATAGATATCTCTCTCTCTTCTCCCTGCAGGTGTGGCTGCCAAAATACTCACCATTTGTTGCCTGCACCAGTAGTCCTTACCCGCCGGCATCTTCAGGCTCCTTACCAGTAGATACACTTGCCAGAGATTCTGTCTACTCCATTCTAGGCCAGTTTGGCCCTTCAGCATCTTGCCTGCAGCTCTCTATCTCTGTAGGGCGTGCATGCTCTCTTTGGCTCCCACAGGGTCGGCACACATCCTAATCCACCCCAGACAATGGTAGCCTTCTCTGGATTATTTAAGGCACCTTTCACTATAAGAGGTTGCCTGAACAAGAAGGTTCCCTAGTTCACTAGTCATCTGATCTTCTGTGCCTGACCTCTGCCTGTTAACCACATTCTACCTGTTCTGCCCACCCTGCCCTATGCCTGTCTATCATACTGATCTGGTGCTGCCTGCCCTGACCTTTGGCCTGTTTACTGGATTGAACGTACTGTGCCTGCCACAACCTTGACATGTTTACTGACTATAATACTGACTGTCCCCTTTGATGCCATGCACCAGTGTCTCTTGACTCATCTGGGTTGGCTATCACTGAACAGAGAGAGGACTCCAAGAAGTAGTGCAGCGGTGACCAGATAGGGTTGAAAGGGTGAAGACCAGCAGGGCTATGCCCTTAGGAGTTTCCCCAAGCCAAATCCGTTCAGTGACACAGTGGGTCGACACTCACTGTGTTACAAAAGGAAAAAAGGTCTCCTGATAATAAGATGATCAGAAGATGTCTAACTAATGGAAATCCAAGCGATCAGCTGCGATCTAAGGAGGAACCAGGCAACAAATGTTCTATTTCTCTGCAGCTCCACCGCAGGTGAATAGAAGAATTACACAACTCACAGTATATTGAATTCAGTAGGTTGTCCATACCCATCACAAACATACTGGATCCTAGAGGGGGTCTTTTTAGCTACTCTGGCTATTCGATGAGGGGGTATATCCTCTTTATGGACATGATCATCATCGATGTCTTCAAATATTTGGATCCTTCTCCACCAACCAAGGGAAATACTAAGCCTAAGTTCTTCAGTGTTGATGATGTCCTATCTAATAGCACTGTCTTGACAGCAGAAGAGCAGTGAGATCTCTCCGTTCTGATCTTCTCCCTTTCTAATGTCCAGGGGTGAGCACGTTTCTTCTCCTCATAAGCTCCGGCTACTTAGAAGTCTTTTCTTCCCATTTATAATTTGCCTGGAGCAAGGCTTTTATCTAGACTTTTAGCCAAAAGGCACCTACTGAAATATGCATCGAGCGAAACTGTGCCATGGGTGGTTTTCCCCATTTGTCCAGTTACATGTCATTAAAATAAGGTCGAGCCGAGCACAAAAACAGCTTTCGACAGGGAAGGGTGACTTACTCTGAAAAACTTTTTTGTAATAAGCAATTAACCCTTTTCGTGGGCAGACATTTACATTCGAAATATTAGAGAATTCTCTCTGGACTTTAGCATTGTTCCACCGGAGAATCAAATGATTATCTTGGGTGATAGAAGATGATCTAAAAAGTCTGAAGGGGGCTTTATCTGAAGACAAGAAGACCTAGAGCCAGAGAATGAGCCTTTTGAAGCATTACTGTGCGTTCCTTTTTTTTTTTTTATCATAGAATAAGAATATTCAGGGCTTCTAATGTAAAATGAGCCTTTCAATTTCTGCCTCTGATACATAGAAGATTCCAGCTTTTCAACGTTCAAAAGACGGGAACAATATTCATTCCATAGACGCGGCGTATTATCAATCCAAATCTATTATCTTTACAGAAAACCGGCTTCGAAAATTATCTAACTACATCTCCAGGTACGGAGTGGGCCCAGTGCTCGCTGGCGTCATTCAACTTCACCGACGGCGAGGGTGGCAAAAAGTTTTGTTAAGAAAAACAGAAAAACTGAAAGGGGATCTCCTACTTTGGATAAGATATGCCATAAATGTATGACTAATGGAAATCCCACCTCCGGGGGAGTCTTCACCTATTGGGTCAAAGCCAGTTCGGCATGCAAATATGGCAGTAGATGGCCAAATGGTGCGGCGGGCGCACATGTCCATGGCCAATAGAAGTAAAGATAGGGTTTAGATACATATTGACCAAATGCAACCACCCCAGTGAATGGAGCTGTGTAGTTATGGTACTCGGTTCTGGTGGTGGAGCTAGTGAAAACAGCGGACCGGCAGGGGTGCAAGGAGTTGGACCCCTGCCGTTCTGATACTGATGACCTATCCTGGGAGGGTCTTTCCTACTTTGGATGGGATAATATGACATAAATGTATGACTTTTGAAAATCCCACCTCCGGGGGAGTCTTCACCTATTGGGTCAAAGCCAGTTCTGCAAGCAAATATGTCCGGCGTCATGCCGGAGATGGCCAAATGGTGCGGCAGGCACACCTGTACATGGCCAACAGAACTAAAGCTAGCCTTTAGATGCATGTTGAACAAATGCACCCACCCGAGGGGATGGAGCTGCGTAGTTACAGTACGCAGTTTTGGTGGTGGAGCTAAAGTTAGCCATTAGATAGATGAGGCTGAATGCACCCATTCAAGTGAACGGCAGAACTAATGTTATGAGGCATGGCCATTACACAGTGGACGGAATTGTGTAGCTCTGGTGCCTAGTTCCGGTGGTGGAGCTTGTGAAAACAGAAGATTGTCAGGGATGCCAGGATTCGGACCCCCGACAAACTGATTTCGATGGCCTATCCGAAGGTCAAGTCATCAACAAGTAAGTTCCTTGAAACACCTTTAAATAAAACGTTTCACTAGAATTAAAGAACCATTTGATAAGCCAGAGAATGGCCATGAAGTGCCCCTTGTGACGCCCTCTATCCGGCTTGCAAACCATTCCTCTGAGCATATCCAGTGGTAGACAAGGGGCACAGTGGGTCCAGAAGACTAAATGAGCCCATTCATTAGCAACAGAGAATTATTTTATTGGATTGAGGCCAATACACACCCAGATGATGTCATCAGGGAGGAAAGATGGCTAATTTGTGAACACCCAAAAAAGTGAGAGACGCCCATCGTCATTGAATTTACCTATGGGTTGTACCGCATGCACTCAGATTTCAGCTTAGCCTTATCACTGTTGGACCGGACTTCCTTTTGCCCACCAGAGGTAATGTTCTGGGAGCTCAGTCCCTTATTAAATGTGGACATCTATTTGTCAAGATAACTAAAAACAGGAAATGGACAAAGAATAAAAAAAAAATATCTCAACCCTTCCTCCCTTCATCTCCTCCTTTCCTTTGATCCAATTGTGTTTCATATTACAATTAAAACTGATAAATATATAAAGAAATCTATCTGTGACAATCCGAGACAATCAGTCATGTCCTCCTCCTCCTCATCATCATCCTGTTTCTGGCAGTAAGACAACTGGCTGCAGCAGGAGCCTCCTCTCTTTGCTTTGCTTCCAGTAGGACAAAAGGTCATTGAGCCCTGCTCTATTTGCAAAGCCAAGTTCCTCAATTTGCTAAAGATAGAGCAGATCAGATGGGGAAAACCCATTTGTTCTCAAGACTGTATCAGGAATGGATCATGAGGAAAATACTGCAGTCTGGCAAACAGTGGAGCAACCCTATTTATAGCATTACTGTTAACCTTCATTTATACATTAAGGGGTTGCTCCATATGTGCAACGAGCCCACTACGCACACCTGGGGTATCTCTTGCCCTTAGGAGTTATCTACAAAATATGTCCCTCTTATAGAGCAAGTAATCGTGACGCCAGCTGCCGTGAAGCAGTGAGGACATGGAGTCCCCTTTGTAGATGGTAATGTTGGTACCCAGGGGTAGGATTGCCAGAGTGGTGCAGGGTGGTCACAGTGTCTGTAGATGTTATATACATGTCTCACGGTGTCCCTACCTGGATACAGTTGGATACCAGACGTGATGTGGTCCGAAGTAATGCAAAAAGAGTAGTTGAACTTGGATGATGAATAGGTAGAATAAATGTAGTAACGTTGAACACAGCTTTACTTGGCATAAACGGTAATCCAGCCAGTTTCCAAACTTTATCTTGGTCATCAGCAGGTATTGGCATTAATCTGTGCAGGCAAAAACATGTGCAACAATCTCAGGTCTGCTATGCGGTAGCTCTCTCTCTCTCAGCTATGCTTGGCTGGGTTAATAGGAAACTCTTCCTCTTCTTCTGGAACTTAGCTGTCTGTAGTCTGTCTCTTACTTTAATCCTCCTAGGAACTGCTTGTCCTGGCATCAAGCTCGGTTAGCTTGGGAGGCAATGCAAGCCCAGGAGGGGACAAGCAACCATCTAGACTTCAGAGGCAGGGCCTCTGGGGCCTAGCAGAGCAGGCAGTGCTCTGCTAGCCGACACACAACCTCTCCTTAAGGAGGTTAGGCTAGACACTGACTCACTGACTAAACTCCCCCATCTCTAGAGCTAGAAGGTTCCTCTCCAGAAAAACTATCTCTGCTCAGGTTTGCTGTCACCTGCTGGTAACCAGGCACATTACATGTAATGCATTACATTTGCAAGGAAATGCATATACACATTGCTGGAAGTGACAATAAATATGAGAGATGACACAGGATCACACATTAAAGATAGTGGGGGTACAAAAGGAGGTGGTGATGGCACTCCAGGTCATTACATATGGACAACCTTTCTTCATATGGCCAGAATGCAAAATCTCTTGCTCAGATTCCCTGGACTGTCCCTGACTTCCTGGAAAGTATTCAATGGACGATCAATCATCGTCTGACCTATTGACCCTGGTGTAAACTCTGTTTTATCATTGCACACAGAACATACAGATGTTCGCGCGTCAAGGCCAAATTTAATGTTGTCTTCTGCTGGGCCAATAATTGTCTTAGAGCCAGCACCCTTCACAAGACCATTTGGTTGACTAGTCCAACCATAATCTCAGAAGAACTTATGGATGTGCCACCACTAAGGCCAAATGTATGTAAAAGACCCTAGTGGAAAGTCATTGGCTTCCAATGTTGTTGTCTTCTGCTGGGCCAATGATTGTCTTAGAGCTAACACCCTACGGAAGATCATTTGGTTGACTAGCCCAACCATAATCTCGGAAGAACTTGCAAATGTACCACCACTAAGGCCAAATGTATGAAGCAGAGCCTAGTGGCAAGTCATTGGCATTAAATGATGTAGTCTTCTGGTGGTCCAATTATTGTCTTAGAGCCAACACCCTGTAGAAGACCATTTGGTAGTCCAACCATGGTGTTAAATCCTGGGCCTGCCAGAAAGTCCCCCTTTAGAAGATCATTTGGTTGACTAGTCCAACCACAGTGTTAAAACCTGGGCCTGCCAGAAAGTCCTCCTGTCCTTGTAGTCCATTACAGCTATGGTCCTACAATCATCATTGTCCACATTTTAGGAGACACATCCAAGCCAATCAGATGTTAATCAGCAAAAATTTGAGGCCTAATTTATTCCCTTTACAGGTTCAGCTCTGTCTTCACCCGTCGCGGATACTACCGCATTTTTTGGAATAATTCTGAGCCTCTTCTGGATGACATTAAGCACATTCCTCTCCATTAAGCTGGCATTGCCACCCGATGATGATTTGAGTCTTCTGTGTTGGCACCTATTCCTCATTGTCTGTCGCGGCTTCTGACTGCATGACATTCCACATGACATTAACAACCCTCGTTTTAGATACCAGTTCTAAAAATGCAGGAACAGAAGAGGACGGCTGCTAGAACCCGTCATGTTGCTTTTTTTTTTTTTATACATACGCCTTCTTTACTTTTTTTTTTTTTTTTTTTGCTTTTAAAGGAGATATGGAGGAAGCGTCCTCTCTTTTTTTTAAAACCTAACATTGGAAAGTGCTGTCAGTGGCTTGAGATGGTGACATTGTCGGGGTATTTTAACCTGCTTTGCATACTGTGAATTCTTACAAGATCTGCATCATTCCTGACAGGGTCTAATTAGTGTTTCCACCCTACTTTTATGGTGACTATAAGAGCAAGGAGCAGATTGGAAATTTAACTAAACTCCTTTTTAACCCCTTGCCTCCTGGAGGACGTATAATATCGGAGACCCACGCTTTCACCTATATCTAATACTACGTAGTGATCTGCATGGAGCTGTGTGGCAATTAGCCAGCACTGATACCTCAGCTTCAGAGGGAATGCAGTGACTCCTGTGGTTTCCTGATGCCACGATTTTTAATTAACGCTTATATTTTCAAAAATGTTGAATTTAAAGGGGTTTCCCACAAAAAATATTCTACATGCACCTGAATCTCAATACTTTTGTAATTGCATATAATTAAAAATTTAGTATCACCAATAGCGCCACCTGCTGTTTGCTCCTTTTCTAATTTCTCTGTCCTGCTCACTGAGACGGAAGCACATGCTCAGTTCCATCTTCCAACTGCCACCAGCTGCAGTTGAAAGGACACACCCCTGAGAATGGGCACATTCCCTAAGCTGCCAGCTTGAAATAAATCTGCAATTTGAGCAATGCATCTCTGGATCCATGTAAGTTGCAGGGCTGGTTCTAAGTTTGATAGAAAGAGACTGGCATGTACTATATGAAATCAGATTTTCATTTTTTACATTAATCATGGGATAACCCCTTTATGGGTAACTTATGGCCACATGGAGACATGATTTTGCCTTAAGCCACCACTAGGGGGAGCTCAGGAGCTGACAGCAGACTGATTGCACACTGAACTGTACGGTAACACAGTGTGCAGTAAACTCCACCTAGTGGTTGCTTAAGGCAGTCTCAGGTTGGCCACAAGGCAACAGGGCCAAATAGTGATCTGACTTTGACTTAAGCCACCACTAGGAGGAGCTCAGGAGCTGACAGCAGACTGATTACACATTGAACTCAATAGTAACACAGTATGCAGTACACACTTAAGTTCCCCTAAGTTTTGCTTAAAGGGTTTTTCTGGTTTGCATCAAGAGCCTTTAGAATAATCATTTATGAAGATTGCTATCATTTTGCAATGTATTTCTTTTACCTATTTTGCTCCTATCTTCCGTTCTGGGCTGTGGTCACATGACCGTGTCCATGCAGCTCTTTCTAATTTTCATGTGATCTTATGTCCGTGGGTGGGGCAATGATAGGCCAGTGTCTATGTAACTAGCTGGGTGGGAGGAGCTATAAACTAGCTGGGCATTGTAAGGGGCGGTGCCGGAGCTGTGGCAGAGAGAGAAGAAGTGCATCATGGGTTTGGTTGGATATAATAATAGGAAGTGCTACCTACAGAATAGAAACCAACCAGAAGGATTGGTTTACATGGTGAAAATGGGTCACGAGGGTCCAAATTGAAAAAGAAAAAGCATGGAGAAGATGTTAATTAGATAATCAACTACAAACCACGGCAATCCAGGAAAATCCCTTTAAGGCAATGTCATGTTGGCCACATCTCGACAGGGCCACATAGCGACATGACCTTGCCTTTAGCCACCATTAGGGGGAGCTCAGGAGCCTACTGTTTACACATTGCACAGAATAGTAACTCAGTATGCAGTACTCCCTTGAGCTCCCCCTAGTGGTGGCTGAAGGCAACGTCATGTTGCCAATTTTATAGTTTTAAGGAATATTTTCAAGATATGTGGCTCCTACCACTGAAGGTCCCAAAGCTGGATTCTACAAAGGCTCACCTGCTCCCATTTGCCAATTTCTATTCATCAACGAGCCTATTATTAAGGTGCAAAAATGGGGGCCACGTATTTAATGAAAGTGAAACTAAGAGACCCCCAATACATCTACTCGTCCCCCATTCTAGAGGGGCCCCCTAAATATGAGCTATGCTTTGTACAGATCCATTTGCCATTGTGTGTGGGAAAGGAGATAACCCAGTATTTATGCTGGAAAATATGGAGGATGGGAACCCAAGGGGCCCTAATCATTTGCTTGACTAGGGCCCGGATATTACTGATGGCAGCCCTGATATTGCATGAACTTTTTACATATCAAATGTTAATCCAAGGTTGATAAGATGACAACGCATCGTATACTGTGCGGTAGGGAATGCATTGCGGTATATGCAGCGACAAGTAACCGCTATATAGGAGATTGGTAAATGCAGAAGAGCGTACATAGGGATATATGGCTGCACCTCATAGTGGCCTTCGTGCAGACTCACCTTCTCTTTCTTTCCAAAAGTCTGTCTTTTAAATATAAGTTATGATCAGAAAACACATCCTGTATCTCTTGGGTGTCATCCAAGACTTGGCCAAACTGTAGCACATCACAGAATTTCCATTTTTATTGGATGACCTTCCATTTGAATCTCTGTCAAAGCGCGTTAATGTAGCAGGAACCGTGTCCCGTGAAGGACTCCCAGCATCCGCCCTATATGGCTCAGCTTCTGCAATTATAGGCACATCACACGTATAATGGAGGGAAGACTCGAAGGGCCATCAAGGGTTCGGGGCGACCAACACAGCACAAAATATCCAGGGTTTTCTGCTAAATAATATTTGATACTTTTAATTATTTGCTTAGTATAGTTTTGAAGCTTTAGGCGCTCAGTACACTGAACACACGCACGATCCATACGATCTACAGAGGGTGAACATACAACATGCACCCCAATCTGCAGTCACAGGTGGCGTCATGGCCTCGTCCCATACATAGATTTTCTGTTGGATAATTCTGCAGGAAATGGTCCCTCAATGATAACTCATGGTGGAAATGCTGCAGTCGTCTGCACTTAGGGAGAGATCTATGGTGCAGAGCAGTTTATTCCTAGAGCCCTGAGTCTCTGACACCCTATAGAAAACATCAGTGTCCTGCACAGACCTTATTTACACTGGAAATGTCTCAGATCACATACTAGGAGTGAATAGAGCTTGGGTTGTGGCTCCCTCTGCTTAAACTTTCCCCTCTTCTTTCTCTCCTTTCCTCCTTCCCCTCTTTCTCCTCTCCTCCCTCCCTCCTTCCGTTACTTACTTCCAACTTTCTTTCCTCCCTTCTCTTCCTCCCTTCTCTTCCTCCCTCCCTTCCCTCCCTCCCTTCCCTCTCTCCTTTCCTCCCTTCCCTCCCTCCCTTCCCTCCCTCCTTTCCTCCCTTCCCTCCCTCCTTTCCACCCTTCCCTCCTTCCTTTCCTCCCTTCCCTTCCTTCCTCCCTTCCCTCCCTCCCTCCCTCCCTCCCTTCCTTCCTTCTTTCATTCTCTCCTCCCTCCCTCCCTTCCTTCTTTCCTCCCTTCTGTTTTCTTCTTTCCCTTTTTCTACTTTTTCCTTCTTTCTGTTCGACCTCACTCCCTTTTTTTCTTCCTCCCTTGCCATGCGTTATATATATTTTAATGATGTCTCGTACGCAGCAGAGGGGCCCTTCGGGCCGCACTCGGGTGCCATTAACTATTCTGCCTCTACTACAGTAGTGCCACTGATTCCCCTCCATCTCCTCCTTTCCATCTGTCAACAACCCCCCCCCCTCCTTATTTGCTTCCTTCCTCCATTATCTCTCTCCTTTCTTTCTTCTCTCTCTTCTTTCCTTCTCTCTCTTCTTTTCATCTGCTCCTCCTTCCTCCCCTCGCTCTCTGACTCACACCAACCCTTCCTTCCTTCGTTCCCTCCGTCCTTCCTTCCTTCTTTTCCTTCTTCCTTCACCTTTTCTACTTTCCACCCCTTCATCTCTTTTGTCCTTCTTTCTTCCTTTGTTGCCGACCCTCTCTTCCTTTTGTCTTCCTTCCGTCCTCTCTTCTTTCTCTTACTTCTGTCCATTCGTACTTCCTACTTTCCTTCATCCTTCTTCCTTCCTCTTTCCCTCCCTTCTTTCTCCATATCTTCCTTCCTTTGTCTTTCTTTCTATCGTTCTTTCTTTCCCTCTTTTTCCTCTCCTCCCTCCTTCCGTTACTTACTTCCAACTTTCTTTCCTCCCTTCTCTCCCCCCCTCCCTTCCTACTTTCCTTCATCATTCTTCCTTCCTCTTTCCCTCCCTTCTTTCTTCATATCTTCCTTCCTTTGTCTTTCTTTCTTTCCCTCTTTTCCCTCTCCTCCCTCCTTCCGTTACTTACTTCCAACTTTCTTTCCTCCCTTCTCTCCCCCCTCCCTTCCTACTTTCCTTCATCCTTCCTTCCTCTTTCCCTCCCTTCTTTCTTCATATCTTCCTTCCTTTGTCTCTCTTTCTATCTTTCTTTCAAATATGACAACATTTTCCCATTGTTCTCAATAAAGCTGAGTAAGATGAACGCTTCTCCTTTTCACAGCCCCATGTCGCAGTAATTTGGGTTTACACAAGTTGGTTTCGTGAAGGTGAACCCTGTTCTGTCTGCATTCCAGGACTGAAGAGAAGAAAAGATTGGGATTAGCGCCAGGAGGAGATGAACTGATGCAGTCTGTCAACAAACCCTCAGGTAACAGTGTCATAATGTATAAATCCGACCAACAATAGGACAGTAATTACGGATACGAGCTTCTCTTCCCACTGTGGAGCCGGGCTAAGTAAACCAAGATCTCCTAAGTCCAAGAATTGGCTGCTCGCTTCAAAACAAAGACTCAGATGATACGGGAAAGAGCACAGGAAGTCGTGGCCCCGAGAATGGGGTCTGTTGGGACTTGCAGATCTGGCTCAGTGGTTTTACTAGGACAGCATGCCGCCAGGACACTCAACAAGACATTATACGCTTAAGGCCCAGACTTGTATTCTTGAAAGGACATGCAAGGAACAACTGTGGTTTTTTCTTAATAGACAAAAGTGAGTCTGTTCTGCTTCACCGGAAAAGTAGGGAAAATATAGCGGTGTCATTGATGTAACCAAACATTTGCAAGGAAGAATGTACAACTATTCATGGAAGATGGTGCATTCATCCATGGTGGTGACATGCAATGGCTTAGAACCCGGCTGACTCTTAAAGGGGTTGTCCAGAACTATGTAAAAAGGGTCATTTTTTCCTTCTTATTTTCCAGGAAATGGATTCATAAACCAGTGAATGAGGCCGAGCTGCAATTCCAGACACAACCCATTTAACCCTTACAAGACTCCCTTTTTTTTGCTGCACTCCCTGCCTTCCTAGAGCCATAACTTTTTTATTTGTGTGTTCACATAGCCATATGAGGGCTTGTTCTTTGTAGGACAAGTTGTACTTTCTAACGCCACCATTTAATATTGCATATGATGTAGTGGGAAGCGGGGAAAAAATTCCAACTGGGGTGAAATTGCAAAAAAAAAAAAAAAAGAGATTCCACACAGTTTTATGGGTTTTTTAATTACATTCGATGTACGATAAAACTGACTGGTTACTTTTATTCTACAGGTCAGTACGAATCCGGCAATACCTTATATGTATAGTTTTTCTTGCATTTTGATAGTGATAAAAAAAAATAAAAAGTGGGAAAAAAATCAGTTTTATTTTTTTGTCGCCATATTTTGACCCCTATAACTTTTTTTTATTCATTTGTACGGAGCTGTATGGGGGCTTATTTTTTGCGGGGCGATCTGAACTTTTCATTGATACCATTCTGGGGTGTGTATGACTTTTTGATTGTAAAAAATGAAGCGACCAAAATGGCGAATTGGCCATTTGGATGCTTTTTTCCGTCTTGCTGTTTGCCGTATGGGGAATATATTTTTATACTATGGGCGTATTTGCTTTATTTTTTTGTTCCTTTATTTATATTTTGGGAAAAGGGGGGTGATTTGAATTTTTATGTTTTTTTTATTTATTTATCTATTTTTATTTTTATTTTTTTACACTTTTTTATAGTTCCCATAGGGAACTACAGCATGCAATCATCTGATTGCTATTATCATAAACTCCACTGCACTTGCATTGGAATCTATGATGATTTTACTACTTTCCTATGGAGCCCTATTAAAGGCATAGGAAATACTATGCAGCAGCCTCCTGTCATTCATAAAGACACGGGCTGCTGCATACACGCTCCGGCTCCTCCGATCGCCGCACGGGGCTCAGATGCAGTGGTCAGGATTGAGCACGGCATCTGAGGGGTTAAATGTCCGCGATTGGCATCACTGCCGGTTGCGTAAATAAGCCGCGGGTGTCTGCTAAAAGAAGCAGCGGGCAGGAGCGGGCGCCATCTTTAAACACCTGCCCAGCACCGTACATGTAGAAAAAGTATTATAACTCCGTGAACCACATAACAGGTGAAACACAGCGATGTTTCTATGCAAACAGTTGGATAGAGAGGTCACCGGTGACAGATTCCCTTTAAACCTTAGATCCAGGCAACAAGATCCCACGCCAGGGTTCCAGAATTTGTGGCCACCAGGACCCTTGAAATGAATTTGTCGCCTCCCTGCAAACTCTGTTAAGTACTACACGAATAACATTACTCCCACTGAATCCAGATCACTAAGGCCTCTTGCACACGAACGTATTTTTTTTTCAGTGTTTTGCGGTCCGTTTTTAACGGATCGGTTTTTCAGTTTTTTGCTTCCGTTTTGTTTCCATTTCGGTTCCATTGTTCCGTTCCGTTGTTCCGTTTGGCATATACAGTATACATTAATTCCATAATGAAAATTGGGCTGGTCTTAAAATTTTCAATAGATTGTTCAGCAAAAACGGAACGGATAAGGAAGATATACGGATCCTTTTCCGTATGCTTTCCGTTTTTTTTGCGGACCCATTGACTTGAATGGAGCCACTGAACGTGATTTGCGGACAAGAATAGGACATGGTCTATATTAAAACGGAACAGAAAAAACGGAAAAACGGAAACGGAAGGCATACGGAGACACTTCAGTATTTTTTGCAGACCCATTGAAGTGAATTGTTCAGTATACTGTCAGCATACTGAACTGAAAAAACTGCCAGTATACGGTCCGCAAAATACTGTCGTGTGCAAGAGGCCTAATTTGTATGTGTTCCCCCGTGGGTGCACAAAAATCAGTCCTGGACTCCAATGAGAGGACTCACAAGCGCGGCTGAATCCAACCCAAGTCGAAGGTGGCCCAATTGCCTGGAAAAGTGTCTCTGTCTCTTGATTCTCCCCAATCAAATAACATAAAGTTCCTGCTCGTTACAATCAGAACTTTTTGCAAAATTTGGGTGAAATTTTAGAATCTCTACATTTCAGTAAGACATTACATCATGCAATTCATGAAAAAGATTGCAGAGAGCTGTAGAGCAAAATATATTCTCCACTGAAGAGAGCCAGACGCAGTTGAAGGGTCACTCGCCGAGGAGATGTCAGATGTAATTATTTGGCAGCTCGGCTCAGCTGGGGTGATCCAGAGCCTGGCTAACAAGGGAGGGATTAGTCGACATCTCGCGGCCCTCATCTCTGGAATAATCATGAATATGGCTGGGGACCTTTAGGAGGCTCGGAGTGACTCTCCCTGTAGGCAGAGGTGTAAACTGTAAGGTAGCCACACACAAATAATTAAATTAATGAATGGATTCTCATTAGGATAGAAATAAGTTGACCATCAGTCCAACGTGTTCTTGAGGGATCTTACCACCAGCCAATTATATAACCCATGTGGATTATGCTGCACACCTGCAACTTATTCATAAGAATCACTTTAACCGTTTACACGCGAGAATCTGCCTAACTTCTTTTAGATCACCATAGACTGTAGAGTCATCTACGTTGGGTTCAGTAGAACCACTAGAGGTTTAGCAATTGTGCTTCAAATATGTACCCAATATGGTGGTATGATGGTGGCCTAAAGCAATGAAGTCCACCGAGACTCCTGACTTAACAAAAAGGTGCCCTTCCAAATATTGAGTCCATGAAGAAGTGTTTAGGTAAAGACAAAACAGCCTCTGGCATCTTCTGGAGAACCCCTGCTGGAGATGCCCCGGGGGGTCAGATAACCTCGAGTTGGGAAATACTGATCTTGGAACCTCAGTTTCTCCCTAGACCAGTTAAAGGGTTATTCCAGTTAGATTGGTGGGGTCCTACTGCTGGGACAATCACTAAACATGAGTCCATGTATAAATGAATCAGCAGGTTCAGCATGCGGACTGCCACTCCAGTCATCTCCATGGGACCTCCATAGAGAGCAGAGCATGGGGCTCCTCTTAGAGTCCTGTAGAGCTTGACTGGAGTGGCTGTCCACATGCTCAACCTGATGATTTGTGGTTGTCCCAGCAGTCAGACCTCCACCAATCTAACAGTTATCCCATGTCCACTGGACTACCCCTTTAAGTTTGACAGGTGACGCATAGTAAGGCTTGTCTATGTTGGACAACTCCTTCTCTAGTCATGAGTTCTCCCGATGTCTAGATGGTGGCATGTCTCTATAGACAATGTACTGTTAAAATCAATGGACCATCTAAAGACCAGTGGACATGCCAGGTCCTTTAGTGTCCTCAAAGGGTTCCAATCACCATCCTAATGGAGCCCTTCAAGCACCAATCCTCTGAAGTCTATCAGTGAGGGCCGAAGCTTGATGACCATTGTTTGCAACCCTCCCATTCATTTGGAAAGCCCCACGTTGGAAACCTACGATGTCTCTCAGCCACAGTGTCCCAACCCATTCATACCGCGGGTCCTGCTGGTGTACAGAATAATGTGAATGCATGGTGACTATAATACCTCCTACGTGGCCCCCCATCTGTACGTCCATGGGTATGACTCCAAGGTATCCAAGCACAGAAGCTTCGACTTAACCCAGCAACCAACAGAGCCCATCTCCATTCTCTATAGACCTGTGGGGTGCACATAGTGGTCACGGTGGATGATGGACAGAGGGGAACGTAATGAAAGGGATAGTGGAAAATTGACTTTTGATCACCGGGAGGGAGAGTCAAGAATCTGTCTGCACTTCTAAACTCTAAGTTGTGCTGTTCCTATGGTATTCCTCTGAGGATTTTATGAAGAGATTGACAACTGGGTGTCACCAGCTGGGGTGTGCCTCTACACAGTCTGACGTTGTCCAATAATTGTCTAGGGCCATGCCTCTTAGTAACAACCAGTCAATTTAGGCATACATTTCTAGGAGGAATAATGGAGGGAGGGCACAAGGTAGAGGTATGAAAAAAATATCTGCCTTAATTGTAATTTTATGGGGAATGAGCATTTTAAGTACTACAGACAGGTTAGGTCCTCTCCCTTTAAGAAACAGAGAATGGCGCTCCCCGGTCGTCAGGAGTGAAATATTCTGTTGTTTTTAATGCAAATCAATACGAGGCCTTTTACTCGGGTGTTCTACTCTCTGGACAGTATAAACATGTCACATAAATGTCCCATAAATAAAGGTGCAAAGTGCTGGATGGTGTCAGCCTCGCGGAGGGTGCATTTAATGGCCATAAATACATGTTGGACACGGATCTATAGGATTTGCTGTTTTTCTAGATTTTTTTATTTTTTATTGACAGCCCTTTACAAACCCCACTTCTTATCTGTGACACCCGTTGAAGCAGGTGCTACATATCGGGGGGATTTTTAATTTGATCTGCGCTGTGTTTTGCCGTAGACCCTCATTTCGGTGAACGCAGGTGCACTCCTGTATCAACCACATGTATCGAACAATGCAAAGCAGACTCGAACCAACCTGGGTTCAAAAATTCCCCTCATGATAAATTCCGCTGATCAGATCTACATCTACCACACCTGCCCATTTTCTCGGATGGACGATTATCTCGGGTGCCTCCTGACTCTCACCCGCTTGGTGGAGAGAAGGATCGAGCGCATTGTTTATGAACAGGTTTGATTCTTGGAGTATAAACCTGGCAACATCTTCATCCCTCCTCCCCATATAGACACAGCCGAGCCGAGCATGCATGTGTATGTGGGGATCAGCTTTAAACTGGTACCAGGCAGCGCTACTCAGTGGTCGTGTAGTAGGGTGAGAACTGACCACCCTCCCAGGTGGCCGGGTTCACATCACCATTTCTTTTTCCTAATTTCTTCTAATCCGTAAAAAAAAACAAAAAACATCCTGTAAAAAAACGGATCCTGAGCATCAGTTATGCACATTTGGCATCCGTTTCAGCCATTTCCATTTGAGATCCGTTATTTTAGACAGTTTAGGCTACTTTCACACTAGCGTTAATATTTTCCGGCATTGAGATCCGTCATAGGGTCTCGATACCGGAAAAAACGCTTCTGTTTTGTCCCCATTCGTTGTCAATGGGGACAAAACGTAACTGGATAGAATGGAGCGCTCCAAAATGCATTCCATTCCGTTCTCATACCAGAGAGCGTCAGCATGCTGCGGTTTTCTATCCGTGCGGGGTGCGGATCCGTTTTCTCTGACACAATCGGACACAATAGAAAACGGATGAGGAATCCCAGCAGCGGTGACTTTTCAAATAAGCGATGAAGTTTATTACAAATATCAATATGTCCCACATACAGGACGCGTTTCGGCTAGCATGCCTTTATCAACAGCTCCTATCCCGCGCGGTGTTCTACCTGACAATAGAAAACGGATTTGTCCTCCATTGACTTTCAATAGACCTCATGACGGATCCGTCTTGGCTATGTTACAGATAATAAAACCGGATCCGTTCATAACGGATGCAGATGGTTGTATTATCAGTAAAAACGTAAGTGTGAAACTAGCCTAAAATAATAGATCTCAGACGGAAATGGCTTAAACGCATGCCAACTGATACACAGGATCCGTTTTTTTTTTTCTTTATTTTTCAATTCTTCTGACAGATCACAAGAATGGTGATGTGAACTCGGAGGGGCCTAGTAGTAGCAATGGAGAGCCCTCAGACTTAACTTCGCTTGGGGGTCCCAGAAATGCTAAATCCGCCCCTGAGGAAACCTAAGAAACAGGTAAACACAATATGATAAGATTTCATTTTTTGAAATTTTTAGGACTACCCTGTGTTATATAATAGACTCGGTTAGGGAGAGTTCGCATCAGTGTTCGCAATTCGGTTATTGCTTTCCGTTATAACATGGTTATAGCGGCAAAAAACTGAATTGTAAGACAGAATTCAAAAAGGAAACCTTAAGAGGCATTCTGTTTTGATCCTTCCTAATAGAGGTCTATGGGCAAACATAACGGATCCGTCTGGTTTCCGTTATCCAGGGCGGAAATTGGACAGGACTTTTTTTTTCCTTCTTACATAACGGAACAAAACAGAACCGTTATTTGTGCCCATAGAAATGTATAAGGACGGAGCAAAAGGGAATGCATCTAAAGGTTTCCATTTTGAATCCCATCTTACAATTCAGTTTTTTTCCCGATATAACAGAAAGCAAAAACGAATTGTGAACGCTGATGCGAACTCCCCCTTGCAAAGACCAGTCCAATCCTAGAAGATTGAAAATAAACATCCCTGAGCCGTAAGTGATTCTGAGCGGCTTCCTGCTGCGAAACGCGTCGGATTATAGCATTCACCACCTCAATTTATGGAATAAATAGCTATTTTGTATACGTATCTGTATTAGGCTTGTGTGATTTTTGTATATTGATGTCTTTATGTTCTCATTTAACAGAAGAAGAAAAAAAAAACTCTTCCTCCCTCTTTTATTTGTTGCTAAAAAAGTTGCAGGCGATGAAATCCACAAGCTGATTACCTGGGAGTGGAGGGGACTCACACTGAGGAGACAGCGAACGCTTATTTTACTTTGAATATTCCCAAATCTTTTCTTGTTAGCATTTAAAGAAAGGGAGAAATCGAGCATCACGCTGGCGACCATTATTATAACAATGTTCTGTCATTATCCTCCCTTCTAGGGGGCATATTGCCTGCGCTGTCTACTTAGCTGTGCAGAAATACATATTTTTGCTAATATCGAGATAACACCGAGGAATCGGTCGGAGAGAACTGTCACATAAAAAAAGGACCAGTTTAAAAAAAAAAAAAACATAAAAAATGGATCATCAGATACATCCCGTATAGATAATATAAGAAAATGGGTCCATACCGAACCAAAAACTCAGTCCATGATCCTAAAGATAAAAAATATATGATTTTTTAAATGTATTTTTAAAATTCCTTTGACTGCATCAAGTGTTTGTTTGTTTTCAAGAGGAAAAAATATATTTTTTCTGAATTTCTGCAGTTTCTTAGCAATATCTGGTCTTTCCCTATGGCCCTATATTTATTGGTATTGTATAGGGCTACCCTTTCGCATTGTGTTCTATCATAGGAGTGTGAATGCGTTCTTGGACAACTCCTTTAAAGAGCACCATCAGCAGGATCAACACACTTAAACTAGGCACAGTGCCAGGTAGGGTGGATCCTGCTGATTAAAATGATACCTGTCCTGTGAAAATCGGATGCAGCGTTCTAGAGAAAATAAGACTTTTATTACTTATGCAGATGAGGTCGTTATCACACTGAGGGGCGTGGTTTCACTCCACAATTTTCCTTTTCTGGCCCCTCCCCTCGGAGTACTGAAGCCCTCATATGTGTGAAGAATAAAAGTCTTTTTTCTTGGGAACTCTACAGCTGATTTTCACAGGACCGGTATCATTTTAATCAGCAGGATTAACCCTACCAGGCAGTATCCCTGATTTAATAGGATTCATCTTGCTAACAATTGCCCTTTAAGGATTGTGGTTTATCTAGAATTGAGCATATTTTGGAGGTAGACACTAAGCTGTGGACAATTAGCTCATTAGCCGATGCTCATCCAAAGCTGTAAATGCTTGCAATTCTCAAGAGCCACCCACACTTGGCATTGAGACCCCACATTTCTACTTAAAGGGGTTGTCCATTTTTCACAATCCCTTTTTATTAGAAGTGTAACCCAGAAATTAGGTTGTCACAATATCCTCAGTTTCTAGGACCCTTTGCGATACATTCTCATCAGCAGGAAGTGTTTGATTTCCCTGCAGTGCCACCAGAGGTGAAGGTAAGCATTACAACATGCCCATTAAAATAAATGGTTTGTGTAATGTGTGGACACAGCTGGTCCTCTGGACAAATAGGCTTTCTTTTAGCCCCTGGCAAAGGCCGTGCTCATACATTATGCCATCTTTCTCTTGTCGTCTATCTCTTGTCTTCAAAATTACTGGAAATCCAATGGTTCCCTTTATCTGTCAACAGGATCCATCAGCGCTTGAGCAGTTATGGCTCAGTAATGACCAGAACTTATGATGCTAGAGTGAACAGAGCTTAAAAAATGAGGGCCCCAAAGATGGGAACTTAGAGAGCCCCAAAGATGGGAACTTAGAGAGCCCTAGTAGGATTTTTGACCCCTTCAAGGAGGACCTCCCCTCTCTCCTGACATGTCTGTTCATATATTCTCCAACAATTGTCGGGCATCTTCTTTCTATTTCTGCTTTGTTGTATGGTACTGTTCCTCTGTTATTCCTCTTAGTAATGTATCAATAATTTGACAATTGGGTGTGTCCTGATGCACCCTGACATTGTCCAATAAGAACTGCAAGTGCCGATACATGCCGAAAATGACAACACCCAGTTGTCATAATTCTCTAGGAGGAATAACAGAGGAACGGAATAACACAGAGCCCTGGAATTGTCACTTTAGGGGGAATACAAGTAATCACTAAAACAGACAAGTAGGGAGAGGTAAGAGTTCCTCCTAGAAGCTTCCATATCTCACACACGGTTGTTTGACCTCTAGTGAATGATCCATAATTACTCCCAGCAAATAATCAAATATTGATGCCCCCCCCCCCCCCCAAAAAAAAAGGACTTTTGTTTGATGCAGAATATTAAAAACCACAAGTCAAATTGCCACAAGATGTACCCGGCACAGCTCCAGCCCAATATCATATTATGCAGAATCGGAGAATTCATTGTCCCCTTACGTACATTGCTCTGCGATTCTTTACCAAAATAAATTTGTCACCAACTTTGTCTTATCTTCCTGATACCAACCCCAGATAAATCACGGCTCGGCTGCTTTCCGTGCGATCCTTAGAATATACAGACTGTGTTGCGACAGTTTGCAAACTTATCATCCCACATCTGATTGCTCCTCTCCCTGGAAGGAAGCAGAAATTATTAAATATATTCATTACGCTGCGGGTTTGATAGATCTTCTTTCTCAGACACTCTGCCTACTCATAAGTTATACATTTAGAAAAAAAAGAACTCTAATACTTAATGGCAGTAAATCTGGGAAGTTTAGCCAGATTGAACTTCCAGCATGTAGCAGTACACATATGGCGGAGTACCGGGCGCTACAATGTTTCAGAGTTGCTAGCGGGAGCAAATGTTTGCATAAAAGTCCAAAAATAGTGTAAAGGCGTACAGATAAACAAAGGGTTAAAGTCTCATGAGGACAATTCCTTCTGATCCACCAGCTGATCCATGTGGGTCCGACCTCACTGGAAAAGTTAAGTCTAGTCCTACATTTCCTAAGTGCAGATGTAGCAGTTGCCAAACGAGCAGCCAGTGAGCTATGCTATCAACATAGTGGACCATGGCGCTCTACACCATTTACAGCTGAAACCAGTGCAGCGTCCCACATATGTGTGTAAAAGGGACACTTTACGCTGTTTTCCTTTCCTCTGGGCCCTGATCAAGCCTGGAGAAGACCAATACAGCAACCAAGCACCAGACAGTGAGTCTGTGTATAAATATGCAGTAAGCCTAGTGAGGATTAGAGCTGAATCCAGCCTGTGGACTTCACCAGCACAAGTGCCTGAGAGAAACTTTAGGAGTGCCGGGACATGTATGTATAATTAGTGCGCAGAATTGTCCTTTATCCACTATTCAATCCTTCCAGGACATAGTGGAAAACCTAGACCTTTTAGGAGAGCATCCTACAAATAATGAAGCAGAGAGTTTGCCTGCCATGAGGGAGATCGCCCTTATTGGATTGCTCAAGATAAGTATAAAATAGCATATTTAGTACCACAGTGCTATAGTTTGGACTTGGAATAAATGCAGAAGTCTTGCCTGTAAAGTGTTAAGCCCTAAAGATAACTCCTCAACTGACAATTGCCTAAACCTAACATAGTAACATAGTAACATAGTATATAAGACCGAAAAAAGACATTTGTCCTTCCAGTTCGGCCTGTCATCCTGCTAGTTGATCCAGAGGAAAGAAGTACTCCCTGGATCAACGACCCCTCTCTAGTAGCTGTAGCCTGTAATATTATTACACTCCAGGAATACATCCAGGACCCTCCTGAATTCCTTTATTGTACTCACCATCACCACCTCCTCAGGCAGAGAGTTCCATAGTCTCACTGCTCTTACAGTGAAGAATCCTTTTCTATGTTTGTGTAGAAACCTTCTTTCCTCCAGACGCAGAGGATGTCCCCTCGTCACAGTCACAGTCCTGGGGATAAATAGATGATGGGAGAGATCTCTGTACTGACCCCTGATATTCTTATACATAGTTATTAGATCTCCCCTCAGTCGTCTTTTTTCTAAAGTGAATAACCCTAATTTTATGATGCTAAGTACTGTATATAAATGGTGCACTTCATAAATAGGCATGCTAAACTAATGAGCATAGACTTCTTGGCATCGTATGGCTTCTAGTCAAGTGAAATGACATCCATAGAACACATGGATGAGTTGCACCCATCAGATCAAGAGATGCTCTTTGTTTTCCTTAACTTGAACCTAGAGTGTTCAAAACACCCTAACCAGGGACCTTTATCCCCACCAGGTCCATCGAGAAGGAACGAAATAGCATCTGTCATGGTCAACTGCAGCTCCAATATGTTCTGGGAACTCACAACCACCATCTCATGATCACTAGAGATGCCGGCTGTCAGACCCCAGCAATGAGATACTCATCCACTATACTTATCCAGATCTTGTGGACATGTTTGTATCTTGGGTTAGCCCCTTGGCAATTCCTAAAAAGAATGCATGAAGATGGGTTTTGTATACCCAACAACTCCTTTTGTTAATCCAAAGCACCATTTAACGTTCATTGTCTGGTATCCATCGGTGGAAATCTTTCTTCTTGATGAACCCTGATGCCCATAATCCACAAAAAGAAAAATAATCCATAAAAAAATCTACTAAAAGCCCAAGAAATGCTCTTCAACTGTATATTATCGGTCAGAACTCTACAATAAATCTGGTCTCACGCAGTCAAATGTTCTTACTAACAAAAAGTCAAGGATTCAACTCCCAGTAGAGCCCAAATGTTCAACCGGTGTTTCAAAACCTGCAGCCGAAAGGTCATATCTCCACAAGGAAATCTTCTTGAGCCTACATTGACTATTTCATAGGAGATAGTTGACGCTACGTTGACTATTTGACACAAATAGATCAGCTCTAAACTTGAGTGTGATGTCATGTCACAAAAAGCCATGAAAAAGGTCAGTTATAAATTTCTTTCCATTGTTTACCTAACTCATTACAAATTAAGGTGCGGATCGCTAGATCTGTTGGATACAGATGACCCTACATTGACCATTTTCCGAACTCCCAATCATTGGGTCAACATTTCCAGGTCTTCAAAAACATCAAGAGTTAACAATCGCCCACCGTTGAATGCATCGAGAAATGTTTCTATGGCCGGTTGCCAATTGATTCATTTTTGTAAATAATATTAATAACAGCAGAGATTACGCTGGATAATATTTGTGCTGATAATTTCCGAAGTATCTGAGATAGCCGAAGAATCATAAAAAGTTGAGCCTAATTCTAAACAAATTCTCAGGAGGAGTGATGCCAACTGGAAGTCCTCCAGTATTACCATATTAATTAACGGTAGATAAAGAGTAATCGTATATTACATCAGTGGTGTTTTATAATGTTTAATTACGGGCTTGATGAATAGGTTCCCCACCTGTCCAGATAAGGTTCCATTTGTAATAATTTGATGAAGTTTTTTTTTTCTCCTCTTCCCGAAAGAGTCTAATGAGAAGAAATTCGGTTAGATTAAGTACTTTGTCTGAAGTCAGTTTTTCTCGTTTACCTCCAGAGTAGACCACAGGTGCGCCATTCTCAAAAATGGTGGTAAAACCGGCCCGGAGCTCTGCAGAGATGTCAATTAAATGCTTCCTAAGGAATGTTGGCTTGGCACTCAGGGCAATGGACGTGAACGGATCTGCTCAGACTGGGTGAAATGTTTCTGACCAAGTTCCTGACACAAACACCATTGTTCTCTGCTGTTTAATTAACAGACAATGCTCTTCTTTTCCCTAACACCAAATTACGTAGAGCTGCTTTACCGGGTCAGTCCTGGCTCACAGGTGGTCCGTCCCAGCCAGGTGCATCGCAGTTTATTCAGAAGAGTTGATTTTCTTGAAGGCAACAATAGTTTTGTAATTACATTATGTGTAGATGGGTTATCGGGATTGAGAAGAAACATTCTGCGTTTTTTAATTTGAAACAGCTCCACCCTTATTTACAGGTTGAGTCTGGAACTGCATTTCAGGGTCACGTGATGTGGGATTTAAAGGGGAAATAATGATAATTCTTCACTAACTTCCATCACATCTAGATATATAGATGATTAACAGATATGCAATGGATAGATATATGTAGATAGATAGATAGATATATAGATAGATAGATAGATAGATAGGAGATAGATAGATAGATAGATAGATAGATAGATAGGAGATAGATAGATAGATAGGATAGATAGATAGATAGATAGATAGGAGATAGATAGATAGATAGGAGATATATAGATAGGTAGACAGACAGACAGACCAGATAGATAGACTGCACAGCATGGTGGTTCAGTGGTTAGCACTGGTGCCTTGCAGCGCTGGGGTCCTAGGTTCAAATCCTACCAAGACAACATCTGCATAGACAGATAGATATGAGATAGAAAGAAGATAGATAGATAATGCAAAAGACAGGTAGACCAGCGCCTCCAAACTATGTATTAAGGAAGTTCAGGTACAGGCTACAATGGCTGCAATGCAAAAGCAAACAAGGACTACAAGTAGCAGCAAACTACAGATAAATAGATATGAGAAAGATAAATAGATATACTTGAAAATTAATTAACCACTGGCGGCATAATAACTCTCTTTTATAGATCAGTGAGTGTGGATCTAACTGGTTTGGCTCTGGGTTGAATCCAAAGGGCACTATTCCGGAGGTCCCCTGTTTTTCACCCTTTAAACCCTGTGCAGGCATCTGGACTTCGCTGCAGGGGAACAACCAGACCGCTATCTTCTATTGTATAGTTGTCTGCTGACCCACTGGGGTCAGGGACTCTGGTGCAAGCATGAGGAGCTTTAGGCACAGAAAATGCACCTTCTGAGCAGTCAGTTTTACTAAGTATTTGGTTTTTGGCAGAACTTGACTGTAGTAAACTTGGCTGGAGAGCTGAGACACAGGAGACTGCACCACAATCGCAGAAGCAGTCAGAACAGTCTCTAATACTGGAACTGCAGATCTTTGCTCCACAGACCTGGAGACACTAGGACAGCTTCCAGATATGGTCCTGGTGGATGCAGGAGCAAGGCACGTAGGAACGACGAATGTACGTCAGACAGGGCAGACAGACAAGATGAAATGAAAGCTGAACTGTGAGGTCAGGAGTACACAGGCAGGAACACAGACTGGATAACGCAGGAGTAACGCAAGAGAATCGCTGAAGCACTAAGTCTTCCAAACACCTTTGCTAGATCACTGGGAACCTTGAAGCTCAGGCACCAAGGACTCATAGCCATTGGCTGGGGAAGGATTAGTACGTGTGCACAGTGGCCCTTTAAGCTGTGGTGAAACTACCACTCCCAGCATGCTCCATTCATTTCTATGGCGTTCTGAGAGCAGCTAAGCAAGTGTACATCTTGGGAGTTGTAGTTTTACCACAGCTGGAGTGCCAGAGGTCAGCCATCACAGCCTTAGGAGATACATGTGCTCACCTATGGTCCCTCACAACTGGATTTCAGTACCACTGTGGGTCTCTGGGTGTCACAGCCTTCTCCATCTGGGCATTTCATAGTGGTCTTCTCTGCACCAATCACTTTATTAGGATCCGCCATGGGTTCTCCACCACGCCGCTACCTTTCATACACAAATAGACTGATCTATCCTACCTACTGTGCACAACTGCAGTTTTTTATTAGAATTTTTTTTTATCAATAAACCAAGAGTGATTTCTCCAGCTGCCGATCCTGTAACGTTTTATAATAGCTGTGGGTCATTCAGCCCGCCGCAGATTTACTGTCGCCCCTGACTCTCTCTATACCTTCTGCGCAGATTACTTGTAGAATTTCAATTTTTTTTTCATCCACTCACACTCAGAGCCTTCGACCTTCAAACAAAACAGAAAAAAAAGGAAACCCTCGATTTTTAATCTGCAAGAAGCTGGCATTTTTTATATGGTTTACACATCCATAATTTACTATTATCAATCTGAACTCTTGTCTGAATGGAATTTTTACTCAACCTCCACGCTGGAGCTGAAGTGGAAGATTTAAAACTCTCAATAAACTTGCAGCAAACAGCAGACTTTATTATGAGTTGTTTGTCCAAGAAGTCCATTTGAGCTCGGTATTTCACACCATCTATTGCCCGAGCAGAGTTATTATTGCCTTGTTCGGAAAGTGAAGTGCTTTTAACACTGATTTAATGCTTGTTGTTACGTGACATCTTGTACTTGGAATCTCGCTTTTAGATTTGTGTTGATCAGTTCATATAAAAGTGCATCCATCCTTACATATACATTTATGTAACGTGCATAAAAAGGCAAGCATAAACCTTTATAAAGAAAAAAAGCAACAGAATAAAATAAATTAAATGAATTAAGAAAATGAAATAATAAAAAAGAAATAAAAAAATTAAATTCAAAAGGGCAAAATGCATAAAAATAGAAAATAAGATAAAATCTGGAACAGAGAAGAAATTATGAATAAATAAAACATGCTCAAAATTTTAAAAAATCTAAAAAAAATTATAAATAGGGGAAAATGTAAAAAAAAAAAAACAGCAAATAATGGAAAAAAGTAGAAATGCAAAAAAATTTACATAAAATAGACATAAAGGAAAAAGGTGAAAAATGGAAAATGAGAAAAAATAGAAATTAAGAAAAAGCTAAAAAGGGCAAAAATTTGAGGAAAGGAAAATGTCGAAAAAGGGGGGGAAAAAAGAGACATTTTATGACGAGGAAAAGAAGCGCTTCACATATTGTACGGTGTGGCACTGCCGGGTGTTTGGGCCGGGGGGCAGGCAGTGAAGCTTAGCGGGTGATATAGCATAAAAGGAGCTGAAATGATCTAGTGCTGCGCACAGGCCGGATTGTAAGTCAGGAAGTGCTAAATACAGATATATGGCAGACATTAAAACGAGGCATTTACAAAGTGCCCTGTGCATCAACCTGCATCACATCATTCTGCAGAGAACAGACTGTTTGGACTGGAGTGCAATGAAGCTTTAATCCCAGTCAATCCCCTGATCGAGTGGCTCAGATTCACACCTCAGGCCTTGCTTTGTAAAAGAAAAGTAACTCGGCTATGTATCGTATAATTAGACAGCTCTCTCCCTATACAGTGTATGACTGACAGCTCTCTCCCTATACTGTGTATGACTGACAGCTCTCTCCCTATACTGTGTATGACTGACAGCTCTCTCCCTATACAGTGTATGACTGACAGCTCTCTCCCTATACTGTGTATGACTGACAGCTCTCTCCCTATACTGTGTATGACTGACAGCTCTCTCCCTATACTGTGTATGACTGACAGCTCTCTCCCTATACTGTGTATGACTGACAGCTCTCTCCCTATACTGTGTATGACTGACAGCTCTCTCCCTATACTGTGTATGACTGACAGCTCTCTCCCTATACTGTGTATGACTGACAGCTCTCTCCCTATACTGTGTATGACTGACAGCTCTCTCCCTATACTGTGTATGACTGACAGCTCTCTCCCTATACTGTGTATGACTGACAGCTCTCTCCCTATACTGTGTATGACTGACAGCTCTCTCCCTATACTGTGTATGACTGACAGCTCTCTCCCTATACTGTGTATGACTGACAGCTCTCTCCCTATACTGTGTATGACTGACAGCTCTCTCCCTATACTGTGTATGACTGACAGCTCTCTTCCTATACTGTGTATGACTGACAGCTCTCTCCCTATACTGTGTATGACTGACAGCTCTCTCCCTATACTGTGTATGACTGACAGCTCTCTCCGTATACTCTGTATGACTGACGGCTCTCTCCCTATACTGTGTATGACTGACAGCTCTCTCCCTGTACTGTGTATGACTGACAGCTCTCTCCCTATACTGTGTATGACTGACAGCTCTCTCCCTATACTGTGTATGACTGACAGCTCTCTCCCGGTACTGTGTACGACTGACAGCTCTCTCCCTATACTGTGTATGACTGACAGCTCTCTCCCTATACTGTGTACGACTGACGGCTCTCTCCGTATACTCTGTATGACTGACGGCTCTCTCCCTATACTGTGTATGACTGACAGCTCTCTCCCTATACTGTGTATGACTGACAGCTCTCTCCCTATACTGTGTATGACTGACAGCTCTCTCTCCTATACTGTGTATGACTGACAGCTCTCTCTCTATACTGTGTATGACTGACAGCTCTCTCCCTATACTGTGTATGACTGACAGCTCTCTCCCTATACAGTGTATGACTGACAGCTCTCTCCCTATACTGTGTATGACTGACAGCTCTCTCCCTATACTGTGTATGACTGACAGCTCTCTCCCTATACTGTGTATGACTGACAGCTCTCTCTCTCTATACTGTGTATGACTGACAGCTCTCTCCTATACTGTGTATGACTGACGGCTCTCTCCCTATACTGTGTATGACTGACAGCTCTCTCCCTATACAGTGTATGACTGACAGCTCTCTCCCTATACTGTGTATGACTGACAGCTCTCTCCCTATACTGTGTATGACTGACGGCTCTCTCCTATACTGTGTATGACTGACAGCTCTCTCCTATACTGTGTATGACTGACAGCTCTCTCCCTGTACTGTGTATGACTGACAGCTCTCTCCCTATACTGTGTATGACTGACGGCTCTCTCCCTATACTGTGTATGACTGACAGCTCTCTCCTATACGGTGTATGACTGACAGCTCTCTCCTCCTATACAGTGTATGACTGACAGCTCTCTCCTATACTGTGTATGACTGACAGCTCTCTCCCTATACTGTGTATGACTGACAGCTCTCTCCTATACTGTGTATGACTGACAGCTCTCTCCCTATACTGTGTATGACTGACAGCTCTCTCTCTATACTGTGTATGACTGACAGCTCTCTCCTATACTGTGTATGACTGACAGCTCTCTCCCTATACTGTGTATGACTGACAGCTCTCTCCTATACTGTGTATGACTGACAGCTCTCTCCTATACTGTGTATGACTGACAGCTCTCTCTCTATACTGTGTATGACTGACAGCTCTCTCCCTATACTGTGTATGACTGACAGCTCTCTCCCTATACTGTGTATGACTGACAGCTCTCTCCCTATACTGTGTATGACTGACAGCTCTCTCCCTATACTGTGTATGACTGACAGCTCTCTCCCTATACTGTGTATGACTGACAGCTCTCTCCCTATACTGTGTATGACTGACAGCTCTCTCCCTATACTGTGTATGACTGACAGCTCTCTCCCTATACTGTGTATGACTGACAGCTCTCTCTCTATACTGTGTATGATTGACAGCTTTCTCTCTATCATTAATGCCCCAGTAGATGACAGATTGGTGATTAATCTTTCATCACACAATCTGACGATAGGGGAAGAAAAACTACTGAGACGGGGACTTTCCTTTGTCCCGACTGCTAAATTCGATATGTTCCGGTGGGTCAAAGATCTTCATCTTTTCGCACGCAAACTGCGTTGGCATAAGCATTTCAAGTTAGTTGAAAAACGTGAGAGTCGAGAACTGGGCATCCCAGTTGACATCTTGGGGGATGTTCGACTCCTCTTCAGTCTGGATAAAACATTACCCATACAAGATGGTGAGGGCCCTTTCACTAACTTGAAGAACAAAAGCGTGAAAATGCCTCCACAGAATGAGGTGACTTGTATTGACGTGTTCCTAAAGCAAACCATCCAGGACCTCGGACTACTATCGTCCACCCCGCAACGATATAATTGCGGGAGGGACGAAAGGGAGGCCATTAAAACCCTGGAGAGGAACAAATCTATTATTGTGAAACCATCTGACAAAGGTGGGAATGTAGTGTTAATGGATATATCTGTCTACAAAGATATGTGCATTTCCATCCTGAGTGATCGGTCAGGTTATGAGGTCCTTAGAAACGACCCCACATCCATGTATCAGACCGAACTACGTGAGATCTTGGGGAGGGCAAAGGGCTGCGATTAATTGATGGCGAGGAGTTTGAGTTTCTGTTCCCCGCAATCCGGTTACGGCCACCTTCTATTGCCTCCCCAAGGTTCACAAAGAGACGGTACCAATCAGAGGGAGACCTATTGTCTCAGGTGTAGGTTGCCTGTCACAAAACTGTGGTGTATACGTGGATCATATCTTGCGTCCCTTCGTTGGGAGCCTTCCCTCATATATACGTGATACCAGTGATCTTCTCCTACGCTTGGAGGGTGTTTACATGGAACCAGATTGGTTCTTGGCATCTATTGATGTTGAGGCCCTCTACTCCTCTATCCCTCACGATAGGGAGTCGAGGCCTCAGCACACTTCCTTAAGACAAGGGGTGTACAATTCAGTGAACATAACAAATTCGTTCTGGAACTTCTCCGCTTCGTCCTCACCAGGAACTTTTTTCTCTTCGACGGGCGACTCTACCACCAGCTCAGGGGCACTGCCATGGGCAGTTCATGCGCACCATCCTATGCTAACCTGCTCCTGGGCTGGTGGGAGGAGAATGTGGTCTTCAGTGAGGGGATGGAGAAGTTTGCTCACTGTATCACACTTTGGACCCGCTTCATTGACGATGTGTTCGTCATTTGGAGCGGGTCCGAAGAACAATTCAACGAGTTTGTGGGTACCCTTAACATAAACAATCTCAACCTGCGATTTACGTCTGTGATTATGAAGGATTGCCTTCCTTTTCTAGACATTGTTTTGGTAAGGGGAGAGGATGGCAGCCTCCAGAGTACAATCTATCGGAAACCCACGGCGACTAATTCTCTACTTAGGTGGGAGAGCTGCCACCCAACCCCCCTGAAGTGTGGCATACCTGTAGGCCAATACCTACGTCTCAGACGTAACTGCTCGAACGATGGGGAGTTTAAGAAGCAGGCTGACATCTTACGCAGGAGATTTCAGGAGAGGGGCTACCCGGATAGGACCCTACGTAGGGCCTATCAACGTGCTAAGAATACTACCCGTTTGGCTCTCCTACACCCGGCCAATAAGCCACTGAAACCCACTGAGAAGATCACACGGGTCATTGGAACTTTTGACACTGCAGCTAGAGAGGTCCGTGCAGTGATTCAAAAACACTGGGAAATCCTGCTTATGGACCCAGACCTCAAGGACACTCTCAGTCCTGTCCCACCAATCACCTTTAGGAGGGGTACCAACATCCGTGATCACTTAGTCCACAGTCATTTTGCGTCTCCACCCATTACGACGTGGCTGACAAACCCGCCAAAAGGTTGCTTCCGATGCGGCAACTGCAGCTTCTGTAGTTCTATATCCCAAGGCAAATCCCTGAGGGAAACCCCAATGGGTTTATACACTACATACGCGACTTCATTAACTGTCGCACGGTTGGTCTGATCTATCTATTGACATGCCAGTGTGGCATCAGGTATGTGGGAAAGACCCGCAGAGAATTCCGTAAACGCATGGGGAACACCTCTGCGACATACGGAACAACAAGGACACTCCGGTGGCCAGACACGTCCACACGAACCATGGGGGCCGCGTATCTGCGGTCAGCTTCATGGGTATAGAAAAGTTGAAAGACCCAGACGGGGAGGTGACTGGGAGAAACGGATCCTCCAGAGGGAGTGCTGGTGGATCTTCAAATTAGATACCTGCACTCCCAAAGGACTTAACGAGCAACTACATTTCAGTTGCTTTGTGTGACTGACAGTTGCCAACATGTCCCCTCCAGTACTTGAATACTTGTATTCTTCTCTTATATTCCTCTCCTATATCTTTGTTGTCTTGCTATCCTGTATATAAGCATCCATAACTGGGTGGTCTAGGGTGATTGTCACTCGTGGGCACCTTCGCTCTCTGCATTCATTTGTTATCTGCATCTGTCACTGTATTTTAGGCTTGTCCTGTGCTTGCCTACCTGTTCGTCTGTGATGGGCTTATCGCCACAAGCCCCCGTTCTGGGAGAACTATTAGGTGGGGTTATACCACCCACCCGTCTCCCTGCATATTACTGACCCACTGTTGGTCTCTCAATTTTAGTATGCTATCATTGAACTGTTGGTGCTGGTGAGCCAATACTATCGAGTGGCACACAAGTGCGCATGCCCTCGTTGCTTGGTTACCGGCACATACAGCGCCCGGCCCCATATGATAGCAACTCAGTGCGGTGCGCAGGCGCGCGGCTACGAGATGACGCCATCACGCCGAGTGACGTCATCCGGGCCGCGACGTGCGCCAGCGCCTGCAGGGTTCAAAAGAGGCAGACACACACTCAGCATGTCCGACTACCGGCGCAACCTGGGGAGAACAATCCCTGACGGGCGAGAACCAGCCTGTCTTATCCGGCCATACGCCGCTGATTTCTGCTCAAAGTAAGTTATTGACTTTACCCCATATGTTGCGATCCGTACTCTATTTATGTCCCTGCTGAATTCGGACGTTTTGGTTATGTGTTTTGTTTAGGTTCCATTGGAGGAACCTTGGGTTTCCATGCTTTGGGCCCCGTCCCTGATGAGTCTGAGGCCTGTCCAGTTACGTATGATGAAACGCCGTAGGGACCACAAATTGGACGTAATACTGTAATAAGCATGTTGAGATTACACATTTTCTTATATACCTTGTTCCTGTATCTTTCCCTGACCCCTGCCGTTGAGGGCTGTCTAGGGTGCATTTAACAGGTCAAGGTTCCAGTAACAGCGCCGCTCCTTGCGGGGTTAGGACGCTGTTCTAGGTATAGGGTGTTATAGGCCAAGTAGGGGTATCTAGGGCCAGTCCCTCCTTTCACCACAGGAGACCGTGTCAATTTGATACCTCACTACGGGATACCGCTCGACCCCTATTCCATCCCACTTGGTCTTTTTGGCCCTTATGGGCCTCTAGTCGACATTTTTACAGGCGAGATCCGTCTATCTACTAAGACGGTTCCACTCGACCTGTAACCCAGTTGCCTGCTAGTAGCTTTTTTGTGGGGTTTTTTATTTTATACCGTACAATAAATGTTAAGTTTTAGAGTGCCCCCCCCTTTTTTCTCATTTCTGGTTACACGCCTTGGGAGCATTACACTGGTCCTTCAGATAGGTTCCGGTTGGAGACAATAGCTTTCATTTATATTTGTTAGCTTACAGGGGATATGGCTGGTTTCCTCACCACAGGCCTTGACAGGGAAACTTGGATCACTGAAGTAGGCACCATTTTCTCTGAACAAGTCTATATACAGAAAAAGTATACACCGACATTTAATGGTGCATTCGCTGAGCTAACTCGAATATATAAAGAATACGTTACCTCATGGTGGGAGGTTCAATCCCTGGAACAATACATTAAACAAGGCATTGTCCCACGGGGTTTACGTATATCCCTCACTCCATCCAGCAGAAGCAGAAGCTCCGAACTACTCAAAAAATGGGAGAGGGAAGCGACAAATAGTTCGCTCCGGTTCATGCAGCTTCTGTTGGAGGAGGAACGGAATATATTTTCACGTGCTGATAAACAACTAAGTGAACAAATAGAGGTTACTAAAAGATTTAGCTCCGAATCTGAGTTTATTAACAGGGAAAAACAGCTGCAGAATACAGTGGAAAGGTACCAGTATCACCTGAAGGATAGAAAGCATCGCCAGTTCACCCGAGATTTACAGGATTTCAAAGACAACAAAGCATATCTTTTCTTGACCAACCCAGATAGTACACAGAAAACAGACATCTCTTCAACCGATACAGAGATATCGGATAGCGAGAAAGATAGACAGCCCAGACCCAGGGGTCGAGGAAGGGGTGGTTCTAGGCCGAGAAGGAGAGGTGGTCGGACATATAACAGTAACCAGGCCCCTTACCCTCCCCAAGGGGGACATTTTTAGACCAAGAACCGCCATACCTCCTGCGGAATCGGAACACAGGGATACAATCATTAATGCCCCAGTAGATGACAGATTGGTGATTAATCTTTCATCACACAATCTGACGATAGGGGAAGAAAAACTACTGAGACGGGGACTTTCCTTTGTCCCGACTGCTAAATTCGATATGTTCCGGTGGGTCAAAGATCTTCATCTTTTCGCACGCAAACTGCGTTGGCATAAGCATTTCAAGTTAGTTGAAAACGTGAGAGTCGAGAACTGGGCATCCCAGTGGACATCTTGGGGATGTTCGACTCCTCTTCAGTCTGGATAAAACATTACCCATACAAGATGGTGAGGGCCCTTTCACTAACTTGAAGAACAAAAGCGTGAAAATGCCTCCACAGAATGAGGTGACTTGTATTGACGTGTTCCTAAAGCAAACCATCCAGGACCTCGGACTACTATCGTCCACCCCGCAACGATATAATTGCGGGAGGGACGAAAGGGAGGCCATTAAAACCCTGGAGAGGAACAAATCTATTATTGTGAAACCATCTGACAAAGGTGGGAATGTAGTGTTAATGGATATATCTGTCTACAAAGATATGTGCATTTCCATCCTGAGTGATCGGTCAGGTTATGAGGTCCTTAGAAACGACCCCACATCCATGTATCAGACCGAACTACGTGAGATCTTGGGGAGGGCAAAGGGCTGCGATTAATTGATGGCGAGGAGTTTGAGTTTCTGTTCCCCCGCAATCCGGTTACGGCCACCTTCTATTGCCTCCCCAAGGTTCACAAAGAGACGGTACCAATCAGAGGGAGACCTATTGTCTCAGGTGTAGGTTGCCTGTCACAAAACTGTGGTGTATACGTGGATCATATCTTGCGTCCCTTCGTTGGGAGCCTTCCTCATATATACGTGATACCAGTGATCTTCTCCTACGCTTGGAGGGTGTTTACATGGAACCAGATTGGTTCTTGGCATCTATTGATGTTGAGGCCCTCTACTCCTCTATCCCTCACGATAGGGAGTCGAGGCCTCAGCACACTTCCTTAAGACAAGGGGTGTACAATTCAGTGAACATAACAAATTCGTTCTGGAACTTCTCCGCTTCGTCCTCACCAGGAACTTTTTTCTCTTCGACGGGCGACTCTACCACCAGCTCAGGGGCACTGCCATGGGCAGTTCATGCGCACCATCCTATGCTAACCTGCTCCTGGGCTGGTGGGAGGAGAATGTGGTCTTCAGTGAGGGGATGGAGAAGTTTGCTCACTGTATCACACTTTGGACCCGCTTCATTGACGATGTGTTCGTCATTTGGAGCGGGTCCGAAGAACAATTCAACGAGTTTGTGGGTACCCTTAACATAAACAATCTCAACCTGCGATTTACGTCTGTGATTATGAAGGATTGCCTTCCTTTTCTAGACATTGTTTTGGTAAGGGGAGAGGATGGCAGCCTCCAGAGTACAATCTATCGGAAACCCACGGCGACTAATTCTCTACTTAGGTGGGAGAGCTGCCACCCAACCCCCTGAAGTGTGGCATACCTGTAGGCCAATACCTACGTCTCAGACGTAACTGCTCGAACGATGGGGAGTTTAAGAAGCAGGCTGACATCTTACGCAGGAGATTTCAGGAGAGGGGCTACCCGGATAGGACCCTACGTAGGGCCTATCAACGTGCTAAGAATACTACCCGCTTGGCTCTCCTACACCCGGCCAATAAGCCACTGAAACCCACTGAGAAGATCACACGGGTCATTGGAACTTTTGACACTGCAGCTAGAGAGGTCCGTGCAGTGATTCAAAAACACTGGGAAATCCTGCTTATGGACCCAGACCTCAAGGACACTCTCAGTCCTGTCCCACCAATCACCTTTAGGAGGGGTACCAACATCCGTGATCACTTAGTCCACAGTCATTTTGCGTCTCCACCCATTACGACGTGGCTGACAAACCCGCCAAAGGTTGCTTCCGATGCGGCAACTGCAGCTTCTGTAGTTCTATATCCCAAGGCAAATCCCTGAGGGAAACCCCAATGGGTTTATACACTACATACGCGACTTCATTAACTGTCGCACGGTTGGTCTGATCTATCTATTGACATGCCAGTGTGGCATCAGGTATGTGGGAAAGACCCGCAGAGAATTCCGTAAACGCATGGGGGAACACCTCTGCGACATACGGAACAACAAGGACACTCCGGTGGCCAGACACGTCCACACGAACCATGGGGGCCGCGTATCTGCGGTCAGCTTCATGGGTATAGAAAAAGTTGAAAGACCCAGACGGGGAGGTGACTGGGAGAAACGGATCCTCCAGAGGGAGTGCTGGTGGATCTTTAAATTAGATACCTGCACTCCCAAAGGACTTAACGAGCAACTACATTTTAGTTGCTTTGTGTGACTGACAGTTGCCAACATGTCCCCTCCAGTACTTGAATACTTGTATTCTTCTCTTATATTCCTCTCTTATATCTTTGTTGTCTTGCTATCCTGTATATAAGCATCCATAACTGGGTGGTCTAGGGTGATTGTCACTCGTGGGCACCTTCGCTCTCTGCATTTATTTGTTATCTGCATCTGTCACTGTATTTTAGGCTTGTCCTGTGCTTGCCTACCTGTTCGTCTGTGATGGGCTTATCGCCACAAGCTCCCGTTCTGGGAGAACTATTAGGTGGGGTTATACCACCCACCCGTCTCCCTGCATATTACTGACCCACTGTTGGTCTCTCAATTTTAGTATGCTATCATTGAACTGTTGGTGCTGGTGAGCCAATACTATCGAGTGGCACACAAGTGCGCATGCCCTCGTTGCTTGGTTACCGGCACATACAGCGCCCGGCCCCATATGATAGCAACTCAGTGCGGTGCGCAGGCGCGCGGCTACGAGATGACGCCATCACGTCGAGTGACGTCATCCGGGCCGCGACGTGCGCCAGCGTCTGCAGGGTTCAAAAGAGGCAGACACACACTCAGCATGTCCGACTACCGGCGCAACCTGGGGAGAACAATCCCTGACGGGCGAGAACCAGCCTGTCTTATCCGGCCATACGCCGCTGATTTCTGCTCAAAGTAAGTTATTGACTTTACCCCATATGTTGCGATCCGTACTCTATTTATGTCCCTGCTGAATTCGGACGTTTTGGTTATGTGTTTTGTTTAGGTTCCATTGGAGGAACCTTGGGTTTCCATGCTTTGGGCCCCGTCCCTGATGAGTCTGAGGCCTGTCCAGTTACGTATGATGAAACGCGTAGGGACCACAAATTGGACGTAATACTGTAATAAGCATGTTGAGATTACACATTTTCTTATATACCTTGTTCCTGTATCTTTCCCTGACCCCTGCCGTTGAGGGCTGTCTAGGGTGCATTTAACAGGTCAAGGTTCCAGTAACAGCGCCGCTCCTTGCGGGGTTAGGACGCTGTTCTAGGTATAGGGTGTTATAGGCCAAGTAGGGGTATCTAGGGCCAGTCCCTCCTTTCACCACAGGAGACCGTGTCAATTTGATACCTCACTACGGGATACCGCTCGACCCCTATTCCATCCCACTTGGTCTTTTTGGCCCTTATGGGCCTCTAGTCGACATTTTTACAGGCGAGATCCGTCTATCTACTAAGACGGTTCCACTCGACCTGTAACCCAGTTGCCTGCTAGTAGCTTTTTTGTGGGGTTTTTTATTTTATACCGTACAATAAATGTTAAGTTTTAGAGTGCCCCCCCCTTTTTTCTCATTTCTCTCTCCCTATACTGTGTATGACTGACAGCTCTCTCTCTATACTGTGTATGACTGACAGCTCTCTCCCTATACTGTGTATGACTGACAGCTCTCTCCCTGTACTGTGTATGACTGACAGCTCTCTCCCTGTACTGTGTATGACTGACGGCTCTCTCCCTATACTGTGTATGACTGACAGCTCTCTCTCTATACGGTGTATGACTGACAGCTCTCTCCTCCTATACAGTGTATGACTGACAGCTCTCTCCCTATTCTGCGTATGACTGACAGCTCTCTCCCTATACTGTGTATGACTGACAGCTCTCTCCCTATACTGTGTACGACTGAAAGCTCTCTCCCTATACTGTGTATGACTGACAGCTCTCTCTCTATACTGTGTATGACTGACAGCTCTCTCCCTATACTGTGTATGACTGACAGCTCTCTCCCTATACTGTGTATGACTGACAGCTCTCTCCCTATACTGTGTATGACTGACAGCTCTCTCCTCCTATACTGTGTATGACTGACAGCTCTCTCCTCCTATACTGTGTATGACTGACAGCTCTCTCTCTATACTGTGTATGACTGACAGCTCTCTCCCTATACAGTGTATGACTGACAGCTCTCTCCCTATACAGTGTATGACTGACAGCTCTCTCCCTATACTGTGTATGACTGACAGCTCTCTCCCTATACTGTGTATGACTGACAGCTCTCTCCCTATACAGTGTATGACTGACAGCTCTCTCTATACTGTGTATGACTGACAGCTCTCTCCCTATACTGTGTATGACTGACAGCTCTCTCCCTATACTGTGTATGACTGACAGCTCTCTCCTCCTATACTGTGTATGACTGACAGCTCTCTCTCTATACTGTGTATGACTGACAGCTCTCTCCCTATACTGTGTATGACTGACAGCTCTCTCCCTATACTGTGTATGACTGACGGCTCTCTCCCTATACTGTGTATGACTGACGGCTCTCTCCCTATACTGTGTATGACTGACGGCTCTCTCCCTATACTGTGTATGACTGACGGCTCTCTCCCTATACTGTGTATGACTGACAGCTCTCTCCCTATACTGTGTATGACTGACAGCTCTCTCCCTATACTGTGTATGACTGACAGCTCTCTCCCTATACTGCGTATGACTGACAGCTCTCTCCCTATACTGCGTATGACTGACAGCTCTCTCCCTATACTGCGTATGACTGACAGCTCTCTCCCTATACTGCGTATGACTGACAGCTCTCTCCCGGTACTGTGTACGACTGACAGCTCTCTCCCTATACTGTGTATGACTGACAGCTCTCTCCCTATACTGTGTACGACTGACGGCTCTCTCCGTATACTCTGTATGACTGACGGCTCTCTCCCTATACTGTGTATGACTGACAGCTCTCTCCCTATACTGTGTATGACTGACAGCTCTCTCCCTGTACTGTGTATGACTGACAGCTCTCTCCCTATACTGTGTATGACTGACAGCTCTCTCTCTATACTGTGTATGACTGACAGCTCTCTCTCTATACTGTGTATGACTGACAGCTCTCTCCCTATACAGTGTATGACTGACAGCTCTCTCCCTATACTGTGTATGACTGACGGCTCTCTCCCTATACTGTGTATGACTGACGGCTCTCTCCCTGTACTGTGTATGACTGACAGCTCTCTCCCTATACTGTGTATGACTGACAGCTCTCTCCCTATACTGTGTATGACTGACGGCTCTCTCCCTATACTGTGTATGACTGACAGCTCTCTCCCTATACTGTGTATGACTGACAGCTCTCTCCCTATACTGTGTATGACTGACAGCTCTCTCCCTATACTGTGTATGACTGACAGCTCTCTCCCTATACTGTGTATGACTGACACCTCTCTCCCTATACTGTGTATGACTGACGGCTCTCTCCCTATACTGTGTATGACTGACAGCTCTCTCCCTATACTGTGTATGACTGACAGCTCTCTCCCTGTACTGTGTATGACTGACAGCTCTCTCCCTGTACTGTGTATGACTGACGGCTCTCTCCCTATACTGTGTATGACTGACAGCTCTCTCTCTATACGGTGTATGACTGACAGCTCTCTCCTCCTATACAGTGTATGACTGACAGCTCTCTCCCTATTCTGTGTATGACTGACAGCTCTCTCCCTATACTGTGTATGACTGACAGCTCTCTCCCTATACTGTGTATGACTGACAGCTCTCTCCCTATACTGTGTATGACTGACAGCTCTCTCCCTATACTGTGTACGACTGACAGCTCTCTCCCTATACTGTGTATGACTGACAGCTCTCTCCCTATACAGTGTATGACTGACAGCTCTCTCCCTATACTGTGTATGATTGGCAGCTTTCTCTCTATGCTGTGTATGATTGACAGCTTTCTCTCTATACTGTGTATGACTGACAGCTTTCTCTCTATACTGTGTATGATTGACAGCTTTCTCTCTATGCTGTGTATGACTGACAGCTTTCTCTCTATACTGTGTATGACTGACAGCTTTCTCTCTATACTGTGTATGATTGACAGCTTTCTCTCTATGCTGTGTATGATTGACAGCTTTCTCTCTATACGCTGTATAATTGGCAGATTTCTTCCAGAGTTTCCCTTCTGCAGTGGGGGCTTCCATGAGCTCCTGATTATCGGGGTTCCTCCTTGTACAATGTGTCGCACCCGGCCTATACTGGAGCTGCTCAGTGCTGATTTCCTTAACATGACTGGGTCGTCTCAAGTTGGTGACCCAGCGTTTCCATCAGTGTCTCTGACAAAAGTTTCCTTCACATAGGAGCTTAAAACTGTTAAAGATTCCCTTCCCTGGTAAAGCATGGAGTCCCGTTTTCTTCATGCATTTTGATTAGCCTCAATCACCCTCAATAAAAATCAGTCGATTATTGTGCAATTTTTAGCAATAAAATAAATTAATTTGACTTAAAACAAAAAATACTAGGGAATGTAATAAAATGCGCTCATTACCGGATCGCGTCGCCTCCTAACTTGGTGCTTCTTTGCATTTTGCTTCCCTCCTTGCAGTCCCCATATAGGTGACTGATTATAGCCTTCCCCTTTCATATATCTCCTCAGTTAGCCCCTGCTGAGCTTATTAAGTTGGTATATCAAGTCAGCGTGTCCCTTAGTTATCGTACACAAACTGTAAGCGCGCGGCATAATTCCGTATCTGTCCCTCTACCTGTCATTTCACTCCTCTTTACTGATGTTGAAAGAAATTCCTACTGTCAGTCATATAAGCAATTCACTTTGTTCCGCGGCAGTGACATCCTTGTTTTGTTTCCCCCCACCGCCCGGCACCACAGAACCGGCTCCTCGAATTAGCATTCTCGAAAAATTTAGACTACCTCATTAGACTGAATAAATTTAAAAGCGGATTTTTTATTTTATTTTATTTTTTGAGACGTCCTGACTTCTCCATCGTCGTATTTTCGGCGTGTTTGGAAGGAGTCGCAGAAAAGCTTGGCTCGCAGGGATGTTTTTTATGTTTTAAGGACCACGGGGTGTTTTAAGGCTTCAAAAACCGCCTTTCCTAAAATAGTCTCTTAATTATGATGTTTCTGTCGCGCTGGATCGGCCTTTATGGTTCTTCCACGCAGGAGGAGTTGAGTCTGGGAATTGCGTCGAAAAGGGGTTTGGTGACAGTAAGGTTTAATTGGGGACGAGCCGAGGAGACGGCGGCAGGCAGGGAGGGGGGAGGTATGAGGTAAGCAGTCACAATTTATTAGAAAATGTGCATTGTATACTGATATCCAGGTGCCTCAATTAGGGATGATCGCTCACGTCCACGCTAATCCAGTCCCCCGGGGTACATAAGTTATTTACATGTAAATAATGGCTAGGTACAACACTGATAGCGATGCACCAAGTGACCCGCTACAGCACAGCACGTCGTCTTTACAGGTACCTCCTGGCGCTGTGTAGAAACTTACAGACATCTTGTATGTGTCAGTGGAGATAAGGAGATCTGAAAGTTCTCAGGCTGTCAAACGTTTCAGAGAACTGCTCCCCAGCCACGGCATCTCTGCCGACCGCCCCATGCACATGCATGCTCAGCTCACCTGCCGATAGCCAAGTAAGCCGCTCCTAGAAAAAAGGAGTGGGCATGTTCAAATTCAAGAGCCGATTCCCCCTTCCTTTCAAAATCTGCAATCAGGGGAGAGTCGAGAAGCTCTCATAAAAAGAAATGGATGACTGATCTATCACTGCGCCGGTGTTGGGGACAACAACTTCAACCCTTTGAGAAAATATCCAGCTCAAAATTTATGTTCGCCTTCCATGTTGTGTTTAGTTTTTTTTTCTGTCGACACAGTCATACCGGGATTGTGTTTCTGTCAGATGGGTTGTCATTTTAAATGACGCCACTATTGGGTACTTTGAGGGCTTATTTATTTAGCGGTTTGTGGTTTTTATTGGTGCCATTTTAGGCTACATTAAAACATTTTAAATACATTTTATTGCAGTTTTTGGAAGGCAAAATAAACAAAACACTATTTTGGAATTCAATTTTCTGATATTCACATAACAGGCCGTAATACCAATTATTTTGTAAAAAAATACTTATTTTTAATAAAATATATATATATTTTTCACATTTTTTGGTTTATTTTTTCTCCCAGCACGGGACTTGAACCTGCAAATTCTCTGATAATGAACTGTAATTGCAGTGCATTACGTCTGTAACCTGTAAATCTTATAGGATGTCTATTAGGACATGTGGCCTTTTGGTTTCTAGATTTAGAGATATTCGAAGCTCAGGGATTCCCAGGTTTTACATAGAATTTAGTTTATCTTGCTAACCGATCTGCTGTTATGAAAATGCAGAGTTCAGCGAAACAATGTGTTACATGGCTACAAATATCCCCTGCATCCGCGCGTTCCTCAGCCATGCCCTCATCACCTCCCGCCTAGACTACTGTAACATTCTCCCCTATGCCCTCCCATCTAGCACCCTTGTACGCCTTAAATCTCTCCTATCTGCTGCCCGACTAATCCACCTCTCACCCCATTATTCCTCTCCCAATCCCTTTACTTGCTCCCCTCTGCCCAGCGAATTCAATTCAAAATACTAACACATACAGGCCGTCCAAAACCTGTGCCCTCCCTACACCTCCGAGCTACTTTCCCGACACATCCCCGCACGTAATCTCCGATCCTCACAAGACCTCCTTCTCTCCTTTTCCCACAACCGCCTCCAGGATTTCGCCCGTGCATCCCTCATACTATGGGACTCTCTACCCCAACATATCAGACTCTCACCTACAGTGGAATCCTTCAAAAGAAACCTGAAAACCACCACTTCAGATAAGCCAACGACCAGTGACCCTGCTGCCTCTAGACCGCCATGACCAGCTTTACCGTCCCGTGTCCTTCTCTCATACCCTGTATTTTCTAAGCCCTCGCGGGCAGGGTTTTCCCTACTTCTGTGCCAGTTTGTAATTCATCTTGTTCACTCTTACTGCAATTGTGTTGCATTATGTATGTATACCGCTTATCGTGCATACAGGTCTATCGAATTAATGGTGCTATAATAATAGATAATAATAATGGTGGAGCATGCATGGTCAGTCTGAGCCAGTCTGAGTGTGAGTTGCCCTTTGCAGGACTGCATGGGACTTAACTTGCAGCCCCATGTAAACCTGCTCTATCCAAGTCAGACCTGCCTGCCAATGAACACTAGATTCCTCAGGGGTGTCGGACCCAGCTTGGCCTACAGTTCCTTTATTAATTATGTGGCCTGTGTGGGTAGTGATAAAAATCAGGCTTGTGGAGTTAAAGGGATCCCATCACATTGAACATACAGTCCAATCCGTGGACAGCCTGTTACAGAGCAGGAGGAGCTGAACAGATTGATATATAGTTTTGTGGTAAAAGATTCAGTATAGCTTGTATATTTTTCTTTTAAATTCCTGCTCTTTCAATAATTGGGAGTGCAGTGGGCGGTCCTACTCACACAGTGGGCGGTCCTACTCACACAGTGGGCGGTCCTACTCACACAGTGGGCGGTCCTACTCATACAGTGGGCGGTCCTACTCACACAGTGGGCGCGTGCCATCGCCATTTTTTTTTTTTCATTCATTTCCATGCACACATCCATGAACATGAACATGTCCTATTTTGGTGCATATTGAGCACATGAATGGTCCTTTCTAAGAGTGAGAGAAATACGGAGTGCGCACGGAAGGTTTCCGAATTTCAAGGAGATAGGGACACGGCCGTGTGCACAAGGCCTGAAAGTACTCTGTTACCACGATGCCACATACAACTAGGATTATGCAGAAATCCCACATTCTCCTCCAATAAAACAGTTAAACCGCAGAAGATATTAAGTAGCGAATGAACCGGCGTTTCATCCCTTTGTGTACAAAACATCCACATTGTTGCCGCGCTCCACATCCAAGATACGAGATTGAAGGCAGAGTTAAAATCATTGTGCATCCGGCAGTGCGCAGACAAAGCTTAATGGAATGTGTGAGCGTGAACGCGTTCGCTAGGAATAAAAAATATTCAACATGTAAAGGCGGACATACACGCAAGAGGGGGGGGGGCAAAAAAACTCACATTGTTCTAAGGACGGCAGCGACGAATACGGCTGTAATTTTAATGTTTCTTGCTGAAAAAAGGTCATCATTGGCGAGGTCGGGTTTTTCTTAAGGTCATTTCACATTGAGATATCTGCCTGCTTTTGACATTTCATGCAGAAGAGGCACAACTATCCTGACACATGAAATGGCTTCTTTACAAACCCAGTGGCTATTTCTATCAACATCTGTTATTTTTCTACAAAAGGCAAATATGCATTGATTGCAAACAAGGCGGCCGCGCTTTCACATAGGAACACGGCGGAGATTTTCCTCCATAGAATCTGGAAGATTGTGTCGGCTTGTTCGGAGGCGTAGTAAGGGAAGGATCTGATATCTGCAGTTATTGTATTAGGGGTCACTCTCTAATGTAATAATATTACGGGAACTGTTTGCTTGTAGCACATGCCCCTCTTTATTGATGAGAGAATCGCTCAAAATTCGATTCGGGTTCCATTCAACCGTTTCGATTCGGGTCCAAATCGAAAGTGCTCCAGTTGGTTTGAAAATTGGAGTGTAACACTCTGAGGTCTCCTAGGACTCTTTTATCACTATTGTCTCTAACTTTTTCTTTATGTATTATTTTTTAAAGGGGTTGTCCAGGTTCACGTAGAGAGAAAATTATTTAAAGTGGTTGTCCGGGTTCAAAGTTTAACCTGGACATATCCCCTTCTTCCCCCACTCAGCCCCTCTGACATTTCATGCTCTGATGCTCTTCCTTGCCCTGTGCTGTATCGCGCAGGGCAAGGGCTTTTTCTGGAGATCCGGTGACGTCCCAGGCTCTTCATGAGGACTGCTAGGCGGAGGCTTCCACTCAGCAGTGAGCCCGGTGACATCCCCGGCACTAATGGGCAGGCTTTAGGACTGCCCTAGGCTGTAAAACGGCTAAGGAAGCGCTAAAGCGCGCCCATTAGTGCCGGTGACATCCCCGGGAACACTGCTAGGCTGAAGCCTCCGCCTAGCAGTGTAAAAATGTAGAGAGTGGCTCTTCATTCCGGCTCACAGAGGGGGTCCCTGATCGAGGACCTCCCTCTAAGACAACCACATGCCCTCATAGGTCCTACTGCATGCACAATGGTTGTCTTTATGACGCTACCCCTTAAAGAAGTTTTCTAGAACTTCGAAATGGATACTTTATCTTTAGGATAAATCATCACTATCCGATGTGTGGGGGTCTGACATCTCGCATCAATGTTTTCTAAAACTCGTGTCTTGCTACCTGAACACATCAGATTTGCTTTATTCAGCTTTGTGCATTTGCAACCATTTTAATATACTTTCTGTTTTAGTTCCTCGCTGTTTTTGCTTGCTGTATGTATGAACATCCCGGTGCACGCCTGTACTAGCATAATGCTGATCACTGTAGAGAGTTTGCTACAATTGCATTCAGTCTACAGCAGAAAATGCTGTGTGAGCTAAATATGTGCAGCGGCAGCACAAATCTCTCCTGCCCTAAAAGATACAATGTATCAGTGCAGGAAAAAGTATCAGGCAGGAGTCCACTGTTCAGCTCCATCTATCTATCTATCTATCTATCTATCTATCTATCTATCTATCAGTCTATCTATATATCTATCTATCTATCTCATATCTATCTATCTATCTATCTATCTATCGATCTATCTCATATCTATCTATCTCATATCTATCTATCTCATATCTATCTATCTCATATCTATCTATCTATCTATCTATCTATCAACCTAAAATGCACCATAACCTTTACAGATGAACTTAATGTGACCTTCTGTAATCTTCTGAATGCACATGTCCAGTTGTTCAGTGTTTCAGTACTTTTTGCACAACTTGCTGTTCTCTAACAAGGAGCTTAAGAGCGAAACACCAGGTGTTTGATCCATGAATCACCCAATAAGTTTCCTGGTTCAATTAGACTTGCTATTTAAACAGTCCTCCTCATCATGCTGCTCACATTTTGACATCATGAGACCAAGATAACGAAAGTGGCCACTGAGCTTAGAGTGTCACAGAGTGTCATCAGCAGGTTGTATCAGAGATAGAGAGAGACTGGAGGAGTCACAGAAAGGCAGAGAAGTGGATGTCCTTTGGCCACATCCCACACTGATGACCGCTTTATTGTGAACAATGTCCTGCAGAACTAGATAATAAATGCCACACAACTCCAGGCACATTTAAGGGAGGTGAGAGGCGCCAAGTGTCACGTCAGACCATTCAAGACTGTTTACATCAGCTTGGTCTGTGTGCTAGACATCCTGCAAGGGTACCTGATCATAGGCGTCATTGTCTTGCATGGGCCAGGGAGCATCTACGCTGGACGAGGGACCAGGGGGCCTCAGTGCTGTTCACTGATGAAAGTCGATTCACGCTGAGCAGAAATTATGGCCATGAATTGACTTTAATCATCATCTTCAGCTGCCAAGGGACGCTGCCTTACACTTCACACTTCATCAATATCGAGGGCAGGAGAACCCCAGAACCAGAGTGTGCCCCTAAGGGAGTAAAAGTTGTACCCCACCAATCACTGCACGGCCTAGGGAGTGTCTGATCGGTGAGTACAGGGTTGGACTGGTCCCCCAGAGCGCCAGAGGATCCTCCGGTGGGTCCAAGCTCTGACACAATAATGGGCCCCTTATAAAGCAGGTCCGCTAAGGTGGACGGATGAGGATGGGCTGAGCGGGGGAAGAAGGGGATATGTCCAGGTTAAACTTTGAACCCGGACAACCACTTTAAATAATTTTCTCTCTACGTGAACCTGGACAACCCCTTTAAAAAATAATACATAAAGAAAAAGTTAGAGACAATAGTGAAAAAAGAGTCCTAGGAGACCTCAGAGTGTGACACTCCAGAGGATGAGCCTCCAGAATCATTTCCTCTGTTGGGCCCAAGGAAATTCAGTCTCACCCTATGTAAGTACAACTACTCCCATCCTCCACACCACCCCTGCGGCTCGCTGCATATCCATTTATCTATCACATTGCCCCATATAGTCAGCATTAGTCAGTGTGTCATGTCTATGCACCGTGCAATTTAATAAAATATCAATCTTATTTCCGTCCCGGCCTCTCTCCTCCCCTGGAAGGGGTCGGGCCCTTTGCCCCGCTGCTTACAGTATCACATGACGACCTTTCACTAAAGCCCAGCTCTAATTTTTTGCTTCAGTGATTAAGGATCAGAATTTGTCACAAAAGGAAAAAAAAATAAAAAAAAGTTCACATTCCGAATGCAAAGAAATCATTTCTGGAACTATGAAAACAATTTCTCAAAGAAAAATAATTGTCCTGACATGGAAAGCAATAAACAATTGGGAGATTATGGGGGGGGGGGGGCATTTAATTTGAGTTGGAGAGCACACATTTGCACTAAGAATTAAATTTCATCCTAATACATCTGTTATACAAACACGGCGCGGCACGTGATACCGGACTGCAAAAGATAGAATTAATTTGGTCAATAAGACAACAGTAATGAACGATTTCTGAATTATTCTAATATAAATGTCCAAATAAACCCAGAAATTTTTTAATTTGAAATTACAAAAAAAAACAAAAAAAAATTGCAATTTTCTTTCTTTCCAAGTCCCTGCACCGGCAACAAATCAAATATTATGCTAATAAGTCGCGGTATGAAATGTTAAAGAGACAGAACTTCCATTTTCTTATATCCGGCTTGGGTGCTATAAAATGACGGACAAAAATATCTATAAAATTCTATTTGTTTTTTCTTCTTTTTCTTTTAATTTTGATTTATCATTTTTGTCAGTTTATATTGTATTAACAAAATCTTTTTTCATTGTGTTTGGAGGTCATAGTCTTTTTCCAAAAAGACCCTTACCCTATCCTCAACCAGGGGCCTGAGCGACCCCAAAACCTTTCTACCCCCTCAGTTTTACAAGTTGCACAAACTTTTTACATTGTGGCCCAGTAGCCCGATGTTAAGCTGGCCATACACATTAGATATATGTTGGTCAAATCGGTGGGATCGGCCAACCATTTAATGTGTACGGGGGTCTCCTGACTCCTAACCCTGTGGCAGAAGTTGAGGGAGAGAGGGATGAGCCGTTGGATTTCAACACACCCAATCCTTTGGTTTTCAAGAGTTGTCTGGCAGCAGCTAAGGGCGAGTTCACATCTCTGTTTCATTTTCCGTTATTCTGATCCATCAGAAGCACAAAAAAACAAACAGGATCCTGTAAAAAACAGGATCCTGTTGCACACTTGGCATCCGTTTGACTCATTTTCATCTAAGATTAGGTTTTTTAGAAGTCTTACCTGCATTTCCATAAAAAAACTGGATCTCAGATGGAAATGGCTCAAATGGATGCCAAGTGTGCAACAGGATCCGGTTTGTTTTTCTGTGCTTCTGATCGATCAGAATAACGGAAAATGAAACAGCGATGTGAACTTTCCCTTAGGGCTCATGCACACGGCCTAATTTTCTTTCCGCTTCCGTTCCGTTTTTTGTGTGGCCCGTATGCGGAACCATTCACTTCAATGGGGCTGTAGAAAATACGGAAGTTATTCCGTATGCATTCCGTTTCTGTTTGTCCGCATGGCCGTTCCGCAAAAAAGTAGTGCATGTCCTATTATTGTCCGCAAATCTCACGGTCCGAGGCCCCATTCAAGTCAATGGGTCTGCAAAAAATATGGGACGCACACGGAACACATCCGTATTTTATCCATATTTTGCGGATCCATACTGTAGAAATGCTATGCCTAGCCCATATCGCTCATGTGTTTGGTGATTAATAAGTTACTGCTTCCGTTTCCGATCTGCAAAAAACAGATCGCATATGGAAATTATACGGATATGTTTTGTGAAATAACGGAACGGAAGAGGACTTAAATCTGGGGGGGAAAAAACAGAACAACGGATGCGTGAAAAACGGACCTCAAAACAACAACGTTCGTGTGCATGAGCCCTTATGCAGATTGAGGGAGGATAGGACCATGTCTTTTTCTGATGCAGTAGAGTTGGGGGTATCGTCCTTCTCGGCCAGTCAGCTGAATGTAAATTAGTGCCCCCTATCAGAAGACCGCATAGTGGAGGCTATTACACCCAATAGACCTACTGATAAAACGAGTACCCCCAAAACGGTGCCATCCAGTCAACCACAATGCTACTATGCGGGGGCAAGAACCCAAAACAGCTGGGGGTCTCTTGCCTTTGGAAAAGTCGCTGGTTTGACTTATATGTGGGGGTCTTCTTCCTACTGCATAACTAGAAATTAATGGACCCCACAGCAAATTTTTTAGTGGGCCCCGCAGCAACTTCTTTGCAACCTCTGACTCCCGTGCAACCCCCACTCCTGTGGCTAGTCAAGACTGCGCTCTCAGACAAGGCCTGGAAGCCCTCTTCTTCTGGTTCTTACAGTATCACTGCATATAATGTCATTGTATAAAGCTGTCCTCCTGGGTGGGCCCCGCCTGAGTTTGGGCCCCAAAGCAGCCGTTCCCCCTGCTTCCCCTATAGCTACGCCCATGGCTGGAGAGCCCATTTGTATACACAATTTTCTCCAGTAAGTCTCCATAAACCACCTAGATGTCTTCAATGATGACTAGTAGTTGCCCCAAAAGCTGTTTTCCTACCATGGATGATCAGATCCTTTAAAAGTTCCATGCTGCCATGCATTTGCTGGTGTCAGCTATGGGACTCATAGAGACTCATTGATTTCTTATTTTTCTCCATAAACCCAGATTTTACATGTGCATTTTGTCCATGGTCTAGGGGGCAAACTGAATGGGGTGAGGACAAAGATGAATTGACCATTGGTGAGTCCGTATCCAGAGTACTCCTTTACTCCTTCTAATCACAAGCAGCCCCTTTAGTTGGACAGCCCCGGTCTAGCTCCTGAGAGACCCATTGTTAGACATCTCCAAGAGATGCCACTCATGTGAAGGGTCGTGCATGTAATAATGGACCAACCCAGCCGGCCAGAGAAGCCATTGCTTGTTAGTGGCTCCCAGCTCTGGATCATAAAGGGGGGCTCTGAATGGAGGACCCTATATGACATCTATATCCCCTACCAGGTCACATGGAAAGGGGTTCTTCATGTGGGGCACCATTTAATTGCACCATAGTGCTCAATAAAGGGTCAGTGACAATTAAAGTCCAGGGGTCAAAATTATGTTCAGTCCATCCCTGGGTCAGGATTTGATCTAAGGCTGGCCATACACATTAGATAGCTGCATGCTCTGCTGAGGATGCATGTGTTCTCAATGAGGAGAGAAAAGTAAACCTCTGGCTTATCTATCCTTGAACAAAATAATTAGACATGTTGGAATCCAACTGCCCTGTGCTTCTCTCGCCCTTGGGTGGAGAGTCTGGAGGCCAACCTGCAGATTAGATGGTTGGCTGGTCAATAGGTTCAGCTGGCCTTCATGTAATGAATATGACCAGCCTTAAAGGGGTTGTTCAGTGCTATTATGTCTTTTCTGTATAGCTCAAAAGAAGTCATCCCCACCACCGATTCCTCTCTGATGCTGCTCTGGTCCTCACTGCTCCCCACTTCCTGTTTCCAGCTCAACACACAGGAAATACCAGGAAAGACCCCCCTCAGCCAATCACTGGTGACCCACTCAGCCAATCAGGGATTGGCGGATTTGGTCTTTCCCGGCATTTCCTGTGTGTTCAGCAGGGATTGGGAAATAAAGAGCTGCAGGGACCGGTAACAGGAGCGCCCTGGGATCGGGAAGGGTGAGTACATGGACTTTTGTATTGGCTGATCTGGTCTTTCCTGGCATTTCCTGTGTGTTCAGCCGGGATTGGGAAATAAAGAGCTGCAGGGACCGGTAACAGGAGTGCCCTGGGTTTGGGGCGCGTGAGTACATGGACTTTTGTATTGGCTGATCTGGTCTTTCCAGGCATTTCCTGCGTGTTGAGCTAGGATTGGGAAATACAGAACAGCAGGGACCCGTAACAGGAGTGCCCTGGGATCGGGGAGGGTGAGTACGTGGACTTTTGTATTAGCTGATCTGGTCTATCATGGCATTTCCAACATGTTGAGACGGAATTAAGCAGCAGGGACCTGTAACAGGTGCGCTGGGGGGTCGGGGAGGTTGAGTACATGGACTTTAGTAATTTTAACCCACTTTTAGCCATGTATGAAATTGTAACAGCACTGGAAATCCCTTTAAGTGTACAATAAATTGCATGTATTAATTTTACCAACTCGATAGAAGTCAGGTCTTCATAGATCTCGATATAAGGGGGTTCGCAAATGTTTTGGGAGGGCTGTAAGGTAAAGCATGGCGCCCTATAAAGCATATTGTAGTGATGTGAGCTGCAGCCCAGGACATAATCCTCCGTCAGCCGGCTGCAGAGATTCCTTACTGAACAAAATGCGCTTTCATCTCCTTAAAATGTTGAATCCCTCGGGGTGGTATTCATTCTCTGCAAAATAACTGTGATTGTGGGAGATGAAGTGGAACAAGTGTGGCCTCCCTCACAGCCACGTCCTGTCAAAGTGCCCTCTGCCTACCGCATCGGGCTGTGCAGGGGGATGGAAGCGAGCGGAAGAGTCCACTTCTCCCTCCTCAAGGCTGCCTGACCAAGGAGTGTCCCAGGGGCAGCCGAGCTCAGCCCTGGAACCGCGCGGCGATGTCACAAACAGCCATCCGTGACCCTTGCTGGCAGAATCAAAGTGGCACCATCTAACCTGTAGTGGTAAAACTCTTTCCTTTTCATGCTGCGTACATCCGACGGGGGTCAACTTCTTCTGTCACGCCGGCGGGCAGCGTGCTAAATGCATCGGGTACACGTGTGTGTCTTTACTTATCGCCTCTTATTTGATAAGTCTGAGCTGAACATCTATTGTCTCCTCGAGTAGAAGAAGAACCTGTGGTTCTGTTTTCTTGCTTTGTCTTTAAAGAGGACCCGTCGCCTCTCCTGACATGTCGTTTTTAGTGACTACTTGCATCTTTCTGAAAGTAAAAATGATTGACCTGCAATACCAGGCACATCCACTATGCAATGGATGGCGCTGTGTTTTGTCTAGAATTAAGAAGAAGCCCTTGAAACAACTGATCGAAGGGAGTACCAGGAGTCAAACCACCACTCATCAGATATTGATGACCTCTCCTGGAGAACCTCTTTAAAGGGAATCTGTCAGCAGATATGCACCTATGACACTGGCTGACCTGTTACATGTGCGCTCGGCAGCTGAAGACATCTGTGTTGGTCCCATGTTCATATGTGTCCGCATTGCTGAGAAAAATTATGTTTTCATATATGCAAATGAGCCTCTAGGAGCAACGGGGGCGTTACCATTACACCTAGAGGCTCGGCTCTCTCTGCAGCTGCCATACACTCTGCAGTTTGATTGACATGTCTATTCATTTAAAGCATCATCCTTCCTGGCTCTGATATCTCCCAAAATGTCAAAGTCAGTGTCTGAGGTACAAATCTGATGACACATGCCCTTTAATGATTATGTCACTCCCATGCAAGTGAAAGAAAGTCAAAGAAATGGAAGGAAATTTAGGATGCCCTCTCCTTGTTGCCTATAGCAATCAATCCCAGCTTTACCGTATTTTTCGGTCTGATAGGGTCTGATTTGAGGCTAATTGGTCTCTGATCTGGGGCTAAAGGAGGGCTGACCTGAGGCTCATGGGTGTCTGAGCTGAGGCTGATGGTGGTCTGAGCTGAGGCTAATGGTGGTCTGAGCTGAGGCTCATGGGTGTCTGAGCTGAGGCTGATAGGGGACTGATCTGAGGCTGATGAGGGACTGATCTGAGGCTGATGGGGTTTTGATCTGAGGTGCAATAGAGGGCTGATCTGAGGCTGATAGGGGTCTGATCTGAGGTATAATAGAGGGCTCATCTGAGGCTGATGGGGGTCTGATCTCTGAGGTTGAAGGAAGTTGGGGGGGGTCTAATCTGAGGCTGATGCCGGTCTGATCTGATCTGAGGCTGATGGGGGTCGGATCTGAGGCTGATGAGGGACTGATCTGAGGCTGATGGGGGTCTGATCTGAGGTGTAATAGAGGGCTGATCTGAGGCTGATGGGGGTCTGATCTCTGAGGTTGAAGGAGGTTGGGGGGTTTAATCTGAGGCTGATGCGGGTCTGATCTGAGGTTGATGAAGGTTGAGGGGTCTGTTATGAGGCTGATGGAGCTTGGGGGTCTGATTTTGGAGTTTGACTTGAGGTCTGATGAAGAATGAGGGTCTGATTTGAGGGCCTGATCAGGACTGGGTGTCTAATTTGAGGTCTGATGAAAAATATTGTTTTCCTTATTCTCCTCCTCCAAATCCTAGGTGTGTCTTATAGTCTGAAAATGTGGAATTTTTATAACAGTCCTATAAGAAATGTCTTCCTTCAGACGGTTTCATCTGTCTCACCCGGCCCGTTTATTTATGTAATATATAACTGAGACTCTCTGCCAATTTCAGCTCTGCAGACGATTGCTTGGTAGATGATACGGTTGAGCAGATTTCCTCGGGTTACCTGGAACGATGACGCCCTCAAAGCTTTTCTGCTCACAGCCAGACAAAGTCAGTTACTGAAAAAGTATGTCAGCACTCCTGTAGATATCAATCAGCTGCGGGAAGTCAGCTCTGAAGGCACCAGGTACATAATACTGGACAAACCCTTTAAGCTGAGTTCTCCAGACAAGTAAGAGTTAGAATCTGACACCAGTAGCGATGGCGTGGTCACAAGGGGTACTTGACACAGGAAATAGGCCGATTCATGGTCTCTGACTGTGGACCCAGTCACCGCTCTCTCATACCCACCTCCCAAACCAGAACAGTGACACCGACTTCTAGGTGGGGTCTATATAATGTAGAATGTTATTTGTGATAGAGCCCCTTTAATGAGAATAGGGCTTAATTTAACACAGATTTATGTGTTGAGTAGAATGGAGATGGACAGGAAGCCATTGACTGGGCGGTTTTGGTGGTGGATTGTCCTATCATGGGTCATGCTCCTCTATGTTGTCGCCTGGTCTTTCATGAGTGACCTTCTATAGGAGCACTGCCAGATTCTTTGGAAATATTGAAATCAAGTGAAGCCAGTTCTAGATGAAGGACATGGGCAGGGTTGTCAACCGTCTGTAGATTTACGGACAGTCCGCAAAAATAGGGTATTTTTATCTGCCATCTGAATTGTCTGTTAGAAACAAATCCCCTATTTATTTCAGTATTCATGTGCCATGAATACTGTGGCCGCCATGCATTATGTAGACAGTCTGTAACTTAGCTCTGTCCTGGTGCAGGCAGTACGCTGCGAGATAATGTCATCCCGAACACGCAGGCGTAATGCCATTATTACATGAGCCGCCTGCCCCAGGACAAAGCTTAGTCGCAGGCTGACCTGGAAGAGATGTGCGTTTTTTATTTTCCAGAGATACAGAAAACGGTGGCAGTGGGGCACTATAAGGGCACACAGTGTGGAGCACTATAAAGGGGGCACAGTGTTTGGCACTATAAAGGAGACACAGTGTGTGGCACTATAAAGGAGACACAGTGTGTGGTACTATAAAGGGGGCACAGTGTGTGGTACTATAAAGGGGGCACAGTGTGTAGAACTATAAAGGGGGCACAGTGTGAGGCATTATAATGGGTGCACAGTTTGTGGCACTATAGAGGGGCGCAGTGTGTGGCACTATAAGGGGGAACAGTGTGGAGCACTAAAGGGAGCACAGTGTGTGGAACTATAAGGGGGGCACAGTGTGTGGCGCTATAAAGGGGGCACAGTGTGTGGCGCTATAAAGGGGGCACTGTGTGTGGAACTATAAAGGGGGCACTGTGTGTGGCACTGTAAAGGAGGGCACAGTGTGTGGCACTATAAAGGGGACACAGTTTGTGGCACTATAAAGGGGGCACAGTGTGTGGCGCTATAAAGGGGGCACAGTATGTGGCACTATAAAGGGAGCACAGTGTGCAACACTATAAAAGGGGCACAGTGTGTTTCATTCTAAAGAGGGCACAGAGGGTGCACAGAGTGCGGCACTGTAAAGAGGGCAGTGTGTGGCACTATAAAGGGTGCACAGTGTGCAGCACTAGTAGGGGCACAGTGTTTTACAGTATAAGAGGGCTATGTGAACTACTTGGGGCACTGCAGGCTATCACTTAAACTACTGGGGGCACTATAGAGGACCAGTTAGACTACTAGGGGCACTATAAGCAACTATTTAAACTACCAGGGGCGCTATAGGGGACTATTTAAATTACTGAGGGCACTATAGAGGGATATCTAAACTTGAGTGGCATTATAATTCCTGGAGGTACCATATGGAAGCAATGTAACTACAGGGGCACTATAGAGGGGCCTTATTACTTCTGGGGGGACTATGGTGGTTTTATTACTACTGGGAACACTTTGTGGGCAATTTTTACTGCTGGCTCACTATGGGGGGCTTTATTACTAGTGGAGGCACTGTGAGCAAAATGATTCCTGTGATGGGACGTTATTACTACTACCGGGGGTACTATTGGGGGGTGTTATCATTACAATGTGGAGGGCACTACTGCTAACAGGGCTACTTTTTGGGGAGCATTATCATTATTAGGGCACTATTACTAATGAGGACACTCCGGTTAAGAATTATTAGTGGGACTTTGGGGAGCGCTGTTATTATAGGGGGACTATCTGTATAGCACTGTTATTTCTACAGTATAGTATTTGGGGGCATTGGGGCACACGATTGGCACTGTATATAGGGTAGCAGCCGGATAACACTGTTAAGGCACCAGGATGAGGATGATAGAAAAGTGAGGAACCGAAGATATCTGTGAGCAAATTCTACAGAGAGAAGAACTTGTCATGGTGGTCTGGGCCGAAGATGAGGAAAGAGAACGTCCACATCAGAGGAGACGTCACTGGATGTAACTGCTATGAGGTGCTGTATTACCCTGTGTGTCCATCCAAATATGTATTTTAAGTTGTATAGCCTCTTTATATTGATGATCTATCCTCAGGATAGGTCAATATCAGATCGGCAGGGGTCCGACACCCAGCACCCACATTGATCAACTGTTTGGAGAGGAGGTGGTGCTCCACGCAACGCGGCTTCCTGTTCATTACACTGCCCGTCGTCGCCCCCGTAGTGGCGGTGTAGTGTAATTACAATCCGCCAATCAGTGGTCTAATGCTGAGGACAGTGACTGGCTGCAGCGGTCACAGGCCATACCATGCACATCACCAACACTGTACTTGACTGTTACATCCCTGTCAGTCTTTGTTCACATGGCTGCAGCAACGATTCCAGAAAGTCCAGCCGCATGTCACAGGCATCATCACTGCAGATATAGAAACAAAGCACTCTGACCCCCCGAGCCCCGGGGATGGAACTGCTGAGAATTGTGTTTTTTTTACACATACTGCTGCCATATTTCATTTTTGACTACCGGAGAACCACTTATGGGGTGTTTGTGGTTCAAGGGCATAATACTTAGAGCATTTTGAGGGTGTGGAATGGGGGTGTGGTCTCTAAAAAGGGTCGTAGTGTCCATAATAAATTTGGGTTGTCCGTAATTTTTTGTTTAGTTGTCCAGAAAAATTTAAATGAAAGGTTGGCAACCCTGGTCCTAGGCTTTGACTAAATTGTCAAAGTTCCGTCATCTGGTGGAGTCTTAGCTCAACAGTATTTTAGAAGGTGCCCCGTACTACTAAAAGATGTAAGGGTGTGTTCGCACACATCAGTCCGGACAGGCTTGGACTGGCCCACAGGGGAAAAGGTGAATCTCCCGGTGGGCCTCTGAGCAGGGTGGGCCTCTAGTCCCCTACCCCCTGCTCAAGTGGCACATGACACAGAGTAGACTGACATATAGATAGGATGGCTGAGGTGCTATACAGTACATTGCCTATGTGCATATAAAAAGCTGAGTAGTCTGAGCAGGTAATATATGCATCTAGCTTTACAGTAGGCCCCCAGAATTAATTTTCTTGGTGGGCCCTAAGTACCCCAGTCCGACTGAGTCCGGACAGGTGTTTTATGCATCCATATCCTGAAGCACCGCATGCTACATATTACTGTCTAGTGTTGGGAGATATATTGTCCAAAAACTGTTGTGCCAGACCCCATAGAAAATTTGGGCATCAAAGAGAAACTACCACAGACGCCGTGAAGGCAACCCAACCAATACCAATGCTGAAGACCATGAAAGTATTTACAGTCTACTTCCTTCAGGTCTCTTTGTTGCGTCTTCACCTTTTCTTCCTTCCAGTGAAATATTTCAGTCTTCGAGGACAATAATAACAAAGGTCCATTGACAACAAGTTGGATGGTGGAGATCCACACCCATCCGGCAAGTCAGGACACCGGCCCAGGCTTAGCACGCCTCAAAACAAATATTAAAAGTCAGTTAATCAGTGGATCAAAGTAACACGATGACTTGGCCTCCTGACAGCACCATAAAATATTTTCCCAGTGAGCCCACTGAATAATAATAATAATTCCAGAAGAACGTGTCTCTACGGCTGGGCATGAACACAGTAATTGGCTGTGAAGACGTCCTATGCCTCTCTATGAGGGCGGGGGAGGGGTTGTAGCTGACAAGGGTGATAAAGGTGATAACTTAGTGATAACTTCAATGGTAAATTATGTGGTTGGAAGGGATGCATCACTGGTTGGAGCTACTTCACTAGGGCACGGCATAAATAACAATTCCATAGGACAATGCTATTATCAGAATAGCTCATGGGAATGTTAAGATTCCCAGTACTTACCCAGCAAGCCCAACGCAAGTGCAGTTGACAGCTGGATATACTCTTCCAATGCAACTGGTACCTTAGTGAGTTTCACAAGGCAAGGAAGCAAGAGAAGAGATTTCCCCACCTTCCAGCAGGAAGCAAACGCCATACAATAATATATACTGGAGAGTGAATCTGGATCGCACCTCCTCAACACTATGCTTTTGATATGACGACTGTCTCAGCATAATTACGTGGCGTGTCCGCCCAATTTGTAATACATTGTATGCTGTGCAATAGAGGCATTAGGCCTCAAAGAGCATAGGCCCACTTTCCGCGACAAGGAAGCCTCTGCAAGTGGGAAACTACTCTAACCTATAAATGGCGCAGCCATGTGCGGCGACCACCGGTGCCCCAGCACCGCACCAGCAGCAGACAGCAAGACCCAGGAGCCACACAGCAGCCATACAATAATATGCCAGATAGCCTCCTCCATGATTGCCTGTTGGGTTAACCCGTATTCTTCCCAGGGGTGGACTTGGAGCACTTTACAGAGGCCCCTGTGTCACTAAGCTCATCAAGCAGATGGGTCTTGTGATGAGTCTCTAGTCCCCTGGTCTATGTTTACTTGCCAGGGGCAATGACGTGCCACGTGGTCGATGCAGCCAGTCATTGACCTCAACGGTGAGGCCAATATGCATGATATATGACATTTTACAATTGCTCCTGAACTGTTTCAGTCAAAGCAAGTCCAATTGTGGTTATATAAGGGAACTGCCCTTTTTGCATATGTTAAGGAGATTTACTAAAGATGAACCTAGACCATTAGACCTCATGCACATGGCAAATTGTATACAGGTTTTATGCCGCAGCACACGGAGCTTCTACTGGTTAGTGTTATGGAGGAACATTACGTGCCACCGTAAGGCACCTCTGTGAGGCACCTTAATGTCCCCTACAAGCAAAGGGGGAAAACCTCCGTGCATGCATTGGAACATGCTACCGCTGTTTGCTTTAGTATTAAATCGGAAGCACAGCATGGTCCCATTGCACGAGGGCCCATGTTTGATTATTTGTCATAACGGGAGGACATACTTGACAATCCTACAAAACTCAGATCTTTATTTGAGCAAGAAGGCAAAAACAGGTAGACATGCCATCCATCAACGCCGGCTTCTGCTCCCTACTGCCATCCGCTAGACTATTACAGTGATGCATTATCCAGTTACTGTATAGAGGAAGACATTAAAACCTCAAAATCTCTGCAATCTTTGCATGTAAGGAAGTCCCCGTGTCTACTCTTGCTGTGCAAAATGGGAACTGAACACAAGGAAGAGTTGATTGCCAAATATATATGATATTAACCAGTAAAAACCATGACAAGAGATACAAACCTGTATCCTATTGCCTATTAATACATAGGATGCATTCATTAATACAGTAAGATATTTTTGTATTACATGACGATGAAAAGGGTCTACATAGACTTGAGGAGGCCCACTGCAAAGATTAAAATGGGGCCTTCTGGTATTGATTGACCACTCACCCCAAACCATCATGGACACATAGAATTGCTGCTTGCTAGATTCTTGTTTTCGAATACCTGGAAGAGAAGGAACTAAAATAAGTGATGCTGCCCTAATGGACTTGGCCCTCTATCTCTAGGGGTCACGTAATGGCTACACGGGCTACCTCTATGGTATATATGGCCTTTGCCTATGGCACTCCATTCTCTACCATAGCAAAGAGAACCAATGCCTAGCTGCAACCAAGACCTAGTGCCATCCAGGATCACCCTCAGGGCACCGCTGGTGGTACTGTTCAGGAAAATTAGTCGCATAGGGCCCATATTATCCTGTCATCTGTCACCAACAACCCTTTATTCCCTGTTCTTTGTAATATGACCACACTAAATCAATTCTATATAAGGAATACATAAACCGGTAGCACAAAAAGTCTTATAAATGCCACATGTTTCAACCTCATAGAGGGTCTTCATCAGGACTAATGAAGACCTCATTATGAGGTCCAAATATGTAGCATCTGTAAGACCTTTAGTATATTTTATTGTTTAATGCATAAATCATTTAACTGTCTGTGACCCACATATTCCAGCCCTGCCTCGGACTTTCACCTCTATACCCCTCTGCCGTTCATCATCTGTCCATCAACGCTACTAATGACCCACCTTTTCCATAATAGTCACTAGTAATACACACTAACCATGGCAGCTTCAAGCTTTCATTTTTATTTTTGTCTTAAGACCCTAATGACGTGCATCGGGGGGGACAAAAAAAAATGTAACACAGCTTCCTTAATATACAAAAAGTTGAGGTTCTTTACATATTATGTGAAATGGCTTAAAACAGGAGGCAGCTGCCAAGATGCATCAGTTCTCCCTCACTCCGGAGAGACAGAAGAAGAGAGAAGAAGGATGAAAAAAAAAAAAATTCCCTCGATGGATGCCACAATAGAATGTCTTTCATTATCACCCTGTGTCAAGGCATCGCGTCATGTTCATTGTGCATGCATAGTAAATTACTATTTACCTGCCAGAGCCTTTGATAAGCCAGTATCTGCCCCCTCTTTCCAGCCAGGCAGCATCCTCCTGTGAAGCCCCTATGCATATAATTCTTATTAAGGTGATACCTTTTCTGAATAAGAAAGTCTATTCGTCTTCCTCTAGGGTTTTAAGGGCCATTGTTTTCCAGCGAATCACTTTTATTTTCCTCACCTGCTGTGTTTTAATGTTCAAGTGACTTCTGTGTATACAAGTCTCATATTGAAATGTCTTCTGCAGACGTATGCAATATTAAAGAGTGCTTATGAATTTTTGACATCTAATTAGTTGCTAGCCAGTTAACATGTCAAGACTCCGAGGGAAACGGGGAGCCGGTCCTTTCTGAATAAGTTAAATCCATGGCCTGTCCTTTTCATGTTTTATTCTTTAATGTAGGTGCTGATTATTTTGCTCTGATTAATTGATGAACTTCATTGGTCTGGCAAATGTTAAGGATTTCCGAGCTGCTCCCTTAAAGCCCCCGTAGGTTGCTCGTCGGCTTCTATGTGTCGATGACGTGATTTGCACTTGGCTAATATTTATTGGGTAATTGGAATAGGAAATAAAGCATGGTGGTGGTAAGGTGATTTACGGGATGAGCCTTGTAGCCGGCGCGGTAAGATGTTATAATATTATCACGCGGCTTTTAAATCAGGAGAATGATGGGTGTAAAAACATTTTAATTACGCTGGAGTTGAGGTATAACAGGAATGCGGGAGAGAAGGGAAACAATGGGTGAAAAACAAAGGAGGCATCTGTTGTTCTACTGCATCGTTTAATTCTCTCGAATCCGATCTTCTGTAGAGGTTGATGCAGTTTAGATAACTTGGAAAAAAATGTAATTAGGCTTCACAAAGATGTATACAGAATAAATATTTCATCTTCATTCAAAAATATAGAAAAATGCTAATTGATGGCCTTGTTATTGTCTCTCTCTGAATATATTATAGTCACTGCCTCGTATCGAACCTTGACTTTATCCATTCCAACTATTACTAAATCATACCAAACCTATAAAGTATCACATCCAGCCTTCAAATCATTTTACTCACCCTGAATTGTATTGTATTGTACCCTACATCATTGCCAACCTTCACTGTAATGTACGCCACCCTATCTAAATTGTCTCTTGACCTATATGTATCCACCAACCCTCAAAGCATGCTTTTCTTGCTTGACATTGTGTTCTCCAACCTTGACTATATTGTACCCAAGCTTTACTGCCTTATACCGAACCTTGACCACATCTTCTCCAGCCTTTCCTGAATTCTACGACACGTACACATCATGTATACAACATTCAAGACATCTTTTTCATCTTTCACCATGTTGTACCCAACATTGACTACATCCAACCTTCACCAAATTCTATCTAAACTACAATGTGCCATACTTCACCTTCACAATATAATTTGTAGTCTTCATTGTAATGTATGCAAACTTGTCTACATTGTCGCCAACCTTGACCTACTTGGATTCATCAAGCCTTTGAGATGAGAGAATTTCCTAAAATTTATTTCGGTCCAGTCTGTCCAAATCGGCCAAGAGCTTTGATTCAGTGCCTGGAATCTCTCTCTGTCTCTCTCTCTCTGGAAAAATGCTACCCATATAAATCAGATTTTTTTTAAATCGAATTTCAATTATAACAAATCAATTTGCTCATCTCTAAATCCTTACTGTATCATAGTCACGCTTGGCTTCATTATCCAACTCAACCTTCACTGTATATCTAACGTTAGCTTGGCTTTAACCTTGACATTATTTTTCAAAGCTTTGACTGTATCATACTCAACACTGGCTACTTTGTCTCTAGCTGAGACCGTATGAATCTTATATGGTACCCAACCTCAGCTATATCTTCAACCCATATCCTTCTCAGCCTTGACACAGCATAAACATATTCAACTTGACTATATTGTACCCATTAACAAAGCCATCCTGCATCACACTCAACCTTGGCGTGACCACATGAAATTCCATGACCCATGAGAATGTTTTTGTAATGGACCTCCAAGGATTTGTTGTAATAAAAAGCCAATCTTTCCTTCCTGTATCACTCATTCTTTGGCATTACTTTAACGTATATTTTATTCACTTTTTTTCCATAGCTAATTTATTAGTCAATATATGTGACATGTCATAATGCCAGGAATAACAGAACCATTCAATCCAACAACTGTCTATGCCAATGAAATAAATACATTGATTTGATCAGTATAAAAAATATATATATACATTACTATCAGGTCATAGTGATTTCCAGAAAGACTTGTTTGGCTCTTGGGCAGTATCTCAGATATTACTTGGCTATTATTGTGCCATCACCATTCAGTTTATTAAATAGTATGGAAAGTTTTGGTCAACAGGTGCTCCTCCCGAGTTCCTCTTGCCCACGCTCTCTACACTTGGCCAAGCTTGCATGTCTCCTCAACAGGCGGCTTATCTCCCTTGGGAACTTAGGATTGGGCATGTCCAAACACAACATACTCAACTCTTCTTGGCAGATGTTGGGGGAGAGATAAGACACCACAATAGACATTATATGGCCAGTCAGTCTTGGCAAAATTGGATATTTATATAAAGTGTATGGCCACCTTAAAAGCTTTAGGATTATCATGAATATGGTATTATTACTAGCAACCAAATCGGAGTGGATTCCTTGTGACCCAATGAATAATTTTTTCCCAACATGGCTTTTCTTCCACTTGGGTCTTTAGTCTGCACCTTTTCCCTTCAAATCGATAGCTATCTTTCTCAATTGAGTCTACCCACAATACGCTCAAGAAGAACAGCAGGCATCTAGGATCACAATGTTTTATGGAAGCTTGTATGGTGCAGTTATGTCAAGAGTCACTAAAACCGATATTTAGATTGTTTCTTTTGGGTCTCAGTCTAACATTTTTGTGCACTAAATGAAATTTTCCCATTTGCCCAATGTGACCACTAATAGCTCTTGAATTGCATGTATGTATTTAAGATCAACTCATAGGTTGCCCTTAGGGTGTCTAAGCCTTGAAATTTCAGAGGCCAAAATAACACATCCTAGATGAAAGAAAGAAGGGAAGAAAGAAAGAAAGTAAACAATTAAGGAAGGGAGTTGCAACCTAAAATCTACCATCTGAAATCGACAGAGCGTTCAATCCCCAACAACTACCCTGTCCTTTACCCAGCCAAACAAAATCAGACCAGTAGTGATTGAGAACTGGAAAAAGGATGCTTCCATCTGGACCCATATATTGGATATTTGAAAGAAATGTTAGAAAAAATTACCTTTAGCCCAATTTTTCTTAATGGCCAAGTCAACGCAGTATAAAAAAATCAGTAGAAATATTGGCTTAAACTTCAATTACAATGACAGACATTTTAATACATATTCCACCCTTCGAATGTTGGAACCACAATAATACAGTCAAAATGGAGGAGGGGAGGAAACCAAGGTTTAAATATAACAAAACAACCAATTCAATCACATTCAGCGTCTCTTTTGCTGTATATTTTAGCAGAGGAAAACACAGAAGTTTGTAACGTTGCAGCAGCTGAAATGTAGAATTATTGTTTCCTTCTAACACAAGACTCATTTTCCATGGCCACATTTGCAGCATAATAAGCTTTTTGTTATTTTTTCAATTAGAGTCAATTGACCTAACAAAATGGTTGCCAATTAAGTGATTTTTGTAATGGTCCGGGGGTAATTTAGTCGAGCTTGTCAGCTGTGTTTCATGAAGCCGAGATGTCTTTTTTTCCTCCGACTCCCTCTTCTTCTTTTTTTTTTTTTTTCCCTCTTTCTCTCTAGAGCATAATGGTTCATAATTTTCAAATCTTTTTCCCTCTGTTTCACTCACAATAATTCGCAATTACAGGAAGTTGTTGGAGGTGAGGGCTTTTTTTATTGTAATTTTTTTACCTTGCCTTTGAGTTAGTAATTTTAAATAAAATGTACGTACTTGTAAAAAACGGCTATTACAGGAATCACTTTTTGTGTAAACTCAATTATTTTATGAATAGTGACACCAAAGTCTAACGACTAAAGCCTGATATATTATGTACAGGCTAAAGGGTTTAAAATATGCAGAACAGCCCTCGATTCAAACCACTTTTCAGGAAAGTAAATAAAATGTAAGCGATTAGCCGCTGCTTAGTAAACCCCAGATGCCATAAAAAATGTTAAATGGATTCGGCAAAACTGAGGTTTTTTTTTATCCCCAAGAACAATGAACAATTCCGCTTCCGTGTTTTTGCAAATTGTAGCAAAAATAATTGGTAGGTGTTGAAGGTAGGTTTTCTTTGGACAAAGTCGGATCAACATCCAAAGATCAACTGGACCTTAAGTTGACCATGGGCAATGGATAATCGTTGGTGGAAACCCAAGAAGTCATATGCAAGAATGTATCAAAAGATGTATCATGAGAATTTGGATTTCTTTGCCAATTTTTGGAAAGATTCGAGAGGATACCTCTTTACCATCAACATTTTAGGAAGACAACTAGACTAGTATTTAGGAGTTAGTGGCACAAAGTTTGGACAGGATAGATATTTGCTTTTTATATTGTATCTGCAGAGACAGTACTTAGAAGAGGAAAGGGGGTCATAAAAAGATCTAAGTGGGCAGAGTTTTACCTCCTAGGACAGAAGGGCATGGTATTGGCTTCTACCTTCATGCCATATCCATGACCCTTAGGCCAATTCCCTTCTAGAGGGAAATTTTGCAAGATTCTTACCACTTAATTGCAAAAGGGACAACTTGATCAACTAGTACTTGGATTCCTCTCTCAAAGGGCGATGTAGAAACCATATGGGTTCCATCTATGATATGTATGCCACTGGCCGGAGGTCTCATCATCCATGCTCATGCTTATCCTACTTTGCTCCATGAAATTAAGATGCCTGGCATATAAGCAAAAAGACCTAATCGGGTATTTGTGAGTTAGTCCAAAATGTCATAGCCAATCTCCCCAAAGTCGGATTCCAGTAGAATTGTATGCTGCTTGGCTTCAAGATTTTGTAGGACACTGTGATTTTTTAAAAACCTTTACCTACCAGAAAATCCTCTGAACGTCTGGTGGGCCAGTCTAGCCTTGTGTGTACTTTGTTCCTAGAAACCAATATAGCAATAGGAGATGGCCTGTAAGAAATATCCACATGGAGACCTCCAGCCAGGACCTGAAAATCTTAACCCATGACCATTACTATAGCTAGATGTCAAACCCTCTAGTCCCAAGACTGGTGGGTTTTTAGAAGTTGGGTGGTCCCACAGCACAGATCCTGAGACAGAGGCAGGGCCAATTTAGGCATCTGCAGGGGCGTCACTATAGGGAAGTCCATATTTAGCAGTCACACCCATGCTTTAGTGACTGAGTGTCTGTCACACAGGAAGACAGTCATATTGGAAATAGCGCATAGTAAATGGGGTGACCTGTTATAGATTTCGTATTGGGGTGCTCCGCTGGGTATCTGCACCCCGTACCATTGGTGTCACTGAGTCTAAGTCAGTGCTCTAGGTCAAGAGCTTCTACCAACTACCCAGGTCACATTGAGATTGACCCTTGGGTATACAACAATATTAATACTTTCACACTCAGAGTAAGTGACCTGGGGAGTTAAAATTGCTGAAATTAACATGAGCACAAGGTGAAATGGAAAAATCCCGAAATAATGAATTCTGCTTACCAGACTTTATTTTTTTTATAAAAAAAATCCAATTTAGCTTCATTGAAGTTCACTCGTCTTGGATCGTCACTTGTATCTTGTGTCCTTTAAAGTTGCTGCATTCACCAAACATTGAGATGTATGTGACCCTGTATTATGAAATTCAATTAACTAATGTATCTTGGATAACATCTGGTATGGCGATCTTTTTTTAGGGAGAAAACTGCACATGCTGTCACTTTGAGTCAGTGTCTTTTTATTGTTTTCTGCATTATTTCAGCATCGAGATGACAAGGGAGCACAAAATAGACTCTTTGTAATGTGAATCCAGCCTGGAAGAGAAAAACACAATGACAGCATGGAATTCCAGATTAGGTCTTTAACAAAACATGTAAAGATGATTTTTAGTGGTCTCTTCCAAAGTTCGACGTGTTAGACATTTACGCTAGAGTTCTACGTTGAAATATTTGTCATTATAGCCAGTTTAAAGGGGGATTTCAAGAAAATGCCACCTTGCATTAGAAGGATCCCCCATATGGCGGACTGTCATACAGCTCACTACACCATACGGTGCCTAATTAACAGCGGCATACAATGGCCAAATAATACTGCCATAGAGTTGTCTACATATCAACGCTATGCAGTGCTGTCACCATTAAAAATAACATACTGTACAATACCTAAACAGTAGTGCCACACGATGCCTAATTAAAGGGGTTTTCCAGGACCCAGTGGTCGGTAGAAGAAAGTTTGTAATATAGTTGCCGTTCCAAATTTGCATGGATCTATGGATCTGGGCTATGGACGGGACATCACTTTCGCTGTGGACGGGGCCAGAACTATTCCTTTTCCTGGTGCATGCGCAGACCCCTGAACCCCCCTTATTTGTGTAATGCTCAATGGAGAGGAATAGTTCTGGCCCCGTCCACAGCAGAAGGGATGTCCCGTCCATAGTCGAGGCCAAAAACCCTGGTAAAGGACGTGACATCGGTAAAAGCAGGATGATCAGAAGAGTAGATTTACATGACTGGGTTCCTGAGGAGCAACTTCGAGACCTATATTACAAACTTTCTCTTGCAGGAGAGATATGTGTAATTAAGGTGGATTTGAGGGACATGCTGGGTGCCACAAAACCCCTTTAAATCCTACCACATAGTGCTCAGTGCCTAAATAATATTGAGACTCCTAGTGGTGTCCACTTCAACAGGGGTGAGTTATGACAGGGTTCCTCATTTGTCAGGTCATCATGACCGACATGGGTTTTAAGCACGGGACAATAGTCTCTGAAATGATAAGGTCAGAGAAATTTGGGAAGGATGTAGAGCTCTATGGGACTGTTCAAAAGCTTAATTTTATTTAGTTATTTATTTTACGTTAGAGGCGTTCTCTGCTTTGGACAATCCCTATTTTTTAGTAAGGTTCCTTGATAGGAAGCAGATCCCCTTGCTCGGACCCACCAGCAATACGCTGTGATCTGTGGGGAGACCTGGCAGTAAGTGTTAGATTTCCCTTCAGCTCCCCCACAGGCAAAATGAAGCATTACACAGTGTCTATTGGGTTGTCTACGTAATTCAAGAGAGGACAGGTCCTCCAGAGAGAGAGAGATGTTCTTTGGGTAAGAGATGAACGTGATCTGAGGACTTCCTCAATTAACTCCTAACAGGGTGTATGAAAATGGGTTTTCTAAACTGGACAACCCCTTTAAGTTCAAGGGCAATTTTCTTTCTTTAACATCTCATTTAAGGCAACTTTTTGGGCTGGAATCTAATGTACGATTTCACATAAACAAGGTGCTTGTCTCAGTATGGAAGATGGGGGTTGTACTTCTGCCTAACAAAGACTTGATGGTGGCCATATTGGCTGTCAACCAGCACTCTCTACAGATCAGAACCATCCAAACAGAGTTGCATTATAGAGCTCAATATTCTACAAACATCATAAACTGAGAATCGCTAACCTGCGGGCCTTTAGCTGTTGTGAAACTACAACTCCCAGCCTTTCAGCATGGTGGGAGTTGTAGTTTTACAACCAACCACTTCTCTATACTATAAATATGCAGCCGGCTCTAGCATACCAAGGACCTCCTTCTTCTTCCCGCACTTTGGCCCAACTGTTGGCAGCCTTTTTTGGAAATGAGAGTCTTGAGTTGTTATCTCTTGGATCGATTCTAGGTTTCTCCTCCGTTCCGGATAGCTCCACACCACACGGAAGCCTTGTTATTACAGTATTTGTTAATCTCGGGAAAGTCTGGGTGAAAGGAGGGCTGCCAAAGCGCGAGGAAGAAGTAAACATTTTTGATTTATAGCGTCGGTAATTTTTTTTCTACGCTCCACGTGTGCTTGATGTCTTGCTGTGACGGAAAACCTCAAAGAAAATCATCTCGAAGTGCTCTAAAAATAATCCTCCCTGCGATGAAACATCCGAATATTGCAGAGTTATGACCAGACCTTTCAAGAAGTTTCATATTGGTTTTGCCAAAGGTTCCACATCTATGTTCTAAAGCTAAGACCTAAAGGGATTAGCCCGGCGTCTTCCCGCTCGCTCTGTCCCAGCTGCTTCATATGTGTATTTTGCACGGTGGATATTACTTATACCTCTGGGTGTTCACTTATTTCATTAGTGACCGCAGGTGGCAGCATATGAGGCACTGCGCTCTCTCACCTGGATTCCACAGGCCCATTACCTGGCCCTCATTGCTATGAAGGATAATTATTCGGACCTGACCTAGAAGACAGAAGTGCAGAATATTGAAGCCTTATCCTGTAATATCCGGATATTGGGCGGCTCATTATATTTGTCCAAAAGGCTCAGTTGTGTTGCCCTGTATCACGATCAAGATATTATTTAAAGGGGTTGTCGCATTAAAACTATTCAAAATTTTTCAAATTACCATCTGGATCTGAATATTTTTGTAACTGCATGTAAATAAAAAAAAAAACGTAAAACCCCTGACTCCTGATTTATTCAATTAAATATATCTGTATGGCGCCACCTGCTGTTTTTTATTTTTCTTATTTCTCCAGCCACCTGAGTAACATCGCTGGGGTGGTCGCACATGCTCAGCTCCGTCCTTTAGCTGCCATCAGCTGGCTCTACTGATAGATATTACAGTGACAGTTACAGGGAGAGAGCGGCAGCAGAAAGGACACAACCTCTGAGCTGTAATAGGGAGACAGCTACAGCAGAAAGTATACACACACCTGAGCTATAAAGGGGAGAACTGCAGCAGAAAGGACATGCCCTTGAGTTGTAACAGGGAGAGAGCTGCGGCAGAAAGGGCACCCCCTCTGTGCTGTGATAATGAGAGAGCTGCAGCAGAAACTATACACACACCTGAATTAACTGCACCAGAAAGGACATGATACTTGAGAAAAAATACGCCCCTGAGCTGTGACAGGGCAAGAGCTGCAGCAGAAAGGACACACCCTCTGAGCTGAAATAGGGAGAGAGCTGCAGCGAAAAGTATGCACACACCTGACTTATAATAGGCCCTCAAAGTGAAGAGAGCATATTGCCACCTCTTCATTCCCCGCTAGGGGACTGCTGGAAATAGTTGAGACTGCGCTCAGCTATTTCGAGAACTCCCACAGCAGTGAATAGAGAGGGGACCGTGAATGCATGGCTGCTTTCCCTTCACTTTGGGGGACCCATTCTGGAGATAGAAGCTAGCCCCAGAATGGAGAGACCCACACCTATCTGACCTTGATCCTAGCAATATGCCATCGATGTCTGAGATGGGAATACCCCCTAACATTGCTTGAGGTTCTCCAGTGTAGATCTTGTAGTCCATGGAATACACACAAAGAGGGGGAATTTATCAAAATTGGCATTTATCAAGACTGAGGCCAGACTTCATCTACTGTCTGTGCGTTGGTGTCTCTATAAATTAGGCGTATCTCTGGGCCTTCATGGGCCAGAACAATGAACTATAATTGTGCTAAACTCCCCAAGATTGGTTCCGGCCCAGTTCAGACTGAGGTTCCTTGGGAAATAATTCTGATGGTCCACCTTCCATTACTAGTACTAATACTTACCAGTGCGTCCCTCAAGGAATCAACTTTACTGGTCACAACCAGCCTTGAGGCAATCAAATGAAAAGATCCATTTCTTAGCATTCCGTAGACTCCTACATGCACGCTCTAAAAACCAAAAATCTCGGCCTTGACTTGAGGTTACCACCACATCTTACTCTATACTCACCGAGACAACCAGGACTACACATGTACTACTGGCAATCAGCCAGTTGGCCAATTGTGGTCAAGATCAAGACCCATCCTTATTCATTTGGAATGTCCACTTGACCAACAGTCAACCATCTTGGTTGCCTTCAAGACTCTTGTGTACTAACCACAGTGCATATGTGAGGCACCGGTGCCGCAAGCATCCCAGGCATATTCTATATTCACACTACAAAGCAAGGGCGTAGCTATAGGGGGTGCAGAGTTTGCAGTCGCTACCGGGCCCAGGAGCCTGAGGGGGCCCAAAGTCCCTTATGGTGCATAAGAAGACACCAGTATTATAGACAGTGCATGCTGGTCAAGGTACACCTCTGGCTGGAGGGAAGGGATTAGGTTGAGAATTTGGCACTGGGGAAGGGCAATTTGTGCCCTAGGCAGCACGAAGGCTATGTTCACCCTGCCCCTGGACACAAAGCACTGAGGGAAGGGGGGCCCAAGCTGAACTGTTTCACCAGGGTCCATGGCCACTAAGCATGACTCTATAGTGGAGTATGGTTAATTGCTGGGCAGATTTTGGTCAATCCTGGTCCTCATGCCGATGGGTGTGTGTATGAGTCTGCAATATCTCATATTCCGAGCCCTAGTCCCAAGGTTTGAAACAATGTATCAAAATGTTACCGTGGCAAAAGTTGCCAGATGACGCCAGAACCCTGCGTTAAAGTTGACAGAAGGTGGACAACCAACTAAATGACTGCGGCTTCTGCAAACCGAACAGAAGAAAGGCAGCACCAGAAGAACTCGCAGCCTGCAGTGAGAATTTCACAACAGCTTAATGAAGACATTATAATAACCAGCTATATTATTATGCGGTGATGGCATACATAAAGAAATACAGGCTGGGTACTGAACTGAACATATAAAAGGGAATTTGTTATACGAGATACTTGAAGTGTTATATGCAAAATCATATTGTTGCTTTATGAGTTTTGTCTAATTACTTGAGGGTTAAGAAAGAGTTTCTGGCTGAGATTAATCTCACGTTGGAAATGTTCGCGTTATGAAAATACAGTTCTTCCGTCTCCCGACTTTATATACTTTGCTTTCACCACTAACTGATTTTTTTATAGGGCTCCCTACTTAATTTTACTCTGTATTTTCGGCAACATAGACTGGATTTTTTATTATGCCGGCAGAGAAATCATTTTGAGTGAAATAAATATAGAAATTCAGGCATTACTATGCGAGGAAATGGATTTTACATTTATTTACTACAGCGTATATCAAGCTGGATCAGCCCGGGTCATGATTAAAAAATATGAAAATGATCTCAAAACATAGAAAAGGTACGGTAGGATTGAGGTCAATCGTGGGGGCACTTGGAACCTCTGGCCTGGCCTTACATTTCCCCTGCAGCGACCAAATCGGATCACGTACATAATGATATCTCATTAGCTACATGATCCCATTCGGTCGCTGCAGGGGAAATGTAAGGCCAGGCCAGTGGCGTTTGGTGGTGGTTCCCAGGGCCGGACGATCACTGGTGAGGATGTGTTAGGAGAAGGGGTTATATTGATGTGATGACCCCACAAAAATCCCAATACAGAAAAAAACATAAAACCCTATGTTATTTATATAGTGCCAATACATTCAGACATTGTCATCACTCGCGGTCCCCAGTGGAGCTCACAATCTGAACTCCCTGCCAGTATGTGATGGGAGTGTGGGAGGAAACCCACACAAACACATGGAAAGCATATAAACACCATGCTAACCACTGAGCCACCCTGCTTGTACCGGGCACCATATTTCCTAAGGTTTGCCAGCACTTTTACTGACAATTGCAATGATGGACAATTGGTGCATTTTCTTTTGCATAATAGAGAATTAAATTGACAAAATTTTCTTAATATATCTATAATTGAGACAGACACAAAATTTCCTTTCTACTTTCTACCTGTGACATGCTGTTAATAAATCATCCAGAGTAGAGCTATGGCATTTACTTATAAATAATGGTGCCTGGATAGTATGGCATCACCTGCTGTTCGAGCGCTTACATAGTATAGCTCCACCTGGTGTTCATATACTTACATAGTATGGCTCCCCCTGGTGTTCAGTTACTTACATAGTATGGCTCCTCCTGGTGTTCAGTTACTTACATAGTATGGCTCCACCTGGTGTTCAGTTACTTACATAGTATGGCTCCACCTGGTGTTCATATACTTACATAGTATGGCTCCCCCTGGTGTTCAGTTACTTACATAGTATGGCTCCCCCTGGTGTTCAGTTACTTACATAGTATGGCTCCCCCTGGTGTTCAGTTACTTACATAGTATGGCTCCTCCTGGTGTTCAGTTACTTACATAGTATGGCTCCACCTGGTGTTCAGTTACTTACATAGTATGGCTCCACCTGGTGTTCATATACTTACATAGTATGGCTCCCCCTGGTGTTCAGTTACTTACATAGTATGGCTCCCCCTGGTGTTCAGTTACTTACATAGTATGGCTCCCCCTGGTGTTCAGTTACTTACATAGTATGGCTCCACCTGGTGTTCAGTTACTTACATAGTATGGCTCCACCTGGTGTTCATATACTTACATAGTATGGCTCCACCTGGTGTTCAGTTACTTACATAATATGGCTCCACCTGGAGTTCTGTTACTTACATAGTATGGCTCCACCTGGTGCTAATTTACTTACATAGTAAGGCACCATCTAGTGTTCATATGCCTACACAGTATGGCTCCCATTGGTGTTCAGTTACTTACATAGTATGGCTCCTCCTGGTGTTCAGTTACTTACATAGTATGGCTCCACCTGGTGTTCAGTTACTTACATAGTATGGCTCCACCTGGTGTTCATATACTTACATAGTATGGCTCCCCCTGGTGTTCAGTTACTTACATAGTATGGCTCCCCCTGGTGTTCAGTTACTTACATAGTATGGCTCCCCCTGGTGTTCAGTTACTTACATAGTATGGCTCCTCCTGGTGTTCAGTTACTTACATAGTATGGCTCCACCTGGTGTTCAGTTACTTACATAGTATGGCTCCACCTGGTGTTCAGTTACCACATAGTATGGCTCCCCTGGTGTTCAGTTACTTACATAGTATAGCTCCTGGTGTTCATTACTTAATATGGCTCCACCTGGTGTCAGTTACTTACATAGTATGGCTCCACCTGGTGTTCAGTTACTCATAGTATGGCTCCCCCTGGTGTTCAGTTACTTACATAGTATGGCTCCCCCTGGTGTTCAGTTACTTACATAGTATGGCTCCCCCTGGTGTTCAGTTACTTACATAGTATGGCTCCACCTAGTGTTCAGTTACTTACATAGTATGGCTCCACCTGGTGTTCATATACTTACATAGTATGGCTCCACCTGGTGTTCAGTTACTTACATAATATGGCTCCACCTGGAGTTCTGTTACTTACATAGTATGGCTCCACCTGGTGCTAATTTACTTACATAGTAAGGCACCATCTAGTGTTCATATGCCTACACAGTATGGCTCCCATTGGTGTTCAGTTACTTACATAGTATGGCTCCACCTGGTGTTCGGTTACTTACATAGTATGGTGCCACTTAGTGTCCATTTACTTACATAGTATGACTCCACCTGGTGTTCATTTACATATCTAGTATGGCTCCCCCTGGTGTCCATTTACTTACATAGTATGGCTCCACCTGGTGTCCATTTACTTACATAGTATGGCTCCACCTGGTGTTCAGTTATTTACAAAGTATGGCTCCACCTGGTGTTCATTTACTTACATAGTATGTCTCCCCCTGGTGTTCAGTTACTTACATAGTATGGCTCCACCTGGTGTTCAGTTACTTACATAGTATGGCTCCACCTGGTGTTCATTTACTTACATAGTATGGCTCCACCTGGTGTTCATGCTCTTACATAGTATGGCGCCCCCTGGTGTTCAGTTACTTACATAGTATGGCTCTACCTGGTGTTCAGTTACTTACATAGTATGGCTCCACCTGGTGTTCAGTTACTTACATAGTATGGCTCCACCTGGTGTTCAGTTACTTACATAGTATGGCTCCACCTGGTTTTCATTTACTTACATAGTATGGCTCCACCTGGTGTTCATTTACTTACATAGTATGGCTCCACCTGGTGTTCATTTACTTACATAGTATGGCTCCACCTGGTGTTCATTTACTTATATAGTATGGCTCCACCTGGTGTTCATTTACTTACATAGTATGGCTCCACCCGGTACACATGAGTAAAAATTTTTTTTTATATGCTATTAATGCTGCAAATTACTTTAAAGTTACTCTTAACATTTTAAAAATGATTGTCGGGGGACCCCTCTAAGGCTTTAACGCATTTTGGATTTACATTCATAATACTTGTTGATAATTTGTCTTACTAAATAGACAGTCATTAGTGTCAGTTAGTATCGAGAGCGTCCCATCGGCTGACGTCTGACCAGTGCGCTGCCTCAACAGTGTCGTTTGTTCTTTCCAATAGGATTATTTGTCCCCGGAAAATGACGGACGTCATAATGGAAACCCCAAAATAGAGAGTGGGATCCTTGGGGCGCCATCAGGGTCCGTCATGTAACAGATCCGCCACTGCCTTCAGTTTCTTGTTTTGTTCCTGTGATTTTGGAGAACAATAGAATTGACCAATCCAGATGTGAACACAGCCCTATCCAATCCTGCAGGTGACGGACCTACTGCAGGGGCAAACTGGGAAAAAACCTAAAAGTGGCCCCAATGTTGTAGGTGGCTCCAAACTGACAGAAGCTGTCCCTCTGTGGTGGCCATCAGTAGCTGCCACATTCTCTCCTCCTCCGATTGTCTCTAATACGGATATGGAGCAGGGGGCTTAGGAGCTGGCATGTGGGCCACACACCAAGCCAAACCTACCGTCAGTGTGCTGCCTGGACTTCCTCTGATAATGACCCCCTATAGTATGTGCCCGGCCAGCGGCAGTGAGCAGGGTGGCCCTGTGGGGCATCGGCCCAGCAGGAAGATCTTGTCTATGACCGGTCTGCCCTGACCTACCGGCTCCTCCAGGAACTCATTACTGCCTATGACCTCCTATACCCCTATCAATAAGTGGCAGGGACTCAATGCTCTGCCTCCTACGTGAATCTGATAATCCAGAATGTTTGATAATCCAGAACCCATTGAGCTTCATTGATACTAAGCGAAATTTTGTCTAATTTTTATTATTGCTTTTTCTTCCTACATTAAAATCTGGGTCTCACTCCCCTTTTTCTAAAATTTGTGTCCCCCTCCTATCCCGTTGGTGGAACTTGATGGACTTCTGTCTTTTTTCAACCCTATTAACTATGTAACTATTTTGCACTGTCTACATCCATATGTTGAAATAAAATGGAATCCCCCCCCACACACACACTAGAATTTATAGAAAAACCTAAAACATCAGGTTTTGCTCCCTGTATCGCAGACGCAAGGAGCCAGTGACTCCAGACGGCGATTTTAGGGCCACACAAAGGTTGGCGGAGCGGATGTGTAGATCAGTGGGTACACGGCGAGGTCCCTCACCAATCCTCTGCCGGCGTTAACACTCCAGCACACACAATGCTACTGAAGGTGATTATCTCTGCTAGCATAATTTCTCCGTAACATCTGCTTTCGCCCATAACACTCCACTAATTTTCCCCTCATTTCATTACACATAATTTTCTTTCAACACAATCTACATGTATTAAGTGGTAATGACTTTCCAGTTAAGAGCAAATCGACGCCAAGGGACCCCCCTCCCGGTTGCCTGCCGAGCCTGTCTCCGGCTATTAAAGATAAATTTGGTGCTTCGAAAAGCTGCAGTAAGCCAATCAATCAATTAAGCGGTTAGGACATATATTATCAAAATTTCACAGTGTGGAGGTGCATAAGTGCAGCCTGATTTTCTTGGTATGATTTTTAAGATGCAGAAATGGAGACCCGTCAAGCGTGAATTCCAGTCGATCTCCAGCGTCAGCACGAGCCGTCTTACAAGGAGCACAGTATTGGGTTGCAACCTGGCAAATAGGCGTGTGAACTATGCAAATTTACAGGCTGAGCGACGGCGGGGAAGCCATGACACCGAATGCAGCAGTGCCGTTTTGGAATGCGGACGTAGCAGGGCTCGGTGTGTTGAGACGCAGCAGGGCTGACTCGGTCGTGCTCCTTGTGTGTTATAGCTGGTTACGTTTATCGTAATACAGATGAATAGACATTGCAGCATCATGAGGTTCAAGGACAGACTCAGCTCTGCTACATCTGGAAATGCGCATGTATAGTGACGTTTAAAACGCGCTAACTACCGTAGTTGTGATAACTCACCAAGTGTGTGTGTGTGTTAACTCTGCTACATCTGTATCCTTCTTGAAAAGCTTTGAATGAGAAAACGACTGGCTGCGTTTATTTTTTTTTTCTTCATATGTTTGCCCAATGTCGGCCTCCTTGGAGAGAACACAGGAGGTTATGGCAGCTGTGAGTATTCGGCCATTTATAATTGTGCCTTAGACCGCAGCAAATTTGTCTCTGTAGACACAAATTTTAATCAGTCATCTGCATAGTCACAAGGTCCGGTCCTGTGGATTAAGCCTGAGGAAAGAGGTATAATAAACACAATGCCTCCGCCGCTGTAGGTTATTGCCACGTCTTCTAGAATAATATCATAGGCGACAGGACAATATTTTGCGCGACAAAAATGATGTGTAAAAAAAAAAGGGGGAGTAAAAAAATAAATAAAAATATATTATGCAAATTGTGTAAAAAAAAAGGAATTGTGCAAATCTCATGTTTAAGAAATTATTTTGAAAGCTGTAAATATGCATAAATAATGCGTCTCTTCACCTCGCTGTTTGCCACTTGCAACATATTTGCCAAACATTGTTTCATTCTTTGCAACATTCTGCTACAATGTCTGCCGTCCTGTCACAGGATCCGGTTTATGGCACAGGATATCATATTAAGGGCTCATGCACACGGCCGTGGCCGTAATGCGACCCGCAAACAGTGGGTCCACAATACACAGGCACAGGCCTGTGCACCCTGCATGGGTCCGCAATCCGGGAGATGTGGTGCAGAGGCACAGATCAGAAGCCCACAAAAGCAGTACGGGTTCTGTGGGTTTTCTCTCCGTGCCTCCGCATGCACTACTTTTTTGCGGTGCGGACAGTCGGATGCGGATCGCGGACCCCATTCAAGTGAATGGGTCCACCATCCGCATGCGGCGACCCCACGGTCCTCAGCACGGGCCCAGCCAGCACAGGGTCGTGTGCATGAGGCCTTAAGGCCCCTTTCACACGGGCAAGTTTTCCGTGCGGGTGCAATGCGTGATGTGAACGCACTGAATCCTGACCCATTAATTTCAATGGGTCTGTGTACATGAGCGTTTTTTTCACGTATCACTTATGAAAATCGCAGCATGTTCTATATTCTGCGTTTTTCACGCAGCCCTAGCCCCATAGAAGTGAATGGGGCTACGTAAAAAACGCATTGCATCTGGAAGCAAGTGCGGGTGCGTTGCGTTTTTCACTGATGGTTGCTAGGAGATGTTGTTTGTAAACCTTCAGTTTTTTATCACGCGCGTGAAAAACGCATCAAAACGCATTGCACCCGCGCGGAAAAAACTGAACAACTGAACGCAATCGCAGACAAAACTAAATGGCTTTGCCTGTGAAATCGCACAGTTTTCACTGAACGCATCCGCAACGCATCCGGAGCTAATCCGGACACGCTCGTGTGAAAAGGGCCTAAGGGGTTTTCCTAGTGTCATCAGTTTGTGATCTGTGGGGGTCTGACTTCGATAACCCCGGCGGTCAGCTGTTTGAAGACACCATGACTCTCTGGTGAGCACCGCTGTCTCTTCCTAGGCCGGCAATGTCACGTTCATTGGTCATGTGGCCTAGGTGCAGGTCAAGTAAATGGTACCTGGCGCGGCCACTATCCAATGTAGGGCGCTGTGCTTGGTAACACAAAGGAGCGCCACAGCCTCTTAAAACAGCTGATCGATGGGGGGTGCCGGTTGTCGGACCCCCATGATCACATACCGATTACCAATCCTGAGGATTAGTATTAAACACTCAGACAACCCCTTTAAGGGAGAACACACAGGTTTGAAAATATTCTTTTTTGACAGAAAGTAACCTACATTTGTCATGAATTGATTATGCACTACGAAGAGTCACTTTAATTTAACCCATCAACACCCAGCCACAGAAAAAAATTGGCTGGGGGCAAATTAAATTGTCTTTGGCTGCTGTTTCCAATACCATCATCAGCAGGGAGAGTGTAAAGTATATGCTGTGGTCAAGAACTAATACAGACATACAGAATGTACTGCAGCAAATACCCTCAAATAAAAAACCATCACCGATCCAGTGCATGCTCACGAACAACCATCATGTGACTGCTGCAGCCAATCAGTGGTCTCTGTGGTCACATGTTGCTCTACGGGCATCACGGCTCCCAATGTTGAGAGATGACGGCAGGGCACCGGCACATGACCACTGAGGTCACTGATTGGTTGCACACACTGGACGCTTGTAAGCAAAGAGCAGGGTACCGGATCGGGGGGGGGGGCATTGAAAAGGTGAGGGTTTTTTGTTTTATTAAGGCATTTGCTGCTGTTATTTTATTTCTTTATAAGCTACCACCAGAGGTGTGGCCAACAGCTGTCTCAAGTGTATGGCCAACTTTAAAGGGGTTTTACTACAGATGACCTATAGGTCAGTGTTTCCCAACCAGTGTGCCTCCAGCTGTTGCAAAACTACAACTCCCAGCATGCCCGGACAGCCTTTTGCTGTGTGGGCATGCTGGGAGTTGTAGTTTTGCAACAGCTGGAGGCACACTGGTTGGGAAACACTGCTATAGGTCATCAATATCTGATCGGTGGGGGTGAAGTGAATGGGCCGAGCATGATACCAAGTACAGCCGCTATACAATGGACGGCGCTGTGCTTGGTAAGCTGCGAGGCCGTGGTGCTCCCAGCTTCTCACACAGCTGGTTGGCAGAGGTCCCGGGTGTTAGACCACCACCAATCAGATGGTTGCAGAGGATAGGTCTTCGGCAGTAAAATCCCAGAAAACCCCTTTAAATTTGGCCATACACCTGTGGTGTTACCTTATTTCTTGTGAGAACAAAAGGATTGGGAACCCGACCCTTCTTTCCAAATATACCATCATGCGAGAGTCAGGAAATCCCTATGCACATTAGATGGTCAGCCAATCCCACCAAAATCGACAGGTCCAAATGCCGTACAGCTAATGTTGATGTTTTTCAGTTTTTATCGCGCGGGTGCAATGTGATTAATTGCGTTTTGCACGAGCGTAATAAAAAAACGGAATGTTTGCAAACAAAATCCCTTAGCGACCATCTGTGAAAATCGCATCACATCCGCACTTGCTTGCGGATGCGATGCGATTTTCACGCAGCCCCATTCACTTCTATGGGGCCAGCGTCGAGAAAATCGCAGAAGTGATGCATGAGAACCAACGCTCATGTACACAGACCCATTGAAATGAATGAGTCCGGATTCCGCGCGGGCGCAATGCATTTCATCACGCATTGCACCCGCACGGAATACGTGCTCGTGTGAAAGGGGCCTAAGGATCGCTCTTTTTCAAGGAAAGTTGGAGAACGTACACGTTCCATCTCTCGCAAGAAATAGTGTAAACTTCATGCCTCAAAATCTTCCTGTTTTTGCAGGGATTAGCCAACAAAACGGTGAAAATGTGCCCTAAAGTGGGCATTTCACGGGTAACTCAAGGGTTTTAAATGCTCAGCAAATGTTGAGAGGTATGGATAGAAGTGGGGGCCACATTTCGATAGTTACCATGGTAGTTGTTGAGTTGGAAGGGTATTACTATAAAGGTACGACCGAACGGTCAGGTTTCTGGATGCAGTTTTTGAATTAAAAAAAGAGAAGTCTTATCTATCTTTAATACCTTTTCTCCTTTTATGATCATGTTAGAGATGTGTGAATTTCTTCCTTTTTAACCAATGAAATAATGCCTGAGCCTCAGGGGAGAACCGCCCTCTTCTGAAGATGTATAATTGCTTTTACTTTTTGTAATAAAGGTAGAGATTGCATTGACCAGCTATGTGTCAGCGTCTAGTCTCTCATCCACGCTTGGATACTAACCCCTTGGGGGTACCTTGATTTGGAGCACCAGAGTGCATCTCAAATGCTCTGATTAGAGTGTCTTTAACAATCAACTCCTGATTTTGGCTTCCAAAACTTCATGCACAAACTTGACCATGTGGCTGTACACTAAGGGGTTGCAGACCTGGGAGTCACACCCAAGTCCTGGTGCCCAAAGGCCTCTCTATTGCCTAAGAAGACTCCAAAGGTCATAAACGGCATGTAGTAGGAGGAGCCCCTATTAAAGATTTCGCATTTAGGGCCCAGGAGCTTCTGATGAGCTTTGACAAGATCTTATTCTCGAGAATTAGATTTCCCTGCATGTGCCCTCCCCTGTCACACAATTTGCCCCCTATCGTGAAGAAAATCACTAGTAAATACCGGCATAGTAGAGATTTGCAGTCAATGTAAATTTTCCTAACTGCCATATATCTTCCCAGCCTCTAGTAATATTGCACTTTGTAAACTTTTCAAAAACAAGAGAACTTTTTTCAGTGTTTATGTACATGTATATATCTAAATTATGCATGCAATTCTTAGATTAAATAATATAGAGTGATCCTATTTGGATTCCCTCCGTATTCTTCCATCCTGAGCTGTCCCCTCTCCGGTGCTGAGCCCCCCAACCGCCGTTAAGTCGCTTGCATTCCATCTGGTCCACGTTTGTTCAGAAGTCATTTCTCTGTCAATCTCTCTTGCCACATTAAAATCTGTCATTACTATTGCATTGCAGCCCGGCTCCTGAGATTTCCCTCACTGTTTTATTGCTCTGTTCCCTCTTTTATTCCCTGCTACAGCAGACAAGTAAAAATAAAGGTTTGTTGTTGAAACATGGCCGGAAGGAAGGTAGAAGGCATACATCTGTCAAGGTATTGCCTTTCTCCAACCAGGGATTAAGGTGTTTTACTGCGCTGACTACACAGGAGTCACACTGAATACATTTCTCAGTAAAACAGAAAAATGAGGGCAGGCTTTTTGGGTTTTTTTGTGCAGGATTTTATTGTAGCTTTTTAAGCCAACCGAGATAATTAAGAAAAAGGCAGCGAGTTTGTCTAAAAAAATAATTAATTCATTAAAATGTAAAAAAAAAGGAAAAACATAAATGAAAAAATATATCAAATTGAAATCTCCATAGTTAAATAAATAATAGGTTCCGTTTAAAAAAACATTTAAAAAGGTCTATTAAAACAGGAACAAAAATTGAATATAAAAGTTAGATTTGTTTGTTTTTAAAATATAAAAGTATAATAGAATAAATAAAAATGAATTACCTCCACTTAAAGGTTATGAACAATTTGAGGGCAATTTCTTTGAGGATTACGTTATACTCATTTTGGGATTAAAAATATTTTTCAATTGGACTTTATTCAAGGTTTTCAAAAGTTTTTATTACACGGTTAAAGAGTCACTAACTCTTTCAAAAAGTGCTGTATGTAATGTTTCTCGCTTCTTGTTCTATGGATCTGTAGGGGGTTCTTCAGGACCTTCGCTGATCTAAACTTTCATATGTCTCTATGAGATATCAAAAAAATATTTGAAACATTAGTGAGTGACCCTTTAAGGTTCAGTCCATCTTGCTTTTAGTTTCACACTGAACCCGTCAGGTTGCTGCTCTGAGGAGTTGACCTTATCTCTAAATTCCTCCCGCTCCCCCGTCCCAAATTCTCAGTCCAACCCATATCTCTTACATCCACTGATGTAAACTCTCTCTTCACTCATCTTCTCCATTCGGCCCGGACCGCCATGACAGTTTATTTCAGCCGCGTCTCGTCTCTGCAGAGTTCACCACACAGCCATCTTAGCTTCCTCACTTTTCCATCATTCTGCCCCGTCTTTGTTAGGCCTCATGCACATGAATGTATTTTCTTTCCGTGTCCGTTCCATTTTTTTTGTGGACCGTATACGGAACCATTCATTTCAACGGGTCCGCAGAAAAACGGAAGTTACACCGTGTGCATTCCATTTCCGTTTACGTATTCCGTATGTCCACAAAAAAATAGAACATGTCCTATTGTTGTCCACATTATGGAAAAGGATAGGACTGTGCTATTAGGAGCCAGATGTTCCGTTCAGCAAAATATGGAATGCACACGTTATCTGTATTTTTTGCGTATCCGTTTTCTGCAGACTGCAAAATACATACGGTCGTGTGCACGAGGCCTTAACCCGCTGCTACCGCCAATAACGTCTCCTCTGCTTCCCAATGCCGCAAACACTATGCTGCAAAAATAATAGTGCCATACAGATAGTCCACCATAGTAATAGTGTTCTAACACTGCTCTCAATTGTGATAGTACCCCTACAGTACACCAAAAGCTATAATGGTCCCCAAGAGTGCCCCCATTAGTTGCAGTGCCCTCAATATTGTGCCCAATAATAATAATGCCCCCCCCCAGTACCCCCCAATAGTAATAATACCCCACAGCGACCCCATCAGTAACAAACAAGACCCCTCTATGAGGTACATCTAGTGAGCCCACAGTAGTAATAAGGCCTCCTATACTGTACACAGTAATTATAATGACCCCTATTGTGGCTCAGTAGTTATAATGACCCCCTGTAGTGGAAGTACATATAAAGTCCACTCCATACTGCCTGTACGTATAATGCCACCTGTATTATAATGCCCCCCATGTAGTGCCCCCTGTTTTATAATGGTTCCCCTATTTTGCTCTAGCCTGAATTATAATGCCCCCTTGTAGTGCTCCAACCTATATTATAATGGCCACTCTGTAGTGCCCTCTGTATTATAATACCCCCCTGTAATGCTCCAGCCTGTATTACAATTCCCCTCCTGTAGTGCCCTCTGTAGTACCCCCCGTAATGCTCCCTCCCCAGTAACGGCCCCTGTATTATAATGCTTCTTGTATTTTAATGCCCCCTGTAGTGATGTAGTGCCCCCGGTAGTGACAAGTGCATTATAATGTCCCCAATAATGCTGCCTGTATAATATTACCCCTGTAGAGCCCCCTGTATTATATTGCTCCCTGTATTATATTGCCCCCTATTGTGCCCCCGGTAATGCTGTATGGTCCCTTAGTGCCCCCCATATTATAATGCCCCCCATGATGATGCCTGTATTATAATGCTCCCTGTAGTGCTGTAGTGCCCCAGCCCCCATAGTGCTTCCTGTATTATATAGCCCCATTTAGTACCATCTGTATTATAATGCCCCTTTAGTGCTATAATGCTATAAAAAAAATAGTCACCTTTTCTCTGCCACCATCTGCGATACCGGCCTCTTCCAGTCTGTGGGCAGCGTTGCCGAGTCAGGACACAGGCATTCGTGACCACGTGATTGTGCCGCCTGAGACCCGATGCAGGAGGTCGCGATGCCGCGATGTCTACTGCCTCAGAGGCTTCGGGCCTAACGGTCTGCAGCCTATGAAGCCGAACGGTGGGGATATAAACCATAGGCTCCCATGCCCCGCTGCAAACTGCCGCCTGAGGCAAGATTCTCATCTCACCTCATGGAAGATGCGGCCCTGCACTTATTATATGTAAATTCTTGTCAAACTGATAAGAATATGGCTTAGGCTGAGTTCACACTTCAGATATTTGGTCAGTTACTTCCATAAGTTATTGTGAGCCAAAACCAGGTGCAAAAAGACAGAATAAGTGCAAATCAAATCATTACATCTGATCTGTGGAGGCTTCACTACTGGTTTTGGCTCACAATAACTGATGGAAGTAACTGACCAAATAACTGAAGTGTGAACTCAGCCTTAGGGCCTAGACGGCCGTATGAACGGGTCCGCACCCGTTCTCACTTTTGCAGAACGGGTGCGGACCCATTCATTTCAATGGGGCCACAAGAGATGTGGACAGCACCACGTGCTTCCATTCTGCGGCTCTGCGGAAAGGATAGAGCATGTCCTATTCTTGTCGGCCATGTGCAGTTCGGTATCCATGTTTTGCGGATCCGCAAAACACTACGGCCGTCTGAATGAGGCCTTAAATGAGTGTTTATGAGCTGTCAGGAGTTTAGCGGTACATTAGTGACCCTAGAGCAGCACCTGATGGGTTCAGTGTGGAATTGAGCGCAAGATATTCTGCAGAGGGACTGAAACTTAAAGGGGTCCTCTCACGTCAGCACATGGCTGTAATCATGTAGAGAAAGTTAATACAAGGCACTTCCTAATGTATTGTGATTCTCCATATTGCCTCCTTTGCTGGCTGGCAAAGGAAGCAATACACATTATACACTGCTCGTATCCAGGGGTTACGGCCACCGCTGCAGCACAGATACGAGGTCAGCTTTGTCTCCTATCGCGTGCAAGCACGACCACCGCTGCTGGATTGCGGGATGTTCGTTACACCTGGATATGAGACGTGTATACTGCGAATGAATCCGGCCAGCAAAGGAAGCAATATGGAGAATCACAATACATTAGTAACTGCCTCGTATTAACTTTCTCTACGTGATAGATGCTGTTTGCTGAAATGAGACGACACCTTTAACCCTGTAGAACGAAAACTGTTCAAAAGGATTAATAAAGACTAATAGAAAAAATATTATTTTTAGCCCAAAATGAGAAAAATACAGTTATAAAAAATAATTTGCTCCCGAGGAGTTCATAGCCTTAAAATAACTTAGGCTACTTTCACACTTACGTTGTTGTTTTCCGGTACTGAGATCCGGCAGAGGGTCTCAATACCGGAAAAAAAAAACGTTTAGACCTCATGCGCTCTGAATGGAAAGAGATCCGTCCAGGATGCATCAGGATGTCTCTCGTTCCGGCAGCATTCCGTTGGTCTGCAAGCTGCGGTTTTATGTCCGGTCATAAGAAGAGTAAATAAACTGATCCAGGACTGAAAACCATGTTAAGTCAATGGCGACAGATACGGTTTTTAGAAGCCTAAAAAAAAAAACTGTTCTGTCACCTATTGACTTTCAATGTATTTAGTGACGGATCCGTTTTTTTACCGTTTTGATTTCACACAACCTCATCCTAACGGAACATGTGCAGAATCAAAACGGATCCGTATAATTCCGGCATTGAGATCCTCCGCCGGATCTCAGTACCGGAATTAACAACGCAAGTGTGAAAGTAGCCTAACAGGTTTCAATAAAAAAAAATATATACAGTATATATAAATAAATATATAAAATATGAAATTTTTATATATAAATAAATATTAGAGTTACTTAAAAAAAAGAAAGAAAATAAGTGAAATCTCTTCAAATAGATAAAAATAGAATTTGTTTAAAAAAATTTATGTACAGTAATAAATAAAATTATATTTTTTGAAAATACATTTTAACCGCAGATGAACTTATCTTTTTACCAAACAATTTCGCAATATGTTCATCTTCAGCCGGCAGAAGAGAAGAAGAAGAATTCTGTGTCTTGTCTTAACACCTAGCAACAGTTCAACTAAAATATGCTCCAGAGATGCTGTAAACTGCAATTTGTGTTCTAAAGGTGATTGAAAGCTCTCAGGAGAGGCAGCTTCTCGAGTTTTCTCACAAAGGGATGTTCTTAGCTTCCAATGGCAGACGTGCTGCTAATGTTTATGCAAGGTTTTCATGTTTGTCCAAGTGGAACTTTTTTGGATGTGGTCAAAAATAATCTCAAGTCTCCGGAGATCTGTGATGGTGACGTAATGCAGGCAGATATTTTTTTGGGGGGCCGGGTTCATGTTTACGAGGATCAGCCCCTTGTTATGTTACAAGTGCATATGTTGGTAAATGGGACAGTTGGGCCAAATCCAGGGGCGTAGCTAACGGCTCATGGGCCCTGGTGCAACAGTTCAGCTTGGGCCCCCCTTCCCGCAGTGCTTTGTGTGTCTTCTTATGTGGCACAAGTGTCTTTGGGCCCCTTCAGGCTCCTGGGCCCGGTAGCGACTGCTACCTCTGCACCCCCTATAGCTACGCCCCTGGCCAAATCACCAGTATATCAAGTAATCGGGAGCCCCATAAAAAAAACTGGGACTAGGGCCTCCTCTTGGCCACAGGGGCAAGTGAAGCTCTAAGGATCTGTTCTGGGCCTTATAGCAGCTGCAGCGCCGGTTGCTCGTCCCTCGGTTAAGTGGTGATGTGTCGATCAACTTGTTAAATTGTTGATTGGAGCTCATTGAGGGCAAAAATCTGCCCATGTAAAAAGACTTTAAGATATGCAACATTACAGCAATATGAAGCAGAAATGAACATCTTATGCCCTATAGTAGTATGCATCTCTATCTCAGTTAGCAGGTCACTGCGTGCCACAAAATCAACACACCCCTCTTCTCCGCAGCAGTAATTTCTCCCATGATCTGTCCTATTTTTGCCCACAAGTGGCCCTTAAAACGGGACAAAGACATAATAGCATACCCTTGGCCCACCGTCGTATGAAGTCCAAGTTGTGAATGGGCAGGTCACTGCCTTTCACAAGACATACACACTCTTCTCCTCTGCTACTGTCATTTCTCCCATGATCTGTCCTATCTTTGCCCACACGTGGCCCTCAAAAATGTAACAAAGACATAATAGCATACCCCTGCCCACCATCATATGAAACACTTGTAACGAATGGATAGGTCACCTCCTGCCACAAGATCAACACACTCTTCTCCTCTGCTGCTGCTATTTCTCCTATGATCTGTCCTATCTTTGCCCATATTCGGTTCTTAAAATACAACAAAGACCTAATAGCCTACCCTTGCCCACCATTAGATGAAGTTCTAGTAACGAATGGATGGGTCACTGCCTCCCACACATCCAGCATGCTCCTCCTCTCCTGCCACCGCTCCTCTGGGGAGTAGGAGGGAACCAATCCACTTATCCGTTTGCAGCTGCTCTGGTGTGTCCCTCTTCCTGGTAAAGGCTTCTTTCTGTTGTCTATAGGATGTCCATGCTCGCTCTGGCTCTAAAGGGGCATGCACCCTAGTTTTCCTCAACCTATGGCTTGCCACCTCAGGGTAATTAAGGCACCTTTCCCTAGGGGAGGGTGCCTGAGCACTAGGTTACTTAGCTTGTCTAGTTCCTGCAAAGGTGTGCTTTATCTGTCCATCTGCCCCTGTACCAACTCCTGCCCATTTCCTGGATAGAGACCTTCTGCTACTTGACCTGACCTGTGCCTGACCTCTGACCCCTTAGCGTCCATCCTGAATTTGGACTGTGTATTGGATTACTCTGCACTGGTGTCTCGGATCAGCTGTCAACCACACAGATACTACTCCAGGAGATAGGCGTCCCACAACTGCTGCCATAACACGTATATTCTATGTATATTGGCCTTTTTCATTGAAAGTAAACCAATTTTTACGGCAACTTTTTGCAATTTCTGGTGGTTGTCCGTAATAGACATCACTTTTGATCAGGGATGCTCAACCTGCAGCCCGCCAGCTGTTGTAAAACTACAACTCCCACCATGCCCTTCTGTCGGCTGATAGCTGTAAGCTGTTCGGGCATGCTGGGAGTTGTAGTTTTGCAACAGCTGGAGGGCCTAGGGTTGAGCATGCCTGCTGTAGATAGACAGATAATATAAATAGATAGATAGATGACAAGATAGAGACATGGATGACTTCTGCACATCTTGACCTTTTAATTTGAGGAGGTTTTGCACATCTCAGGTTCTGCTTGGGTCGGACTTTTACCTACAAACATGATTTATGTTTTTTTTCTCCCCAAAATGCTCTGCTTTGATGCAAAGTTGCATGAAGGCGCCAATCATTATGCAGTGTCAGGTGGAGTTTTATGAATGTGTGGTTACAGTGTGAACAGTCTTTTATATCCAGATGCAGCAATCACCTTTCGGTACAATGTACTGCTCTATTCGAGCACCAGGCCATGGTGCACTACGCTATTTTAATAGAGCCCCATTCTAATAATAACGGTGGTATAACCCCACGTTATACAAATTGTGCACTGTGATGCGGTGTTCACATGGAGTACTATGCTGTTTGTACAGAGGGTGATGGCTACCTCTGTAATTCAGGCCTTATTGGCGTTTGTTCAATGTGTGCAAACTTGCCCCGCAGCAAAAAGGGCGTAGCTATAGGGGGTGCAGAGGTAGCAGTCGCTACCGGGCCCAGGAGCCTAAAGGGGGCCCAAAGACCCTTGTGCCGCATAAGAAGACACACAAAGCACTGAGGGAAGGGGAGCCCAAGCTGAACTCTTGCACCAGGGCCCATGAGCCGTTAGCTTCGCCCCTGGCACCACCCTGAGGTGACAGGGCAGATCATGACGATGACATTAAAAGAGGTTTCCTACAAAGAACAATTATCCCCTATCCACGGGAGCGTTGATCGCTGGGGTTCACACTGATCATATATTTATCCTTGACCAGTCCCACAGAAGTGAATGGAACAGAGGACCCGCCTGCGCACTGCCGCCACATTCACATGACCGCTAGGGAACCTCTAAGTATTGGAAATGTGTTCTTTATGGGATTCCCCCCACACAGCGCTCTACGGCAGTGCGTCCAGGCCATAGGGCTCCTTCGATCCTGGTTGCACACCCGCTATGCACTGCTATATAAATGTATGGCGGTACATTCAGAGTCCAATGGAGCATGCCCAGCAGAAAGATACCTCCATATGCCTCCTGAAGAAATCAGGGGTACAGAGGAGGCATCACAAACTCTTATGGCAGCTCTATTACAGCTCGATACCCAGCAGAGCGATAATATCGCCATGTAGCTGGGCCGTAATGCTGCTATAATGACAGCAATTAGAAATGAGCAAATAGTTTAATAGATTCGATTCTGATCCAATTTGGCCAAATTTGATTCCGATTCTGATAAATTTGACCCAAATCGAAAGTCTCTGAATTCCCTGGAAACAGCTCTATCTCTCTTTCCCTCTCTCTCTCTCTCTTTCTATCTTTCTCTTCCCGTCTTTCTCTTACCCTCCCTCCCTCTCTCTCTCTTTCCCTCTCCCCCTCTTTCCCTCCATTTGCCTTCCCTCCCGTTCTCTCTCTCTAACTCTCTAACTCTCTCATTCCCTGTCTTTCTCTCTTTCACTCTCCTCCTCTCTCTCTTTCGTTCTCTCTCTCCCCTCTCTTTTTCTTCTTCCCCCCTTTTACTCTATCTCCATCTCCCCCCCCTTTCTCTTTCCCTCTCTCTTTCTCTCTCTCTTTCTCTCTCTGTCTCACTCTCTCTTTCTCTCTTCCACTCCCTCTGTCTTCCTCCCGCTCTCTCTCTATCTCCTACTATCTCCCTCTTACCTTCTCCCTCTCTCTCCATCTCTCTTTCTCCCTGTCTCCCTCACTCTCTTTTCCACTCCCTCTCTCTCCCTCCCTCCCGCTCAGTCTCTATCTCCCACTCTTATCTCCCTCTCACTTCCTCTTTCCTTCTTCCTCCATCTCTCCCTCTCTTTCCCTCTCTCTTTCTCCCTGTCTCACTCTCTCTTTCTCTCTTCCATTCCCTCTTTCTCCCTCCCGCTCACTCTCTCTCTGTCTCTCTCTTCCTCTTTCCTTCTCCCTCTTTCTCTCTCCATCTCTCTTTCTTTCTGTCTCACTCTCATTTTCTGTCTTCACCTCCCTCTTTCTTCCTCTCTCACCCTCCCTCTCACTCACTCTCTCTCCCTCTCTTTCCCTCTTTCTCTCCCTCTCTTTCCCTCTTTCTCTCTGTCTCACTCTCTTTCTCTCTTCCACTCCCTCTCTCTATCTCCCACTCTTATTTCCCTCTCTTCCACTTTCCTTCTCCCCCTCTCTCTCTTTCCCTCTTTCTCTCTTCTTCTCTTCATCTCTCTTCCTCTCTCCCTCTCTCCCTCGCTCTCACTCACTCACTCACTCTCTCTTTCTCTCCTGCTCTCTCTCTCCCTCCTGCTCACTTTCTATCTCCCACTCTTATTTCCCTCTCTCTTCCTCTTTCCTTCTTTCCCTCTTTCTCTCTGTCTCTCTTCTTCTCTTCATCTCCCTCTTTCTTCCTCTCTCCCTCTATGTCTCTCACTCACTCACTCTCTCTCTCACCTGCTCTCTCTCTCCCTCCTGCTCACTTTCTATCTCCCACTCTTATTTCCCTCTCTCTTCCTCTTTCCTTCTCTCTCACTCACTCTCACTCACTCTCTTTCTCACTCACTCTCTCTTCATCTCTTTCTCTCTTCCACTCCCTCTCTCCCTCCCCGCTCTCTCTTTCTCTCCCTCTCTTTCCCTCTCTCTCTTTCTGTCTTGATTCTCCTGAATCAAATCACACAAAACACAAATTCATTAGAACCAGAAATTTGGAAAAACAATTGAGTCGAGTTCCCAATTTATACAATCGACTCGCTCACCCCTAACAGCAATGAATGAGGAAAGTTCAGTTTTCTTTTCAAAAAGTTGCCCTTTCAGACAATTATAATCTGATCCCAGAATGTTTTTGATATTTTTTTTTTTTTGTAATTCAAGCAATTTACGGGCAATTTGAGGGCAACAATTAAATATCTTCTTAATTAACGCAAGTGAAAAGAGAGACAGGTGTTATTTAACTGAAGTCCTCCCGAGATGAAGTAATGTATATAAATGAGAAAAAGACGCCCACACCCAACCTGTCACATCAAAGTTTTGCTGACTGCTCCTCGCCGCTGTTCCACGACAAGCCTAAACTGATCATTTATTTTTATTCCCTGCCAGCCGGTCGGCATTTGCCCACCCGTCGCTTTTGCCCCCTTGTCTTCAAAAACATCCAGTTTCAAACTGACCTCCGTCAGATATCGGGTGTTTTTCGTTCTCTGAGCAGCAGTTTTACCTGTTTTTGCCTTGTGTCCGTGTGTGTTTTATTAAATGAACCGGCCATCAAAATGCCTAAAGCTCAGTTTATTTATTTATTTTTCATTTATTTATTTATTTCAATCCCATTTTGCATTCAGGCAGATCAAACACAGGTGTAAATAGAACCGAATTTTGCAATGTGAATATCAGGAGGTCAGTGCTGCCGGGGCGTAATTACTTATGCAGATTGGGTTCTGTCTTCTAAAGGTGTTTTTTCGAAGCCTCTGGAGGCTGTTGTGAGCAGTGGTTGTTTATCTGTGAGCCGCGATGGTGTCCTGTAGGGCATATTAAAGCCCATGAAATAATGATGAAGTAGAGGGTAATTAAAAGCCGCAATGACATTGATCTGCTGAATTTTCAGAGGGAGCTCAGGTCACACCGGGAAACTATCCATTTTAGCTCACGTAGGGCCAGGCTGATTGGCCTACAGAGTATTGAAGATGGCTACAATCCTCACCTGTGGCCAAGAGGACTCCCAGAGCTGCTACTCTACTGGATTAAGATCTCAGCAAAACAGGAGGGATGGCGGGGGAGGACGGTCACAGCTGTCGACGGTTTGCCTTTAAGAGAAAAAAATAACACGTGAACTCTGAATAATTCAATCCATCCATTGCCCTTGTGCGTCTCTGTGTGTTTTTCCCACTCCTCGGGATGATACTCTTATGACTGCAATGATAATGACCTATTAAATAAAGCCTGCTTCTAATCGGCTCCCGGGTACTGCAAATAAGGGGAGCCGTCAATATTTGTCCTGTTTTTTTTTTCATCGTATGACTCTTTCCATGCACTGGCCAAAGAGTGCAAACATGATAATGCAAACAAAATATACGTCAGGTGTAGTAAGAGGGGTTTGTCATTTGCCACAGGCCATCATGATATCTTATTATGTATAGCACTGCAGGCAAAGAGGATTTTGGGGATTGTCTATCAGAACAGGCCAACAGGAGAGTGAAGGAGCCACAGCTCCACTTAGAACGGATGGATGGTATCAGTTGCAGTACCAGGTACAGCCACCAGATGTCACTGTGATGAGTTAGACAATGATGCCGGCGCAGACCCCACCGATCATACATTGGGGGCCATCAGTAGAAAATCCCAGAGAGCCCCTTGTCATAGCTGGATCTCAACTTATACCAGTCGGGGATCTCCCATTTGGAAACCCCTCCGTCTTCGCACCAGAGTGGAGAACGCCACAGAGACCAAGCTCTACTCTGATGGGTCAATATATTACAAGGTCACCCCTCCTATGAAATGGGCATCATGTAATGATACATTCTGTGATAGGTCATACATGGGATATCCTGTCAGTAAAATCTCATTCCAGGGGTTTCAGACGTTGCACTGATCAGCGCATCGACAAGACGGCTTCCTTCTAAGAAGTGGTGGTCAGGCCCGAAACATCACCTTCCTGACATGTCCATATTAGTAAAAAATAAATAAAAAGGTCCTGCCTATGAAATGACAATTCTAGAGCATCTTTTCTTAGATCTCTGCGCTGTCGCTCCTCTGATATTCCTTCTGGAAATGTATGAATAAATTAACAACTGGGCGTGTCCCTACACAGCCTGATCAGTACTCACAATGTTAGACCTGGGCAGCCCTTGGACAAGAGGAATGGTGGCACCCAGTTGTAGATACATTTCTAGGAGGAATAACAGTAGAATGGTAGAAAGCTCTAAGTTCTAAGAAGAGATGGCTCCAGAATTGCAACTTTATTAAAATACTCATGTCAGTGGAAAGTTATCGTAACAACCAAACTTTTAATGCCAAACTCAGTTCTGCTACATCTCTATTTATGCATTATACAATTGTAGCAAAAAATAACATAAAAAAGCTTTAATTAATGAAGCTTCATTAATAACTTAATGAAGAAGTATAGAACTGTAGAATCTGCTGATACCTAGATGAGCCCTCATTACCAGTGGTGGGTTTACCTTGCCTGAGGCTCTGGGCTTGGCGCAGTGATGCTATTGAATGTGCCTAATGGTAAGGCTATTAATGGAGTGGAAAATAATGCCACTGACAGCTCCATCCAGGGGCCCACCACTGGGATTGACTGCTGGTATGGGCCCCAGCGCTCATGTTACACAGTTCAACTGCCCAACTGCTTGGACCACTTCCTATTTGCACTGATCACAGTGAGGCTGCACTACTAGGCTTTAGGAATATTAGAAAAGCTGGCACGCTATGTTTTTTTTTTTGTTTTTTTATTATAATTTTTTTTGGGGGGAGTGGATTAAGAAAAATAATGAGTTTATACTAAAATAAAATGTATAAAATGTATAAAATGTTTGCTACCATCGAGAACTTGTAATTAGATTTTTTTTAAAGGTACAGTATACCTTCATTGTAGTTGTTTTTGAATTCGTCAAAAATTGCTGTTAGCTCTGGACTGCAATCTGTATGATGTTAAAAAGATGTATTTAAAATATCTGCTGCCATCAGGAACTTGTAATCAGATTTTTATAAAGGTACAGTATGCAGTAACTTCATTGTAGATGGGTTTGAATTGCTCAAAGTAGCCATTTGTTCTGGATTGCAACCAGTATGACGCTATAAAGATGTATCTAAAATATTTGCTACCATTGGGAACTTGTAATCAGATTTTTTTTTAAAGGTACAGTATACCTTCATTGAAGATGTGTTGGAATTGATCAAAAATAGCTGTTAATTCTGGACTGCAATGTGTATGATGCAATAAAGATGTATCTAAAATATTTTCTACAGTTGGGAACTTGTAATCAGATTTTTATAAAGGTACAGCATACGGTGCCCTAACTGAAAATGAGTTGGAATTGGTCAAAGTAGCCATTTGTTCTGGATTGCAACCTGTGGGATGCTATAAACATATATTTAAAATATTTACTACCATCAAGAACTTGTAATCAGATTTCTTTTTTAAAGGTACAGTGCACTTTATTTGTAGATTGATCAAGTTGATCAAAGTAGCTTTTTGTTGTGTTCTGCTGTTTCTATGATAATGCTATAAAGATGTATCTAAAATATTTGCTACCATTGGGAACTTGGTAATCAGATTTTTTTTTTTTTTTGTACGGTATACCTTCATTGAAGATGTGTTGGAATTGATCAAAAATAGCTGTTAGTTCTGGACTGCAATGTGTATGATGCTATAAAGATGTATATACAATATTTGCTACAGTTGGGAACTTGTAATCAGATTTTTATAAAGGTACAGCATACGGTGCCTTAACTGCAAATGGGTTGGAATTGATCAAAGTAGCCATTTGTTCTGCATTGCAACCTGTGTGATGCTATAAACATGTACTTAAACTATTTGCTACCTTCTAGTACTTGTATTGTAATCAGATTTTTTTTAAAGGTACAGTATACCTTAATTGAAGATGTGTTGGAATTGATCAAAAATAGCTGTTAATTCTGGACTGCAATGTGTATGATGCTATAAATATGTATCTAAAATATTTGCTACAGTTGGGAACTTGTAATCAGATTTTTTTAAAGGTACAGCATACGGTGCCTTAACTGCAAATGGGTTGGACTTGATGAATTTGTTCTGGATTGCAACCTGTGTGATGCTATAAAGATGATGCTGGTCATAAAGAGACATCTTCCTAACCCAATGCCCTGGTTACATGATCTACCGCCAGGAGACAGGTGTTCACCTGAAGAAATTCACCTTCTGTTCCAGTTAATTAGGTGGATGACTGGAGTGACCTCTGCAAGTCAAAGCAATAACTTCAATTTAGCAGCGGCCTCTAATCTCCACAATTCCCCACAGCCTTCCCAGTAAATGACAATCGCCGGAGAATCCTCCGAGGTCACTGCCAGACCCAGGCCGGCTGGAAGTGGCATCATTAATGTCATTAAAGCTTTGACCAGAAAGTAAACATTGTCACCAGGAGGACAACCTTTAAAGTGGTCAGTGGGGAGTACTGATGCAATGTGGTAGTAACTCCGGCCTATTCAGTGCACGAATAAATACTTCAGTGACGGCTCAAACTTGGACTTTTGGACTTTTTGGATTTTTGCTTTGTAGTTTTTTTTTTAAGGAAAAGATGCATTGACCAGTGGTTAGAATATTCATCAGCACAAATTAACATTTTATTTAATAGGACCAAAACCTCTTCTTCTAGCTTCTCTGGGCCCAAGAAGGTCTTCAAAGTTCTCCAAAGTTGGGCCTTGTGCCCGAGGTAAACACGATTTCTGCCCATGTGATGTTCTGTAAGGGAAGTAGCAGGACAACTCATGTGGTTTCAGATAGGCATTTATCACTGCCAGTTATGTTATCAGATACCTCAAAGAGTAAGTCTAGTCAATAGATAGGCAACAATAGCATAAGCATTCTACTCAAAGAGGTACAATGAGCAGAAAAAAGCTATATACTACGCAGATGACATTCCTATACAAAGCAGTGATTATTTTACGTACGGATTAACCCTTTAGGAATAGACATAAAGCAGAGAACAGTCTAGGAACGGATATATTATAGAGTGCATTAAAGGAACAGATACAACTTAAAGACTGTTCTAGAGAGGAATACAATGAAGAGAGCGTTCTAGTGATGCATACAGCATAGGATGTACTCTTGGGATGAATACATTATGCAGAGGAATGGATACAATGCAGAGAACACTCATAGTATACAATGTAAAAAGCACTCTAGGAACACAATACACAGTGCACTCTAGGAGAGGATGCAATGCACAAAGCAATCTGCACTGTTCTATAAGAACTGATGCACTAAACACAGCACTCTAGGAATCGATGCAATACACAGAGCACTCTAGGAGAGGATACAATCTACTCTGCACTTTTGGAATTGATGCAATAGGCAGAACACTCTAGGAGAGGATGCAAGGCATAGAGCCCACTAGGAATGGATGCAATATATAGAGCATTCTAGGAGAGCGTGCATTCTGCAGAGCACTCTAGGAGAGGATACAATCTACTCTGCACTTTTGGAATAGATGCAATAGGCAGAGCACTCTAGGAGAGGATGCAATGCACAGAGCACTCTAGGAGAGGATACAATCTACTCTGCACTCGTGGAATGGATGCTATAGGCAGAGCACTCTAGGAGAGGATGCAAGGCCCAGAGCCCACTAGGAATGGATGCAATACACAGAGCACTCTAGGAGAGCGTGCAATGTGCAGAGCACTCTATGAGAGGATACAATCTACTCTGCACTCTTGGAATGGATGCAATAGGCAGAGCACTCTAGGAGAGGATGCAATGCACAGAACACTCTAGGAGAGGATACAATCTACTCTGCACTCTATGAATGGATGTAATACACAGAGCACTCTAGGGGAGGATACAATCTACTCTGCACTCTAGGAATGGATGTAATACACAGAGCACTCTAGGAGAGGATACAATCTACTCTGCACTCGTGGAATGGATGCAATAGGCAGAGCACTCTAGGAGTGGATACAATTTACTCTGCACTCTAGGAGAGGATGCAATGCACAGAGCACTCTAGGAGAGGATGCAATGCACAGAGCACTCTAGGAGATGATACAATCTACTCTGCACTCTAGGAGAGGATGCAATGCACAGAGCACTCTAGGAGAGGATACAATCTACTCTGCACTCGTGGAATGGATGCAATAGGCAGAGCACTCTAGGAGAGGACGCAATGCACACCTACATAGTTATATCTAACTTATAAGCAATTACAGTGACTTTCTGTTCTTATGGATGATATGTTCAATGATGCATATTATGTAAAATAAATGTATAAGTGGGAAAACACATTTTGGTACCAGTTTTCACGACAGCTGAATACGATATGACATGAGCTTAATATTATATTTCAATATAATAGAATTTCTGGTTCATTCATTACAGTATTAAATAGTGCTCAGCGGGTCATCAAATCAAACACCAAACTCCAGAGAGATTATCACATGATACTTTACACTTAGGTGGTAGGATATACAGCACATTATATATTTTTACCTGTAATACACAGAGCAATCAACACCTCTGATACACTAACACCTAGAACACGCCAGATTACCTAACTCCAGAACGCTGCTTTTTTCCTGTCCAAACACTGTCAAGGCTCCTACTACTGGGATATAAATAAGTGTGTTATGCTAATGAACATTTGCACTGTGAGAGGTATTTCTGAAGATCTGCATGGAAACCTGCAGCTAAATATATGTTATGTTCAGCTCTCTCTGTATTAAGACTGTGGCTCTTTTCCATTGTACAGTATACGGTATATCTATGCATTGCAGCCCAATCTCTGTTCTAAACATGGTGTCCATGTTGGACTGTGCTTGGCCAATGGAAATGCCTTATTATGTTAGCAATACTCGATGGACTGATTGGTGTAGATGTTTCTTTGTTCTTCTGCCTTTCTGATGTATGTACTACTGAAGTTTGATTCTTCTGTACTTCTGGTTAGAGATGAGCGAATCGAAGTTGACAAAGTGGAATTCTATCCAAATTTCAGGAACAAATCGCGTTTTTTTCTAAAATGGCTGCTGCATGTGCGAGGACATGGAGCAATGAACTCTGGGAAGGTAGGATCACCCATAATGCCATGCATGCAGCCAATCAGCAGCCAGCCCTGTGATGTCACAGCCCTATAAATAGCGTCAGCCATGTTGGATTCTGCTATTTTTCCAGTGCACTTAGTGCAGGGAGAGACGTCAACAGGCGCTAGGGAAAGTGATAGAAAAAACGATTTACAAGTTCAGGGAAAGATTATTCAAGGTGTTGGGAAAGGATAGGGAGGAATCACTGCACAGCCTTTTTGTAGAACAGGGTTCAGTCGGGGAGGTTACAGCCTGGGGAATAGGAACAATCCTATTACACCTTGCTGCACTGACTGGGGACCCAAATTACCATTATACAGCTCTGTAATTCCAGCAAACCATTATTGTTATTGGGGTGCAAGTGCTGTGTGATACCGCCATTAACAGGGTTTATTACAAGGAGATATTTCTATGTCTTTATTTGTTCTAAAGCATTTTTTGGCTTGTACAAAATGAGTAATGCTCATCTCACTGAACCCCTACCACTCCAATACTTTCGTTGTCAGTATTGTCCTAGCCTGATGTGGCCAATCACTGGGTGCACGAACACCGCTGAGGTCCATCACATGTCCATGACAAAGCAACCTCACTAAAGGCCAAGATACAGAGGGCGGCAGGAGGGCTGGGAGAAGGTGGCATTGTAAACCATGCCTACAGCTTCCGATTGGTGATGGTTGTCTGTCCTCAGTACATGTTGGATATCATTTTCAGCCCAATGTAACATTTATTGCATGGCTGAATGGTTGATATGGTTTTAAAAAAGTCCATCAGGTTTGAGTCTTTGGAGTACCAGTAAATCCTCAAGATGGCCCAGGATCTGAAACAAACATTGAGCCCGAAAGGTCAAGTAGAAGAGAACCTCATTCTTTCTTGGGATGATTTACAAATAGGCTATTAGACCTCACTGATGATGTGTCCAGCGCTCACAGTGCGCTCATGTTCTGTAAAGATGGCGGATGGCCTATTGGAGTAATTGGTGGAACCAAGGAAGTCCAGCCCATGGTAGGAAATCTATAAGGAATAGACTGATGTGGAAAATGTTCCTCCTTGACCACTAGTGTTAGACATTGGACATGGATGTGCACAGCAGTCCTATTCCTGAAAATTACTTCTGAGATTGCTGGTAGATCAATGCCAGGTATACTTTCCTTGAGACACCGTAGCTGGGAGGTAGGTCCTCACAAAACAAGACACACATGATACGTAAAACATCCTTGGAGAATTCAACAAAAAGTTCTCCCTGTGTGAAAGACATTTATACTCTGTAGGAAAACACACAGGCTACTGATTCCAAAGAAGTTGGTCTCTCCAGTTTCTCTACTATACAACATATTGACACAGACAGATGGGTTGAGTGAGCACAAATGATGATTCATACACCATTAAGACATCGTTAAGCAAGCGGGATGTTCTGGAAGTTGTACTCCATAATCATCTTCCAATATCCCCCCCTCCACCCACCAAAATAATATCTCAAGCTGGCGATATGGTGCTGAGTGTCACGGTCCACACACCAGGGCCTTTGGCATAGATGGAACAAGGTGGTCATTGGTTAGACAGACAGAACAACACTATGGACACCGATTTCATGGATCCTAGTAAGTATGAAACATATTGGCCAGTAAGGTTGACCAAACCACCAACTTCGGAGGGACTGATTGCCAATATAACCAATATGGGAGCAACTCAAAGCCAACCTCTAACTGCAGGTGTCACAGGAAACACAGATCTGATAATTTGGGTATTAATTGACCCCTTATTGCCCCTACACAGTTATAGCTCCCCCACATGCTGCACGGCAGGCAGGGAACCAATGGTAGTGCAATGATGAGGGTACCGGAGCAGTTGAAAGGGATGCAATTGACCGATTTGAGCCATGTTAAGCACCCTTGCCTACATTCTTTATTCGCTCAGGAGATAAGTGTTAAGGGGAACCTGCTCATCCCATCTTTGATGCAAAAATACTCACATGTGTGTCTATTCATGGCAGGGTTTACAGAGAGAGCCAGCAGCTATATGTTATGATTATGGCCAGAGCTAGAGATTGGGTATAAGTGCACAAATCTTTCTGCGGTTATGCGTTGATGGACTGTGGGCTCCATTGCTGAATGGGTCCTGAGGGTTATGCCCTATTATTTACAAAACAAAAAAATCCTGATAAAATCCTTTGACAGCTAGTTCTTTTAGTTCAGCCCGTGCCACAAGGTTTCCAATACATTGACAAGTATGAGTTTCATGAAGTGATGTGGCACCAGCCACCCATTACCTCCATGGCATTGGTGTCACCTTGGTCAAAGTGCCTTTGGGCCTACGCCAGCACGTTGTCCCAGGTGCTTTTGAAGATCTCTAGACTCTGCATATCTAAGCCACTAGTTCCTTCAATGCACAGTTGAGTCTTTGCCTCATTGACAATCGCTGTGTTGGTTTATTCCAGATTGTCAGCTTGTCCTAACCTGTATCTCTTCGTGACATAAACCCATAAACGACTCCTTCCCTGGTTTGTGAAATGTCGAGTCCAGCAATGTCTAGCCCTTCCTATAAAGCCATGGATTTTGTTTGGCTTAGTCTATTCATGGAATAAGGTGTGGTGGCAGCTGAAGGGGCCCCGTGGGTGCTCAGTGCCCTTAACAGATAAACCACAAATGGATGTTCGGCTTAAGAATGAGACTCAAGAAGCAACTTGTTGAAATTGCTGGTCTTAGAAACCTTGTAGTATTATCTCTACCATGATGTCTGGTATTTGAGTTACCTATAGAGTCTATAGAAAGTATCTGATCCTCTGCATTCATATAGTCAGTGTATTTTTGTAGGATAAGTTTTGACTTGTTACTTAGTTGCTCCTGAATTATCACTGGATATTATGTCCATGGACATTTGGCCTCATTGTCTGATCTTACATGCACCCCTTCAAGATATGTCTAATAATGTTATATGTTCATGCAGAAAGGGAGAGCCCTCTGTGCTGCCTACAGATGTGTCCTTCCCTACCTACTCTTATAATGGCGGCCGGCCTGCTTCTCTCCTGGTGGGGCAGACCCACCTCCTGCTCCCATCTTCTTCCCAGTCCAGCTGCTGGGTAGCCCTTTCCCTCCACACGGGCTACATCCTGCCTGCCGCTCAGCCTCTCTCACTGTGCCTGTAGGGCGCACGCACTCCTCCTGGCTCTTGAAGGGGAAGCGCATGCACTCTCATCTTCATCAGCCAATGACTGGAACCTTCTGCTTGTATCCCGCTAAGGTGTGCTGATTACATTTGTTTGTCCATCTACTGACTTCTGCCTGTTTTCCGATCTGACTCTTGAAGCTTCCATATCTCTGTACTGATCCTAAGCTGCCCTTCTTATCTCGGACTGTTTATCGGATTGCGTGCACTCTGCCTGCACTGACCTCGACCTGTCCGTGACTTTGGTCATGCCTGTCCCCTTGGTGCTTGCGCTGGTGTCTCTTGACCCTTGGGGGCCAGCAGTCAACCAAACAGTGCCTACTCCAGGAAGCATCAGCCTGGTGGTTCCCCTGCAGCAGAGTCCAGATCCCTGTACAGGGGCTAAAGGGTGAATACCAGGGGACTGCCCTTAGGAGTAGCCCCAAGCCAAATCTGTTTGGTTGACAAATTGGTTCCACACCCACTGCTGTAACGCCTTCCCTTTTGGCTCAATAAATCCCAAAATGTGTGGCATTAATTTTTCAACTTTTTTTTATTTTTTAAATAAAGATGATTTGGCAATACTGATGTTTATACTACATGTGTCTATGTGTGGCCACCCGAGGACTGTGATGTGAAAGGCGTTTGTCGCAATATTGTATTTCATTGAATTTGCCAGAAAGTAATAGTTCAAGAAAAAAGTACGTTTTCACACATAATACGCTGCCCACCTGCCAACCGCTTGAACCCAGTGCAGAAAAACTGTTATGACCTCTGGATTTTCCAAACATACCGCCACATGGCTCCATTACTGCCAACTACCATAGATCTTCACCATGGACTGAACGTCAGTGTTTTTAGAAGCTGTCATTGCTGGGGTGATCTCAAAAATTAGATGTAAATGGCATTTTTGGGAAACATCCCTTACCCTCGGACCCTAGTGGACGGTGGTTGGGGGGCTGTGTGGTAGGACTGCCTGCTTTATGTGTCATTCTCAGTATTTTCCCTCTTTGATGTTGTATTTTCAGTCCAGGAGGTGATCTAGAGTGCAATTTCCCCGATCTCCAGAGGTCATGGCACTATGCATTTTTAATTAGTCCTTGGGGAGGTGGAGGGTTAAGGACAGAAACATGAATTTGTTTGACTTGTTTTCGTTTTACCTTTAATTACTCTATTTTTCATAAGGAGGGACCATTAGGAATCATCAGAGACCGGGCCAGATCTCCCGCTTTGTGACTCATTGAAGAATACAAACTGGATGTATTACGATGTGGGTGTAGCAGTTTATCTATGTCTTGACCCCCTATGGAATAAAAAGCTTAAAGGGGCTGTGTCACTTTAGTAAGTGGCATTTATCATATACAGAAAGCTAATACAAGCCACTTACTAATGTATTGTGATTCTCCATGTTGCCTCCTTTGCTGGCCGGATTCATTTTCCCATCACATTATACACTGCTAGTTTCCATGGTTACGACCACCCTGCAATCCATCAGTGGTGGTCGTGCTTGCCCAATATAGGAAAAAGCACCAGCCTATGTGCGCTCACACGGTACCGGGCACCAGAGAGACTGACGCTTTTTCCTATAGTGCGCAAGCACGACCACCACTGATGGATTGCAGGGTGGTCGTAACCATGGAAACGAGCAGTGTATAATGTGATGGGAAAATGAATCCGGCCAGCAAAGGAGGCAACTTGGAGAATCACAATACATTAGTAAGTGCCTTGTATTAACTTTCTCTACATGTTAAATGCCACTGGCTGAAGTGAGAGGACCCCTTTATCTGACAGTCCTGATTCATGGAAGTGTAGAACCCCAGATCTAGTGATGAGCGGCATAGGCAATATTCGAATTTGCATTATTTCACAAATTTTTTGCCAAATATTCGCCATAAATTAGCAAATTCGAGAATTCGTGATCTCCAGTCATTATTTACTTGATTGTGAAAATCGGCAATGTAATATATTCGCGATAAAAATTTGCGATTAGAATATTCGCGATCAACACTAAGGGGTAGGCAACTTTCCTATTGGTTGCTAGGGATGTTGCTGAGTGCTGATATTCACGATAAATCTGTGATAAATTTACGATTAGAATATTCACGATCAACACTATTCACGAATATATAGCACTATATTCTAAATATTCTCGAATTATCGAAGTGGCGACATTCGCAATTAAAATTTGCAATTCAAATATTCACACTCAACACTACCCAAATCCAGGATACTGCAAATTGCATTGTTATGTATAATGAATTTTATTGTTTTACTTCCGGAAGTTGGTTGCCAAAGGTTGGCAAGTAACAGGAATAACTACCCTGTTCCCCCAACTTCGTAGAAGGCGGCTGGACCTGCTCCCTGGCAGGATGGGAAGCCCCTGTCCAGAGCGGAGAGGAAGCAACCTGCAAAGCTCCTGCTCCTGTCAGTGACCACGTATTCATCAGTCTCAAGTGAAGTCCACAGAATGAACAGCTCTGACCAGCATCCACTGCTGTGAGGTGAGGGACTACGGCTAAGGAACGCAGCACCCAAAAACTTACACGGCCAGTCCATAACTGCAACCATCCAACCTGTCTCCGGATTCCTTGCTGGTACCAGAGAGAATTGCACTTGAATATTGCTGCTATTGTATTGTATATGATTGTGTAATGTATTTGAAGTTCTACATTGCACTTAGTAAAAAAGACTTTGTACATTTAACTCCGGCCTCCTCCTTCAGTTCTGTAATTCCACTGCACCGATCTCCTGGGAGTAACTGAATGGCCTGACTGGCATTTGCCAGATGGGCTGGGGGCTGAAACCTGCTGGGGCTTGGGCCCTGGGCCTTGAAAGTAGTGGCCGTCTTAGATACAACTGTATGGCCGTCATCAGAATGGGGATAAAGTGGAATGGTGGGGTGGGGCATGGAAACCAATGTTTTCTGACCCCACTTTTCACTCTCGTAGGCCACTAGACCTGAAGCCTATGAGGTAGCATCGGGACACGGGCAGCTCAGGTCTCAGGCCGAAAGAGGTCTACTGGGGACACTATACCTACTGGGGGCACAATATTTATGCTGTATAAAAATATAAGATGCTATCCTCTGTGCTGCTTTCATAATATTGAGGTCAACTTTCTGGTCGTAACCCCAATATTTTAGTCTCGAAATTGAAATTTTTAATTTTCTTTAAACAAAAAAACAAAACAAAAAAAACCTAAAGCAAAACAGCCTCCCTTAAAAGACAGAGTCCAGTCTTCACATAGTGTCACCTGCGCTGTAGGGTCTGTAGGAAAGTACATTCAGTTCTTGCTCATTATGTTGAATAAGGAATATTCTGCAATTTTAGTAAAACCTGTTTAAAGATATCCATTGGCAAAAACCTTGGACGGTCCTGAGAAACACGGGTGGTCTGGACTTCAATGACTGTGATCTATGATAGTTCAAAGCCGTAACCTCATTAGGCAGCCTCTGTAAAATGACTTTAAATATGTATTCGGCTCACCTCGAAGCTAATGAACCACCAAAGTTTCCCAGAGTCGACGTCTTCGAAGAGGTCTGCAGGAGATTTCCATGGTTCTCCTCAAAGGAGGTCCTCAAAAGCGATTGGGTCTCCACCTTCTTTGAGCAAGGCTCTCTTCTTGGCTGGAGGCCTAGTCCTAGGAGTAGATCTTTTTTTTTTTTCAACTTTTTGATCATGTAAATCTCTACTCGTGTCATCAGTCCCTTCTTAATTATGGCATATTCTTTACAGCTGTCCTGTTAAATAACTGTAATTGAAATAGCACCGGTATGAATATCTGTAATGTTCCCCTCAAGACATCCCAAAAGTGACTGGCGCAGGGAAACAGACTGAAGTCACAGCTGGAAGCCCGTCAAGGATCATTTACACTTTTACATGATTAATTTGAATTTAATATCTTAAATCAAAACCTGATTAATTTAAATAAAATTTTGATGGTGCCCCGCTTCTAATATACATTGCCGTAATTAGATTCAGCCTAATGTGATTTTTTTTTATTTTTTTTTTACATAATTAAAAAAGAGAATAAGTCATGTGTAACCATTTTGTTGGTACAAATCTTCCTAAATGTGTAAGGGATTATTCTGTGGGACATTAATCAGCTGAGAAAAAAAAAAAAAAAAAGAATCCATAGATCTAATTGAATTGGCGGGTGAGGGGTCACCAGTAAAATGTATGTGATTAACATCGGAGCTTAATCCGGGATCGGACCCTTAGGTGGAGTACGTGGAGTCATTAGGTGCAAAATTATTCGAGTTTAGTGAAAAACGAAGGCTCCATTAGGGAAAAATAGTTCATAGAAATTAACCGAGTTCACTTAGAATTATATCGCACTCATATAGATATCTGCCACTGTGCTATATGTAGTATAGTATGTTAGGAAGGACCTCTCATATCTCATTGCGCTGTATACAGTCATTTTTTACTTTCTTTTTTAAGAATTTTTTGATTTTTTTAAAAATTCTGCCTTAATTATTTCCTTCAAAAATTCACACTTACGCTAAAAAGAATATAAGAAATGATGTATTATTAAGGATCTTTTTTGTACTATTTTACTTTATTTTTTCACATTTAGGCTGCATTCACACGTGACGTGAACGCCTAGCACCCGCACTGAATCCTGAACCATTCATTTCAATGGGGCTGTGTACATGAGCGTTTTTTCACGCATCCCTTCTGCGTTGCGTGAAAATGGCAGCATGTTCTATATTCTAGTGTTCTATATTCTATGTTCTATATTCTATGTTCTATATTCTGCGTTTTTCACGCAGCCCTGGCCCCATAGAAGTGAATGGTGCTGCGTTAAAAACGCATTGCATCCGCAAGCACGTGCAGGTGCGTTGCGTTTTTCACTGATGGTTGCTAGGAGATGTTGTTTGTAAACCTTCCGTTTTTTATCACACGCGTGAAAAACGCATTGCATCCGCGCGGAAAAAACTGAACGCAATCACAGGCAAAACTAAATGGCTTTGCCTGTGAAATCGCACAGTTTTCACTGAACGCATCCGCAACGCATCCGGAGCTAATCCGGACACGCTCGCGTGAACCCAGCCTTAGGGGCACATTTATCCAGACCCACGTATTAATCTTTCCCCTGCTTGCACCACAATTATTGAGGGACGCATGCCTCTTAATATTTTTTGCGTGACTGTGGAGGTAAATGCGACAAAACGGAGCTGGTGTAGACCTCGGCTATAGTCTATGCCGCTTTCCTGGACTAGATTATAGTCCATGCGGCCGACTGCCTAATCCACCCCCAGTAAAACCCTCAAAAATGTAAAAAAAATTTGCGCGACAGCAGTGACCTCTAGGTGCCATTTTTCTAGCGCACAGGTGAGTGTGGGGGGGGGGGGGTTTATAAATGCCCCCCCTCCTTAGCCTTCTTTTGTACATAGGGAGACATTTATCAAGTATTCTACGGCGGTCTCGATTCTTTGTGTGCTGCCGGAGAATGGGCCAAATTCATGCAGAAGCACGAGCCTCTCAAATATTTGGCGCATCTTCCAGCCGTGCCGCGCGACACACTTACTGCAGTTGCCATAGATTTTAGTCTGGTGTGAAGAAAGATAAATGTGGAGGGCATGCAGCGCCACGACACGCCCCCTTTTCTCGCCACTTCTGAAAAGTGACGCAAAGGGGGAAATGTCTCATATTTTGCTGCGCAAACGGCGCGCGACAAAATGTGCAACCTTTTTATAAATGTCCCCATTGTTTTACCATTTTTTCATGGTGCCCCAATTTTTTCTTCAAAAACTCACCTTACACTAAACATTTTTTATAAAATAAGTGATGTATTTTTAAGAATGTTTGCTTTTTATTTTTTATTGTAACACTTTCAACAGCTTTTTACTCCTATTGAGATGTCTATGGGAAAAATCCTAGAACAATGGCAGAGCTGGAGCACACTGGGTTTTGTAAAAAAAAATAATTAAATAAATCATAAAAATGTGAAAAACTTTAAAATATGTGAAAAAATATTAGTCTACAGCTAACTTTAAAATGTTCAATTATAAATATAATGGGGGTCATTTACTAACCAGAAATACGTCTACATTAGGTGTATATTTGCTTATTAAGCTACGACTTTTCTCAGCTCGTGTCAGGTCTAAAAAACGGAGTGTGTCGTGGTCAGAGAGGGGGGGGGGGGTCTGGCAGGCCGTCTCATTCGGCATAGATTTAGAACCGGAGGTGGAGTCGCCAGGGTTATGCCTCTACATAGTTTCGGCGGACCATCACCAGCTCAGGGCCTTATTAAGAGCGGCGTTTTAGACAATGATCCCCAAAGTGTCTGTTTTTGGATTGCTTGGACTTTTTCCTAATTTTATTGGCATCCTAAAATCTGAATGCCAAAAGAGCCGCGGAATAAAACTCCATATTTGTTGTGTTTTCAGACTCAGGGAGTTTTTTTATTTTTTTTATTCTCTCAAGCCGAGATTTACATTAACCAAAACTTAATCAAAAGGTCTTATCTATAATGGATCACAATTCGACTTTAAGAAATGTCTCTTACTCCGGGTGCGAGAATTGTGAAGAGGAGCATTAGGCTCTAGACCCTTAGCAGGAGATTACAAATCTCTCCTTAATAAGCTGTGAGAATGGAGGCTCGGAGGAACCTTCTGCTATTTGTGTTTCATGTGAGGCGGTGGGGACCGTGTCTCTTCTTTGAGCCTGATATTGATGACTAATTGAAAATAAGCAGAGAGTGAACGGCTCTTGTGGATAAATATTACAGAGACAATCTTATCTTCGCGAACAGAGCGTCAACGGGAGTCGTGTTCTCGGTTTAGTTTGAGGCCGATGCAGAAACATGGAGACAATGTTTAATCCCTTGATTATGGAGTCGGGAAAATATGTCGGGTCTGATATGTAACCTAATATGTATACAGCTGTATTATCATGGAGGGCGCAGGTCAATGGGAAGACGACTAGCTGGGGGGCACCACCAATGAGGCCAGGTGAGGCAGCACCAGGTAAAAGGGGGGCAGCCGAAGGGAAGGGGTTAGGTTAAGAAATTGGCATTGGGGAAGGGGAGGGGTGCTGTTTCAGTTTTTGCCTCAGGCTAGGCCGCTGTCTATTGGATCGGCGGGGCCGGCATTACGGCGGATGTGTCCTTGTGTAATGCGTTCTGTTGCACCCCATGATGCACAGTCGTGCAGTGCACAGATAGCGTTGTTATACCGTGGTGTCTATAAGTGACACGCTGTACGATGTTGGGATAGCGCCAAACTGCAACGCCAAAATAACGGACTATACAAGTATATAGGGCGCCCAGACACAATACGTAGATTTCAGCCGAGCTCGCTGATCTTAGCGTGATCATCCGACCGTCTAATGTGGCAGATGTCAGAGGAAAGAAGGATCAGTCATGTGGGATTTCAACATGCCCAATCCTGTGTTCCCGTGGGAGAGGAATGGCTGCCTGTGGTATCTGGACTGTTCTCTTCCCACTAAAAGCACATGCATGCTCAGCCAAGTGTGCAAGGAAAAGTCAGTAGCTTGCTGAGACAGGTTAGGGGAGTTCGCATCAGCGTTCGCAATTCCGTTATTGCTATCTGTTATAACAGAAAAAAACAGAACTGTAAGACGGAATTGAAAATGGAAACCCCTGGAGGCATTCCGTTTTGATCCGTCATAATAGAGGCCTGTGAGCAAACGTAACGGATCCGCCTAGTTTCCGTTATCCAGGGCGGAAACTGGGCAGGGATTTTTTTCCGTCATTTATGACCGAACAAAACGGAAACGTTATTTGTGCCCGTAGAAATGGTTTCCGTTTTGAATTCCGTCTTACAATTCAGTTTTTTTCTGTTATAACGAACAATACAATAAAAGAATTGCGAACGCTGATGTGAACTCCCCCTAAGGTGTATGGGCCAATAGAGTAAATACCGCTATGCAGTGCTTAACGGGACGGTGTCACCACGAAATGAAGCGATCCATTGCTTCATTCTGGAGAAAAAAGACTTTTAAACCATACATGCGAATGAGCAGTTAAGTGCACTGAGGGCGGGTCCAAGCCGACTCCGTGCACCCTTTCTCCTCCTGCTTCCTCTGTCAGCCCCTCCCTCTCCTGCATAATTGACTCGGCCAGGTTCCTCTATTGTCATCTCCCCTGGTCCTCTCAGAGGGAAGGGCTGGCAGAGGAAGAAGGAGGAGCAAGGGTGCACCGAGAGAATGGATTGGGCATGCTGAAATCTAACTGCCCTATCCTTATCTTTCCCCGACGTTGGGAGAAAGTTGGTAAGTCCCCATTTGGCACGTTCTACATCTATGACCAGAGTTTTCCCACTACCAGTCCCCAGGATAGGGGTCCGTGTCTGATTGCTGGAGGTCCCACTAGACAAAAGTGATCCATGAGGATTGGACGGTAGATGCAGTCACGACCACCGCTCCATTGACTTCTAGGGGACTGCTGGAGGTTCTGCACAGACGCGAATAGTGCGGTGGTCGCACCATGGACCCCAGCGATCTTATGGATAGGGGTAAGTATTGGTAGTGTGACAACACCTTGGTAACACTTTTGCAAAAAACAAAAAAAGTGCTATGCCCAAATGAGATGAGCCCGTCTTATAGTCCCTCTATATATGCCTTACGTCCTATGCGACGCCATCGCAGCCGATCACATGAAGGGATTTTACGCGGAGCCTCGCACAGGATAATGCAGCGTATCCGGGAGAGGCCGCGGCCGTCTGTCATAACGCATCTGTAAATGACTGTTTTCCATCGTTTGGTGCAGTAATCAGACAGACATGTATACGTCCCTAACAGCTATCTTGTTTTCAATTTACAGACCGTCCCGCGCCTAATCCCACAAGACAGCCTCCCGATCCAGAGACGAATTTAAAAAGATAATTAGCCCGGCGTTGGCGCTCTCCCTACGAGGGAAAGGGCATCTTATTGGCAGGTCCAGAGGGGTCTTCGGGAGGTCCCAGGCTGGTCACAGTTCCCCCACTGTTTGATTAGCGATATTCATGTCTTCTCCTTTGTGTGAAGTGCGTTATTTGCTCATGAAAATTTAAATCATCTTGTTACCGGCGGAAAAAAAAAAATTAGGGCACGAGAAAAGGTCACAGAGCGATTGTGTCTTTTGAACAAAGCAAATGATTCCTGGAAAGGCTTTGTGTTCTGCCTTATGCCAATCTCCATACAATGAGTTCAGATGCGGAGGATGTGGAAATAAATCTTTAATATGGAGAATTGATACAATGTTTACTGCTACAAAAATAAGAATACTATTAGCCCTAAGGCCTTAAAGGGACAGTGCCCTGAATAAATCCCCAGTAATCATAAGCCCTGCGTGATAAGTCTGTCTAGTGATACATCTCCTGCCATTGTGTTACTGAATAATGGGACGCCATTCTGGGTTCTTAGAAAGTAGTGTAAGGGCTACTCTGACGGCGTGTAAGGCGCCAATGATAAATCTGTCTAGTGATACATTGTCTGGCCTTGTACTACTGACTAATGAAGCATCTTTGCCATTCTGGGTTCTTAGAAAGATAGATTACATGTAATATGAAGCTGCAATGATGGTTGCCACCCAGCTTTCCCAGGCTCCTGAGCAAGTATACATCACTTAGCTCAGTATTGCTGCATAACAAAGCATATTTGCCATTCTGGGTTCTTAGAAAGCTGGGTGACAGGTAATATAGCCACCTGTAAAGCTTCAATGGGGTTGTAATCCAGCTTTCCCAGATTCCTGAAGGATAAGCACATCTAGCTATGCACTTGGAGCTGTATTACGGACTAATGAGACACAATTACCGTTCTCACTTCTTAGAAAGCTGGGTGACAGCTAACATGAAGCTTCAGTGATGGTTGTCACCCAGCTTTCCCAGGCTCCTGAGCTATAAACATAACCCAATATATATTACTTAGCTTTGTATTGCTGCATAACAAGGCAGATTTGTCGTTCCGGGTTCTTAGAAAGCTGAGTGACAGCTACTATGGTCACCTCTAAAGCTTCAATGGGGTTGTAATCCAGCTTTCCCAGACTCCTAAAGGATAGGCATGTCTAAATATGCATCGCCTGGAGCTGTATTACTGACTAATGAGACACAATTGGCATTCTGGGCTCCAGGAAAGCGGGGTGACAACACCCTGGGTGGCTGCCTTTAAAGCTTTAAAGGTTGTTGTCACCCAGCTTTCCTAGACACCTGAATAATATATCAACTCAAGGGGCCCATAGCAGCTGTGTGGTCTGCTTCACTGGTGGGAACGCCCCTGGTCACAGACTTGGGTGTAATGTGCCTCTTGCCATGTTCTCCCAGGTTGTGACCTAGATAGATAGATAGATAGATAGATAGATATGAGATAGATAGATAGATAGATAGATAGATGAGATAGATTAGATAGATAGATAGATAGATAGATAGATAGATAGATAGATAGGGGATAGATAGATAAATATTTGATAGATAGATAGATAGATAGATAGATAGATAGATATGAGATAGATAGATAGATAGATAGATAGGGGATAGATATGAGATAGATAGATAGATAGATAGATAGATAGATAGATAGAATATGAGATAGATATGAGACAGATAGATATGAGAGAGAGAGAGAGAGATATGAGATAGAAGGATAGATAGATGATAGATAGATAGATAGATAGATAGATAGATAGATAGATAGATAGATAGATAGATAGATAGATAACAGATAGATATGAGATAGATATGAGGATAGATAGATAGATAGATAGAATACTTTCACACTTGCGTTGTGAGGATCCAGCAGGCAGTTCCATCGCCGGATTGGCCTGCCGGATCCGGAAATCCGTGGGCAAACGGAAAGCATTTGTAGACGGATCCGGATGCGGATCCATCTAACAAATGCGTTGAAACACTGGATCTGTCTCTCCGGTGTCATCCCAAAAAACGGATCAGGTATTTCTTTTTTTCACATTTATAAAGGTCTGCGCATGCACAGACTGGAAAACCGGATCCGTTTTGCCGGAACAATTAGTGCTGGATCCGGCATTTCTATGGAAAATAATGCCGGCTAGTGTTCCAGAATTTTGGACCGGAGATAATACTGCAGCATGCGGCGGTATTATCTCCGTCCTAAAATGTCAAAAGGACTGAACTGAAGACGTCCTGATGCATCCTGAGTGGATTGCTCTCCATTCAGAATGCATTGGGATACAACTGATCAGTTTTTTTCCGGTATTAAGCCCTGAAGACGGAACTCAATACCGGAAACGTTTAACGCTAGTGTGAAAGTAGCCTTAGGGTCCTTTCACACTTGCATTCTGAGGATCCGTCAGGCACTTCCGTCCTGCCGGATCCGTCAGAACACAAGTCGCCTGAAGCATTAGAAGACTGATCAGGATCCTGATCAGTCTTCGAATTGCTTTCAGGTTACTATGGCAGCCAGGACGCTACTAGCGTCCTGGTTGCCATAGTAGTAGTGGGGAGCGGGGGAGCGGCATACTTACCATCCGTGCGGCTCCCGGGGCGCTCCAGAATGACATCAGAGCGCCCCATGCGCATGGATCACGTGATCTATGCACTGGGGCGCCCTGACGTCATCCTGGAGCGTCCCGGGAGCCGCACGGAATGTAAGTATGCCGCTCCCCGCTACATTTTACCATGGTAACCAGGACTTTAGCGTCCTGGCTGCCATGGTAACCAGTCAAAAAAAAGCTAAATGTCGGATCCGGCAATGCGCCGAAACGACATTTAGCTTAAGGCCGGATCCGGATGAATGCCTTTCAATGGGCATTAATTCCGGATCCGGCCTTGCGGCAAGTGTTCCGGATTTTTGGACGGAACAAAAAGTGCAGCATGCTGCGGTATTTGCTGCGTCCAAAAAACGTTCCGGTCCTGAACTGAAGTCATCCTGATGCATCCTGAACGGATTTCTCTCCATTCAGAATGCATTGGGATAATCCTGATCAGGATTTTTCCGGCATAGAGCCCCGATGACGGAACTCTATGCCGGAAAACAAAAACGCCAGTGTGAAAGGGCCCTTAGATAGATAGATCTTTCACCTAAAGTAATTAGGAGTCAGCCCTGATCCCGGTTGATCCCGGTTTTTCTCTCTCGGAGATATACCACACTTCCATTAGATCAGCACAATTATCTCCAGTGATAATTAACGGCCCACATTCTATATCCGGGAGGAGTGAATTTCTGTGTATTATGGAACTTTGACAACTTATTGAACTATTACGCACCAGTAGTCAGTTGGCCATATTGCTTGATAATGAATCTCTATAGCAGGGATGCCCAACCTGCGGCTCTCCAGTAGCTGCAAAACAACAACTCCCAGCATGCCCTAATAGCTGTAGGCTGTCCAGGCATACTGGGAGTTGTAGTTTTGCAACAGCTGGAGGGCCACAGGTTGAGCATCCCTGCTATAGAGATTCATTATCAAGCAATAGGGCCAACTGACCACAGGTGCGTATAATGGTGCCGGGGGCAGGCGAGACAAGCGTCTCACGTGCTGCAGTCGTTAAATAGTTAATTGCCGTAGACACATGACGTGAAGAGAAAAACAACATCCGTTCTGTTTCCATTTCCTGGAAGTAAAATGCGGTTGGGCAGATGGTATATTTCTGTCTCCGCACAATCATTCGCCGGCCGCACACATTGCTGGGGCTCAGTCTGTAGATACAGGAGAAGGGGCCCCGTCTGCAACAATATCACCAAGGCAAAGGAGACCTTCACCAGACGATGAATATATAGTATGAGCTGAGATATCATCAATATATTATCATATCTACTGGCCTATCAAAGTGACATCTATCTATCTACATCTACAGTATCTATCTATCATCTATCTATCTATCTATCTATCTATCTATCTATCCATCTATCTATGTGTCTGTCTATCTATCTATCTATCTATCTATCTATCTCATATCTATCTATCTATCTATCTATCTATGTGTCTATCTATCTATCTATCTATCTATCTATCTATCTATCCATCTATCTATGTGTCTGTCTATCTATCTATCTATCTATCTATCTCATATCTATCTATCTATCTATCTATCTATGTGTCTATCTATCTATCTATCTATCTATCTATCTGTGTCTATCTATCTATCTATCTATCTATCTATCTATCTAACTATCTATCTATCATCTATCTATCTACAGTATCTCTCTATCTATCTATCTATCTCATATCTATCTATCTATCTATCTATCTATCTGTCTGTCTGTCTATCTATCTATCTGTCTATCTATCTATCTATAGTGTTGAGCGCGAATATTCGAAAAGCGAATTTTTTTAGCGAATATCGGCACTTCGCTAATTCGCGAATATTTCGAATATAGCGCTATAAATTCGCTATTTCGAATATTCGTTTTTTTTTTTTTTTTTTTTAGTTATATTTTTTCTTTCCCACTTCCCAAAAGTAGTTCTTACCTGTCATGAGGATTCCTGGCTTCCTGGCTGCTCCAGTCAGTGCCCGTTGCCGCTTCTGCCGACTTCCGTGCTCATGGAGCGTCCCTTCCATGGGAAAATCTCTATATACTAAAATGTACTGTCGGATTTGAGGAATTACGTTGAAATCGCAATGCGATTAATTCAAGTTATATTAATCGCATTGCGATTACAACTTAGCACTGCTATCTTACATAGGCTAGAATTAACGAATATGGAATATATAGCTATGCACTAGCAGTGCTAAGTTGAAATCGCAATGCGAATACTTTAAGTTAAATTAATCGCATTGCGATTTCAACTTAGCACTGCTGCTATATTCCATATTCGTTAACTTCGTTAATTCTAGCAAGCTGACCCATTATAAACCCAGCTCTAAGTTGAAATCGCAATGCGATTAATATAACTTTAATTAATCGCATTGCGATTTCAACGTAATTCCTCAAATCCGACAGTACATTTTAGTATATGGAGACGTTCCCATGGTGATGGGGACGCTCCATGAGCACAGAAGTTATGGTTGGCTTGGTAGAATTAGCGAGGATGACGAATATGACGAATGTATTCGTCATATTCCTCAAAACGAAGATAACGAAGTATTCTACATCTTCGTTTTAGCAACCTATTCGTCAACTTCGCTATTCGCTAATTCTAGCAATCAAATAGGAAGGTTGACTTACCAGACAGCTGTGTTAAATTCGCTATGCGATTTATTTATTTTTTTTTAATAAATAGAATACTTATAATAATATTATCATATCAAGTAATATAATTATTGTATTAAAAAAAAAAATCGCATAGCGAATTAAACACAGCTGTCTCTATAGTCAACCTTCCTATTTGATTGCTAGAATTAGCGAGGTTGACGAATAGGTTGCTAAAACGAAGATGTAGAATACTTCGTTATCTTCGTTTTGAGGAATATGACGAATACATTCGTCATATTCGTCATCCTCGCTAATTCTAGATATGAAACCAATAGGAAAGTAGCCTTAAGTACAAATCGCAATATGCGATTATTTAAATCGCATGTTAATCGCGATAACTAGAAAAAATGACGAATATTCGATTTCGACGAATACGAAACGAATATTCATTCGAATATTCGCGAATTTCGTCGAAATCGAATATGGCACCTGCCGCTCATCACTATCTATCTATCTATCTATCTATGTGTCTATCTATCTATCTATCTATCTATCTATCTATCTATCTATCTATCTATGTGTCTATCTATCTATCTATCTCATATCTATCTATCTATCTATCTATCTATCTTCCATATTAAGCATGCCCGCTATAATCCATAAAGCTCACCCAAGGACTCCAGTCCTAGAAGCACCAACAATATGCAACCTGAAAACTTTGAATATTCCAGAAAAGATTAAAATACACGATCTACAACCCCTATCCCACCTCTTATCTATCCTCCTTTCTTGGATGAAAGAGCGAAGGGAAGAAAGAAACAATATTGCATCTATTATTTTATATTAAGCATGACCGCTATAATCCATGAAGCGCACCCAAGGTTTCCAGATCTCATAGAATTCAAGAAACCCCAACTTCACCCCATAAAACTTCCCATGGGATTATAACATTTTCTTAGACCTTCATGACATAGTTCCTGAGATGTCTAGACCAAGGATGGGCAAACTGCGGCCCTCCAGCTGTGGCAAAACTACAACTCCCAGCATGCAAAGACTGCCTACAGCTATCAGCCTAGAGCAGGGCATGGTGGGAGTTGTACTTTTACAACAGATGGAGAGCCGCAGTTTGCCCGTCCCTGGTCTAGACCATTTAGAAATTCTGGACTAAAATGGCCTTTCCCGTCAACTGGGTTTTTTGCCCGCTTTATCTTACGGTTTAGCCTTAGGGCACTTTCACACGTGCGTTGTTAGATTCCGGCAGGCAGTATGCAAACGCATGTCCTTTTTAGACTTGTCAGGATCCTGATCTGAAAAATGCACTGCAATACCAGATCCATTTTTCCGGTGTCTCCCGGAAAAACGGATCCGGTATTTATTATTTTCACATTTTTAAAGGTCTACGAATGGAATACCGGATCCATCAATGTGGGAATTTTAATGCCGAATCTGACACTAATACATTTCAATGGTAATTCATGTCGGATCCAGCATTTCGGCATGTGTTCCGGAATTTTGGATGGAGAAAATACTGCAGCATGCTGCGGTATTTTCTCCGTCCAAAATACGTAAGAGGGACTAAACTGATGCATCCTGAACCGAATGCTCTTCATTCAGAATGCATTAGGATTAAACTGATCAGTTTTTTCCCGATACTGAGCCCCTAGGACGGAACTCATTACCGGAAAAGAATAACGCCAGTGTGAAAGTCGCCTTTATTAGGTTCAATAACACAACTGACAGATGACTATAGAGCCTAGGAAGCTCCGAGATCATCTCAAGAACGTCTTTCTTCTCCTACTGTACCATCATGTGGCCGGTTGTGTTATCGTATCTACTTGTTTGTCGAATTCTGTGGTTTTTATTTCCTTGGGATGTATGAGCGGTATAAAGCCACAGAGCATCAGATTGGGCGGCGGGTGACACAACAGCAGCCCCTAAACTTCCCATCTTGTAGATGTTTAGGGCCGTGTGATACAAGCCTTCAGTGAGTATCACAAATAGGAAATGGTTTCATGACTCATTGCCTGTCAGATATTACGGCGGATACACTGTACCTCTTGAGGGACGTTTTGTTTCAATGTTATGAGACGTCTGTACGGTATTTTTGATTAGTGATAGATACAGGTTTACTCTAGAGACAGAGGAGGTCTTGGTCTGTAAGTGGGAAGGCAGTCACGCTCATTAAGTCTCTTTGCATTGACTACAAATTTGGACAATATGGACTAAATAACGATCAACCTTAAAAGGGTTTTTCGAGACTTCGGCCTCAGGATAGGTCATCAGTATCTGATCGGTGGGGTTCTGACACCCGGGACCCCCGCCAACCAGCTGTTTGAAAAGGCACTGGTGCTGCTGTGTGCGCCACAATCTTCTCACAGCGCCGTACATGTTATAGCATCTGTGCTTGGTCTCGCACTCAACCCCCTTCGCTCCTATGGGGCTGAGTTGCCCCTGGGCCACGTGACCAATGAACGTGTCGTCACTCGGCCTAGGTCTCAGAAAACTTCTTTAACATTAAAACCTCCCACCAAGTATTGTGTAGCTCCTTTGTGTCCCCAAAACAGCTCTGACTCGCCAAGACTTAGACTCTACAAGACCTCTGTGGCTCAGAAATTAGCAGGGGACTCTGTAATTTGCTCGGTGTGGCCTCCGTGGATTCTACTGATGACCGGATTGAGATCTGAGAGTTTGGAGACAACTCATCACTTTGAACCCTTAGTCATGTTAGTCCTTCATAGACAGTTTTTATTAGCATGGCCGGGCACTGTCCTGCCGAAAGAGGGCGCTGCCATTAGGGGATACCGCTGCCACGAAACGGGGTACCTGTCTGTATGGTGGTTAGGTAGGTGGTCCATTCAAAACAATGAATAAAATTAATTAATACTTTACTTTACTCATCCCCCTTTACTCCTGTTCCAATGACATTTGGTCCCCGCCAGTCTCTACGTCCTGGTCCTTCTTGACGCACAGGGAATGACTTCTCAGCCAATCATTGGCCGCAGCAGTGCCCACCTCACCCCCCAGTGATTGGCTGCGCCCTCATTTCATGTGGGTTGAGAGGGACCTTAAAGTAGAATCCAGCGGGGAACCAGGGATATTCAGAATAGGACTAGTGGGGGACTAGAAATATGAGTATGACTTATTTCATTACAATCCCTTTAAGGAGGTTTTCTTCTAGGGCAAAGTTCTTCAACCTGTTGTTCTCTAGCTGTGGCAAAGCTAAAACTCCTATCATGCCCGGGTGGCCTCTGGCTATCTGGTCATGATGGGAACTGTAGTTTTGCAACAGCTGGAGAGCAACAGGTTGGTCACTGGTTTAGGGGAATGGAACATGCCGTAAATTTGGATCACCCTATCCCTCTATGTAACATCGGAGCTATGTGGAGGTACAATATGGCCCCATAAAGGCTTATAGAATTTATGGTAAATGCATTTTATAGGGTGGACCTACTTGTCAATAAATGAAATGTCAGATTAAGGCTACTTTCACACTGGCGTTTTGGATTCCGTTTGTGGGATCCGTTTCAGGGCTCTCACAAACGGTCCAAAACGGATCAGTTCAGCCCCAATGCATTCTGAATGGATAAGGATCCGTTCAGAATGCATCAGTTCGGCTCCGTTCCGCTTCTATTCCGTTCTGGAGGCGGACAACAAAACGCAGCATGCAGCATTTTGGTGTCCGTCTGACGATGCGGAGCCGAACACAATATGGTGCATTTGAAAACGGATCCGCCCCCCACTGACGTTCAATGTAATTCAAAACGGACATTTTTCTTTAAACCTAATGCAAACGGATCCGTTCTGAACAGATACAAACGTTTGCATTATAGGTGCGGATCCGTCTGTGCAAATAACAGACGGATCCGCACCAACGCAAGTGTGAAAGTATCCTTAGACCAACATTTATGCGCTGCATCTGATAGTAGCACAGACTGAGCTGCTTCCGGATGAGGCTGACGTCACCCAGTCTCTTGCACTTTTACGGTCTTGTGTTGCCCGCTCTTCGGGCCTCGTCTGCAGCAACTGTCCACTTTGTAGACTCCAAGACCCAAAATGTTATGACAGTTAAAATCCTACTTTTGATGCTTGTAAACCCCCCTAATTTAACAGATTAGACCTGAGAATTTAAAAGTGCAGAGTCACATTGTGTTTGTGTGAGAGGAGCACGCAGGCATCTCTTCCCTTGAAAGCGGTGGTTAGCATGTGGTCAGAAAACAGTTTAATTATGTCCCTCAAGGTGGGTCGTGCATAACAGGTGGCTCAGAGGAGAGGCAGCTTATGCTCTTCAGTTAAACTGTCTTGCACAGTCTGTTTCAGTCACCACAATACTTGTGGGAAAAGAATGATGTAATTGGCAGAAGTATTGTTACATGATGCCTCGCTCCCTCGTACACCAGGTCACCGAGAAAGAGATTCTGAAATGCTCTGCAGATGTTCTGACCTCTGTGCCGTGTCAGCTTGTCTTCCCTTATTTATTTATTTTTTCTGAATTTATTTATATATTTATATTACATTTTTTATACATTTAGTTACATTTGTTTCCAAACTCATTTGTATCATTTTTATATATCTTAATATTTTCATACTTTATAATTTTCTTTGTCTAAAGGGGTTTTCGAGGACCCAGCAGACCCCTCCGACCCCTCCTAATTACACATAACTCACTTGTAGGAGAAAGTTTGGAATATACCATTCCGAAGTCGTCTCTAGAGAACGTCACGTGATTTTCCTCTTCTGAGTGTCCTGCTTCCACTAATGTCACTTCCTTTACCAGGTTTTCAGCCCGGGCTGTGAACGGCACGTCACCTTCACTGTAGACAGTGCAGGAACTATTCCTCTCCCTGGCGCATGCGCAGATGAGGTGGATTCAAGAGTTTGTGCATGTGCTAGGGAGGAGAGGAATAGTTCCTTTGGAAGTGATGTCCTGTCCATAGCGCAGGCTAGAAACGAAGGCTAGTAAAGGATGTGATTAGTGTTGAGCAAATCGAAGTCCACAAAGTAGACTTTGCTCTGAATTTCAGGGAAAATTAGATTAATTTCCTTGTTCTTCGCAGTAACGAATCAAGTTTCCCTGAGTGGCGTAAAAAAACGAAAAAAATCATACTTACCTCATCCATGTGCTCGCAACGTGCCGGCTGCTGCCATGTTGATTGAAGATCTCGCACGAAATCCCATGCGCGGTGAAGTATGACGTCATCAGGGGTCAAGCGGGATTCACCCTAGAACTTCAATCAAGATGGTGGAGGCCGGCCTTTCGCGAGCAAATGGATAAGGTAAGTATGATTTCATTTATTTATGTTTTTTAAATTTACACTGGGTTATTGCTGTCAGATGCTGCAATCAGCTATGAACGCGGCATCTAAGTGGTTCATTGACAGGTCATTGCACCCACTACGTACAAAGAAATGCACTTTGTGACAAAGTAATTTATCATGAACCGAAACAGCCAAACCGAATGTTTGAAAACTTCGCTCATCTCTAGATGGGATGTTGGCGGATGAAGGTTCCCGAGAAGCCGATCCACGTAACTTTGGAACAGTAAGTATATTACAAACTTTCTCCTACAGGCGAGATATGTGCAATTAAGCTGGGTTTGTGGGAATCTCTGGTTCCTGGAAAATCCCCTCAAGCATTGTATTTCCCATTATAGTATTGTTATTACATGATTCCTCGCTTCCAGATCACTGAGAAAGAGAATCTGAAATACACCATAGATATTCAGACCGATCCGCTGCCTCTGCACTTTGACAGGGCTAGGAGTGATGACGTTTACACTGCCTGATCATGTGTATGAAAGTGCAGGGGGCGTGGCAGTTGCAGAGAGAGCTGATCCTTAGGTGTAACGGTAACGCCCCGGTTGCTCCTAGAGGCTCATTTGCATATATTAAAGTTTCATTTTTCTCAGCAATGCGGACACATATGAACATGGGACCAACACAGACGCCTTCAGCGACCAAGTGCACATGTAACAGGTCAGCCGGTGTCATAGGGACAAATCTGCTGATAGACTTTAAATACTGGAATACATGGACGAGTTTCAAATTGCTCGTTAGATAGAGCCCTTGTGGGATGAGCACGTTCTGGATATGGCATTTTTTTTATTCCTGTGTTTTTTTTTTTCCTAGGCTTCTCGATAGAACATCAGAAAAGACACTTGTTACAATGTAACACAAATAAAACTGTCACCAAAACACATAGATAACTCCCAAAACATTACGTTTTTTACAAGCTCAAATCTACAGATATTGTTACCAATTAGTATTGGGGGGGGGGGGGGGTGGTTTGGAGCCCGAGTGATGGTTGCGTGGTCGGACTCATGTCCAGCATCACGTGCATGAACTTTTCGAGAAAAAAAAAAGTCTAGTTTTTTTTGGAACTTGTCAAATTTTGCACCAAGTAATTGTAATGGCAGATACAAAACAAGGTACCAGGGGTGGACATTTTTCCCAGCTCCTGGAAAAAGAAAAAACACACACACAAGCATCAAATTTTCTTTTGGCTAAATGTTCGTCATAGGAAACTTCCCAAGGGATAGTTTAAAGTAACCGCAGTCAGTCATATCCACTTCATGTTAAACCCACCAGGGAAAAACCCCATTAGTTTCAGAGTCCAGGATATCAACTCAATAGTCATCGTGTTCACCAATTACATAGAATTAAAGTCCAGTAATTTGACACATCTGCTGAGCACCTCACCACAAACTACCTCAGAAAGACAAGGGCTGTGTCATTCCCAAGGTGGGAGCTCACAAATCTGGCGGAGGATTCAGATGAATTCTGGCCTGCAGACCCCGGGAATCCTCTCCTGGTTTCTCCTGTCTTCTACACTCATTTGCATTTTTTTTTTCCTTTGGAAACTCATTATTACTCGTTCTTATAGTCCAAGTAGTGAGTTATTACATAATTGTGCTATTAGGAGATATTCAGTGAGCGGGTTGTACCTCATAGAGCGGTAAAGCAGGGTAGGTTTTTTCAGCCATGGTATAGCTGAAGTTTTCGTCTGTGCAGCCACCAAACTCATGAAAAATTGAAATGTCGCTGGATATATGGCTTGGAGAAATGATTAAAAAAAGACAAAACTATTGTTATTGAGGTGGGTGTGGAACCACTGTGTCTTTCAAACAGATCTGAATTTTGACTGCTCCTTGCAGTCTCCTGGTATTCACCCGGTTAACCCCTGTACAGGCATCTGGACTTCGCTACAGGGAAACTACCAGGCTGCCACCTACTAGAGCAGTGTTTTGTGTGATTCACAGCCAACCCCTGGAGACACCATGGCAGGGCACTAAGAGGTCAGCCAAAGCCATAGGCAGAACGGGCAGCATAGGATCAATATGGAGGGCAGGCACAGATCTAGTCAGGCAGCAGAGGATCAGAATACAGTAAACAGGCACACAGTCAGTACAGAGGCAGACAACACAATGCAGCACATTTTTGCAGGAACTTAGCAAGCTAAGGAACCTATTGCTCAGGCACCCTCCCACAGGTAGTGTTGAGCGAAGCGAGCTTCGGATTATAGATCCAAAGTCACTCTCTCCGTATAGGTTTCAAATGTATGAGCTCCGGAGAAGGAAATGCGTTATCACCAAAGTCTTGCAGGACTTTGGTGAATAACATTAGACTTTAATTTTTAAACTTTAAAACCAGTTTAAAACTTGGATCTGAAGTCGGCTTTGGTATCGGCTGGTACCTTTGGCTCCAAGTTTCAAAATGGTTTTTAGGTTTATAAATGTCACTTTGCCAGAGACCATATAGCATTAGAACGAAGTTTTGAATGAATCAACGGGATCTTGGATCCAAAGCTAGATTCCCTCTACAGCCACATCCACCAGAAAGAAAGCAGTAGGAGGTGAGTCCGGGCCGCTGGGCGAGGTAAACAAGGCAGCTGCGGTCAAAGACGCCACTGGAACTGCCACGTGATCAGCTGGGGGACAATACATGAGGTCACAAATAATGGGTGTCAAGTCTCCAAGATCTGGAGATGTTCTTCAATGGGGTACTCTACTCTAGCTAATAAGGTGGAGCCCCACTTGATGGCTTATCCTTAGGATAGGACATCAGTGATTGATTTGTGGGGGTCTGAATGAAGGAGTCAAGAGGTCATAGTGCTTGCCGATGTTGAACAGCATGTAGAGATGACTCACAGTGCGTGGATGGCCATTGAACGCGCCACGGAGCTCCGTCATGTACTGCAGTTCACTCTTCCTAATGACCAGTCATCCCAAAGTTTTATTTCATTGCTGCTGGTTACCAGAATTCTTGTAGAAGGTATCTAAACCTGCCAGTACACGTTAGAGCTGTCAGCCACCTGAACCGGCTGCTATCCTCCCGGAGTCTCACCATAAAATGGCCGGGAAGTTTATTCCAATGGTGGACTCCACTGACAGTGGCCAATCTCCTGCTGACGATCCTACATGCATGCTCCATCTTTCTCCCAACTTCTGGAGTGAATTGTGAGGCCTCCATACACATAGAGAGTCTAGTCCCACCTGAATCCATAGGTCTGTCCAGCTTCCATCTGTGTGAAGGCAGCAGCTTTGAGGTGAAATACTTTTATTTATCATTTTTTAAAGTGGGTTAAATTGGGGTTAGAATGAAAAATAATGAATATTCCCGCCACCGATCCCTCGCGAATGCCCTTCGGATGCTGCTCCAGTCCTCACTGCCCTCCACTTCCTGGTCCTGGACTCAGCCAATCACTGACCACAGTGGTGACCCGCCTCAGCGAGTGATTGGCTGAGGGATCGGTGCCAGCCGTTTCCTGTAGGTAGAGCCTGGAACCAGGAAGTAGAGAGCAGCAGAGACTGGAGCAGCATAGGAAAGACTCTGTCTGGGGATCGCTAAGAGCGAGTTCTCATTATTTGATTATTTTGAACCCATTTGACCAGTTTTAAAAAAATATTCCTTGGAAACCCCTGTAACTAATCAGTCTCAAGGTGGTATTCAGGATTTATGCACACATTGACCCCCAAAAATTCCACAAATGACCCGAGAGAAGTGGATTATCCTTACGTTCAGTAAAGCATGCTCGTCATTCCCACCTAAAGCGCGTGAGACCAAAATGAAGTAAATGAATCTTATGTTTGCAGCTCGAAAATAAGTATTAAACGTTAAATATAACAAGTCTGAAAGAGTTATTGTTCTACGCTCCGGCGAATCTTCCAAAATACGCCGTGGTATTTCTGTCAGCTTTCCTGGAAGTCACTATCCAACGTACTAAAGTAAAATGGAAACACATGCAGGAACCTAAAATAACTTGAGATGCCGCTGAGAGTGCAGGGTCATTTTGGCTTTTGTTCCTCCGCATTGTCTTTGCCCATAAATAGACACGACGAGCTGGGGCGATGCTTCGCTTTATTGCGGGGTGCCTTCCATTAATATGATCCAGACTAAACTCTAGAATAAGTGAAAATGAGGGCGATCAGGGGGGTAAAAAAGTGTCGCCCTCAGGACACATGTAAATTTCCGTACCTTGGCTCTGTACAACCTCCGAGCTGCATAGAGGTGTATGGTTTATGGTGCCACAGCGTACTAGTGCGGGCATTCCAGTTCCCATCATAGAAAGGTATTATACTGGGGCTCGTAGTGGCCCAACGACATAGGAGGGAGGGCTACAAGACGTGCCCCGGCTGCTGGGGGCTCAGACATGCCACTTTGTCTTGGTTGCCCTTCAAACTCAGGTCCTGCTTCCCTCACCTTCAGACAATTTGGCCAAGTCACTTAAGAAATAGCCGCCTCCATCTTGCTTGAATAACCCGTGCGCGGTGACGTATGATGCCACCACACCGGTCGGTGTGATGACGTCATCATGAGCCACGCGAGATTTCCCGCCAGATCTTAAAGCAAGGTTGGGCCGGCCCGTTGCGAGGAAATGCATCAGGTAAGTAGGATTTTATTTATTTTTAATTTGACTGTTATTTATATCAGTATGAACGTGGCATCTAAGGGGCACAAGGACAGGGGGCAGCACAATCGCCGCGCCCTGTCATTTCACTCACTGCTCAAAGAAATGCTCTTCGTGATGCGTCAAATCATTCGTCATGAAGCAAATTGCTTTGTAAAATTCAGTCAAGCATCCAAATCGAATTTTCCAATAATTTGCTAATCTCCAATCATAAAATTGCATTTGCACCAGGACCCATAGCTGAGCCCCTATCGCCACATAGTAGATAAAGCGCATCATACCATAATGACAAGTTCCGCAGATTTCTCCTTCAGGTGATACACGTCCCTCACGGCCATCACTGTATCTTCATAGGACGCGTCCACTCTCCTGACGTGTCTAATTTACCAAATGCTTGCATTCCCCAGGAAATAATGATTCTAGAGCATAACTCTGTGTTGTGATGTCCTTCTGTTATCCCTCCTAGAAATATATGAATAAATTGACCAGTAAGCATTACCATTTGCCAAAGGGGTGCATCCCGACAGAATCTGACTCTAATCCTCAGCAATGATTAGACATGGTCAGGATATACATCCCCATAACCCCAACTGGTGAGATCCAGTTACCAATTTATTTATACATTTCCAGGAGGAATAATAGACAAATGCACAGAGTTGTAAGAAAAGGTGCTCAGGAATTTGTTATTTCACAAAGAATACAAGTATTTAGTAAAGCAGACATGTCACACGCCATAGTATATATAAAGAGAAGCCACGAGAGAATATTCACAATCACCGGAGCCGTTCGCCGCTCGCCGCTCTTATCACATCTGCGTGGTTATCTCCTGAAATCTGTTTATTTCGAGCAGCAGATCTTGACATGTTTGTGTGGGACGGTGCCCTGTCACTCCTTTCACCTGTGATTCCACCTCACCCCATTCTCGCTGCCAGCGACAGACCACAGGGGCCGCAAGGCCGCTGTGTGATCATGACTTTCTCAGCGAGGTACTTCCTCCTGCTCGTCTCTCTCGTACGATGTTTATCTCTCGGAAGGATTGAGACTATAGATAGCATCAGTGGCGCTGCATCGGTCTGGCAGCAGATGTGAACCTCCGCAGCATCGTCTTAATTGCCCTGCTGCGGCTCACCTACCAGAAGAGACAGAGATAGCAATTCCTCTTCACCTTTAAACAGGATTAACTTGAAAGCAACAGGAAAATTTTTTAAAAAACCTCTCCGGCCCCGGCTGTTCTGAGAGTTTTTTTTACTTCCTCTGTGTTGGACGTCATGATATACATTCTAATACCTCGTGGTTCCATTCATCACCTTTTTCAAGATCTCTGCTTGCAGATCTCATTCTTGTTTACTTCCAACGCTTCTCATAACTGAAAGATTGCAACAGTTGTTTCCAGAACTAAACAGGCCGATACATTTTACCTGCACTGATACATTGTTACAAACTATAACGGCAGGAGAAAAATATGGCTGCCATCGGTACAAGGGGGGGGGGGGGATGTTAGTTTTTGAAGCCAAAATCAGGTATGGATCAGAAAAAAAGAAAAAGAAGTATGACACCGGCTGACCTGTTACAAGTGCGCTTGGCAGCTGAAGGCGTCTGTGTTGGTCCCATGTTCATATGTGCCCGCATTGCTGAGAAATATGATGTTTTAATATATGCAAATGAGCCTCTAGGAGCAACGGGGGCGTTACCATTACACCTAGAGGCTCTGCTCTCTCTGCAACTGCCACGCCCCCTGCACTATGATTGATAGGACCAGGTGTGATGATGTTTTCATTGCCTGGTCAGTACTCTAAATCACTTACCGTACTTCATACATGCTACATATATGTAACCATCAAGGTATATATTACCCACAAACTGCAGATATAGAACTCATCGCCCCTTCCAGTACATATATACTACTCATCACCCCTCCCAGTACATATATACTACTCATCACCCCTCACAGTACATATATACTACTCATCACCCCTCACAGTACATATATACTACTCATCACCCCTCCCAGTACATATATACTACTCATCACCCCTCACAGTACATATATACTACTTGTCACCCCTCACAGTACATATATACTACTCATCACCCCTCACAGTAGATATATACTACTCATCACCCCTCACAGTACATATATAATACTCATCACCCCTTCCAGTACATATATACTACTCATCACCCCTCACAGTACATATATACTACTCATCACCCCTCCCAGTAGATATATACTACTCATCACCCCTTACAGTACATATATACTACTTATTACCCCTCACAGTACATATATACTACTCATCACCCCTCACAGTACATATATACTACTCATCACCCCTCACAGTACATATATAATACTCATCACCCCTCACAGTACATATATACTACTCATCACCCCTCACAGTACATATATACTACTCATCACCCCTCACAGTACATATATACTACTTATCACCCCTCACAGTACATATATACTACTTGTCACCCCTTAAAGTACATATATACTACTTGTCACCCCTCACAGTACATATATACTACTTGTCACCCCTCACAGTACATATATACTACTTGTCACCCCTTCCAGTACATATATACTACTTGTTACCCCTCACAGTACATATATAATACTCATTACCCCTTCCAGTACATATATACTACTTGTCACCCCTCACAGTACATATATACTACTTGTTACCCCTCACAGTACATATATACTACTTGTCACCCCTCACAGTACATATATACTACTCATCACCCCTCACAGTACATATATACTACTCATCACCCCTTCCAGTACATATATAATGCTCATCACCCCTCACAGTACATATATACTACTCATAACCCCTCACAGCATCTCTTACAGTACATATTACCAACACATTTACACATACACTGCTGGTAGTGTGCACCCACGTGTCACATACACACTGCACACACATGACTCAGAGCACATCATCCACATAATGCATGTACAACTGCTGCACACTGATTACTCCCAGTACACATTACTCACTGACTCCTACAGGAAGCAGCAGACTTTCAGTTACTCATTATAACAGCTACTCAATAGCAGAAACCGTTAAAAGTACACTGCAATATACGCTGTCAAATACTTGTCTCAAGCAGTTCATTGATTACATTAGGAGACAAAATGAAGAACTTATCCTTCCAAAATACATTTTTAAGGTTAACGGTTTGGGAAAAGATTCTGCTTTGTTTTTCAAGAAACAGTGCCACACTCATTCAAAGGTTGTGGCCAGTACTGCAGCTGAAATCTAGGGTATTGGATACTTAACACATGAAAAAATGGGCGGCATGGTGGCTGAATGGTTATCTCTGATCCCTTGCTGTCCTTTATTCAAACTCAGCTAAGGGCGTTCCCTGCACGGCACTTGTGGGCGTCCTCCTATACCTTAGCAAGGTTGGGTTTCGCATGACTCTTGCAGCCTGCTTTGTTTGAGTCTTTGGTGAATTTTTAACTGTAATTAGAAAAAAAAAAAAAACTATTTTTTCAGGTAATTTGTCTTTTACAGCGTAAAATTGGTCTTTTATGGGGTTCTGTTCTGTATAGGCTAAGGCTGGACACAAATGGTCGTACAGTAAGCATATTTTTTAGTCTGAATTACAACTGCAGCAACCAGACCCCAGAGATTCAACTGGACCAAACATCGTCATCATAGGCGAGGGTCAGGGAGTCGCAGCCATCATACTGACCCTAAAATCTAAATGTAATGTGGTACAGAAAGAGCAGTCATGTGACCCAGGCCTCAGAGGGGTAGTCAGCAGATGCCATCGGTGGAAATAACATAATGACCATGGGCTATAGGGGTAATACTGACCTTTACAGTCCCCATTTCATATCCCACTTTATTTTTTATTATTTTTATTTTATATTTTTTTATTTGTGAGATAAATATTTTACTATATACTGTATATATATATATATACAGGTACCAAAGGAAAAAGTTCACGTGACTTCCAGTGACTAGTGTCTTTTATTTACTCCAACGCGACGTTTCGGTCCACACAATGGGACCTTTTTCAAGCAGGTTCCATTGTGTGGACAGAAACATCGCGTTGGTGTAAATAAAAGACACTAGTCACTGGAAGTGTTGTGGACTTTTTCCTTTGGTGTATTGAGCATTGGGATATTGGATCGACCCTACAGCCGCTGGCACTCCATTGCTGATTTCTGTGGTGCTGCACATTCGTTTTTGTATATATATATATATATATATATATATATATTTTTTTTTTTTTTTTTTTTTTTTTACTGCTAATTGTAATATTATACATTTTGTATTTGATTTTTTATATTTTTGTATTTTTTAATTTTTATTTATTTGACATTTTTATTTAAGATATTTTTACTTCATGTTATTTATTTTTATTTTTTAGCATTTATGTTGTTTTTTTCTTATGGGTCTACTGTGACCTCTGCGACATCAGCTCACAGTGCGGCTGTGGAAGAAGACCAGGGATCGGTGAGTGAGTGGCAGCACCGTCTGAAGCAAGCGAGGTAAGTTTATTTATTTATTTTTTTTAACGTCTGATCTGAGGTCTGATGGGGGTCTGACCTAAGGCTGATAAATCTTAGGCATCTGAGGGTCTGATCTGAGATTGATGGTGCTTGGTAGTCTGTTGAGGGTCTGATCTGAGCTTAATGGAGCTTAAGGGTCTGTTGAGGGTCTGATCTGAGCTTGATGGAGCCTGAGGGTCTGATGAGGGTCTAATCTGAGGTCTGATGGAGCTTGGGGGGTATGCTCTGAGGTCTGATGAAAAATATGTTTTTTATTATTTTTCTCCCCCAAATCTTAGGCACATCTTATAGTCTGGTGCGTCTTATAGTCCAAAAAATACAGTATATATATATTTTTTTAATTAGCTTCTAAAATAAAAAATAATAAAAACTTTTTAAAAGTTTCAATTATGGAGCATAAAACTTCTGCCTTTTTCAGTCGGTGACGTTACTGCACTGAAATAGCCCTCAAAGCTCCCTGGAGGATGCAAAAAAAATTTTTTTTCCTTTTTTCTAAAAGGGTTCTACTTCCTGTCATTAAAAATAAAACGACAACTTTTCATTTTATTTTCTTTTTCTCCTCATCTAATACGATTCCAGTTTTAGACATTCGACTCGCTTGTCATCCAGCGGGAAGTGATGACATCATTAATTATGCATGGGTTTGAAAACCTCAAGAAGTATATCGCCAGATTGGATTGGCTTTTTAACTCTTTTGATTAATAAAACATAGCGGCTGGGGATATTTGAATTGCCTGGGCGATAACCTGTGAGGAGGAGATCACCGTAAGGGAAGAGAGATCTTACTCCTGATAAGTTATTTTACTTAACGCACTGGACAAACACAATAACAAATGAAACTGCACCATATTCTCATTTTTTCCCCAAAACCTTATTAATAATTGATGATTATTTGACATCAAGATAAAAAACATTGTTTCCCATCAGCCGTTTTTTTCTCCATCTCGCCATGAACAATTTTTCGAGAAATGCATATATTCCAATTTTTTCCCTTCATTTTCTCTTACAGGCTGCGCTCGTTCCCTTTTATCTTTCAGCTGATTAAGTGGAAAAAAGAATGAAAATTACACCCACAATAATAATAATCTCCGGCATTGAGGGATTTCAGATTATTTTTTTAAATATTTTTTTATTTTACTATTTTATTTATAATGTATATTTATTCAGAATCGTCACTAAGAAAGTAGTTGATACAAAAGTACAGGGGTATAATAAATTGCATCCCAGTGGATTTGGTAGGCATTGTTACACATACTTTTCAAGTAATGTTTTTCGACCATAATAATCACATTCGATTTTTTTTCCTGTGGAAGAAGTTATTGGGATAATTTTTGCAACATAAAAACTTTTTTTTTATCGAAAATTAAATATCAAAAAAAAAAAAAAGAATAAAAATGGTTGTTGTCTGCGTTTGGACTATCAATGGACTGTCCATGGATGTCTTGGAGTCCTCCAGAGCTAGAGACGCTCTTTACAGCCTCTTTCTGCTGTGGCCCCCATCTATTCCGTCACTAATAACACACTTGTCAATCAGAAATCTGTCTAAATAGGCTAATATCCCGCTGCAACACTCTGCTTTCTTTCTTGCATGTTTGTAGGATTTTAATATCATGGGGTCTTAAAACCTGCAGGATTACAAGAACATGGCTTCATGGGTCATGGCTGGTATTGCAACTCAGGTCCATGAAAAGGGAAAAGCAAGAGGCTGCAATTCTACACGTAGCCTGTGGACAGGGCTGGCGCTATTTCCTAGGGGGAAAATGCAGCCATTTTGAACTTATCCTGTACAATGCCTTATGACCCTTTGCAGACTGAAGTCATACACCTTGCTCCTTCAGAATTGTCTTCCGTCTGCTGGCATCTCTATATATACAATTGCTATCCCCGTGACAGGTGAAGGGTGGAGGGGAGGCTTTTCCCTGCTATTCAGTGTGTTTATAAGGGAAATAACAGGAGGACAAATACTATCTCTTAGTTTTTTACAGAAGTGCAATGGTTCAAAACACAGAATACCAGATATTTTTTTTCTAATAAAGTCGCCAGAGGGCACAGGAAGAAAAAGAATAAAGTTGCATGAGGGTTAAAAACCCTTTCCCTCATTAAAGCCTTTATGAGCGCAGACTCCGCATGGGGCCAGGTACCTATTTCAGTATTTACCATCTATATTGTTCTGCAGAATGTCCAGCCATGACCTGAAGTGTTTGTTCTGCAAGATGAGTCACACAAATCATGCCGAGTCTTGGACTCCACCCAGGGCAAAATGCTGGGATTTGTAGGCAATTTTCTGAAACCACCGAGTGGCCCGCTCTGGGTCTTCATCTGTCTTCAGCATGGCACACCCAAAGTTTAAAATCTTCCCGTGTTAGTGCCGCAAAATTAAACAGCGCTGACCTTTCATTGTTTGCTGAAGTCCTTATTTTGAGCAATGGCTGAGGCATGTGTTACGGTGCACGGCCAAGTACCGCACATCTGATGACTCTGCAAGTTTCGTGCGATTTGTCAAATGAAATTGTGAGAGGCTTTCCGCCATATTCAGCTTTAACTAGCAATTCACAACATGACTGTGAATTCTAGCTCCCAGATGAGTATGAAAAGAAAGGCAAAGGAGCAAAAACTAGAGATTTTTGATTTCTACCACCAGGACCTGAAAGTGGAAGGAATTTTTGGAACTGAGGCGCAGGATCTGCATTGGACCATATCATTTCAAGTATTTTATTTCAAGAGGTTGCAAATAATTTAGAATTAAATGGGTTTTCCTAGTGTTTTATACTGATCGGTGGGGCTCCGACTCCTAGCACCCCAGCCAATCAGCTGCTGGTAGAGACCAGAGACTCCTGGCGGCTTTCGCTAGTCCACTGACGAATGGGGCTGAGCTGAGATACCAAGCACAACCATTATACCAAGCACAACCATTATACCAAGCACAACCATTAGGGAATTTTCAAAAAAATATCTCCAACGCTTAAAGTCATATTCCCACCTGGACAGTAAAAGTATATTGTTAGGATATGCTAGAAACCGATGCAGGTCCCCCTCCTGTCTCAAGAACAGGTTAAATGAGAGAATGCTGAGCATGTCCCTGCTATCGGACCTCAGAAACGGGCATACTAGACACCTCAAAAATTCCAAATATTCCACTCTTAGGCTTGGTTCATGCGACTTCAGATCTGCCGAAGAAAATCCAAGACTAACCCTCAGATTGCACTGGATCCACACCTTCAATGTCCCTTCATTTTTTTCCCCCACAAATTTCAAATCTGCTTCAGAAAATTCCATAATGTAGATAAATCCTATTGAAGCTAATGGGACACGGATTTCAGTCCAGAACACACGTCCTTGTCCACGTAAAAATTTACCCTGTGTGACCATACCCACCGATGCAACTGACAGAGAGGGCTCCAGTACTCTAGTACTTCACTAGATGTTCAGGAGATGTTGCTCTCTCTGTGTCCTAGCACACTTGATACTGTAGAATTGCTTTCTGTAACAGCGCCACTCCTGTCCAGGAGTTGTGTCTGGTATTGCAGTTCAGCTCTGTGGAAGTCAACGGATCTGAGTTCCAATACCACACCTGACCTGTGGAAAACCGTGGTGCTGGTTTTGGAAGAGAAAGCAGCCATGTTTTTCTAATGCTGTATTAGCCCTTTAAAGAGGTTCTCCGAGACCCGGAACCCATGGTCAGGAGGCTGGAGATGGTGTTCAAGTCAAAGAAAAAAAGACTCACCTGTCACAAGTGCTTTGGGTCCAGCACTTCCTATTGAGAGAGGTGAGAAGATCGGATAGACTTGCTGCACGTGACATGAGGCTATCTGATAGCTCTCTCTGTTTTCCTCTAAGTATGTTGTTGTTTTTCAGGATCTCACCTCTCCTCAGGTACCGCTCGTTATCAGTGATGAGGCTCTATTTAGGTCCGCCTCACACTGCTAACCATGCGGTTGATACTTTTTGCTTGGAGTTACTAGAGCTTGGTTGTATTGGATCTCCTGCTTCTCTATACTCCTCTTCGCTAAGTACTTGTTGCCTTCACTGTTTGTTCTTCTCTAGTGTGTGTTATTTCTAGACCTCAGGGAGACGCGAGTTCCTTCATCTGGGGAGGAACCAGCAGTCTCATCTCCTGCTCCCTATTCTAGGGCTCGTCAGTTTTAGCAGGGTTTTAGGTATCTGGCGCATGAGTATTTCCACCTTCAGGATCTGCTCATACTGGCAGGAGTTAGGGAGAGGCCTAGGGATTGCTAGGAGGTCACCATCTCTCTTCCTTAGTTTGAGAGGCCTAGATTGTTGTCCTTATGTCGTTGTGTGTATTTGGTATTTTCCTCTCCCCATTACCTTGACAGTTGATCACTGCTGCATCCCTTGAAGGGCCTCAGCGGTGGCAGTGGTAACCTGTCATCTCCTGCTCAGGTCACTGCTGGGGCCGTTGTAGGGCCTCAGTGGTGGCAGTGGTCACATGCAGTCTCCTGCTCAGATCACTGCTGAGGCCATTGAATGGCCTCAATGGTGGCAGAGATCACGTGCCGTCTTCTGCTCAGGTCACCGATGAGGCCATTCATTGAGCGGCAGTGGTGACACGCATGGCACATCATACCATGGTGGAGATAGGAGCTTGGCATTCAACCCGGAGCACTCATGACAAGGGAGTTTACTTTGGCACCATCCAACGCCCCCTGACCATGGGTTCCAGATCTCGGTGACCCCCTTCAATGATGTCCATGATAAGATGTTCCCTGGTGCTCGTTGTGGTCAGAGGAGCGTCCACCGAGCGCTGATGCCTCCTTTGCTGCATTATTTGAGAGCAGCATGTGCCAGGCAGCATCAGGACTCCTCGGCTGTGCAATCAATCTTCCATGCACCCATTCCTAAATCATTCTTACTAAAGGGCATTTTGAACCGGCGTCGGTGATGGAGCTGTTCCATATATGCATGTTCTGCCACTCAAACCAGAAGCGGAGTCATTTAAATGATTGTTATAATGAAAAGAAGTAAAATGATTGGGCTTGATGGCAGGACGCTCTGCGGAGGGCTCACATTTCATTCCCAAGTACACTTTTTATGGCCTTAGAAGACTGCGGAATGGGAACACCGACTCGGAGAGGCTCATTTTATTTACCATATCCCCCAGCTCCAGAACCGGGGGAAGATAATTCATTAAGAGGAGAATCCCATCACAACAAGTTCACCCAGGCTTCCATCCCGCTCTCAGAACATTAACCCACGTTCAACCAGATTACGGAAAAGTGCTTTCCCCAGAAATAGATCCCACGTCCTGTAGAATGAGATCTGCCCGTACAGTAGGGGATCCGCAGAACTGTCCACAACCTTTCCATGGACAGATGACCTCCTGCCTATGGTCTGTACATAAAACACACATGGAAACCTCCTTCACTAACACTAACCTACTGGCATTGAGCTCACGGAGTGGAGGACAGCAGCTCACATCCTGGGGGAGCTGTCAGCAGCCACACATTTCTTCAACAGGGGCCACTACAGGAGAAATAGGTTACATCATGGGGTTAATTCAGCAGTCCTCTAGAGAGGGAGAAGCCTTCTGTAGGGACCCCCTGCCCCGGCTGATAGAGGGGATCACAAAGGAGGATCCAAGACATTGATATGTCCTAAAGGAGCCATCTATCTCATATCTATCTATCTATCTATCTATCTATCTATCTAATATCTATCTATCTATCTATCTATCTATCTATCTATCTATCTCATAATATCTATCTATCTATCTATCTATCTATCTCATATCTATCTCTCTCTCTCTCTCTCTCTATCTATCTATCAATCTATTATCTATCAATCTATCTCTATCTATCTCATATCTATCTATTTTTATTTCTATTCCTTTTCAGTCTATATTTTATTTGCATACAGAACATTCCCGGCGTCTCTCCCATCTTTCGGAGTAGGTAGGTCAGCTGCCGTCATGTGACCTCCTCTTCTAGATGTGCGATTTGTTTTAATGGCACTTTGCTTTGCAAGTTAAGCATATGGCAGCGGTAACCTGGAGGCCTCGCCAGTAACCATATTTAATAAAAGCAGATGTTACTAATCTTCCAAATATCACATTGAATGATGTCATTAATGATTGACAATTTATGAGGGCATTTATTTCTTCTCCACTATGAGATCTGCAGGAGCAGCAGAATGCGGAGCTCGGAACATGGACAGCGGCTATAAAGATATAGATAGAAACATAGATAGATATGAGATAGAAAGGTAGGTAGATAGATAGATAGATGATATATATGAGATAGATAGATAGATAGATAGATAGATAGATAATAGATATGAGATAGATAGATAGATAGATAGATAGGAGATAGATAGATAGATAGATAGATAGAGAGATAGATAATAGATAGATGATAGATGATAGATATGAGATAGATAGATAGATAGATAGATAGATAGATAGATAGATAGATAGATATGAGATAGATATGAGATAGATAGATAGATAGATATGAGATAGATATGAGATAGATAGATAGATAGATAGATAGATAGATAGAAAGATAGATACATAGATAGATAATAGATATGAGATAGATAGATAGATAGATAGATAGATAGATATATAGATAGATAGATAGATAGATAGATAGATAGATATGAGATAGATAGATAGATAGATAGATAGATAGATACGGATGTAGCAGAGTTAACAGTCATAGCGCGTTAACTAGATGTGGTAATTCACCCAGTGTGTGTTAACTCTGCTACATCCGGAGATGATAGATAGATACATATAAAGGAATCTCTCTGTCTTCTACCACCCCTGAGGTATAATACAAGGTATTTTCCTCTTTGTGGCCGCTCACGGTAAGGCCTTATATACACGAGCCTATATTATTTTCGTGTCCTTTGCGGTTTTTTTTGCTTTCTTTCAACGGGTCCGCAAACAAAACGGAAGTTACTCCGTGTGCATTTCGTTTCCATATTTCCATTCCGCAAAAAAACATGTTCTATTATTGTCCGCATTACAGACAAGGATAGGACTGTTCTATCGGGGCCAGCTGTTCAGTTCTGGAAAATACGAATGCACACGGATGTCATCCATATTTTTTGCGCATCCATTTTTTGTGGACCGCAAAATACATACGGTCGTGTGCATGAGGCCTAACAGGGAGGGGGTACCAAGCTAGTTACCGGAGGCGCCATGATGGTAACCTCTACCTGTGTATTTTCTGCTGACAATGAGGTCCAATAGATAGGCTGCTTTCACACTAGCGTTAATATTTTCCGTAATTGAGATCCGTCATAGGGGCTCAATACCGGAAAAAAACTCATTTCATTGTCAATGGGGACAAAACGTAACTGAACAGAACGGAGCGCTTCAAAATGCATTCCGCTCCGTTCTCCTACCGGAGAGCAGCATGCTGCGGTTTGCTTTCCGTCCTGGGATGCGGAGCAAAACGAATCCGTCATGACCCACAATGCGAGTCAATGGCACAATAGATGACACAATCTGGCACAATAGAAAACGGATCCGTCCCTCATTGACTTTCAGTAGAGTTCATGACGGATCCGTCTTGGCTATGTTACAGATAATACAACCGGATCAGTTCGAAACGGATGCAGACGGTTGTACTATCAGTAACGGAAGCGTTTTTGCTGAGCCCTGCTGGATCCAGATAAAACGTTAGTGTGAAAGTCGCCTAACCTATCACAGACTCAGCTCTGCTACATTGGTGCATTTATTCATAAGTTAGTAAAATCCTGAAGAAACTTCTATTTTCCATTACATGAATGATGTGAGCGATGACATCATCCAGAAGGTGATAAATAACCACAAGGCGTTCCGGATCCGCCATGTATCAAGGAGTAAAGGTGTCAGCGGTGACATAAAATGTCATCCTTGCAGAGAGTCTGTGTCCTGAGATTCCTCATGGAGCTGCAATTGCACATTTAGTGCCGTCATCTGAGAGGCCGGGGTTGGCAGGAGTCTCAGGTTCCTAGCCTTAAGCTATAGTGAAGGAGGTCACACGAGGAGGCCCTGTGCTCCCCTGTGCACGTCCCCGGAACACGGCGATGGAAAGAGCAGCTTTGGTGAGCTCCAGAGACGTGCACTGGCCACGGCCAACCGAACTGGGAAACAGCTGTCGTCGCGCGGATGCAAATCCCTAAGTGAAAATCCTGTTGATCTGCTAATGCTGGGACATGATGGGTCATTTAACCCTTTACAAGACATTACAAATAAGACAGATTTCTTATTTTACGATAATGCAGTAAGTTAACCTGCAGCCCCAACATATATAAGTAAATCGGACGTCTGACAAACTCAGCCCTGCAACATCCTGCGTCTGAAGCATGGGCAAATATCTGACAAATGACTGCCGTATCTGACATACCCAGCTCTGCTAATGTCTGTAACATCGAACTAATTCAACTCTGCAAAATTCTAAAACTCCGCTGCAACTCCTGATGAATTCAGCTCTGCAGGTTTCTGCAGTATCTGACAAACTACTGCAACATCTGACCAAGTCAGCCCTGCGGATTGCAGTGGTTGGATTTCGGGTGGCTCCAACGCTACGCTGGGTCCCACGGACACTGTTGAGGTGTCACCACGTGTTGCTGCTCTCCAGAAAGGATGGTAAGGTGTGGGGTACCCCAATGGGAAATAAGTCCAGAGAGTCGGAGTCTGCAGTAAACCAGTGTGCCTCTCTACTGGAGGAACTTAAGTGCAAAACAATACAGGCAGTGCACTGAGCTGGCTTCTCCAGTCTCCTCCCTGGCAGAAGAAGGGTTTGATGCTGAGGAAAGGCCGGAGCTACCTGTCCCTCCCTCTCAGAAGGATGGTACCCTGGCCAAAGGCTGGTGACCCATGGTCTGTGGCTCAGTTGTCCAACTGGCTCCCTGGTTAAAGTCTGGTACCCAGAGTCTTCGGCAGAGTATCCCCATCTCAGTATCTTCTTCTAATCACTCAAGTCGTCTGACAGAGTCTCTTCTACTAAACACTGTTCCCTATATGCAAACAACTAGGAGCTCTGACTACTCTCTTTATATACAGTTTCAAGCCGAACTAGAACCTTCAAGTGGGAGGTGTGGAGAAGCACAGCCTAAACAGAAACAATGTTACAATTTCTGCCTATCATAGACTTGTATAGAGCTTTAATGCAAGTCTATAGGAATGACTAAGCAGCTTTTTTCAGACACAAGTCTTCAGACATAAACAACACAGACTGCCAAAACAGACAGACTCTGTCATCACCTGACAAACTCATTTCCGCTACATGAGTTGTGTGTCGACAGATGGTGGCGAATTTACAGACCCATCCAGATTCTTATATTAAAGAAGACGGATTGAAGAGAGGGAGCCCCACAGTAAGACCTTCTCCATGGGGTGTGTAGGGGTGTCACCAATGTATCCTCTCTACTATTGTTTGTATAAGGACCCATCTCTGTACTGATGATAGTAACCCTAGCCATTTATTACACACATTATAATACTCACTCACTAATTATAGCACCTGTAACCATTCATTGCAGAAATGATAGAACCCCCAAACATTTTTGAAAAATTATAGTAACTCTAAAAATGTATCACAAACATGATAACACCTCTAAACATTTATTACAAAAGTTATATTATCCTTGAACTCTTAATTGCAAAAATGATTGCACCCATCACAAATCACTGCATATATTATAGCATCCCTAACCATTTATTGCAAAAATTAAAGTGCCTTTGAGACATTTATTACCAATCTTATAGTACCGCTACCTATTTCTTGCACAAATTATAAAACCCCTAAGGCCTCTTTCACACGAGCGTGACGGATAAGGTCCGGATGCGTTCAGGGTGCGTTCAGGGAAGCTCGCACCATTTTGCAAGCAAGTTCAGTCAGTTTTGTCTGCGATTGCGTTCAGTTGTAAATTTTTTCCGCGCGGGTGCAATGTGTTTTGATGCATTTTTCACGCGCGTGATAAAAAACTGAAGGTTTACAAACAACATCTCCAAGCAACCATCAGTGAAGAACGCAACGCACCCGCACTTGCTTCCGGATGCAATGCGTTTTTCACTGAAGACCCATTGACTTCTATGGGGCCAGGGCTGGGTGAAGAACACAGACTATAGAACATGCTGCGTTTTTCATGCAACGCAGAACTGATGCATGAAACAAACGCTCATGAAGTGCGGGTGCTATGCGTTCACGTCACGCATTGCACCCGCGCGGAAAACTAGCTCGTGTGAAAGGAGCCTAACAATTTATTGCAAAAATTACAGTACCCCTAAAACCATTTATGGCAATAAATGATAGTATCCTTGAACCATTTACTGCAAAAATGTATGGTACTTCTTACCACTTGTAGCACAAATTATAGTAACCCTAACAATTTTTGGCCAAATATATAGAACCTCTAGTCCTTTGTTGATTACATTTTAGTACCCTCTAACCTTTTACTGAAAAAATTAATGCACCCCTAAGCTTTCATTGCAAAAATTGTAGAACCCCTAATCATGTATTCATGAAATTATAGTACACCCAACCTTGTATTGCAAAAATGATAGTGCCCCCAATAGCTATAAAATTTCTATTACCCCTTGTAAAAATTGAAGCCCCCCCCTGACCTTGCTTCTATGTGGCGCTCAGCGTCTTTCTCCCAGTTCTCCGGGAATTGCTTTTTCGCTTCCCCCCCTGACCAGCTGATAATTATTCCAGCTCTCCGGCACCTTTTGCTCTTCAGATATTAATATTTAAATACATCGTCTACTTGGACTGAGAAAAAAAAAATGTCCACTTGACTTTAATGGAGATGTCAGCGGAGGCATCAGCGCCTCCATATGAGTGCGAAGCGCGGTCACATCTCAGTGACTGGGAAGGGAAAGGTCGGCCATATTGTATGTCATTAAAGGAAACCGCGAGGATCACGTTCAGATGAAGGATGCTGCAAACAACCAGGACGCGCTGCATCTTATTAAAGCAATTATCTCCCCTGTAAAGTATATACAGTCTAATGATGATGATTAAGAGGGAGCTGACGCCGCGCTTGTTAGGTAGCCATCAAACATGGGCGACGCGGCGAACCCTCCCACAGATTTCGAATCCCAGACGATACTAATTTGCGGGGTATTTTTGCAGCTATGACAAACACACAAATTCTCAGTTGTCAAAATGAACATTCCAGTTTCTTGGCATACATCTGAAGCAGAGCCCCCGGTTATATTTTAATGTATGCCGCTCCTCGCCGGCGCGTATTCTCACACGAAGGAGTGTGAACAAAATGTCGCACTGAAATTGGTACATGGAACGTGTTCATGCAAATAAGTCACCGTCTGATAATTGAGGTTCTGGAGGAGGAGAGGCCGTGCAGAAGAGGAAATGGTTCAAAGGGTTTTTAGGAACGGGGGCCACCAACATTGGTCCAACTTTAGATCGCGGTCCATCTGCAGGTCAGTCCCATACATGCAGTACGAGGCACTGCTGAGCCCGTATGGGCAAGTTTTGTCCGGTCCAATGAATGGAAGGCCAGTTGTGTAATATGTGGAGGTAAGGGATCTGTCACGATGGGAACAACCCTTAGGGAGGCCATTAAATGGCTGTTGGCCAAATGGGTGCTGGGCCAACAGGTATTCCCCCCAACCCTCCATACACAAGAAAGCTCCCCACACACCATAAATAAGAAGCCTCCCAACACATCGTACGCAAGAAAGCTCTCAACATACCATAAATAAGAAGCCTTCCAACATATCGTACACAAGAAAGCTCTCAACACACCAATATTCGTTGTTTTTTATTTTCTTTTTTTTTCATCTGAACCCATTACCTAATATACCTGCCTGCTTCTTGCTCGTGGGCCAATGTGAGAAAGCTGCAATATTGTAATCTGTAGTGAATTAGAATATTCTTCATCATTTAGTTTGTTTTCTCTTATGCGAAAAATCGGCAATGTAATATTCGCGTAATGTGAATATTCTAAAACACGAATATATAGCACTATAGAATATAGTGCTATATATTCGTTTTTTAGAAAATTCATCATTTTTTCCATCTGAAGTCACGATTCCTCTCTTCTTAAGTTGCTTTTGGGCCAATGACTGTTTACATTAAATTGGAAAAAATGACGACTATTCTAAAAAACGAATATATAGCACTATACGCGAATATTACATTGCAGATTTTTTGCAATCAATAGAATAATCTCGAATATGAATATTCGCGAATATATAATAAATATTCTAATGAATATTCACGAAATAGCGCAAATTCAAATATTGCCCCCATCCGCTTATCACTACTCCCAACATACCATTCAAATGTACATGTGCTCTCAATAGGGAAAGGGGGATAAGAGGTGACCAGACACCCCTGGCTTACGTCCCTTGAGAACAAAAGGATTGGGCATGCTGAAATTGAAGTGCCCAATCCTTCCTTCCATTACATCTGCCATCAGAGAGGAATCTGGACGGCCCCATACAGTCCCTTTAAATTTAGTAAGCCTTCACTAACATCCATGTATTGTGTATGCTCAGCTTTATCTAGTGGTGCCTGACTCTGGTTTATAAATAGGAGTTGGGGGTCCGGCCATAGGTCATTATACCTCTCCCACGAGGCCAGCCCTATAAGGCTGCATTATACAGGGTCTTTCCGAGGTTTCCTTTGGATCGCCCAATGGCCTGGATGTCTGTGTTTAATAGATGCCACATAGTCATCAATATATACAGTAAATGTAAATCCCATAATATGCGTTTCTCATTGGATTTCTGAGTATGGAACACCGCCATATGATGTGTTATTCTCTATAGTAAAAAAAACTGCGGTGCTGAATTTCCATGCGGTAAAGATATTCTGCGAATACAGTGTCAAAGATCTTAACTTTTTAAATACGTTTTCCCAAAATATATTTCTTACAGAATATCCACATAAAGGCTACTTTCACACTCGCGTTTGGTGAAGATCCGTCATGGATCTGCACAAATGCATCCGTTCTTATAATACAACCGCATGCATTCGTTCGGAACGGATACGTTTGTATTATCTTTAACATAGCCATGACGGATCCGTCTTGAACACCACTGAAAGTCAATGGGGGACAGATCCGTTTTCTATTGTGCCAGATTGTGTAAGTGAAAATGAATCCGTCCTGACACACAATGTTTGAGCCGTTTGGCTCAGTTTCGTCAAACAGACACCAAAACACTGCAGGCAGCCTCCAAAGCGGAATGGATTCGGAACGGAGCCAAACTGATGCATTCTGAGCGGATCCATATCCATTCTGTATGCATTAAGCTGATCCGTTTTGGACCGCTTGTGAGAGCCCGGACAGACCTGACAAACGGAAGCCAAAATGCCAGGGTGAAAGTAGCCTAAGGCATCTGAAAGAACCCAACTTGACGCGCTTCCACCACCATCTCACCTTACCCCACCCGAATTTCCATATCCCCATAAGGCTCTACCTTCCTTACGTCAGAGATGTTTGTTTTCCTTTCACATTATTCAAATACTTCAAAGACAGCAAGTTTGGGGAAGAAATCCGCTCCTCGGAAGCGACGGAAAATGAGTTTTATGTAGAACCTTAATGTGCGTGAACCGCCGCTGTTACATAGTATTGACACACCGCCTGAAACCACTTACATCTTGTACTTACTGGTTGTTCTTCAGTAATTATTTTTCTTATATTCTCCTTTTTTTCCCTTCTTTTGATGGAAACAGTGGAATGGAAGCCTGCGCTCTCCAGCCGACTGATTCCTTTTCTAAGGTGCCATCAATTTATTAAAGAATGAAACATGTGCTTCAGATCTTACCTGCGTGATCAAAGATGATGGCGTGACACGTAGCTCTCTCCCCTAATACCATTATATATTCATGGCCCCTAAAAAGTGTCACCGCAGACAGTCCCCACCAACCCATGCTGATCAAAGCTGCTCATTTGACACCATCCCTTGCTGATTAATCATGGAGCACATTGACGGCCCCTAAAATGTCAGGAAGCCGTCAGCCTGTGCTGATGAAGAGCTGATCAGGGCGCACGGCTCTCCCGCTCTTATACACAGCCCTGAACTTTGCTGCCACAATATCGGCTTCTTTTCGACTTGTCTCCATCCGGTGCGCTGGGTCGGTCACGAGAAAGCAAATACTTTTTAAATGGTCACACCAGGATTCTTAACATGTTTATATTATTATTAATATTATGATTTTTGCTCTTTTTCTATCGTTGCTGTTAATTGCAGTATTTTTTATATTATTATTAGTAATAGTAGTATTTTATTGTTTACTTTTTTATTCTCAATATTTTATATTATTATTATTATTGTTGTTGTTATTATTAAAGAAACAAATTAAATGTTATTGTGGTATACGCCATCAAAATACTTCAGAAAAAATAATAATATAGAGGAGGAACGTTAAAATAAAGCAAAAAAAGTTTATTAGTAGATATCAATAAAAATAAAAAGGGGTCTAGTCAGAACACCCTCTCATACCTAGAATAGCTAGGCAGGTATCACTAGTACGGGATCGCCACCAGGGCAGTGTGTCGTTGACTACCAGTGTGAGGGTACCCTAATAAGAGGCCCACTAGCCAATCATAACAATGGCGCTGCTCTGAGGCCCATGGGGAAGACAACTGTTTTGACTCATATATAGTCAACCAACAGCTCCACGGCCAGAGCCACAGATGATAAGATCTCGACGCGTTTCTGTGCACAACCAGTGCACTTCCTCGGGAGCTATAAGCACGGTAAGCCTACCTAAGCCGTATACCTCCACACCGAGGAACGGCGCGGGAGCACAGATAAGCAACAATGTAACTCGGCGCTCAAATGCGCTGAATTACATTGTTGCTAAGCTAGCACGCCATCCCTCAGATCAGAGGTGCACGGCTGCGGCAGGTTTCCTAGGTTCCAGCAATACGCCGTAATTTATACTAGAGGCGTTTGGCTCAGGCAGGTTACCTGTACTCCGTACTCAGACGCCGTGCCTCAAACCAGAGGTATACGGCTTATCTGTGCTCCCGCGCTGTTCCTCGGTGTGGAGGTATATGGCTTAGGTAGGCTTAACGTGCTTATAGCTCCTGAGGAAGTGCACTGGTTGTGCACAGAAACGCGTCGAGATCTTATCATCTGTGGCTCTGGCCGTGGAGCTGTTGGTTGACTGTATTTGAGTCAAAACAGTTGTCTTTCCCATGGGCCTCAGAGCTGCGCCAATGTTAGGATTGGCTAGTGGGCCTCTTATTAGGGTACCCTCACACTGGTAGTCAACGCCACAGTAGCGTAAGACACACACTGCCCTGGTGGCGATCCCGTACTAGTGATACCTGCCTAGCTATTCTAGGTATGAGAGGGTGTTCTGACTAGACCCCCTTTTATTTTTATTGATATCTACTAATAATAAACTTTTGTTTTGTTTATCCTCTATATTATTATTTTTTCTTGTTATTATTATTACTATTATTTAGTTACTTTTACTCTCAATATTTTAGACTAATATTATTATTATTATTATTATTATTTTTACTATTTTTATTATTACCTTTATTCTCAATATTTTATATTATTATTATTATTTTACTGCTACTATTAGGGTGAAATGCTTTTGCTATTTTTTATATTGGGCTAGTTTCACACTAGCGCTAAAATCTTCCATCAGGCTGTTGCGGCAGAGGCCGGATCCCAGATAAGACTCATTATAGTCTAGCGGTGCTCCGGCCCTTTCTGGCTATCCGGATGACTTTTAGCGCTAGTGTGAAACCAATGTTATTAATAATAGTAATTTTATTGTTACTTTTATTTTCAATATTTTTATATAAATGTGTTATTTATTTTTATCATTTAATTGTTACTTTTTGCTCAATATTTTGATATTATTAGACAAAACAGAGTCGTGATTATATCTTTATTTATTTTTATCTTTTCTACTATTAACTTTATAATACTTTATCTCTTCCAACAGATACTGGGTGACAGCTGCTAATGACAGCCTAACAGCACATAAAAGATGTCACCAATGCCTGCAAATACCCCGGATATAACATAAAGCTGCCCTGCTCAGATGGATTCCCACATGGCAGCTATTTCCACCATGAATCCTCAGTAAAGTCCATGGGTAAGATTGCTGCGGATTTGCAAAGGGTCAGATTTACTGTGAAAGTCTGCAGCGATTCTGCCCCAGTATGGGACCTGGAAATATCCTCATTCTCTCACCTCCCATTACTCCACAATGCTAACCTTCACTGCTACAATTCTATTCATGAACCCAGAAGCTCAGGATGAACAGGTCCCTGTTACAATTTAGGCTACAGCTCCATGGTGGCTTATGATCTCCATGTTGCGCTGTCGCACCTAACGATAGTGACAGTGCACAAGACTGACATCCGCACCTGCTGGTAGCCGCGTGTAGTCCTGGCCTCATACAATAATTGCGTTTTATTAGACAGCCATGCACACGTGTATTTGAGGCGACAGACCCCTTTTACACACAAATGCCGGATAAAACATAAATCTCATGTAAAATGCATTATTCAAATATTTTTTTCAGATTTCCATTTTCTGTCCATAGGGCACGTGACGTTGTCATTTAACCCCTGAACACCTGAGCCCTGGTTAGACCTATGGGAAAAATCCATAGGCTACGTCCGGTGGGAACGCCGGAAGGACCAGCTGCTCTTTTGAACAGGTAACAGAAGAGCTTATTAGAAATAATTACCTGTTGTCCCTGTCCACCTCCGCTTCCCGTTGCTCGCCTCTGCCACGCCAGGCGTCCGCCATGACAGCAATTCATCCAAACATTGACATGCTTAAAGGGCTTTTCCATGGATGACATGACAGTAGAGTCATAGAGGGCGACCTCTGCACTGACAATGGAACTGGGATCTATCCTTCCTTGGGATCACAAAGAACCTAACCAAAAACCTAAAGAAAAATTCTAAATCTTTATTGGTTCAGACTGAATGAGTAGTTGTCATTGCTCCTCCCCCATCCACCCCTTGATTGGTTCAGGCTGAACAAGTGGTTGTCAATTCCAAACCAGTTGAGCATCACCTTCAAACCCCTACTTAAAGCAATTGTCCAGATTACAGAACTCATTGTAATATACCCATGGGCGTAGCTATAGGGGGTACAGAGGTAGCAGTCGCTACCGGACCCAGGAGCCTGAGGGGGCCCAAAGACCCTTGTGCCGCATAAGAAGACACATAAAGCACCGAGGGAAGGGGGGCCCAAGCAGAACTCTTGCACCAGGGCCCATGAGCCGTTAGCTACGCCTATACCCTAATAAGTCATTAGGAGCTATTAGAATGGGGTCCCCTGTTCAGGATCCTCATACAATAGCTCCTCTCACCCCTGGATTCACAGCTACTCTGCTCCTTACTGCTGTGTGGTGTCCTTCATGCTGCTGATACTTGTGAGGCCTCTTTCACATTTCTGTTTTTCACCTTTTTTTTCCCACGGACAGCCAACGTACCCAATGATTTTAATGTGTCTGTTCACTGTGGGTCAGTGAAAAAAATCACGGAGACATGCACTACTTTGGTCAGTGATGCGGACCAAACAAGCCCCTTATAGTCTTTGGGTCCATGAAAAAGCACAGGCACAACGCAGATGGCCTCTGTGTTGTGTCCGTTTTTGGTCCGATTTTCACTGGCCACTTATAGGAAATGATTTGGAAATGTATTTTCAGCTGAGCAGCGTCCGTTGGTGCACTACAGAGATATACTAGAGCAGGATCTCCTTTTCTCTGTGTGCTGTGTATGGGAGACATTATAGCAGCTAGCCTCTACCCACTGGCTCAGGGAAAGCTGAAAATTAAAGATGGAGTCTGCAGAGGGAAAACTGGTGAAAATGGAAATAAAAGTCATAAAATGGTCAGATATAGTCAGTGCTGAGCGAGGCCTTCAAAGCGGAATTCAGTCCGAAGCTTAGGAAAACTTTGATTTGCAACGAATCTGAATTTCCTTGCGCTTCGTGGTAACAAATCAGTTTTCCCTAAAATGGTGACTGCACGCATTACAAAGTGAAAGTAAGAAGCCCGGGAACACGAGATAACCCATAATGCTGTTCAGCCAGCCAATCCGCAGATAGCCATCCGCTGTGATGTGGTCTCCACCACTATCCTGTGAGCTGAGCATAGGGAGAGACATGGCAAGTGCTTGTGCGTTAGGGACAGACAGTGTTACTGAAAACAATCAATAGAAGAATATTGGATAGGGAGAGTGCAGGGAGACTGCAAGGACAGTGCAGGTAGACTGCAGGGAGAGTGCAGGAAGACTGCAGGGAAACTTATTCTACATCAGTTTTATTAATTTATTCCTACATTTACTTATTTCTACATCAGCAATAAACTAAGACATACCTATAAATATAAATTCAATACCAATAAGATGGAAGCCTTTATTATTCTGGTGCCAGCGTGCCAACCAATATCATCCAGTCTGCTTCCCTTAAAGGAGCCAGGTCTTAAAGATGACTATACTCATATTTTGCTGGCTTTACTTCCTTCAAATCATCCTTCAAAGTCACTACAAAAGTCAGCAAGAGGCAGAGAGAGAAGGAGCTGGATGTTCCTGATGACATATTCCCATCGAAATTAGATGATGAGGAAAAGGAGGAAAGGCAGATGGCAGAAGAAGGGCTCCACCTGTAGGGCAGGAGAGCGCTGGGGTTGGAGAAGTGGGTATGCCAGAGCTGATTAATATTCTGTGTTTACTGTCAAATAACCTGCAGGAGATTGCAGGCCAGAACAGCAATAATATGTATATTGTCCCACCATCGGTCTTCATTATTACATGAAAGGGGTAATTGGCCACGTGGTTCTTCACCATAGCATGGCCGCTCCGTGTGGCTGTACCCTAAGGCAGAGTGGCCTGGATATATCTAGTTTATAGTGATTCGTGATAAATTAATTTGGAACAAATTAAACTTCATGGCTACCTGGCCAAAGCTGCCGAATCGAATTTCCTGGCTACCTTCGGTGAAGCTGCCGAATCTAATTTCCTGGCTACCTTCGGTGAAGCTACTGAATCAAATTTTTCAAAACTTCTCTCATCTCTAGTATTGGTGGTTAGGTCCCAGATTTGTCCAGCAATAAGGTCTGGGACATGTAAGCTAAAGCCCTAAATAAGACATCTAATAGCAAGTTTAGTACACAAGTAAAAAACGAGAGGGGCATCGAACCCAGTTCTGCAGCGACCCAGGAGTTTGGAGTGCCTGGGTCACACAACATGCAAGATTTTTTTAATTTAATTCTGTAGAAATGTCCTAACAGGAGCTGTAATCCCTGCGCTGAGTACGGTCTCCGCACTCCATGTGATCGGGGGCAGCCAATTCAAGCAGAGAACCCTAATAAATACAAATGTTCTCCCAGAGACCTATTTAAGGAATGAATGAATTTCGCAGCGGCGCTCCCTTTGTGATGATATTTTCCGTGAATTAGCCGAAGATCATAAGTGACAACAATTTAAATGACTGATTCCTCCCGTACCACAGTGTTTGGTCAAGATTTTATTGCACAGAACTAGCGGAAAATTACCTTTTGTAATGTGCGTGATCCCACAATGGCTAATTGTGTGGACGATACGACCTGCAGAAGAGCAATTAAATTGTAAAATACATAAAGGGAGACAAATCAGAATTGTCTCTGGTTCACTTCTCTTTCCTTGATTGCGTTACATGCCGGCTCTGCCAATTGCTTCCATGCAACTGCCTATGACAAGGTCAGGATTTATGTCTCTCCGTGCCTGGGCTGCTCACAGTCTGTTAAAGGGACACTGCCTTCAAATATTTTATAGGCTTAACAAACGTATTTCTAATACTCTATTAGTGAATTATGGGCCTTCGTTAAAGATTGTTATGGCAAATCACTACAAAATGCATTCCTTGCCCTGGAGGACCCAACACATGCAATGCTTTCTTTCCCCTGTGGTGGCGCTGCAGAGTAATTGCACGCTGCGGAATTCCCCAACAGATCACAGCTGATTGTTTTGGATCCAAGTAGTGTGATCATCTTCTCCGTAGAGGGATTGTGCAAGATGGACATGACTCCCAGATTCTTTCTTTGAATCCCTCTAACATGCTTTCCTTTCTCATGACTCAAAGAGGGCAGGCTACTTTCTTCAAAGAGGGGAGAAAAAGGACCTCCTAGTCAATGAGTGTGGGCACGTCCCCTTCCTGCCCCCCATAGTTATGAAGTGCCATGGTGGTTCAGTGGTAAAATCTGTTGCATTGCAACTGTTCTGGGTTTCAATCTGACCCAGGACAACATCTTCATGGGATTTGTATGTTCTCCACAGGTTTTTCAGCTACCGCCCACACTTCATAAAACCTGCTGGTAGGTTAATTCCACGAAGTCACCTCTAGTTTCATCTTAAAGGGTTTGGAACAATGTGAATGTACAAGCTGCAGGATATGTTGGTGCTATTTAAAGGGGTTGACCACTTTCTACCTACATTTCTCAAATAATTCAAATGTTTGTGTTCTACCTCCTGATTGCTTGAATAAACAGTGGACACCGGCGTTGCCCCCTTACATAGAACTCAAGATGGTGGAATTCATGTGAATTTTCCATATGACCACCCACTGGGCTACCTGCCCGTCTGCAGAGGTGATGGACAATCTCTAAACACATTCAGCGCATGCGCAGACACAGGAGAACCTGCTGTGCAGAATAGCCAGCAGCAAGGGAGATGGTCACATGTCTGTCCTTCTACAGAGGTGCTGAGCAATCTCTGGATGTGGTCGGGGCATATTGAGATACAGGACATCTTGCTGCTTGCATTTGCACACACGCTTGAACAGGAGGGTCAGCAGCTATGGAGATGGTCACTTGGGTGTATCATGAGGCCTCCTACCTGGTTGTCTTTCTGCAAAGGTGCTTGAACCATCTCAGGTAGTGTTCAAGTCATATGTTGATTCTGGAAATCTTCCTTCCTGCATCTGTGCAAGTACCTCAGCAGAAGCGTTAGTAATCGGGGTGGCTGTTCCTTGAGTAGATCATGTGATGATCTCCCTGGCTGCCTGCCCTTCCATGCAATCTATGGACAACTTCAGAGCATATACACATGTAGGAAGTCCTGCTGATTGCATCAGTGCCTGCGCCTGAGCAGAAGGACCAACACCAGGGGGTATTATTAGAGTATGTCCCTGACTGATCTGCTCTTCTAGAGAGGGGCTGAACAATGTCTGGACAAGTTCAGGCCACATGCAGATACAGGACATCCTGCTTCTTGGATCTGCGCAAGCATCTGAGCAGAGTAGCCAGTTGTCACTTGGTGTCTGCTCTTCTGAGCAATCTCTGAACATGTTCAAGACTTGTGCAGAGACAGAAGATCCTGCCCCTTGTTTCTGCGCATGCGCCTGCAGTAGAGATGGTCGTCAGTTTGAGATCCTATCGACTTCTGTATACAAGAAAATTTGAGGGGTCACTGAGGGCCTTGAAATGCCGCGCAGGGATGAGAAATGGGGGTATGTAAAGTTGTCTGTGTCAGAGCACACAAGTTTGGGGTATTTTAGAAATCTGACGGGGGCAGGGGTAAATCAGGGGTCAGTATCCCCTATCATAGCCCATCTAAGACTGGCAATATGCACAGACCGATAGATAGAGCGGCGTACACAGCAAATACCAACGTCCTCGGTGCGCGCGCAAGTGGGAAAACACAGAAACGGGAGGTAATTATGTTTTTAATCCTGTTTTTAATTAAAAAGACATGTCATCCGCCAGTACAGTGACTCTCCATGAAGAAGGTGAGGGTGCACCCCTGGATGTCACGCATTTCGGTGGCCCAGCATCAGGAAAATAGGATGCACATTTTGACCCTTTGCAATATCCAGCAGGCGTCGGTGTGTAAACCTCCTGTAATTGATTCTTTATGTGGGAGAATAGATCTTAGCGGAATGGCATTTCAGCATTTAATAAATAAGCAATAATAAGCCGTGCAGCCGGGTGAGGGAGGATTAACACGCGGCAGGAGGGCATTTTGCACCTTGGGGTGTGTTAATCCTCACAGAGCCCCCTCCTGAGTTATGGCGAGGAGAGGCTAAGGAGGCGACTTCTCTTCCTTTTAATTATCTAGACGTCTGGTGATTGTAGGAGCATTCGTGTTTGGAATGATTTTCTGTGATGGGGTTCACAAACTTTTGGGGATGGCTAAAAAGTAACATCGGCACCCTTCAGCAGGACTCAACCCTATTAAATCAGTCACAATGCCTGGTAGGGCTGACCCTGCTGATTAAAAACATAATTTTATTCCCCCAAATATGCAAATTTAGGGCTTAAAGGGGTATTCCCATCTCAGACACTGATGGCGCATCGCTAGGTGGGCCCATGATGGAGATAGGAGCAGGTTCTAGAGGTGGGCTCTGTACCTGACCTTGATGGCATATCCTAGTGATATGCCATTAATGTATGAGTTGAGAATATGTATTTAAGTGCACTGAGGGCGGACCCTAGCAACTCTGTGCACCGTAGTTCCTCTGCTCTGCCTGGAGGCCTGTCCCTGCCAATCAAGTGGAGGAGAAGTGTCCAGAGAAGTAAGAACGGACCTTATAACAAAAAGGGACTCCCGAAGGCCCGCCAGTGGCTGCATCCTTTCTGCCTCCCATACATGAGAAAGGACACGTCCGCTCAGAGACGTAGAAATAAAATTCTACTCAACGGCAATGCATTGGCCCCTCAGGACGATAGCGCCTGGCGAGGGCCCATCACTGTCATGACGTGGGGCCCAATCCACTCTTAGTCCAATCAGACTGGAACACTTTGCTTTGTAAGCTCTCCTTAGAGGGGTTCTGTACTAACGGTAACATGGAGCATATCCCTAGGAGGGACCCCTAAGACCTTCTGTAGACACAGCGTCACCTCAGTCCAGGGACTGTGTCTGTCTGGTTTTGCAGTGCACTTCCTTTCCACCCTCCTACCTGACCTTTAGCTTGTGTGTTAGTCTTCTAGGACTTTGTGTTCTCTTTGCAAAACCATATTTTGGCTCAGTGACCACAGCGAAAGTTTTGCAATATCTTATTAAACCTAGCAAGTTCTGACCAGCATTAGGACTAATTAGTCAACCTCAGGATGGCATAATGATTCTGTGCACTCCCTAAAGCATCCTTCTGGAAGGCTAAAGAATTCTGTCTAGTCTGGATCTGTTATTAACTGCTCGACTGCTGGAGACATGTGCTTCGCAGGATACCGACACCTAGCTGGGTAATTACTAGGGACCCATTGTCCCAGGCGACATACCCTCGTGCTGGCAGGCAGCACTGTCTCCTAAAAAATGTCTCTACTGCAGATCTGAACGTTATAGGACAAGCTACCAGTAGGCCCATACCGTACACTAAATCGTGATGGTCTGGGGTCTGGAAAATTGGTACAAAGGGACAAAAACATAGCCAAGCTTCCTTCCCCTGCTTCATAAGATTTGGTTTGGTTGCCTAATATTATAACTAAATGCCCAGGTCAAGACAGAGTGGCTGGTTGGTTCCCTCAAATACCCCAAAGTTCCTTCCCGCAGGCTACACCCTAAAATGTGGTGTAAGAAGGTCAATGGTCCAGTATTTTCGTGGACCAAATCTGGAGATGTCAAAATTAGGTGCAAAATAATACTACATCCCATAATGGTGGGAAATACTCAATACTTCCAGCTATGACTATTCATCAGGAACACAATAGAGCAGAACTCTGTTGGTAGGTCACCATATTTCTAAGTCACTAAATATCCCTCAGAGGACAGTTGAACAGACCCTCCAGTCCAAGCCTAAACCTTGACAATCAGTCCATGGGTGACGTCTCAGTCCAGCTCACCTGTAAGGCTCTGCACAAATACAGCAGAACCTGGCTATAGGTCATGAGCAATTATCTGAAGTCATCCAAAAAAATACAAGTGGCTTTTGTTGGCTGAGGCCTGAGATGAATCAGATCCGGCGTGCATGTCTCGCTGAAGTCATTGCCCAGTCATAATAGCCTTTCCCATTCCAGGAATGGTGATTACAACTTGTGGTAACAGGCGGCAAGCCGCAGAGGTATTACCTCTGTGAAGGTCACTTTTGTTTTGTGTTTTAACTCTAAGCTGCCAAGCCCATATCTCGTGAGATGAAGAAATGATCCCCTTCCCTATAATGGGCAGTGAGAGAATAGGTTACGCCGGACTTACGGAGGCAGGTGTGTATAAATATTCAAGCCCTGAATCATCGCTGCTTTACTCAACACCTGCCAGTGACTGAGGAGTGAATGTATAGCAGGGCGGAGGGGGAAGTCACATTGAAGGGACGGAATACAAGGGCTTAAACCTAATATCTTAATGGCTGTTGATGGTTTAGAGTTTTTAATGACCTCCTTGGAAGTACGGCTGCCTGGTCAAACTCGAGACTCCAATAAAGCTGCTACAAGACTGGACTTGATTTTGTCGGCTGTCTGCACTGTATGAGTTCATATAGTATTGAGAATTTAGGGTTAGCACTGGAATAGTGCTGCAGTGTCCATGAGAAGATGTTACCGGTAGGGGTCAAAGCTGGAGTGAGCCTCACGCTCCATCGGCTTCCTTGTTCTCCGCTCCACTATTCTTAGCAGTCACCATTCTCCTCTCTCATCACTGACTGCACAAATTAATGTAGAAAGATGCAATACAAATCAATACAGGGTTCTCGAGCAAGATATAGATTTTGCAGAAACCCTAGGGAGCAGCTCGTAGCTCAGGTTGGGGATCTCTGCCTGAGTTCCCACCAGGCTGGGTCCAAAGGGACTGTAGACTACTGCTTTTGAGGGTTACCCTCTGCCTCCACCTGTCTGAACACCACTCATGGGGGGGGCATCAGTCACCATGAAGGAGACTATTCTGAACCTCCATGGATCTGCTACCTTTGATCTAGAACCAGGGTCAGACTGGTCCAACAGAGTCCCAGATTATCCTCCAGTGGGCCCAAGCTCTGGCAATAATGGACCTCTAATAAAACGGGGGCACAGAAAGTGAGTCTTCAGAATCATTTCCTCTGGTGGGGCCCAATGGACTTCTATCTACATCGACCTCCCTCGGTCATGAATATGCAACATGCTCATTGTATGGTCTCGATACTTCATATGGAAAACACTCACAAGTAGTCACAGTCCTGGCATAATTGAGACCTGATGATGGATGGGTCATCAATATTCAAATATTAGCTAACCCATTAAGTATAGCCATATTTCTGCATTTTAACCCCTTTTATCTTTTATGTGGCAAATAAAGCCCTGTAGGGTGACCAGCTCCACCATCAGCCACTAGGACAGGAACAAGACATTCCACCAGTCCTCATGCCTAGATGGTAAAGATGGCTATATGCATTATATTAACACTGACCAAACATCCACCGATTTGTCAAGTTTTTGGGAGGGTCCAAAACTTCCCCAGACATCAAGGGAAGGAAGGATGGTGCTGCTGGATTTCTTAATGACCGATCCCGTTATTCTCAAGGGGATAAGCTATTACTAGAATTGTCTGGGGACGGGTTAATCCCCTCTCCCCATTCAGAGTTCAGTTCTGCCAGGATGAGGGATAGCTGTCCACCGAATGGGTGTTTGGCCGTCACCTATCTGAAGTGTACGGCCGGCCTAACCTACACTTCTTCAAAGAAGAGTCACCATGCTACTAAATCTCATATGGTCACCATGGAATGGATACCCAACAGGATCCTCATGAAGAAGAAAGTCACTGCCCACACTACGGACGAGACCCATTTCCTGACGACCATTGCTCGTTAGGGTTACAGTCATTAACGTTTTTGCACTTGGGGGAACATTGACAAGGTGCAAATTTTTGCAATTTTCTTATTGTTTGGATTATACTTTTAGATTTTTTTTTTTTTTTGCGTATATCTTTTGAACGTTCCCTTCACTTACAGAGTCCCAGAAAGGGCATCAAGGACCCAAGGAGTTTTCTTCTCTCTCTTAGCCTTTCCTTCCAACTTCTCACAAATTTCTCCCAAGGTCATCGTCGGACGCTCATCACATGCAGATTTCTCTTAAGACCTGATCAGGACGCCACCAGTGATGAGCCCCGGCATCTGTAGTGCGACCTCATTAACTTGTGCACAATACAAATTAGACCTTACACAGGGACCATCTGCATCTTATGAAAAAGTGAGTAATTTTGGGCTGTGTTTGCTGTGGGACACCGAAGGCTCGCATGTACAGGAAGGAACTTTTCCGCCACGCTGGGGACTGTCATCTGAACACCACAAAGAAATTAGGCGCTTTTCCAGATCTGCCTAACAATGCAGGAAATTGGCTGCAGTCTATGAGTTGTCGCTCCCTTGCCGATTATAATTCTGCAGTACAAGAAGGGACAAAGTTACAGATTGCTTCTTGTAATGCCGTCGTGCAGCGTTTCTGGGGAGCGCTGCATTTTCATTTCAATTAGCGGCACTAGAAAGCTAAGTTATTGTGTGGCACATCGGCTGCACCTGATGACGGCAAGGACGGGGTACTGGGATGGAAGGCGTTCAAGGCACTGGTATTTAAGGTCCCCGAGGCCATGGAGCCACACCTGAATGTCTCATATGTTTCCAGAACCTGCCTACGTTCCCGGATCTGGGAAGATGTCTGCAAAGAAGCGTAATCCTGTCGTAGGCTTTTAACCCCTACCTTCCAGGGGTTTATGTCGTCAGCCTACATTCACCTTTCTGAAAGCTTCCGTGCTCTCTGCCCTATGATGAAACATTATCAAATAAATTAACATATATATATTTATATATAGTTGTGCAATTCCATTAATCCGGCATCTGATGGTCTGGAAATTCCCATAATCTGCACACGCAGTCCTATAATGGATGGAGGGTCCTAGGTTATCTGTTTAAGTCTATTTAATTGTCTTTACTGATTAATCTATTTCTTTTGCCGTCTCCATTCCACACCTACATAGAGATGATGCCGATAAAGGCAAAGTCTTGGGATCTGATTGTCCCCAGTGACCGCGGTGGTGTTCATGAAATGGAGCAAATGTCACAATGGGAGTCCCTGTACAGTAATGGTGACGGTGCCTAATAACAGTGGTGGCCTATGCGGGTTCATGAAAATCTGGGGATGGGGTGGCTGGTGATTGTAGTTCTTTACTCTCTCACTACTTGATCTGACTAGATATGTCCCCCTTTCCTATAACTCATTGAAGGTTCCTGTACCATCCCAGTACAGGACCATGGTATGCTACTTGTAGTCCCCGTCCCATCATAGATTGTAATGGTACTTTAGCCTTTGCTGTACCGGGTCAGTATACAGTTACCTGAGGGTAGGGAAGTGCTGGGGATAGTGTCTGAATTGTACCCCTAATTGGTGTCGATAGTGTCACAGGGATAATTTGGTTGAATGGTCCCCACCAACCAGGCATCATTTATAATACTGGTATCTTATTGTATGTGGCATTTGAGCCCTATATCTATTGGCCTGCCAATACCAAAGGCACTGCGCATGCACATCCTTGATTTTTCTGTGAAAGAAGAGTTGCATTTTCCCTCAGCTATTTTCCTATGGCCATTTCCTTCTGTCAATTTTCCTTCAGCAATTTTCCTCTATCCATTCCCTCTATCCATTTCCCTATGTCCCTCTCTCCATCTATTTTCCTCTGCCCAGTTACCTCCATCAGTTCTCCTCCATCCATTTCCCTCTGTCCATTTCCCTCCGCCCCTTTCTCTCCATCCATTTCCCTCTGCCTATTTCCCTCCATCTATTTCCCTCTGCCCATTTCCCTTTAGCCATTTCCTCTGCCTCTTTCCCTCCATCCATTTCCCTCTGCCTATTTCCCTCCATCCAGTTCCCTCTGCCCATTTACCTCCATCCAGTTCCCTCTGCCCATTTCCCTCCATCCATTTCTCTCTTCCTATTTCCCTCCATTCATTTTCCTCTGCCCATTTCCCTTTAGCCATTTCCTCTGCCTCTTTCTCTCCATCCAGTTCCCTCTACCCATTTCCCTCCATCCATTTCCCTCTGCCCATTTCCTATTTCCCTCCAGCCACTTCCTCTCAGCCATTTCCCTTTGCCCAGTTCCCTCCTTCAGTTCTCCTCCAGCCATTTCCTCTGCTCTTTCTCTCCAGCCATTTCCTCTGCCCATCTCCTTCTCACTTCCTCTAGCTTATACACAGGGCCAGGTTCACCCGGTCCACAGAAGAGGAGCATATTTCCAGCCTGATGATGACCCCCTTTTTTGTTTTACACAGACCCCACAGCAGCGGTGGGTGTGTCCTCTATGGCTCTACCATTGCGTCCCTCCATACAAACCAGAGATTCGGCTCTTCCCAGCAGAAAAGTATAATTTTTGGCTGTTTTTAGACTATGTTTGGTACAATGAACCTGGGAGAAGGTGATAAGTTCCTCCTCAGGGTCTCGTCACCTACTGCACGTCCGGGGAGCTTTCAATCACTTCTCCGGCCTGTTTAGAAGAGGTTGCTGTAATCAGCAGGGCTGTCATTAAATAATTAGTGCTGACCGCGTTCGGCGGCGCCGCGAGTCCATTACCATTGTTTAATTCTGCGTCGAGCACTGGAGACAGATCACAAATGTATTTATTTGATTTCCGTTCCTGGTGTAGGAGTTTTTTTTTTTTCTTTTTTTCCTCAGATATGTGTTTGCCTTCACGGCTTCAGAGTGCTCGCTAATTCCATCTGTCCACAACAGAGCCATCGCAACTGAGAGGCAGAGTATTTCCATATGTGCAAATTAGCATCCAGCCTCTCTTAATCTGTGCTGTGCTCCTCTGATGTAAATGGCGGGGACGACTGCCAAACCCATTAATGGCATTCAAATAAAGGACTTTATTGGCTTGAGCTGACACTTTTTTTTTTAATTCCTCAATGTGAGACAGCGACCCTGTATTATCGCATGGTGCTTTCATGCACGCCAAGCAGTTAACCCTCTGCTCGCTTGCAAAGCTCAGCCATTGTAAGACTAGATGGGCAGAATTCACCAGAGAAGTGATTTAGGAAGTCCCGTGAGGCTTGTCTTACGTAAGAAAATGAAATCTATAGAGTCAAGAGCATTTGGCTTTTAGTTCCGTCAGTTCCTGGGAAAGCTGAGTGGCGGCCATTGATGTCACCAGTACAGTTTGCGTAGGTCTGTGACCCAAATGTCCCCAAATGGTCAATGTAGAGTGATATATTCCTCTCTTCCAAGGTAAAACTGCAAAAATAGGGGGTCAGTCAGCACATCCCAATGTGCAGGTGCACGCTCCCGTGGCTAGAAACATACAGGAAAAAAGACAATGCAGCAGCGCTCTGCAGACACACATAAAGTACAATAATGCCATAATTATAGAAAACATTCTGGTGCTAATGTTACGCTTATTTCGCAAATTTGAGATTCTTGGCAAATACATTTTTTACTAAATTATTTTAGCCCGTCTGCCAAACGTCAAGGCGATCTCTGTAAGACAGGAACCTAACACTAAATGCCACCTGTTATGACGGCCACCAAAAATTCAGGGAGTGCGCGAAAATCTCAGCATTTTCTATATTCTGCATTTTTCATAGAAGTCAATGGGGCTGCGTGAAAATCACATCGCATCCCAAAGCAAGTGCAGATGTGATGTATTTTCACTGATGGTCGCTAAGAGATGTTGTTTGTAACCCTTCTGTTGAAAAACGCATCAATGTGCATTGCACCCACGCAAAAAAAAACTGATCAATTGAACACAATCGAAGACAAAACTGACTGAACTTGCTTGCGAAATCACGCATTTTTAACTGAACGCATGCGGACCTAATCGGTCATGCTTGTCTGCAATCGGCCTAAGTATCTTCTCCATTCTCTAGGATTTGTCAGTGAATCGGTTCTATCATAGACACGTTTGTTGGTCAGGACTCTAGGAAGGCAAAGTCACTGTGAGAGCCACCCGTCCTGGGTCTCCCCCACCTCGTAGAACCATGAGTCGGGTTGTCACCTGGGAGGTAATCCATCAGTCAAGATGGCGTTACCACCAGGAGGCCAGTGGCCTGTAGTTAAAAGGGGTTTTTCAAGACCTTACTACTGATGACCTCTGCTGTGGATAGGTCAGCAGTATCTGATCAGTGGGGGTCTGACATGCTTGCAGAAGTGTCGTGGCCGCCTCTCTGCTTACTAAGCAGAGCATCGTCCATTTGATAACAGCTGTTCTTGTTATCACATCTAGGCCATGTGACAGATGAATGTGTCTTCATTGGCCTAGACTAACCTGCGAGAAGGCTGTGGGGCTACTGCAAGCACTGGTTCCCACAAACAGGTAATCGGTGGGGGTCCCAGGTGTTGGACCCCCCCCATCGATCAGATACTGATGACCTATCCAGTAGTAAAGTCTCGGAAAACTCCTTTAATTTGAGACAGCTACATTAATTACCAGTAATTTTTCCATCAGTAGCCAAGGAGGAGATATCTCCTTGCTACAAATGACTCTATGTCAGGATGTATAAGCTTTGAAACAAGACCAGAATTATGGTTTTAGCTTTAATAGAGCCATAGATAAAGTCTTTATGAACTGGGTTGGGAGTAAAATCGGCAGTAAATACCTGGCTCCCATCTGTAGCTACTAGACAGCCTGAGATAGGGCAGGTTGAAGTAGCCCCCCCCCCTCCAGCCAGCTATAATCTCAAGCAGTTTGAAGGAGGAAAAAGCATAAGTTAGGCTTATGTACAGGCACAGAATAGGCCCTCCAGTCCCTGTAAAACCATAGATGACACCAGGGGAAGGGTTAACATGGACTTCTGTGCATGTTATCCCTCCCATCATTCAGAGAGCATACTTATTTTCTGTTTGTCACATATATGGGGTCTCTTTTTCCAGAAAAGGATTGAGAAGATGAGCTCTTACCCATCTAATGACCCCTCTGGACCTAATTAGACTGGATTTATGCCACAACTCAAATGATCCCTATGATGCCGTGAGCTCAGGTCAGCAGATCTGTGGTCATGCCCGGATACTCATCTGTAATACGGGTTTATAAATTCAGCTATAATGTGCTCATATGAAAAGAAGAAGTGAAGACATTGCAGTAATACTGAGATGTTCTGTACTGATCTGGGATTCTGGGCTGATACTGTTCAGGTGGAGATACCACACCCTCTGCTTCATGCTTCCTAATCCCTCTCCGCAAGCGCCATGTCTTCTAATCCCCCAGAGTCTGCTGTTTGCCAGATATGAAACCACAGTCTCGTGAGTGCTGCAGGCTCCATATGCTAACCCCTTAGTCTGCTAAGCCACCGCACCAGCCTCGTATCTGAAACATTTCTAAAGTGTTAGTCTATATTGTAGAAAGGTTTTTAGAAAACAAGGGCTGAGTTACTGGAAATGTATTTAATAAATCAGAGTCACCACATCCAATAACCCTTTCCTCCCGCCAGCTAAAACATACAGCGTAAAGGACACAGCCTGGCATCGAAGAAACCATCAAGGAATAACATTCATCAGAATCTGCAGCATCTCTGTTGTGTGCCAACAGGTGCTTCAGGAAACGGGTGACGGTGTTGGATCCCTTTAATCCTGCGCAGGTCATTGTTGTCACCCAGTCAGGACCACGTTGGATGATTTTCCCTTATAATGATTAGAGATGAGCCAATCGAAGTTGACGAAGTGGAATTCGATCCGAATGTCAGGAAAAATTTGATTCGCACCGAAGCCGAATTTCCTCACGCTTCGTGCTAACAAATCGCATTTTTTCCTAAAATGGCTGCTGCACGTGTGAGGACATGGATCAAGGAACTCTGGGAAGGCGGGATCACCCACAATGCCATGCATGCAGCCAATCAACAGCCAGCCTGCCCAGTGATGTCACAGCCCTATAAATAGCGTCAGCCATCTTAGATGCTGCCATTTACCAGCGTACTTAGTGCAGGGAGAGATGTCAGCAGGCGCTAGGGACAGGGCTAGGAAAGACTGGATTGTGGTGAAAAACGATTTATAAGTGTAGGGAAAGGATAGGGAGGAATCATTGCACAGCATTTCTGTAGAACAGGGTTCAGTAGGGGAGTTTACAGCCTGGGTAATAGGAACAATCCGATTACACCTTGCTGCACTGACTGGGGATCCAAATTGCCATTATACAGCTCTGTAATTCCAGCAAACCATTCTTGTTATTGGGGTGCAAGTGCTCTTTGATACCGCCATTAACATCGTTTATTACAAGGAAATATTTCTACAGTACGTCTTATTTGCCCTTGAGCGGTGCAGTTATATGTTGTAAAGCCCTTTTTGCCGTGTATTAGTGGCAAAAGAAAAATACATTCGCCGTTCATCGTTGCACTTATCTGTTGAAAAGCCTTTTGTGTTGAGTAAAAGTAAAAAAGAAAATTCGGTCACACTGTCATTGTGCCACTCTGTGGCCTCCTCATGCCACTGCCACCTTTACACTATATCACCTTGCCACTCTGTGGTCTCCTAATGCTGCCGCCACCTACACATTTTCATTGTGCCACTCTGTGGCCTCCTCCACACTGTCATTGTGCCACCCTGTTGCCTCCTCATGCTGCTTCCAACTCACCACTATGTCATAGGGCCACTCTGTGGACTTCTCATGCTGCTTCCACCCTCCCCACTTCATGATTGGGCCACTGTGGACTTCTCATGCTGTTCCCACCCTCCCCACTTCATGATTGGGCCACTATTTTGCCTTTCGGCCTGGCTGACGTCATCATTTATTTGACCCTTCTTATGATCTGTCAGAATGAAGGAAAAATGAGACGCACAACGGATCCTGTCTGTGTAGCAGCTGTATGGCCTGTATGGTCCCATCAGAATTGGCTTGTGATTTGGTAGCCAAAAGCAGGAGTGGATAGAGATGCAAATATTCCATTCACATGTCATCTCAGTTTTGGATCCACTCCTGTATTTTTTGGCTTTAGCAATACTGATGGATTACTGACCAAATGCTGACCTAGTGAAGGCAGATGCTCCACAGACAGGATCCGTTTTGGGGGTTATTGACAGATCAGAGTTAGGGAAAAATAATCAGTGACATCAACACAAACTTACTGCTGACACCCTCTCCACTCTGTCGGGGGGCCTCTACTTGTATAAGCGTTTAATAGAACAGGTTCTGTAGACATCTATGTGGAATCAGCTGACGACGGTGTAAAAGGAGTGCGCTTCTTCTTGGCACAAACATCGACCTGTAAGGCTGAGTTCATACTTGAGTTATTTAGTCAGTTTTGGCCTCGTAACTGCCCAAATAAGTGAAGTGTGCAGTGATTCTAAGAGCGACGCCTGTTATCTGCATGTCATACAGACTCATAGTATTATTTCACTACCACAGCAGACTCCCTATGTGTGTTACTGCAAGGCATAGTGTTCTACACCCCTATAAAGGCTCTGCAAAGCCAGGAAATAGACTTTTTTAACGTGATTCGTTGTGAATAAATTCGGACCGAACCAAATTTTTCCAAAAAATTCTGCGAACCGGCGAATCGAATTTGTTAAAAATTCGGTCATTTCTAATAATGACCAATGACATCAAAGTATATCAGAACTGTGGTCATGCAGAAAAGGTGGAGGATTCTCCAAGCCTAAGCTCGTCTCCTACCCATTGCTTAGAAGAATTTGGATACTGCACCCTACTGCAGTGCATTGGGGTTCTTAAAGGGAGTGTGTCCCCAGAATTCCCTGTTACAACAAGCACCATGCCTTGTAGGGCTAGACAATTAAATGTAATGATACCTTTCACCTAGCGATCCGTTGCTTTATTCTAGAGAAATAAAATGCATTGAATCCATATGCGAATGAGCTGTTACATGCACTGAGGGTGGGCTCAAGCCACTCAGTGCACCCCTGCTCCCCCAATCTCCTCTGCCAGCCGCTTCCTCGCTTTCTGGATTGACAGGGCCAGGTTCCTGCATAGTCATCTATTCTGGCCCTGCCAATCAATGTGGATTAAAAGTGTTTTTCCTCCAGAATGTAGCAGCAGATCGCTAAGTTAAAGCTATTGTTACATTCAGCTGATTGGCCCTACAAGAAGAAATAATTAGATTAATAAAAAATTCGAACAAATCCGAAGGTTTGGTGATTCAATTCAGCCAAATAGAGCAAAAGGGGACCGCCATTTAACATTTCAAATTCAGTAACTTATTGAGGGAAACAGGGAAGATAAAGAGAGAGGATCACATGACCCTGGATTGCCCACAATGCTTTGCAGTTAGCCTGACAGCCAATCAGGAAGCAGGATATTGGTGAGTCCATCAGGCTCTTTGCTAGCTCTGAAGCACAGATGCCATTGCGAGCTCCGACTCCGATATGATAGGACATGTCTGCCACGTCTTTGACAGACACAGCAATAAGACACACAATACAGCCATGTTAGGTTCTTGCAGGGACAGTGTAGGGATTGTGAAGAAGATATATTTGGTTAGGTTGATTGAATTACTATGTAGAAGGCCAGGTGTTATCAGTAGGGACAGGATTGGAGCAGTTAGTAAATGATGTGTCTGTATCCAGGGCTGGAGCTGTTCATAACTTCAGGTGTTGCACTGCACAAGACATGAGCTTTTAAAGAAATAGTACTCTTTTATGTGCAGGAGCCAACCTTTTTTGTACAAAGACCTGTTAAAAGCTTCTACAGTTGATACAAGTGCAATAGGTGTATTTTTGTGCATCAACGGTGTATATTTTGGTCTCCTATTGCTCCTGTATTTGTTTTTCCCAAAAACCTGTTGTGAATTTTGTACAGTTTATAAATGAGCATTGTAATAAGTATATTTTAGTACATCAACAACAGTGTATATTTTGGCTACACACAGGGGATGTACAGTTGCGCAGTATTTTTCTCAAGAGACTGTTACAATTTATTCTTCTACTATTACTGTTGCATGTGTATATAAATACAGGTAGGCATTCTGCCCCTGTTAAGGCATAATTTCTGGACAATTGTTCAGAACAAGCCACTGTTTTTTCTAACACCATCCCCAATAAGGACAAAAACTGTATCTTAGTTTTGTATCTTAGCTCATGTACCTTGCATACTCAAACTTAACAGATATGTTTTTGCTCAGTATAGTAACCTAAATGTATATCTTCCTTTAATGGAGGCGATATCTGATGACAACAGCCTCATTTACAAAAGGAGTCCAAGCAGAAGACGTAGAAGATTAGCAGACCAGTTCAAAAAGACCTTGCTACAAGAAGGTCTAGGAGCCTCATCATTCTACTCATAGTTTCCAGACTAGACTACTAATCCCAGCTAAGTAATCTATCCTTTCAAATGCTTGACAGCCTCAAACAAGATCCACTGTGTGGATAACAACAATTATCCATTGTTCTTAGGAAGACCATCAAAAATGGATTGACACTTTGACCCTGCAAGGAGCAACAAGGCACTTTTCATGGTCACACTGAGATATGTCTTTCAAAGACAACCCCAGTGGAAGAGTCATTATCACGCATACATGTAAATTCCTTATGAGCACTGGTAGTCCCTGATAGCCATAGCTTATACTGGTCCTCACATGGACATCTGTGGGCAGAATGCATATTAATCCTACCATCCTCTACCTGCCATAAGTGTTAGGATTAGCCTGTGTGCATCCTGTTTAAAGGATTAACATGTTATGAGGAACAGTGAAGCCTGGGGCAGCAGAATACTTAGTTCAAGTCCTTCAGACTCATTGAAAGCAAAGTAGCTGGGTCACGATACAGAGAACATTTTATGGCCTTAATTGGACATCCTACATTTGTAAATTCCATACATATATACATCTTCTAACTCTCTGTAAATAAACTTTAAAGGATTCCTGGATCAGACATTTGACTGCGGCTGTCATTAGGACTGAAGGTTGACAGCAATGGCATGACTGGGGAGCTTGAAACTCAAGCATTTGGTTCGAATGACCCCTACTAGCCTTAAAGGTCCTTGACCATAAACCTCTCATTAAAGTGTTATAATGAGCATTACATTGCATCCATTCAAGCTGGTGGAACGTGTTACCTTACTCTATTAAATAAACTGTAATACTTTATTTTACCTGTGGTGGTGCTGTGGTGCAATTGATGGGAACAGTTGCTGCTTGGTATTCCCGCCGATCACTGGGGCTCACAATAGATGGAGACTTTGTGCAATTAGACTAATAATTTGCTGGCTGCCAATGCTATCCTCATCTAATGGCTAGCAAATCCGCAACCTCTCTGTCCAACTTGGCAGCCAGTGGTGGTAGCTACGGCACCTTCTCTATATCAACATCACAATATGCAATGACAAACATTTGTAATGCATTTTTCTCATAGAGACTCAAACCGCAGGGATAGTTGTGCAGCTGGGGCAACTCCCTGGGAAGTCGGTGGCTGCCATATAGGCTTGACCCTAACACACAATGCACACTAGGGTCAATTTTGTAGAAAGTCGATTTGCCTATTTGTATATTTTGTTACAGTGTACGTTACAATACAGGACCCAATGTGTAGTCCTCTTCTTCTTATTGGTCTAACTCCTCCCACTGGTGACATCATCACTGGTCCTTTAGCTACATTAAGTCACAGTTTTCATGTATTTCCTTGCTGCCTGGGAACCTTCAGCGTGGGGAGCATGTTTCTCACAGTCTTCTGGTGTGCTGATTGACCTTCTTCTCCTGCCTACATTGATCACATGGATTGGCGTCAGGCAGGGAAAGAGAAGTATGCACACGCCTAGCTCTTTCACTGTATAAACGCTCTGCCGCATCATTTGGAAAGCAGTCAGGGAGGTCTGGCACTGTTGGAGCACACTGACATCATACTATAAGATTCAGGCACTTCTAAGAAAGATTTTATTGCTAAAAAAGTGAGTCCTATGGTCCAAAATGCTGTAAAAAAAATCAGAACAAATCCCTAAACTAATACCAATCCAAACTTAACCACAAATTTAATTCAGATCTCAGACCAAACTGGTCAATAGAAGAAACCCTTCAGACCAGACTCAAAATGTTCTGAACTAATACAGACTCCAGACCAGAGCAGAAAAGAACAATTCCAACCAAAGACCGGACCTCAAAATTATTTCAGACCTCAAACCATACCCTAAAATTAATCAGACCCCAAATCTACTTTAAACCCTAGAGCAAACATCTAAATTACTTCACCATGGAACAGACCCCTCGATTAATTCAGACCCCAGACTTTGATCACCAAATTAATTCAGACCTCAGACCATACACCTAAATAAATACAGACCTCAGAATAATAGGTGAAGTTGTGAGGACGCCCAAGTTATCTACTGGATTTGACCGGCATGATAGAAATAAAATCCAATAGATAACTGCATAGTTCCAATACTGTAAGGGCTCTGACTCAGGGATTGTCCAAGGTGGATTTCTTTAAGTAGCCTAGAGGGTTGACCACTCTGATCTCTACAAGGACATGCAGATTCATGGTGGTCACCTCTGGTCGTTGGGTTTTGTTCGGTAACCCTGTGTACTCTTTGCCATGCAAGCTTAGCTCGTTCATTAAGAACTCCTTTACTGCAATTGAAAAGTCAAGCTTTCACCGGAGTTTCCCTTTAATCACAGACCAGAAGCCGACACCAAGTCTTCAAATGCGTTCCCCTTCTGTAATCTTATGCTGTAAACACTTGTGATACTGTCTACTTCATTTCAGCTCCTTCAACTTTTTTTTTCTAATGTGGATATTAAATGAAGAGTCAATTCATTCTTTTCCCTCTGTAGTGACAAGATTAAAAATTAAATTTATACATATTTCATTTCTACATAATAAAGCCTTTTTGCAAAAAAGGAAAAATACCACCGTTACTCTAATTAAATCAGAGAAAAATGCCTGCAGCAATGTTACAGTGCTACAATTAGATGTCTGCCAGGAACCAGCCGTTTTAGGTCTATTCTCCAGACTTCTCCACAAAATATGTTCCCAATCTTTTTCAGTGACACCGCTGAAAGCTGCCATTTTACTTTTTGTTTAGGTTGCAAAAAGGACATAGTTAGAGATGAGCGAATCGAAGCTGACGAAGTCGAATTGATTAGAATTTCAGCAAAAATTTGACTCACAACGAATGCGAATTCCCTCGCGCTTCGTGGCAACTAATTGTAATTTTCCTAAAATGACAGCTACACGTGTGAGGACTGAGGACATGGGGCAAGGAACTCTGGGAAGGCCAATCAGCAGCCAGCCACAGCCCTATAAATACGGCGGCCATCTTATAGTCAGACATTTTCCAGCGTCCAAAGTTCAGGGACAGACGTGTGAAGGCGCCAGGGACAGCAAGTGGAAAAATGGTTGCGGAAAAAAAAAGACTGGATTTATAAGTGCAGGGAAAGGATAGGGAGGAATCTTTTCACAGCATCTTAGTGCAGGGAGAGACGTCAGAAGGCGCTAGGGACAGTGATAGGAAAAACCTCATTGTGAAAAGAAAATGCAGGGAAACATTATTCTGCGTTCAGCGCTGCAGTTATCTGTTCAAAAGCCTTTAGTGGCGTATTTCAGTTGAAAAAGAAAAATATATTCAGCGTTCAATGTTGCAGTTATATGTGGTAAAGCCTTTACTGACGTATTGCAGTAGAAAAAGAAATATACATTCGACATTCGCTGCTGCACTTATATCTTGAAAAACCTTTAGTGACATATATAAACAGAAAAATTAAAATACATTCTCATTGTCTGTAGCTACTAGAGGCCTGTTCATGCCAGGCAGGTTCCCCCAGAAGTATCTTGGTCGATCGACACTCTGTCACTGTGTCATTCTGTGGCTTCCTTGTGTTGCTGCCAATTCCAGACTCGATCATTGGGCCACTCGGTGGCCTCCTGATGCTGCCGCCACCTGCAGACTCGGTCATTGTGGCACTCGGTGGCCTCCTCATACAGCTTCCACCTCCAGACCCTGTCATTCGGCCACTCTGTGGTCTCCTCATGCTGCTTCCACCTCACCACTATGTCATAGCTCCATTCTGTGAACTTCTCATGCTGTTTCCTCCCTCCCCACTTCATGACTGGGCCACTGGGAAAAATGAGACGCACAACGGATCCTGTCTGTGTAGCAGCTGTAAGGCCTGTATGGTCCCATCAGAATTGGCTTATGATTTGGTAGCCAAAAGCAGGAGTGGGTACAAAACGCAGAAGACATGCAAATATTGCATTCACATGTCATCTCTGTTTTGGATCCACTCCTTTTTTTTTGCCTTTAGCAATACTGATGGATTATTGAGCAAATGCTGACCGAGTGAAGGCGGATGCTCCACAGACAGGATCAGTTTTTCTGGGTAATTGTTCTGACGGATGAGAGAATGGGGAAAATTAATCAGTCGCGTCAACACAAATTTACTGATGACACCCTCTCCACTCTGTCGGGGGGCTCTACTTGTATAAGCGTTTAAAAGAGCAGGTTCTGTAGACATCTATGTGGAATCAGCTGACAAGGGGTTTTAAAGGAGTGCGCTTCTTCTTGACGCTAACATTGACCTGTAAGGCTGAGTTGATACTTCAGTTATTTGGTCAGATTTGGCCCTGTGACCGCCCAGATAAGTGAAGTGTGCAGTGATTCTAAGAGCAACGCCTGTCATGTACATGTCATGCGGACTCACACTATTATTTCACTACCACAGCAGACTCCCTATGTGTATTAGTGCAAGGCACAGTGTTCTACACCCCTATAAAGGCTCTCTGCAGCCAGGAACTAGCAATTTTTTTACACGATTCGCTGGGAATATATTCAGATTTTTCCGAAAAATTTGTCGAACTGGCCGAATAGAATTTTTGAGAAATTCGCTCATCTCTAGACCTAGTATTGGGAACACCCACGTGGACTGTTTGTCTTTTGGCCTTTATGGAAATGTTTGAATTATTTGCATTAAAAAAGAAACTAGAGAACTTGTGGAGACATCCATAACCATCTGGTCCCCACCACTCAGTTCCGGCTCCATGAGTTGTCTTTACTGGACTTCTGGTCCCTGCCTGTCATTGGATTGGCAAAGGAATAGATTTCTCCATAGGTCCAGTTGGCTGGATCTAGATCTAGATAAAATAAAACCTGGACAACATCTATAAAGTTAATTGTAACTGAAATGTCCTCTCTGGATTCCTACCATCCTCCATATTCCCGCCCTGGTCTTCCCATGCTGCCCCTATTCTGTGGAACTCACCACCTTCACATTTCTAGTTTCCTTTCCAAACTCTTTTTCTTCAAGGAGGCCAATGTCACATGCAGTCCATGACTCAAGTAAAACCTCTGAAATACACATTTTCTTTCTGGTATGTTTAGCACATGTTCTTTTCCCACAGTCAGTGACCTACCACCCCTCTTTATTGCATGTTGTTACTCGGGATTTCTCCCATGCTGCACCCGTTTTGTAGAATTCAATACCCAGCACCATCAGGCATAGGTCCTGGACTGGTATCTCATTTTTGTTTTTGTTTTTTTAAGTTTTCTTTTGTATTTCGATTTGCTGTGGTTATGTGTTAATTAAAGTGCTGACTTTTTAAGTTGCAACTCTCTTTTTCATACAAAAAAATAATGAGATTTTCACATTGGAGAATGGATTTTTCTTTAAGGTCACTTGCTAATTATCTCTGGAGAACATAACCCCTAGAGATGACAGCAAGCACCCTACAAACAGGATCATCCTACTGTCATCGAAACATAAACCCGAGCGTGGTTGTCGCAGCCCAGCCTCTGTGGTTATTAGTATCACTGAGCAGTATCTCTTTCTTTAAGGTCACTCGCTGATTATCTCTGAAGATTAGAACTATTGCCTTTTGTCTGGTAATAGTGGAGTACTGTGTATTCCTAGAGCAGGCAGTGTTATAAGTACTTACTGCTTGTATGGAGATGATGTACGGGAAGCATTAAGGCCATCGAGACCTGCAACAAAAGAAATGGTGATTATGGGATAAATATTGCGAAAAAGGTCCCAATCAGTGTTGTGTATAAACCTTGGCACAATGTCCACAGAGTAGCTTGTTAATGTTACACTTCACCTTTCTGTGTGTGAATTAGGATTTATTTGTTGAATCTCACAGCACTCTGTGGCACCATACAGGTTAACTTCCTCTTGCTCTGTGGCACCATACAGGTTAACTTCCTCTTGCTCTGTGTGCAGTTGCCGGGATGTGTGGTGCTGATCTGCTATAAATGTTTGGTTGTGTGTCCCACCTCTTGTCTGAGCAATAGGTTTCAATAGATCTGCCACGTCACTTTGCCTGGTGAAGCATGTACTAGAACTGTAATTCATTGGTCTAATCTCTGCATCTATTCTGTCTGTTTGTCTTCTGACCTAACCTGTGCCTGTGAGTCTGTGACCTTGACCTGTTCATTGGTCTGTACCATTCAAACAGCTAGAAAAACAGTTAACCATTTGTGACAGAATGGCTCAATATTTTTAATATATATATAATATATTTTTAATAAAGACCAAGTAAAAACAGGATTTTTAGCCCAAAATAAGTAAAATGCATTAAAAAGATTGCCGCCAAATGTGTACATAGCCTTTAACTAATTATCAGACTCTTAATTAGTCCTTTCTGGAACTCTAATGTCTCTACTGCATGGGAGGCAGAAACACTAACAGGGAGCCACAGGATTTATTTTGCCTAAATATCTCCATAGTTTTCTTCACAGCAAAATGCACTGCTATGTGTATATAGCTGAATGTGGGGGTGTCAGGAGTTGGACCATCACTGATCAGGTATCGATGACCTATCTTGAGGAACCTCCTTTAATGTTATAGCATATACTAGATATTTGATAACATTATGCAATGAGACTACCCCTTTATTCTGCTTTCTTCTATAATATGGTATTTAGTTGACCCACCTTCGTGATTTTATCTTTCACACAATATAAAGGACTTGGAATTTTTACCATTTCCGGGGTCCCATATGTAGTAATCACATTCATGTTCTTAGGTCTCATGTCTAAACAGTTCACTTGGAGCCTGTAGGGTACAACATGGAGTCACTGCTCTTCCATGGTACGATCCTGCAGGCCCTCTGTACGCAATAGTGTATTTCCTAAAAGCTTTGCAGCATCCCACAGAACATGAAATTGAAGGTCTAGGATGGTAAATCATGGTCTCATAGACATCTATGGTTGCCTCAATTTGGCTCCATACAACTCGGAGATTGTCTGGAGCCATGACGGAGGTATTGGTTATTTTCCGCTTGACCCCTTTAACTCCTTAAATAGCCCATGCTTTCCCCAAGCCCCCCATAACCTGGACTTGACCAACCCCAATATAACACGAACACCTGGATTTTATCGGCCACAGCAGACGTTTTATTAACACAAAATACACATAAATAACCTTTAAATACCATAATCATAACATATGTATAGCATGTATTCCTAAATCCAAATGGAGGAGGTCCTTGAAGCCCCAAACAAAATGAGTTTCCCCACCAGGTTGAGCCGCCTTGCCTCCAGCCCGTAAGCACCAGCTCGGAGGTACCACTGACGGCCCCCCAAAATTCCGCCACAACCGACTACCAACCATGGGAGTCCAGCCCCAACTGTGGAGCCCTCCCATCCTCCTTACCTGAGAATCTCTCCAACTTCAAGGACCTCCCACCGCTACAGCCGCCGTGAAAAATTGCCTTCCTACTCTCACCCTGCTCCGCAATCCATCACCACATCTTACCCAAGACCCCTCCTTACTTCCAACCCACTAAAAAAGGGGTGGGTGGGTGGGAGCTGAAGTTCCAAACCAAAAGGGCCTCTTTCTTCCCCAAACCTCAGCTACCTAACCCCTTAGTTCCCGCCCCTAAATTGAACTACCAATCGCCACCCCCATGGTCTCCCTTAAATAGAGATGAGCGAACTTTAAAAAAAAGTTCGGTGTCCGGGTTGTGGTAACTCGCGCATCCCGTTATGGATTCCACGACCGCGGACTATCCCGGCATATAGAATCCATTAGGGGCGGCTTCCACCAACCCGAACTGTTGAATAGCCGAAGGACCTGGGGTGACGTCACTGTCATGTGATCAGTGCAGGGGGTGTGGCTCAGCACTGGATTTGATACCGTGCTGAGCCACGCCCTGCACTGATCACATGACGGTGACGTCACCCCAGGTCCTTCGGCTGTTCAACAGTTCGGGTTGGTGGAAGCCGCCCCTTACTGGATTCCATATGCCGCGATCAGGAATCCTACGATATGCCTGGATAGTTTTTTTTAAAGTTCGCTCATCTCTACCCTTGAACCAAACCCCCCCATCTTGATAGCCTCCCCTAAAGGCTACTGCCCCCCAGTCCGGCTATTACTTAAAATCTCCATAGTCCATAAAACTCATGACAAATCCTCAAAAGGGATCCAAGGAGAAGACAAGGCTGTCAGTATGGCCACCACAAGTGACCTGACCACACATATCGTAAATAATATTCACCTGTTCAGTCACAATGCCATGTAACTGCAAGCATTGCCTACAAAGGTTCTTTGAACGTCCACCAGTTCAATCATCCGACCTTTGTATTTCCTCTTTGTGAACGAGCACTCCTGAAATATAAAAAAATGCTAAAAACATCTAAACCTTGTGTTTCCTTCACAGACATATTTTAAACTCTCAGCAAAAACTATAAGATGCTTGTAAAGCGCTGTCATTTCAGTAGCAGACTGAAAGCTCTCAGCTGTCAATCAGAGCCAACATTTAAGTCAGACACCTCGGGCTGATATTCTATCAACATCACTTTGTCAGCAAAGTCATCTACATTTCCTCAGGATTACCATGCATAACCAGTGCTGAGTAAAGATCGATGTGCGAGCCAGGGTTAGCCAGCTCGAGGAGAAGACCTTTGTGCGAAGCCACATTTGCAGCAATCAGCAGGTCGGGCATGGAGCCAGTAATAGCGTGATGGAAAAATTTGATATCTATGACTGTGCCAGCCGCATTCTCCTAGATTCACCATGGAATTTTCTAAACACGTTGAAAGCTGCAGTCGCTCATATAATCACATGGATGGAGCGGTCACTGCCTCCCAAAAGACAATCACACTCCTCTTCTGCTGCAGTCATCACTCCAAGCAGGAGCACAGCTAGAGAGGGGGCCACCAGTGGTAGGAATGATACAGTGTAACCGCATATGTTGCACCTGTTACAAATTTAGCATTGGGGCCCAGGAACTTGAAGTTACGGATCTGAGTCCCATGATGCACTTGTCTCCAAAGTGTCCTATGCCCATCCACTTAAAGGGACAGTCCAATAAAAAATATTCTGCAGTTTTCAAAACAGCACCTGGATCGAAATACGTTTGTAAATACATGCAATTTAAAATTGAGTATAGCCACTGAGCTAGTCAATAAAATGTATCTGCATAGCGCCTCCTAGTGTTTGTTCTTTTTCTTATTTCTGTGTCGAGCTCGCTGAGTTGGATGCACATGATCAGTCCTATTATTCGGCTGCTCCATGAGCTGTGGGAGAGAGCTGCAGCAGAAACTTCACAACCCTGAGCTGCAGCAGAAACTTCACAACCCTGAGCTGCAGCAGAAACTTCACCACCCTGAGCTGCAGCAGGAACTTCACCACCCTGAGCTGCAGCAGAAACTTCACCACCCTGAGCTGCAGCAGAAACTTCACAACCCTGAGCTGCAGCAGAAACTTCACAACCCTGAGCTGCAGCAGAAACTTCACCACCCTGAGCTGCAGCAGAAACTTCACACACCCTGAGCTGCAGCAGAAAGGAAACACCTCTTAAACTGCATCAGACAGAAAATGCCCCATGACTAGAAATGAGAGAAGGTCTAGGATGAGAGAAGCTAATCTGAAATTCAAACTTACTGCCTCCATTTGCTAGCAACAGGGCTGGCCGCCGCCATCTTGCTTGAAGATCTCGGTCAAAATCCCGTGTGGCAGCGAGATTACATCATCACACCGGCCACCGTGATGACGTTCTACGTCACCCCATCCTCCAGCCGGCGTGACGACATAATCTCCCGGCGCATGTGATTTCGGACGAGATCTCTAGTTTCCCGAATCTCTTGGACTTATGTCCATTAGATCCGATTAACCCTCAAAAACTCTCCATTTCTTTTTATACTCATCTATGAACGCGGCATCTGAGGGGTACAATGACGGGGACAGCACTATCACAGCTCCCTGTCATTGCACCCGCTACTTACAAAAAAATTGCGAAGTAATTCATCACGAAGCAAATCTTTTTGTGAAATTCGGCGAATCAGCTGAATCGAATTTTCAAGAAATTCGCTCATCTCTACCCATGACCTGCAGCAAAAAGGATATGCCCCCTGAGCTGCCAGCTTGCTATAAATCAGCAGAGCAACTGGAGCAATGAGGGGGGAGATCTCTGGACCCATGGGTTCCAGAGGTACAGGGCTGGTTCTAGCTTTGTTAGAGATTTTCATGTATATGATTTTCATTTTTTACATTAATCATGGGAGAACCCCTTCAATGACTCATATCATCTTACAGTCATAATGCAACTGGCTATAGAATATTGGACTTGTTCACAACTTAGAGAAGCATGGAGAATATGATACTTGAAACCTGAACAAATCTTCACGAATAAAGTCAGAAACAAAATTCTAAACAGTCATGAGTGTTCACCCGGTGGCCCCAAAAAGACTAGTTATAGGGTACAGATCTTCTAATGGGTACTTAGAGCAAGATCAAGGTCTGTGTGGGCGCCTTTGCCATTTTTTGGGATGGTGGAACATAGACTGCCATAATACTGCCCCAATAATAGCCCTAAATATTTCCACCATTCAAGGTCTGTATAATAGTGCTATATAGTGCTCAAGTCAAGTAGTAAAATTATACAGTACCTAAGTAGGGCAACAGCGGTGCCCAAGATGTAAGTTTGGTTTACGATTCGGGCAGGGTGGTGAATGCCTTAAAGGGAATCTGTCACCAGGTTTGAGCCCTGTCAGCTAAACATATGCTGACGTTCAGGGTCTCATTAGCATGCCTAATATGGGCTCATCTAAACAAATGGTAGCGTAATTTTGTCAAAAAACAGGTTTAACTAACCTGTCAATCACACATATAAGGAGCCCAAGGGGAGGTCCAGCGATGCAGGGTGCCCGGCCGCAGACATCGCTGTATGTGGCCAGCGCCGCCTCCTAATGCTCCGTGCCGCCTCTCCCTCCCCCTCCTCCTGCTGTAAGCGCTGGCTCGTACGCACACGGCGCGTGCGCACTTCACTTCAAGAAGCCGATCCAAGAAGTCCGCACGGGTGCATGCCTGTGCGCACGCGGACTTCTTGGATCGGCTTCTTCAAGTGAAGTGCGCACGCGCCGTGTGCGTGACGAGCCAGCGCTACAGCAGGAGGAGGGGAGGAGAGGCGGCACGGAGCATCAGGAGGCGGCGCTGGCACATACAGCGATGTCTGCGGACGGGCACCCTGCATCGCTGGACCTCCCCTTGGGCTCCTTATATGTGTGATTGACAGGTTAGTTAAACCTGTTTTTTGACAAAATTACGCTACCATTTGTTTAGATGAGCCCATATTAGGCATGCTAATGAGACCCTGAACGTCAGCATATGTTTAGCTGACAGGGCTCAAACCTGGTGACAGATTCCCTTTAAGGGCCAATCAAGGGGAGCAGCTCTGCAGTAACTACCTTTGTCCACTACAGAATGGACGGCGCTGTGTAGTAGCCGCACCAACCTCCGGTGTCAGGACAACATGGTAACATCTGATTGGTGGGAGTATTGGGCGTTGGAACCCCGCCAATCTGATTTTGATTTCCTATCCTGGACAACCCCTTTCAGTTCATTCTTAAAACTTGATAGAGGGTCTTTATTTTGCCTATTCACAGTAATAAGCATCACTTTACAGGCCTGTCGTCGTGAATTTTATGCTCCATTTCATGGTCTCTCATGCAAAAAGTAATGCTTATACATGATGAACAATACAGGTCTATGTTTGTTCAAATATTTTTGGACTTTTTAGCCAGGGCTCGGTTTCTGTAAGGATGGGTACCTCAATGTACAGTTAGATTTTTCTGGAAGAAGAATTGTTGCCTGGTTCTGATGCCAAGTTCTTTGCTTTGTCCTGAAATTTCAAAGCGTTGGCCAGTTTTCGAGTTTATAATCCTTCCTGGCGTCCGACCAACATTGTGTTGAAGTGAAAAACAAGAAATGTGAATGGAAAAAAATAAAAACATTTTATTGTTTTTGCAATGTAACTTCTAATCTCTTCTGGTTACAGGACCATTCCTCATTCATAAATGGATCACAAACTCATAAAGAGAGGAATAAGGAGGGAAAGTTGAGTCAACTGGTTGTAGGACTGGAGCCATGTTTGGCCTCTCAGTTCAAAAGGACCAACAGACATTGTTGAGGACCAAGTTTGGTTTACTATCTAGAGAGAGAAAAATAAACAGAAGAGTGTTTTAACCCAAAATAAGTCAAAGATCTATTCTATTAGAGGTACTTGATGCTCCTAGGTTGAATGCAGGCCCCTCACCTACCATGTGCTCTTTATTACTGGGGTCTTATGTGTAGAGAGGCCTTCCAGAGCCCTCAGGCACCAGAGCCTGGGAGCATCTACTACCTCTGCAATCCTTATCGTTACCTATAGTTACCTGGATGGAAGAGTTCTCCCATATTGTGTTAAAAAAGCTTAGAAGACCTAGTTAGTCTATGCTTTAATTTAATTCAGAACCTGTAATGCTTCATTTCTCCTGAAGTGGCGCTGTAAGGAAATTAAACATTTGCTGAAAAGTTTTTTTAACATATTATAGCCAATTGCTAACAGGCACCCTGTGGCAGCCTAATTGTCGACAGACCCTCCTATTGAATATATGCTGCCCAATGTGGACAACCTCTTTGAAGAGTCCATGTACATGCTGTAGGGCCCTTGGAGTAAGCAGGGTCTATGTTTTGGTTATTTCTATCCTATTTGCTGTTGGGTGACACAGAACTATGCAGGACAAACAAGCAAGGGTGGATTTGGCATTTCTGGGGCCCTAAGTAAAGTTATGTCTGGGTGCACCGACTGCACTGTGAAGCACCACTCCCATTAGCCCACTAAGCTCCACCCCTGAGGTTCTGCTAAGAACTACTCTCAGCTGGAAAGGGCTCCCTGGGTCTTTGTGCTCCTGAACTGGCTGCACAGGTGGTATGTCCACCCCTTAAGTTTTTTTTTTTTAAACAACCACTTGTGGCCAGCAGGGGGCCTCCTGATTTCTAGGGCACCAATTATTTGCTTGGTTTGGAGGTAAACTGCAAAAAAAAAGGGGGAATTGGCCCAGTCATATAAAATGCATGGAGCTGAAAAGGAAAGGAGCAGACCCTTCTGCATTTTAATCTTTGATATGAGCCCCTTTCTTCTATATATGCAATTGGTCCAGGACAAGGCCATAGCACAGTATATGTGACACCTGGTAGGACAGATAACTCTTGGAAAGGTTATGTCTACTGGATTTTTTTATGCATTATAAAATCTGGGTGGTACAGGAACAATAAAAATTTTTAAAAAAGCGTGACAAATATAATTTTGATAGGAAGTGTCTAAACTTTAACCTTCCAGCTGTGTTTGTATGAACCTCATTTTTTTTAACCCCAACATATTCCAAAATCCTAGTACAAAAAAGTTAAAAAACAAGAAAGAAAAAACAAGCAGTGAACACAAAGAGAGATAACTCACAGCTCATTTGAATTCTTCTACAGCTGAAATGAATATTTAACCAACCGTGTCGTCTCTAAGTATTGCCTGCAGTGAATCCTGACCGGTTTTTGTGCCTCTGTAGCCCAGCTTTATCCTCGCCTGCTAGAAACTCAAAGGAACTTTTTTGTTTACTAAAAAGCCAACTAAACTTATTGCTTCCCTCTGTTCCCACTGACACATCATGATAAAACCTCGTAATAAAATGTAATTGCTTCTGTTTAATAAAGACTCTTAATTGATGCCTTATGATAAAGAGGGGAAGGCACTTTTTGCTATATCGAGCAGAATTTCTGGAGATCTAATTAAGGGAAAATAGGAAGGGTAGCGGGATGGTGGACAAAAACATTATCAATAATAACAGTTAACTGTAATTCAATCACTGAAACCAATATATTAAACTTTTTCAATATTTAGGTCCATATGGATAATTGATTATAATTTGGAACCTTTACGGATGAAGACATATCCAGAAATGCAAGACCATTGGTATATTTTTGCCAACCACCCAATGTGACAACGGAGGAAATCTAGGAAAACACTATGGAGGATTTGCCCTTCAAAACAATACAATTCCCCACTGGTATTTTTGCATCTGCTGCCTTGTCTGGGTGAGGTCAATGCAAGAGTGGACACTATGAAAGTTTGATCCGTAACATAATCTGAATAGGACAACCTCAGGATGGATATTTTATTATTTTAAGCCATTCCCAAGATATGCATGTCTTTGGTCAACAGGGCAGTGTAGGATAGGATGAATCGAAGGACAGCCCAGGAGCTACCCAAGCCAGGAAAATGGGTTAAGGCCAGGGTAACAGGAATTCCTGTTGCAGGTGGGTAGGTTGTGTAGGAACGTGATGGTGTCAAGCAGCACCTGAAAGAGCCATATTTTTATCTTTACTATGGGACCGTCCCATCTTCTCTGTTTGGAACTGGTGAAAATCCCTCACATTTAGGACAAAATCAAGAGTTTTGATCCAACACCAAAGCTTACCTCAACCAAACCCTGATTCTTTTGTTGCCTTCCAAGTCCTCTTCTGCCTTTTGGACCCCATTCAATGATTTCATCGGCAGCTATAACCCTCGGCCATGGGAACTTGTGTTTGCTTCCCCCTCTGCACCCTTTCTGTGATCATTGGGCCCTTGGATATTCCTTCACTCAATAGCAAAGGGAATAGGCCCAACCAGGTCTAGGTCTCACCTCTCTGAGGGCCCCATAGCAGCCAAATGCTCTACATTTTTAACATGCACATGACTGGAATGGTGGCCAGGTGACTATCCGATATGTATAGGGGTGTCCTAACTCTTCTCTGGCAGATGGGGAAAGAATGATCAGGCTTGTTGACAAGTATATTTCCAAACCTTTTGTTCTTAGAGGAGATAATTTTCTAACAGAGGTGTCTGCCAGAGTGTCTCTCCATTACTGCTCTGAAGACACTTGCATACTCCTGTCTACACTGTTATAAGTAGCTATTGACTAACCCATTAAATCCTGGGAAAGAAAGGTTTCTGTTGACTACCCACTTACAGATGGGAGTTGTATCAGTCATTTCAACTCCAGTTATGGGACCACATCAGCGCCCACAGTTCATTGATAGTCAGTGGTAACGAAGCAGTGTCCTGGTGGTTCACTGTAAAAGGGTTTAATGGTAACATGTAATTCCCTAAGGCTGTGTATGGAGTAGGGGGATAATTTACCACTGCCAGCCCTACATTCAGTTGCTAGATGCGGGCTGGTCCCACCCTTCTGATCTAGGGGATGTGTGTAGTCTGGGAGTAGTAGGCGGTGAGAGAGGAGATGAAAAGAAACGAGCTGAGAGGCAACAGCCATTTTGAACAAAAAGCGCCAGCAAACTGGATGAAAGAGACAAAAACAAGGGCCAGCATCTAAAGGAGAGAAGCGCTGAACCAATCAGAAGGTGTAGTGGCCATTACAAGGAAGAGTGCTTGGAACCTAAAGCCACGGAAGGTAACACATCTACCTTAGCTGTAGTATTTATTTTGGTTGGGGATAGAAGTTTCAGGATGCCTACTAACCCAAAAATACAGATTGGCCATCTGTTAAAGGGCTGCACCCTGCAGATGGGTATTGTAGAAATACAGACTGAAAGAGAGAGAGAAATTGCAGGAGACCTCAAACCAAAGGGGAATAAAGGGGCTGCTCCTCCCTTTACTGCATGGCCTGGAGAGTGCCAGAGTGAGGCCCTCCACCATAAGCCTACCACCACCACTCTTGTCCGCTACCCTCCAATGACTACTTTAGAGGGGTCTGGAATGAGTTGTGCCGATGAAGAGGAGGAAAAGTAGTAGCTCAAGCTGCTTGGATGAGGAGGGTTTTAATAGGTCCAACACAACTCCAGAGCCCCACACCATCATTTCCCGGAAAGCCTTTTTACAGGGGTTTTCCAGAGGTTTAACATTGATTACCTATCCTTAGGATAGATCATCAATATCTGATTGGCAAGGGTCAGACCCTAGGCCAGTGGCTTCACATTCATCATTCACGTGGCCTAGGCGCAGCTCAGTCCCATTCAAGTGAATAGGGCTGAATTGCAATACCAAGCACAGCCACTATCCAATGGATGGCGCTGTCCTTGGTAAGCTGCAAGTTGTTGGGCGTGGATGATTTAAGCTACACCACCACTGTTATCTCCTGTTACCTACATATATTTAATGACATTTTTATTGGTTTCTTTTCATTGTTGTGGTGGAGTATCGGCCTGCCTCGTTTTAATTCATTTTGTTATTTTTCGTGAAAGAAAGGAAACATACAAAACACTTCATCCAAAAACATGCCATAATTACTTTCTTCTGAAAGATAACAACAAACTAAAGTACAAAACCTGATTACAATAAATTATGCATTGTTATGGCCTCAGACACGCGGCATCGCTAACAAGAAGGAACGTTCTGGATGCCGCTTTAATCACTTTTCAAAGCAGAGAGTGTCATGCAGCAGCATCCTGGTTTTGTCTATGCTGGAGTCATGACATCGGGAATTTTACCAACTTCATTTTAATGTATTTTGCTTTTTGTTTATTTCTGTGTTTATAAGTTTACATTATATCCTTTTTTATTCTGTTGTGGGTCTTGTCTGCGGGTTACATGCTACTTAGTGATGAGCAAATCGATTCTAGCAATTTAGAATTTGTTCCAAATTTTCAAATAAAATTCAGACAAACCCAAAATTCTAATTTGTTTCAGGCAAATGAGAGTGAGAGTGAGAGAGAGATAATATTCCACTGGAAAAAAGACCTGCAAGACAGTTCTCCTTCCAAGAGTGAAAGAAAATTAAATGTTTCCTCATAACACTTCTCTGAATAAAGCATACAAGTCAGGCCTCCTTCGAAAAGAAAAAGAAAACTAAGCATCTCATGAGAAACATGGCCTGGTTAGCTGAGAGGCCTTTTCTGGGTTCTCAGGAGGTGCTCTTTCTCATTAGGGAGACCACCTAGTATGCATAAGGGGTATCGTAGTGCAGGAAATGCTGCTCTACATTTCTGGGAAAGATATATGCAAATGAGCATATCTTACTTATGCTGGCATCAGAGAGGCTTAGTGTTCTTTTCTTTTTGGAAGGAAAATTAACCAAAAGTATGCAAATTAGCTTGACTTTTTCAAGGAAATGGCTTACTCATTAAAGGGATTGGTTTTCCAACACCAGGAACCGATGGTCAGGGTGCTGGGCATGGTGCAAAAGTTAAAATAAAAACTCACAAGTGCTCTAGTTACAGCATCAAACACCCTTCTCCACAGCTTCTAGTCCCTGCTGGACCAAAAGTGAGACTTTCCATCTACATGTGGGTCACTACTGTTGGCCAATCAATGCATCACAGCTCAGTGGTGACCAGTTCCTTCGCAGGTCACCAATGAGGCCATTAATTGGCCGGCAGCAGTGACACATCACACTTTCAGTTCATTGGGGACCAGAAGGGAACTGACCGGTTCCTAGTCTTGGAGAACCCCTTTGATTCCTTAATATATCTTTATAGGGATCAAAGTTTAGTTTTCTCCAAATCTCCTGCATAGACATAGAATTACCATAATTGACAAAATTCTGTCTGCCTGCAGCCACCTCTAGGGGGAGCACAGGAGCTAACAGTATACGTTGAATTTGCATTAGTCGCAAGGTCTTAAGCTCCCCCTAGTGGTGCCTGCAGTCAGCAAATATTGTGCTATATGGTGGCCATGTGGTCCCTCTGTGAGGCGCTGTGTTCTTCCAAGAAGCAATTCTTCTATGTCATACATCCATGGAAGATGCCACAGTTTTTCTTCTGATAAAGGATGGGAGACACATGGAGGAACTATACTGATTCTTAGATTTCTTCAACGCAATCCGGCTGCGTACATGAGCTCTTACGTGGACAGGCCCGTGACCTTCAGAGGTTTGTGATGAATGCCACAGCCCTCGGGTCAATTAGCTCACCGCTTCACAAAACTGATTCATTTGAGTTTTTTTGGTTGGTTTAACATGTAATGAGATAAGCTGAACGGTTTAGTTTCTGGTGTGAAAACACTAATTTCAGTCAATTTACATTCTGAATGATAACATTTTAAGTACACAATTAAAAATGAAGTGTCCTTTCTTCTCACTCACAGAAGACACAAGTAAATAAAATCACGAAGAACACAAATGGAAACGCTTTAAAATAGGGTAAGAATTTCAGCTGCTGCCAAAGATTACCATGTTCAAGGTGGCGCCAATTTATTATGTATCGGTATGATATAAGTCTTTAACCCATTAGCGACAAGCCTGTTTTGGGCCAAGCAATTTTTTTTATCATCGTCTTCCAAAACATATCCCTTTTTTATTTTTCCGTCGATGTAGTTGTATGAGGGCTTGTTTTTACAGGACAAGATGTAGTTTTTAATGCCTCCATTTCTGGGTACCCATAACTCACTGATTAACTTTTATTAACTCTTTTTGGGGAGGATGGGAAAATAAAGAAATACTGCCACTGAGTTTTGACGTTATAAATTTGGCGACATTAATCCTTCATCTTTTCATGGATAACATGCTAACTATTCTCTGGGTCAATATGTTTACAGAGATCCCAAATATATATATTGTGACAAACTGCCATGTATCCCTGGGCATTGGAGAGGCATGCTTGCTAGCCTCTTACCCTGCGACTATGGCCCCAATGACAGTTGACAGTCACAATGGACATTGCTGTGACCTAATCAACATTCACAATGGACATTACCTGTGACCTAATCACCATTCACAATGGACATCGCTGTGACCTAATCAGCACCCACAATGGACCAGCCATGTGGGATTGTGATATATCTGGCTGTATGTTGATTGGTCGCTGTATTTTGTGTGGGAGTGTCTGTGTTTCAAACCCCTGTGGGCCGTACTATGTTTGTGGAGTGTAAATAAAAGAGGCTGTATGCCCCAGGAGAGAGTTCCTGCTTGACCCTCAAAACGAAGTGTCGTCTCGTTATTGGGGGATTTGACTGTATGCTGATTGCCAGGAGTGTAAGCTGTTCATATTGCTTTTCCTGTTCGGCTGCTTCCAGGGTTCGTGTGTCTCTTGTTCGGAAGTTGGTGAATTCGTGTGGTTTGCAGTTCGGGAAGTTGGTGATTGCAGTAGCTGCTGGTCTATCCGGAAAAGGGAATATCGCCTAAACGGAGTTGTGTGCGTAACGGTCCGTTACATTTGGTGGCAAACAGCGGGATCATTTCCACAGCCCAGAAGGACATCTACAGGGCAACACCATTCCTTGGATTACAAAGTGAGGGCAACGCCAGTACCCGTACAGCGCCCCTATCTACAAAAGAAAGAACTTCAGGAGAACAAGCATGGCACCCAGCTACACGCAGGAGGAATTTGACAGAGAGCTGAGATCACGGCTGATTTTCTTCGGACCCAACCCCCCGGAGAAATCTGTACAGTTCGTGAGGAGGATAACAGCAGAGTACCTGCAGTTCATGGCAGATGGTATCGTCCGCCCTCCCCAGCGGCTGAGTGCGCTCCGGAGAGCTGAAGGTGCCGTCCTTCCTCCACAGCGGCAGTGTGTACCCCAGGGAGCTGAAGGTGTCGTCCTTCCTCCCCAGCGGCCGTGTGAGTTACAGAGGGCCGAAGGTGTCGTCCTTTCCCCCCAGCGGCAGTGTGAAGTCCAGGGGGCCGAAGGTGTCGTCCTTTCCCCCCAGCGGCAGTGTGAAGTCCAGGGGGCCGAAGGTGTCGTCCTTTCCCCCCAGCGGCAGTGTGTCCTACAGGGAGCAGAGACAGTTGGTCTCTCTCTCCAGCAGCAGGACAATGTTACGGGAGTGGAGACAGGCGGTCTCCCACTCCAGCAGCAGCCTGTGTTTCAGGGAGAGGAACACAGCACCCCCTCTCCCCAGCGGCAGCTTACCCTAACAAGGGGAGACACCAATCTCCCAGACGGCGCAGATGGGACCGTGGTCTCTGTGCCTGACCTACAGGGATGCTGGACAGCCTGTCCAGATCCCCAACTACCCGCACCGGGACAACAGGAGGAGGGGGTAAGTACAAACTCTCCTCCCCAGCTAACACCTAACTTGGCCCCAGGGTTAACAGAGGCGATGTTAACCCCCACTGGCGCCCATGTTCCCCTGGCTACTAAGCCGGACTATGTTCCCAGCCCCCAGCAGAAGAGCTGGCAGCTGGGCAGAGTGCAGTCGGCCTCTGCCCTCCCTTTGTCCCCTGTCCAGAGCCTGAGGTCCTGCAGGTTATACCAGTAGAAGAGCTGGCAGCTGGGCAGAGTGCAGTCGGCCTCTGCCCTCCCTTTGTCCCCTGTCCAGAGCCTGAGGTCCTGCAGGTTATACCAGTAGAAGAGCTGGCAGCTGGGCAGAGTGCAGTCGGCCTCTGCCCTCCCTTTGTCCCCTGTCCAGAGCCTGAGGTCCTGCAGGTTATACCAGTAGGAGAGCTGGCAGCTGGGCAGAGTGCAGTCGGCCTCTGCCCTCCCTCAAGTCCCCACAGCATGTTGCCCCAGCACCCCAGAGGAATATCCGGGTGCAGTAACTGCTTCTTGTGGGTGGGTCACTCTTGTACCTGTTTGTTGTGGGTGGGCTACTCTGGCATTTGTCTATTGTGGGTTGGTGGATCGACTAACGTAGGCACTGACCGACAGGAGGTCAGGTGCCTGGTTAGTCTTCCCCCCAAAGGGGAGATATGTGACAAACTGCCATGTATCCCTGGGCATTGGAGAGGCATGCTTGCTAGCCTCTTACCCTGCGACTATGGCCCCAATGACAGTTGACAGTCACAATGGACATTGCTGTGACCTAATCAACATTCACAATGGACATTACCTGTGACCTAATCACCATTCACAATGGACATCGCTGTGACCTAATCAGCACCCACAATGGACCAGCCATGTGGGATTGTGATATATCTGGCTGTATGTTGATTGGTCGCTGTATTTTGTGTGGGAGTGTCTGTGTTTCAAACCCCTGTGGGCCGTACTATGTTTGTGGAGTGTAAATAAAAGAGGCTGTATGCCCCAGGAGAGAGTTCCTGCTTGACCCTCAAAACGAAGTGTCGTCTCGTTATTGGGGGGGATTTGACTGTATGCTGATTGCCAGGAGTGTAAGCTGTTCATATTGCTTTTCCTGTTCGGCTGCTTCCAGGGTTCGTGTGTCTCTTGTTCGGAAGTTGGTGAATTCGTGTGGTTTGCAGTTCGGGAAGTTGGTGATTGCAGTAGCTGCTGGTCTATCCGGAAAAGGGAATATCGCCTAAACGGAGTTGTGTGCGTAACGGTCCGTTACATATATATTATGTTTTAATACTTTTGAACAATAAAACTCTTTCAAAAAAGTATTTTTATCGCTACCTTTTTTTTTTACGACGATCGACCATAAACGATAAATTACATGATAATTGGGTAGTATATGTCATTATGGACCTGGTGATACCAAATATGTTGTGGGGATTTTATTTTTGCAATTTTTTGAAAAGCATTGACAACCTTTTTTTCCAATGAAAAAAGGTGCATTTTATTCTCTTGGAGATTTCTGTTATTTAATAAAACTAACTTTTTTAACAATTTACTATTCCCACAAGTGCACTTCAACAGGAGATGTTTTGATCGCTTCTATAATACATTATACTGCTTATGCAGTACAGTGTATTATACTGACTGTCAGAGAGGCGCAGCCTGAGCCATACAATGCAGCCAGGCATGGGGCCTTCATTAGGCGTCAGGCTGCATTGGCACCAGCAGGCAATCTCATTCATGGGGTGCCAATGGGAGACAGAAGGAGTTCCCTCCCTCTAAACCACTCAGATGCCAGAGTCACTATTGACCGCAACATTGAAGAGGTTAAACGGCCTGAATCTGCACGTCTGCCGATCTGGGTCATTAGAGCAGGAGGACAGCTTTACTCTCGCTGCGTGAGAGACCAATGCAGTGCTTAGTTTAGGCCGTTATAATAAGTAGTGATAAGCGGCAGGGGCAATGTTCAAATTCGCAATATTTCGCGAATATTTGGGTGAATATTCGCCATATATTCGCAAATTCGCAAATTCCTGATCAGGCTTTATTTTCTTGATTGCAAAAATTCGCATTAAAAAAATTTGCATTAAAAAAAATTCGCATAAAATTAGCATAAAATTCGCATAAACTGGTATTTAAAAAAAAATTCGCGATTACGAATATATTTTGAGATATTCTAAATATTCGTGAATTCTTGAAGTGCCGATATTCGCAATTAAAATTCGCAATTCGAATATTCGTGATCAACACTAATAATAAGGCAGTGGCCTAGTCTAACACCCCTTAGTGACTGGCATAAAAAGACGTACGGTTGGTCACTAAGGTGATAAAAGAGAACTTACCCCAAAAATTGCAAAAATTAAAATAAAGCCTTTTCTAGTCATCATCTTGTCTTCCACCATTCCTGAGTTATCTTGGATTACAGATGATTAGTGGCCAGCACTAGAAAGCTGAGGTGCACCGTGGGATTAAGCCATGCCCCTCTGTGCACTGAAGCCCTAATTTGCATAACAAATAAAATAAAAGTATTTTTTTCTCAGGAATGCCTCAACTGCTTTTCACAAGACAGGTATCATTTTAATCAGCAGGATCGACCCTAACAGGCAGTCTGTCTGCTATAATAGGATTGATCCTGCTGATAGGTGCTCTTTAAAGTCATTTTCTGGTTGGTTCATATGCCATATCCACCCTATTTGTTACACTTCTACAGATTTCCGCCTGGCTTGCAATTTTTTTTTTTTTTTTTTTTACAATATTTTCAGAGAGGCCCACGCATTTCATGGCACAGTTCTGAGAGATTCTAATTGCAGGAGATGCACAAGGCTCTCGTAGGGCGCTCTCAGCACATTAGCTCATGACAACTGATGAAAACTATAGTTGAACAAATCCTAGTTAATATTGGTCAGTTTGTGTCTGATACCTAATTGAGAGCTTATATTTTTTTTTACACCACAATCCCCTGGGCGCTGTTTCATCTTCAAAGCCTGAGCCAAGGAAATTCATGTCTTCGAGTTGTCTGCGGGCTGTTTTTTTCTTTTTCTTTTTTTCCTCCAGTTTTCCATCTTGGCTCATTTGAACAATCCTATTAATCCCCAGTCAAGTGCATGCATGCAAAGCCTTGATGAAAGAAAGCAAATGTGTGTAAAGAATAGTAGCTGGCCATGTTAATGCAGCTCTGCCCGGCTGAATTCCTAGCGAGTTTTCTTAACAGGTTGAATTTTTAAGACATCCTCAACACCCCCACCACTCCTCAGTTCTGGAACATCTCAGTATCAACTATGGTGGTATCAGTCAAGCATGGATGTCAATCACTCGACTTATGTTGTCTTAAGGTGTCAGTCAAGAGGCAATGCTCTTATTGACTTGTAGACGAGACTCCTTCCACTGGCTTTCGGAACAGACACTCATTACAACTCTTGCTTAATGGTCTTCTTGTTATATATCCTTTAATGGCTTCATGTCAAATGAAGAAATTACCCCGAGGTCTCAAAATTAAACTTTGAAGAAGTCAACAGTCAACAAGGACTTTTTTGTTCTGAGTTGACTTGTACAAACAGATTTAGCATATACTTCATCTGGTCTGACCGCCACCTTGTCAAGACCGGGAGGATCATCGTCAACCTTTATAATTGTAGCACGAAGGATTAGGCGTGAAATCTAAGGATTTCATATGATTCATTGTCCTGTTAGCTTTGTTCTGGTTTTTTCTTAAGGAATAAAACCCCGGGGCTTAGGGCTTGGTCAATGTTTTCATTCCATGTTAAGTCATATACCATTGTAACCGGCCTCATTTATGTCCCAACCGGCTTGTAGTAATTGGACGGAAATATCTGCTCTGGTTAATGAGATTTTTCATGATGACCTGAGTCAACCACCTGGTCTTCTCCAGATACAACCTTTACTTTGGTCTCCATGAAAATATTGCTCTAGTGCCTGTGATGATTTGAATATAGAGTTGTGAGAAGAACTTGTGTAGATGGTATCATAATAAGTTATATTATGGTTCAACTTAGAACAAGTCATATCTACTTGACGACACTTACAAACAGTGGCATCGCTATGGAAGGTGCAGTCCGTTGTGTCTGAGGAGTCCCAACCCAAAGACACCTTGGCCAAACAAGAAGACATCACAACAATATATGGCAAACGCCTGTTGGGGGAAGCAGATATTATTGGTAGGATCCATGAGCTAAGAACCTAATCAATTGCTAGAATGAAGGGACCCGTGCTCATCAATGTCCTCATACTAGTAAGATGTGGATATTGATATGGATGGTGAGTTTAATTCCCATAATTTCCTTCGGTTGGCCGAAAGAATTCAAAACAGAAAGAGTTACCATAAGGAACCAGAAGATCTAAAGGCTTCAAGTTCGAAATGTTGAACAATATCTTCAAAAAGAAACAAGGCAGAAAATATTAGATTAACTCAAATGTGTATCCAACATGTCTCACACCAAGGCGCCTGGTCAAAATTAGAAACACAACTTTGACAAATTGTCCTAGAAGTAGCCTTCTGATGCAGACTGCTGGCACATGTTCTAGACTTGCCCCCCAATTGCCAGATTCTGTTCAGCCATGACAGACTCCTTGTCCATGCTATTCCTTATCCCATTTCAATGTGATCCTGAAGTTTTCCTTCTTGGGCTTCTATTGGAGGAAGAGTGGATGCATCAAATGAGGGCATTCCTGACGGAGTCACTATTCTGAGCACAGCAGGGCTGCATTTACATGTAGCGTGGGGTGCGAATATTCGAACCATGAATATTTATTGCAAATATCGGCACTTCAATAATTTGCGAATATTTAGAAAATAGTGCTCTATATTCGTAATTTCGAATATTCTCCATTTATCAGTAACCTCCCTCTTGCTTGTGGGCCAATGAGAAGTCTGCGCTTAGCAACATCCCTAGTAACCAATAGGAAAGTTGCTGACCCCTTACTATATAAGAACCTTCCCAGCAGCCATTTTCTGCAGTTTATTACAGTTCTGGAGAGAGAGCGGTGTCATTGCTGTGCTCTGTGCTTCCCAGTGTCACATTACATTAGATAGTTAGTTAGTTATCTTATATATATAATACAGATAGTCAGTGGGAGATAGTCAGTGTAGGTTAGATAGTGATATAGTGTAGTTGATAGGTTCCAGGGCAGGGTGTTAGGTAGTGTGATAGGTTCTGCTGTCCATACATACATGCTACAGACATAGTGCTGTGATGTCACATTACATTAGATAGTTATCTTCTATATATAATACAGATAGTTAGTGGGAGATAGTCAGTGTAGGTTAGATAGTGATATAGTGTAGCTGATAGGCTCCAGTGCAGGGTGTTAGGTAGTGTGATAGGTTCTGCTGTCCATACTGTACATACATGCTACAGACATAGTGCTGTGATGTCACATTACATTAGATAGTTAGTTATCTTATATATATAATACAGATAGTTAGTGGGAGATAGTCAGGGTAGGTTAGATAGTGATATAGTGTAGCTGATAGGCTCCAGTGCAGGGTGTTAGGTAGTGTGATAGGTTCTGCTGTCCATACATACAGGCTACAGACATAGTGCTGTGATGTCACATTACATTAGATAGTTAGTTATCTTATATATATAATACAGATAGTCAGTGGGAGATAGTCAGTGTAGGTTAGATAGTGATATAGTGTAGCTGATAGGTTCCAGTGCAGGGTGTTAGGTAGTGTGATAGGTTCTGCTCTCCATACATACAGGCTATAGACATAGTGCTGTGATGTCACATTACATTAGATAGTTAGTTATCTTATATATATAATACAGATAGTTAGTGGGAGATAGTCAGTGTAGGTTAGATAGTGATATAGTGTAGCTGTATCTTCAGTCTCAGGAAACTTCTAGCAGCTTGAAAAATGTACCAAAAAGTGACCCACGCCTGTATTTAACGCGCATTACGCGAATATTACATTGCCGATTTTTCACAATCAAGAAAATAACTGCATATTCGCCCATATATTGGCTAAATATCACAAATTCGAATATAACCCCTGACGCTCATCACTATTAACATGCTTGTGTAATGACTTGTATCCATCCAGATTGTTTGTGGCCAGAAGATCCCTACTTACACAGGATAATCAGAAATTATGATTTTTGGAGCTGGTTTAAAGATATGATCACCCGATGGATGAACAAGCATTTTATCATTCATCAGGTGATCCTCGGGAAAATTTACACAAGGCAATTATGGGGCATGTACATTCTTAGGAATGCTCATGTTCAATAATTGCTTTGATCTTTACTGGTGGAGCAAAAAGGTGGAGAGAGAATCACAATGGAGGCAAAGGTCAATACTGGGTAACAGAGAGAGGCAACATCTAAGCTAGGGAAAATGAAAAATTGGTGGCAGACCATGAGGACAGTAACAGACCGGTAAGCAAATAGGACGCCAGACAGTCTGAGATTAATATCAATTCAGATTAGGAAGGGTTAACAACCGGGAAAGCATTTAACAATGACGTCACACCAGAGGGGAGGACACAATAACTGTCACAGGTAATGCGGCAAACCGGGTTCAAGTAGAGCCCTGGATGCTCGGATAAGGCCTAGCAGACTCCTGATTTGTCCGCTGACCGAGCCTCCCAACTGGCGAGTCCTGATTGGTAAAACAGTTGGTCTGAGATTGGTCTGAGAGGTCTCATATGGCCACCCATCATCCCCACCAGAACTACCGTCACATTTCCTGTGTGTTAAAAGGAACCAGAATGTACAGACTCACGGTGGACCAAGAAAGCGTTGGACCATGAGAGACAGGAGGCCAGTGAGGTGAGTAGGACTTCTTTTATTTTTTTAATCCATTTGGATTCTTTTTCAGAATTTTTACCCGCTGCACAACCCCTTTAACTAACTTTTTGGCAGTTTGGCTCTTATGTCTTCAAGGATGGGTTCGCATCAGCGCTAGCAATTCCGTTATAGTGTTCTGTTATAGCAGGGTTATATTGGAATAAAGGGAATTTTAGGACGGAATGCAAAATGGAACCCTTTAAGAGGAATTCAGTTTTGCTCTGTCCTAATACATTTCTGACGGATCAGAAGAACAAAAAACAAAACGGTGATGTGAACTCAGCCTTATAGAGCGGTAGGAGCTGAGCAGATTGATATACAGATTTGTGGGAAAAGAATGAGTATACGGCTGCGTTCACATCAGCCTTCAGCCTTCCTGTTCTTCTGCTGCATACTGCATGCACGACTTTTGTCTCCGCTTCAAAAATCCTCTGAGCAGAAACCCAACGGACCCCACTATAGCTCCTGCTCCGTACAGTATTAGAACAAAGTTTTATCCAAAGTCGATTCGCTCATCCCTAAAGGTCACCACAATGAGGTCGGCCATAGAGTCCCTGTATTTTATAGATACTATGTTATTTTATCATAGAGATATGTTTTTTTTTCTTTTGCTTTTATTTCTATAAATTGCTGGATAAATACGTTCTTCATATCTTCAGCCGGAGTCTTAGAGCCAGTAGAACATTCACTAGGACTCGGATACGTGTATCATCCATGAAGCGTGTACAGGTCTTTGAACCTCAGGATTTCGAGGAAATACCTTGGGAGCAACTCTTTTCCTCTAGTTGCTATTATTTATCTTATTTGTTGTCCGCCTTTCATTTTTCTCACCTTTTATGTTTCGCTTCCTCCGTCTCGCTGCCCTTTATTGACATAATCTTGTCCATGTTGTCTAATTTCTCTGATATGTTGAACATGTTTTACTCCTGTGTTCCCTAATTGACTACTTTATAGCCTCGCTTCCTTTTTTCTGTCCTTTTGTGTCTCCAGAACTTCAGACTCCATTAATAGATTTTTGCTTCTACTGTAAATATTTGATATTTTGATCAATTTTTTACACTTAAATTGTAAAAATACAATTTATGCATGTATTCATTTTTAATAAAATAAAAAAAAATTATTTACAGTATTTATGTTTTACTGTTTCCATTTCATCAATTTGCTATGTTCACCAATGTATTATTATTATTATTATTATTTGAAGGTAAAATTCGGGTGCAAAAAACAAACTTTTATTCATAACTATGAAATAATTATATAATTACTAAATAATATTGATTTTGAATACATGCACCTCAATTATATATATGTGTGTAGTATATATACTGTATATATAGGATTAATATAACTGTGATTCTATAGCCCCGTTTTTTTTTGGGTGGGAGTTAGAGGGGTTCCTAAATCCGTTATGCTGTTAACTTATAATTGAATATAATGGAATTTAAGGACAGAATTTAAAGCAGGACCCTTTAAGAGGCCTTCCGTTTTGCATTGGTCCCGCTGAAATCTAGTCTAATGTGTATGACCAGTTTAAAAAGTTGTTCACTTTAAAAATTACCTTTCCTTTGTTGTAGGAGTTAATATTGGGGGCCCTCTCTTCAGGATCGTCTCTTGGTCAGGGTGTAGAATGGTTATAAAGAGCGACTCCAGAGGACCTGTCCTACATTACACAAAAATACCTATTTGTTTGAATGGACGTTGTGTAATGCTTCAATTCCCCTGTGGAGGCGCTGCAGGAAAACGGAATCCTTATTGGCAGGTTATCACACAGATTACAGCTGATGGATGGGGGTCCAGGGAGGGGGGCATTGTAAGACCCCTATAATGTGTCAAAAACAGATCCTACAGATTCAAAAACTTCAGGGCTTTCACTAGTGACCTTTAGTCCCTAATTTAGTCCCCACTTCTAGGCCCTACAAACAACACAAACCTCTTCTCCATTCTACTAATTTTAATACATGGGGTTGGAATGTAGCACGTGTAAAATCAGGTAACAAAAATGATTTAACCATAAGGCCCCTTTCACACGAGGCGAGTTTTACGCGCGGGTGCGATGCGTGACGTGAACGCATGGCACCCGCACTGAATCCTGACTCATTCATTTCAATAGGTCTGTGCACATGAGCGTTGTTTGTCAGTTTGTCACGCATCACTTCTGCGTTGCGTGAGAATCGCAACATGTTCTATATTCTGCGTTTTTCACGCAGCCCAGCCCCATAGAAGTGAATGGGGCTGGTGAAAACGCATTGCATCCGCAAGCAAGTGCGGATGCAATGCGTTTTGCACTGATGGTTGCTAGGAGATGTTGTTTGTCCACCTTCAGTTTTTTATCACGCGCGTGAAAACGCATCAAAACGCATTGCACCCGCGCGGAAAAAACTGAACAACTGAATGCAATCGCAGACAAAACGGACTGAACTTGCTTGCAAAATGGTGCGAGTTTCACTGAATGCACCCGGACCTAATCCGTCACACTCGGCCTAACGCTGGGTTCAGACCTGAGCGTTTCTGAGACGTGCGTTTTCCGCGCGTTTTTATCGCGTGTTTTACGCGCGGTTTTGGCAATAGTAAACACGCGTTTTACGCGCGTTTGACTGCAGTGTTGTCCAATGACCAAATATCCCTGTCTATATGAAGTTTGGCCTTTCCAGCATGTTGCAAATTCATAAACGCGCGTTCGAACGCGCGTTTTCAGTGTCAAAAACGCGCAAAACCAAAGCGTTGCATGTTCCTGTTGAGGTCTATGGGCCAAAACGCGCGACAAACGCCCCAAAAAAGCTCAAGTACTTGTTTATGCGTCGGGCGTTTTTCAGCGCGTTCGAACGCGCTGTAAAATGCGAAAATGTGAACCAGTCCCATAGGGAAGCATTGGCTTGCATCGGTTATGCGTTTTACAGCGCGTTCGAACGCGCTGTAAAACGCGCAAGTGTGAACTGAGGGTAAGGGTGCCTTCACACTCTGCAGATTTTACTGCAGAGATGTCTGCATCTGAAAATCAGTTCCATTCATTTGGGGGAAAGCACATGGATTTCTGCAAACCCCATTCAGTTGAACTGATTTTCTATTACGGAAAATAGCCTATTAGTCCTAATAGCTTAATTCTGACAGTATTTCCACCCATAACCGCCATTAATTTCAAGGACCGACCGTCGGTCGTAAAGTCCAACTCTGTAAAGGGCCATTTGTTTATTGTATGTTCTAGTTTTTGTTTTCGTTACTTTGTTTCCACCGGAGCCTTTGTTGCTGTTACATTGTGTCCACCTTTTTACTAAGACAACATTTCCACAATGTACAGTAGATGCTCAAGGTAAAAAAAGCTTTATACGCCGTTCATTCTTACTTTTTGGCACTGGGGTGGATGTAATAATTCTCATGCATTATTGATAGGCCCAAAAGCCTGCCAAGCTAGTCTGCTTTTTGTGACAGACAAAGGAGGGTACAAGGATGGCATCTCTGACTGCTCGGGGCCTTGCTTTCATTAGGAACATTTTCTGCCTGCTCTCCAAGGGCACTCTCTGTCAGAGGCTGCCACACGGTTAAAAAAAAAAACGAAAAAAAAAAAAACCACCGCTTTGAAGCCCACTGAATAGAAATAAAATGAATCAGCGTTCAGGTGTTCGTACAACCTGATTACAAAGGCCCAATTCAGCTGTGTCCTTCACACCTTTTCATTCGTCCCCGTATAATCACGACACATCTCTGCCTTTTACTCTCTCGTCCCTTTATTTCCAAATGCTCGCAGGTCCTCTAGGAAGACACAAGCACTTACAGTTGTTGAGTGATTAAATATTTATAATCGGAGAAATGAGTGAGGTACTGAATAATAAATGCTAAGGTTGAGGCAGCTTTAGATAATTTCTACACATTTTTTTTTTTCATCCCGAACCTCTTTGATTTTTGAAGCAAAAATCCTTTTAATTAACCAAAAAAAACTTTTTTTTTCCCACTTTTCGCATCAGTGACAGCCGGTGATCCTTTATCAAGGCTTTCCTGGCGAACCTTCACCTTGCTATTGCTCAAAAAAAAAAAATTCTGTCATTAAAATGGTGAAGGAGCGCGGAGCAGCGGTGTTTGTGTTGGCTTTTAACATGCCTCCTAGTACGACATTGATAAAATGACTCCCGTAACATAGCCGGGAGAGGTAGACCGCCGTCATCCTTCCACGGAAAAATAAAAAAAGTTACATTGTTGTGTTTTTATCCTAGAAGGTATGATTGTTAGACACAAAGCGCCGATGTGTCACTGGTCTAACATACTTGGACTAAAGGAGACTGTTAGAGATGAGCGAATCGAAGTTGACGAAAAGGTATTCGATCCGAACTTCAGGTAAAATTCGATTTGCACCGAATCCGAATTTCCTTACGCTTCGGGGTAACGAATCGCATTTTTCCTAAAATGGCTGCTGCACATGTGAGGACATGGAGCAAAGAACTCTCGAAAGGTGGGATCACCCATAATGAAATGCATGCAGCCAATCAGCAGCCAGCCCTGTGATGTCACAGCCCTATAAATAGCCTCGGCCATCTTGGATTCTGCCATTTACCAGTGAACTTAGTGCAGGGAGAGATGGCAGCAGGCGCTAGGGACAGTGCTACAAAAAAAGTAATTGTGCTAAAAAGAAACGATTTACAAGTTCAGGGAAAGGTTATTCAAGGTGTAGGGAAAGGATAGGGAGGAATTAATCCAGAGCATTTCTGTAGAACAGGGTTCAGTCGGGGAGGTTTCAGCCTGGGGAATAGGAACAATCCTATTACACCTTGCTGCACTGACTGGGGACCCAAATTGCCATTATACAGCTCTGTAATTCCAGCAAACCATTCTTGTTATTGTGGTGCAAGTGCTGTGTGATACAGTCATTAACAGGGTTTATTACAAGGAAATATTTCTACGTCTTATTTGCCGTTGTGCTCTACTTGTATAAGCGTTTAATAGAACAGGTTCTGTAGACATCTATGTGGAATCAGCTGACGACGGTGTAAAAGGAGTGCGCTTCTTCCTGGCGCTAACATCGACCTGTAAGGCTGAGTTCATACTTGAGTTATTTGGTCAGTTTTAGCCCCGTGACCTCCCAAATAAGTGAAGTGTGCAGTGATTCTAAGAGCGACGCCTGTCATCTGCGTGTCATACGGAGTCACAGTATTATTTCACTACCACAGCAGACTCCCTATGCGTGTTACTGCAAGGCACAGTGTTCTACACCCCTATAAAGGCTCTCTGCAGCCAGGAAATAGACGTTTTTTTTTAACAAAATTCACTTTGAATAAGTTCGGATCGAAACAAATTTTTTCAAAAAATTCGGTGAACCGGCCGAATCAAATTTTTTTAAAATGCGCTCATCTCTAGAGACTGTGGCCAACACTGGGAGAGCAAGAATGAGGAGTTTGAAAGTGGAGGGGCTACAACCACTTGAATGTGGAAGGGGACAAGTGGAGGGGGAAAACCACTAGAATGTGGAAGGGGACAAGTGGAGGGGGAAAACCACTTGAATGTTGGTGAATATCTCCACCAGACTAGAGAGAACCCATGGAGATTAGTCTTGCTGAATACCTCTTGGTCTATATATTATATGACCCCCTCAAAGGAGTTCTTTTCTCAATCCCTTGATAATCGGCTGTTCCTCTCCCGGACTACCAGCCATCAGAACGTGAACAGCCCCTTGAGCAGATAAACTTACATCCTTGTGGTCTTAGGGAATTTGGAAGAGATTTGCAAGCTCCACTGTATACTGTACATACTTGAACAGGAAAATCTGTAAAATAAGGCAGACTCAACCAGACAAGTCAGCAAAAAATAAGAAAGAACGTAGCATTTTTATGTAAATTTACTTGCAAAACTATTTATAATTGTGACCAGTGTCTTCTACTCTATAATTTGCTGCCCTCAGAATGAGACAGTATTCTCCTCGGGTTCACTTTAAGAGTAGAAAATGCTTTCAATCTATTTTGTTTTATTATTTTTTAATAATGCTACATATTCTTAAATACCAGAAACATCATCATTTACAAAAAAAATCTTCTAATACTAGTTCCAAAGAAGAAAGTGCTCCATACTTCTCTCCCAAGTCCCCCAAGAGCACAAGGATGAAAGCTGTCTGGTTAAGGTGCAGTCTAACCCAGTGGCGTATCTTGGTTTTGTGCTGCCCTAGGCGAGACTAAACTCGGGCACCCCCTCCCTCCATGCTTCTGCTCCACTACACACACTCCTCCCCCTGCTCTCCCATGCTTTACACTGCAGCTATATTTGTTCAGATCTTCTGGTAAATACAAGCCCATGCTAACTTCTATTACAGAATAACTAGAAACCAAGAAAATTATCAAATAACTGCTGCATACAGGGCAGATAAATGTGTAATAATTTGCTGGAAAACCATTACTTACTGGAGAGACAGCGGCAGCCCGGGATCAGTGCATTGGTGTTTATGGTGACCGGTCCGTGTGCAGGCATCGGATCCTTTCTGCACTTGGAGGTATCTGGGCAAGGCTCACCCTAGTGTTGCCGGGCCGTGACTCCACCTCCGTGTGACGTCATGACGGCAACGCGCGGACGCAGGGGAGGTCAGGAGGAGGCGGAAGTAAGTCATCAACTCCTTCACTATGCGGCGCTGGCGATGCCGCTTTCATAGTGAAGGATCGGATCGGACAAGGGGCAAAAAATATATAACTATCACTTAGGCAAACAAGGCATTTTGCTGCCCCATTGGCAAGTGCCGCCCTAGGCAACTGCCTTGTTTGCCTTGTGATAGATACGCCACTGGTCTAACCTCTTTTGAACAGATAGTTCCGTCGGACACAGAATTTCATGTTTTTGGAGATATTAAATTGAGAAATTCTGATGAAAATATCATTGGTATTATTTGTCAAATGCTGTTAAGTAAATGCTCTTTAGTTTAAATGATAGGAGCATTTTTTTTACTTACTTTATTCCTCAAGGATCTTCAAAGTAACAGCCAAGAACAATAATGAATTTCCAACCTGGGACATTTGACCTGGGACATTAACCTATATGATACATGTGAGTGACATGGCTGACATCACAATCTTTTCCAGTGATGTCATTGAATTCCTTTCTATGTCACATGTTACAGTGCGACAGTCGTTTTATTCTACAAGTTATCAAATAGCATATGCAAACCGGAAAATCTTTCTGAAAATCAAAAAAATTATGTAAATGATGTAAGAATATAATTATTTTTATTTTTTCTTCACGTGGATAAGTATAAAACAATGTCATCTATCTTCCTCCAAAGAGCAAGCAGTACACTGCAGCCACCTGAGAGGTTAAATCTCCCTCTAACAGTATTTTGTCAGGGAATGTCATGCTTCAGTGCTCAGAACAAGCACTTATACTGAGCTACAACTGCAGCAAGGCGCACAGCTCAGTGAGAACGTCTACTTACAAAATCCTCCACTGGTTTCCCCTCTGCCCACCAAAGGGGTAATTGCAAAAACACCAACAGCTAAATAGATTTATCAGTGAAGTGCTGAGTCTGTTGCTGCTGAGTTCCAGCCAAGCCGTTCCCAGTAGGGGCCACTACAGTGCGTTAAATAGGAGGGTTGAGAGCAGAACATATATCACTGTGCAATGGGAGGGACACACAGAATGAAAGCTGTTCTGGATGGGAGGTGTGTGTTGGGGGGAACAGAGATAAAAACAGCTGCCGTCAACTTTCGGAGATAAAAACAGCTGCAGTCAACCTTGTACGTTTAGAGCGGTTCGAAGCAACCTGTGGCTTTGAATTGGTCGTAGAACTATAAGATCCAGCATATCCCACTGCTAAGGCATGCTGGGACTTCAATTTAACGTCGCTTGGCGAGCGCCGGTGCTCTGTTTTTTTTTGTTTTTTTTTTCACAATTTGGAGCTGTAAGATATTTGCAGAACCATGAGTGTCGCACACGTGTTAACTTTTTGCATAAAGAAAAAATCTGATTAAATCAACAGTTCCAGTCCAATTACCTAGAACAGGCATCAGCAACCTTCGGCTCCCAGCTGTTGTGAAACTACAATTCCCAGCATGCTCCATTCATTTCTATGTAAGTTCTTAGAAGAGCAGAGCAACTATGCATGCTGGGAGTTGTAGTTTCACAACAGCTGGGAGCCAAAGGTTGCCTACCCCTGACCTAGAATTTATTTATGTCGTTATTGATAACGGCCTAAAGGGCATTTCCCAATTTCCCCCATTTTTACAAAACTGCACAGTGGGCACACACTATTTTATGGTCTGACGCACCTCTTTGTTTTTGCTTTTGCACCTACGTACCCCGTCTAGCCAGAGGGTACACATGCAAAAGTGGCTGTTATGGGACACAAGGTGCACAGAGACCATTATTTCTCACGGTCATTTGGAAAATTGGACCTAACTGAGTGGATCAAGGAACACTGCAGTGGGAGAGCCAGTCCTTGGATAATGGGATGGCATAAATCAGTGCTAGGAGTAAACCTCTATTTTAGCATATTTGTAATCACTGAAAATGTAAAGATCTAGACATTTAAGCTCCATCCAATGGCCCACCCTCAGAACACCCGCAAAACGAAGAGTTGCCAGTTCCCCCTGAAGGTCTTCCTTTTTTCAGGAACTGTTGGCATGTATTTCTCATACACATTAGATTGTAATCAGATCCTGTTGACTTTAGCAGGATCTACTGACAACACACGTTATTTGAAACTGCTACTGGCATCATATTTTACCCATGGATGGTCCTCCACCAACCTTGAGTGCAGGGGCGGACCTGGAAAAAAAGGTAAAAGTAGCCCCATGTCCAGACAGGACAACAGAAGTAGGCGGGGACAGCAGTACCATAGTGCGGAGCAATATACCGCCCCAGCTGAACCAAATACCACAATGCAGCACAAAATACTGCCACCTGTGCCACAGTATTTAACTGTATGGCCGTCCTGAGAACGTCGATACTGTTGAATTCAAGAGAACACCTGCGGCTGCTGGCCGGGTGTGTAAGAGAGAATCAGATCATTATGTACCTGGCTGGCAGCCATGAGGGAGGCTTGAGTGGCCTCTTAAGCATTAGCCCACCGAGAAATTTCCCTGTAGGGTCTATGGCCAATCCGCCCCTGCTTGAGTGTTTTTACTCATGGATGGTCCTCCACCAACCTTGAGTGTTTTTACTCATGGATGGTCCTCCACCAACCTTGAGTGTTTTTGCTCATGGATGGTCCTACCCAACCTTGAGTATTTTTGCTCATGGATGGACCTCCACCAACCTTGAGTGTTTTTGCTCATGGATGGACCTCCACCAACCTTGAGTGTTTTTGCTCATGGATGGACCTCCACCAACCTTGAGTGTTTTTGCTCATGGATGGACCTCCACCAACCTTGAGTGTTTTTACTCATGGATGGTCCTCCACCAACCATAAGTGTTTTTGCTCATGGATGGACCTCCACCAACGTTGAGTGTTTTTGCTCATGGATGGACCTCCACCAACCTTGAGTGTTTTTGCTCATGGATGGACCTCCACCAACCATAAGTGTTTTTCCTCATGGATGGTCCTCCACCAACCTTGAGTGTTTTTGCTCATGGATGGTCCTCCACCAACCTTGAGTGTTTTTGCTCATGGATGGACCTCCACCCAACCATAAGTGTTTTTCCTCATGGATGGTCCTCCACCAACCTTGAGTGTTTTTGCTCATGGATGGACCTCCACCAACCATAAGTGTTTTTGCTCATGGATGGACCTCCACCAACGTTGAGTGTTTTTGCTCATGGATGGACCTCCACCAACCTTGAGTGTTTTTGCTCATGGATGGTCCTCCACCAACCTTGAGTGTTTTTGCTCATGGATGGACCTCCACCAACCTTGAGAATTTTTACCTTGCGGAGTCTTTTATATAGCTTTCTCACTGACTGGTTTTCTGCAAGAACAGTGAACTTTAATCAAGAAAATTTGACAGAATAATCATAATTTGCACTAAAAGATTGTCCTGATGTATATGTAGCATCGGCTAATAAATTAAAAATATAATTTCATTAGTGAGAAGCTGAGTAAAGGCTCCTGATTCATGGATTCACATAAATAACGCTGAGGTCACCTGCAAGCTACCAGACATCCAATTAAATGTAGTAATATATATCCTACATAAAAAAAGGAAACAAACATTTAGAAAAATTGACCAAATGTGATGTTTCTAACCTAAGGAATACATTAAAGGAAGGAGAAGGAAAGAGAAAGATACAATAAAAGAAGGAGAAGGGGAAAGAGGTGGTGGGTGAGGGTCTATAAGATTAGACCCTCAATGAAGAAAACCTTTTATGTCAGAAACAGTAATTTGGTACAATGCTGGTACAACCCAAGGAATGTGAACAATATGAATGGGTTATCCACCTTGGAGGATACTTTAGGGTCCATAATGGTAAAAAAGGAGTGTAATGTGATGGAGCCTCCTTGTACTGCCGAGGTTAAGAGCAACTCTCGCTTTTGAGGGCAACCCAATTTGAAGATAACACGGACACTCTTTGACTTCAACGCATCTATTCCATGTACTGCTTCATTTCAGCACCACAGAGGGAACGCTTCTGCGGAGGTATTGTGCCTATGGTTCTGTGGGATGGTATTCTGTGCTGCACTGTGGTATTTGGTTCTGTGGGATGGTATTGTGCGCTGCACTGTGGTATTTGGTTCTGTGGGATGGTATTCTGTGCTGCACGGTGGTATTGCTGACCCTGACGACTTGTATTGGTTCAATCTACTTGTGTTGCCCTGTATTCTGTTAGTTTGGACCCATTGGGGCCACTTTAGTTTTTTTTCCAGTGCCACTTTAAGCTCCCAGTCCGCCCCTGGATGTAAAAAAAAAACAGATCTCAGACAGAAATGGTTTATACAGATGCCAAATGTGCATAACTGATGCAACAGGAATGGATCCATTTTTTTTTTTACAGGATCCTGTTTTTTTTTTTTCTTTTCTTCTGACGGATCAGAAGAACAGAAAATGAAATGGAGAAGTGAACTCTCCCTAAATGAGGCTGAGTTGCAAGACCAAGCACAATTGCAACTTGCTATACGATGTGCGGCGCTGTGCCTGGAAAGCTCCTGGGAACCGACGGCGCTCACCAGACCTCCGGGACCAGCAGCAGCTCCCTAAATCATCTGATTGAAGGCGGTGTCGGGAGTCGGACCCCCTGATTTTAAAATGATGACCTGTCTTTTCCAGGATAACCCCTTTAAGGAGAAATTGTAGTAAATAGTGCACAATGTGTTGCTTTTAGTGATACATGTCTCCACAGTGTATCGGTTGTGTTGGCTCTCTCCTCTATGAAGGCTAATATGGCCACTCGAGTGACAGTATTTCCGTAGGGGTGCTGGTTTAGGTAGAACTAGAAATTGTCCCACACTTGACAATATGCTGCCAAGTTTGCAGATAATTAGATAACAGTAGGTAAAGCAGCCGCCTTTGTACCGCAGATTCACTTTCACATCCAAACTGTATGTTTTCTTGCTATACAGTGAGTAGAAATCTGTAGGTGTCTGAGCGATAAATGACTTAAATAAGCACCTTTTTTACTTTCTTATGTTCCCGTAAGAAGTGACTAATCGCGCAATGACAGACAACTGAAAGGAAGCTCACCAGGATAAAATCCACTGACCATGGTTGCTGCTGAACCGTCGTAGTTTGGTTCAGAAAACCCATTTTTAAATATCCTATTAGGGGTTTCTGAATTCATTGAGGGGGGTCTCTTATCCAAAACCTCAAAACCACAAGGAGCATCTCTGGAGGCCCCGACATGACAGTGTTTTAGGAACAGCTCATTCATTCTTAATGATGTTTTGTAATACCCTGTTTCCCCTGTGGTGGCGCTGTGGGCAAATTGAAGGCCTACCTTCAGGTCCTCTGGCTGATTACAACTTATGGAGGTGGATCCAACACTGACATTCTGTGAATAGCTTGATTTTAAGGGACCCAAAAAAAAAAGAGATTGTCCAATTTTAAATAACGGAATCTATTTTCTTCTACAATTTGACCCTCAAGGGCTAATCATCAGATGGCCAAACACATTAGAAGAATGTCAGCCAATTCTGACGATATCAGCAGGACCAGCCAACCATGTGTATCCAGGAATGTAGCTATAGGAGGTACAGATAGAGCAGTCATTACCGGGCCCAGGAGTCTGAGGGGGCCCAAAGACATAAGAAAACACCACTATTGCAGAAAGAATATGGTAGGTATTATAAGAATTTTCCACTGGGGCGTAGGATCTTTAAATTACACCTAAGTGCATATCCCAACTCTTCCTAGATGTCAAAAGTTGGGAAAAAAGAAGAATCAGGCTTCAAGGACTTCAACATGCCCAATTTTTTTTTGCCCTCAAGGGCAATAAGCCATGGCCAGAGTCGGTATGGAGGATGGAAGAAATAGAAATGGAAGGGTCTTGCTGACAGCTATCTGGTGCACATGGCCAGTCTAAAAGATTGAATCTTTACTCTCATCTTATCCATGGATCCATAGGGATGCACAAAGACAAGTCGATACTTTCTTATGGTAAGTGCATCCCGGTTATGGTCATGGAAAGTTCCTCCACATCAGTTGCAGAGAGGGTCAGGGTAATATATCCAGTGCATGAAAGAACTTTCCAAAAACGACTCAGCTCCAAATTTTTAAATTATATTAGGACCCGTGGGGCAATCGCACCTTAGTCCTCTACTGACTGCTCTATACAAGGTTCCTTGGGGCTCACACTGAGTTTATATATTTCCCTACATAAGTGTTTCATACAGTACAATCAGAACATCTTGTACAAGCTGTTAGATACGTTATTCGACAGGGTAAGAAATTGTTTTTGTCTTTCTTGTCAGGTTATGATGACATTCGATGACTAATGGTAATCTTAGAATCATGGGAGAGCAGATAAAATGAGTGTTACCTATATACGTAAAAGTGTAGGGGGAATCAGAAATGTTACTGTAATTTTGAATAATTTGTTGCCATAAATTTCAAACTGTATTTAATAAAGGTGTTTTCTGCTGAAATGAATAACACATTATTTTTGGAAATTGGTTTAGTTTTTCTTTAGTCCTAAAGGTAAATCATGAAGAGATGAATGGAGGGTACCTCAAGCGACTGTAGACAGAGGGTACCACAGGAGATCATGGACAGAGGGTACACCAGGGATCATGAACAGAGGGTCCACCCTGGGGACTGTAGACAAAGGGTACCGCATAGGACTGTGGACAGAGGATATGACAGGGGACTGTGGACAGAGGATATGACAGGGGACTGTTGACTGAGGGTCCCCCAGGTAACTGTGGACAAGGGTCCCCAGGTGACTGTGGACAGAGAGCACCCCAGAGGACTGTGGACTGAGGATCCCCCAGGAGACTGCGGACAGAGAGTACCCCAGGTGACTGTGGACAGAGAGTACCCCAGGGGACTGTGGACAGAGAGTACCCCAAAGACTGTGGACAGAGAGTACCCCAGGGGACTGTGGACTGAGAATCCCCCCAGGGGACTGTGGACTGAGAATCCCCCAGGGGACTGTGGACAGAGAGTACCCCAGGGGACTGTGGACAGAGAGTACCCCAAAAGACTGTGGACAGAGAGTACCCCAGGAGACTGAGGACAGAGAGTACCCCAGGTGACTGTGGACAGAGAGTACCCCAGGGGACTGTGGACAGAGAGTACCCCAGGGGACTGTGGACAGAGAATACCCCAGGCGACTGTGGCTTGAGGATCCCCCAGGAGACTGTGGACAGAGAGTACCCCAGGGGACTGTGGACAGAGAGTACCCCAGGGGACTGTGGACAGAGAGTACCCCAGGAGACTGTGGACAGAGAGTACCCCAGGGGACTGTGGACAGAAAGTACCCCAGGGGACTGTGGACAGAGAGTACCCCAGGCGACTGTGGACTTGAGGATCCCCCAGGAGACTGTGGACAGAGAGTACCCCAGGGGACTCGGCTAAGAGTGCATTTGTTTTCAATGGGGAGAAGGATATAGGAGTCTGGCAATGGCTTATTTCTTGTGGTAAAGTAACAAAGGATCAGGCATGTTGAAATCAATCTGCTTGATTCTTCTTGCTCCATTTTCCACCATCAGGAAAGAGTCGGAATACCCCCATAAAAATTTCCTCATCGCCTTCTAGGATTCTGTTCATATCAAGGTTCTGGCCTCCATTTAATGCATTCACCGTTAGACAAGTGTCACTGTATGGCCTCTGTCACTCATAAGGTCCCATTGTTAAAAACAGTATTTAACATTTTGATGGGACGGCACGGTCTACTATGCTATTCCTTACCGCCTTTTATGTGATATATATTGACCTATGCCAGCCGGACAGAGGCAGAAAGGACACTTTTGGGCTCCTTTTGGCTAACATAACCCTATGGACACATTGAGAGCTTCTTTACATGTACATCACATATGGGCTGTGAACCCAACCTGATGGACATCTCACCTGTCATTATTGTGTCTTATATAGCAGAGGGACCATTGGGCCCACTCAAACACTATGGCCGGAGTGCGATTGCCACCTCAGCACCTTATCATAACGCCTCTTTTGGCCCCTTAGTGCCAAGACTATAACAAAGGTAGTTATGTATCTACTGTACGTTGACGACTAATTCTTAGCCCCCCCCCAATTGTTTTAGAACAGAAGATAAGATAATCATGTTCATCCGTTGTCCTTTTGAATCTTCAAGCAAAGTGCTGATCCAGGTGTTTGCAAATTTGTAGCACCAAACCACAAAGCTGTGACCCAGTAAAGACTAGCACAAAGGTTTCTTCACTTGACACAAAGCTTCTACAAATGACTCATTGTGAAACTGGAAGTGAGTCAGACTTACACCATGAAAACTGTTGATGAAGCTAATCGTGACATGTGTCCACCTCTTGGGGCGATGAGAAAAAGCCATACGGCCATCGGGATTATTCAAAAAGAGACAGGTGGATGGCCTACACCTCAAGATGCCACATCTCGAAGAGTTTCAAAACGGCCCAAGACACCAAGCTGAAAGTCTTTCATGTTCAGTGCCGGTGGGGGCAAAACCATAGATTTCATCTAACCAGTTAAGAGTTACAAGTTTCCATTGTGATAAGAGCAGACGGCTTCTCACTAAATTCTTCTTTAATCTTAAGAAATTAGTATGTGAATTGAGGACAAACTATCGAAACCTTTGTCTCCACTGTGGGCACTGTGTGACTATGTGTACGGGATGAAGAAAGCCATCACTTCGGTGTCTCCGGAGAATACTTCTAGAAAAAAAACAACCAAAAAGCAAGACCGTCCATATATTGCTACATTCAAGTATGACATTCTTAATAATAAACTATGTTCGTCTGTAGGGGGTGGAAAAAGCTCATCCACAGGAGACAGGAGGATCTGACCATGGCAGATAGCACAGAGTGATGGAGGACTGTCCTCCGGGGCAGCAATGGACGGCTGCGATGTGACCACCCAGATACATGACAAAAGGTATCACACTGAACAGGAGCTGGAAATAAAGTCAGAAACTAAAGGAGTATTCCAGCCTAAGATATGCAAATAAAAGCTACATAGGTGAAGGTCCAAGCACTGGGACCACCATTATATCTAGAACATGTGACCTGATCTGCCATCTCCTGAGGAGTTTATATAGGGCAGTGGCCGGGGATGCAACATCATCATGTAAAGTCTATAGAACGGTCAGAGAATGCACGTCTGTGTGATCTATAGTGATAGCAGGGGCGTAACTACCATAGCGGCAGACCATGCGACTGCTATGGGGCCCAGGGCAAGAGGGGGCCCAGTTGGGATCATCCCCTCTTTTAGTGAGGGTGAAAACTTGGTCAGGACTCTACCCTCTAGAGCAGGGGTGCACAACCTGCGGCCCGGGGGCCACATGCGGCCCTCGAACATCTGGTAAAAGACATGTAGGTCTATGTCTTATGGCTTCTTTCATGTATTCTCCTATTAGATGGGAGTCCTAGAACTGTAACTAGACATTTATAGTATATACTGTGTGTTCAATATGACAAGAATACAGCATTTCAGTTGGTAATACCCCTTTAAGTTTTATTTTTGGCCCTTGGAATTGGTTAAGGCTGACAATGTGGCCCCCAACCAGAAAAGGTTGTGCACCCCTGCTCTAGAGGAACAACTTTTAGCAAATGAGGCAGCGGAAAAAATGGGCCAGGGGTCATTCAAAGGGGTTTAGACGGAAATCCTTCTGTACTGTGTGGGGGGCCCGGTTTGATCCTTGCTATGGGGCCCTTAGTTCTCTATGTACGCCACTGAGTGATAGATATATAGGTAGGTAGATAGATAGATAGATAGATAGATAGATAGATATATGAGATAGATAGATAGATAGATAGATAGATATGAGATAGATAGATAGATAGATAGATAGATATGAGATAGATAGATAGATAGATAGATAGATAGATAGATAGATAGATAGATAGATAGATATGAGAGAGAGAGAGAGAGAGAGATAGGAGATAGATAGATAGATAGATAGATAGATAGATAGATAGATAGATAGATAGATAAATATGAGATAGATAGATAGATAGATAGATATGAGATAGATAGATAGATAGATAGATAGATAGATAGATAGATAGATATGAGATAGATAGATAGATAGATAGATAGATAGATAGATAGATATGAGAGAGAGAGAGAGAGAGAGAGAGAGATAGGAGATAGATAGATAGATAGATAGATAGATAGATAGGAGATAGATAGATAGATAGATAGATAGATAGATAGATAGATAGATAGATAGATAGATATGAGATAGATAGATAGATAGATAGATAGATAGATAATAGATAGATAGATGATATTTGACACACTCCATACATGAAGGCACAGCTTGCAGGTCATACGTATAATGTCTCCTTCCCTGTAGCTGTTGGCAGTCTATTAGAGGTACATTCACAGCCGGCGCTCTCTACAGAACGTGTGACTGTCTATGAAGGTTGCTTGGGTCTCGGCACAATCTCATATTAATCACACATAGTCTATGCAAAAACCGCAGAAAGACAATAAAATCAGCATAGATTTCCGGGCGCTGATTCTGGTCATTTGTGTGAGTTGTTTCTTGATATCTCTTCAGCTTTTGATTATCAATGACCAGGAGATTGTATTATCTCATCTAAATTCTATTGTGAGCCTGGAATTATAGCGCTCGCTTGATCCCAGTCATTTCTCGCTGATTGGCTCTACTTCTGCTGTTCAATAGTACTTTACTCCTGGCGGCTGTGCTCCCTGAAGACGTCCTTTCTGACCCATTTTTATCTGGAATGTACTCGATGCCCATTGTGTCAGTGATACCTCCTCGGTTTGTAGTTATGCTATTTTATGCAAATTTCCTCCACAATATCTGTATGTCTATATATGCCTATCTATAGTGAATCCTGTCCAAAAGTCCACCTCTTTGAGAAGACCAGATTGTTTGTGACATCTCTTCTATATGTACGTTTTTAGGTTTCCCATTTATAATGGTTGCAGAACATGCAGTAAACTGTATCCTTTTCACAGGAAGGCACCAACGCTTGTTGGTTACAAACACCAGGGGTGGCATAGTAAACTTAATGGTTGCAGAATGCACTTGCAGAACCTAACCTTCTAGTCCACTCTTGATTAACCCTTGACTGTGCCGTACCCCACAGGCCCACCAAGAGTCAGGTTGCACTAGGATAGGTCATCAGTATCAGACAGTTGGAGGTCCACCTGACAAACATTATATAGTGGCGGTGCTTGGTACAGCAGCTCGATCTCATTTACTTGAATGAGACTCAATGGCAGATAGGTCACGTGATGATGATGATGTCACAGGCCAAGGAAGAAACTGCGATGATAGGGTTAAGTGTAGCTCCCTTTTCCAAAAGCTAATCGGTATGAATAATGGGAGTCAGACCCCCACCGATTTGATATTGAGGACCTGGCGAAGAGAATAGCAAAGTCTTAATCAATGGAACCATAGATGTCAACAATCCAAGGGCAAATACCCACCATGTAGCGCTCATACAGGGCCACCGACAGTCAGCTTTCAGACCATCAATCAGTTAAACAGGACAAGTTCAGGACTTCTTGCAGTCACAAGCACCACCTTCAATAATCGTTCTGCCTCATCCTGCTATCGTTCCAGTGTCACAGCACTCACACCACTCTAGGCCTAGACAGATGCTGCAAGCTGGCGGCCAAGAATCTATCATTCCTGCTGCTGATCTAACAGAAGCTCCACCACATATCACGGTCTAACCATGGTACAACCACAACCACAAAGTACTCAGTACAGGTGGTCGGAGGTAACCCAGAGCCCTGCTACCATCTCTGGCAACCTACTCCACCTACCCTTTGTCTCACATCTGCGGTTGAATTTTTTGTAATGTAGATCTTTTTCATATGTAGCTTTTTATTGTCTAATTTTACACAAAAAAAATTCTTGAACATGTTCCATCTCATCACACCCATTGTCCTCCGTGTTCTGTAGTGCGATAGTTCATCGAGCCCGGAGACGAGGACTATGGCTATTATATACAGTAGATGGTTGTGTTACACTGACTTAATGCATTGCTTGTCATGGCAGATGAAAGAGTCTTAAGTGTGTTCTGCAGGACAACCCTTGATATGCAGAGCAGGTTCCTTATAGGCCAGTCTTCAGCATGAGATGACTCGTTGAAGGGCTTCTTCATAGCACTTACAAGACACGAGGCTGCCATAAAAGATGCACTTCATCCTTATTAACGGCACAAAGGATGCGAATGCCGTCATAAGGTCATCCATATTTTACCAAGCCACAGGTATAGTTTAAAGGGCTCCTCACAACAGACTTCAATGGAAGCTTTACAGATACAAAAACAGCAGCAACGTAGAAAAGAAATGCCAAAAAATAAAGCATAAGCAACGACGTCTGTATTCGGGAAGGGGCAGCCATTGTGGACAGCCAGATGACAGCATGGGGCTCGGCCTTAACGAAAACTCTGCAAAAAAGGAACAGGACGCGGTTTTCTTTATAGAATGTTTTATAAACAAAATGGGAAATATTTTCTCTATGGTGTAACCCAAAGATGAAGGCTACATATGTCATAGGCAGCACTTGTGGTCACTACAGGAGCCATGGAGGTAGGGGATCAAACTGAGAAAGGTGGGGTGAACTGCCTGCACCCCCACACACAAAGGGGGATATCCATACCGAGTCTTGTCAACTCCTCTCTCCGTACTTTATATTCCTTCTTTATTTCCTCCCCATTCTATCCATCCTCTTTCTTTCTTCCTTCCATTCTTTATTCATTATTCCCTACTTTTGCTTCCTTCCCTCTTTCACTGCTTTCTATCTTCTTTCCTTTTTTGCATCCTTCGCTCCTTCCTTATCCCCTTCTTTTGTTTTCTTCCTCCTTTCACTACTTCTTTCTTCTTTCTTTTCCTCCCTTCTTTCCCTTTTCCTCCTTCACTCCCTTTATTAGGTCTTTCTTTCTTCTCCCTTCTTTTATTCCTTCCTTACCCTCCCATCCTTTCTTCCTTCTTTCTTTTCCTCCCTTTTTTCCCTTTCCCTCTTGCCTCCCTTTATTAGGCCTTTTTTTCTTTCTTTCTTAATTTGTTTCTTTCTTTCTTCTCCCTTCCTTTATTCCTTCCTTACCCTCCTTACCCTCCCATCCTTTCTTTCTTCTTTCTTTTCCTCCCTTCTTTCCCATTCCCTTCTTCCCTCCCTTTATTAGGTCTTTCTTTCTCTCTTTCTCTCTCTCTTTCTCTCTTTCTTTCTCTCTTTCTTTCTTTCTTTCTTTCTTTCTTTCTTTCTTTCTCTCTTCATTTTCTCTCTTTATAATCATCCTGAAGACCTCCTCATGGAGGAGCTGTATCCTCCCCTGTGTGTTTTACTAACTACTTATGCTCCTCATGTGATAACAATTCGAGAGCAATATTCGGCTTGTATATTTCTAATGACATTGACAGCAGGGTGTTACCACTACCCTTTTCATGGAGGCATGCCCCTTATACAGTCCACCCTGTTTGGACACTACTCACCCCAATATATAATAACAAGGGGCAATAACAGAGGAACGACACAACGCAGAGTGTTATTTCGTGTCATATGTATTTACTAAAACAGACGTCAGGAGGGCTGATGATTTCCCTCTATGGGGGTTAAAATTAAAGCAGCATTTCCCATTTTCAGCATTACCCGAGGAACCATCTTAAATAAAATCTCCGGTTACTCGGTTGAAAGGTGACTCACTCCTTGCAAAACCCATCACACATGAAATGAAAAGAAATGACTGTCAACTCGAGCACCAGGACTCAAAAAAGGTTTAATTAACATTCAGATGTGCAAGGAATGATTCCCCAGGTATCGCCTCCTACGATAAGACTTGTAGACTTGTTTACAAATGCGTTTCCACATGAGTGATCCGCGTTATTCATTTTCATCTTATAGAACAGAATCCAAAGCAAAGAAAGTCAATCAATTTCGGTCTGGGGCCGAGGCGACCACCTAGTCTCCCTTTTCACACACATGATAGATGTGTTATGACTTGTCGTTGCATTAAGTACAAAGCGGCCCACCAATATGGCACGTGCGGTTGTTGTAGGCAGAGGAGGGAAGGAAAATAATGAAATAGCTGCATCTGTCAGCAGAGGAAAACTGCAGGAAAAAACAAAACGGAGCAAAGAATATAACGCTCAGGGCAGAGGCGTGCAAGCTGCGCGGTCAGACAGGGGGCATTAGTTGCCCCTATGAGACGAGACACCATGAACGTTAAAGGGTTGTCCAGTCAAATTTTCGTATATATAAAAAATAAACTCTCCCATCCCCGATCCCCCAATGCTTCCACTTCCTCGAAATGCAAGGAAACACCCACTCAGCCAACCACCAATCACTGGACGTGGCAGATCATTTCCATGGCAGTGATCGGCTGAACGGGTGTTTACTGGCATTTAAAATGGGGGGCAAAAGGAACTGAAGCAGCAGCAGGGGATCGGTAAGGGTAAGTACGGCCTATCTTTTATTTTTGGTGGCATAACTAGAAATGACTGGGCCCCACAGAAAATTTTTGAACGCCCCCCCAAGCTACTTCTTTGCGACCCCCGACCCCCATGCAACCCTCACTCCCGTGGGTAGTCAACATCGTTCTCTCAGACCAGACCCGGCAGCTGCTCCATCCATTGTATACTACAGTATCTCTGTATATAAATTCATTGTATGCTACAGTGGAGGGGTGCTGACAGCAAAGTGTTTTAGTCCTCCTCCTGGACGGGCCCCTTCTGAGTTTGGGCCCCAAAGCAGACGCTTCCCCTGACTCCCCTATAGCTACGTCCCTGATACTGCTGGACAGCCCCTTTAAAATGAACTATATATAAGTGTTATTTAGACAATGTATTTTAACAGCTATTGTACTGCAGATTACTTCAGTTATGGAAATGTTATTTGGGCGCTGTATGTTGGTATTATTTCAGCACTGTATGGCAGTATTTACCGGTACAGTATATTATTTTTGCACCGCGTAGTGGTAGCACTGTATAGCATTGTTGTTAAGGAAAGTAAAAGGTTTTTTTTGGCCAACATCTGGCACTATTATTTGGGGCATAATGCATTTGATGCTGTATGAGGCTTATATTTTAGGTACTGTATGGTTACTTGCATCCCATTGCACCATATAGTAGAAAGGGGCATTGACACAAGGTACCACACCGGAAACCATTGAATGCATGGCCAGTCATGCATGCACGCAGGCATGTGACGGCTCTATACAAGGTCTGAGTCGCAACCGTATGACGGCTCTATGCAAGGTCTGAGTGGTGCAGAAACACAACATAGTGGCGGTTTTATACTATAGAGGTTCTCTTATGTTGGTATAGACATAGCTCAGCTATATTCAGAAGTCCCATATAGTGGATGAAGGTTGGGGATGTATGCACAATGTGTTTCCTGTTCACTCTGAGACCCCAATTCTTGGGACCCACATGTATCAGACATCTAAAGCGTATCCTATCAATGTACCATAAATGTCCAGATGGGACAACACCTTTAACGTTCAGTTGACGACATGAAATCCATTCATTTTTTATTTTTATTTTTGCTGATGAGATTCCAGTTCATTGTAGCGCTGACTTTTATAAAATACCCATTGCTGTATATCGTAATAACCTGGCACGTTCCAGTCTTTTCCTCTCAGCTCTAATTGCCGTCTCAGATTTACCATCCTCTAAATGAGACGCTAGTCGATGGGTCTGATGATGCAGCCTCGCGGCCCGTCGTTACATCGCAGGAAAGTACGAACTTCACAGACAGAATTTTGGCAAGCTCCCCTAAACGGATAAACCTCTTCCTTCTTCCAAGCGTCTTGAGCATATCATCTCCCTCCCCAGAGAGGGTCTCAACAAGATTTGGCAAATGTAGAAAAACAAACACCAAATTGTGTCTCCTTATTGAAACATAGCAGCAATTAATCAGCCATGTACGAAATAAGCAGAAAAACTTAGTTTGATGTCTTATAGCAATAAAGGGAAGAAAAGACTGGGATACGGTAGATACAGTAGTCCTCTGTAGATATGGTAGTCCTCTGTAGATATGGTAGTCCTCTGTAGACACAGTAGTCCTCTGTAGATATGGTAGTCCTCTGTAGATACAGTAGTCCTCCTTAGAAACTGTAGTCCTCTGTAGATGTGGTAGTCCTCTGTAGATGCAGTAGTCCTCTCTAGATGTGGGAATCCTCTGTAGCTACAGTAGTCCTCCTTAGAAATGGTAGTCTTCTGTAGATACAGTAGCCATATGTAGATACAGTAGTACACTGTAGATGTGGTAGTCCTCTGTAGATATCATAGTCCTCTGTAGGTATGGTAGTCCTCTGTAGATACAGTAGTCTTTCTTAGAAACGGTAGTCCTCAGTAGATGTGGTAGTCCTCTGTAGATACAGTAGTCTTTCTTAGAAACGGTAGTCCTCAGTAGATGTGGTAGTCCTCTGTAGATATGGTAGTCCTCTGTAGATGCGGTAGTCCTCTGTAGATGCGGTAGTCCTCTGTAGATGCGGTAGTCCTCTGTAGATGCGGTAGTCCTCTGTAGATGCGGTAGTCCTCTGTAGATGCGGTAGTCCTCTGTAGATGCGGTAGTCCTCTGTAGATGCGGTAGTCCTCTGTAGATGCGGTAGTCCTCTGTAGATGCGGTAGTCCTCTGTAGATGCGGTAGTCCTCTGTAGATGCGGTAGTCCTCTGTAGATGTGGTAGTCCTCTGTAGATGTGGTAGTCCTCTGTAGATATGGTAATCCTCTGTAGCTACCGTAGTCCTCCTTAGAAATGGTAGTCCTCTGTAGATACAGTAGCCATATGTAGATACAGTATTCACTGTAGATGTGGTAGTCCTCTGTAGATATCATAGTCCTCTGTAGATAGAGCAGACCACTGTAGATAGAGTAGACCACTGTAGATCTGGAAGTCCTTTATAGATACCGTAGACCACTGTAGATGTGGTAGTCCTCTGTAGATGCAGTAGTCCTCCTTAAAATGGTAGTCCTCTGTAGATGCAGTAGTTCTCTGTAGATGTGGTAGTCCTCTGTAGATGCAGTAGTCCTCTGTAGATGCGGTAGTCCTCTGTAGATGCGGTAGTCCTCTGTAGATGCGGTAGTCCTCTGTAGATGCGGTAGTCCTCTGTAGATGCAGTAGTCCTCTGTAGATATGGTAATCCTCTGTAGCTACAGTAGTCCTCCTTAGAAATGGCAGTCCTCTATAGATACAGTAGCCATATGTAGATACAGTAGTACACTGTAGATGTGGTAGTCCTCTGTAGATACAGTAGCCATATGTAGATATAGTAGTACACTGTAGATGTGGTGGTCCTCTGTAGATATCATAGTCCTCTGTAGATAGAGTAGACCACTGTAGATGTGGTAGTCCTTTGTAGATACAGTTGTCCTCCTTAAAATGGTAGTCCTCTGTAGATGCAGTAGTCCTCTGTAGATGTGGTAGTCCTCTGTAGATGCAGTTTTCCTCTGTAGATGCAGTAGCCATCTGTAGATACAGTAGAACACTGTAGATGTGGTAGTCCTCTGTAGATATGGAATTATTTTATTAGTTGTGAAGTAGTTAAACACAATTGTTGAGAATTGAACTTGCGCTCAAGTGAAGATTCTCTATAAATAATGTTCTTGTAGAGTGCCACTTAGTTTCAACAACATAGACTATTTGTAGACTGACACTTGAAAAAGAGACATTTCAGTCCCTCGGGATCTTTATCCCAGTGTCACCTGTGAATCAATGAATGAGGGAACATCAGCACATACGATATTCTTCAATAGATGTGACGTTACTCATTAGACATAGTAGTACTCCATAGATACAGTAGACCTCTGTAGATGCAGTAGTCCTCTGTAGATGCGGTAGTCCTCTGTCGATACAGTAGTCCTTTGTAGATGTGATAGTCCTCAGTAGATATGATAGTCTTCCAAAGATGCAGTAGTCCTCTGTAGAGATGGTAGTACTCTGTCGATACAGTAGTCCTCTGTAGATGCAGTAGTCCTCTGTAGATGCAGTAGTCCTCTGTAGATACAGTAGTCCTCAGGAGATACAGTAGTCCTCTGTAGATGTAGTAGTCCTCTGTAGATGTGGTAGTCCTCTGTAGATGTGGTAGTCCTCTGTAGATGTGGTAGTCCTCTGCAGATACAGTAGTCCTCTGTAGATGCAGTAGTCCTCTGTAGATGCAGTAGTCCTCTGTAGATGCAGTAGTCCTCTGTAGATACAGTAGTCCTCAGTAAATATAGTAGTCTTCTAATGATGCAGTAGTCCTCTGTAGACATGATAATCATCTGTAAGTATGATAGTCCTCTGTAGATACAGTAGTTTTCTGTGGAAATAGTATTCTTCTGTAGATACAGTAGACCTCTGTAGATGGGGTAAACCTTTGTATATGCGGTTGTCCTCAGTAGATACATTAGTCTTCTGTAGATTCAGTCGTTTTCTCTAGATATGATAGTCCCCTGTAGATGTGGTAGTGCTCTATAGACGTGGTGTCTGTCATGGGGTAGGATATATTAAGTAGCAAGTCAACAGTCAGGTCTTGAATTTCATGTTTTGGAAACAGGAAAAATGGGCAATGCATGCATCTGACGGACTCTAACAAGGGTCAAGTTGTAATGTCCAGGCAACCAGATCAGAGCATCTCTAAAATGGCTGGTCTTGTGGGGTATTCTCAGCATGCAGTGATTAGTACTTACCTAAACTGGTCCAAGGAAGGACAACCGGCAAAATAATGGTTCTTTGATCCATGAGGGGTGTGAAGTTGAGCCTGCCTGGTCTAATCCCCCAGAAGAGTTCGGTGCACCACATTAGGCGGGTGGCTTTATTTTGATGGCTGCATGGTGTTGCTCAGAGTCATAACTATAGGGGGTGCAGTCTGCAGAGGTAAAATCCACGTCCTGGTGCTATAGAGGGCCACAAGAGAAGATGGCAGTATATTCAACGGCAGATGAATTGTATTGGGGGCCAGGAGTTACAGTATTTCACTCTATAAATGGGTTTTAGATGTGTCCCCCTCACCAGCTCCCTTCCGCTCCTTTTCCAATGATTACAGGGTCCCTGTTGCTCTTTACTTCCTGGTCCCATCGTGACGCACAGGAAATGCTTACAGACCCCCGCTCAACCAATCAGTGGCTGAGGCGGGTCATTGTTGAGACCAGTGATTGGCTGAGCAGACATTGCCTATGCATCAAGCCAGAACCGGGGAGCGGTGGAGGATCACTGGAATTTCTTGATTCCACCTTGAGCACTTTCTTAAGAATTCTCCCCCCTGGACAACCCCTTTAAATCCATTGAAATGATGTGCCCGTTGTGAAGCCCGGTCCACCGCTAGTGTTTTTATTAAACCTATCAGATTTATACCGCTCAGCCTCTTGCAAGAAAATGCATTATCCGTCAGAAGAAATGAGATTCGCTCACAATTGGCTTGGAAATCAAGAGGGTATATTAAAGAGTTAGCGAGTCATTAGCATCATATTCTCGAGACGTGGCGCGCTCTATAATCATGGCAATAATTGATTTTAGTGATGATAGTCACTTGTAGCCCACACAATGCTCAGCGGTGAACTTTGTCCCTGCCGGTTTATTATGCATGGTGAAATCTCTCGTGGTGTCATCTATCTTGCCACAAAACTTGCAATGCTTAACATTTTTTATCCCTCTCAAAGTAAAAAAAAATAAAAAAAAAGAACGGCGCTGATTATAGGGCCCGCCGCCAAGCCGGCAATGTCTGCACACAACGGATTTCTCTCTCTGTCAATATTTTTTTCCTTTTTTTTTTTGCGGGATAGTGTCAACCAGAAGCGAAATATTCAACAAGAACGATGATTTGATAGAAACATATATTTTACGAATGATAAGACTTTCGAGGTTATCTGTCAAAGTTTTCCATCTGCAGGAGCCTGGAAATAAAAAAAACAAAAAAAAACAGCCGCATAATCAGGAAAGAAGACAAGCGAAGCTTCTGCTCAGAGACACTGGATACACAGCAACTCCCTAATTCAATGAGGTGTGAGGGACTACTTCTGTTCCGGATGGGAGTGATCCTCCTTACCTCATTACTATAACGCGGCCTACAGTGGATGGGTCCGCTCTCCTGACCATAAAATATCAATTATGGAGCAACTTTTCATAGAATTGTTTAATGTTCTTTAATATGCTGCTCCATTATTCTTTTTGGAAACAACTGGGCGTTACTATTTCTCTACACAATCCGTGTTGACTTGACTGTCCCCTATCCTGACATGTCTGTTTTAGTAACTACTTGCACCCCCCATGTAATATCAATTCTGGAACATCTATTCCTATGGCTCTATGAGGTTCTGTTTCTGTTTTATTCCTATTAGAAGTTTATGAATGTATTGCCAACAGTTTGCAATCAAGGTCCAGATGGGTGTTACCAGTTGGGGAGGGGGTGCCTGTGCAGCCTGACACTATCCAATCAGTGCTGACAGTGCCAGACTATACAGGGACACACCCTCAACTGGTAACACCCCCCTGGACCTTCCTGGTAGACTGCAAACAATTCTTTTGTAAGCTTCAATAAGGAATAATAAAAGAATGGCACAGCATACAGAACTAAGAATAGAGGTATTATTACATGGGGAATGCAATGAGTTACTAAAACAGACTGGTCAGGAGAGGTGAGAGCTCCCCTTTAACTATGCGTGCTGTACTCAAGGGAAATGGTAAAGCCTAACAAGGGGGTGATGCAAGGATTGAATGAGTTAAAATATAACTTTTAATAGATAACTTATAAGAAAAATGACCCTTAACTAGATAATAATAATAAGTTGGGACACAACTAACTGGAACCATACATTTTTAGGTTCCAGGAGGACCCAATAGTAATTGTGCACGGCGGCACCCACGAGTAGATAATTTAAACCGGTGGTCCTACCGTACCATATGGATCCGTCCTTGAAAAATACACTGGTCTCCTACCTGATGCGTATGGAGAGCTCAGAGATAGTTTGACCAGGTGTGCCGGTGTGCGACAGGTAGGGGAAACAGATAACTTACCCTATATGGCCCTGCCTAAGGACTACAATAGCCCTTATACCCCTGCCACGGATCCCCGCGGCCGGGTATGCACCGGAACCTAACCCTGGAATTAATCCGCCCTAATTGGCCCTTTGCTGCCAGGTCCCTACATGCATGTTTCGCAAGGAGTGTTGCTCATCAGGGGAAACATGGGGAGCCTAGGGGCTGTTCGCTGGCTGGTCCGATCCCTAGATAAACAAGGAAAAAGAAAGCAATCCAGAAGAACTTGGAGTGAAGACAACTGATACCGGTCACACTCAGGCATCTAGGCTGGATGTAGCCTGTATGGCACTAATTCGCGCCAGTATTTAAGACCTGTGTCCAAAACGAGGCTTGGGTGACGTACCTCCCAAACGTGGAGCGCTGCGTGTCAGCCGACGCATGCGCAGCAGCATCCAATCGATGTGAAGAAAACGTCAGGCCCGCGCTACTGAATAAGATAACTTCATAGCGCTCAGTCTCGCCTGATATCGCGAGACCCCAGGTGCGGTTGCTAGGAGACAGGGACGCTTCTCCCGGCAGTCGCTCCTACCGCATCTTCTATTGTGGAGACGCGCTCAATGGAGAATGACATTTAATGCAAAAAAGGTAAAAAACCTGAAACTAAAGCTAGGTTATCCTCAAATGCTGAACCAGGCCACTAGTGTCAAGGAATGTAGAATCTATCAGAGAGGAGATGGTAGGGTTTAGTTTATAATTTTAGACAAAACAGCTAAAGTTCGTCTGCTCATTTAGACCTGTAGGGGAGGCTGTTTTTAAGGTGAATATCCAGCGTGTTTCTTTTTGGAGTAGGAGACGATCCCAGTCGCCACCGCGGGCTGGGGGGGCAATTCTCTCAATGCCCATTGCTGTCATACCTTTGGGATTTCCCTGGTGACACTCATGGATATGTCTAGACACCGGGGTATCCCTTTTGTTTGCAATGTCATTCAGGTGCTCGCCCAGTCTGCGGCGCAGCTCTCTCCTGGTTTTTCCAATATATTCCTGTTTGCATATGCAGGTTATCTTATAGATAACCCCCAGGGTTTTACAATTGATGAAATCCTTGATAGGGAAGGATCGCTGCAGGTTTGTGCTGTAGAACGTTTTGCCATTCACCATAATACTGCATGCCACGCATCCTCCACATCTGTAGCACCCTACTGTTTTCTGGTCCAGCCATGTACCCCTGTCAGAGGGTGGGGTATAGTGGCTGTGTACAAGGGAATCTCTGAGGCTGGTGCCCCTTCTGAACGTGATTTGGGGATAGTCGTGGATGACCTCCCTCAGATCTGGGTCAACCATCAGTACCTGCCAATGTTTTTGAGAATCCCTCTCATGCGATCCGTGCTCCCGTCAAAAGTTGTTATCAGACGGATCTTTTTTCCTCTACAGTCCTATTTTTAGGTATAAGTAGGTCTACACGATCTGTCATGATTGCCTTGTGGTATGCTTTCCTCAAAATCTCATCTGGATATCCTCTACTCAGGAACCTTTCTCTTAAGTCATTCGCCTGTCTCCTAAACTCCGTCCTTTCAGAGCAGTTACGCCGTAGGCGCAGATACTGCCCAAATGGAATACCCTTTTCAGAGGAATGAAATGGCTACTGCTCCAGTGTAGGACGGAGTTTGTGGAGGTAGGTTTACGAAATATAGTTGTTGATAGCTCATCCGGTCCTTTACGTGAGATAGAGATATCCAGAAAAGAGAGGTTCTCTGTACTTGCCTCATAAGTGAACCTGAGGCCGATATCATTGCAGTTCAATTTTGCCACATACTCTCCAAAGGATGGTAGGGTGTCATTCCATATTACAAAAATGTCATCGATGTACCGGACCCATAGACCTATGGGCCCGGTACTCAACGGTAGTGTGTCCGTGAAGACCCTGGTTGCTTCCCACCAGCCCAGGAGCAGGTTAGCATAGGCCGGCGCACAGGAACAACCCATGGCCGTGCCCCTGAGCTGGTGGTACAGCTTGGTGCCAAACAGGAAGAAGTTATGGGTTAAAAGATATTCCAATAACTTTAGAATGAATTTATTATGTGCTGTATACTGGCACCCCCTCATGCTAAGGTAGTATTCCACCGCTCTCAGTCCTGCAGCATGGGGGATGGACGAATACAGCGCCTCAACGTCAACACTACCCAGAACGGCCTGTTGTTCCACACTTATGCCTTCCAATCTCTTTAAGAGGAAGAGGCAGGGGACGTGGCAGAGGCCAATCCCCCGGTTTTTTAGATCCAACAACAACATATCCGTTAAGGAACAGATCCAAAACTCGGGAGCAACAGGCCCCCAAGTTATAAATTTATCACGTAGAAAACTCAACACTACAGAGATGACGGTTTTAAGTAAAGGTCTGTCCTTTGTTCCTACACGTCGTTTTGATGCCTTTACATGGACTAAAGACCTGCATCTATTTGCCAGAAAATTGAGATGGCATAAATTCTTTAAGAATAAGGACAAAAGACAATGTCAGGAATTGGGAATACCCACCAATATGCTGTCTGATGTAAGACTGCTTGAAAGCTTGCAGGAGGGAGGCAAAGAGTCCTTAGGAGAGGGTCCGTTCACCACACTAAGGAACAAGAGTTCCAAAATGCCCCCTCTGGGCGATGTATCATGTATTGACGCCTTCCTGCAACTAGTTTCAGCAGATCTACAAAAAATTCCCTCATCCCTTGAAATTCCCAATTGTAATAGGGACGAATGGAGAGCAATTAAATCCCTTAAGGATGATTCTGGGATCACCGTGAAGCCCTCGGACAAGGGGGGCAACACGGTGATCTTGGACTCTGACAGATACCGACAGATGTGTGAACATATCCTACAGGACAAAAATAATTATGAGAGATTACTATCTAACCCCACTGAGATATACTTATCAGAACTCAGAAATATTCTCTCAGAGGCCAAAACCGAAAAACTTATATCTGAAGAAGAATTTGATTTCCTGTATCCCAAGAACCCAGTTGTTGCAACATTCTACAGCCTTCCCAAGGTACACAAAGGGACCAGCCCCCTAAGAGGGAGACCTATAGTCTCAGGCATTGGGAGTATCTGTCAAAATATCGGCATCTATATTGAGAGAATCCTAATGCCTTTCGTAGTGTCCCTTCCGTCATATGTGAGGGACACTATGGACCTCTTAAAGAGATTGGAAGGCATAAGTGTGGAACAACAGGCCGTTCTGGGTAGTGTTGACGTTGAGGCGCTGTATTCGTCCATCCCCCATGCTGCAGGACTGAGAGCGGTGGAATACTACCTTAGCATGAGGGGGTGCCAGTATACAGCACATAATAAATTCATTCTAAAGTTATTGGAATATCTTTTAACCCATAACTTCTTCCTGTTTGGCACCAAGCTGTACCACCAGCTCAGGGGCACGGCCATGGGTTGTTCCTGTGCGCCGGCCTATGCTAACCTGCTCCTGGGCTGGTGGGAAGCAACCAGGGTCTTCACGGACACACTACCGTTGAGTACCGGGCCCATAGGCCTATGGGTCCGGTACATCGATGACATTTTTGTAATATGGAATGACACCCTACCATCCTTTGGAGAGTATGTGGCAAAATTGAACTGCAATGATATTGGCCTCAGGTTCACTTATGAGGCAAGTACAGAGAACCTCTCTTTTCTGGATATCTCTATCTCACGTAAAGGACCGGATGAGCTATCAACAACTATATTTCGTAAACCTACCTCCACAAACTCCGTCCTACACTGGAGCAGTAGCCATTTCATTCCTCTGAAAAGGGGTATTCCATTTGGGCAGTATCTGCGCCTACGGCGTAACTGCTCTGAAAGGACGGAGTTTAGGAGACAGGCGAATGACTTAAGAGAAAGGTTCCTGAGTAGAGGATATCCAGATGAGATTTTGAGGAAAGCATACCACAAGGCAATCATGACAGATCGTGTAGACCTACTTATACCTAAAAATAGGACTGTAGAGGAAAAAAGATCCGTCTGATAACAACTTTTGACGGGAGCACGGATCGCATGAGAGGGATTCTCAAAAAACATTGGCAGGTACTGATGGTTGACCCAGATCTGAGGGAGGTCATCCACGACTATCCCCAAATCACGTTCAGAAGGGGCACCAGCCTCAGAGATTCCCTTGTACACAGCCACTATACCCCACCCTCTGACAGGGGTACATGGCTGGACCAGAAAACAGTAGGGTGCTACAGATGTGGAGGATGCGTGGCATGCAGTATTATGGTGAATGGTAAAACGTTCTACAGCACAAACCTGCAGCGATCCTTCCCTATCAAGGATTTCATCAATTGTAAAACCCTGGGGGTTATCTATAAGATAACCTGCATATGCAAACAGGAATATATTGGAAAAACCAGGAGAGAGCTGCGCCGCAGACTGGGCGAGCACCTGAATGACATTGCAAACAAAGGGATACCCCGGTGTCTAGACATATCCATGAGTGTCACCAGGGAAATCCCAAAGGTATGACAGCAATGGGCATTGAGAGAATTGCCCCCCCAGCCCGCGGTGGCGACTGGGATCGTCTCCTACTCCAAAAAGAAACACGCTGGATATTCACCTTAAAAACAGCCTCCCCTACAGGTCTAAATGAGCAGACGAACTTTAGCTGTTTTGTCTAAAATTATAAACTAAACCCTACCATCTCCTCTCTGATAGATTCTACATTCCTTGACACTAGTGGCCTGGTTCAGCATTTGAGGATAACCTAGCTTTAGTTTCAGGTTTTTTACCTTTTTGCATTAAATGTCATTCTCTATTGAGCGCGTCTCCACAATAGAAGATGCGGTAGGAGCGACTGCCGGGAGAAGCGTCCCTGTCTCCTAGCAACCGCACCTGGGGTCTCGCGATATCAGGCGAGACTGAGCGCTATGAAGTTATCTTATTCAGTAGCGCGGGCCTGACGTTTTCTTCACATCGATTGGATGCTGCTGCGCATGCGTCGGCTGACACGCAGCGCTCCACGTTTGGGAGGTACGTCACCCAAGCCTCGTTTTGGACACAGGTCTTAAATACTGGCGCGAATTAGTGCCATACAGGCTACATCCAGCCTAGATGCCTGAGTGTGACCGGTATCAGTTGTCTTCACTCCAAGTTCTTCTGGATTGCTTTCTTTTTCCTTGTCTATCTAGGGATCGGACCAGCCAGCGAACAGCCCCTAGGCTCCCCATGTTTCCCCTGATGAGCAACACTCCTTGCGAAACATGCATGTAGGGACCTGGCAGCAAAGGGCCAATTAGGGCGGATTAATTCCAGGGTTAGGTTCCGGTGCATACCCGGCCGCGGGGATCCGTGGCAGGGGTATAAGAGCTATTGTAGTCCTTAGGCAGGGCCATATAGGGTAAGTTATCTGTTTCCCCTACCTGTCGCACACCGGCACACCTGGTCAAACTATCTCTGAGCTCTCCATACGCATCAGGTAGGAGACCAGTGTATTTTTCAAGGACGGATCCATATGGTACGGTAGGACCACCGGTTTAAATTATCTACTCGTGGGTGCCGCCGTGCACAATTACTATTGGGTCCTCCTGGAACCTATAAATGTATGGTTCCAGTTAGTTGTGTCCCAACTTATTATTATTATCTAGTTAAGGGTCATTTTCTTATTAGTTATCTATTAAAAGTTATATTTTAACTCATTCAATCCTTGCATCACCCCCTTGTTATGTTGTATGAACCTTGGTGATCAAACGTCACAATTGTATCGACATTTTTCTCTAGCGAAATGGTAAAGCCTACCTGTTAATTTAATCAATCCAGGTGAAATAACAGAGGAACTGCACAATGAAGGACTGCTTTGGATATTCCAACACAGACGTGTCATGAAAACTCTTTAAAGTGTAGCAGTAACATGCAATGGAATATATCTACCGGGACATGCCTTTACTTTATGGTTGGTGGTGGTCCGACCTGGGGGACCCCTACCCATCCCCAAAAAAGCGCTGAACAATCAGAGATTATGGTTTTCACAGATTGTCAGCTCTTGCGAGCAGGGCCTCATCCCTCGTGTTTTAATTGTTGACTTGTTTGTTGCGATGTTATTTCTGATTCTGTTTGTACATGAACCTCCTGATTGTAAAGAGCCGCAGAATCTATTGGCGCTGATGATGATGATGATGATGATGATGAGTAGCAAGGTCATAGCTATTGCCTTACATATATTATATTATTTCCCATGCTATACATATTGCATCATGTTTATCTATTATATTATATAATGTTACATGTTATGTTGTATCATATTATAGTGAAACTTCTCAAAAAGACCCCCTCTGTAAAGCCCCCCCACTGCAAAGCCCCCCTCTGCAAAGCCCCCCTCTGCAAAGACCCCCTCTGTAAAGCCCCCCTCTGTAAGGACCCCCTCTGTAAAGCCCCCCTCTGATGTACCCTGCAGGTCATGTTGAATTTCCAATGTCTATGACTACCCCTCTAGAAGACCCGATCCTGCTGTATTTTGGGAGGTCACCTCTCAGATCCTCTGCTGAATATTATACTACTCTGTCCGAAGCCTTAACACATCTGATGTCAAAAAATATCCCTGACATCAAAAGGGCAGAAATCTCAATGAACCCTTGATGGACCACCTCAGGACAGACCCCGGTCACACTCCGCTTACAGCAAAGCATGCAGAAGTGAAAATAATGTAAAGAATACTTCTAGAGAATTAATTAAAAACAAACAAACAAACACTACATAGAAAATATAAAGATGTATCAGAGCTGAACTAAAGCTAAATGACGAAACCACAGCGATTTGGTCCAGATTGCAAACACGGCTCTGCTATATCCATATTTCACAGTTACAGCACAGTAGACAGCCTGACATGACAATTCTGTTCAAGTATGAAAACCAGAGAAGGCCGCCAGCAACGACGGGGTTAAAATCTGCCAGGACGGAGTGTTTTTTCTGCGGAGTCCATCAGTCTGTCAGGCAGGTTGAAATATTAGCTTTTTCATTGCAGCCTTTCAAATAAATCTGATAACTGTATTAGGAACTATTCATTTTTTCCCTCTAATAAATATATTTAGTAATGAACTGTCTAACACAATAACCTTGCAGCTTTTGACTTTTGTCACAGTGTATTGTGTTTCACAGTGTGAACAGCCGTAATGATCATGTGATCACATGAGTCGATTCATTTTGGCAAGCGTCGCCACTTGACAGGTATGTAATACACTTGCCTTGCGGCTTTGAGACCAGGTTTCAAGAGCAGCCTTTACTGATGTGAGTGAAAATCATTCAGATCTCATAACTGTATCAAATGTCAGGAGCGGTAAAGATCACCCGGCATTCACGGGGAGGAAGATTAGACCAGCCAGATACCGAATACTGACCCCGTCCATGCATGCCGACCACTGTGCCGTGTAAGCAGCGAAGCCGGAGGCGTCATCTGTATCTAGAATAGGCCCCCAACCTAATATAGGACGTTTATAATAATTTTTAAGTGAGTGGCCTTTATGTCCCCTCCGGCACCGGCACCGGGGTTCAACTTCTTCCTATGCACCCCCTAAAGCAACATCCCTACCAATCCCAATACTTTCAATTTTCAGTTCTAGGCAGCGTAATGTAGCAACTCGTATACCTTCCAGTAGTCTTGGCCCCTATTCCCCAAGTCGTAGAGTCTCTGTAAATATTCACAAACCTTCTCAGATAGCAAAAAATCCTTCTAGTGTAAAATGGTAGATGCCCTATAGCTAGGAGGGGATGTAGCTGGAGCTGTATGAGGGGAGAAAGGGAGGAAGAGCAGCAGGAGACACCTGATTGGCTCAGAGCACAGCAAGAAGAGCCCGCCCACTCGGAGCCATGAAGAATTAAAATGTTTAAAATGTAACTATATTGGTATTTCACTATCAGGATGAGGATTGACAGAAGGTTAAGTTTGGTGTCTAACCTGAGATCAGACGCAAAAGGAAGAGTATGGCCCTAGAGATAGGGGCAGGGTTATCAGTAAGGGGGGTAGACTACACCAAAAGCAGAAACGCACCATAGGAAATGAGCAACTAAAGAAAAGTTCAGCTCGCCTCTGTTGCTTCACCCAGGCTGCTAGGTGCACGGAAAACCCGGAGCAGAGCAGGTGAACATGCAAGATAAAGCCATCCCGCTCTCTAGCTTCTTGATAAAATCCACAGGCTTTATTGAAAAGATAAATTTCCACCATGTAGCACAGTGCAGCATGCCTGGCCTACGCGGTTCGAACCCTGTGGTTCTTAATTAACAGTAAGAACCGAAGGGTTCGGAAAGCCTGTGGATTTTATCAAGAAGCTAGAGTGCCGGATCGTGCTATCTTGCATAGGAGATGTGCACACCCGAAAATGTAGATTACATTAACAATTTAGTGAAAAAAATTACAAAAGTGTCAAACGATAAAAAATAAGAAAAAGATTATAAGGGTCATCAAAAATAAGAGTAACCCAGCTGCAGCACCACCTGTAATAAGCCATGGCTCAGAAGACACAGAACTTAAACAGATCAACCCTGAGATACATATAAAAAGAAACTAAATACGAAAATAAATTTATCAAAAATTCCCAGAGTAGAAAAATATAACAGAGAGAAGCAGGATCGATAAAGGGCATGTGCTGGGAAAGGCAATTGAGTATATCTAAAGAAGGAGAAACATTGTAACAACTGTATCAATAATGTGACAATCCATACATTGATACATGGAACTCAAACATATAGCCCATGGACAAAACGGATATGACCCCGTGGAATAGCAGCCCACACATACCGCCCACATGTACAGCTGATCAGTGGGGAAAACCTGCACTTTATCATGTTCCTATATGAGCTCTGAATTATCTTTCTCTATTCCATCAATATAACTTTTTGCATTTTTATATATTAATTTATTCTCTTTTTCCTTACACAATTCATTTCTTGGGTTTACATCTTTATTGTGCCTAAGGGTACTTTCACACTTGTGTTATTCTTTTCCGGAAAAGAACTGATCAGGCATATTCCCATGCAATCTGAATGGATAGAAATCCGTTCAGTTTGCATCAGTATGCCTTCCGTTCAGTCACTGTCAGGCGTTTTGGCCGGACATAATACAGCAGCATGCTGCGGTATTATGTCTGTCCAAAAGGCCTGATCAGTCGCCGGAATGCCGGATCCGGCACTAATTCCCATTGACTTGCATTAGTGCCGGATCCGGCATTGTGAAACAACTGAAGGACGGATCCGTCCTTCCGGTCTGCACATGCGCAGACCGGGAAAACTGTGAAGAAGACTGCAAGACGGATCCGTCCATCCGCATGACAAGCGGAGGGACGGATCCGTTCTGGCAATGCATTTGTAGACGGATCCGCACCTGAATCCGTCTACAAATGCTGTCAGTTGTCACACTGAACAGGCGGATCCGGCAGGCAGCTCCGACGACGGAACTGCCTGCCGGATTACACTAACGCTAGTGTGAAAGTACCCTTATCCTCTTTGTCTGATTACAGGTGGTGCTGTAGGCGGACCATTATTAGGCTACTTTCACATCTGCGCTTTCCCTTTCCCTATGACGGATCTCACTAGCGGGGGAAAACGCTTCCGTTTTGTCCCCATTCATTGCCAATGGGGACAAAACTGAACTGAACAAAACAGTCACCAGAATGCATTCCATTCCATTTGGTTGCATCCCCATCGCGGGCACAATAACGCTGCAAGCAGCGTTTCTGAGTGCGTCCTGGGATGCGGAAGAAGACGGTTCCGTCCTGACACACAATGTAAGTCAATGGGGACGGATCTGATTTCTCGGACACAAAAGAAAATGAATCTGTCATTAACTCCTTTGAAAGTCAATCCGTTTTCTTTTCTCTTGGCTATTTTAAAGATAATACAACGGGATCCATTCATAACGGATGTAGACGGTTGTATTATCATGACGGATCCAGCAAAAACGCTGGTGTGACAGTAGCCTTATTTGATTTAATTTAACTTGTTTATTTCATTTAATAAAGTTGCATTTTTATTAATTTTATATTGTCAGGTGCGTTTTTTGCATTTGTCTTTTAGTTCTTTAACACATTTCTAGCACCCCGAAAAAATAAATTGTCGTGCCCGATTCCTTTAGTTAAACAAGGGGCGGGACCACATGTAATTCCCATCTCAAACTCAAGGGGGTATTCCCATCTCAGACAATGGGGGCAAGTCGTTAGGATGGGCCCCCATTGTCTGATAGGTGCAGATTCCACTGCTGGGACCCGCACCTACAACGAGAACGAAGCGGGGGTTCTGTGGCTGAAGGACCCTGGATTTCCCGGGGTTCATCAACCACCAAGCGCTGCTCCCATAGAAGTGAATGGTAGCGCACTACGCATGCGCGGCCCATTCTTCCATTTATTTCTATGGGGCAGACGGAAATAGCTTGGGTATTTTCGGCGGCCCCATAGAAACGAATGGAGGGTGGCTGCGCATGCGCAGTGCACCCTTCGTTCATTTCCCCACTCCGTTCTCATTGTAGGTGCCGGTCCCGCACCTATCAGACAATGGGGGCATATGCTAGCGAAATACCCCCATTGTCTGGATGGAAAACCCCTTTAAGACTCCACTGACTTTTTCTCTTGCAGTGGAGAAAGATCTGTGGACAATTCCACGAAGGACTATCTTCAGGTGATAAGCAAATCAGGTTTATTTCTCTCTCTTTTCCAAAAATTCTTTTCAAATTCTGTTTCTATTGAATTTGACCCAAATCTCTATTAAAATGTTTGCCTTTTTTTGGTCAATAGTTTTTTTTCTTGCATTTTTCCACAGAAAAAAAACCGACTGCTGTTTACAACAACCAAAAAGCTTTGAAAAACAAGTGTGTGCGCAGGAGGTGATGTGGAGTTTCTAGGGTGCTCCGTTGGCGGGTTAGGAAGAATTGGTCTTGCTGCTCCTTGCAACCCTTTAGCCCTTTGGCGCTCAGCACCCCAGGACACGCCCTTAGATCATACAACTAATTTTACTTACAATAAAATACCCGGCGCACTGATAATCTCCTTCACCTAATGCCTTCCTGCGCCGGTTGAGCTCTGCTGTCACAACGTCTTCCTCAGCTCGGTGTACTGTAGCAATTAATGCAGAGTGAAGACATCTCCGGCTGTAAACACTCCATCCAGTCCTGTCTCTCCGGAGCACAATCAGGATCTCGCCAGGATTCCTGCACACCAGAAAGGAGGCCGCGTTCTCTCTCTACATGTTAAGAGTTTTTGCCCCTCCCTTCACGTTTCTACCCACGTTGGACTTTTCTTACATTACCATAATGTATTAACCCCTTAACGCATAATCACGTACATTGCATGGAGCAGGCTCGCGAGCTGAGCTCGCTCCATACATGGCAAGTGCCAGCTGTATAATACAGCCGGCGCCCACTGATGATGACCCAGATCGGCAAGGACGCTGATCCCGATCACTTAACCCTTAGTTGCAGCTGTCAATAGCTACCGTGGCATTGGTAGGCTCAGATAGAGGGCTTGACTCTCTCTGTCTGCTGATTTGAACCCCCAAGGCGATATCACAGGGCTGCGATCGGATGCCATAACAGCCTGGAGCCTTGTGAATGAAGTGTTTTCTCTCTGTTCTTGGAGATTAGGTTGCCAGGCGAACACTCATTTTACTGGTTAGTAATGGCACATTAGAGGTCATCTCTCCAATTAGGACATTAATTAACATTGTGAGTGTTGAGAGGGAAAAGACCTTCAACTATAAAGCTCTATGAGTGGGCAGGAGAAGCAGGACTCACAGGCTTTCTCTATGAGTGAGCAGGAGAAGCATGACTCACAGGGTTTCTCTATGAGTGAGCAGGAGAAGTAGGACTCACAGGCTTTCTCTATGAGTGAGCAGGAGAAGCATGACTCACAGGGTTTCTCTATGAGTGAGCAGGAGAAGTAGGACTCACAGGCTTTCTCTATGAGTGAGCAGGAGAAGCATGACTCACAGGGTTTCTCTATGAGTGGGCAGGAGAAGCAGGACTCACAGGCTTTCTCTATGAGTGAGCAGGAGAAGCATGACTCACAGGGTTTCTCTATGAGTGAGCAGGAGAAGTAGGACTCACAGGCTTTCTCTATGAGTGAGCAGGAGAAGCATGACTCTCAGGGTTTCTCTATGAGTGAGCAGGAGAAGTAGGACTCACAGGCTTTCTCTATGAGTGAGCAGGAGAAGCAGGACTCACAGGTTTTCTCTATGAGTGTGCAGGAGAAGCAGGACTCACAGGCTTTTTCTATAAGTGGGCAGGAGAAGCAGGACTCATAGGCTTTCTCTATGAGTGAGCAGGAGAAGCAGGACTCATAGGCTTTCTCTATGAGTGAGCAGGAGAAGCAGGCCTCACGGGCTTTCTCTTTGAGTGGGCAGGAGAAGCAGGACTCACAGGCTTTCTCTATGAGTGAGCAGGAGAAGCATGACTCACAGGGTTTCTCTATGAGTGAGCAGGAGAAGTAGGACTCACAGGCTTTCTCTATGAGTGTGCAGGAGAAGCAGGACTCACAGGCTTTTTCTATAAGTGGGCAGGAGAAGCAGGACTCACAGACTTTCTCTATGAGTGAGCAGGAGAAGCAGGACTCATAGGCTTTCTCTATGAGTGAGCAGGAGAAGCAGGCCTCACGGGCTTTCTCTTTGAGTGGGCAGGAGAAGCAGGACTCACATGCTTTCTCTATGAGTGGACAGGAGAAGTTGGACTCACAGGCTTTCTATATGAGTGGACAGGAGAAGTAGGACTCACAGGCTTTCTATATGAGTGGACAGGAGAAGCAGGACTCACAAGCTTTATGTATGAGTGGGCAGGAGAAGCCGGACTTACAGGCTTTCTCTATGAGTGAGCAGGAGAAGCATGACTCACAGGGTTTCTCTATGAGTGAGCAGGAGAAGTAGGACTCACAGGCTTTCTCTATGAGTGAGCAGGAGAAGCATGACTCACAGGGTTTCTCTATGAGTGAGCAGGAGAAGTAGGACTCACAGGCTTTCTCTATGAGTGAGCAGGAGAAGCATGACTCTCAGGGTTTCTCTATGAGTGAGCAGGAGAAGTAGGACTCACAGGCTTTCTCTATGAGTGAGCAGGAGAAGCAGGACTCACAGGTTTTCTCTATGAGTGTGCAGGAGAAGCAGGACTCACAGGCTTTCTCTATGAGTGAGCAGGAGAAGCAGGCCTCATGGGCTTTCTCTTTGAGTGGGCAGGAGAAGCAGGACTCACAGGCTTTCTCTATGAGTGAGCAGGAGAAGCATGACTCACAGGGTTTCTCTATGAGTGAGCAGGAGAAGCAGGACTCACAGGCTTTCTCTATGAGTGAGCAGGAGAAGCATGACTCACAGGGTTTCTCTATGAGTGAGCAGGAGAAGTAGGACTCACAGGCTTTCTCTATGAGTGAGCAGGAGAAGCATGACTCTCAGGGTTTCTCTATGAGTGAGCAGGAGAAGTAGGACTCACAGGCTTTCTCTATGAGTGAGCAGGAGAAGCAGGACTCACAGGTTTTCTCTATGAGTGTGCAGGAGAAGCAGGACTCACAGGCTTTTTCTATAAGTGCGCAGGAGAAGCAGGACTCACAGGCTTTCTCTATGAGTGAGCAGGAGAAGCAGGACTCATAGGCTTTCTCTATGAGTGAGCAGGAGAAGCAGGCCTCACGGGCTTTCTCTTTGAGTGGGCAGGAGAAGCAGGACTCACAGGCTTTCTCTATGAGTGAGCAGGAGAAGCATGACTCACAGGGTTTCTCTATGAGTGAGCAGGAGAAGTAGGACTCACAGGCTTTCTCTATGAGTGAGCAGGAGAAGCAGGACTCACAGGTTTTCTCTATGAGTGTGCAGGAGAAGCAGGACTCACAGGCTTTTTCTATAAGTGGGCAGGAGAAGCAGGACTCACAGGCTTTCTCTATGAGTGAGCAGGAGAAGCAGGACTCATAGGCTTTCTCTATGAGTGAGCAGGAGAAGCAGGCCTCACGGGCTTTCTCTTTGAGTGGGCAGGAGAAGCAGGACTCACATGCTTTCTCTATGAGTGGACAGGAGAAGTTGGACTCACAGGCTTTCTATATGAGTGGACAGGAGAAGTAGGACTCACAGGCTTTCTATATGAGTGGACAGGAGAAGCAGGACTCACAAGCTTTATGTATGAGTGGGCAGGAGAAGCAGGACTTACAGGCTTTCTCTATGAGTGGGCAGGAGAAGTAGGACTCACAGGCTTTCTATATGAGTGGGCAGGAGAAGTAGGACTCACAGGCTTTCTATATGAGTGGGCAGGAGAAGCAGGACTCACAGGTTTTCTCTATGATTGAGCAGGAGAAGCAGGACTCACAGGACTTCTTTATGAGTTTAGTAGAAAGACAAGTTTTATATAAAAACCTGAATACAACCATAGACAACTATATATCCCTGATCCCAGTGTCTCTTCTGCTATGATAATCTGCCTTCAGATAAGACTTGATAACTCCACTTTAAATTTCCATGCTAGCCTGGGGGATTATGTTAGGACTCTTGCAATATTATATGCTTTCATCATGGAGGCTAAAAACAAACCTTTTTGAGGGTTGATAGGCAGAAATTTTTTATTTCATGTTTTGCAGACTTGGTTCCGATAGCTAACCCCAGGAGATGGCATTCCCGCTAGCCTGAATCATTATAACCCTCTACACCCCTTGTGTTCTATGTTGCAAGGACATGAAACCGATGGCACCATTATCAGCCATGTCGGGAACTGGTGACCTTTACTTGCCTATAGAGTCATCTTCTAATGCCACGTACTGCAAGCCCCTATGTGGTCTGGATGTAACCCAGATGCTCAGATTGAACAATCAAAGCTCGGATCTCAAATTAAAACGATTCTGCTGCTTTCAGACTCCCCGCCGAGAAGGAAGATCACCACTTGTGTGGATAACTTAATAGACTGCAGCTTTAGAAACTACTACCAGCTCTGAAGCCCCTCTGATAGGGGGTCATTACCTAAACCTGCACTGAAGGCAGAGCTTAGACAACAAGATCGTGTTCATATAAATGGTACTGACTTCAGATTTCATAAAAACTGCAGTGAATGTCTATCTATCTATTTTATATCTATCTATCCATCCATCTAATAGATATGATATCTACCTATCTAAATATGCACGATCTAACTATTTTATATCTATCTATCTATCTATCTATGTAACTTTCTTCTACTTTTTATCTATTGATCTATCTTTTGGCCTATTGAATACTAACTATCTATCTATCTATCTTTCTAATATCTATCTATCTATCTATCTATCTATCTATCGTATATCTATTATCTATCTATCTATCTATCTATCTATCTATCTATCGTATATCTATTATCTATCTATCTATCTATCTATCTATCTATCTATCCTATATCTATTATCTATCTATCCATATGATATCTATCTACCTACACATCCATTCGATTCTTCATCTTCCTACTTTGCTCATTTTCATTATACTGGATAATTTCCGGCTACAGGTGAAATCCTGACCCACTTTACCCGGCGTCAGGCTTCGGCCTACATTCTTCCAGCCTGACGTTTAACTAGCTGAGAAGATTGTGGAGGCTTGATGTGAAATCTTGAGATGACAATAATTAATCACTCGTCGTTCCTTGCTGTTAATGACGACTGTTTCCTAAATACACCCTATGTGTTAGGACAGGACAATTTGTTATTCTATCTATTAACTAATTGGGTATGTGCTTGATTGACAAAGCTCCTCGGAGGACCTCTCCATCTAACCTTCAATCTGGAATAATCTGTCCAGATCCAGGTATCCAGGATTCTCTGTGGCGTCTTTGTGGAGTAAGCCCCCGAACAAAATGCTAATCTGGGTGGTTTACTAACCTCTTACTCTTCAATCCACTCGGAATTTTCCTGATTGCCCTATTCATAACCAAATAAGCTATGATCGTATACTTAATTATAGCCTGCATTGTCTTAACGAGAACAGGCATCAAGCTAACTTGTCTTTAATTAGATGCTTTCAATAACGCACATTTTATGTTCCCTGCTCATTTTTTATATTATTATATTGTCCGTGATATTCTAGTAAATAGGCTTTTCTAACAGACTTATAATGTTCACTGGATTTACGGAAACAATCTATTTGCTGCTGTAAAAAGGGGGAAAAAATCACCTAAAAGGTCATCACAGGTGAGCAGCACAAAAATAGTAAAACTGATAAAATATATGATAGATAGATAGATAGATAGATAGATAGATAGATAGATAGATATAAATAATAGATAGATAGATAGATAGATAGATAGATAGAATAGATAATAGATATAAGATAGATAAATATATAATAGATAGATAGATAGATAGATAGATAGATAGATAGAGATAAATAATAGATAGATAATAGATAGATAGATAGATAGATAGATAGATAGATAGATATAAGATAGATAGAATAGATAATAGATATAAGATAGATAAATATATAATAGATAGATAGATAGATAGATAGATAGATAGATAGATAGATAGATAGATAGATAGAGATAAATAATAGATAGATAATAGATAGATAGATAGATAGATAGATAGATAGATAGATAGAAGATAGATAGATATAAGATAGATAGATAGATAGATAGATAGATAGATAGAGATAAATAATAGATAGATAGATACATAGATAGATACGTAGATAGATACATAGATAGTAGATAGATATGAGATAGATAGATAGATATAAGATAGATAGATAGATATAAGATAGATAGAATAGATAATAGATATAAGATAGATAAATATATAATAGGTAGATAGATAGATAGATAGATAGATAGATAGATAGATAGATAGATATGTAGATAGATATAAGATTGATAGAATAGATAATAGATAGATAAATTAGATAAATAATAGATAAGCAATAGATAGATAGATAAATAGATGATAGATAATAGATATATACGATAAATAATAGATCGATAGATAGAAGCGAGATTATCTGTTTTTTCAATTAGATCCCTTTGCACATATTTATAGAACATGAGAACCGGATATGCCCCATGATGTCTTGTATTTCCAGTGTAATTTTGGGGGATGGACTACCTGAGGGAGGTGACATCCCTGGGCCTTGTGACCCTGAGGACCTCTCAGCACTTCTCCTCAGACACTTGCTCTCCTTACACTCGTGGTTGCTCAGCGCGGTGGTCTATTTTCCACTGTGGTCTGAAGTTCTCTTCGGCAGGGAAAGTAATCCACGGCCAAAACAAACTGTTGGAGGTGGAGAATGTCCAAGGAACAGATTCCCCCGAATTCCAGTTCAGCTGTCCTGTTCCATCCTCTATTATATGCTGAATGTGAATAGGGCGTCTCTGAAAGTATTCCACGCTCAGACAGTAGATTGCTAGATTTCTTCTTTCCTTCTACAAGGAAAGAATATTTTAGGAACATTTTTAAAAAAGAAAAAGTAGATACATGAAACTCTTTTGCTCCTGAAGATAGGTCATCAATGTTTAATGTCTGACCCAGCGATCAGGAGATCGAGCTTTAATACCTACGGTGTCTGATGCTAGGAATAGGGAGGGCAGCAAGAAGCCTCTGTCTCTATTTTAACTATTTTGTTAGAAGAGAAAATTGAAGGATTGCTCATTAGGATAGGTCATCCATAGGTTATGTCTGACCCCAGCGATCAGGAGATCAAGCTTTAATGCTCAAGGTGTCTGGTGCCGGGGGTGGGGAGGACAGCAACAAGCTTCTCTGTCTAGGTCACACTATTATATACTTTGGCAACAAATTGAATGTTTACTCCTTTTGATAGGTTATCGATGTGTGATGTCTGACCCCAGCGATCAGGAGATCAAGCTTTAATGCCTAAGGTGTCTGGTGCCGGGGGTGGGGAGGACACCAAGAAGGCACTCTGTCTAGGCCACACAGAGCATTATAAACATTGTTAGGGCAGCAGATTGCATGTTTGTTCCTTAGGAGAGGCCATCAGTGTTTGATTTCTGTGCCATGGTGGCACTTAGGTGTTATAAAGCACTATTGTGTACGTCCATTATGGTGGCATTATGGCACAATATAGTTCTGTAATGTCACCATAGCACAGATATTACTGTTATTTCAGCACTTTCTGGTGGTATTATTGTACTGTATAGTACTATAATTTGGGTATTAGATAACTGCTATCTCATCTCTATGCATTGGCATTGTGGCACAGTATATCAGTATCATTTGGGTGTTATAGAGCACTGTTACTTCAGCACTCAGACGGTATTATGACTTTGTATTTTCTGGGTACAGTGGTATTATTGCACTATGTATTGGTATTACCCAGGTGTTATATGGCACTGTTATTCCAGCACTCTACAGTGGTATTATTGTACTATGCAGTAGTATTATCAATGTGTTATATGACATGTTATTCCTGCACTCTACAGTGGTGTTATTGCACTATGTAGCAGTATTATCCAGGCGTTATATAGCACTGATATTTCAGAACTCTATATAGGTGATATTGCACTACAGTATGTACTTGTATTATCTGGGTGTTATATGGCACTGTTATTTAAGCACTCTACAGTGGTATTATTGCACTATGTAGTGGTATTACCCAGGTGTTATATGGCACTGTTATTTCAGAACTCTACAGTGGTCTTATTGCACTATGTTGCAGTATTATTTGGGTGTTATATGATACTCTCATCTCAGCACTCTATAGTGGTATTATTGCACTATGTACTTGTATTATCTGGGCGTTATATAGCACTGATATTTCAGCACTCTACAGTGGTATTATTGCACTATGTACTTGTATTATCTGGGCGTTATATAGCACTGATATTTCAGCACTCTACAGTGGTATTATTGCACCATGTACTTGTATTATCCAGGCGTTATATAGCACTGATATTTTAGCACTCTACAGTGGTATTATTGCAGTATATAGTGGTATTATCAATATGTTATATAGCACTGATATTTCTGCACTCGATTGTGGTATTAATGCACTATGTGGCGGTATTATTCAGGTTTAATATGGCACTGTTATTCCAGCGCTCTACAGTGGTATTATTCCACTATGTAGTAGTATTATCTGGGTGTTCTCTGACACTGTTATTTCAGTGCTTTATGCTGGTATTATTGCACTGTATAATGGTATTATTTTGGTGTTATACGGCACTGTCACCTTTGCATTATACAAGCTATAAGAATTTGAGTCCTATATGGCGATTTTATTGCGGATCTGTATTACAAAGCTATTGGGACACCATATGGCTGCACTAATTTAGTACTCTGCGACTTTACAATGCATTTCCCTATAATATTATAAAGTGGCTGCAGACTTGAGCTTCACTTTAAGTAATCATAGAGTTTTTGTGATTTTGCAAGTGACGCTATTAACTCCTCCATTGTGCTATCATTTGAATGGCGGTATTTACTCAGTATTTCTGGATTTTCATGCCTAAGAATCTAATGGTCCTTGTGTCTGCTGAGAAACCCAGCGGACGGTTCTATGTGAATGGCAGCCGATTTGCGCTTTATAATGCCATAATTTGACGAGATCTCTCCAGTCTAGGTTATGTAGCTCAACCATAAAGGCTCTTTTGAGTAAAATCATCTCTTTATTAATGAGATTCACACTAAAAGCATGAAGATAAAAAATGACTTTAAAATATGTCCCTTGGCCGCTATTCAAATGAATGGGAGAAATCAGTGGGTGTTTTCAAACCTGTCTTCCTGTCACGTCTAAATGGATCTCATTAAAGACTAAAAAATGTTTATACAATAAAATCAATGAAATAAAAAATAGATGAGGGAAAGCAAACCCAATTAGGCTAAACATCTATAGGAGAATGACTCCAGATGCCGCGTCTTTAAGAATCCAGAGGGGGCAGAGATTCCATAGGAGGGGACCCTACATGTTCTCCTATAGGGATCAGCAGCTAAAAGGGCACAAATGTCCGAGCTCCTAATGAGTCATGGGATATATTCTTCACAATTACTGAGAACAGATACATATACCCAGCTTGTCAATACTTGAAGATGTGAATAAAATGCAAACACTGCCATAACTACTATGAAGCAAAGCCTGAAGGATACAAATCTGGCTGGCAATAACCCAGCGGGGGCGGGGCAAGCGCTGTTTGTCCCCACCTCTGCCTACTCTCACCCCACCCCTGCTTAGGCACACAGTAATGGGCGCAATTAGTGGTTTCAATCTTCATAAATTCTACTATATTTTAGCCTAAAGTAACTGAAGAGTAGCTAAAAAGATTATAAAATATTAAAGGGACCGTCTAGGATTCTGAGGTTCAGCATTCACATCTCTTGGTCAGAGTGGACAGCATTTACAGAGTGGTCTGTTGCTCTGGAGGACCTGTCCTCACCCGTATTACACCGACAATCCATTGATGTGAATGGGCACTGTGTAATGCTTCATTTCTCCTATAGGGGCGCTGCTGGTAAGTTGAATGCTTCCTACCTTTCCCCACAGTATACAGATGATCCCTGAGGTCCCAGCAGAGGGGACAGTCTCTGATCAACCTATTTTCAAAGGGACCCTTCTACCAAGTAGGGGTTGTCCAAAGCATAAGAATTTATATTACCAAGTCACTCATTTTTGCTATTAAAGGGCCATTCCCATCTCAGACACTTATGGTATATCACTAGGATTTGCCATCAATATCAGATAGGTGCAGGTCCCTCCACTGGAACAGAACAGGCCCCTCCATGTCAAGTGAGAGCAGTGGAGCATGCGCGCACACCCGCTATCGAAGTTCCCAAAATCTCTGTTCACTGGCAGTCCAACAGTGGTGAATGGAGAGGTGGCCGTGCATGTGCGGTGCCATCTCCATTTTCCACTATGGGACTTCCAAAAATAGTTGAACGTACTTGCTCGGCTGTTTTTGTAACTCCCATAGCAATGAATTAAGAACTTAATGTGTTCTCCCTCAATTTAAGACCTCGTTTTGGAGGTAGAAGTGGGTCCCCAGAGGTGGGATCCGCACCTATCTGACATTGATCTCATATCCTAGTAATATGCCATCAATGTCTGAGACAGGAATACCCCTTTAACCCCATTTCTAAAGGGTTGTCCACTTTGGAAGTCTATTTTTGTTAGAAATGTTCTCCAAAGATATGACTGTCCCACTGCTGAGATTTCCAGCAATCGGGAACTTGTCAGAAGGTGTCCAATTCCTCTACAGCACCACCGCAGGAGAACTGAAGCATTGCACCCTTTCCATGGATAGTCTATGTAAAGCCAGGTCCTCCAGAGAAAGAGAGCTTCTCTTCTTAGCCGCCTCTGCTCTGGTTATCAGATTGGGGTTGGAATATGGGTCTTCTACCTGCCAGACACTCCACAAGTCATCAGGCAAAACATTGTATCACAGTATAGGATGAAGACAAATAAAAGCCAATGTTCGGAACAGAAAACGCAGCGTTTGTAGGTGGGCAATTATTTACACAAAGAGCGACTTGTAGGGCAGATAATAACGCCAGAGGAAACGAGGCAGCGCGGCTAAACTGGCGTTCTGTGCATTCCACAATATGTGTAGTATGGCGGTAATCACTAATAACACTGGATGCATCAAAGGTATGCTAAGGAGACATTGAAATGAGATTAGTAAACAGGCCCTGCTGTACTGCAAACGTTTGATGTGCCATAGAGAGCTGAATCAACGGGCCAGCTCGCCGATCATTAAATGCATACATCTGAAAAAAAACAGCTTGTTTTTAAACTTGCTCTATAGAAATAATCCCCATCAAATCCTTCCTCTAAGATAATATTTCCTCTCCTCCTTCCTCCCCCTCGCTATCAAATGCAAAGGTCCCTTTTTCTTTTTTATCTCACCAAAGCCCAGTAAACATAACTATGCAGGATTTTTTTTTTTTTTGTTTTATTATTATCTTTTTTTTTAATCTTTTAGGAAAATTTGCACATAAAAGTGTTGATTTGCATTCCGTTTATACACAGGAGCTCAAAAGTATAAAACAATAAAATCTACGTATCATTTTCATCGTTTGTATTGTTATATACTGTATCTCAGCAGAGTAAAAAAAAAGAGAGGGAAATATTAAAAAGTGGAAAAAAATGCAAATGAAATAAATGTAGGGAAAAAAACTAAAATTGTAAAAATCAGCTAAATAAAATACAAAACTAAGTAAAAAATATATAAAATGATGAAAATAGCAAAATAAAATAAAAAGCTGTAGAAATAAAAATAAAATTTAAATTTGTTGGGGATTGCTACTCAACTAGCACGGATAGAGTTAAAGTGCTCTCTTAATTTCACAGTTTAAATCCCCAAAATAAATTCTTATTCTAAGAGTGAATTATTTCGGTTGACTTCTGTACCACAATCTGCCGTCCGGAGATATTAGCGGGAGTCCACAAACCCTTCTGTAAATAACTGAATGAATCTGTGGCTTCTTTGTAATCTGCATCTTTATATGGTAAACCAAAGAACCAAGGGATTTTTTTTTTTTATTCAAATATTTTTGCATGTTAGAAAATATTCTGATATGTTAAATGTAGAATTCATATTATTAATCCTGTAATATTTGTCTAATCTTCCTCGAAGCTCTTCTCAGATTCAAGGCTGTGAAAAGTGTCGTAGACATCTTCAAGAAAGAGCCTTCCAAAGTTTCCTGCCATGGACTTTCCACTCCTAACCCTTGGCCCAAAGTCCATGTTCATCATTCATCCATATTCCGACCCTAAAAGACTCCTGTTGAGTGTCTCCATGGATATCGTATGGCTGGAGTGGAGATTAAACCTTGGGACCAAAGTCTAAGCAGGCTGAACAAGAATGGGTAGGTGGCACCATCAACCAACCTCTGGATCTGGTAAGCAAATGGTGATCACCATCTTTCGGTCAAATTGTTCTCTACCTTGAAATTTTTGTAAAGTCTCCATTTGAAGCAACATTTCCTACCTCTATGATACATGACCTCAGCTCACCCATGATGGCATTGGGTCATGAATGGCCAGACTTGGTTTAGCTATGGCTCAATGCATCTCAGATAAATGGATGAAGATCAGCTTGCAGTCTACACCTCCGGTGCCTGGTATGGGAATTATGTCTTCTTTTCGACCAGGGTGTCATCTTGACGGTGTAGAGATTTAATCACACCATGTCCTGATGCCCAAGGGGCTCAGCAGGTCCTCTGCCTCTTATGAGAACACTAGTAATGGGCGATATTTGGGTTCTTGCTACAGATTTTGCATTGGGGCCCAGTAGTTAAGTGTTAATAATATTGCGCTGACAAACAGCATTTAACAGAATGAGAGAATATCAATAATTTCACCAAATTATAAACCGCCAAATTTAAATTTTCCTCATATGAAGCAGAACAATTTAGTAAAAAGTATTAGTATTTTTAGCATTTTTATGGATATTGATGATTTTTCATTAACACAAATGTTGACTGAACTAAGAGTTAGTGCACTAATAAAGATGGGAGAGACAAGAAGACCGGCAAAATCTTCAGCTTACAAGCGCTGGCATCTCAGTCCTGAAAATCAGGGCATGCTTGCAGGACCGTGCCCATAAATAATATTCCAATATACCCATATTAGTAGAATACAGAGAAGTATCCTGAAGCTTTTGGGCCCTAATGCAAAATCTATAACAAGCGCCCCCCTCCCCACTAATAATACAGGTGTCCTTTTATGTGATTTTTGGACCTTCCCCAGGAACCAGGGCTCAGATGTGACAGCTATTTCTGCACCCCCTATAGCTACTCCCGCAGCATAACATAGAGGTAAGTGATTCTTATAGAAAGATTCATAAAGTGGCCCCCTCCTGGTGTATCGTCACATCATTCCTCCCTTGCCAAGTTGTATTTTGTTGTCAAAGATCACTTTAACTCTCTCTCCAGGGGTCGACTATGAGCTTAGAAGGAAGCTCCTACCAGATGGGCATCATTTTGATGAATGACATTTTAAAGGACCATTTTGTGCAAAACTTGATGCTTACTTGATTTCCTCAGGGGTGGAGCATAACAAAGGAAATTACAAGGGTTGGCCCATGAAGAACATTTATCACCTATTCACAGGATAGAGGATCAATAGGGGTTCAATCACTGGGTTCCCCACTGATCATGAGAACAGGAGTGCCTGTGTGAATGGAGCAATAGTCTGCATGAGTGACCGAGGCCCTTTTAATTTCTATAAGGCAGCAGACTTTACCCCCACAGGGCTCCGTGCTGGCTGCAAAAAAACCACACAAAAAAAAACAACTAAAGGGGAGACATACTGCCTTTGCAGCCAGTTCAGGGGGCCCAAATCGTCTGTAGAACAGTTTCAGAAGAGCTCAGTTGCTTGTAATCGAAGAGCTGAGCTAAGTGGGCCAAAAGAGGCAGGGATTAGCGCCTTGACAGCGGTGGCGCTTAATGTGCAATGGGAGCCCTTGACCAAATTTTCCTTTAGGCCCCAGAAAAGCCAAATCCACCCAATGCTTCTATGGGACTGCGAAGTTCAGCACTCAGCTATCTCCATCAGCCCCATAAAAGTGAACAGAGCAATAGTCACTTATGCACACTACTGCGCCGATCACACAGGAGAATCAGGGACCACCATGATTTGGTGCAGGCCACCTCGGTCAAACCTCTAGTGATCGTACACGTATAACCTATCCTGCGGTGGACTGGTGTTTAAGGTGTTTATAGGCCAAAGAGAAAATCAATGTGTCATGCCCCGCCCCTGCAGAGCCTGCCCTTGACCTGACATAGAGGATCACTCTTACCTGGAGTGTTCCTTTAATTTACTTTAAATTGTTGTCCTTGCTATTTATGAACCTACTGGACTCAATCAAGAAACTGATATTATTAGCCTACCAAGGGCACAATTTTTTTTATTATTTTTAATTTTTTGTCTAAAATTTAGACACAAATACTGTATGTAAATACTAAAAACTTCTGTTCGGACTGTTTTAATATCCGTCTATTTCTAGTAATATAAGGTAAGGGGGGAGAGGATGGACTGAGATGGGTTTTTCCCCCTCGCAGCTATTAACATCAGAAAGCTTCACACTTAACCCCCTCGCACAGAATCCCGCGGTACAGCCACTAAATGCAAAAAGAGCAGGTAGACCATTTGGCAAAGGGGGAGAAATGGATTTTTGTTTTAGTGCTAATCAGTTCCTCCTGCCTCATCTGCACTTAACAAGACCTGCAATTAAAATTAGCACTTAATGCCTGGCCCCAAGCTTGCCACTATTCAAAGGACATATCTGCATACGCCAGGGATGTAAAGGGTCTTTTGAAAGTAAATAATTGAAATAATTAGAGGGACTCGGAAGACTGCAGCTCTCCCCTTCATGACTGGTATGGGAATCTCCTTCTGGTGAGGAACAAATTATACCCATATGGTAGTGTCTGTCCTCTTAATAGCACGGTACTTAAAGCGACAAGGGGGCCTGTGACCGCCACGGCTGGAAATAGTCTGGATCTCGCTCTGCAGCCTCCTTCTTTGCATTTTTGGTGGTTTTAATCACGTTTTGTACTTTTTAAAGCACTGCTCCTGTTAACAGGAATGAGGCGGTGGGCAATGCTAAGAAACATGGCGAAGGGGATTTAACTAAACACTTTGGCTAGCGGAATATTTTTTATTCTGAATTTGACCCCCATGATGATAGAGCACACGGGGTCTGCACACCGCGAGGAGTTGTGTCCTGTGCTCAGCGTCGCCACCTGCTGAGAAGTTGATGCATTTGTATGATCTCAACGTCCTCCTCCAAAGGGTTTCAGCATGAGGAATATGCCATACCGTCAGAGTCGGACCACCATCGTCCCTGGAGTCTTCAGCTTCTTCTCTGTACATAGAGGAGCTATAAGTGGTGGCCGCTTTGTTCTAGTTCTAGTGTGTTGTGGAGAACCCAGCAGTTGGATGTCCACCAATCGTGAACTTACGTCCCATACCTAACGGGGTTCTCCAATCATTTATGTAAAAAATGAAAATCAGACATCATATACCACACGACAATCTCTTTGTAACAAAGCTATAACCAGCCCTGTACCAGAGATCTCCCCATTCATTGCTCCGATTTCTCTGCCAGATTTTCTGGCAGCTCAAGGGCGTGTCCTTTATCAGGGGGTGGGTCCTTTCTACTACAGCTCTCTCCCTATCATAGCTCGGGGGTTGTCCTTTCTGCTCCAGCTCTCTCCTTGTCACAGTTCATGGGTTGTGTCTTTTGCCAGAGCTCGCTCTCTCTCTCTGTATTTGTCACAGCTTCTAACAGTAGATACAGCTGAAGGATGGAACTGAGCATGTGCGACCACTTCAGAGAGGTTACTGAGGTGGACAAAGAAATAGGGTAAAGAATAAACAGTAGGTGGTGCTCTACAGATACATTTAATCAATATCTAATGACATGCAATTTCAAAAATATTCAGATCTAGGTGATGTACAATACCTTTCGTTAGCCAAACCCTTTAGAGGGATTTTCACGGATTTTTTACGGATGATCCCTACTGACCCTTTACAATGAGGCGATGGCCACACGGTCAGGTTTCCTGAAGCAGTTTTGGAAGGCAAAATCAGGAGTGAATCATGAAAGGAGACGAGGCCAGAGACGAGTTCCCCTTTATTTTTTTATTCGCTCCTGGTTTGGGCTTCCAGAACTGCATCAGAAAACCTGGCAGTGTGAACGTGCCCTTAAGGTGGCAGAACAGAAATGGGAGTCATTGCATTTTTTAATTGTGGGAATTATTTTTAGGGTTAATGCACTCGTGCAATAAATGCTGCGGCTCGTCTGTGCGGATTTGCAAAGGATAAATCTGCAGCATATGAATATGAGTCATGTGTGTGATGTGCGGATATTCCTTGTGGAAATAAACCTGTCACGCAGATTCTTCCATCTACAACATATCGCTTCCTGCAGCCATGTGCGCAGCTAGCCTTAAAGGGGTTGTCCATGATTTTTCAGACTGATGTCCTATTCTCAGAATAGGCCATCAATATCTGCTCCGCAGGGGTGTCTGACACCCCACGCCTCTGCCGATCAGCTGTTACTAATTAGCTTAGGAGTCGGTGCCTTAGCTCCACAGCTCCACCCACTGTGCACTGGACGGAACTAGTAACTGCGGCTCTGCTCTGTAGTTCTGATTCGCGGGGTGCACCGATCAGACACATTGAAATCCCGGACTACCCCTTTAATGCTTTGGTCGGACTAGTCATGCAGTTTTCAAATGTAATGTCCAGTTCATGCATTATATACGGACCAAGTATAGATACAATATGACCTCAGCATCTTCTAGACAACCCCAAGGAAAATCGAACCAATGCGCCATCCTAGCATGACAAGGGTTAATGGGCTCAGAAAATCCCGGCGTCTTTTCGGTTCCCCTCACATGAAAGAATCTGGATATATATAAATAACAAGTTGAGCATTATAATAAAAATCAATAAACATGCTACAGTAAATGTATTTTCTTTGGATGTCAAATCATTTTTCATTTCATGGTGTTCTATTATGTAAATGTATTGTGAAATGTTTACAGTGCCGTATTTTTCATGTCTGGGGAGAATGAACAATAGACTTAATATGTGCCGCAACTTTTCTATAATTTCGCTTTTGTGGCAGGAAGAAGCAATCTTGTCAGCATGTTATTTAACAAAAAATCTCAGCATTTATGTAAAAAGAGCCGGGTCGAGCCTTTAGTAAACTTACAAAATTGTGTTTATAGAGAACATTAAATGCAGCTCTTTATTTATGGAAAGAGGGCGAATTTATGGGCATGAAATGCGTTGTATTTAGCCACAGGTGTGCGTACAGTAAAGGGAGGACCAAGCTGGGGACCAAAATACGACCCTCCAGGGTGATATTAACCAGGAACGAGGGGCCAGGTGCTTGGCTGCCTCTCCTGTGTTCCTTTGCCACCGAGTTCTTCACGGGTTCTCCGCACCCAAGGATGGGACCACCTTGTGTTTCATGGCAATTGCAAAGGCTTCCTATGGAACAGGCACACTTGTATCAGCTGAAGCATTGTGAGCAGGGGCGTAGCTAACGGCTCATGGGCCCTGATGCAAGAGTTCATCCTGGGCCCCCTTCCCTCAGTGCTTTGTGTGTCTTCTTATGCGGCACAAGGTTCTTTGGGCCCCCTCAGGCTCCCGGGCCCGGTAGCGACTGCTACCTCTGCACCCCCTATAGCTAGGCCCATGATTGTGAGATAGCCGCCGATATCGATGGCACTGGATTGGGGAGAAGGAAGTGCACAGACCTCGAGTGATGGTCACTATGGTTGATCACCACATCTCAATGATTCTCCGGAGGTCAAAAAGTTGGGGAATAATAGAAAGAATGACTAAGTGGTCAACCTTGGGTTATAATGAAAAGAATGACTACATGGGTACATTTTCTTTTCATTTATGGAAAGACAGGAGATTTCTGACCATTCAATCCATTGTAGTCACCGGTGTGTGTAGAGGAAAGGAGGCCCCTAATGGAGACCAAAATAAGACCCCCTGGGTGAGATTATCCATTCTCCCTTCATTTGTTTGCCATCATTGTGGTGCCTATAGATAAAAAAGTCCATCACGGTTCTCAATGCCCAATCGGGTTGGGATCACTTTGTCTCTTGAAGGGCCCGTTGGTTGTAAGAACTTCCCATGGAACAGGCATGTAACGGAAATATTGACCTCCTTCATTTATGGCACTGGATTGGGGATCGGCCTCACGTGATGTTGACCATGGTTGAACCATGATCACCACCCAACCTAAATGATGCTCTAAAGGCCAACACCTTGGGTTATAATGAAAAGAATGACCACATGGGTACATTTTCTTTTCATTTATGGAAAGACGTGAGATTTAGGACATTCTGGGTGACCCATGGAGCTCGAGCTACATACCTCGTGCTGTATGAACCCACAGGCTGTCTCTGGGTGGAACCTCCGAGACTGAACTGATTTTATGGGCAAAACACACCAATCGTAGAGCGAGAATGGGAACAGAACGCAGCAGACGCCGCTTACCGAATGTGAGACGTGGGCACAGACTTCAGAATGTACGCAGCGCATTTCTGCCTCAGTCCAGACTATTCTGAAATAATCCTTTTTCTCGAAGCATTATTTGATTTCGCCATCACATAATTGTGTTGTGGAGGAAACGGCGTCTACGAATTATTATGTTAAACGGCTTTTCTTTTTTTTTAAAGAAAAATATAAAGACTTTGCATTCCCCCCCCCCCCCCCAACTAATAGGAGAGGAATTTGCACCTTCAGTATGGAATTCCATACACGAGCCTCGGCGCCAGTTGCAATTCATCGTCTTAAGGGTCAATGCGCGGCGTCCTATAGACACGAGTGCTCCGGCAGTACCCACATATATCATTATGGGTTCCGGGATGCAAAGGCAATAGAGAAAGCAAGTAAGCCTAGTTAAAAAGCAAGGAGCGAGAAGTAGAAAAGGTAATTACATATGAGATTCTACCCTTGACAGTTCTCTTTCAAATTCATTCAACCTGGTTTTGAATAGCGACGCACATGCAACACCCACAAGAAACCGGGGAAGGGGAAAAAATAATATAATGTGAATTTTAAGGAGATTATGGACTTGATCAAATGAGTTTCAAGCTGCTCGAGGGAATAAAATTGCGTTACGGGAAGTGGCTCATGTATAAGATGGTCTCCACTGTGAACGGCCGAGCGCTATTTAACCTTTTCATCTGGGTCTGGCAAACCTGGTCGAATGAACAGACTGCAGGTTAGCGTCTAGACCAGGGATGCCTAACCTGCAAGACTACAACTCCCAGCATGCTCCGATAGCCGTACGTTGTCCAGGCATGATGGAAGTTGTAGTTGGAGGGCCGCAGGTTGAGCATCCCTGGTGTAGATGGACAGAATGTAAAAGAGCTGATCTCCAGCCCAACAGGATCCTCCTCCAGCAGAAGACAACCCCACTTGGAGGTGACCGGAGTCAATGGCTCGTTTCTGATTCTCATATAGACAGCGCTGATGATATGACCCTGCAACGGGGCACAGGGTCTGTGAAGATGGAGGATGGGCCCCTGGGAATCGTCCTACTGGGGGCCCACTTCAAGTGTCCGTGATATCCTTAAAATTCATTGTGGACCATCGACAGGTCAGCGTCGGCACAGAACGATTTTCCACTAGGCTGTAAATGAATGGAAACCCTTAGGAAGAGCAGCTCTGGAGGCATGAACTGCTTCTCTTACAGGTGAAACACTGAGCATCCGCAATACCTGTGCAGTGTCCATTTAGGAAAGCTCATGGTGTACTCATCAAACATATCCTTGGGCCCCCGTGGCCCCCAATGGAGTCCATGAGCATAATTGATGGCAGTAACATACCGGATTCTACAATGTGTCTATACATTGGGGTATATTTGCCCTAAGGAAGCACGTGAATGTTTAAAGGGGTTGTCCCACGAACAATATGCTATATTTTTTAAACCAGCACCTGGATCTGAATACTTTTCTAATGAAGTAATTAAAAATGTATAATCTTCCCCGAGTTATTCACTGAAATCTGTCTTTGTAGCGCCACCTGCTGTCTGCTCCTTTTCTAATTTCTCTGTCCTGCTCACTGAGATGGAAGCAGATGCTCAGTTCCATTCTTCAGCTGCCACTTGCTGCAACATACAGGCCACGCCCTCTGAGAAGGGGCACGCCCCCTAAGCTGACAGCCTGAAATAAATCAGAGCAATTGGAGCAATGGATAGAGAGATCTTTGGATTTAGATGTGCTAGAAAAAGATTCCTATGAACTATATTAGGTCTGATTTTTCATTTTTTTACATTAATCATGGGAGGGCCCCTTTAAGCAGAGAGAACACTCAGCATATAAACCGTTCACCCATAAAGGGGTTAAATGTGACTGTCAGCTCTGCTACATCTGTATATTACCCAGCAGGGGGTAGCTGAGGACTATTAGAACATAGCAGATGATTCCCTGTTTGCGTCCAGTTACGTATGTGGTATATTTAGCAATAAAGCGGCGTCCACAAATCACAAAGAAATAAAACAATATTCAAGAGCGCGCTAAACGAAATCAGATGTTGTCACTGGCTCGCGGTCAGAACAAATGTTAGTGGAAAGGCTTCAGATTACCCAAATGCTTTACATTGTCTCCACAGCTTTGGAAACCGCCATCCGACCAACACAGCAAGAGCTGCAGGCAGCCGCGGGGTCCGTTTTGCCATATTAGGATAAGTGCGCCGGGCATCGTGCGCGCTCGCAAGGTTTCTCCTCTTCTATTTCGGACGTCTCGCAAGTGTTTTGTTTTAGCGCAGCCCTTTTATTATTTTCTCCAAGCTTCGACAATAAAACTACGAGCCTTTTTTATGAGATTCCAAGATTTATATTTTCCTAATGAGGGTTATGAGCACAAGAATGAGAGCGGCGCGGCTTTTATTAGTTTGGGGCTGACCTTTTGCGCTGCCTGGAACAAGAGACCATTGATTTCTTCCCGTGGATCACTCCTTGAAGACAGATGAAAGTGTCTACCGAGGTAGCAGAGATGAGCTTGACGTTCAGCACAATCTGCTGCGATAGCGTGATGTCTTAAAGGGATACGCACTGAAATGACCTTAACGGAGGTCACTCGCTGTTTCCTAGATTTGAAAGGGTTGTCCATTTCTGGACACTCCCTTTTTGTTAGATAGCCCTATTAACAATAAGAAGATCATTAAGATCCCAGCGATCAATCGTCCTTGAGTTTCTCTGCAGCGCCCCCACAGACGAAATGAAAAATTGCACCCTTCCCATTGAAATCCATGGTCTGTCTGTGTAATGTACGGAGGTGCTGGGTCCTCCAGAGTGAGAAAGGCTTTTTTCGAAAGCCGCTCCAAAAGATGAGAAATTCCTGAATTTGTACAAAATGGGACAATATTCTTCGTTCTGTTTTCTTAGGGTTCAAGTCGCTGCAGACAGTCATGGTAGAAATATTGGAGGCTAAACGGTAATATTCTGCGCCAATGATTTGAGGGGTTGACATCAGATGGTTTTATCTCCAGTCCAGAGAGTAAAAGTGTCTTTCCAGAATCCACTACCCAGAGAATGACTGGGGGTTGCTCAGGGGCGGGTCATGGGCTAAAGGAAGAGCCAAAGTGGGAGGTGCTCACTGCGGTCTCATTTACATAGTGGGGTAGCTCTGTAGGATGTGAATAGAGAAAAAGAACACCTAAATATAAAAGAGAGGGGGCCCCATACCAAAATCAAACAGGGCCATCCATAATGTGACTGACTTTTACCCTCCAGGACAGAAGAGTTTGGTGTTTGGGCCCCTTTCTTGCCCTTTCCATCGGTCCCTTTTTTGTTGATGGAAACAATACAGGTCCTTCAGGGGCGGGCTAGGAACTTAAAGTGGCCCTGGAAAAAATACTAAAAGTGGCCCCATTTTGTAGTTCGGTCCAAATTGATGGAAGGCAGGGACAGCAATTCGATATTGCGGCATATTATACCGCCCCAACATGCCTAAATACCACAGTCCATCACAAAATACATCTCAGAAAACTTCCACTGGCCGGCCGTGAGGAGGGCTCAGGTGGCCCCTGGGGCATCGGCCCACCGGGAAATTTCCCTGTGAGGTCTATGGCCAATCCAAAGTTGTCAAAGGACATGGGACCACCCAAGGCTGAGACCTTCTTTCCAAGGGCCCCACTGCAAGTACATGCATTGTCTCTAGAGTACATGCGCCTTTGGCATTGGGTCCCCTTTCTTGCCCTTTCCATGGGCCCCTTTTTTGCTAACAAGGCAGCTCCTCCAGTTGCAAAGAAGACGGGACCACCCGAGGCTGAGCCCTTCTTTCTTTGGTACATACGCCTTTGGCATTTTTACACTATCCATGCATGCATTCTGTTCTGTGGCCCTGGGGTCAGAAGGGGCCCCTTAATCCATAGCCTAAAACGCTTGTACCCCTGTAAAACTACTACTCTATGTAATGGGCCAGTCCCTGGTCGCTCTTCTCCCGCTCTCATGCTCCACTTTACCTTGTTCTACCTCATTCCATTATCCTCCCAGCAAAGTACTCGGGCCCCGCCAGCCCCGCCACAAAGATTTACTTGTTTCTGCCTTATAAAGCGATAATGTTTCGCTCTAACAATATTACGTTGCGATGCCGTTTTATAGATTGCTAAGCTTTTAATTTCCTGATTATTTCCACAGTGGGAGATTCCGCTCAATTTCTACCGAGATCCTTATATCTTTTCCTGTTATTTTTTTATTATACCCGGAAGCAACAATAATTGCCATTAGTGGGCAAAGCAGAGATGCGCCATTGTGTCCCCGAAGAGCGAAACAATCGGAGAATCTTTTCCCTTTCCTGGAAATTAATTGCCGGGTCCCGTCTTACATGGAGTGGAGTTGTTTTATTTGTCTCCTACGTAGAAATGGTCCATTATCCGTGGAGAAAGGAGCCCGGTTCTAGCTGACAACTCAGTGGGAACGGCGATTATGGCAGCCGCTGCTTTTGCCGACTTGCTAAGCACGAAATATATGAAACTTTTACGGTGGCTATACATTTTTTTTGGGAGGGGGTTATGCAAGAGACCAAAGTGGAGATGGAAGTGGAACTCCAGGATCTTCCTTGTCGAGCTTCATCTTCTTCGTTTTATGGCTTTTAGTTTCTATGTATCTTGGCGACTTGCCGTTGAGTCTTTTCAGCTAATATATGCTGCACTATAAAGCATGGGGGTCCACTCTGACGAGATGGGACAAAGTATCTCAGACTCTCAATAGACAATGCGAACCTAAAATAGCCTTGTTGAACTGAAGTAGTTAAATGTTACTTATTTTTTGCACTTATATAGCGCTACTATATTCCGCAGCGCCTTACAGACATTAGTATCGAGCTGTCCCCAATGGGGCTCACAATCTAAGGTCCCTCACTATGTCTTTGGAGTCTGGGAGGAAAGCGGAGAACCCGGAGGAAACCCCCGCCAACACGGGGAGAACATACAAACTGCATGCAGATTGTGTCCTTGGTCGGATTCAAACCTAGGACCCCAGCGGGGCAAGGCACCAGTGCTAACCACTGAGCCACCGTACTGCACCATGCATAGGTGACAACTCCAACTGCCACAGATCACAAGAGGAGGGGTCTCACGACCCCCGGGGTATGGAGTGGGGGGTCTAGGATGGGCCCTACTATTCTATTCAAAGTCTACGGGACTGCCGGAGATAGCAGAGCGCGGTACTCGGCCGTCTCTAGCAGTCCCATAGAGGTGAATGGAGCTGCAGTCCACATCCTAGACCCCCACTCTATTCATATGGGTTGGGTCCCCCTTTCTCATAAGACCCATTTTTTGTCTGTCTCACTGAGCTGGTCGAATGTGCTCCGTTTAAGGGCTCACGGATACCGGCCATGTGCGCATTTTGCGGAACAGAACGTCCTGCCATCTATAGAGCTGTCCTATATGGCAAAACGGACCCCGCGGCTGCCTTGTCTGTAACACGGACAATAGCACATGTTCTATTATTTGGTGGGTGCCATGGAACGGACATACGGATGTGGACAGCACGTGGCAGTGGCGTAACTAGACTGGGCCCCACGGCAAGTCTTCGAATGCCCCCCCCCCAGCAACTGCTTATAACAAGGTTATAACGGAATATAACAAAGTTTTAAGACGGAATGAGAAACGGAACCCTTTAGGGACGTTCCGTTTGGCTCCGTCCTAATACATGTCTATAGGTTTTTTTCCGTTATGCATGATCGACAGGACATAACAGAACAAGATGGAACCGTTATATGTGCCCATAGAAATATATTAGGTCGGAGCAAAACGGAACCCTTTATGTTCTCTCACTCTGGTGAGATCTCGCCCTTACAGGGAGATAGCTGCAGAAAGGACACGCCCCTGAACTGTCAGCCTGAATGAAATCTAGCAGAGCAAATAGAGCATACATCTCTGGATCCATGCTAGGTGCAGGGCCGGTCCTAGCTTTGTTAGGGCGCTATAGTCCTGCGCTGTATGATCTCGGATTTTCATTCTTTATATCAAACATGGCACAACCCCTAAACATTCGCACTCACGAGGAGGCTTCTGCCCAGCAGTCACTGACCGGGGGGAGGCTTCCTGTTAAAAAAATATTTCTGAGAGCAGAATACGGTTAAATTGTGAATTAATAGACGCAATTTTTTGGCGGCTTCTGGAAACACGCTGATCGCATAAAAACAGAAATATCATTGATAATTACACGGCGTACTGATGGAAAGGTGTACAAATCACCGCCGGAATGTTTTATGATAATGAAATTGTTTTATCTGATTATCTCAAACAATGCACGGCGTATTTTATTACACTGGATGCAATTGCTTCATCTTGTACAAAAAAAACATGTAATTTTTTTCCTGCCTTTATATCAGCTCCATACATCACACAGGACAAATTCATCTGCAGATTTTTCACATTGCCTTGGAAATTTCTTTTCTTTCCTTGCAAAAATGCCCCCATTTTTTAAATTTATTATTTATTATTATTTCTTATTTTAGCTTGTATTTATTTTTTGTTATTTTTTGTTGTTTTGTGTTTTGACTTTTTTCTTATTCTCTTGTTTTTGTTTGTACTTATTTTTTTATCATAACCATTTTTTTTAGCTTTTTTTCCCCCCCCGAATACTACCTTTTGAGTCTTTCTAAAGAATAACTTTTGACTAATTGCAGACCAGGGGATTCAATACACGGACGCTCCCCCATAGAAATGCATTTAATTTTATCAGCTGAAGACGAATGATAGGTAAGAGCGGCCGCGGCCGGTCTGGCGATTCGTCTTGTAATGTAATGAAACGGAATACAATAAAGATAGGCATTTTGAATAAAAACTGTAATCCGCTGCTCTTTTTTTTCACCGTTAAAACTTTGATCCCATTCAGACTACGACAAAAAATTCCCAGACAGACGCCCGTACGTCTCGCTCACAATGAAGCCCGCGCTGTTCTGATACATTAAATAATATTAACAACTCGACAACATTCATTTCCCGGGAAAATGTGGAGTTGGTAAAAGACCAGAGGATCCTGAAATAGTTCTGGAGTGATCGTGCGATACGTTCCTGCTCCAGTTTTCAGCTTGGACTGTTGCGTGGTGCTCAGTTCCACTCTGCAAACAGTAATTCTGGTGAATTAAATTGCACTTCCCCTTTAAATCCAAAAATTTTCTGGTGTCTCCCGGGGTGCAGAGAACTTAAAGGGGTTCTTTTTCACTTCTGGGGATCAGCTGAAAACTGAGGAACTAACTCCTTGAATCAGCTATGTTTGGACCCAACAGGTCCCACAAACCTACCTTAAGGCCTCTTGCACACAGGCGTCATGTTTGACGCCCGGATAAGAGGCGGGTGCGTTGCGGGAATCGCCGCGATTTTTCCGCGCGTGTGCTAACGTTTGTAGTGCGTGCTTGGTACCCAGACCTGAAGTCAGACTTCATCACTGAAGTCCGGTTTCGGGATGAGTATTCTGTATATGTAATTATTTTCCTTTATAACATAGTTATATGGGAAAATAATCGCATTCTAATTACAGAATGCAATGTTCCCCGGGTTATAGAGGGTTAAAAATAATAAAGAGTTAACTTACCTTCTCCCATTGTACGCGCAGAGCCCCAGAACGTCTTCTCTCTTGATGATTGCTTGCTTGAGGACCTGTGGTGACGTCACAGGGTCACATGGTCCAATCATAGAAGCATTTGAGTGGACCATGTGATCCTGTGACATCATGGCAGGTCCTTCATCCAACGGATGAAGGACCTGCCGTGATGTCACAGGATCACATGGGTCACATGGTCCACTCAAATGCTTCTATGATTGGACCATGTGACCCTGTGACGTCACCACAGGTCCTCAAGCAAGCAATCATCAAGAGAGAAGACGTTCTGGGGCTCTGCGTGTACAATGGGAGAAGGTAAGTTAACTCTTTATTATTTTTAACCCTTTAAAGCCCGGGGAACATTGCATTCTGTAATTAGAATGCGATTATTTTCCCTTATAACTATGTTATAAAGGAAAATAATAAAGATCGGGTCCCCATCCCGATCGTATCCTAGCAACCATGCGGGAAAATCGCAACGCATCCGCACATGATTGCGGATGCTTGCGATTTTCCCGCATCCCCATTCACTTCTATGGGGCCTGCGTTGCGTGAAAATCGCAGAATATAGAACATGCTGCGATTTTCACGCAACGCAAAAGTGATGCGTGAAAATCACCGCTCATGTGCACAGCCCCATAGAACTGAATGGGTCAGGATTCAGTGCGGGTGCAATGCGTTCACTTCACGCATTGCACCCGCGCAGAAAACTCGCCCGTGTGAAAGGGGCCTAAAGGGGTTGTTCACCTTTTGGTCAGTAGTGCAAAGGGAATCATACTTACCTACTCCCTGCCGCCAGGTCCCGGATCCTTCGCTGCTTCGCCTTACTCAAGTTACCCGCTTTGATGCCAATGTCGGCCACAGCCATCACCTACCCGCTTTGCCTCATGTCAATTGGTTAAAGGGGTTCTCCCATGACTAATGTAAAAAATCTGACATCATCTAGTCCATGACAACCTCAAACACAGCTAGAACCAGCCCTGGGCCTCACATGGACTTAGAGATCTCCCCATTCAGTGCTCTGCTAGATTTATATCAAGCTGACAGCTCAAGGGGCGTGCCTTTTCTGCTGCATCTAAGGGGGTGTGTCCTTGCTCTCCCTATCACAGCTTAGGTACTTGAATAGTTGCCAGGGTCTGGCGAGACTATAGGAGCGCACAATAATGACCAAAATCTTCTCAAGCAAAAACAAACCCTTTATTCGATTGACTACGCGTTTCGGAGTTCACATGACCCCTTTTTACAGTCTGAAATTTATGGGTTGGCTGAATGTACGGTGGTGGGTACGTTTGATGGCAGAATTTGCTTGCGGTGTGGAGCGGTCAAGCTGGCACGTGGGACGCTCGCACTTAGCTATCACAGCTTAGGAGGCAGTTGAAGGATGAAACTGAGCATGTGCAGTTGCAATCCATAACACTAGAGCAGCTTGCGGGCCTGTGGGGACTGGAAGTCTCGGCCGCTACATGTAACCCCCTTCTTAAGGGGACCATGTCAGTGATACGAGCCACTACTAGACATCAAGACACCCTGGGCTCTCCGTCTCCTCTTCTGCCGGCTCAGCTGGTCCCGTTCCTCACACGCCCTCACACGCGTTTCCGTTTGTGATCCGTTTTTTGTGGATTGCAAACGGAAAGGGAAGCATATAATAATGTTATAATGTTTGGTTCTGCCCAAAGATTTCGGGTTACTGGGAAGAGGTCAATCTGATTACCTCGGCAAATGTTAGGCTAACTCCGGAGTCGATCCTGTTATGGCTTCCAAACGATACCTGGCGCCCGGCTAAAAAGGACCCAGCCACCCATCTACTACAAGCGGCGAGGCTATTGGCTTAGGAAGTGGGTTGATAAAGTAGATCCCTTCTGCGGGGTGGGAAAGCAGGAATCAGCGGGGATATTTGGGGACCCTGGAGACAATATGGCGCCTTAGGACTTAGTAAGGTGCCATAGATGTCACGTCCTCTTCTGGGCAGCCCTATCAATGCACACACAATCCATCCCTTGTCCCTTCTGGAACAGTCAATGGGAGCCACAACACGGATTTATAGGACCCCCTACCCCTCTTCCCCTATCCACCCCTCCCCACCCTGTACTTTTCAGATCTTATTTATTATTTCTGTGTTTACATATGTTTTTGGCTAATCCTATGTTTTGCATAACTGAATTCAAAGATGGCGATCTGACGCTCACTCTCGTAGACGGTCGGATGCACTACCTTTATTTGTATTTGCAATTTTGAGATATTGGTGAATTATAATGTATGTTGTTAATCCAAATGTACAATTTTGCTGATTAATAAAAAGAAATTTGAAAGAAACTGAGCATGTGCGGCCATCTCAGTGAGCAGGACAAAGAAATAAGGAAAAAAAACTAACAGCAGGTGGCGCTGTACAGATACATTATATTGAATAACTCCGTGGTTGTACTAAATTTTTAATTACATGCAATTACATAAGTATTTCTCCGATCCAGGTGCTGGTTGGAAAACTGTAGAATATTTTTCTTGGGACAACCCCTTTAAGGACTCCAGGTCACCACTGCGAAAGTCATTGGCTGCAGCACTGGATGGTGACAGCAGGGGATGCTCCCATTTGCAGGTCTGGCCATAATGGGGGTCGGGGGTGTTCTACCTAACCTCCTCCCCCCTACAGGTGGACAACCCCTTTAATTACTGATAGGAGAAGGTTTGTAATAACCCGTCACGTGACGCTCCTCTTCAGAAGATCCAGCTTCTGATCATGTCATGTCCTTTACCAGGTTTCTGGCTTGAGCTATGGACAGGGCATCACAGGACGTCACCCTGTGCAAGATTTTGCACGGTATCTTCAATAAAGATGTCCGCGACGGCCTCTTATTTTACCGTTATCTTTAATAAAGATGTCCGCGACGGCCTCTTCAAGCGCAAATGGATGAGGTAAGTATGTATTTTTTTATTTTTACCGCAATTTCAGGGAAAATTGATTGGTTACCACGAAGCACGAGGAAATTCAGCTTCGCGGCAAATTGAATTTTTCCTGAAATTTGGATCAAAGTCAACTCGATTCGCTCAACACTAATTACAATGTATCGTTGCCTGTAAAATGTATCAGAGCACGGTCTAGAATGGTCTAGAATGGATAGAACCATAGCAAACCCTCAGCTGTGAGAAGTATCTGATGCGCAAGACTATTAGGGAGTCTTAGAACTTTCCATGACGGATGAGTGACCTCTGTCTACGTAAAATCGGAGAACCCCTCGCAAACAGCTGAAGCCTGGAAGCTCTGCACATGGACGATGAGGCTCCTGAGCTCTCGTCCCTCAATGAGAAGAAGATGATTACCGCGTCGAGCGCTGCTGACATCCACACAATGAGACGGATTGAAATACCCAGAAGAAGAGCTCCACAAATGAATGTAATTTGCGCTGAGATCATCTTTGGAATCTGACAACCCACAGTAAAGGATCCACATATCTGGCGCCTGCGACATGTGATTTCAGCCACCACCCGAGAGCATTTGGCCTCAGCACAAGTCGGGTAGAAGCGTAATGAGAATCATGCGGTCAATGACACATTTCAAAAATCCTCGCCTTAGCCATCGCCATCTTAAATGGGAAGGATGAAGAAAAAAGAACAGAAGAAGCCACCGGGCCCCAGATCCACATAAATCATGTGATGCGTCTGATAATATTAACATATAACGCCGCAGTCATTAGATTTTCATTACGCCGCCATTGAGGTTATTATTACATGCCATACATCTTTCCGAGTGACACTTTGCCGTTTGCCTTCAGAATTTGATCATTTTTAATTTTTGGATTTTTTTTCCCTTCCTCGGTGTAATAACCGGTACAATGTGTTTAGCATCAGGACTATATGACTCTAATTGCGATGAGGCGGCAGCGCGCTCTCGGATTATTGCATATTGCAAATTCTGTAGGATCTGATTGCACCGAGATATTTCATAGACAGATTTTGAATCCTTGCCCAGGAGGCTGTCGGCTGCACCAATGGAGTAAGGCTCCATTCACACGTCTGTAGTGCATTGCGGATCCGCAATACACCGGGCTGGCACCCCCATAGAACTGCCTATTCTTGTCCGCAATTGCGGACAAGAATAGGACATGTTCTTTTTTTTCCACAGCCGCGGACCGGAAGTTCGGGGCCACGCTCCGGAAATGTGGATGAGGACAGCACGCTGTGTGCTGTCCGCATCCATTCCTGCCCCATAGGGAATGAATGGGTCTGGATCCTTAAGTGCAAAAAGCGTGCCTGCCTCTTAGGCTACATGCACACGACCGTTGTTTGTTCCCGCGTCCGTTCCGTTTTTTTTCACGGATAGGATGCTTCCCTATTCATTTCAATGGGTCCGTCAGAAAATGCGGATGGTCAACCGTTTTTGTTCCGCATCCGTGATCCGTGTTTTCATTCCGTCAAAAAAATAGTGCATGTCCTATTTTTTTCACGTTTGCGGACAAGGATAGGCATTTTTACAATGGATCTGCCATATAAATCGGATCCGTCAAAAAACGGTCCGTCATCCGTTTTTTTTGACGGACGCAAAATTTCAAGGAAGAGCGGACGCGGAGGCAGGCAACGGTCGTGTGCATGTAGCCTTACAGTGATGGCTGCGTATTATGGCCCCACATTCTGCTTAAAGACATGGAAGACTGACCAGACCCAGGCTATATTCTTTAGCTGGAAAATTGCCAAAGAACCATCTTGCAACTTCAACATTTTCCTATAGGCTAAAAATGCGCAAGTGACCTCACAACCATTGCAATACTCGGACCAGTATCCTATCTCCCCATGCAGCTCGGCCTTCCTTTAACCTGTCACCTGGTTTTGGGGCCACTAAACCATCAGCATATTGTTCTGCAGTTGGGGTTAGGGTCCTCAACCTGCCCATAACAAACCCATCCCTCGCTACAAAAGAAAGCGAATTAAGCTGAAACTCACCAGGGGAAGAGTCCAGGACTCTTCTCTAGTGGTCTCAGGCGATGAAGACAAGGACTGAACACGTTGCTTCACTGCAATGTGCTCAATGTACAGTGAAGGAAGGAGTATTGTCCCCTGCTTTATCACCACTGAAGAAGAGTCCAGGACTCCTCTCAAGGTAAGTTTGAATTGCATTGCTTTCTACTGTGGATGGGTTTGCTATGGGCAGGTTTAGATAGATCCTAGCTGCAGAACAGCGTGGTGGTGGACTCTTGGACTCGAACTGGGTAACAAGTTCCCTTTACCTAAGGCACCAAAATTAACTAGCCTGGCAAAGATAACATAGCCCAAAAACATGTCCCTTTAGCCCCCAACCAAACTACGCTCCTGCCCTTCCCAAAGTCATGCTGTGCAGGAAGCTGAGACCTTCACCACGATTGGCAGGGTCTGCACAGTATCCTTAGCTGACCCTGGCCCTGCCCGTGACATGGAAGGGTCCGGTCTGGTTCATGTCCCATCGTCGGAGCAGAAAAACCTTAATATTGGGGTGAGATCTGTCCCATGAAGGACACCAATGGACTCAAAATAGGGTCTGTCAGGTGTCACCAAAGTGTCCGTCATTCCAACGGGAAGAACGACGCTGCGCGCTGCGCTACTTCTCCTGCAAGAAGACGGGATGACGGAATCTCCAGCAGAGGTGTTGGTTGACATGACAGTTGTCCAGTAGAATTAGCCATCTTTTTTGTTCCTTCCCCCTCTATCTAAATACCCCCACCCAGGCAAAGTGGCTTATTGTGCCCCCCTCGCCATTAGCAACTGGGGCAAATGCCATGGTTCCCTGAAGCTGCTCCCCTGCCCCCTTCTATTCGTGATTACTTGAGTAGTCCGCACTGTATAGCAGTACCTGTTACCTAGTCGTGAGCCCCTGCAGGGGACGTAGAGAAATAAACCAAAATATTGCTAAAATGTTGACCGCTCTTGCAGCGGTTTTCATGCTTAGACTTTTTTTATGACTTTTTTTTTCTTTGCATCCAGCCTCCTCTGGCCGAGAAGCAGTTAATTATAGGCACGGCTCGAGAGTTTTTCTCCTTTTTTTTTAAGTTGTTTTGCAAGCAGTTCCGAATAGTCGCGTTAAAACATCTCACGCTAATAAGCGCAGTAGCATCAGGTAAGAATTAAACCTAATTGTAGTCTAGTGCCAGGGAAAAACATGGTGTGATGACATGGCACTGCCCTTGGTTTTCACAGGTTTGTAGTGCAACTATTAAAAACACGCTAACAGCATCCTCTTGTATTCCTGCAGCAAACACAATATGCCTTAATTAGCCCATAAGAAGCCGTACAAAAGCCACATAATAATAGCAACATTGATTGGAGCTACTCCAGTAGGCGCGCGCAGGCTCTCCCTTCATATACCGTTAGTGGGGAAATAGCGGAGAGAGGTTATTACCTTGTGTTATCGCCGCTAACATTTCTTCTGTACTGGAAAAACTCGACATTATTTCCCTAATGAGTGTCTCAGTACAGTGACAACAGCGACAACCCAAGATATGGAGGCGAGTATAATACACGGTAAATACAAAAGCTGCAAAACTCAAACCTGTTTACTCGAAACGAGCCATTTTTTTCCCCGGCAGTTAGACTTGGAAGCGAATGCGCTGTAAAACGGATTGTAAGTCATACCCGCCCTGTGATAATGATGCTGGCGATGAAGAAGTCGTCCTGGATTGTCTGTAGTGGACCATTTAAAGGGGTAGTCCTGTTTGGGTAGCTCTGTTTGGTTGAAGTAATGGCGCACGAGGAGGGGGGGGCATCGGTTGTGGCCTCTGTAGTCAGCTCTTATGATGTCTCTTCACCCACCCTAATGGGGTGTCCTGTGGGCAGTTATGCCCGTGTATTCACAGGAACTGACTTTTTAGAGCTCCTCCGGCCACAAACAAAAACTTTATTGAGCATTGAGCAAAGGTGTTCGCCCATTTTTGCTCTCTTGGCTCCAGGTTCTAGACAGGAAGTAGCCAACATCTACTTCCTGTCAACCATCTTAGTTCCCATGGGGCTTAGGGGTTGTGAAAGAACGGGGGGGGGGGGGAGCCTTTTGGCACCCCCCTCCCTCCCACTTGGCCGAACCTGTAAAGGGAAACCCGCTCACATGCTTCCCGGCGCCAGCTCCCCGCTCCTTCTTCTCCAGGGCTGCAATGCTCCTCTGCGCTCCCTCGATCTCAACATCCGGTTAATCACTGGTCGCGGCGGTGACCGGCTCCCCTTACGCCACAACAAACGGTCTCATGACACAAGGGGATCTGGATCTGGTCTCCGTGGCGGCAAGTGACTGGCTGCGGCGACGTCAAACCAGATGTTGACATCAAGGGAGCCCAGAGGAGAAGGAGCAGAAAGGTGGCGCAGGGAAGAATGTGAGCAATCTTTCCTTTACAGGTCCGGCCAAGTATGTGGGGGCGTCCATTACGCCTAGAGGTGCATCTGGTGCTCCCCCTGCACTTTGATTGACAGGATCAGGAGTGAAACGTGATCACACCTGGCCCTGCCTCCTAAAGTGCAGAGGGCGTGGCAGTTGCAGAGAAGCAGAGCCTCTAGGTGTAATGGTAACGCCCCCGTTGCTCCTAGAGGCTCATTTGCATATAATAAAACATCCTTTTTCTCAGCAATGTGGACACATATGGACATGGGACCAACACAGACGCCTTCAGCTGCCGAGCGCACATGTAACAGGTTCAACTCTAAGGAAGGATCGGTAAGAAATGTCGTCTTCTGTGTTTAAAAATCAGGAGTATATTTGGCCGTGAAGAAATAAGAAATTTGAGATTTGAGAAAATGAGAAGAAAGAAGTATAAAATAAAATAAAATGTGACACAAAACCTTGATGTGTTTTCCGACTTCGAGGGAGAAGATGATTTTCCTCCCCGTGTAGCGACGCTATTAGACGATGCCCCGGCGGCTTTTGGCGCACAGCATTTAAAAGGTCCTTCATTGATCTGATTCAGGCATGACAGCGGCCGATCAGCCGAATCAATCCGATGAGAGTATTCCTCCAGGACGAGGTGAGCCTGCCCTGCTCTGAATTTACACCTTCTAATAAAAAAGCAGCTTCTCCTTTAAAAGTAGGAATCAGTGGACGCAGCGGAGAACCTTACGCCCAATCAAAAAAAGCTGCGTCACATGACCTTCACCCCGAAAGGGCCGACCGCCGTGTAATGCGCATTCTGTGTTGGACAAATGGATGCTTGTTCACCCCCGGAACCATTTTCCTACTTTTACGATTTTTTAAGAAGAACATTTTAAAGATTTATTTCCTTTTTTTTTTAAAGTTCGTGTCCGGTTTAACCCTCTGGTGGCTACATGGGTCAACCAGACTGTAAATCTATGACAGGAAAATGCCTGGAAGCAATCTTGTCTGCATCACCCCTGAGAACCAATCAGGAGCACTACAAGAAAAGAAAGCTGCGCTGTGATTGGTTACTAGAGGCAGGACTTCATAAATGTCGACACATTCTTGTCATTCACCTAGGACGGTGATAATGGTGGCTAGGGGTGCAATACTGCAGAAAAAAGCAGCACAGATTCATTTTACTGCAGTGTTTCAAATCCAGGGGCGTAAAATAGCATATTTAATTCGTTTTTTTCACAGCAGTCTTCTGGAGAGAGGGGGGGCAGCCACTTTTTTATTAATTGAGGAGACCCTTTAGAGGCGTTCCGTTTTTCTCAGTCCTAATACTTTTCTATGGGCACAAATAACGTTTTGAATTCCATCTTACAGTTATTTTTTTCTCCATTATAACCATGTTATAATGGAAATTAATGACGGAAGTGCGAACGCTGATGCAAACTCTCCCTAAAATGTTTATAGCACTCTAGGGGGGGTTGTCCCCTGAAAAATAGTCTACATTTTTCACACCAGCACCTGAATCTGAAACACTTTATATCTGCGTGTAATTAAAAATGTAGTATAGCCACTGAGGTATCCCATAAAATGTACCTGCATAGCGCCACCTGCTGATTGTTCTTTTCTTTATTTCTCCGTCCACCTCAGTAACACTGCTAAGGTGGTCGCACATGCTCAGTTTCATCCTTCAACTGCCACCAGTCATATCTAGTGTTAGAAAAGACACACACCCTGAGCTGTAATAGGGAGAGAGCTGCAGCAGAAAGGACATGCTCCATGAGCTGGGATAGGGAGAGAGCTGCAGCAGAAAGGACATGCTCCATGAGCTGGGCTAGGGAGAGAGCTGAAGCAGAAAGGACATGCAGCGTACTCAAGTTAAGGTTCGGTAGTGTTCCTGGGTGTTGTAGTGCAGTTATGACCACTAACCTGAGACAGGCCAACTCTCTGGTACTTCTGCAAGGACAGGTAGTTATAGGTAGAGTTCGTGACACCAGTGCCAATTAACGGTGGCACACCGTTTGTTGATAGTAGGAATAATTGAGGAACCACGTTGTAATAAAACAGAACTTGAACTTTACTGAAGCTTTGGTGGTAACCATACACATACGTGGATGGAAGCGCAGTTCCTTAATACATAGCAGTGCAGAGTAGTTTCGGATGAATAGATCACAGATGAATATAGATTGCAACTCCTCTTAGATCAAGCAGGCCTAAATCTGCATAGGGATTTGACTCTCCACTATTCCTCAGGAACTCTTCAGTTCTTCTGACCTGTCTATTCCTGGGTTACTTTATAATCCAAGGCCCAAATACCTCTTAGTCGGCTTCTATCCTTGGTTCTTTACACTTGGAGGATTTCCCTTGCTACCTGCTGAGGACATTACAGGAGTCCCACACAGACTACTCGGTCTGCACAGACTCCACTGTCTGCACTGAACTACCTCTACTATGCTTGGGCCTACCTATATATAGTAGGCGTACTATCTCCCTCTAGTGGCTGTAGTAGACACTACCCCGGCAGGCCTGTACAAGGAAATGAATTAAAGGTACATACACATAATAAACCTTTTGCAGTGTCGGGTATTAACACCCGTATGCTGCAGACATGCTCCATGAGCTGGGATAGGGGAAGAGCTGCAGCAGAAAGGACATGCTCCATGAGCTGGGATAGGGAGAGAGTTGCAGCAGAAAGGACATGCTCCATGAGCTGGGATAGGGAGAGAGCTGCAGCAGAAAGGACATGCCCAATGAGCCGGGATAGGGAGAAAGCTACAGCAGAAAGGACATGTCTCTGAGCTGAGCTACACTAGAAAGGACTCGGCCCCTGGGAAAAACAGGTCCCTGAGCTGCAGCATAAAGGATACTGCTCCCAAGAAAGGATACACCCCCTGAGAAAGGACACACCCCCTGAGCTGTCAGCTTGAAATAAATGTAGCAGAGCAACTGAAGCAATGGATCCATGTGAGGTCCGGGGCTGGTTCTGGCTTTGTTAGAGGTTGTCATGTCCTAAATGATGTCTGGTATTCAATGTTTTTATATTAATTATAGAATAACCCCTTTAAGGCCTCTTTCACACTAGTGTTTTAGCTTTCCGTCCTAGAGATCCGTCCTCGGGTCTCTAGGACGGAAAGCTACTGATCAGGATTATCCCCATGCATCCTGAATGGAGAGAAATCCGTTCAGGATGCATCAGGATGTCTTCCGTTCAGTATGTCAACGTTTTTTGGACGTTGACAAAAGCGCAGCATTCTGCGGATTTGTCTCCGTCCAAAAATCCGGAAGACATGCCGTAACGCCGGATCCGGAATTAATGCCCATTGAAGTGCATTAATCCGGATCCGGCCTTAAGCTAAACGTTGTTTCGGCGCATCGCCGGATCCGACGTTTAGCTTTTTGTCAATGGTTACTATGGCAGCCAGGACAGGGCAGCAAGTCCTGGTTGCCATAGTAAAGAGTAGGGGGAGCTGGGGAGCGGCATACTTACATTCCGTGCGGCTCCCGGGACACTCCAGGATGACGTCAGGGCGCCCCAGTGCATAGATCACGTGATCGCATGGATCACGTGATCCATGCGCGCAGGGCGCTCTGACGTCATTCAGAGCGCCCGGGAGCCGCACGAATGTGCATGCCGCTCCCGCCTCCACTACTATGGCAACCAGGATGCTAGTAGCGTCCTGGCTGCCATAGTAACACTGAAAGCATTTTGAAGACTGATCAGTCTTCAAATGCTTTCAGTTCACTTGCGTTGTGCAGGATCCGGCGTGCATTCCGGCGACGGAAGTGCACGCCGGATCTTCACAACGCAAGTGTGAAAGAGGCCTAAGTAATGCATGACGCGAGATCATGTGATTACCATAGGGTGCTTAGACAAAGGGGGTTCAGCCCCGGTTAGTCTTATACTCTTAGCCTGACCCCTCTCCTAGCAAACAGGGGACAAGGCAGGAGCGTAGCTAAGAGCTCATGGGCCCTGGTGCAAGAGTTCAGCTGGGGCCCCCCTTCCCTCAGTGCTTTGTGTGTCTTCTTTTGCGGCACAAGGATCTTTGGGCCCCCTCAGGTTCCTGGGCCTGGTAGCGACTGCTACCTCTGCACCCCCTATAGCTACGCCCCTGGGGCAAGGAATTAGTCCAAGTGTCATAGAAAGGTGGGGGTCACACAGGCAATGAGTCCTAGCTTTTCCTTGATAGGGCCCCCGCCCCTATTATCCACAGCGCTTTAGTAGAACTGCAGCTCTAAGGGCTGGTGGGGATTCCAATAGTGGTGGGACCCTCATAGATTAGCAAAGTACCATAATCACAAGTCCCTTTAAGGGGGCGCCTGAATCGGGGTGGAGAGGAACTGAAGTATACAGCAGGCTCCAGATACATTTTACCTCTATTGTATCATGGAGGCAGCTCAGAATTATTACATGCCCTTCTACAAGCCGATGTGACCGCGCTGCACTGTCCTCCGTAATAATATGTTAATAGAACCTGCAGTATGTAAAGCAGCAGTCCTCGCCGCGGTGACTCGCTGATATACATAATATGAAAGGCTCTTAATCCCGCAGTTGAAATGAGCTGCTCTTGGTAACAGACCTCATGTAGGTTTCTGCTTGTCACTAAAGCATCATTGCCTCCCTTTGGTTTTAATAATTCACCCTTGATTTGGTTTACAATGAATAACAATGTAGCTTTCTGATTGGCTGGTTGCCTTGAGACGCTCCAAGTGACCGCCTCGCGTTGGTCTGTCACCGCACAAGGGGAGAGCAATAAATCATCTCGGACTGGACATTTTGCTGCTTTCAATCAAGTCTTCAGCATTTCTAGGAACAAGGGACAGCGATACAATTTCACTCCTGTCCTACACGAGATCTACACGGACAATAGGGGAAGAGTTGTCTACTTGAGCCCCCAGTCAACCATGTCTAGAGCCGGTGTAAAATATTACATAGAACATGAGTGATAACTAAGAGCTTCCACCAAACCCTGCTAGTATCCACGATTCGGACTTAGAAAAGTAGAAGGTAGACCAAATGGCTTCATGCTTGGTCTATGATTGACCATATTAAACTTGAATTTGAACACATTTTTGGAGAATTTTTAGGGATATCCTTTGAGTTTTGAAAATTCCTTCACTTAATATTATTGTCATAATGAGTACCCATGGTGCCTCGGGGTCCTATGGGTTTATTGGTGAAGATAGGCCCGAGGATTGTTAGGCCATTTCTGGTCATCAAAGCAACAGAGCACCCTGTGATCTTCTTACTGTTGGTGGTCCCTACGAACAAAAGACTTTGGTCCTAGTGGCCAAACACTATGGGTTCTCTGGTGAAAGTAGTCCCTAGGACTGGAAAGCCACCATTTACTGCTGCAAATTACAGTTGATTTCTGGTGACCACAGGAGAGTGGCACCCTGTGATCATACTACAAAAGAAGACTTTGGTCCTAGTGGCCAAACTCTCTGGGTTCTCTAGTGAAGGTAGGTGGTAGGACTGGTAGGTCACCATTTACTGCTGTAGATTACAGTTGATTTCTGGTGACCACAGGAGCGGGGCACCCTGTCATCATCTGCAACGTTGGAATAGTCTTAGTTTGGAGAATCTTCACATTACCTAGACCAGGCATGGCCAACCTGCGGCCCTCCAGCTGTTGTAAAACCACAACTCCCACCATGCCCTGCTGTAGGCTGATAGCTGTAGGTAGGCTGGGAGTTGTAGTTTTGAAACAGCCGGAGAGCCTCAGGTTGGCCATCCCTGACCTAGACAGTCCATTAATTTCAGAGAGAACAATGTAATGCTGCATTTCCCCTGTGGGGGCACTGTGGGGATAATGAACGCTCACTGCAGCAGATTACAGTTGATTTCTGGTGATCACTGCAAAGTGACACACTGAGATGATCTTATCACTGTGGGGCCCTTCAAACACAAGGGCTTGGCCCTGGTGGCCAACCACTATGGGGTCATTGGAGAAGTTAGGCCAAATCTGCCTTTCCGATGGGTAATTTCTGGGCGCAGCAGTGACCACATCAACCACTGATTGGCTGAGCCGCATTTTTTGTGTATCAAGATGGGAGCAGGAAGTGGACATCAGCGGGGTGCAGCATCGGAATGGCAGTGATGAGGAATCGGTAGAGGTGAACTTGATGGACTTATGTCTTTCTTCCACTGTACTAACTATGTAACTATGAATATTGCTTCTTTTCTGTCGAGCCTCTCGAAGACGACTATCACCAATTTTTGTTATGCTGGATCACCGTCCCCTTTGAAAATGTTGCATTAGAATCTTCGAATGAAATCTCGGACTTACACCAACTCTTCCTCTCATCCATTCTGAAGTATGTCAATACCCCCCCAACCGCCAAGTTCGGCACAGGAAGTCTGCAAACTCCAATGGCGCCTTCTATTCCTGCCTCCCTCAATGTCTACATTGTGTTCCTTGCAGACAACTGAACGTTACGCTTCCAGAACAATGGAGACGCACTTTTCTTTGAATTATGCAGCGGAATAAATCAAATCCTTCTTAATATTAAGAGGATGCGGCCGGCGTGCCTGGTGCATGGTAATAAATCGCCTCTCCTGGTATGTTTACCTTTGAACTCCAGGTTAGTGCTCGGCAATGTTATAGGACAGAGATAAACTTGTGAAATATTCAGGAGCCGATGTCTTCGGCTCCCCCAGGGAGCTGCGAGCTGCTTTCTTTTGGTACATCACTCTCTTCGCTGAGTTTAAATAATGAGCTGGAGAAGAGGTACGAAGCATCATGTCGGCATGTCGCCTTTGAAATCTTCCCGTATATTACCTTGTTATCTGTGCTCTGAAGCAGCAGGCATCCTACCGGTTCTTAGTATTTCACGGTGAAACGACAGGCACAAATACAGAGTTAAGAGCTTTAAGTGATAGATCTATATGTAGTGGGGAAGACTCCACTGCAAAGAGGAGAAAGGCATTCTTCCTTCTAATGATGACCAGTTTTAACCATATCAATACCCACTTCTAGAGGATTACAATATGGCCGACGTATCCTTAGGTGAAGCCATCAGACCGCATGGTCCGACTGCAGGCGTCCCAGTTGTTCGATTGATTGTAGAGGCCAGCAACAGCGCCATACATTTGCTAGTGGCTGTGCCTGGTAGTGCGGTATTCATGTTCATGTTTTTAGCCAATACTCAGGCTTCTCTTCTGTCATTAAAGATGGCCATGGACTACCTGGTGCACACATCGTGCCTTTGGCAGCCAGAGACGTTGCCTGTTGGTCTCAGATTGGCTCATTTCATCAGTTCTGACCAATCCAAGAGCAGGAAAGAACAAGCACAGGGTGTCTTGGAATGCCAATGCACAGTGCGCAGCAGATAGTCTGGTGCCGGAGGGCCACTTTAATAGGCTATAGCTGCAATACCAGGCACAACCACTACCAAATGGATGGCTCTGTGCCTGGTAGACGATGAAGGGGATATGGCACTTTGAAATCTCTTCATTGTGGTATGGATACCAGAAGGTGGACCCCCACCAACCGAAGAATAGTCTGTTCATCTGTTACGTCCCACAAAGACCTTGTGTTATAATAAAGTTCATAAATAATATAACCATACAGTGTCAAAATAACATAGCTGTAAGGTGCCCATACAACGTGGTTAGATAGTCTTCTCAATCCTTCGATATAGGATTGGACAGAAAGTGTGGGATAGGGGTGCATGACCTGGATGCCCAAGCCATAAAAGCCAGTGATGCCTCATGGGCAGCACACCTCCAGACTGACCTTGATTATATGAAGCATCAGTCATAAGGTCATCCTTGAGGCTTACTTGAGGCTGACTACAGAACTACACAGCTCTGTCCATTGTGTAGTGGACACAGCTGGGAGCAGAACTGCAGTTACAACTACACAATGGATGGAGCTGATCAGCAGTGGTGTGGTGGATCAGACCCCACCGATCAGATATTGATGGCCTGATCCGGGAACAAACCATCAATATCAAAAGACTGGACAACGGAGCATTTAGAGACAAAGCAGTCCTGGTGCCAGGAGAAACAAACCAGGAGTAAACATGACTTTCCAGATAAAAAAATGGACTCTGGTGGCTATATACCACAAGACTACTTTTCTCTAATGACCAGTGTCTTTACCAAAATAGAAAGTTGAGGCAGCCCTCCAAGAGAGGTCAGGTCAAATTGTGAGATTTATTCCACATGTTGACCTGAGCTTCTTTGTAGTGTTGCCTCATATTTGGGATGAGTTGGACCAAACCCCATGGAGGTGAGCACCCACATTAATTTATTTCTTCACCGTGCCCTTCTCCCTATTCTTTTTGTCAGTGTCTATACCAGTGTTTCTTAACCACGGTGGTTCTAACCCTGGACCCCCCCACCCCGGACCACAAAATATGGTCTTCAGCTCACAGAAAACAGCAGGCACTTATAACGTGGAGATAGCAAACCAGTCTCCTCAATGACAGGTCATAAGCCAAATTCATTGCCCGATGATTTTGCATTGTAGTCACAACCAATTTGCACCTGCACATGGATTTCACGAACATTGTTTTCTGCGTTGTACATTTGGTGGAGGGGGGTGCCTTTCTGCATCTTGCCCATGCACTCCTGCCGTCTATCCAAAAGAAGGGCAAAATAAAGCTTGTTCCTACCAACCCTGAGATCCTTTTGTAGGCCTAGGCCCAAGTGGTGAGCCTTTTTAGTGTAGGACCGTGACATTAGAGACTCACACCATTTTTTCTAAACATGCCCTAAGACCCCCATAGTTATAAGTAGAGTATGTAAAGCGGTAATGCAATTTACAGTAATCCGTATCGTCAGGGTTTGCCTATATCTTGCTGCTGCTCTTCTGTGTAGGTTTGATTTTCCATTGGTGGCTCCACATGCAAAAAACAATGCTCTTCTTTTTCCAAAAATGGATTTCCATGGATCAGATTTACAGACCATAAAACTTTTAAGAGAAAGCCTTCTTGTCTACCTTTATGTGCTGAAATATCGAAGGACGGTATAATTGTTTTGGCTCCGTAAAAATGCATGGAGCAATAAGAAAACGGACATAATACATTACTGACCCATGTGAAGACAACCACGCGGTGACAACTCTGCCTAGAACCACCGTGTGCGGCAAATCTGCAATATTCTTCTTTGTGCAATTCATTAAATACAGTGGATTTAAAAGATAATTTTAGTTGAACATTACAATATTGGTAAATTTCATGGGGGACATAGCTTTAGGGGAGCTGGTGAGGCATGTACCCTGGGTGCCAACGGGTGGCACTGGAGATGAGGGAATTGATTCAAAAATTTTGAATTGAATTTTTTTTTTTGATTCTACCAGATTTGAATTTCGTGTGATATGATTTGGGAGAATCAAGGCAAGAAGGAGAAAGAGAGAAAAAAAAGAGAGAGGCTGACAACCTACAGTTTACGGCAGCCATTACTAGTGGCACAAAGGTCCAATATGACAAAAATCGGCTTCATCTTCACAAATTCCTAAACTGTACAACATTATGGATATATTTTCCCCATTATTTCCATATAGTGGTCTATACATATCAGCACATGTATACATACAGGTCTCCTGCAAACATGGTCTTCCCAATTGGAGCTTGGAAATTTCAGATAAGCCTAGTGTATTGAAAGTATACAGTTCTCTTAAAGGGGATGTCCAATCCTTTTTGTCAGAAGGATGCCTTGAAATTGAGCTGATCACATGGTTTCCTGGTGCTGTGTCCCCCATAGATCAGCTGGAATCGGCAAGGACACTCTGTAGCAAACGGTAAACTTCCCAACAGCTCCACCACAGGGCAAACAAAGTATTGCATGATGTCCATAGGAATCAAAGGGCTGTCCACGTAATGTGAGGACAGGCCGGGTCCTCCAAATCAATGAATGCTCCTTGCAGCTTCTCGCTTTATTCTATGTACATTCATTGACTTCCCACATTTCTTATTCCATTGAGTCCAAAAGAAATATTTTGAGAAGATTACACCCAGGAGTGATTTGTGGCCGGACTAGAAAGAAAAAAAAGAATAATATCACAGCAATTTCTAACGGGTGTGTAACCCTGAGCGAATAAATAAAAGCAATGCATTGCGTGCAGCCGGCGTGACATGTGCTTCCTTGTTTGCCTTATTTGTGGAGGAAGAAGAAAAAGTTACGAGACTTTTACAATGGTCGTAAAGATGCCACCTCTGCCATGATTGGAGCTCTTCATTCCTTCTCTCCAAACCTTATCCGTTCTCTCTACATGTCAAAGGCTTTATAAATATTCCCTTCCGTTCCGCTCCGGGTGCTTATTTTATTTCACTACAATAATAGGTATTCCTGCACAGTTACAAATCATGTCACCTCATGATGCATCTCCCCAAACAAGGTCTGAAGACATCTTAAGAAGAATCCAAAACTAAATCTTAAGATCTTGAACGCAACTAAATACAAGAGTTGTCATCAAGAGTCTCGTGTAAAATGGTCACCAACCCTAATGACCAATCAGATTTCAACTTTCATTGCCTAAACCCCACCGAACAAAGCAAGTAAGACGTTGGCTCCCCCCCCCCCCCTCCTCCTGCAAAAAGAGGATCTTGAGGGTCACTGCTCATTTTCTGTAGGCTCCACAAACTTCTAGGTGACACTGTAGCTATTGGTGCCAATGAAGAATACATCCTTCAAAAAAAAAAGAAAAATTCCACATTGTGCAAAGATATTTAGAAAGTACCGAGGTACCGGCCTTGTGAAGGTCACGTATAGAACTGAGAGAACCAGCCTTGTGAATGTTATGTACTGACAGTACCAGATTCGTGAATATCATGTATTGTACTGAGAGTACCAATGAAACTCATGTATAGAATCAAGAGTACCAGCCTTGTGAAGGTCATGTACAGTCCTGAGAGTACCAACTTTGTGAAGGTCATGTTTAGTGCCAAGAATACCAGCCTTGTGAAGGTCATGTATAGTGCCAACATTGTGAAGGTCACATACAGTACCAAGAGTACCAGCCTTGTGAAGGCCATATACAGTACCAAGAGTACCAGCCTTGTGAAGGTCTTGTACAGTACCAACATTGTGAAGGTCATATACAGTACCAAAAGTACCAGCCTTGCGAAGGTCTTGTATAGTGCCAAGAATACCAGCCTAGTGAAGGTCATGTACAGTACTGAGAGTACCAGCCTTGTGAAGGTCTTGTACAGTACCAACACTGTGAAGGTCACATACAGTACCAAGAGTACCAGCCTTGTGAAGGCGATGTACAGTACCAACATTGTGAAGGTCATATACAGTACCAAAAGTACCAGCCTTGCGAAGGTCTTGTATAGTGCCAAGAATACCAGCCTTGTGAAGGTCATGTACAGTACTGAGAGTACCAGCCTTGTGAAGGTCTTGTACAGTACCAACACTGTGAAGGTCATATACAGTACCAAGAGTACCAGCCTCGCAAAGGTCTTGCATAGTACTGAGAGTACAGCCTCATGAAGGTCATGTACTGTATAATATACAACACAAACCATGGTAGACACCAAAGGTCTTGCAAGTTGGTATGAACATCTAGGTTTTCTTTACTGTAACAGATCACCCATCTCCTGCAAAATGTACGCTACACATTTTCTATAGTAGATACACATATACATACAGTTACATATTATGCAGATCCAACTGATATTTCTGAATGTTTTTGGAATGTTGACCAAAAATTATAACTAAACACAAGGAGAACTAAGGTATCTTATGGAGATATTGCCATGGCTAACCACCACCTTGGTACCACCAAGCCAAAAATCTTAATTCTCCCTACTCCCTATAGAAGATTAGGAACCGAATTAGACAGTTGTCAAATTTTCCAATTGTCGGTGTCTGTAGAATTGCCAGATCGTAGAATATAATGGCTGCCTAGATTACAGTGTATTCGAATACAAGTTGATTAACTAAGACTGAGTAACTAATCTCTGCTCATTAACATTCTTCAAGCCCATAACACTCGTTACAGTCCATTGACTATGATCTTATATCAAACCTGTAGGCAACAAGAGCCCCCAATTTGGCTGCCAGTGTCTGCCTGTTCAGTATATTAAACAGAGCCGGAGCTTGGGCTCAGGACGCCTGGGGATACAGGCCTGGTCAGAGCCATAATTGCCACAACCCATATAATTACACCCTCCATACAGCAGGCAAGTGCTAGGTACTGTATTGTTCTCTATAATCTTCCTACACAAGAGATTCTGAGTGGCAACCTGCTGGGTTCTTCAATAGGCTTACATACAGAAAGTCAAATATACAGAGAAAATGCTTTATGGCAAAATCACAACCTGATCTTAAAACACCTTTCCAATTGACAAGTTCCTGAAACGTCGGTATAAATATTTGTGAGCCTTTCTAGTAACTCTTTCACCAAAAGCTAATTACATTTCACATGTAGTTGTCTTATTATTAGTACATAGCGAAACAATGCAATATTTCCACATTGGAGATTCAGGGTCGACTCGATTCCAGGGGAACCTCGGAGCTTCATGAGATAATAATAGGTTTTAGATACCATCACGATGACAAAAGTTAGATGGTGGAGGGCAATGAAAACTTCAATGTGAACATTACCTGAAGGCACATCATAAATATAGGAATATACATGCCAAAAATATATATAAATTTAGATATTTTATCATTAATAGTAATATTATTATCAGCTTTATATATAATAATACTAAAATAATAATAATAATAATTCCTATTATGATTTTTATTCAGTGATGGGCAAAGTGTGGCTCTCCAGCTGTTGCTAAACTACAACTCCCACCATGCCCTGCAGTAGGCTGATAGCTATAGACAGGCTTTGCATGCTGGGAGTTGTAGTTCTGCAACAGCTGGAGGGCCGCACTTTGCCCATCACTGTTTTTATTAGTTATATTTTCTACATTACCTGTGCAGTTACACAGAAAATAATTCCATAAATGAATCAAAGAATACATAAAGAGCTAATAAATTGGATAATTATATCATTTGCACTATTGTTATTATCTTTATTATGCAATAATATTAATTATTATTATTATTATTATTAGTATTATGATTATTGGCTTATTTTTATTTCCATTAAATTTCACAGAGACCATTGGCTTATCAGGATATGCAAAACGTTAAAAAAATAATACAAATATTCAAATCAGAACAGAATTCAAAAAAATACATTTAACGCAGTTTTACTTATTTTGTAGCATATATGAACCCAACATCGTGTCTGCTGCGGGACACATTTTTAAGCTATTTGCCCCAGAAATTGGCGCCGTTTCCACCAGGCACGTCAGTTTGTAAAATCGTCAAGAAAAGAGGGCGTGGCTTCTATTTTGGCCACATGTTGATACATTTAAGAATTGCAACTTTTTTAAAATGTAGCAAAATGCCAGCGCCCTCTCACTCAGTGGTTGGCTTAGAAACTGAAGAAACCTCTCCAGAGACATCTAAAGATGGGACAAATCTATCAATTTGTCACAAATGGCGGCCGCGTTGCCTTTAGCAAAACTGACTTCAAAAATGACGCACATGATAAATTTCCCCAAAATGTCAATTCCACAATTTCTTTTCATACCTACTGAATATTTTATTCTGGGGCCAAAGCTCATTGCTATCACTGGGGTTGTATATTTTTGACATGCCACAAAAATATGTATTTTTAGGCTGAATTTACCATTTTTTTCCCCGATAACATCTTTTTCGAAACAATGTTTCAGTGTCAAAAAAAATAAATATATATATTTTTTTTCTTTCCTACTGTAAAGCGCTAGTGTACAGAAAATGAGACTTGCTGTCTCAAAGCCCCAAATCCCCTCTTTCTTTGTATTCGGATCTTCAGACCGTATAAAATCCTAACAATAAGGTTGCATTTTAATCGTTAACCCTTCGTGGCCCTCTTAGCTCATTTTTCCTCGTCACTATGTAAATGGCTTTATTTTACACACTAATGTATTGTTCTCCCAGTACAAAACTAATGTTTTTTTAAGTACGGCGGCTGTTCAGTTCTTCCGAGCACCCTTGTCTAATCCCATACGTACCATGTTTATTAGATGTAATATTTTATCTCTTGGACTCAGTGCCTGACACTATCGTTCCCTTCTTATTTCAATAAAAATGATCTCCCTCCTTCTGGTTCTGACAGAAGCTAATGGTTTTCTTTATCACAAGAGAAAGTTGGAGAGAAGCTCCTGAGAGAGACAAAATGAACTGTATAAATTTGAGACATAATTCAATTTCTACCATAGACTCCTGCCTTAATAAAGTAACTCTCCGATATTACATTTAAGAATATACAATCTCTGTTTATGGGTGTGTGGAAAGCCGGGGAGCGAAACGCGTGAGAATCTGGTAGTCTTGCTTTTTACACGTGTAGATTAAAAACTGATAAAAGTCACGGACGAGACGAGCGTGCAGTGGATAGGTTCCCCTTTAATAAAGATAACAGGGCCTCGGACAAGAAACGTAGAACAATTACGATTTTCTATGACTTTTCCGTAGACTTGCATCATATTTACACAGATACATTGATTTAAAGGGGTCGTCCAAACTGGATTCTTATGGAATATTGATAGGATATGCTATAAACGTCCAAAGGGTTCAGGTCCCACCAGACTAAGTATGCGTTGCATCCTCAGAGTCTGTAAAATTATAGCATATCGGTCGGATAGGTGCAGGTCCCATCTCAAGAACGGCGCCTCGATGTGAATGAGGAGCATGCCATGTATGCACTTCGTCCTCTGTACTCGCTGCTATGGGACTTCTGTTAACAGTCTGGATTATTTTTGGAAGTCCCATAGCAGCGAGTGCAGAGGACGATGTGCATACATGGCATGCTCCTCATTCACATCGAGGCGCCGTTCTTGAGATGGGACCTGCACCTATCTGACCGATATGCTATAAATTTACAGATGGGACAAGCCGATTTAGCCGGCCATACACCATAGACAGCTGTTAGCGATTGATCCCGACCCACACATGCATGCTCAGCTGAAGGGAAAGAAGGGAAAATCAGTAGCGAGTACAGAGGACGAAGTGCATACATGGCATGCTCCTCATTCACACCGAGGCGCCGTTCTTGAGATGGGACCTGCACCTATCCGACCGATATGCTATAAATTTACAGATGATACAAGCCGATTAAGCCGGCCGTACACCATAGACAGCTGTTAGCGATTCATCCCGACCCCCACATGCATGCTCAGCTGAAGGGAAAGAAGGGAAAATTAAGTAGCGAGTGCAGAGGACGATGTGCATACATGGCATGCTCCTCATTCACACCGAGGCGCCGTTCTTGAGATGGGACCTGCACCTATCTGACCGATATGTTATAAATTTACAGATGGGACAAGCCCATTAAGCTGGCCATACGCCATAGACTCATCCCGACCCGCACATGCATGCTCGACTGAAGGGAAAGAAGGGAAAATCAGCTGCTAGACTCCTCTGGGGGTGGCTTACCTCCTCTGAGAAAAAATGGATTGGGCATGTTCAAACTGAAAAGCCTGATTCTGTTTTTCCCAAGGGTCTGTGATCAGGGGAAAACTCGGGACACCCTCCATGCAAATTACTTGGTCAGTCGGTCCTGCCAAAATTGTTGGGTTTGGCTGCCATTCATCTAATATATATGGCCTGCTTAATTTAGTTATTGGGTGGGGCGCCATATTTACTAAGCCCCTGCATTATTTTTTTCAACCTCACTCAATGACCATCAGTGCCTGGAGAAATAAAAAAGGAGAACTCCTTTAAGTTATGGAAGGTAGACTGGAAGTAGAGAAAGTGAGAGGGTTAAAGGAGTCCTCCAAGACTGGGAACCTCCTTACACATGGGCGTAGCTATAGGCGGTGCAGAGGTAGCGGTCGCTACCGGGCCCAGGAGCCGGAGGGGGCCCAAAGAGACTTGTGTCGCATAAGAAGACACACAGAGCACTAAGGGAAGGGGGCCCTAAGCTGAACTCTTGCACCAGGGCCCATGAGCCGTTAGCTACGCCCCTGTCCTTACATATGGCCGGGCAGGGTTCAGGGGCTTAAACAAGAATCCCGCTGGACCGGAAGTGTGATGTGCCATCTACATGCATGTCTCTGTTGGCGGTCAATCAATGTCCTAGGCGGTGGCAGCGGTTATCTGCCGTGCCAGCACACGTCACCACTGAGGCCATCGAATGTATTATTGAGCTTTCGTTTCAGGACTGACCCAATGGGGTCTGGGGGAGTTTTCAGGGAAGTGCACACCCATTTGGGACTGTGTCGCATGACTCGGTGTGGCCATGCAGAGCCAACAGGGCACAAGAGGCTGTGGGTACATTATTTTGGAGTAGCTAATGGGGCATCGCCAGTATCCATCATCTTCAGGCTCGTTGACCGCGCAACTTCTGCCTTTTATTCTGCCAATGGCTCCCATTCAGGCAGACTCAAGTTCTCCTAGTATTGCATCTGAATGGCCTCCATGTAATACCGAGGCCATTGCAGGGGAAATGTTTGGCTGGCTGTGGCGTCCCAGGGTAAAATCAGCTGTTTGCCGGGGCGCCACATTTTAGAAATGGGTTATTCACTTTTTTGAAAATTGCTTTTTGTTAAAAAAAATTCCCCAACAATAAACTCAACCTCAGCCCCGGTGATCAGCTGTAATCTAAAATCAGCAGCAAGTGTTCGATCTCCCTACAGCACCCCCACAGGAAGAATCAAGGATTGCGTGTTGACCACTGAAGAACGTATGGACATGCTGTGCCCTCCAGAGACACGAATGGAGGAGGACCCCCTTTATTAATGCAAAATTCTCTAATCGAACATCTGATTTAATATACTCTATATATATATTTTATTTTTATTTTTTTAATTAAAGAAGTCCTCCAGCAACCCCTTTAAACTGCATATCCCTTTAAGAGGGTCTATTTGTAGATTCCATTTATATGTATATATAAAAATCTTCTTTTTTTTTTTCTCTTTGTGCGCTCTCTAGGTGTAGGGGGTTAAGGGGGGCTGGATGGGGATAGAATATTAAAATATTTATGTTTGTTTTATGATATATTGTTATATATTTTGAATAAAGATTAATTTAAAAAAAAATTAAAATCGTGAAACACCTTTTTTATATATACCATATACAGGTCCCATGCACGTGACAGTATCCGTTTTGTGGTCCACGAAATACCCTGTGCATCCGCAAAACGGACAAGTATATTGAACCTGAGTTGCAATACCACGCACACCCTGCGGACAGGCGAGGCGCTGTTTTTGGAAGAAAGCAGCCATGTTTTTCTAATCCTACAAATGCCAGACCCCCGGATGGACCATCTTTAATATTCCACCGGATAAACGCCGCATTTTTATTCCGCCTCCGTCCTACCCCGTTGCTAACGTGTCATCATTTTTATGAGGAAGCCGCGATCTCTAACATATAATCTTAACTGGATATTGGAGCAGAGTGTAATCAAATGATATGTGAGATCCTTCCATCCCCTACCAGGAAAACCTCATTAATATCTCCCCCGCCGTACGTAATATGTGACAATTACCGGGAGGCGGCATTACCGGGGATCGTATTGATTATTAATGTGACATGTTCAATATTATCAGAGCTGCCCGTCACCGGGAATTATCACTCATATACAGATGAACATATACGTACATGGGTGTTTTTGAATTTTTTTTATCTTTTTTTTTTTTTTTTGTTAATCCCCGGCCGGCCGGACGCACCGATCCAGCATTTACATTCCTTTTAAATACCCGGCTAACATCTTCATATGAAATCTGAAATTATGTAGACTGAGACAGTGCAGTCTGATTGCAATCACCAGGCAGGAGAGACGGAGTATATTACGGAGGTGACAGGTGCGGTGCTCAGATCTGCATCCCTCATGCAGAGATCACCTTGCTCGGGAACGGCAGAGGCAATATTAACCATTTCGGCTTGGATGGTGCACCATTAGAAAAGGATTCTAGAATTTTTAGAGATTGTGTGCACCGACGACGTCACTTCAAGCTCCCGGACAAAAAAATGGCAAATGTATAAGAGGAGTAACCAGGTGTCATGGTGGTGGTGGGGCTTGGACCTTTTCCTTGGCCAGGACCTGGACAAGATGGCTACCTCTAACCCCCCCCCCCCACCCCCACCCCTACCCCCCGCTATGTCTATAGTCTCTGGGTCAGAATCGGACGTCCGGCCTATTCCTCTTTCTAATCCATGGGCCTTAGAAATCATGCACATGGTGATGTCCAAGGGAAAGGTCAGCAGAACCTTCCAATTTTGGCCAGAATGGCCGACTATCATCTGTGTATGGGGGGGTGCCAACTCTCCCCCCGATAGGTAAAGCATCGGGCATGCTGGATTCCAATCCGGAGATACATGCATGCCCAGCCAATGAACTTTAATGAGTACTGTACCTGACCAAGAGGTCATGGGCCGTCTCTGCCATGAACCCACGAATGCCCATATGGTCTGCCAGCCCCTGTGTATTATGGAGATAGCAATGTACCGTCTGACCAGAGTCTAATGTCACCCAGCGCCCAACAATCCCATGCATGTGTCTCCTAGGTGTGCAACGCTGCCCCCATGTGTTGGGGTAGGGAAGGTCGGCGGGATTAATTGCCCCTGGTTCACCAACACAAAGAATATTGTACTGTCAGACCCTGAAAGTGAACAAGCAAGGAAGCTCCGCTAACAAGATTTTATATCTATCATTTTTTGAGGGTCCAAAAGAAGGGGGGGGGGCTGAATATACAAGAGGTGGGTGCTGCACTGTAATAAGAAGCAGTATTCACCTGACCCCTGAGGATCACGGCTGATATCATAGTGATCTCTTAGAGGCGGAGAAGTGGAAGGGTCCCAGAAAGTCCTGATGGGCCGGAGGGAGGAAAATACACTATTAGGGACTGTCAGAGGCACCCCATCCGCATAGGGTACAGGGTGGAGGGTGGGAGTCATGGCATTCTGCTTCATCCAAGGTATTTAGATGCAGGGCAGGGAATCAGACTGAAACCTTTCCCTGGTAAAAGAAGGCCTAGCTGCACCTCTGAGGAGGGATGGAAACAACCAGCAGGTAGGAGGGCCTCATGTTACATTATCTGCAGCTTCCTGTTGACTAGTAAATTGCATGTAAGTTACTAAGGCTACTTTCACACACGCGTTTTGGACGGTCTTGATTCTTGAACACCATTAAAAGTCAATGGGGGACGGATCTGTTTTCTAACGTGCCAGAGAAAACGGATCCGTCCCCATTGACTTACATTGTGTGCCGTTTGGCTCCGCTTCGTCAGGTGGACAGCAAAACGCTGCAGGCAGCCTCCAGAGCGGAATGGTGACTGAACGGAGGGAAACTGATGCATTCTGAGCGGATCCCTTCCCATTCAGAATGCATTAGGGCTAAACTGATCCGTTTTGGACCGCTTCTGAGAGCCCATAACAGATCTCACTAACGGAAAGCCAAAATGCTATTGTGAAAGTAGCCTAAACTAGTCAATTTCTTGGCGCAAGCGAGACATAAAAGGGCACTCCATGATAAGCTACTAGGAAGCAAGGGCCCCATATGCAATTCTTGCACAGGGGCCCGCTACTGTCTGTGTTCAAGATTCAGAAGAACTCCTGCAAAAAAAATTATTCTCTGACCTGTTAGAAAGGTACATGATGTAATCTATAGTGAAGGTAATCTTCTTATCAGTATTTGTGAGTTATAACCTCCCTTCTGATCCTCAACTGTGTCATGTGACCAGCAATCAGACTCACCAACTGACACAGCATCTTATGTGTGGACAGGAAGTCAGTTTCTCTATGTATTCCTAACCCTCACTCTCAGTCTCATAGGAATAAATAGAGAAATAACTGACTTCCTGTCCTGTTTAAGTTCGAGATCAGAGAGTTGGTCACATGACACAGCTGAGCATCAGAAGGGAGGTTATAACTCACAAATACAGTCTCTGGTAAGAAGATTACATTCACTACAGATTACATCATGCACCTTTCTAACAGGTCAGAGAATAAAAATGTTTGTGGGAGTTTTACTTTTATCCCTGTGAGGGGTGACCTGGGAGCTTAAATTGGCCCTAGAAAAAAAACTTAAAGTGGCCCCAAGTTGGAGGTGAGTCCAACTTGACAGAATACAGGGCAAGACAAGTAGGCAGGACCAACACAAGCTGCAAGTAGGCAGGGACAACTGAAGTAGGCAGAGCCAGCAATACCGTAGTACGGCCCCTGCAGAACCAAATACAACAGTGCACCATAAAATATCATTCTGAGGACGGTGATTTAAAGAGGACACCCGCGGCCACCGGCCAGGTGCATACGTATCTGATGGTCCTATCATTATTTAAAGTCAAGAGCACTTGATCGTTATGTACCTGGGCATCGGCCCAACTGGAAGCTTTACTGTAGGTTTTATGGCCAGTCTGCCCCAATCCCTGCCCCTGAGGTCTTATGTGGGAGCCCTAGATGTATTTACAACCCCCACACCCCCTATGGCGGCACCAGATATTTAAGACATACCAGCAGTAACAGGGTTAATTAAACGGCGCGCTGTATAACGATGCACGACACATTTGTTATCCGCGCCATCTGCGGAAGTTATCTGTCCTTCCTTAACAAATATGCATGATTCCAGATAGTCCCATTGTTTTGCAGCGAAGCGGCGCAACTTTAGACGCAAATCGGCTTCATCTCGACGCCGTAATTTCAGAAGAATTTAATTCAATTTAATTAAGTATTTGATGTAACAAGCGCCTCCGAGTCACTCACAGCGACGCTTTATTTATTTTATTTTTTTCTCCTTTTGATATCAAATTCCGAAATGAAATTATTTCAATTGTTTATTGAAGCTCACGTTTCGCATTCAATATTTACCATCCTGACGGGAAGGTGGAAATCGACACCACGGAAATCGCTGGAAATATCCGTAAGATACGCCCCCCCGATACCTGATGGCAAAGCGCTTCAAAATTAGTAACAACATTTTCAAAAATAAATGAATAAAAAAATATTTTTTTTAAATCCCCTCTATAGGCATCTGTTTGTAATTTGTTTTTTTAGCTACAGCGGCGCTTCGTAACGCGCCAGATATCTGTTAGTTGAGCTGGAAGGGCAGTGATAGCGCACGGGGAAAAAAATCCATCTTTTTTTTTTGCATGGGCAGATAAACATAAGACACAATGAGAATGAAAGAGACGGAGAGAGAAGAAGAAAGAATCTGGAAGATAGAAAACACCGTCCCCGTAGTGATGGATAGCTCGCGTAAACGTGTCAGGATAGTATTATGCAAATGAGCAGCCAGCCGAGCGCTGCTCTGGTGATTATGGAGGATGCGAACAATGCCGAGGTCCCCAGGCACCAGCGTGTCTTGTTATTTTCCTTCCCTCCAACTACCCTTGGGGTGGATTCTTCCTGACCCTGGTCCTTCTGGAAATGGAATCTACAAGACATAAGTTTAGGCTGCAAAGAAAAAGAAAAAAAATTGCATGGCTCACAAATGTCTGTGACATTGCTGTCGTCTGTACAAAGTTCTGGCGGATATCTCGCTGGAGCACGTAAATATCCTTCAGAAATAATCTTCTGGATCATGCGGGCGCCCGACGGGAACATGCGCGGCCCATGACAATGAGATATGGGGGGAACGCAGCTCGGATGTTCTGTACCAGCACCCCTGACCTTAGACTAAAAATATTAACACCCCAGATATTGAACTAGAACATACAAGATCCATGACAATGAGATATGGAGGAGAAAGAGCCCGGGTACTCTGCTGGAAAATACTAGCAACCCTGACAGTCGACTAAAAAATATTAACGCCCCAGATATTGAACTAGAACATACAAGATCCATGACAATGAGATATGGAGGAGAAACAGCCCAGGTACTCTGCTGGAAAATACTAGCACCCCTGACAGTCGACTAAAAAATATTAACGCCCCTGACAGTCGACTTAAAAAATATTAACGCCCCAGATATTGAACTAGAACGTACAAGATCCATGACAATGAGATATAGAGCCCAGATGTTCTGCTGGAAAGTAGTAACACCCCTGGCATTAGACTAAAAAATATTAACACCCCTGGCATTAGACTAAAAAATATTAACAGCCCTGAAATTCAACTAAAAATATTAACGCCCCAGATATTGAACTAGGACGTACAAGATCCATGACAATGAGATATGGAGGAGAAACAGCCCGGGTACTCTGCTGGCAAAAACTAGCACCCCTGGCATTCGGCTAAAAATATTAACGCCCCAGATATTGAACTAGAACATACAAGCTCTATGACAATGAGTTTAGAGAAGGAAAAACAGCCCGGATGTTCTACTAAAAAATATTAACACCCCTGATCATTACCTACAACATAAGATATAATAATAAGATACAGAGGAGAAAAACACCTTTTTTCTACAAAATTACATCCATGACATTTACTAGAAACATTTCCAATGAAATACCAATTGTGGAACACCATTTCTTTTACTGCCCCTCTACTATTCCTCCTAGAAGTTTATGAACAACTAGTCATTTGGGTGTTAGCAGTTGGGGGGGGGGGTGTCCATACTTTCACACTGTCTAATGAATGCCAGGTTGCCTAAAGACACGGGCCTTTGACATGTGGAACTTCTAGGAAGAATTACAGAGGAACAGAACAACACAGTTATAAGAAAAACATTTTCAGAATTGTTATTTCATGGACCGTATTATTATATTCAATCGGTGAGGGTCTAGGCTGATTGTGGGGATGCCAGGTGATCAGAGGGGACTTGGGCTGATCGTGGGGGTGAGGACTGATCGAAGGGGGTGCAGGCTGATTGGTGGGAGTGCGGGACGATCGTAGTGGGGGCAAGATAATTGGAGGAGGTGCGGACAGATCACAAGGGGTGTGGGCTGATCAGAGGAGGTGCAGGGTAATTAGTGAGGAGCGGGCTAATCGGTGGAGGTGCAGAGTGAGCGGTAGGGGTGCAGGGGGATCAGAGGAGGTGTGGTTTGATCAGAGGGGGTGCAGGGTGATCGGTGGAGGTGAGGGCTGATTGGAGGGGATGCGGGCTGATCGTGGGGGTGCACAGTGATTGGTGGGGGTGCACGGTGATTGGTGGGGGTGCAGGCTGATCAGAGGAGGTGTTGTCTGATCAGAGGGGGTGCAGGGTGATCGTGGGGGTGCGGACTGATCGGTGGGGGTGAGGGCTGATTGGAGGGGGTGCGGACTGATCGGTGGAGGTACAGGGTGATCGTGGGGGTGCGGGCTGAGCAGAGGAGGTGTGGTCTGATCAGAGGGGGTACATGGTGATCGGTGGGGGTGCGGGCTAATCGGTGGGGGTGTGGACTGATCCTGGGGGTGCTGGCTGATCAGAGGAGGTGCAGGGTGATCGGTGGGGATGAGGGCTGATCCTGGGGGTGCAGGCTGATTGGTGGAGGTTCGAGCTGATCGGAGGAAGTGCTGGCTGATTCGTGGGTGTGCGGACTGATCCGAGGGGGTGCAGATATTATTGACCTATTGTGAGGTTAGGTCTTCAATTGGAGTCTGGGAAGGCCTTTTAAGCGTTATTAATATTGATACAGGCATGTCAGGTAGGCACAATGTGAATTTTGGGGAGAACGGGTGACATGATTGCTACATTTTAGGGATTTTCCGTGTGACAAACACATTGTGCATTGACCAATCCGTGAATTGTTTGGGACCCCCTCCCCCATTTATGTAAAGTAAGCAGCCATGGGAGATGTACTTAACAGGCAGGGGCCCCAGAGGCCAGCGCTGGGATCAATTATGACAAAAGCCGCTCCACCTGCGTGAAGATTCATCGTCCCTCCTGTGAACTCCTCGTCATCCTCCCTCCGCTGCCGCCATAACTCACGTATTGCTTAATTAGCTCTCAAAAGTGGGGATTGTCTTTGAAGGAATATTTACCGGATATTTATGTCCTTACTTGTCATGCATCACGTTAGCAACACGTAAATACTGATCATACAAGCCGCAGAGAATTCTTCTTCTTCAGCGGAAGCTTTTACATTCCGCAACATTCCGCAAAGGGGTGGAATTCCGGGCTCCTCATGGCCATGTCCATCCGGGGACCAGTGACCCATTAATATATACAGGTTATGTCTACATTGCAGGTGTACAGGTTTAGATATACATCTGCCTTCCTGCAGAAACAGCGCCACACCCGTCCGTGGGTCCTGCCTGGTATTGCAGCTCGGATAGAGCTTTGAACCGATGCGGCACTTGTGCAACCCCTTTAAAAGACTGCGTTAGAGCTGGTAATAACGTGTCACCTACTTTACTGCACTTTCCTTTCCTTTTGCCCCCTGCATGTAGAATAGACAAGATGATACATCTACCCTATATAGTTATAGTATGGTCGTATTGCCATTGCAGACAAGAATAGGCATTTTCTATGATAGCCGCGGCATGTGCGATCCGCAAATTGCGGAACGCACATGGGCCGGTATCCATATTTTGCAGGTCCATAATTTGTGGATCCGCAAAACACAATGTTCGTGTGCATGTAGCCCAATATACATCTGGGAATTGCAGAGAAGGTTTTGGGGACATGGTTAACACTAAGCTAGGTAGAGGCACTCAATACCAGACAGCAGCTGCAAAAGCTACTGAAATCAGCTGTTTGAATAGGCTGCAAGGCTCCGGTGAGTGCTGCAGCCATTGGACAGTGGCCGTGCTTGGTATTGCAGCTCAGCTCCATTCACTTGAATGGGACTGGGTTGCGCCTAGGCCATGTGACTGATAAACGTGACGTCACTGGCCTAGAAAGAGGCCGTGGTCCTCCGTCTTTTCAAACAACTGATCAGCGCGAGTGTCATTTGTCGGACCCCCACTGACCAGATACTGATGACCTATCCTGAGGATAACTCATCCATATTAAACGCTTGCACATCCTCAGTATGCATGAGTTCCCGTTGGAGTAAAGGCTGCATTAGACTGGCAGATAGTCTGCTACATCATCGCTAACAGTAACACTCGTTACCGATGATCTGGCGGTGTATTCTGCTGCCAATGAGCCAGTGTAATACTGCCATCAATTACTCGGTCATTGGGAAATCCAGATTTTTAGAATGGCTTAAAAATCATCATTTGCCGGCAGCAGATTGTGCTGTCTAATCATGAATTGCTGCCGGCAAACAACTAGTCTGTAGGGGGACGGGCAACGGCATTAACAATCGCTCCTCCCCATTCTGTGGAGATCGGTCTCCTCCACTGACGAGCAGGCGATTGCCGGGAAGGAATGCTTCCCTTCCGAAAATTGCCTGCTACATCCCTGTATGTAATACAGCCCTAAGTCCCTGCCAGAAATCTCTAGCGGCATCATATCTCCTGTGTGTTGGAATGCAGCATACCTGATGCCTCTCTTCCTTGACATCATCTGCTGGGGGAGAGTCAGCAGAATTTTGTGGCCTATATCAGTCCTAGAAAAGGTTGCACGCCATTTTGCAACAAGATCTGCGACTTTTTTCAGCTCACTCCACTTTTTTAACAGGATGTGGCGGGGACGGGGAAGAGGGCAGACTGGTAGGCCCGTCTCAGTCATCATTTTCTACGAGAGTTTTGCCATAAAAAATGGCTTAAATCTACGCCAGCAAGGGAGCTGGTGTAGATGTAAGTTTTTGCGCAGCCTGCTAGAGGAAGCGCGAATGTTATGTAGAGGCTTGCACCCTCACATAAATTTGGTGCTTCCTCCAGCGGCACAGAGGCACCTAAGACCAGCGTGTAAATCACTGGTCTTAATAAAAGAGCCCCTACGCGGCATATATAATACTGTCGTCGTCTTATGTGGCAGAAGGACCTTCAGACCTCCTCAACCACCAGGACCTGGATGTGACGGCTGCCTCTACTACACCTCCGCCATGTTCATATCGGAGTGCTCTCCCCACTTCATGTGTTACATTTACATGGAGAAAGTGAAGCATTTCCAGCCCAATTGAGGGGAGAGAGCGGAATCTGCTGCTGTTATTATTATTATTTTTATCATTTCAGTCGCCATTTAATGAACACAGAAGTAGCTATTTTAAAACAGATAATACAAAGCAAATACCAGCGGGATAATAATACCGTTGATCGCCTTGTGGGACAATCAAGACGGATTTATTTGGAAATTGCATTTCATTTGTTCGCATTACTTAGTATAAAATTTATCTCCAAGGCAAATTCTTCCTAAAATATTGGAGATGCAGTTATTAGGGGTAATAGAAGCAACACCTATGTACAATGCAATGAGATATCTCTCGAGAGCGTCTTAATGAGATCTTTTATCCGTCTTCTGTGTTGTTTCGAGCCCCACAGGGTTATACAATTGTGTTTTTTTTTAGATTTTCTTCTCCTAATATTGACTTCTCGTTTAAGGCCCAGACATGAAAAGTGAGCGATATTAAACATCAAGATAGAAGGAGATTTTGGGCTAATTAGCTTGGATCACACATTTTAACACCCGTACCCCCCTTATTGACCCTTGTAAAAAGCAAATCCAGGCATGTTTACATTACAAAGTGGAAGTGCGCGTGTGAAGTCTCGGTCTCCTAGATTTGTTTTTACATTGCTGTAATGCAGTGGTATTTTAGGGTCCATATGATAAACCCTTGTGGTTCTACTCAACCAGATTTAGCTTCTCATACAACCCTATGGTCATCTTAGTTTCATTCGAGGTGGTCCAGATGTTGTGGCCGTGATCTAGACCCTAAAGATGGTCATACACTTTAGATAGGTATCAGTTAATTGCTGGTTCAGCCAACAGTCCTCTCTCCTGATCGCCCCATACACATGCAGGATGGGCTCAAGAGAGAGTGGTAGATCATTGCCAGACTCCTCTGGCCACAGCTTATCTCCCTGATAACAAAAGGATCCAACATCTTGAAATCCAACATGCCTGACCCATCTTTCTCTTTACATCTGCCAACAGACAGGTCCTGCTGTAATTGGAGGCGTTTGGGCCAACGCATCTAATGTATATGGCCAGATTTAGAAGATATTGTATATATGCTGTATATGCAATATTACCAATAATGTGACATTGTACAGTAGGTCTAAGTCCACCATGTTCATGGCTATCAGACCTTCTAAAAAGGTCTTGAATTTACAAAGTAGCTTTAGGTAAAGCTTTAGGTAGTGTTGGGTCACGGTGTAACTCCTACCACCATCACCGTTGGTTCTAACATAACCTTTCTAAGACCTGCATTGGTTAACTGAATCTATGCCCCCCAATTTTAAGACCAAAGGACGACTGAATTTTATAGGATCTAATTTTTTTACTCTGTCTTTTAGAGCAGATCCATTTTTGGCCAATCCCACATACAGGGTCAGACTGGCCCAGAGAGTACCACAGGATCCTCCGGTGGGCCCAAGCTGTGACAGCAATGGACCGCAATAAAAGATGGCGCTTAAGGTCCTATATACAAAGAGGGTGAGCCCTCAGAATCACTTCTTCTGGTGGGCCCAAAGGACTTAAGTCCAACCCTGCCGCCATCCATTGTAAACTCCATTCCATGAGTGGTCAATGCAGGAGGGTAACTAAGTTGGTAGAAGTAGTAGGGAGACCAGTAACCTAGGAGTACTGGAAACGAGGGACAGCAAACCTATTCTCGACACCAGGAGAAGATATTGAGGAGAGTGAAAAAATTTGCATACCACTTAAAGAAAAATCTAAGAAACACTAAGATGGTAGAAGGAGCCATGGGACACCCTTACATAAGCCTAATACTGCCTTATTCCAGAACACCCTATCCACTAAAGGTGGGAGTAACTAACCAGAGCCCTATTCTGTGTACTATGGAGCCCTCTATTTCTTGTTATATTGCTGAGAAAATTTCCCCTATAGACTCAAAAAGCAGGATTTGGAATAGTATGTAATTGTTGGTCTCTCCAAGGGTTGTCATACCCTGGACCAGCACTTTAGGAGACAATCTAACACAGCGAAAGAAGAAATAAAGGAAGACCATCCAGTTAGGACCACATAAGGGTCAATCAAAAAGTTTTGTATGTTCCCCACAATGAGAAAATATTGGGGCTCATGCTTCAGCAACAAGAGGAACGAGTACAAAACAATAAGGCAAAAACGTACAGGGACAGAGGTTTGGGAAACACCAACGGGGACAACACCAAATAATACGAAGAGTAGACCAAAAAATACCATAAGTGGGAATATGGGTTAATGCGCCATCATTCTCCCATATCACTACGCTCGAAGAAATAAGAATGTCCAGTATATGAATGAACCTGTCCTACAGACTCACCATAAATTTAGCACATGGTAAATAATGGAATCCTTGGGATCCAAAATTTGTAAACTTTTGGATATTGGGCGCCACCGCCATCCAAACAGCTTTCCCGATACCTGAACCCCCAAGTGATGATTAGACTGATCGTCATGTAATAGGCCAGGCATATCTGTCTCCATCTCCACCGCTTTGTTTGTAAACCTGTCGACAACATTTGCAATGACTCCACTAAACCCTCTGATAACAAGGCCCCCAATGTATATTCCCATGTGGCCGGATGCAATTTTCTGCCTTAGACCATATTAATTAGTTATTCACACCATTTCCATTCTTTACCTCAACACTTTCTGAGTGGTGTGAGCAGCTTCTGCCTGGATTTTGACCCGTAAGGCACATCGCCACTTAATACAGCGATAGATTGCGCAGCCACTTTAACCAATTTTATCAAAACGCCATTTACTGATAGGTTTCGCCGGTGTCACGCAGCCGCCTCTTCCGAGAGAAAATTGTTAATAACAGATTATTAATGGATTCTCACAATGAAATCCATATCGATGGCAGGTTTGGAAAATAATACAAGGGCATTGCCAATTCTATTAGAGCCGCTTTGTGAACATGTAAATTAAAAAAAGAAAAAAGTGGAAAAAAAATTTGCAGTAACTGGGTGTCTCACATATTCGGAAGCCTCTCCTGCTAGTTGACTACAGACAAAATAAATTGAATTATGCCGTCCATAGCTACAGTACGTGACTACATCGGGAAGAGGAAATGTAAAAAAATGTTGGGTATTTTCCTTTTGTACTGGGTCATACAAAAATTTACCCCCTAAAATGAAAAAGTCCATCCTTTCTGGCGTTGTTTATTCTCCTGTTTAGATATTTTTGAGCTTTGTTGGAGCTATTCCATTAAACCACGACAGTGCCGCTAGTGGTTGCCACTCTACACCGTTCAGGTCCATGAGCACCATCATGGCTGACATTTCGTGGCTGTTTTTGGTAATCTGTTGGATCGAGATATCTCAGAAGTGTTTCAAAAATATTGCAACAGTGTTTCAACAATTTCAAAAAGTTGAGCAATGGGAAAATTTACTTTTAAGAGATGATTAGGTAAAAATATTTCCCTATATGATGTTACTCCGTGGGTAAAAATGTCCATAGGACAAAGGTATCAGATATGTTTTTCCTTAACTGTCCTCTTGGCTTGAGATATCCCAAGATGAGGACCAGCTTTGAAAAAAAAAAAAAAAAGGAACTTTTTGGCGTTACTCATCTCAAATTTTACATTTTTACGGTGTGTGTTGGTGTCAATCAGCGCCACTACAGGTCCTTCTTTAATGTTTGTTATCGGACCCTCTTTCTTCTGTGCCATACAAGGCCTATGACCATTGCAGATCCAAACTGGCCTAACATCATGTAGATGTCTCACCACCCGTCATGATCTCATTGAGGTACCTATCTGTGTCAGGCCAAGTCAATGACCCTTTGCTTGATGTTCCTTCTTGGACTTATCAAGAAGAAGCCACATCTACACTGAGGTGCCCACATGACAGCCCACAAGAACCCCTCTTAGGGTTTGCATTTTGTTTGATGCTCTAAAATATGGTGATCAAATTTCGTTCTTTAAAAAAAAATATCCTAAGATCTGATTAAAATAAAAAAATGTTTGGAAATACCCTACAAAAAATAACCAAAAAGTTGAAGCATATATGTGGTGGCTCGGCTTAGAACGCTTGATTTGGGCATAGGCCTACCCTGATTTATCGAAGCAACTAGAACAGCTGAAAGTTATCACAGTGGGTCTCCCCTCTCGTACGAGACCTTACTAGTCAAGAGTCAGGATTGCCACTCGTGCAACTTGCATGTTGTCCGCGTGGAGCAGGGTCCTCTGTAGTCTGCAGGCAGCAAGGTATTATGATATGAGCGACGTAGTAACTCCGCCAGTGGGTCAGCCCTAGGATGGTAATAACCCCTTCTCATAACCTGCCTGCAACCTTCCATGTTAACATACTGTGAACCCGAACACAAGTGACAAAACCAATCCATCACTCAACCACCAACACGGAGAAGAATAGAGAGGTTAACCAAAATTGATGACATCCCCGCTCGAATCTTACACTGATTCACCAAGCTCCACGATTGAAACAGACAAAGATTTATAGGCCGAGCCACGACGCCGGGTCCTCTTGATTGCTGGATTTTTTTAAAGCTTTTCTGCATATTTATTTTCCAGCTCATCACAGGCATGTACCATTAGAATGCTGATTCAATTTAACATTCCGAAAGGAGACGACATTATGCAGCGATTTGCATGATGCGGGAGAAATCACTGTAATGTTTTGTAATGCCGCTCGCCACGATGATTGTTAAGACTCACCTGCTGAAGAATTGTATATATTCCATATTTTTTACTTTTACCTTTTATTTACATTTTATATATTTTAATTTTATTTTAATTTTTGACATTTTTTTATTTTAATATTTTAAAATCATTTTTTTCTTTTAATTTTTTACATTTAATTTTCTTTTAATTTTCCTTATTATTTTTATTTCTTTTATTTCTAACCCCCTTTCCGCTTTTCCCTTTATCTTTTCCCTATATAAAGGAATTATCTTGTATTTTCAGGATGAGAAATTGTGTTGTGTTATGCCTCCGAGGTGTACGGTGCTCTCGAGCCTTTATGAATTTGTTTGATATTAGGGCCGCATATTACTGGATTCAACACAATTTTTCCTTCCCTGTGAAATTATTACTGAAAGCTTTTATCGGTTCATTTTGACAGATAATTGATTATTACCCTTGACGTTTGATGGATAACTTTCATAAGAATAGGAATCCCACTCTTCAGACCGGCCTGGAATAAGAAATCTTTCTGTTTTTGAATCATTTTTTTTATTTTTTTTCAAAGTTCGTGAAAACGGCACACAGCAAAGCCATAGTTAAAGGGGTTGTCCGGGATTAGAAAAAATGGCAACTTCCAAAAACAGCACCACCTCTGACCACAGGTTGTGTCTGGTATTGCAGCTCAGCTCTGTTGGAGTCAATGGGACAGAACTGCAATACCAGCCACAATTTGTGGGCAGGTGTGGTGCTGCTTTTGGAAGGAAGCAGCCATATTTTTCTAATCCTAGACAAGCCTCTTTAACTACAGCTTTTCTGTAGTCTTGGATAACCCCTTTAATTACATAAACCTTTGGAGAAATGAGAATTAAAGGAATTGATGGATTTTCTGATTATTACACTTATCATGCCTCTCTGCCCTGGGAGAACCTGTGCTCACTGTCGCCCCCTGCTGTGTTTTGCACTTTGCATGTAAAGTAGAGTGGGGGAAGGGAAATGACAATGGCTTTTTGGGCCAATAAGGCACAAAGAACTGGTTGTCACTTTTTATCAACTTTGCAAACTAGGCTGAAATATTTACTGCATCGTTGTGTTAAATACCTACAGTGATTGATATGGATGAAAACTTGACTATTAAAGGGGTTGTCCAGGCTTAGAAAAACATAGCTGCTTTCTACCAGGAACAGCGCCTCATCTGTCCACAGGTTGTGCCTGGTACTGCAGCTCACTTCCATTGAAGTGAAGGGAGCTGATCTGCAATACTAGACACAACCTGTGGGCAGATGTGGCGCAATTCCTAGAAGGAAACAAATTAGGCCAAGGAAAACTGTCTCTTTAAATCCACTCGTAGGTAACTGCTGTCCGTCAGTGTCCAGCCCATAAAATCCTTGAAACTGGAATGTGTCTCCTCTGTCATTGCAGTTGGCCAATTAGGGACAAACAGACCTCACCCCATAAACCAGGTTGGACCGCCCATTTATGGACCGGGCTTACATATGCCCTGCCCATTTCTGGAGGGGACAGCCTGAATTTGTAAGGACTGTCTGGAAACACTAGGGACAGTCCCTACAAATTTGGGACTGTTGTCAGCAGTTTCGTGGTTCTTGCAGCTCGTCAGTGCTGGTCAGGCTCCTGGTTGACTAACGAGACGCCCATATGTACTTCCCACTGACGGAGAGCTAATTGGCATGCCTTTTTTTTCCCAGGGTGCATTGCCCGTAAGACTCCTTATGTCAGCTGGCAGTCTCCACAAGGAGAGAGAAGAACCCTAACCGCACCCAGGGGGGCACCTAGCCTGAGGCGAAAACCGAAACAGCCCCCCAATACCAATTTCTTAACCTAACGCCTTCCCTCCAGCCCTACTGTAACTAAACGTTACATACAGCGCTACAAAACATACAGGATAATACAGTGCCACATACTGTGCCCACTGTGCTTCCCAATACTATACGGCAGAAAGAGATAACCCCCATCCGCTGCCCCCCTCTTACCCCTACCTGGTGCTGCAATCGCCTCCCCTCTCCTCATTGATGGTGCACCCCTGACCACAACGCAAAAGCTAGAAAAAGGCAGCCATCTTTTGCTAATCATCACCCCTTTAGGGAATTGCTTGCACATAATTTAAAAAATTGTCATATCTATGTCTAGAACCCTTTATCTGATTGCAGACTGGTTGTCATAGGTGGGCTTCAGGCACTCCTACGATTAAGGGGATTTATTCCAATGATACTTTCTTGATGGAACACATAGGGCAACACTTGATACATTGTATCACACCTAAAGCTGGAGGGGACAGGGCATAATACACATATTCAGAGACTTCTTGCGCTATTGTCTGTCCCGTAGAGTGTTCCTTTAAGAAATTGTCCTTTAATATAAATTGTCCTTTAAATGTAAACAATGAAAATCAGACATCCTGTAGGACGTGACAATCTCTTTCTAACAAAGCTGGAACCAGCCCTGGACCTCACATGGATCCAGAGAGCTCCCCATTCGTTGCTCTTCTAGATTTATTTCATGCAGACCGCTTAGGGGCTGTGTCCTTTCTACTGCAGCCGGTGGCAGTTGAAGGATGGAACTGAGCATGCGCATCCATCTCCGTGAGCAGGACAGAGACATTAGAAGAAGCAGCAAACAGCAGGTGGCGCTATACAGATAGATTTCAGCGAATAACTCAGCGGCTGTACTCAATTTTTAATTACTTGCAATTACAAAAGTATTCAGATCCAGGTTCTGGTTTGAAAAATGTAGAATGTTTTTTTATGGGTCAGCCACTTTAAGTGACTCCCTCTGATATTCGGCAGCATCTCGTAGGTATGGAGCCATCAGTCGAAGAAAAAACATCTCCGACCTTGACCTTGTGGTGCCTGGCTCCAGCTACTTCCGGCCTATATCGGGGGGAAAGGTTAATGATGGCGTTTTCTGACTTGCACGCTTAGTTTTTCTTGCTTTTCTCCATGGTGGGTTCATATGTCCTAGAAGCCATAATCATTGCCATTGTCATATGGGGAAACCTGCTCTGCCTGGTACGCACCAATTACAGTGGAATCCATTACAATTACCATCATTTTAACAATGGCTATTTCCAGTCCTAAATGTCGTTCTCCCAGGGGGGTGTAATAAAGTGAAGGGAGGAGACTGTTTAGCTGAAATCAATGCCCTTGTTTTTAGACGCACCGGCATATGGCTCTATTAAATAATCTCGCTATCTGTGAAAGAGCAAAGCTGTCGCCTAACTCCGAGAACAAAGGAAGACGCCGTTCAAAGTGGGAATCTTGTGATTAAAGTCATTTTGTAAAACTGACGCCATTGACTGACATGTGTACGACACCATTAACAGCCATTGTACATCTGTTCCGTTCCCTCGTTATAAACTTTTTTTTTTTTTTCCGTCCCCTTCATAGACTCGGATCCTACTTAATGAAGAGGACGCAGCTTAGGAAGGGAATTTGTTCTTTCGCGTGACATCATCATCAGATGGTAGGGGTTCTCCGTGGTTTATTGGGTGACTGTATGGAAATGTGGGTTCTGGGACTTGGAAATGAGTCGGATCCTCCATTAAAAAACCAAAACATTTGTTAGGTACAAGGACTTGGGCGTAGCATGGATCCGCGATGTCCCATAGTCTAATGTGGTCCCATAGGTGAGCTAAAGGAGGAAGCCATTGGAATGTAGGAGGAAACCCCAAGATTGACCCTTGCCAGGAGTTCTCCCCTAGAGCCATTGATCACAGAGGCACTATATGATTAAGATCGTATAGATCGAAACGCGTTGGTAGCGTCACCATCTATGTGAAGAAACTGCATTCTTTTAAATTTATGAAATAAAGACTGAAGATTTTTACTCATCTCAGTGCTGGACATCTCTCATTACTTTTCTGGATTTGTACGGACTGGACCGGGTCCTTGCACGAGACACCATATGTGGAGGTGCTGGCTTACTCTTCTAATCGTTACTATATGGTGGCACACAATGGCCGGGGCCCATGCATATGGCTTAGAGGTGTGAACTGACCTTCACTGAGATACATTTATATATGGCCCATGAGGTCCTTCCAAAGACAGCTTAAGACCTCAGACAAATACCCCCCACCAGGGTCGGACTGGCCCACCAGAGTACCAGAGGATCCTCCGGTGGGCCCAAGATCTGACAATAATGGACCCCTATATACACATAGGGTGGCCCCAAGGGACCAGTCCGACGCTGCCCCATACAAAGAGCTCATGTACATGGTGCACAGCCAACATCAGGTCCGGTACATAGGGAGGATAGTCTCGCCTGTTAAGTAGAAAAAAAACCCTGCCTGCCATCTCAGAATTCTGTAGGCTTCAGGGGGGAAATCTCCCAGCATTCCCAATCCCTCCATACTCAACGCCATCTGTAAAACAGTTTTTAAAGGTGGACATGAAGCATTCATGTCCTAGGTAAGGTTCCCATAGGGACTATAGACTCTATACATCTCAGCCACCTTATACCAGGGTATCCTTGAAGGGACAGTTTTTAAAAAAATGTTTATATCCTTTATTACCAGCCTATAAGTGACTATTATATGTATATCTTTTAATAAAAAAAAACAGGTGGTTGGTTTTCTGGATATTAATTTTTTGAAGTCACTTCCTGTCCGGTCTCTCCAACTTCCTCTTTGTTAGGACTTTTAGAACAGCAGACTGCCTCGCTTAAAGGGGTGGTCTCATCTGTGACATTGGGATCAGAAAGGGACCCGCACTGATCTTCAGAATGGGACGCCCGAAGAGCTGTCGAGCATTCGCGTTCACCCTCCATTCATTTCTATGGGACTGCTGAAAATATCCAAGCACTGGCTCGGCCATCTTTGGCAGTCCAGGAGAAATTAACAGAGCGGTGGCTGCGCTTGCGCTGTGTGCTCTCCATTCATTCCTATGAGACGTCTGAAAAGAGCCAAGTGGACGTGCCCGGCTATTATAGGAATACCCACAGAAATGAATATAGAGCAGGCGCTGTGCCTTCTCCTTCACTTTCGGTGGGCCCGTTATGGAGATAGGTGCTGGTCCCAGAGGTGGGACCCAAACCTATTTGATATCGGTGGCATATCCTAGGGACCATCAATGTCTCAGATGAGATGACCCCTTTAACTCTCTCAGTCAGGCCATCAATCTGGCCAGAGAGAGCATCCCTGTAGAGATTCCACATTACACCAATCCATGCAACGCTCTTCTGGCATCTTTATTTAAGCCTTTTGAGAGAACAATAGAGGAGTCATACTGTCATCCCAATTCTACACCTACTATTATCATGAGGATAACACTGTAGCTAACATCTTCCCCTCACAGCAGCAGTAAAGTGACCATGGATTCACTGTTTATATAGGAGCTTTATCTCTTTGTGCTGTCCACTACAGAAAGATGACATTTTGTATTTATTTTTTACCAACATAGTACTGCTGAAATTAAGAAGAAAAACAGCCAAAATTTTAACAAAAAAGTGTTTTCTTTGAAAATTGAGTTTAAAAAATACAAATTTCTGCTCTAAGTGTCCCTTAAATGGCATTTTTCAAACTAAAGCTCAGAGATGGTAAAATATGCTGTTGCTGTTGACGGATCCTAGTGTGGGTATCCTCTGGTATATACTTATTTACTCAACCCCTTATTTTGTGTTAAAACCTCTTGTCCGTTAACGCGTGCCCATCAAAAAGTCAGATTACCACATGAATATCTAATATACTTCGGTCAAGATCCATCAACAGCAACTAGCCTGCAGTTAACAATACAATGAATTTTTCTACTTTGTACAAACTAGAAGATGGGCAGACGGGTCAAGATGTCATTTTACTTGATAGAGTTTTACTTTAAGATTCAACGAAGAAGCAGTCACGGAATCTTCTGTGCGACAATTATCTTCCCATAAATGACATAGATAATACCGCGCTACGTTGAGGATACTGCGCAATAATGAGCACACAACCGTCTTAAATCCGGACAGCACAAAGAGAAGTTCTCCAATTTACAGGATTTATTGGCCCGGTGGTCTCCGGAGAAGAGCCCCTTATTCGAGACCAGATCGCGACATCTGTGGAAGATCATACTTGTCATCGTCAGTGTCCAGCCCATTTGGCTGTTGCTTAGCAACTGGTCGTTTTCGCAGACTATTTGTCATGACAAATTAGTTCCTTTGTTACCATAACAACCGGCTTTGTTAGTTAATTAAATTGATTCCAATCAAAATTGACTTTAGGCAAACAAATGCCTTGTGTAATGGTGGTAAACACAACTCGAAAGCTAGTGGCGGACTTCACGGACGGATGACACGGCGCGATAACAGATTTCCGTGTAATCAGTTCAGATATTTCGCGTCGAGCGTATGCGCCTAAAACTGTTGCAGATCTGGGGATGATTGAGGAAGTTTTATGAAGGTTTCAGAACTGGAAAAGAGTTTGAAGACTTCACGGTCAAAATAAAAAAGAAGTGGACTAAAGAGGGACTGTAGATAACGCCCCATATTATGGATCAGGACTAATGGTGTGCACTGTGCGGTATAATATGGAGCTAACATTACCCCGAGGGAGCACAAGCCCAGATGTGTGATGTCATCAGATGGCGCATGGTCACCAAATTTTCCTCCTAGAAGTCAATAAAGACAGAAAAATACAGGGATCCATGAGCTACAAGGACATAATATACAATCATGGGGCCCCATAACAATACACATGATGGGATGAAGCTCCACCCTGACCACCTACAACAGCAAGTTCAGAACATGGACATTCAAAGGGGTCCCGCAGTTCTTTTAAACTGATGATCTCTCTGCTGGATAGACCCCCGCCGATCAGCTGTTTGAAAAAGCAGCGGCGCTGACAGTAGCGCCATGGACTTCTCGCTGTTTACCGCAGGCCCAGTGACGTCACGACTTGTATCACTGGCCAGGGCGGGGCTAAGCTGCATTCAAGTGAACGGAGGCTAGCCCCGCCCAGGCCAGTCACAGTACAGGGATAATAAACACAGTGATGTCACAGTACAGAGATAATAAACACAGTGATGTCACAGTACAGAGATAATAAACACAGTGATGTCACAGTACAGGTATAATAAACACAGTGATGTCACAGTACAGAGATAATAAACACAGTGATGTCACAGTACAGGGATAATACACACAGTGATGTCACAGTACAGAGATAATACACTCAGTGATGTCACAGTACAGGGATAATAAACACAGTGATGTCACAGTACAGAGATAATAAACACAGTGATGTCACAGTACAGAGATAATAAACACAGTGATGTCACAGTACAGGGATAATAAACACAGTGATGTCACAGTACAGGGATAATAAACACAGTGATGTCACAGTACAGGGATAATAAACACAGTGATGTCACAGTACAGGGATAATAAACACAGTGATGTCACAGTACAGAGATAATAAACACAGTGATGTCACAGTACAGGGATAATAAACACAGTGATGTCACAGTACAGGGATAATAAACACAGTGATGTCACAGTACAGGGATAATAAACACAGATGATGTCACAGTACAGAGATAATAAACACAGTGATGTCACAGTACAGAGATAATACACACAGTGATGTCACAGTACAGGGATAATAAACACAGTGATGTCACAGTACAGAGATAATAAACACAGTGATGTCACAGTACAGGGATAATAAACACAGTGATGTCACAGTACAGAGATAATAAACACAGTGATGTCACAGTACAGGGATAATAAACACAGTGATGTCACAGTACAGAGATAATAAACACAGTGATGTCACAGTACAGAGATAATAAACACAGTGATGTCACAGTACAGGGATAATAAACACAGTGATGTCACAGTACAGAGATAATAAACACAGTGATGTCACAGTACAGGGATAATAAACACAGTGATGTCACAGTACAGAGATAATACACACAGTGATGTCACAGTACAAGAGATAATAAACACAGTGATGTCACAGTACAGAGATAATAAACACAGTGATGTCACAGTACAGAGATAATAAACACAGTGATGTCACAGTACAGAGATAATACACACAGTGATGTCACAGTACAGAGATAATAAACACAGTGATGTCACAGTACAGAGATAATAAACACAGTGATGTCACAGTACAGGGATAATACACACAGTGATGTCACAGTACAGAGATAATACACACAGTGATGTCACAGTACAGGGATAATAACACAGTGATGTCACAGTACAGGGATAATAAACACAGTGATGTCACAGTACAGAGATAATAAACACAGTGATGTCACAGTACAGAGATAATAAACACAGTGATGTCACAGTACAGAGATAATAACACAGTGATGTCACAGTACAGAGATAATAAACACAGTGATGTCACAGTACAGGGATAATAAACACAGTGATGTCACAGTACAGAGATAATAAACACAGTGATGTCACAGTACAGAGATAATAAACACAGTGATGTCACAGTACAGGGATAATAAACACAGTGATGTCACAGTACAGGGATAATAAACACAGTGATGTCACAGTACAGGGATAATACACACAGTGATGTCACAGTACAGAGATAATACACACAGTGATGTCACAGTACAGAGATAATAAACACAGTGATGTCACAGTACAGGGATAATAAACACAGTGATGTCACAGTACAGAGATAATAAACACAGTGATGTCACAGTACAGAGATAATAAACACAGTGATGTCACAGTACAGAGATAATAAACACAGTGATGTCACAGTACAGGGATAATAAACACAGTGATGTCACAGTACAGAGATAATAAACACAGTGATGTCACAGTACAGGGATAATAAACACAGTGATGTCACAGTACAGGGATAATAAACACAGTGATGTCACAGTACAGGGATAATACACACAGTGATGTCACAGTACAGAGATAATAAACACAGTGATGTCACAGTACAGAGATAATAAACACAGTGATGTCACAGTACAGGGATAATAACACAGTGATGTCACAGTACAGAGATAATACACACAGTGATGTCACAGTACAGGGATAATACACACAGTGATGTCACAGTACAGGGATAATAAACACAGTGATGTCACAGTACAGAGATAATAAACACAGTGATGTCACAGTACAGAGATAATAAACACAGTGATGTCACAGTACAGAGATAATAAACACAGTGATGTCACAGTACAGGGATAATAAACACAGTGATGTCACAGTACAGGGATAATAAACACAGTGATGTCACAGTACAGGGATAATAAACACAGTGATGTCACAGTACAGAGATAATAAACACAGTGATGTCACAGTACAGGGATAATAACACACAGTGATGTCACAGTACAGAGATAATAAACACAGTGATGTCACAGTACAGGGATAATAAACACAGTGATGTCACAGTACAGAGATAATAAACACAGTGATGTCACAGTACAGAGATAATAAACACAGTGATGTCACAGTACAGAGATAATAAACACAGTGATGTCACAGTACAGAGATAATACACACAGTGATGTCACAGTACAGGGATAATAAACACAGTGATGTCACAGTACAGGGATAATAAACACAGTGATGTCACAGTACAGGGATAATAAACACAGTGATGTCACAGTACAGAGATAATAAACACAGTGATGTCACAGTACAGGGATAATAAACACAGTGATGTCACAGTACAGAGATAATAAACACAGTGATGTCACAGTACAGGGATAATAAACACAGTGATGTCACAGTACAGAGATAATAAACACAGTGATGTCACAGTACAGAGATAATAAACACAGTGATGTCACAGTACAGGGATAATACACACAGTGATGTCACAGTACAGGGATAATACACACAGTGATGTCACAGTACAGGGATAATACACACAGTGATGTCACAGTACAGGGATAATAAACACAGTGATGTCACAGTACAGGGATAATAAACACAGTGATGTCACAGTACAGGGATAATAAACACAGTGATGTCACAGTACAGAGATAATAAACACAGTGATGTCACAGTACAGGGATAATACACACAGTGATGTCACAGTACAGAGATAATAAACACAGTGATGTCACAGTACAGAGATAATAAACACAGTGATGTCACAGTACAGGGATAATACACACAGTGATGTCACAGTACAGGGATAATAAACACAGTGATGTCACAGTACAGAGATAATAAACACAGTGATGTCACAGTACAGAGATAATAAACACAGTGATGTCACAGTACAGGGATAATAAACACAGTGATGTCACAGTACAGGGATAATAAACACAGTGATGTCACAGTACAGAGATAATAAACACAGTGATGTCACAGTACAGAGATAATAAACACAGTGATGTCACAGTACAGAGATAATAAACACAGTGATGTCACAGTACAGGGATAATAAACACAGTGATGTCACAGTACAGGGATAATAAACACAGTGATGTCACAGTACAGGGATAATAAACACAGTGATGTCACAGTACAGGGATAATAAACACAGTGATGTCACAGTACAGGGATAATAAACACAGTGATGTCACAGTACAGAGATAATAAACACAGTGATGTCACAGTACAGAGATAATACACACAGTGATGTCACAGTACAGGGATAATACATCACAGTGATGTCACAGTACAGGGATAATAAACACAGTGATGTCACAGTACAGAGATAATACACACAGTGATGTCACAGTACAGGGATAATACACACAGTGATGTCACAGTACAGAGATAATAAACACAGTGATGTCACAGTACAGGGATAATAAACACAGTGATGTCACAGTACAGAGATAATAAACACAGTGATGTCACAGTACAGGGATAATAATCACAGTGATGTCACAGTACAGGATAATAAACACAGTGATGTCACAGTACAGGGATAATACACACAGTGATGTCACAGTACAGGGATAATAAACACAGTGATGTCACAGTACAGGGATAATACACACAGTGATGTCACAGTACATAGGATAATAAACACAGTGATGTCACAGTACAGAGATAATAAACACAGTGATGTCACAGTACAGAGATAATAAACACAGTGATGTCACAGTACAGGAGAATACACACAGTGATGTCACAGTACAGAGATAATAAACACAGTGATGTCACAGTACAGAGATAATAAACACAGTGATGTCACAGTACAGAGATAATACACACAGTGATGTCACAGTACAGGGATAATACACACAGTGATGTCACAGTACAGGGATAATACACAGTGATGTCACAGTACAGAGATAATAAACACAGTGATGTCACAGTACAGAGATAATAAACACAGTGATGTCACAGTACAGAGATAATAAACACAGTGATGTCACAGTACAGAGATAATAAACACAGTGATGTCACAGTACAGAGATAATAAACACAGTGATGTCACAGTACAGGGATAATAAACACAGTGATGTCACAGTACAGAGATAATACACACAGTGATGTCACAGTACAGGGATAATACACACAGTGATGTCACAGTGCAGGGATAATACACACAGTGATGTCACAGTACAGAGATAATAAACACAGTGATGTCACAGTACAGGGATAATAAACACAGTGATGTCACAGTACAGGGATAATAAACACAGTGATGTCACAGTACAGGGATAATAAACACAGTGATGTCACAGTACAGAGATAATAAACACAGTGATGTCACAGTACAGGGATAATAACACAGTGATGTCACAGTACAGGGATAATAAACACAGTGATGTCACAGTACAGGGATAATAGTCACAGTGATGTCACAGTACAGAGATAATACACACAGTGATGTCACAGTACAGAGATAATACACACAGTGATGTCACAGTACAGGGATAATACACACAGTGATGTCACAGTACAGGGATAATACACACAGTGATGTCACAGTACAGGGATAATACACACAGTGATGTCACAGTACAGAGATAATAAACACAGTGATGTCACAGTACAGGGATAATAAACACAGTGATGTCACAGTACAAAGATAATAAACACGGTGATGTCACAGTACAGGGATAATAATCACAGTGATGTCACAGTACAGGATAATAAACACAGTGATGTCACAGTACAGGGATAATACACACAGTGATGTCACAGTACAGGGATAATAAACACAGTGATGTCACAGTACAGGGATAATACACACAGTGATGTCACAGTACATAGATAATAAACACAGTGATATCACAGTACAGGGATAATAAACACAGTAATGTCACAGTACAGAGATAATCAACACAGTGATGTCACAGTACAGGGATAATAATCACAGAGATGTCACAGTACAAAGATAATAAACACAGTGATGTCACAGTACAGAGATAATACACAGAGTGATGTCACAGTACAGAGATAATACACAGAGTGATGTCACAGTACAGAGATAATAAACACAGTGATGTCACAGTACAGGGATAATAAACACAGTGATGTCACAGTACAGGGATAATAAACACAGTGATGTCAAAGTACAGGGATAATAAACACAGTGATGTCATAGTACAGAGATAATAAACACAGTGATGTCACAGTACAGGGATAATACACACAGTGATGTCACAGTACAGGGATAATAAACACAGTGATGTCACAGAACAGGGATAATAAACACAGTGATGTCACAGTACAGGGATAATAAACACAGTGATGTCACAGTACAGGGATAATACACACAGTGATGTCACAGTACAGAGATAATAAACACAGTGATGTCACAGTACAGAGATAATACACACAGTGATGTCACAGTACAGAGATAATAAACACAGTGATGTCACAGTACAGGGATAATAAACACAGTGATGTCACAGTACAGGGATATTAAACACAGTGATGTCACAGAACAGGGATAATACACACAGTGATGTCACAGTACAGGCAGATTTCACACGGTGATGTCACAGCACAATAGTAATTAAACCCATCGGTTGCTGTCTCTTACGCCTGAGAGGAAATGTTCCCTGTAGTTGTTGAGTCCTATAACACTATGTAGTTACGCAGATGATGACAGGCCTCCCTACTAGATTCATTTCTCTCCTAAACTGCAGCTACTTCAATGGTAAAACTATATTTTTCACATATATTTTTATACTAAATTTTGAAAATACGGACCTCAGGGGCAGCCGGTACAACTGCTGGTAAACTTGCCAAATCCTGGATTAAAAGGATAGCAGTGCCATGTGGGCCTCATTCACCCTCCCTCCCATCCTATCTAGCCCAGAAGAGCTGGAGATGTGGTCATGCACGTGGCCTAAGGCAGTCACTGGCTCGGCTGTCGATAACTCCTATAGACTTCAGTGAAGATTTGCCTAAGCCTGGGCGGGTACCGCTGCTGTGTTTGGGACAACCCCTGGGGATCCTGTATGACGGCCATATTGGTTGTCATTTCACTGCTGTATAAACAGATAAAATGGGCGAAGGGGCCGATTCTCCCCTCTGTATATTTAGAGGTTAATATTAAACGCTCGGCACTGTAGGAACGGGGACGACAAGGTGCGCATTATTACTTTTTTCAAAGGTTGTAGTCATGGATTTAGAGACGACACTTCAAACAGATGATATCAAGAGGCTGTTAGTTTACAAGCTTCACTCCCTCGCAGGCCAGACATTTGAATAATTACTGCCAATTATAATATGTGAAGCCGCCCCTAATACTCAGCTATTTTAGCCAGAGATGGGCTGATAAATAATGTAACGTGTAAGAGATAAAATGCTCGCGGCTGAGAGGGCTAAAAGTGAAGGATATGTTCTGATACTGGCCGATATGGAGCTAAAAAATCTACTTTTTATGGACAGAAGGGGCAATTTTTCTTGGGGGCTTGCACCATTTCAGGTCCTCCACCTCCACATTATCACCAAGAGGTATTACTGTGTGAAAGTTAATTACGGCACTGTTACATGGCACTGTATTGCGGGACATTTTAAGCTCAGTGTGGTGCTATTATTTAGCTATTGGTTCCCTCCAATTCAACATAGACCTAGTTCTGGTCAAAACAAAACAAAAAACTGTTATACCGCAATTCATCCGTATACTTCGGTACTCTATGGTATTGTTAAAAGGGTCGGCTATTTTCCGCACTCCTATAAAAGTGAATGAAGGGTGGGCGCGCTTGCGCTGTGTGCCCTCATTCACTTTGGGGCCCTGTTCTAGAGCAAGGTGCAGGCCCCAGAGGTGGGACTGTCACCTATCTGACATTGGTGGCATATCCGAGCAATATGCCACCAATGTGTAAAATGGGTCAGCCCCTTTAAGTGTTGGTACTGTATGGAGGTATTATTTAAGAAGTATTACGGTAATATTACTCTCAATTTCCTTTCTTTCCAGCTCAACATATCTCGAGACGCATGGGACAAGGTGACCAGTTTTAAAAAAAAATGTTTTCGGGATACTCGGTCACGAGATGCCTATCCTACATGTCTCTACGTGTGGCCACCCAGTGGTTGAGACATGAATTGCATCCTGTCAAGGTTTTTGCTGGCATGTCATGACATTATATTAACTTGGCTTCATAAAAAATTGGAGCCATCCCTCAAATTTAAGCTATGGTAAGGGTGGACGCATCGGTAGAGCTTTCCAGGGGGTCGTCACAGCCCCCATTTTGCCCCAGATATAGCCCCTACTGAGGTATACAGCAGTATATGGATGTTCCTGGAGCTGGCGGTGCTCAGGTTGCACTTTCTACATAACCTTGTTTAGTTGGTCACCCCCCCCAAGAGAACTTGAATAGTATTGGGCCCCCTTCTCCATGGGCCCCATATCAGCCGTATGAATAGATGTCTCTCTAGTATATACAGCCTTCCACAGTAATAATCTTTTTTTTTTACAGAATCATCTTCCTCAATGCGTACGGCGAGGGATCGGAATGCGCGGTATATCACACAAGTAAATATTGTTTCAATCGGGTAACAGCCATTTTTCTTGTGTGATGCCATTAAGACGCTCGCGCGCTTCCCTCACTCCTCTGACAATGGCACTTTGTTAAGGCTCGCTGCTCCAATTTGCATCGGACGTCTGTTCTGCATGTAGATTGATGAGTTTAATCAGCAAATCAGGAAAGGGACTCGGCCATCAATCAGCGTCAGTCGCTTCCCTTATAATTTCTGATTTGCTTCTCGTCAGTGCAATGCTAAGACGTTTCTTAAAGGTGACTCTCAGGTTCAACATTTAGATCAGCCCCGATAAAATGGAAACCACTGGGACTCTACTTTACATCGCGAGAGGGTCCTTTGTGAGGCTGCAGTACCAACCGGTGCAGAAAATCGCCTCCATATCTTACAAGGAGGCGTCTTATATATAACGCCAACCCATGCTGCAATGTCGTACACATAATGCACTGACAGCAACTTCTGCTCCCACCGGAGCTCCTATCGAATTTATTTATAACACCAGCATCTGAATCCCAATTTATGGGACATTTGTAAGTCCCGCCCCTGCTTTTTTTTTTGCAAATTTACATAAGTTCCGCCCAGGAGGAGCCCCAAAATAGAAAAGAAACTCCTACTTTATCGGAATAAATTAAATAGGCCTCATTCTTTTTGTGGAAGTCAATGTGATGGACGGTTTTATTAATGGCTCGTGGACAGACTGGCACAGTTATGGCGGGAGGCTGCTCTTTTGCACAAATAACGAAAACCTTTTTGAAATTTTTTGAAAAAAAATATTCTTTCAGCAATTAATCATGTACGTTGATAGTGTATGTATTTACTCATAGGTGTATTTATACATATCAGCACAATGCACTTTATCACTATGGGTTGCACTGTGTGTTTCACCTTCACTTTTTGTTTCTTTTTCTTTTTTCTTTTGCTCCCTTTTGTATGCATTTTCACAGTAACTCCACAGATGTGTATGAAATACAACATTTATTGCCAATTTTTTGTATATATAGGGTTATACACATATACATTTATCTATATTTTCCTTAATTGTTGTACACCTTACTATGAAATTCTTTGTATTTTAAGTATTTATTGTGTGTGTGTCTGCAACATAATGTTCATTGGTCACTTCGTATGAATTAGCACAGTATTTGTGCGTCTTATAGACCCTCATCATAGTTTTACGATGGTGCTATGGTATATACCGTACAATTTTTTTATCATGTATATTTTTTAGCATCGAGCCATCTTTATATTTATTGTTTATAATCATGTTTTTCACTTAATCATGGTCATAATTCTCTCGGCAATTATTAGTGTTACACTTCAGAACTGGTAGAACGGGAGTAATCGATTGCAGATCTTTAGATCACTTGTTGTGCCCGCCGTCTTCTGTTTCCTTTGCTGTACCGGGCATGGTGTATTACCCCTTCCGGTTGCTGCGGAGGGTGCGTTCCAGCGTGGAGCGCACGGCCATGCTTTTTCTGAGTAGGGGATCATGTGATATGCGCGTCATGAGCCTCGTTTTGGCTCGGCGCGCGCACTCACTACCGCCCGACCCGATCTCCATTTTGTGACAAGCCATAGAGGTCTAACTATAACTGGTAACGGTCTTGTACTTTTTGAAGCTGTCTTGTGAGGATAAAAGGAGGAGGTGTTTTGATTGATTCCTTATCCCTGGAAGAAGCCTGTGTGGCGAAACGGCATTGGGAGGAGGTGACTGCAGAGTCGGCGAGCTACAGACGGTATTGAATCTCATTGATCTTCTCTCCTGCCCTGTAATAGTTCTGCTCGTAACCCATATGTGGCCATTGTGCCCGGAGCTTTACCATTATTAATGTCTGTCGGCGCACTGTGATAGATTTTATTTTTGGAATATACTCTGTGGCGGACGGACGCTGCAGTCCCCTCTTTATCCTCTCCTGGGGTCTCACTTGCTGCTGTTTTACTCGTAATTTTATATTGATGCGTGAATTAAATAAAGAATATATTTTTTCAAAATTTTCTTGTGGAAGTTTCTCTTTGGTGGGTTTGCTGGATGGACTTTGTTTCTTCCTATTTATGTACATATTGATGCCCTTACTTACCGTTTGGTGCGTCTCATTCTTTTTGTGGGCAAGTTCAGGACTGGCGGCTGGTACATATAAGGCTACTTTCACACTAGCGTTAAAGTTTTCCGGTAATGAGTTCCGTCCTAGGGGCTCAATACCAGAAAAAAATGCTTCAGTTTTATCCTAATACATTCTGAATGGAAAGCAATATGTTCACTATGCATCAGGATGTCTTCAGTTCAGTCCCTTTTATAGTATTTGGTGAAAATTCCGGAACATTTGCCGGAATGCCGGATCCGGCATTAATTTCCATTGAAATGTATTAATGCCAGATCTGGTACCAAGTGTTCCGGAAAAACGGATCCGGTTTTACGGACTGCACATGCGCCGACCTTTAAATTTCAAAAAATAAATATCAGATCCGGTTTTCCGGATGACACTGGAGAGACGGATCCGGTATTGCAATGCATTTGTTAGACAGATCCGCAAACAAACGCTATCCGTTTGCATACAGATTTCTGGATCCGGCAGGCAGTTCTGGCAACAGAACTGCCTTCTGGATTCTTCTAACGCAAGTGCGAAAGTACCCTAAAACTTACTTTATGTATCGATTCCTTGCGGTTTTTAAGATCTTTGCTTGCTGTCATTCAACGGAAACCTTCACTGCGTACTTCCAATGGATTTCTCTTGAGTGGCAGCAAGCAGAGATCTTAAAAGCAGTGAAAAATAGATTGGAAAGCTTTTTCATTCTTTAACATCTGTTTGTGGAAACTGGAATACCCCTTTAATGCTTCTTCATCCCAGGACCAGGAAGAATGGCGACAACCCATTGCCGGCAAGACGGGACACGTCCTCCCTTTTTCTTTTTTAAAGAGACAGTGCTAGGAAATGTTCTGATTGAAGTCTATGGCAAAAAGCCACAGAAATGTGCAGCCACTGTAGACCACGGCAATGCTGCAATAGTCGTCCACGGCAGTTGGATGGGGAATCATATTGTGCCGTTCACTAACATCTGGCCATTGGGCTAAATTATTACCGTGCCCCGTGTGCCCATAATTTATCCTTCCTCCTGGCATGCCAAGGCCAATTATCCTGCTTGGAAAGAAATGAGCGTCTGTCCAGCATATAGCGGGAGTTAATGTCCTGCTAATCAGAGCCGCCATGCAGGCCTGCGCCGGCTGAGAATGGATTGCAGCCCATGTTAATGGAAGCCATGGAGGTTCCTCTTCCGCCGCTCCATCCACAATTAACTGTAATAATTCAAAGCCGCCAGTTGTCCTGGAATCTGACGCTGCGGAGACACAGGATCACACTAATGGAGACGCGGAAACATCTCCAGAGACCCAGGGGCCACTTTCAAGAACCCAGATTGGTGACTGAAGCCGGGCCCTCGTGCTTGCTGTAGATTAATCAAATATTCCTCCAGCCCCTAATTGGATGACAATCAGTTTCTGAGGATGTGAGATGGGAAGTTCCATTTCCTGCCTTGTTACTCAAACCCCCAGGAATGGCGTCTTTTCATTATTTCTGGACATTTAACCCATTAATGTCTGCAGTGGTAATTCTATTTAACTTAATATCCCTAATCAAACGTAATAATTGTAATAATGTATGAGATAGATAGACAGATATTAGATGGATAATTGATAAATTGATGGATGGGTGGATGGATAGATATGAGATAGGTAGATAGATAGATAGATAGATAGATAGATAGATAGATAGATATGAGATAGATAGATAGATAGATAGATAAGGAGATAGATAGATAGATAGATAGATAGATAGATAGATAGATAGATATGAGATAGATTGATAGATATGAGATAGATAGATAGATAGATATGAGATAGATTGATAGATAGATAGATAGATAGATAGATAGATAGATAGATAGATAGATAGATAGATAGATAGATAGATAGATAGATAGATATGAGATAGATAGGAGATAGATATGAGATAGATAGATAGATAGATAGATAGATAGATAGATAGAAAAAATGCACTGGATCGCACAGCAAGTTCCACAATACTAAAAATGGAGTGCCAGTGGCTGAGAGGACAATCCCCTAAGTCCACAAAAATATAACATGAAAAATTTCACAGCACCTCCTTGTAAGTGAAAAAAATTCTTACTTTATTTTCCGGGTAAAAAGTTTTTCATGTTAGATAGATAGATAAATAGATAGATAGATAGATAGATAGATATGAGGTAGATAGATAGATAGATAGATAGATATGAGGTAGATAGATAGATATATAGATAGATATGAGATAGATACTAGTTGTAGATACAGTACAATGGAGGGGCTCATCACATCCGATAATGAGAACTTATAGCGACAAAGTTAAAACCAGACTTTCCGTTCTTATTTTCATATGTACAATATTTTGGGGTCACATTTTCCGCACAGACGGTGATAATAAAACGCCCGCGTTTCTCGCCGCTTCTGCCTTTGGTCCGGGACATGAGAACATCGTTCATTAAATAAACCCATCGGTTACAATGTATCAGAGCGGGGGTCGGGCGGGCAGAGTGCGGTCCCGGGAACCTGAAATGTATCATATAAACTGCCACAAATCTGTAATTAACTGGCAGTTCCCCTCGCTCCGGAGCTGGAGGTGCGCGGAATAGTAATGCCTCATTAATGTCAGAGGGGATGATCCCGTGCAGTCAAATCCCCAAAAAGGCCCTGTGTTCTGATGATGAATGTTGTGCGGTATTGACAGAGTAAAGGATTGTCCTCCTTGAAGCCGGGATCTGGGCGCCATTCGCCAACGTAAATGTTATTCTATCAAATAGGGAAGAGATTGAAATAACCCTTAAAGGACAGGTTCTCGTCTCACCCCATCCACTGACTGACACAATGTCCATTGAAGTTTCCCAGCAAAGTAAACCAAGTGAACATGAAGCCCTGACGGGGGAGTTCCAAGCTTCCCAATCTGCATCATTAGGGAAGGAGGTCAGAAATGTAGGTCACATGGTACCCGAGACTGGAGAGCGACTGCAGGAAGGAAGCGGCTGCGGCTTTAAAGGATTCTGCTCCTCATATTACAGCATGGAGGGGGAATGGTTGTGTCATGACAATGCGTCCTGTAGGAATGCACAGAACCTCACAATGGGCGCCGAGGGGGGCGTCACCATGCTACTGGAGCTGAGCACCCTCACAGCAGAGGTCAGACCCCATACGGGGGAGTAGCCTGAAAAACGGAGAAGTTGCTTTGGTGGAAAAGATAAAAATCTGAAATACATGATGTATAATAAAATACATCTTCCTTATTCATATAAAAAAAAGTTCTGCAGCAGCTGAGATGTGTGTTATGAGGTTCTGCAGCGGCTGAGGTGTGCATTACGAGGCTCTGCAGCAGCTTAGGAGTGTATTATGATGTTCTGTAGCAGCTGAGGTGTGCATTAGGAGGCTCTGCAGCATCTGAGGTGTGTATTAGGAGGTTCTGCAGCAGCTGAGGTGTGTATTAGCAGGTTCTGCAGCAGCTAAGGTGTGTATTAGGAGGTTCTGCAGCAGCTGAGGTGTGTATTAGGAGGTTCTGCAGCATCTGAGGTGTGCATTAGAAGGTTCTGTAGCAGCTGAGGTGTGCATTAGAAGGTTCTGTAGCAGCTGAGGTGTGTATTAAGATGTTCTGTAGCAGCTGAGGTGTGCATTAGAAGGTTCTGTAGCAGCTGAGGTGTGTATTAGGAGGTTCTGCAGCATCTGAGGTGTGCATTAGAAGGTTCTGTAGCAGCTGAGGTGTGTATTATGATGTTCTGCAGTGGCTGAGGTGTGTATTAGGAGGTTCTGCAGCATCTGAGGTGTGTATTAGGAGGTTCTGCAGCATCTGAGGTGTGCATTAGAAGGTTCTGTAGCAGCTGAAGTGTGTATTATGATGTTCTGCAGCAGCTGAGGTGTGTATTAGGAGGTTCTGCAGCATCTGAGGTGTGTATTAGGAGGTTCTGCAGCATCTGAGGTGTGCATTAGAAGGTTCTGTAGCAGCTGAAGTGTGTATTATGATGTTCTGTAGCAGCTGAGGTGTGTATTAGGAGGCTCTGCAGCATCTGAGGTGTGTATTAGGAGGTTCTGCAGCATCTGAGGTGTGTATTAGGAGGTTCTGCAGCATCTGAGGTGTGTATTAGGAGGTTCTGCAGCATCTGAGGTGTGTATTGGGAGGTTCTGCAGCATCTGAGGTGTGTATTAGGAGGTTCTGCAGCATTTGAGGTGTGCATTAGAAGGTTCTGCAGCAGCTGAGGTGTGTATTATGATGTTCTGCAGCAGCTGAGGTGTGTATTAGGAGGTTCTGCAGCAGCTGAGGTGTGTATTAGGAGGTTCTGCAGCATCTGAGGTGTGTATTAGGAGGTTCTGCAGCATTTGAGGTGTGCATTAGAAGGTTCTGCAGCAGCTGAGGTGTGTATTAGGAGGTTCTGCAGCAGGTGAGGTATGTATTAGGAGGCTCTGCAGCAGCTGAGGTGTGCATTATGATGTTCGGCAGCATCTGAGGTGTGTATTATGATGTTCTGCAGCAGGTGAGGTGTGTATTATGAGGTTCTGCAGCAGCTGAGGCGTGCATTATGAGGTTCTGCAGCAGCTGAGGTGTGTATTAGGAGGTTCTGCAGCAGCTGAGGTGTGTATTATGATGTTCTGCAGCAGCTGAGGTGTGTATTAGGAGGTTCTGCAGCAGCTGAGGTGTGTATTAGGAGGTTCTGCAGCAGCTGAGGTGTGTATTAGAGGCTCTGCAGCAGCTGAGGTGTGCATTATGATGTTCGGCAGCATCTGAGGTGTGTATTATGATGTTCTGCAGCAGGTGAGGTGTGTATTATGAGGTTCTGCAGCAGCTGAGGCGTGCATTATGAGGTTCTGCAGCAGCTGAGGTGTGTATTAGGAGGTTCTGTAGCAGCGGAGGTGTATTATGATGTTCTGCAGCAGCTGAGGTGTGTATTATGAGGTTCTGCAGCAGCTGAGGTGTGTATTAGGAGGTTCTGTAGCAGCTGAGGTGTGTATTAGGAGGTTCTGTAGCAGCTGAGGTGTATTATGATGTTCTGCAGCAGCTGAGGTGTGTATTAGGAGGTTCTGCAGCAGCTGAGGTGTGCATTAGGAGGTTCTGCAGCAGCTGAGGTGTGTATTAGGAGGTTCTGCAGCAGCTGAGGTGTGTATTAGGAGGTTCTGCAGCAGCTGAGGTGTGTATTCAGAGGTTCTGCAGCAGCTGAGGTGTGTATTAGGAGGTTCTGTAGCAGCTGAGGTGTATTATGATGTTCTGCAGCAGCTGAGGTATGTATTATGAGGTTCTGCAGCAGCTGAGGTGTGTATCAGGAGGTTCTGCAGCAGCTGAGGTGTGTATTAGGAGGTTCTGCAGCAGCTGAGGTGTGTATTAGGAGGTTCTGCAGCAGCTGAGGTGTGTTTTAGGAGGTTCTATAGCAGCTGAGGTGTGTATTAGGAGGTTCTGTAGCAGCTGAGGTGTATTATGATGTTCTGCAGCAGCTGAGGTGTGTGTTCGGAGGTTCTGCAGCAGCTGAGGTGTGTATTCGGAGGTTCTGCAGCAGCTGAGGTGTACATCATACATCCGCTCAGTCCTGCATTATGATGTCCTTCACCACCTCTAACACCGGATTATATAATACACACTGCAGCTGCTGCAGAACATCTTTTATAGAGAGACAAAGCACAATGGCGCCCTATAAAGCGATAAGTGCCACTCATCACCGCATTACGTATAAACGTATAGAACGCGACTCCTTTTTGTCTATTCATTAAGTCAATCGAGAAGCGGCGACTCCTTCTAAGATGATAAAGAATCCGTGCTCCTCGCCATGTATAACACGAGTCCGGGAGGGCGTCGCAGACTCTCGTGTCATGTACCGAGCATCATCCACGTAGACGCGGCGTGCGCGGAGCTGCAGAATCCTAGCCCATTGTCACCTGAACATACTTCATCGTAAACCTCCTGAGGAGAGACGGCTCATCCTTACAAAAGACGACATGCACCACATTTAAATTCTCCGACGTGAATTCCTTCTATTACTGTATCAGACAATAACACCTGCAAGAAATGTTTGGAAGCAGGAAGCTGTGTAATTACACTATTTATGTGCGAATTGCTTTATTTTTCTCCTCTTCTTTTTTCTCCGGCAAGAACGATTTGGTGAATTAAAGCCATTCCAGGAAGGAAGAAGAAGAAGAAAAAAAGCTTTGGGGGCAAAGTCAGAATTTAAATATGAACCAGATCCATAGAGTCCGAGTCTTTTTCTATACTTTGCCTGCATACATTATGCGCTGCCTGCGGTGCCGCTGCCTGTGGTGCCGCTGCCCGCCATCGCCCCAATCCTTCCTGCATCATTGTGTCCAGTTTCATCTTCCGTCTTTGGATCCTGGGTCCTTCCAATTTCCACGACTTGGATGGATGCGGGCGTTTGGAAATTGGAGATGACTGATGTGACCTATCACCTGGACAATGAGGATTTTAAGGGTTAAAAGGGCTGTTCAGTTTAGACAACCCATTTTCATACCCCCCATTATGGATTTCTGTGCTGATATTGGGGAGGGGGCTCCAGTTCAGGATCCTCGCCTCTTGGCCATGACTTGGTGACGAGGAGCATCTCTCGCTTTGGAGACAAGCCATGGATGTGAATGGACGCAGTGCAATTCTTCGTATTACCCGCGGTGGCGCTGCAGGGAAACTGCCCGCTTAGCCTAGGGCAGTGATGGCGAAACGCTAGTGTGAACTCCCCCTTATTGTCACGCGACACATATCGTCCTGTAGCCCTAGCCCAGGGATGGCTGACCTCCGGCACTCCGGCTGCGGTAAAACTACGACTCCCAAGATGTACACTTGCTTGGCTGAACTCCATAGAAATGAATGGAGCATGCTGGGAGTTGTAGTTTCACCACAACTGGAGTGCCAGAGGTCAGCCATCACTGACGATATGTGTCGCGTGACAAAAGGGGAGCTCACACTAGCCTTTCGCTTTCTGTTATAGCATTCCGTTCAAAATAACGGAATTCCTACAAAAACGGAAAGCCAAACGGAACACTTCAAAGACATTCCATTTTGATCCGTCCTAACAGAGTTGAATAGAGGAAGAAAAAGAAATCATCATTATGGCTGGTTTCTATTATTTTGGACAGAAAAAAAAGTCCTACAGACAGGACTTTTGCTTCTGTCTAAATGAACGGAACCGCGACGCAATGCTGGTTTCAGTTTTTTTCCTCTATTGTCTTTAAAGTGTTCTGTTTGGCTTTACGTTATAGCAATTCCGCTATTTTCTGTTTTAATCACCTTTGAATGAAAAGCTATAACGGAAAGCAAAACGCTAGTGTGAACTTCCCCTCGTGCACAGGATCCGTGTTTTTCTTTTTCTGGTTTTCTGACCGATCAGAAGAACGGAAAATGAAACGGAGATGTGAACTCTCCCTCAGTGTCAAAGGAACCATCTAAGGCTGCAGTCACTCCTCCGGGGTGAAACTCCGACAAGGCTGTTCCGCCAGACAATCGGAATATCGCCCGGACACAAACCGCAGCGTGCAACAGTTTGTGTCCGGCCGGTTCTCCACTTGTCTGCTGGACCCTAATATACTTAATGGGGCTGGCGGACTTACCGTCCGCATCCGGCAGTGCTGGATCTGGAGAATTCCAGCAGGCTGAAGATGTGAAAGTAACCGGTGAACCCCTTTAAATATATGGAAGGAAGAATTTGAGAACATTCATTAGATCAGGAGATGATTGGACGCGTGACATGAAGTTCTTGTCACGTGGTCGTGTCCACAGGCTGAGGCCACCTCAGAGTCCATCACCAACAGATGTGCCACCTTAGCTCAAATTTAGTTCAAGACCCCAATCTCTCATGAAACAAAGTCGATACAATATCACAACAAACCAACAGACTGCAATTCACATCACAGCCACTGGGGGGGCCACACACATAGACACAGAGAATAGACATCTCATGACAGAGTATCTCAAAGTCATGTTTTTTTCCAAAAAATCTTATGAGACACACCTCTGGTTATTATGTTGTATCAAGAGAAGGACACATCTGCCGTTACGGACTGCACAATGGTGGCACATGGAGTCTCTGCAGCTCTGTATTATGAAGTGTGCCGCCATATAGTGCCACCCTATATCCAGAATACCTACATGGTGTAGCATGTATACAAGGTGGAAATAGGAAAGGTAAAGGTATCATCTTTTCTTTTAAAATGTTTTTTATTAGGTTTTCATTCTCAAAACATATACAAAGTAAAGAAAATAGTGAGTACATATATGCAGTGTCGGACTGGGGTATCTGGGGCCCACCAGTAAAATGTATGATGTTTACATTCAAATATAATAAATAATCTAACACGTTTTTTTATATGACCATAGACTGGTTGAGGTGCCTGAGTCTAATGTGTTATGTGCCACTTGTGCGGAGGGTGGGAGACTAGGGGCCCACCTTGCTCAGGGACCCACCGGGGGATTCCTCTCTACCCCTGTGGGCCAGTCCAAGCCTACAAATATGAGTATCAATGTTTTTGTCACATTGTTACATTGTTTTTAATTATATCAACATAATATTGTTGTTTTATCAACATTGTATTGTAAATAGACACTACACATCTAATAAGTAAAGTGCAGCGTGTTATAACAGAACGAGAACTGGCATCAATCTCTCATTTTATGAACTCTTATTTTTTATGGGACAGGATGGTAATGGCAACATTTAGATTTTTTTCCCCTAAATTCCTCCCCTCGATAGGTTATGTGATGTCATGGATCAACCTTACACTGCAGGACATGGTCTGAGGACGGAAGCTCTGGTGGAGACAGTGATGGAGATGGTGTCAGAAGAAGCGGGCTATTGCGTTCCAATTATTTCTAGCCTAAGGACACTCCAGGGTAGAGAGAGGTCTTGTCTGTAGTCTGGAAGACCAGATCATCAAACTGTCAGAGATCAAAAGAAGTGTCGGACTGAGCGGCTTTCATACATACGAAACAAAGGAGAGCATTGCCAGGAAAGATGAGGCACCCGGGATCCCTGCTGGACTAATATATGTAAGGATTGCCCACTCCTGGGTGAGGCCTCGCAGTGGAGGAGCCATCATACAAGCCATAGATATCTGGGGGTATATTACACTACCTTGTATGTGCCGACCTGCACTCTACAGGGTAAAATCCACCGTCAAATTCAATATTTTACCATTTTCAAAAATTCGGAGCAAAAAATTGTCTCTCACATTCACGCCGAGTCTCTTTGCAGCAGAAAGGGCACACTCCCTGAACTGCAGCACACAGGACATGCCACTTAGTTTTCAGCTTGATATAAATCTAGCAGAGCAATATAAGGTTCTGGACGCCTGACCATTACCGGGGGCGACACAGCTCACCAGCCAAGAATCTGCGGCTGTGATAACGAACACGTCTCTCGAGTGGAATTCCTAATTAAGTCTTTGGACGTCACCGTGTGAAATCTTCCCTCTGTCTCCTGCCGCTCACGTTGCTTGTCACATATTAATCTATGTTTTATTAGCAAGGACAAGAGAGGATCCGAGGCTGCGGCGTAGAAGTGGCACCACTGTCCATGGTGCTGAAGCTGAACTTCAGGTGGAGTATCGGAATGCAGGAACATGACAGACACCAGGGCACGTAAATCCGTAATAATACAACCGCTCCTAGTATTAAAGGGGTGGTCTGAGAATAGAAAATGTAACTGCTAGTTTTCTAGAAATAGCGCCACCTTTGTCCACGGTCTGCACCTGGTATTGCAGCCTTTACTTGCATGGCGAAGGGCACATGAGATGATAAGGTTATTCCCATCTGGTGTGGATGTTTTAGAAATGTCCGATAGGAGCGTACCCCACCTCTGGGACCCCCTTCTATCTCAAAAACGTGGCCCTGACGTGTATGGTGAGCGAGCTGGGCATCGGTTATAGCGTGGTCTAGAGCGGAGAACCGAGGGGCGGCCGCACATGCGCTGTGCCATGCCAAAGCCTTCTACCCATATGTCATGAATATCCAGATGGGACAACCCCTTTAATGTCAGCCAAGCCATCAAATGTGTAAGGGGGCCTCCCGACATCATCCTGGTGCAGAGTTCAGAGGAGAGAAATATAGCACAGTGGAATTTCAACATGTCTGATCCTTATATTCTCAGAAAGATAGCAGCTTTCTCCCCTCTCCCCATTCAGATCACTTAAACACTCAGCCATGCATCAAAAGGGACAACCCCTTTAATGCCAGCCAAGCCATCTAATATGTATGGGGGCCTCCCGACATCACCCTGGTGCTGATGTCACAGGGGTCAGGCCTTGATTTTCAACATGCCTGATCCTTGTGTACTCAGGGAGGTAGCAGCTTTCTCCCTTCTCTCCATTCAGAGCACATGCATGCTTGGCCCCGCATTTGTATAGACGCTTTCCAAAATGTATGGTCAAATTATAATTTTTTTTCTAATCATAGATAATCCCTTTACTTCATGTTTTAATGATACGGTTTTTCCATGTGCGACAATTTCCAAAATGGTCAGTGCGGGGAGATTTGCCACTGGCTGTAATGCACCCTCACCCTCAGTTCACACTTGCGCGTTTTGCAGCGCATTCGAACGCGCTGTAAAACGCATAACCGGTGCAAACCAATGCTTCCCTATGGGATTGGTTCACATTTTCGTGTTTTACAGCGCGTTCGAACGCGCTGAAAAACGCCCGACGCATAAACAAGTTCTTGAGCTTTTTTTGGGGCGTTTGTCGCGCGTTTTGGCCCATAGGCGTTTTGGCGCGTTTTTGACACTGAAAACGCGCGTTCGAACGCGCGTTTATGAATTTGCAACGTGCTGAAAAGGCCAAACCCCAGCTCTGATTGGCCAAACTTCATATAGACAGGGATATTTGGTCATTGGACAACACTGCAGTCAATCACACAAACGCGCGTAAAACGCGCGTCTCAGAAACGCTCAGGTCTGAACCCAGCGTAACAGTAAGGCCCCTTTCACACGGGCGAGTTTTCCGCGCGGGTGCAATGCGTGAGGAGGACGCATTGCACCCGCACTGAATCCTGACCCATTCAGTTCTATGGGGCTGTGATTTTGCGTTGCGTGAAAATCGCAGCATGTTCTATATTCTGCGATTTTCACGCAACGCAGGCCCCATAGAAGTGAATGGGGATGCGGGAAAATCGCAAGCATCCGCAATCATGTGCGGATGCGTTGCGATTTTCCCGCATGGTTGCTAGGATACGATCGGGATGGGGACCCGATCGTTATTATTTTCTTTATAACATAGTTATAAGGAAAATAATCGCATTCTAATTACAGAATGCAATGTTCCGGGCTTTAAGGGTTAAAAATAATAAAGAGTTAACTACCTTCTCCATTATGCACGCAGAGCCTCAGACGTCTCTCTCTTGATATCTGTTGGATGAAGGACCTGCCGTGATGTCACAGGATCACATGGGTCACATGGTCCACTCAAATGCTTCTATGATTGGACCATGTGACCCTGTGACGTCACCACAGGTCCTCAAGCATCAAAACTATCAAGAGAGACGACGTTCTGGGGCTCTGCGCGTACAATGGGAGAAGGTAAGTTAACTCTTTATTATTTTTAACCCTTTAAAGCCCGAGGACATTGCATTCTGTAATTAGAATGCGATTATTTTCCTTATAACTATGTTATAAAGGAAAATAATTACATATACAGAATACTCATCCCGAAACCAGACTTCAGTGATGAAGTCTGACTTCGGGTCTGGGTACCAAGCATGCGGATTTTTTCACGCGCGTGCTCAACGCACTACAAACGTTAGCACACGCGCGGAAAAATCGCGGCGATTCCCGCAACGCACCCGCATCTTATCCGGGCGTCAAACATGACGCCTGTGTGCAAGAGGCCTAAGTGGTCATTTCCCCTGAGGGATTGCACGGTGTCCATTGATGTTCTACATGGTCGTGTCAGGTCCTCCACAGCAGCTGTCCACCACTCTGGCTGATAGAGCAGGTTCCTCTCCCTCTATTACATTAGAATTCCCTGAATCAGACAACCCCTTTAAAGGGTTTCTGTCATCACGTTTTGACATTATAAGCTGTCTGACATTAGCTATGTGCTAACGTCAGAGCAGCTTGATAATGTCTTTTTTATAAAAATCCGATTTATATTTTGGCTGAAAAACGTATTTTTATAATATGTAAATTAGCCTATAGGAGCAGGGGGGCGTTGCCCTGCTCCTAGAGGCTCCGTGCGGCAACCTGCTGGCACGCCCCTTCTTACTTTGAGTGACAGTGCCGGGCAGCGATCCTCCACCACTGTCTCCTTCTGAAATCCCGCGCCTGCGCCGCCGCTCTGTATTCGGCGCAGGCGCGGTGAGCAGAGGACGCTGGTGCCTGCTGTCCTCAGCTCACCGCACCTGCGCTGAATACCTCTGAGTACACCCGGAAGCAAGGACAGCGCGGGATTTCAGAAGGAGACAGTGCCGGAGGATCGCTGCCCGGCACTGTCACTCAAAGTAAGAAGGGGCGTGCCAGCAGGTTGCCGCACGGAGCCTCTAGGAGCAGGGCAACGCCCCCCCTGCTCCTAGAGGCTAATTTACATATTATAAAAATACGTTTTTCAGCCAAAATATAAATCGGATTTTTATAAAAAACACATTATCAAGCTGCTCTGACATTAGCACATAGCTAATGTCAGACAGCTTATAATGTCAAAACGTGATGACAGAAACCCTTTAATTACGTGAATATCTTTATACCTGATTGTATGTACTCCGGAGTGGTGCACACGTCAGTAATACATCTTACTGGATGCACAGTATGTCTATACCGTAAGCCCCCTATACGGTATGTCTATACCTTAAGCCCCCTATACGGTATGTCTATACCGTAAGCCCCCTATACGGTACGTCTATACCGTAAGCCCCCTATACGGTACGTCTATACCGTAAGCCCCCTATACAGTATGTCTATACCGTAAGCCCCCTATACAGTATGTCTATACCGTAAACCCCCTATACAGTATGTCTATACCGTAAGCCCCCTATACGGTATGTCTATACCTTCAGCCCCCCTATACAGTATGTCTATACCGTAAGCCCCCCTATATGGTATGTCTATACAGTAAGCCCCCTATACGGTATGTCTATACCTTAAGCCCCCTATACGGTATGTCTATACCTTAAGCCCCCCTATATAGTATGTCTATACCTTAAGCCCCCCTATACGGTATGGGGGCGGGCTGCTTCCTTCTCTTTTTCCTCGCTCATATCATACTTTTGATAATGTGCTTTTTTCTGTATCATCGTTAGCCCAAGGGGAAGATTTTCAGATTACTGCAAATGTCAGCTAGCGACAGAGTCAACAAAGCGCCGAGCGCCAAACACAACCCGACATACACTGCCGAAATATCACTGAAGATGCCAGTGGTGGCACTGCATCGCACTGCAAATGGACGGCGCCATGCTGCAAGCTCAGTGCTCGCTCTACGGTTAGCTTGGTGGCATGAGGGTCATGGGTTCAAATCCCACCAGAGCCTCATCTTCACGGAGATTGCACACTCTGCTTTGTGTATTTGGGTGGTCTTGGTGTTTTCCCCTTCTCATGTTGGGGTTGTATTATATTATAAAACCATTTATACTACTTTTTTCCCCAGAAATAGCACCACCCTTGGGTTGTTCCAAGTATTGCAGTGCCATCCTTATGAAGTGAACGGGGCTGAGTTGCAATACCAGACACAGACTATAGACAAAAGTGGCGCTGTTTCCACAAAAAAAAATAGCCCCTTCTTTTCATTCCCAGGAGCCTTTTTTAATCTTCAATAAAATTGGAGTGAGAAATCAGGACATTAAAGGGCATCTGTCAGCAGATTTGTCCCTATGACACCGGCTGACCTGTTACATGTGCACTTGGCGGCTGAAGACATCTGTGTTGGTCCCATGTTCATATGTGTCCGCATTGCTGAGAAAAACAATGTTTTATTATATGCAAATGAGCCTCTAGGAGCAACGGGGGCGTTACCATTACACCTAGAGGCTCTGCTCTCTCTGCAACTGCCACGCCCTCTGTGCTATGATTGACTTAAGGAGAAGTCAGGGCCAGGAATGATGACATTTTCACTGCCTGGTCCTGTCAATCAAAGTGCAGAGGGTGCGGCAGTTGCAGAGAGAGCAGAGCCTCCAGGTGTAATGGTAACGCCCCCGTTGCTCCTAGAGGCTCATTTGCATATATTAAAACATCATTTTTCTCAGTAATCCGGACACATATGAACATGGGACCAACACAGAGGCCTTCAGCTGCCGAGCGCACAATGGGTCAGCCGGGGTCATAGGGACAAACCTGCTGACAGATGGACTTTGAAGGGGTTGTACATGATTAGCAGTGTTTGTGATATTTGGGCGAATATTCGCCATATATTGGTGAATTCGAAAATTCGTTATCTCCAGTCATTATTTTCTTGATTGCGGAAATCGGCAATTAAAAAATTCGCATTACGAAAATTCGCATTCAACACTACTCCTAAAATCAAAGACGTTGCAGCCTTATTGACCCACAAGCTAGAAGCAGGGAGGGATCATGTGTACGGTTTAAAAAAAAATCTCAAATATTCGAAATTGCGAATATATATCACTATATTCTAAATATTCCCGAATTCTCGAAGTGCCGATATTCACGATAAAAATTCGCAATTCAAATATTCGTGATCAACACTAATAATTAGGAAAACATGGCTGCTCTTTTGCAAAAAAGACGCCTCTCTTGTTTACAGGTTGTGCCTGGTATTGCATCTCAACTCCATTCACTTCAATTAACTGCTATACCATGCATGACCTGTGAGCAGATGTGGCGCTGTTTCCAGGAATAAAAAAGTCACGTTTTTCTCATTTTATGCCATTTTACGGGCAGCACTGAGGAACATGCGATTGGCCATATCAATAACCCATCAACAACACTAGAAATGGTTGTGCATGGTATCAGCTGCAATACCAGAACCAGCCACTGACAAGAGTGGTGCTGTTCTTGGTGCTACCCTCAGTTGCCTGGATCAATAGCGACGGTGGCGTGAGACAGACGGGAACGTTGACTCCGTAGATATCAAAAGTAGGAATCTGCAGAATCTTCTCTCTGAACTGAAGGACTTTGCTGTGGCGCTCGTGCCGTCCCTGGTAACGTCTCCTCCTCACATTTACTGGAGGCCAGTGATCCCGCGAGCCTGCTTCTTGTGATGACGCTAATTAGAGAGAATGGAAGGTACGGAGGCTGGAAGACACGTCTCCCCCCAGGGCTGAACACTATGGGAGTGACACGGGAAACCTGGTAATGAATAGTCTACAAATGACACTGGAAGAACTCGAGGTTTCCGTCGCTTGCGCGAGATTGACCTGTAACGACGACGCGCTTGTGCCAGAAGACGCTGTAATCGAGAACTCAGCCTCCGCTTTGAGAAGGATCCGATGCGCCGCTGCCAACGGACTGGAGCTACAAAGCCAACGTGAAATAAATCACAGGGAATGCTTTAGCCGCCTCTGATTTATTGCCGCACATCCAGCCTCGCCCGGCGAACAGAGACGTCGCCTTGTTGTTCCGCAAGATTTGAAAGGAATAAATAAACACGTAACGTTGCAAAACACAACAAAATCCTTCTTCCGCCTGATTATTAATTTAATTCTCCGGCGTCCTCACGAAGAGATAGCTCTATAGGAGAAAAATACTATAAAACAAAAAAAAAGCTGGCGAAAAACATCCGCCCAATCCCCATGCAACCTACAGAGCGCGCAAAAATGTATCAGGGGTCGCGTATCAATAGAGATGTCTGGAGGACATGCTCACTTCCAAGGAGATGCAGCTAAATATCGCCAGTATAGTCTCTAAGGGATTTAAGGGAGTAAACACTGGATGCCAAATGCTCTGTAATATGAGTCATTATAAAGTGCCTTGCCGTTTTGTGTACGCAGCTCCTATCCAGACCTATGTGTCTCCATGGTTACAGACTGCAAACTGTTTGTTGTCGGATCCTACAGTCGTGTGACGCTTCACTCCCTTCGCCCCCTTTGCATGGAGGGGGCGAAGGACTGCAGAGCATTTGTTTTTGGTCTGTAACTAGGGGTCGCATAAATCTGTACAGAAGCTGTATACACAGAACGGTAGATGTGCAATTAAAGGGAGTCTGTCAGCAGTTCTGACCATGCTAAACTGCTGACTGCACCAAGTAGGGGCTGGGGAAAGCAAGACAAAGATGACTTTTGTGGAGCTAGTGAGTAGTGAGAATATGATGAACTTTTCATGTGACCCATTCTGCTCCTTCAAGTGCCCAGGAGGCGGAGCTTCACTCTGAAGTGGTCTTTACTTTGAGCTGCTTTACAGCTCCTCCCTCTTCTCTAAGTGACAGCTGTAGCATCCAACCAGGAGACCATTACCCTGGGTTCAGACCTGAGCGTTTCTGAGACGCACGTTTTTGGCAATAGTAAACGCGCGTTTGACGCGCGTTTGTGTGATTGACTGCAGTGTTGTCCAATGACCAAATATCCCTGTCTATATGAAGTTTGGACAATCAGAGCTGGGGTTTGGCCTTTCCAGCATGTTGCCAATTCATAAACGCGCGTTCGAACGCGCGTTTTCAGTGTCAAAAACGCGCAAAATACAAGCGCTGCGCGTTCCCATTGAAGTCTATGGGCCAAAACGCGTGACAAACGCCCCCAAAAAATCTCAAGAACTTGTTTATGCGTCGGGCGTTTTTCAGCACGTTCGAACGCACTGTAAAACGCGAAAATGTGAACCAGTCCCATAGGGAAGCATTGGTTTGCATCGGTTATGCGTTTTACAGCGCGTTCGAACGGGCTGTAAAACACGCAAGTGTGAACTTAGGGTTACAGCTGTCACTCAGAGCAGAGGGGAGGGGCTGTGAAGCGTATGGCAGGGAGCACTTCACAGTGAGGCTCCACCTCCTGGGCACTTAACTGGCAGAACCTTTCTAATAAACTGCATATTCTCTCTACTCCTGATAAGAAAAGCTCCACAAAAGGTATAATTCGTCCTGCTCTCCCCGGCCCCTATCGAGTGCTGTCAGCAGTTTCACATCGTCAATATAACTGCTGACAGATTCCCTTTAAGGCTACATGCACACGACCGTATGGTTTTTGCGGTCCGCAAATTGCGGACCGCAAAAAAAAAGGATGACATCCGTATGCCATCCGTTTTTTTGTTTTGTTTTGTGGATCCATTGTAACAATGCCTAAAACACACAATAGGGCATGTTCTATTATTTTGCGGGGCTACGGAACGGACATACGGATGCGGACAGCACAGGGCGTGCTATCCGCATTTTTTGCGGACCAATTGAAATGAATGGGTCCGCATCCTATCCGCCAAAAAAAATTAAACGGACACGGAAACAAAATACGTTCGTGTGCATGAGGCCTAAGACTGTGCTGTTTCTTTATTTTAGATTAATTGCAGCAAGAAAACTACTTTCCATCTTGGAACAAGCCCCCCAGTCTGGTGCATTGATAGGGTGGTCCTATAACGGGACTACTCCTGTGACATGGGTTTCCCATTAATAACATATATCCCCAGTCCGTCCACCTAATAACTTCATAATCGCTGCGGCTTAGAATGCTATGACCCCTGTGGTGGTCTTCATGTTCCCTGTGTGCATGTGTGACCACCCCTCCATTCACTGCCTACCGGACTGGCGAGTACAGTGCCCACCTGTATCCAACAGTCTGACTACATGCATAGCCTGTATAGTTAGTCATATCTATTCTTATCTTCACTCGTTGTGCTGTTCCTCTATTATTCCTGCTAGAAATAACCAATGAATTGCTGGCAATTTGCAATGAAGGTTCTAGATGGGCGTTACCAGTTTCGAGTGTGTCCCAGCACATTCTGAAACTGGAACCTCTGATTGGATAGGGCAGGGATGGGCAAACTGCGGCTCTCCAGCTGTTGCAAAACTACAACTCCCAGCATGCAAAGACTGCTTACAGCTATCAGCCTACAGCAGGGCATGGTGGGAATTGTAGTTTTACAACAGCTAGAGAGCCGCAGTTTGCCCGTTCCTGGGATAGTGTGTTGGGACACACCCTTAACAGGTGACATCCATCTGGTCCTTCATGGCAAACTGCTTGCTATTCATTTATAACTTCTAGCAGGAATAATAGAGGGATGGCCCAACATAGAGTCAAACGATTAGATGCTCCACAATCTTTATTACATGGGGATTGCAAACAGTTACTGAAACAGACATTTCAGGAGAGGAGTGCGGCCCCTTTATCGCTTTGTGCAGTCTCATAGGCAGTGAATGGTACAGCGGTCGCACATGCTCGTCACTGCCATTCACATCGACAACTTAGGGATCCCCATTCTCATGGTTAGTGGGGTTCCCAGCGTTAGACCCCCCCCCGGCAATTAAACAGGATAGCCCTGGGAAGCCTCTTAGTTATTTTCAAAAGGTTTACAGAAAAAAATGACAAACCTGATCGGAACATCTCGGCATCCCTGATCTCATTCCTGAACGCGCAGGCTACCATAGGCCTTTTTCATTTTTTTTTTCAGGCCGGCACTGAACGGAGATGTGTCAGAAAAGCTGCCGTCACACCACAGAGCTGCATTAAAAGGAAGCCTGGCCGTGGTTAGGTCTATTATCCTGTGGCCAGCAGACCATACCAATCCCATCATTTGTGGCCACAATGAGAAAGGAGCCTAATGTACGCCTCACTCCAGCCTTATCATTGTGGTTTTGTGGTCAGTGGGCCAATTCCGAGGCCAGCACACACATTACACACGCTTTTAGATCTCGTTTTGCAATATATTCGGTTTTGTTTTTTGTTTGTTTGTTTTTTCCTGTTTTTCAAGAGCAGAAGTTTCTTTATTTTTGTTTGTAAATTTTGCAACATTGTTTATTATTGAAATGTTTTAGGCTCGCACTCACTGAGCTGTGTATTGTACAGATATTCGGATACATATACAAGGCCCATCATAAAGTGTGAGGCCCCTGTCAGAAACTGGCGAAGGGGAGGAGCTCACTGATGATAAATCCCGCCCCTCACACGCCTACTCGCTACATGCTCGTTGTCCCAGCAGCATCCCGGGAATCAATGACATTGCATGTAACGAATTCATGTAGTTGTCACTGCCCCACCCCTTTACTTAGAGGGCACCGTACCCTTTTCAATAATGGTTTATGACCAGTCCCTGCACTCATGAATGAGATTTCCTAGTTCATGTCTTACAAAAGTACTGACAACTATAATTTGGTATTCTTAAAGGGGACATGACATATTAATTATAATGCAACACGGGGCATTGCTGTGACATACCTGGCAGGTGACATCATTGTATTGTGGCTATACTTTATGTCGATTATTGTTGGTTCCAGACACATGTGGAGTCAGAGCCACAGCTTGTCCGGCATCTCTGGGGCCCTCACCTGTGCCTCCTGCCGGAAGGTGAATGGAGAAAATAGCAGAGTGAATTTATTCAGCAAGTTTTGGAACTCCCATCAAAGTGAATAGAGAGAGATGCACATGCGCAGCTCTCTCCATTCCCTTCTATGGATGTTGCACATGCACAGCTCTCTCCATTGCCTTCTATGGATGTTGCACATGCACAGCTCTCTCCATTGCCTTCTATGGATGTTGCACATGCACAGCTCTCTCCATTGCCTTCTGTGGATGTTGCACATGCACAGCTCTCTCCATTCCCTTCTATGGATGTTGCACATGCACAGCTCTCTCCATTGCCTTCTATGGATGTTGCACATGCACAGCTCTCTCCATTCCCTTCTATGGATGTTGCACATGCACAGCTCTCTCCATTGCCTTCTGTGGATGTTGCACATGCGCAGCTCTCTCCATTCCCTTCTATGGATGTTGCACATGCACAGCTCTCTCCATTCACTTCTATGGATGTTACACATGCGCAGCTCTCTCCATTCATTTCTGTGGGAGTTGCACATGCGCAGCTCTCTCTATTGACTTCTATGGATGTTGCAGATGCGCAGCTTTATTTTTTTATACAGATGTTGCACATGCATATCTCTCTATTCACGTCTATAGATGTTGCACATGCGCAGCTCAGTTTATTTCTATAGATGTTGCATATGCATAGCTCTCTCCATTTACTTCAATAGGTGTTGCACATGCGCAGCTCTATTTATTTCTACAGATGTTGCACATGCATAGCTCTCTCCATTCACTTCTATAGATGTTGCACATGCGCAGCACAGTTTATTTCTATAGGTGTTGCACATGCACATAGCTCTCTCCATTTACTTCTATAGATGTTGCACATGCGCAGCTCAGTTTATTTCTATAGGTGTTGCACATGCATAGCTCTCTCCATTTACTTCTACAGATGTTGCATATGCGCAGCTCCCTCCATTCATTTCTGTGGGAGTTGCACATACGCAGCTCTCTTCATTCACTTCTATGGATGTTGCACATGCGCAGCTCAGTTTATTTCTATAGGTGTTGCACATGCGCAGCTCAGTTTATTTCTATAGGTGTTGCACATGCGCAGCTCTATTTATTTCTACAGATGTTGCATATGCGCAGCTCCCTCCATTTATTTCTGTGGGAGTTGCACATGCGCTGCTCTCTCCATTGACTTCTATGGATGTTGCAAATGCACAGCCCTCTCCATTCACTTCTATGGATGTTGCACATGCGCAGCTCTATTTATTTCTACAGATGTTGCACATGCGCAGCTCTCTCCATTCATTTCTGTGAGAGTTGCACATGCGCAGCCCTCTCCTGTCACTTCTATGGATGTTGCACATGCGCAGCTCTCTCCATTCATTTCTGTGGGAGTTGCACATAGGCAGCTCTCTCCATTCATTTCTGTGGGATTTGCACATAGGCAGCCCTCTCCATTCATTTCTGTGGGAGTTGCACATAGGCAGCTCTCTCCATTCATTTCTGTGGGAGTTGCACATAGGCAGCTCTCTCCATTCATTTCTGTGGGATTTGCACATGCGCAGCCCTCTCCTGTCACTTCTATGGATGTTGCACATGCGCAGCTCTCTCCTTTCACTTCTCTGGATGTTGCACATGGAGAACTCCCATAGAAGTGAATGGAGGGAGCTGCACATGAGCGACTACAAAACAGGGGCTTCATTCCAACGCTGGGACCTGCAGCAGTTAGACACTTATGGCATATACTCATTAATGTCCATATGGAAATACCCTGCCAGCAGGATCTATCCCATTAAGCTAGACATACTGCCTGGCAGGGTTGATCCTGCTGATTAAAAGTCTGTCTTGTGGAAACCCTTTGCAACATTCCCAAGAAGAAGAAACTGTTATTCTTTATGTAAATGAGCGCTCCAGTGCATCAATGGGCGGGGCTAAGCCTCTTGGTGCACTTCACCTCCTCGGCTTTTGTGTGTAGGCCACAAGCTCGGTTCACTAAAGCCCCAATTTGCACAACGAATCAAAGTCTGATTTTTACAAAAGACAGGTCTTGTTTCAAACTGCAGGATCAACCCTAACAGAGGGAATACTTGTTTTAATAGGGTTGCGTCTGCTGACAGATGATCATGGCGTGTTACAGATACCCTATAAAAGCTGGTAAGGTTCATAAGTGATAGCACCCCCTGTGCAAGGTTCCCTCAACAGACCAAGGAAGGGGTGACCATTATTGCTGCAGCCTTTCCATGCCGGCCAAGGATGCATGTGCACCCTATTGCGGCATCCTTAGCGTCAATTAGCAATGTACTCCGACGCATTATAGAAATCCAGGGGTACGTTACGTCTGATAAGTAAATTATGGGTTGACTTGATGTAGTCGGTGCCTATCGGTGAAGTTGTAATACACAGGGGGTCTTCCTATGGAGGCTGAAGACGGGGGAGGGGGAGGGGGACGAGCTGGTATAAAAATAGTGTTGCACAATTAAATATTGAAATGAGAATGCATTAGGAAGTAGAATAAATTCTTAATTAAGATTTCCAGTGGCAGGAGTGTGAGGCGCTCTCTGCAGAACACGACGAGCCATCGATGGGCGCACGCTGGGGAATAAGGCAGGAGAAAATGCTGCTTCTCCTTTGTTCGTGCAGCTGGCCTGTTGAATTACACAGGGCAGGCTCAGTAAATAATACCGCCATTGTCTGCTCGCGCTACAGACAGACAGAAGGTACTTTTGGACTTGCTCCAACCACCACAAGGACCACTCGTAGTCACAGTGTCCAATTTCTGCCTACTTGACTATAAAATGCACTTTTCATTGAGCTAATTCAGGAATGTGCAGTTTTATAGGCCGGGCTATTGTCGCTCGCTGCTGAGAAATAGTTGAGCACAAATCTGGGCCTGAGACGCGTTAGTGAGAGGCGCAAGTTTATAGCCTGTAATTACCGAAATATTCAATCAGGTCCCAAAGGGGAAAATGGTCCCTGGACCCACCAGGCAGGTTATAAGAGGGTCTTTATAAAAGGCTGACCACACACATTAGATGTATGTCGGAGGAACCCTCTAATGTTTGGGGGGTAGTCTGACCATCTGATGCATATGGGGGGCTTTCAACTCTCCCCCTGCAGGAGAAGGCGTTGGAGAGGATTGGGCTGTTGGATTTCAACATGCCCAATCCTTTTGTTCCCAGGGAGCAGGCTCGGACTGGCCCACAGGGGTACAGGGGAATCCCCCGGTGGGCCCCTGAGCAAGGTGGGCCCCTAGTCTCCCACCCCCTGCACAAGTGGCACATAACACAGTAGACTTACTGCACTACATACATATATTCAATGTACAGCACCTCAACCAGCCGATGTTCATATAATAAAACATGTTAAAATATTTATTATATTTGAATGTATCCATAAGGTGGGCCCCCAAAATAAGTTTTACTGGTGGGCCCTAGGTACCCCAGTCCGACACTGCCAGGGAGATAAGTCACCTGTCAGAGAAGTCTGTCAGCAGCTTCCTCCAGCTCTCATTTACAACACAAGCATGCTCAGCCAAGCCGAGCATGCATGTGTGTGGGAGATAACTGTTCGACCGACCATTATCTCATGTGAACAACCGATTAGTCCCACGCCCGATCCGGACAATCACAGGTGACAAAGTCAACAATTTCACATACCCCATGGACCTTGGACCAGGTCTGAGAACTGCGCTGGGTCAGCCCTTCCTGAAAAGAGTCACCAGTAGGATCAACCCTGTTCTTTAGAAATGCAAACCCAAAAATGACATTTGTAGAGGGATTGATAAAGACCAGACCCCTTAACGCAACCTTACCAAGAACGTGGGGCCCGGGGGCCACTACCACCTGCCACGTAAACTTATATCATCCACTAATTCTGATACCATTTAGGAACATAACTATTTGAGTACTGCATAAACATAGTACTATGGCACTGTTAGATGTCCATTGTACGGCACTATTATGTATGCACTCTATGGCAGTATTATGTAAGTACTATATGGCAGTATTATGTAAGTACTATATGGCAGTATTATGTAAGTACTAGATGGTCGTATCGTGTGTACAATATGGCAGTATTATGTGTTCACTATAGGGAAGTATTATGTATGTCCTATACGGCAGTATTATGTGTTCACAATACTGAAGTATTATGTATGCAATATATGGCAGTATTATGTATGTACTATATGGCAGTATCATGTGTGTACAATTTTGCAATATTATGTATGCACTTTATGGTGTTATTATGTATGCTCTATATGGCAATATCATGTGTGTACTATATAGCAGTATTATATGTGTATTATATGACAGTGTTATTTGCATAATTATATGGCAGTATTATGTGTGTACTATATGACAGTGTTATTTGCATATTATATGGCAGTATTATGTGTGTACTATATGACAGTGTTATTTGCATATTATATGGCAGTATTATGTGTGTACTATATGACAGTGTTATTTGTATATTATATGGCAGTATTATGTGTGTACTATATGACAGTGTTATTTGTATATTATATGGCAGTATTATGTGTGTACTTTGTGATACTGTTGTAGGATGGTGGTATTATTTAGCCACCAGTGGTGATATTCTGTCAGCATATCAAAGGTATGTGGGAAGCTTACTGCTGAAGAGTGGCTCTTGGTCTGGGGGATTCAGGACCACCACTCATAAGGTGTAGCTACCTTCGGCATCAGCATAGCACCTGATCACTGAGGATTCCAGTAGCTGATTGGACGAGTAAGATCACGTGACCAGCTGCAAAGCATTTCAAGAAAGCCACCATGGACAGGGGCATAACTAAAGGGCTTGTAGCAGCAACAGCTGCACCCAGACTCTAGTGCCCCATGGGCCCCTCTGCCACATAAGAGGATACCAGTATAGTAAATGGCCATGGCAGTTGTTACAGATTTTGTATTGGGGTCCAAGAAGTTACACTTGTGGCCATAGAGCTGGTCACATGAACCCTCTCAGCCAATCACCAAGCATGTATATTCTAGGACCTCCTACGAGGAGCTGCCACTAGGGTTCAGTCATTAGCATCGACCCTATGTGCGACTGGCAGCGTTTTTGCTTCTTATTATTTCTTGCCTCCGTCCATGAACACTTTCCAATCGTTCGCGTCCAATGAACGTTTACTGTACATTTGAATTGATCTGCATGGCGCCATCCAGAGGCTCGGCTGATGTTTTGCAGTCGGTCTGAAGGCGCCTGGAGCGGAATATAAAAAATATGTAGATTTTCAAGCCCTTTTTTCTGATATTAATTTATCTGGCGAATTGAAATCCATCTCTGTGCATTAATCTAAAGCAAATACTATTTACCAGCTTCTGCACAAGACGCGTTTCAGAGCGTCGCCTCATTAAAAGGGATGCGTGCCATTGCGGGGCCGTAGGTAGAAATCTCGCTCGTTGACTCTTCACTCGGCTCCTTGGAGGAACCAGGTCTGGGTTCAGCTCTGTGTTGGTCGTCTTATTCCAGGAGTGTTTACAAGGACTCGAGTGCCGTGACAGAGATTTATGCTGGGTCTGCAAATTAACATCTAATTTGATCAATAACCTCACGCGATTCCGGCGCTTTCTTCACAGTGTGATATTAAGGACAGAGGTTATCAATTGGCTGCAGAACACACCAGACATTGAAATCTCTTAATTGCTTAGTTACAGTACTGGCTGGCAATCTGTTGACTGGGTTACAAAGGAGTATAGTGTCGCTCTGTGATTACACACCGTATACCGTGGACGCGAGCTCCCTGCAATCCATTTGGCGTAACGCCGTAGCAATCACAATTACAGTCATTTTTCATGTCATTTTTTTTAAACATTTTTTTTTTTTCATTTTTATTTTAGCCATTAAGTTTACATAGAAGTGATATGTCTGCAATATGATCTACTGTATTCACTGTATGGTATGATTAGATATGCACTATATGGCAGTATTATGTGTCGATGTGATTAATACTAGAACAATCAAAATGAAAGATATTTAGTTTTTTCTTTTTTCTTTTCTTTTGATACTATTATTACAGTAACTAAGGTTGACTAGAATCTGCATTATAGCAATGTTACTTGTTAGGAACATAACTATTTGAGCACTGCATAAAATAATATTATGGCACACACATCTGGCGGAGGAGAAAAGCATCGCTACTGCCCTAAAGGTTCCTAGGAGCACAGTGGCCTCCAGAGTTCTTACATGGAAGACTCTTCCTAGAGCGGCCGCCCCAGAAACTAAGTAATCAGGGGAGAAAGGCCTTGGTAAGAGAGGTGACCAAGAACCCAATGGTCCCCAAGATCCTGAGTGCAGATGGGAGAAACTTCCAGAGGGTCGACCATCACTGCAGCCTCCACCAATCTGGGCTTTATGGCAGAGCGGCCGGAAAGAAGCCTCTCCTCGGTAGACACATGAAAGATGCCTGGAGATTGTACCAAAGCATCTAAAGGACTAAGACTGTGAGAAACAAGAATAACTGCTCTGATGGAACCAAGATGGAACAATTCTAAGTGTCATGTCTGGAGAAAACCAGGCGCCGCTCCGCGCTGGAAGCCACAGGTTGGAGATCACTGAAGCCACAGGTTGGAGATCACTGGAGGCCACAGGCTGGAGATCACTGGAGGCCACAGGCTGGAGATCACTGGAGGCCACAGGCTGGAGATCACTGGAGGCCACAGGCTGGAGATCACTGGAGGCCACAGGCTGGAGATAACTGGAGGCCACAGGCTGGAGATAACTGGAGGCCACAGGTTGGAGATCACTGGAGGCCACTGGCTAGAGATCACTGGAGACCACAGGCTGGAGATAACTGGAGGCCACAGGTTGGAGATCACTGGAGGCCACAGGCTGGAGATCCCTGGAGGCCACAGGTTGGAGATCACTGAAGGCCACAAGTTGGAGATCACTGGAAGGCACAGCTTCGAGATCACTGGAGGCCAGAGGATGAAGGTCCCTGTCTTGGCACATACTACACAACATTCCCCGGCGCACCTCCTAGTCCTATAAGTATTTATCCTGTCGGCTTTGTGCTGAATTAGAAAGAGAATTACGAGCCCCCTCCTTCTCCGACATGACACGTTGTTTCATCAGAAATTGTCATGATATTCTCCGGAATAAGTATCGCTCAGAGGGAGGAGGACGCCGTATTTACCCGTCTCCATTCTGTTCTTCTGACTCGCCTTATTTTATCTATTGTTTCAAAAATAATATACAGTATCTGCACCCGGCCGCGGAAGATTCACTCAGCGGGGATTTTAATTGCACAAAATAGGCATCTCAACCACTCCACGTTTATTTTCTGAGCACGACCGGGGCTCGCGGCTCCACGTACGAAATATCGCAAAATAATACGTGACGTGCGCTGGCAGATGGACAGGATGGTGAGGAAAAGGGAAAACTTCCCAAAACAGGATAGACAATAACAGACCAAGACATCTAGGGGGGAAATACGATGTACAATTTATGCACTGAATATGCGCAATACTGATACATTGATGCAGAACACAGATACAATGGATAATGGGGGGGGGCATGACACATGAGTCCTCACTTTGGCACTCTATAAATCCCTGTGTCATGCTCGTCCTGCATCTACAGAAGTTAGTGTTGACTGGAGTGCTCCTTTAAGCTTATCTTCCATTCGCTACAAAACACTTTGATACTCTAATGCAGTGGACAGATTTTGGGTGGCCCCAACGCTATGCTGGGCCCCCAGGACACCATTGAGTGGTCACCACGCGTTGCAGCTCTCCAGAAGGGATGGTAAGGCGTGGTGCACCCCAAAGGGAAATAAATCCAGAGAGTCGGGGTCTGCAGTAACCAGGGGCTTCTTTACTGGAGGAATTCAGGTGCAAAACAATAAAGGCGAGGCATAGGGCCAACTTCTCCTGTCTCCTCCTTGGCAGAAGAAGGTTCTGTGGGAAGTAAAGGCCTGAGCTAGCTGTCCCCCCCTCTCAGAAGGCTGGTATTAAGGCCAAAGGACTGGTGGCCCAGGGTCTGTGGCTCAGTTGTCCGGCTCGCTTTCTGGTCAAAGTCTGGTAACTCAGGGTCTGTGGCAGAGTACCCCCATCTCAGTGTCTTCTTCTGGTCACTCATGCAGTCTACCAGAGTCTCTCCTACTAAACACCTCCCTATCTGCAGACAACTAGGGGCTCTGACTGCTCTCCTTATATACAGTTTCTAGCTGAACTACAGCGTCTAGTGGGAGGTGTGGAGCGGAGAAGCACAGCCTAAACAGAAACAATGTTGCAATTTCACTCTGTCATAAATTCTGCCATAGAGTTTAAATTCAAGTCTAGGGAAATACTAAGCAGCTTTTCCCAGACATACAAGTTTCCCCCCAACACTTTATATAGTCTTTTGTAGTAAATATGGAAGTTTTCTAATTTCTCAGTGCATAGATAGAAAGTCCCAAAGTCTCTCATCGTTAGCTGGTTGTGCATTACCCTTTCCACAGTGCAGTGCAGTTATAGTGCAATGAACAATATATATTACAATAAACAAATAAAATGCTATTAAACAATAAGTGTCAGTGTAAAAAAATTGCATAAATCACAGTGCAAGTTAAGTTAACCCTTTTAAGTGTAGTAAACTACTGAGTTGATGGTTTTGCATAGTAGGAATCAGGGCAAATGTGCACAAAAGTCCATCGCCAAAGTACCCTGGTTCCAGGGCACTACAATATATCTTAAAGGGATTGTCCCTTTTATTGACACCTTTTCATACAGTACGTTCCAATAAAACAGTATAGTGCAAAAAAAAAGAAAAATTGTCAGTCCTAAAACAGGACATGCACATGTGTCAATGGATGGCTCCCAGAATCCTTTCCCCACCCTGATTGGAACCCTCTTGGGGTAGAAACAGTCAGCAGAGGGCATCTTGGTCTCTGACAGCTCATCATCTGTAACAGTCCACCAGTAATTTTGACCTATGAAATTCATTAAGTCAATTCCTTACGTGCAAGTATACGGAAGCAGTGTGCCCCCATATCTACTGAGCCCCTATGCAGCTGCACAGTTCCTACATATGTCTTCCTGTGCCCCCTCTATTAGCCGAAGCAGAATAAAGGATCTGACGGGTCGGCGCACTGCATTGTTTCCAATGTGTACCTGGTACGGCTGCTCCACTACTGGCCTGCAGGGCTATAAGCACTAACATATAGGTGCTGTTTATGGCAGCCTGTACTCTGTGAATGGAGCTATTTCTATGCCAGTCAGAGCAGCATCATGCACACATCATGGCCGGTTCCACTACACGCCGTATTGCAGAGGTATTACTTCTAAGGGAAAATGCAGTTCTTTAACGAGGCACCATATAGCGGCACGCGTCCCAATTGGTCTGTACTGCAGAACCATATAGACTCCATATGCCATGATACCTGCTTCGCTTTTACCCCGGCGGAGTATTATCTTATAAAAGGGCCAGCAATACATCTAAGGGTGCTTTCACATTTGCGTTTTTCTTTTCCGGCATAGAGTTCCGTCATAGGGGCGCTATACCGGAAAAGAACTGATCAGTCACATCCCCATGCAATCTGAATGGAGAGAAATCCGTTCAGGATGCATCAGGATGTCTTCAGTTCAGTCTTTTTGACATTTCAGGACGGAGATAATACCGCAGTATGTTGCGGTATTAGGGTTCTTTCACACTTGCGGCAGAGTGATCCGGAAAGCAGTGCATGCAAATGGAAAGCATTTGAAGACAGATCCGGCTACGGATCCGTCTTACAAATGCATTGCAAGAACGGATCCGTCTCTCCTTTTGTCATGCGGAGAGACGGATCCGGTATATATTTTTGTTTACATTTTTACCAGTCTGCGCATGCGGATCCGGCATTGCGCTATTTTGAATGCCAAAAAAAAAATTACGGATCCAGCATTCCGGCAAGTATTCCGGAATTTTGTCCGGAGCTAAAACCGCAGCATGCTGCGGTATTATCTCCGTCCTAAAATGTCAAAAATACTGAACTGAAGACATCCTGATGCATCCTAAACGGATTTCTCTCCATTCAGAATGCATTAGGATAAAACTGATCAGTTATTTTCCGGTATAGAGCCCCGACAACGGAACTCTATGCCTGAAAAGAAAAACCCAAGTGTGAAAGTAGCCTATCTTCGTCCAAAATTCTGGAACACTTGCCGGAATGCCGGATCTGGCATTTTTTCCCATTGGAATATATTAGATCCATCCTTCCAGTCTACGTATGGTGGAAAAATTATATAATGGATCCGTCTCTCCGCATGACAAGCAGAGAGACCGATCCGTTCTTGCAATGCATTTGTAAGACGGATCCGTAGCCGGATCCGTCTTCAAATGCTTTCCGTTTGCATGCAGATTGCCGGATCCGGCAGGCAGTTCTGGCGACGGAACTGCTTGCCCGATCACTCTGCTGCAAGTGTGAAAGTGCCCTATATTACATATTCTGTGGCTTCTCGCACTAATCACAGTCTGAATGACCTCAGAGATCAGAGCGGCGGTCACTTCCCTTTCCCCATTCTTTGCCGCAGTTCATGCATTACACACCAGGGGGCGACTGGGAGCGCACGACAAAGCTCCTCCTAGAAAGCAGCGCTCGACGGGAGTGAAATCTGGTCAAAAGAAGTTATTTATCTGAGCGATAACTTCACCAGTCCATTTAACGAAGTTTACTGCACACGGCTCGTATTATTATCATCATCTGTGACTGGAGCCGCTCATTAAATTACGAATTTAAAAAAATCTATATATGTAAATTTTTCTATATATTTTTTTTCTTATCTCTCCTCTGCTAAACCCTCATTTGATCCTACGGTTCGAGCTGATGGCCCGTACAGATCTACGGAGATGTTATTAGACTTTTCCCGCAATTATCTCCAGCGCAGGAGCTAATTACTATGGCTGTCTCCGCCCACTATTTTTCCTTCAGCCGTCGACTGGTGACACATCAGAAAGACTAATTAAAGGGGTTTGTACGGATAATAAAAAGCCACGAGATGGAGAACCGGGTGGGGGTTCTGAGGACTTAGGAGCGAAAACATAGACTGGCGCCCCTACGAGAACGGAACGCCGCTGCAGGCTTTGTCTTAAGAAAGAAAGTTTTCATTCCTTGTAATCATAGGTTTTCTTAACAGATGGACAAAATCTGCGAAAGACGTTTACCATGAGCCTCTATGTACCAACCTCGCCTTGACCTGAAGATGCTAATCGTTTCCATAGGGCGTAAGCGGTTAACTCTTACCGTATAATTTTCCGCCTTTAATCTGGAATATTCAGATGTCAGGCATCGGCTAAACCCTCCATTTATTCCCGTCTGCGCGGAAATTTGCATAACTGCAAACTGTGCTACCTGAAAGTGCCCAGGTCCTGATTTATGGTCCTGTTTAGATCACCCTCTCCATAAATCTTCCGCTGTAGGACACCCCCGTTCTCGTATTTATTGACCAAAGACAATTTGTGCTGAATGGTTTGATATCTCGCCAGAGAGTCGCCGGGGAATATCTGTTTTTTTTTTTTAAATCATATTCCAGAGACTGGATGCAGGTAAGAGCTTTAGACGTAGCTCTGATATGCATTTGGGGTGAAATCAGGACAAATTCATCATGACGTATTTAAAGGGACCGTCCTCACAAAGAGATTTGGGCGCTTGACGTTTAGATTAAATGAAATAAAATCCGTAAATTGATAGAAATATGTCTTTCGGAAGAAGTGTTTTAAAAAAAAAAAAACATGATCTGGCAAAGTTGTGTCTTTCACTTGCAGTACCACTTTTCACCACAGCAGAAGCGAAGAACATTTCCATAAACATCCATGCAACAGCGCCCCCATCTGAAGTTCAAGATTGGAAAAGCATGGCCGCTGTCTTCCAAGAACAGAGCCACTTCTGTCCACAGCTCGGTCCTATTCAATTCAGTGCGGCAATACCAGATGCAACTGTCTGCCAGGTGGGGCGCTGTTTCTTAAAGAAAGCAGCTATATTTTTGTAATCCTGGGCAACTCCTTTACAAGGGTATTCCGGTCACTGACATTTATTACTTAGTCTCTGGATAGGTGAAAAATGTTAGATTCATGGGGCCTCATCCCCATCAGGTTGGTGACAATGGAGTGGAATTTTTGGAGTCCATCCTTATATGAGAAAGTTATTACCTATCTATAAGAGTGACAGGAGGAGACTCTAATGGCTATATGACCATTAACCCACAGACAGAGCGACCAAACAAACTCCTCCTTTAAGGCAATGTGCCGGAAAAAGAAAAATAGTATTGCAGTTTGATAGTCTGTCACTTGCAGTACCACTTTTTGCCCACTATGTGGTATCAGTCGATCCCTACCATAGAAATCTGCTGTCTAGGTCTTATCCCAACAAAAAATCTCTCTAAGTTTGGCATAACCCATCCTGACGAGCCGGCAGACATCGCGCTTTGATCAGCAACGTGAGCTCTTTAGTCTGCCTCTTGGTAGAAATCAAGCGTTACCGTCCCTTTAAGCCTCTCAGCGCATTAGGGATCCAGGATCTATCCCAGAAGGCGACGGAATACTGTATTCAAACTCATAGCGACAGTTTCTGAAGATGACGATAGGATCCAAATGATTCTGAAGAGGGAATAACGTACGGATATAAGGCTTGAATATTTTCTCCGGAAAGGTCAGCGCGGAAATTATCGCGATTGATTCCACAATCTGTACTGCGTTCCTCAACTTTATTTCACTGAAAGTAAAACAGACGACGCAGAGGCAGGCGCCTGGTGTAAATATCCCGCCTTATTATACAAAAAGGTCAGCGTGGAATGTGAAATGTGACAGGTCAGACCCTGATCCTGAGCAGAGAACGCCACGCAGCCCTGAAACACTAACTAGAAAAGGACATCACCATTCATCAGCTGCGCCTGTGTTGATGTAACCGTGCCACAGTCAGGGGGGCGCAGAACACTCCGCTTCTACGAACGTGCGCTTCCCTTCCTTAAAAAGAAGCCTTTCCACCCAGGAGATTCTAACATGTAGATGTAAGCAGCACAAACCTATTGAGGTCTCTTTCTTGGAGGACGCTGGTTTTTCGGCCCAGTCCCTATAGCCCCTTATGTTTCTTCCATCTATTTTTCTTAGAAGGGCTCCTTGAAGATGAACTGATCACAGATGATCCTGAATCCATCACTGATCAACTCTAGGAGTGTCCGGCAGCCAGTGTTCAGTTTCCCTACAGCACTCCCACAGGTGAACTGAAGCATTACACGGTTCTCATCGAAAACAGTGGGAAGTTTGCAAGTGCTGGGTCCTCCAGAGAAAGAGAAGCTCTAAATAAATGAAGACCCTGAAGACCCCCATCTACTAAAAAGGGATTTCAGATATTTAAATATTGGTGACCTGTGCTTAGGTCATCAATATCACATTAAGGGGGGTCCAACTAGTTTCACCCCCACAATCAGATGATAGAAGAAGCCACAACGCACCAAAATTAGTAGGAAGCTTTACACCAGTGGTCCTCACTCCTCAGCTGGTGAAGGGCAGCCTCTGGGAACGCCAGCTGTCTGGTTCTAGTAGATTTGTAGGTCTGTCATCAAGAATGGCCCTGCTGCCCTACACAAGGTTCCAGGGCTGGTCTGGGGTCTGAATGTGTCTGGTCTGGGGTCTGATTAACTTCAGGAATCTGCTCGGAAGTCTGAATGGGTCTGTACTGGGGCCTGAATAATCTTAGGGGCCTGGACTGGGGCCTGTCTCACAAGGTTCTAGTGCTGGTCTGGGGTCTGAATGTGTCTGGTCTGGGGTCTGATTAACTTCAGGAATCTGGTCTGAGGTCTGAATGGGTCTGTACTGGGGCCTGAATAATCTTAGGGGCCTGGACTGGGGCCTGTCACACAAAGTTCTAGTGCTGGTCTGGTCTGGGGTCTGATTAATTTTAGGGTTCAGGTTTCATTTTAGGGGTCTGATTAAATCGGAGCATCTGGTCTGGGGTCTGAATGAATTGTAATAATCCAATGTCTGATTAAAGTTAGACAAACCTCCCAAGTGTCCTTCTTTTGGAAGGACAGTCCCGCTTTTTGACCCAAGTCCCTCCGTCCCTCTTTGCTCCATAAATGTCCCTCTTTTTGATCTGATGTATAGATTTTCATCATTGCATTTACAGAAAGATTTTGGTCGGTCCCTCCTTGTATATTATTTCAATATTTGATGAAATTTGAATCTTAGAAATTTCTATATTCAGATAATTTGTTCGCCATTTCGTAAGAGAAAACTTTTGAAGTGTATAAATATACAGGAAAAATGGATCTTTCACACTATGAACTATAAGTGTTCCTCTTTGAATGTCTAAAAAGTTGGGAGGTATAATGGTCTGAGGTCTGAATTAATCTTAGGGGTCTGACACACAAGGTTCCAATGCTGGTCCGGGCTCTGATTAATTCTAGGGATCTAGTCTGAGGTCTCTATTCATTTTAGTCGTCAGTTCTGGGGTCTGATTCATTTTTGGGGGCTTGTCTGGGGTGTAATTAAATCTCAGGGTCTGGTCTGATGAACTTAAGAGATCTGGTCTGAGGCCTAATATATTTTAGGGATCTAGTCTAGGATATAAATTAATCTTAGAGTCTGGATCTAATCGTTTTTTTTCCCAACAGATAATAATAATCATATATTTTGACAAGTTAGTGAATTCTAACAAGGTGACATCTTTACAGTTGTGTCCATCTGGAACGTTCACCGGACCCCGGACCCAGGTGAGCGCATCTTTACTGCTTCATATTATTACTTATGGGGGTTAATATATTTGGGTGTTGCTAAAAAATGAAATTGCATGAGTCTAACCTACATTGAGTATGGTGCCTCTTTCCATATGTCCTTCCTAATGATCATCATCTGAACCTGAGGAATGAAGAAGTTCCTCATCATCACCTGTACTGGAATGGAGATAATCTTCAGGGATAGATCAGAGATGGACAGCCCTGTCTGTTGGTGCCCTTGAAGATTAACCAACAGATTGAGAAGAAGACGTTGAGGATCAAAGGATACAATTAGTCTTCAGGGTTGATGCAACCACATGATCAAACCCAATAAAGATGATGTATTTCACTGTGCGTATTGAAGAGCCACTCGAGGATTAGACACCTTTAACTGAAGGAAAAGAAAACCAGATGTAGTTCACAGCGATGCTTTCCTGAATTCATGATATATGAGGAAATGATGATGCCAGATTGCTGGGGGTTTAGAGAGGCTAGCATCATGATAGAACGTGCAACGTGAAGAGTATCAGCGATAGAGCGCAACACGTCTGTAAGAACCACAGATTTCTGCCGGGTAGCACCCAATGAGTGAGCATAGTGTAACCATTGTCAGACTGGGGTCCTTGGGCATACCAGGGGAATTATTCTGAAGGACCATCCTCCATTTACGCAGAACATGTGAATCGTAAAGGGCAGAAAAAAGTATTGCATGCTTTCTTTTCTTTAAAAAAACTAATCTCAGGCGGAAATGGCTCAAACGGATGCGAAATGTGCATAACGGATCAGTTATTTTTACAGGATCTGTTTTTGTCTTTATTTTTCTGTTTATCTGATGGATCAGAAGAACGGAAAAATAAACGGAGATGTCAACTCTCCCTAAGCAATATTATGGTGGGAAACCATTCCAACGTCACCCCTACCATGGTACCAATAATCAGATGTCTTAAGGTGTCCCTTAACCAATCCTCAAGAAATATGCAACCATCACTTCTGAGCCTTAAAGGATGATGGGTAAGACCAAGAACTCAACTGTAGGAGATGCCGATAGCCAGTGTTCAGTTTCCCTACAGCACCTCCACAGGGAAATTAAAGTATTACACCAGGACCTTTGAAATCAATGGATTGTCCATGCATGTCTTGGGTCCTCCAGAAGAACAGATGGTCTTTGTAGCTCCTCTTCACCTGGACTGATAGTTGACGGTGCTGAATGGCCAAATATTGGTCCTCAAACAAATGATTGGAAAATGGGTTTTCTAAACCAGACAACATGATCAAGAGAACAATTCCTGAACGAAGATCCAATATGGTAAGATACTTGTTGGACTTTAGGTGGCGTTGTAGTTAAAATATGAGCTCGTCCTTTATAATACACAAAGTCATTCAAGAAAACGTAGAGGAGGACCTTGCCCCTCGTTGTCTTCCATGAGACACCATAATAGCAGGCAAGATCAGAACAAGGAATTGTGGGAGAGCTACTTTGAAGATGACTTTACAATGCAAAACACTATTTTCCCAATGTTATGTTTGCTGGCATGGGTTCTGCAAATAAAGCCGTCACATTCTTTGAATTCCCCAAGAATGTGCAACATTTCATTATCCCTAGTCTGCGATTAAGCCGTATATTCCCCTCTTACAGTCTATTTACGTACTTGCGCACTTCCCGATATAATTCAAGCAAACACGCTTTTTGGCTTTGTTCAACGGCTGATTATGTGTCCCGCATAATAGGTGACTGTAGATTTAAAAATAGTATGTTACCTCTCTTCCTTTCCCAAAATTAATTGAAAGCTTGTTTTAAAACACTGTAATTAACGGGAAAGAAAACCTCGCCGTCAACACGTAAAGACCTGAGCGCTATTTTCTCACATCAGCCATTTCACACACGGTACTTTTTGGAATTAACAAGATAAATTTTGTTTGTTTCTAGGGTGAATCGATCACATTTTACTGGTTGTTACAGTTAGCTTTTATTATGTTTAGCTTTTATTCCATTGTATCGTTATGTATCGGACCCACACCAAAAAATGGCCAAAACATGTCCCATAGATCAATCCAACAGAACGGAAATGAATATTCCATATGTATCCTAGATAGAAATGATGTAGGCCCTTTTTTCAGTGCTAAAGTATGTGAAGCAATATGTTTGGAGGAAAGAGGTTTGGTTTATGGTATTTGGAAGCAGCTTGCTGTAACAGGAACCTTCCTCCCAACTGAGAGAGGGCGAGGTAATGCCTGGTGGCTCTGTTGGCTTTTTACCCTCTTGCCCCTGTTGTGTTGATGGTGTTTCTCAGTCATATGGCAGTTGGGGTTGCAGAATTTAACATTGCAGCTTTAACCTACCCATGTGCACCCTAGATACCCCTCAGCTGTGTAACAAGTAACTGCGGGGCCCTAAAGCAACTGAGGAATGGAGCAGGAAATAAGCCCAAGACATAAAAAGTTCCCTGTGTCTTGTTCCTCCTGAAATATGTATTACATTTCCCACTGCTCAATTTTGCTCTCCCCTTTTATCATCCATGATGGCAACCTCTATGATTTGGGGCACCCAAGAAGAGGAGGCTCATTCCAGGTAGGTCTTTAATAGTTGGAGACGTAGCATGATCTCCTGCACCAGTGGGGTATCAAGAAGCAGCTGGAAAGGGGCTACATTTTTATATCTGCTATAGAGCATCTTCTGGGTGTACCGGATGACTCCTTGGTCCACACTCTGTTTGGCATAGTCAAGAAAGGGTAGGACTACCGAGGGTTAAACTTGCAACAGACAGGACAGATGAAAACAAGGTCAAAACCTCCTTTCCCCTTAAAGGGATCCTGTACTTTGGATGATCCAAACTTCTTAGGAGGGTCCATTGACTACTAGACGATCACAATGTGTCTCCTTGCCGAAACCCCCAGCGATCACCTATGAAGAAGCCTGGCAGTAAGAGCTCAGTCACCCGGCCGTTGGGAATGCCGTTCCATGCATTGGGGACCGCAATTTGCGGTCCCAATGCATGGTCAACCTCCGTACGGGCGCCGGGATGAATCCAGACCCATTCAACTTGAATAGGTCTGCATTCGTCCGTTTCGCAAAAAGATAGAGCAAGTTCTTTTTGCGGAACGGAAGTACGGAACAGAACCCCACGGAAGCACTCCCTAGTGCTTGCGTAGTGTTCCGTTCCGTGATTCTGTTCCGCACCTCCGGATTTGTGGACCCATTGAAGTGAATGGGTCCGCATCCATGATGCACAATGCACACGGAACGGTGCCTGTGAACTGCATATCCGCAAATCTGGTCCGTAATACGACAACGGGCAGCACACCTTCGTGTGCATGAGCCCTAAGTGTTCAGTTTTCCTGAAGCGCCTCTTACTGAAGCGCATTACATGGAGCACATTCAAATTGATTAGTCATCTACATAATGCAGGACAGGTCCTCCAGAATAAGGCTGGGTTCACATCACCTTTAGCTTTCCGTTTTTCTAATCCGTCAGAAGAAGAGGGAAAAAAAAACGGATCCTGTTGCAATTTCCATCTGAGATACATTTTTTTGTAGGATCCTGTTTTTTTTCTCTCCAGAAGAACGGAAAGCTAAACGGTGATATGAACTCTGCCTAAGACATGTGATGCTTTCTGATGACTTCCAATGACCACATTTCCTTGTAAACCCTTATAAATAAGTTCTTACTAAACGTCTTGAGACTTTATGCAGCTACGAAGCTTGCACTCCATAGTGCACGATGCGGCACTGGTGCTACACCGCCACGTGCTTGTGTCTGACTGCAGGTATCATTGCAGTTCTGGATTTCATGTGAAGGAAGCCAAAAAGCTTTCATCCTCGATGCACATGGAGGAGGCATTAGCTTGTCTAAATACACTCACCACCAGCTCATAACATGCGGACAGACCATGGCGGGATCAGCATCTGCCCGGCGAAGAGCGGCATGTCTGACTAAATGTCCGTAAAAAATATTAAAGAAAAAAAAAACGTTTCATGAAACCGATTTAAATACTGACAAACTTCTGCTTGGTATCTGTAAGTGAGCAGCCACACGGCATCAATCAGAGCCTCTGCCGGCAGTGAGCTGTATAATCCCCTCATCAAAGAGACAGAAAGGGACGCGCCACCACAACCGCTCCGAATTCAGGAAAGTTTGCAAATGAACTTCAGCATATTCAGATTTCCGCCTTGCGCTGAACTTTGGCAGGAGTTGATTTTCATCGGTGATACCCAGAAAACATCAGATGCAAAATGCTCTCTTAATGGTGAGCCTCTAATGGAGACAACCCTGCGTTCTACAGCTCACGTATTACGCTGGCGAAAGACCCTCTGACGGGAATTTACAATGAAAAAAGCAAAGTTTTGCAAAGGCTTTGGTGAATAAACATCATTAAAATACCATAAAAGCAACTAAAGAATTAATTTGTAACTTGGTTTGAGAGACGCGTTTCAAGCTCCTGCTTGTCTTTGTTTAGATGCTCGATTTAGATATGCATGGGAACCTGTGGGGTCAGACATAGTTTTGAAGAAGAACGAGACTGATTTTCATTACCATAGGCAAGTGGCGTAGAATAGATGACAATGGCTTATGGCGCCATTTGCATGGGATTTCAGCTTTAGGAGGTTCATTTGTAGAAACCTTAGATTAAAAGACTATAATAGAAATAAAAAAACCAGAAAGGTTCCAGGTCTGCTCACTGGGCGAGTCTCCCTTCCTCTAGTCTGTCATTCCCTTTAGATAATACTGAGGCATGAAACGCGTTTCTGTGGCAGATGTTTGTTCACTTGTAATAACTGTATTTCTAATGTTTAGCAGATTTTTTATACACACAAAGTAGTTCACCCTGATAACTCAGATAATCGCTAACAATGCCAACTTCATGCCCACATCACATATTTTGCTTCCAAATAGTCCAGTCTTTTCGACCTAAACCCAACAAGCATGTCAATGCTCTTGGCACATGGGCCCTGGTGTCTAAAGGGTCCCTATTACATATGCAATCAAAAAGCTCCCGCCGCATTCAATAAGTTGGAAATCCTGAATTTTATACAACTCAACCCAATACCAAACCAAGTACATCATCATGTTTCCCGATACATTGGTCACTGATGGGCCTACAAGAGAAGTCTCAACATCTGCTCAATCTGTCTCCAAGTCACAATTCTAGTTTACTCATTAACATCTATCAGAACGGTGGGAAATTACTTCTAGCAGTGTAAGATTGACAAAAGCTTCATAAGAGTCAAAACAGGAAGCTTACATGTTCACGGCTCCCCCTCTCCGAGGAGAAATGTCTGATCCTGGAGAGCTGAGAATAGGCAAATCATTCGCTTGCCTTCCTAAACAACCGTAGACAATGACCTAATTATGCATATACAGGTAATTAACCTATAAACCCATAATTACTCCTGGATAACTTGGCATAAGCAGCGCCTTCACATACATCCGAAGCTGTGGTTAAATACTGTACATCATGGCGCGTTCGCAACTCGTTCTGGCCGAAGGCGGCACAAGCGCCCGGTGTTTAAAATCAATATCAACATATTGATCCCACAAACATTACAGAAAGAAAAATATATCATCCTCCTAATTCACTGTCCACTTGTGTAAATTGTCAGAAGCAGAAAACCCTTTGTTTGAGTTATAGATCTTTAGGAAAAATCTGAGGTTTCATCGGTCTCGGAGACTGGGCGGTTTGGAATCAATATTGAAAATCGGATGGCAAAAGGCAGAAAAGTTAGCGTGAAAAAATGTGGATGCTTTGTCAAAATGTGTAGTCATGGAAAGGCAGTGATCGGGCCGAACCCACGCTACCACAAGGGGTGCGCGCCGGTACCATACGGAAGGCCATAACGCATTCATTATCTGCAGCAGGTATGCCTTCTGTTCTCCAGACCGGACAATGAGCAGAATATCCGCCTCCCAGGTCCCAGCACAGGACGCCCCAATAGACTTCATGAAATGCTAGAGTCCGGCAATTCTGTCATACTGAAGTCAGGCTCTCGTGGTCCCTCCATGAAAGTTATAGGTTTCCTACAAAAACTGGCCCTTGTGAGCGTCCAAAATAGAGATGTAGACAATGCATCCTTCTAGAGGACAGAGACAGGAAGGAAGGAAGGAAGGCCTTAAGGAAAGAAGGAAGTGAGGAAGGAAAGAAGTAAGGAAGGAAAAGAGGAAGAAGCAAGGGAATAAGGAAATTATGAAGGATGAAATATAGCAAGGAAGGAAGGAATGCAAGACAGAAGGAAAGAAGGAAGAAGGAAGGAAAGAAGGAAGTGAGGAAGGAAGGCAAAAAGAAGAAGCAAGGGCATAAGGAAATTAGGAAGGACGAAATAAAGCAAGGAAGGAAAGAATGCAAGACAAGACAGAAGGAAAGAAGGAAGAATGGAAGGAAGGAAAGAAGGAAGGAAGGCAAAGATGAAGAAGCAAGGGCATAAGGAAATTAGGAAGGACGAAATAAAGCAAGAAAGGAAGGAATGCAAGACAAGACAGAAGGAAAAAAGAAGAATGGAAGGAGGGAAGAAAGGAAAGATGAAGGAAGATATTTTGGGAGAAAGGAAGGATGGAGGAGCGGAGGAGACTGAGGAAGGGAGAAAGGAGGGAAGAAGATTGTGGGTCCTACCAAAAGCTGGGAAAGAAGAAAAAAGGATGAAGGGAGGAATAGACTGAGGAAGAGGAGAGGAAGGAAGGAAGGAAGGCTGAAGGAAGAGACAGTGGGATGGAGGAAGGAAGGTTCCTCCACGAAAACTAACTGAGTTAATAGGTTTTCTACAAAACTGACCCTTGTGCATATCTGAGATAAGAAAGAAGAGAACTTTGAAACTAACAGAGAGAGGAAGAAAGAAGGGAGGAAGAGAGTAAGGGAGAAAGAATAAAATGAAAGAAGGAAGGATGGAGGAGACTCAGGAAGGAAACAAAGAAGGAAAGAACTATTTCTACACCATCTACAATAAACTAAGAAAATATGTTTGCCCCTAAATGAACAGGAAAAAAATAAAAATTCCGCGACAATGCTCAGATACTGTGCAGGGACATGACAGTGGATAGTTAGAGCTGAAGACCAGGGAGGTCAAAAAATAGGACAAGGAATTTCCATCTCTGTATTTAATTGAATTGTAGTTGGAAGAATTACCATACTGAAATATAAATATATCCTATCAAGACTGGGACCGCCGCCTTAACGGGACCGCCGCCTTAACGGGACTGCTGCTTGTGACATCATTAGGTGGCCTGCGCGATGACCAGGTCATGCCGGAGGTCATTATAATTGTTAATTAAGGCCACGGTGGTGGTTTCATGAGAGGCGGTTGGAGACATTCTTGTATAAATATTGTTCATTATGGATATCATAGTGGGGTTTTTTTTCATCGCACAATATTCCATTTCTTTACATCCAGACATAAAAGACAGTCAGCTAAATGAATCTTTGCTATTCAGAATAGACCACTTCAAAAGGAAGCCAGCGTGTAGTGCCAAGAGCCAAGGTCAAAGGGGAAGACGAGCTCCACGACCTCTTGGCATTAAACTTAATTTTCTCGTGACCTGGGCCAGCGTTTGCATTTTCAGAAATTAGCTTCAGCCGCTCTGTAACCTGCTTGACTTTGCCTCTGATCTAACATTCTGCTATCAATTTAGGCCCGCCAGGAATAAAGAGGACACTTGAAGGCTTGTAAGAAGATCTGGGAAGGTTTGGAGGGTCTGTGGGAGAGGGGAAAAGCTGGAGTGGTATTGAGTTTAAAGGGGCTTATTTGGCCAGGTTAAAATTAATATTTGACATATAGCCAATAGCCATGGACTACAGACCAATAGGGGCACTATGTGCACCACGAGGCACCATATTCTCCTTTTCTCTACAGATTTGTTCACCTTAACTTTCCAGTTAAGAATTATTCCAAAACAAAGGCAATACAATATTGCTACATGCTAGCCAAATCATTCACCGGCTGCAGTTTGTATCACCACCACTAGGTTCTTTTGGAAAATAGATCATAGACATCGCCTGGCAGAGCATCGGGAAATCATGTTTGTTTGTTTTTTTCAAGCTGGTCATCTCATGCCACACTTCTAAGGATCTGACGTGCCAAAAGGAAAGCTAAGGAAGGACACATCTGTACCTCTGTAATATGGGAGGAACACACAGAGGTACAGTGTGAGCTCATCAAATTCTATGGGCACCATATTAACACAAGTTATACAAGGGGTTGCCCCATTACAACAGCCCCTGCCCATTACACCGTATGCATCTCAATCGGGGGATCTAGCACTACGGGCCTCCCTTTATCAGCCAGAGAAGAGGGAGAGGCACCTCGTAAGATCAGCGTCCAGCTTGACAAACCCTAGAGAGGCACTTCGTAAGATCAGCGTCCAGCTTGACAGACCCTAGAGAGGCACTTCGTAAGATCAGCGTCCAGCTTGACAGACCCTAGAGAGGCACCTCGTAAGATCAGCGTCCAGCTTGACAGACCCTAGAGAGGCACTTCGTAAGATCAGCGTCCAGCTTGACAGACCTTAGAGAGGCACTTCGTAAGATCAGCGTCCAGCTTGACAGACCCTAGAGAGGCACTTCGTAAGATCAGCGTCCAGCTTGACAGACCCTAGAGAGGCACTTCGTAAGATCAGCGTCCAGCTTGACAGACCCTAGAGAGGCACTTCGTAAGATCAGCGTCCAGCTTGACAGACCCTAGAGAGGCACTTCGTAAGATCAGCGTCCAGCTTGACAGACCTTAGAGAGGCACTCGTAAGATCAGCGTCCAGCTTGACAGACCCTAGAGAGGCACTTCGTAAGATCAGCGTCCAGCTTGACAGACCCTAGAGAGGCACTTCGTAAGATCAGCGTCCAGCTTGACAGACCTTAGAGAGGCACTTCGTAAGATCAGCGTCCAGCTTGACAGACCCTATGTGTCCATCTAGTCTTTTTTTTCCCAGAGGCAGCACCACTCTTCTCTAGGGAGGAGCTAATCGAGTTCTAATTAAACATCCGAAGTCGATTCACATAAAAAAAAAAGTTTCAATGCTGTACCGAGCGCTAGCTCCGTAGAGTATTAGAATGTATTGGCTCCGATGAGCCGAGGTTAGTGGTACCTTGGAACCGAACCCGAGTTCGGGAAATGGTTTTTTATAGTAGAAATCAATTTATGAAGTTATTACAAAGTAATAACTTCGGCTCATCACAGCCAATACATTCTAATACGGCACGGAGCGCTAGCTCCGTACAGTATTGAAACAAAGTTTTAGGCGAACTGACTTCAGATGTTTCATGCGAAGTCTATTCGCTCATCCCTACTCTTCTCCATAGGTCATGTTTGGTACTGCAGCTTGAAGTGCACTTCCAGTTCTAAACAAGTTTTCATAAATAAATAACACAGGTGAGTATAAGAAATTTTGTAACATATCTAATTAAAGAATTGTGCTTCCTCCTGGGCTTCTTGGAGTCTTCTTCATTCAGCCTATTATCTCTTGTAGCACCTTTCTCCATCTCCAGCCTCACATACAAATCTCTATGAAGAGAAAAGGAGGGATGAGGAGGCTGCTGCCGGCTGGTAAGTGATTTATTACCTCACTCTAAACCAGGGGTGCACAACCTGCGGCCCAGGGGCCACATGCGGCCTTCGAAACCATTCTGTGCGGCCCCCAAACATCTGGTAAAAGACATGTAGGTCTATGTCTTATGGCTTCTTACATGTATCTTTCATGTATTCTCCTATTAGATGGGAGTCCTAGAACTGTAACTAGACATTTATAGTATATACTGTGTGTTCAATATGCCAAACATACAGTATTTCAGTTGATAATACCCCTTAAAGTTTTATTTTCGGCCCTTGGAATTGGTTCAGGCTGACATTGTGGCCCCTGACCAGAAGAGGTTGTGCACCCCTGCTCTAAACCGTGGTAGAGCCTCACCTACTACATATACTAGAGGCGAAAGTGCCGAGTGTAGCAGAGCCGAGGAACTGCAGTTTGTGGGCCTCCCATCCAGCAGCCTCCACCTCCTCTCTCCATAGATGTCTATGTTGAAACAGGAATGAGCAAAGCAAGTGTTAGGCCTCATGCACACAAACGTATGTAGTTTGCGGTCCGCAAAAAAAGGAACCGAAAAAAATACAGATGACGTCCATGTGCATTCTGTATTTTGCGAAACGGAACAGCTGGCCCCTAATAGAACAGTCCTATCCTTGTCCGTAATGCGGACAATAATACGACATGTTCTATTTTTTGGGGGAACAGAAATACAGACATACGGAAACAGAATGCACACAGAGTACCTTCCGTTTTTTTTTTTGCAGAACCATTGAAATGAATGGTTCCATATACGATCCGCAAAAAAACAGAACGGACACGGAAAGAAAATACATTCATGTGCATGAGCCCTTAGGCTGGTGGTCCATGTCCCCCATTGTCCTGCTCTCCCGCGCAGGCATCGCTCCACTCTCCCTGTGTATTGGGACTGGTACTTAGTGAACTTCCTTTTGATCTCTGTCCAGCTGTTGATTACGGTGATCATCAGCTTCCCTATGTAGCTGTGGATCCACCTCCTCGCCTGAGCTTTGAGGTTATCTAGTCTCTGGTAACCAGCGAAGGTGTGATCTCTTGTTTCACTACCCATGTACCGTACCTTGCCTGTCTATCTTTTCTGCTCCTTGAACCTGCCCCGACCTTGGAACAGCTTCCTGGACTAGGTATGTACTCAGCCTGGCCTGATCTTGAACTATAGTCAGGCTATGTACTTCTTTTGCCTGAATCCTTGATGCTTTGCACTGGTGTCTCTGACCCTGTGGGTCAGCAGCCAACTATACTAGGACTACTCCAGGAGGTAGTGGCCTGGTTGGTTCACTGCAGCAAAGTCCAGATCCCTGTATAGGGGGAAAATAATGAATACCAGGGAACCGCCAGCACAACACCTTCAGGTTTAGCCCAAAGTTAAACTGGCTAGTTGGCACAGTCGGTCCACAACCACTGCCTGTTACAGCAGGCTGATATCAGCAGATAGAAGCATTTTCCTTTAATAAGATATATTACAAAGTTTCTTATATTCAAATGCACTATTCATTTATTAAAAGTTGTTTCATAACTGGAGCTACGCTTTAATTGAACAAAGGCTGGATTGAAATACCAGACACAGCCCATGGGCAAAAGTGGCACATTCTTAACTCAGCTACCATTGCACAATTATCATATCTACCATGGGCGTAGCTATAGGGGGTGCAGAGGTAGCAGTCGCTACCGGGCCCAGGAGCCTGAAGGGGCCCAAAGACCCTTGTGCCACATAAGAAGACACACAAAGCACTGAGGGAAGGGGGCCCAAGATTAACTCTTGCACCAGGGCCCATGAGCCGTTAGCTACGCCCCTGATATCTACCATATAATTGCATCCCATACATTACCATATTGACAACTATCTAGATTACTCTGACATATTGACAAATAATACATGAGAGTCAAGTTTTTGTTTTCTGCAGTTGCAATGGTAAATGTAATATCTTTGTGGCATCTATCAATAAGAGGATGAACTTTGAAGTTGCTGCTGCCTGTCACCATCTTCCTTGACAAGCACTGGACAAAGCCATCCTATAAAAAGGCAGTAATTGTCTGAGTCAAGGTTTAAAGTCCTCCAGGGCATAAACTTGACCTCATGCTAACCGGCGGCTGTCAGAGTCGCAGTCAGGTCTAGTCTGAGGAAATGTGACCCATGGGGCTTCCTGTTACCAGGTTGGGCAGCAGCAATCATTACTGATTGACTTCAGGTCTGCACGGCTCAGTAGGTTCTGGTCACTTGTGAAAGATCTATTGATTACACATTACCATGAATGGATTGCCACCGCTTTGTACTTTTGCTCCTTGATTCTGAGAGAAGCTTTGCACCGGAAGATTAAAATCATCTTTAATTATCAATTACAACATCATTAGACTGTTTAGCAAATCAATGCTCTTCGGCTTCTACGTTATTTCTAGTGGTTGATAGACCTTGCCACCAAAAATTGGATTGTAGAAAGGCACAACATCTACTAAACCTGGATCTCACAGCTGCTTCTGCTCATATTATACAGATTTTTAAATCAGAACTGACAATTCGTGCAAATGTTATTTAATTTTTATTGTGTCAGAGACCAATGACTACATGAAAATTGGAACCTCCTCGTAGTGTGGAACTTATTAGTATCACCTACACCTCCTATAGCTGGTCTTCTGGCCTCTCCCCATGGCACTGAACATGGGATCTGGGGTCAGAGATTTTTGAGACCCATATCCCAAAGTATCCCTGCTAATCAAGGTCCAGCCTTTGGGTCTTCTATCACCCCAAGTCCTATATCCTACCGTTTCCTAGTGTCAAGTCCAGGTTCAAGCAATTCCCTTGTTTAGTCCCAGAATTAAAAAATGATCTGACCTTCTCCATTCTTCAATAATGGTCTAGACTCTTCAACGTCCTTGAGCCTATTGTGTCCCAAGTACCTAAAGCCCCAAGCTCATGGGCCTTGGTGCAAGAGTTTAGCTTGGGCCCCCCATCCCTCAGTGCCTTGTGACAAGGGGCAGGGGGGCACATAGCCCTCCTGCTGCCTGAGGCAAAAATTAAAATGGCACCCATGCCAATTTCTTCATCTAACCCCTTCCCTCCAGCCAGATGTGTAACAAAGATTCTGGGCCCCAGTGCAAAATCTATAACAGAGCCCTCCCAACATGCACTTTCTATAATACTGGTGTCTTCTTATGTGGCACAAGGGTCTTTGGGCCCCCTCAGGCTCCTGGGCCGAGTAGCAACTACTACCTCTGCACCCCCTATAGATACCCCACTGGGCTCTATAATGTACCAGCCTCTTCAAGTCACAGGCCTCATAATGTCCTAGCTTCCTCACATCCCAGGATTCATAGTGTCCCCTCAAGTCATAGGCCTTTAAGTCTCTTAGCCAACCCAAGTCCCAGATCCCATAGTGTTTCAGCCTCTTTAAGTCCCAGGCTCCATTGTCTCTCAGCCTCCTCAAGTCCCAAGCTCCATAATGTCCCAACATCCTCAAGTCCCAGGCTTCTAGTGTCCTAGCTTCCTCATATCCCAGGCCTTAGTGTCCCAGCCTTTAGTCTCTCGTCCCCTCAAGTCCCAATCCCCATAAGGTCCCAGCCTCCTCAAGCCTCATTGTGTCTCAGTCTTCTCTCATCCCAAGCTCCATAGTGTCCAGTCTCTCTCAAGACCCAGGCCACATAGTGTCCAAGTCCCAGATCCCATAGTGTTTCAGCCTCTTTAAGTCCCAGGCTCCATTGTCTCTCAGCCTCCTCAAGTCCCAAGCTCCATAATGTCCCAACATCCTCAAGTCCCAGGCTTCTAGTGTCCTAGCTTCCTCATATCCCAGGCCTTATAGTGTCCCAGCCTTTAGTCTCTCGTCACCTCAAGTCCCAAGCCCCATAGTGTCCCAGCCTCCTCAAGCCTCATATTGTCTCATCCTTCTCTCATCTCAAGCTCCATAGCGTCCCAGCCTCCTCAAGCCTCAGTGCGTCTCAGTCTTCTCTCATCCCAAGCTCCATAGTGTCCAGTCTTTCTCAAGACCCAGGCCCCATGGTGTCCAAGTTCGAGGTCCCATAGTGTTTTGGCCTCCTCGGGTTTCAGAATCCATAGTGTGATGCAACAGTAACCCAAAATAATCTACAGAGTTGTTGCATCACTTGGGACTACATGTTGTTTTCACTTTCGTTGGGCCCTCTGATTACAAAACTATTTCATAGCCTGGGTTCTATGTTTTCTGCTAGGCCTCTCTGATTGCTATGGGCTGCAGTCATGTTTTTCCCAGTTTCTAGCCTTGTAGAGTCAATGGTTTTATGTGGAGCACCAGTCTAATCTATTGTTGTCTACACCCGAGTCGGTCACCTTGTTCTGCTATGGAAATGTCAGGTCATGAGGGATTAAGGGTCACCCCATGCCTTAATGCTGCTCCCCCTCTTGGGTTTCATCTTACATTAAACCAGAAGTAACAGGAAGAACTTGTGTCACTTTAGAGGATTGGAAATTTTCTCCAGTCAAACACTTTCTGATATCGGCCCAGACATGAACGTCCTAAAGATTTATGTGACTATTACATTTTCGGTGAAAAAGATTATTTCTGGTGTTTTCTAGATTCATTTTTTTTCTGCTTTTGTTCTATTAATCAAGTGTTATTCACACCGCTCTTCTTTAATAGGTTACATAGTGCAATACAAAAGAGAAAATTCTGGCTTTTCTGATATTAGCTATACGTTAAAGGGTCACTAACTTTTCAAAAAAGTTTAGATATGTCATAGAGACATATAATTGTCTGGAGTCAGTGTGTCGGTGTGTAAGTCTAGACAGAAGACAGAGCAAATGTCAACTGTCAGAACTGAGAGAACAGCCAGCCCTCGATAAGGCCAGTAAAGAACTTTATACATCTGAAAAGCATTCTAGTATTGCTAGGAGGTGCGAGTAGAAGCTCTGTGGAGATAAACTGCTCAGGAAATGCTTCTAGACTCCACAGCCAAATTGTCCAGTAGGGTAAAGGCTTCAGGCCGTGGACAGGTATACAAAAGGCAGAAATCCAGATATGCCCACTGTACTACATGGCGCTGAGGAAACTTGTATTAACTTTAGCTGTTACTTTAGCTTTACAAAAGGTGCAGAACTTAGCCTGATGTTGGGGTCCACCCTGTGGTTGCATTGTACAAGAGAAAGTGTTCACCCCTATTTCTGGATGTGCAGTGTGAGGAGAATTGCTTAAGGAGACATCTTGGCCTATTAGCTACCTTTGCAGGTGAGTAACCTGTAAGACCTGTGGGAGGTGCACCTTGTGTAAGAACTGCCAGTCCGTGCATGCAGAGAACTGTAACCGATGTGCTTAAACCTGAGTCTTCAGTAAAGAACCGTTCTACCTCAAAACTGCCTCATCATGGTCTCTTCCACCGATGCATGGGGCCCTGCCTTGCACCTCACAGTTCATCTCCTGCCAGTACACCCCACCTCTCCAAATATTAGATGATTAAGATGTTAGCTACATATATAGATAATGAAGATAGATAGATAGATAGATAGATAGATAGATAGATAGATAGAGATATAATAGATAGATAGATAGATAGATATAATAGATAGATATATAGATAGATATAATAGATAGATATAATAGATAGATATTTGTATCTATCTATCTATCTATCTGTTTGTAAGGGGTGTATATTTCAATGAATGAAATTACATATGATAATCGCTTCCATTCTTCTGTTTTGTTCCTGGGGTCAGACAGATAGGGCAGCCACTTATAACACATCTGGAAATCTCCGGCCACCAGATCCTGCTCCATTGATCACAGTTTCCACTTTGAGTGCTTAAGTTCATGACAAGAGTTGACTGCGGCCATGTCAGGTAGTCGATAGAGTGATGGATCCGCCGGCTGCTGCCTCTGTCTGTAGCACATTAAGAACACTTTCCGCCTGACAGATATTACTGCTGCAATAAATTCTTCCCCAAAACAAATAGGCTTTCTGTGCATGTATTAATGCCGCCGCTCACTTATACTATTTACAGATGTTTGTTTAAGGAGCAATTTCTACAGAAACCCTCAGATGAGCCAAAAAAAGAAAGCAAAGTAAATCTTATTTCTTGCACAGATATCATTAAGCTAAGAATTACTAATGGAACCTTCCATTACAGGTGAGAAAGTAAAGACTGATGTGTCCATTTTATCTGCTGCTGCAGCTTGGTGCAGGTTGTATGTTGGTGGATAGATAGATAGATAGATAGATAGATAGATAGATAGATAGATATGCGGATAGATAGATATGAGATAGATAGATAGATAGATAGATATGAGGATAGATAGATAGATAGATATGAGGATAGATATGAGGATAGATAGATAGATAGATATGAGGATAGATAGATAGATATGAGGATAGATAGATAGATATGAGGATAGATAGATAGATAGATAGGCGAAGGATGGAAAGAAAGAAAGAAAGAAAGAAAGAAAGAAAGAAAGAAATTAAAAAAAAAGATGATAGATTGATAGATAGACAAAGGATGGGAAGAAGGAACGAAGGATGGGAAGAAAGAAATTCAATAAAAAGATGATTAATAGATATGAGATAGATAGATGATAGATAGATAGATAGATAGATAGATAGATAGATAGATAGATAGATAGAGATAGATAGATAGATAGATAGAGAGATAGATAGATAATAGATTAGATAGATAGATAGATAGATAGATAGATAGATAGATAGATGAGGATAGATAGATAGATAGATAGATAGATAGATAGATAGATAGATAGATAGATAGATAGATAGATAGATAGATAGATAGATTCACAAGGCCTCTTTCAGACAGTGCTATTTCCATCCTGTATTACACTATGGGGTTCATGTTCAGTAGATTTCATGACAATCTCCCTTTAAAGTGGAGCTCTAGCCTCATTTCTTCTCGGTGAAATCTTCTGGTTAATCCGTCATCCATCCATTTTTGCTCTTTTTTCTGTTCAGATCTGATTATGACAATTCAAGATTTTAGGTGAAAAAACTTGTGTATTGGACTAAAAGGAAAAGGAGTCGTCGATGGAGAGCCTTTGTCCTGTGATCCATATGCAGCAAATGATCCGAGAGCTTCCACCATTATCGCTTCTTCAACAAAGACACTGGCGGAAAGTGTCCTGAGATGTCTCCAGGAGGCTTCATGGTGGCGCCTCGTCAGCCGGTGCCTCCTCGAGGCTTAGCACTCCTGAAGGAGCAGTAATGGATCCAAGGCTCTCATCCTTCTCATCCTCCAGGTCACCGGGTCTCATCAATGTTGGAGTTCCTTTTTTTCCCCCCTTTTCTTCTTCTTTAGAGGCTTTAGAGCAGACGACATGAATTGAAGTTATTCATAGAATTTTATAAAAAGAAGATACAGAAAGCTTTTAAAAGTACTCGGATATAAGTCTACGAGTGTCTTATAATGGATCAGCGTCTTTCAGTTACATTAATGGCTTCTAAGAAAGGGTCAGGCTCAGAACACAGGAGGTCGAGCCGAGGAACCTGGAAAGAAAAGGAGGAATGAATGGCGGTGATAATGCCGAATAATACGGCTGAACCCGGAGCCGCGCGCAGGACTGACTAAAAGCCACCACGAGCAGAAGCCGGGTAATTAAAGGCTTGGATCTTCATTGAGCCAAGTCAATGGGTCCACCAGCAGAAGATGTGAGGGAGACCCGAAAGTCAAGGACGACTCCGATACCAAGCGCTGACTATTCACGGGGCACTGTATGAAGAACAGAAAAGATTCCGCTAATCCGATAATTCTGAGATCTAATGTTCCAGATTGTGCTACTATAATAATGTTTTCTAATTAGAGTATTGGACTATGAGAAGGAGTCTCATCATTGGTTATCTCTGGACTATCAGGAGGACTCTCATCATTGGTTATCTCAAGATTATCAGAAGGAGTCTCATCATTGGTTATCTCTGGACTATCAGGAGCAGTCTCATCATTGGTTTTCTCTGGACTATCAGGAGGAGTCTCATCATTGGTTATCTCTGGACTATCAGGAGGAGTCTCATCATTGGGTTTCTCTGGACTATCAGGAGGAGTCTCATCATTGGTTTTCTCTGGACTATCAGGAGCAGTCTCATCATTGGTTATCTCTGGACTATCAGGAGTCTCATCATTGGTTATCTCTGGACTATCAGAAGGAGTCTCATCATTGGTTATCTCTGGACTATCAGGAGGAGTCTCATCATTGGTTATCTCTGGACTATCAGGAGGAGTCTCATCATTGGTTATCTCTGGACTATCGGGAGTCTCATCATTGGTTATCTCTGGACTATCAGGAGTCTCATCATTGGTTTTCTCTGAACTTTCAGGAGCAGTCTCATCATTGGTTTTCTCTGGACTATCAGGAGGAGTCTCATCATTGGTTTTCTCTGTACTATCAGGAGCAGTCTCATCATTGGTTATCTCTGTACTATCAGGAGGAGTCTCATCATTGGTTATCTCTGGACTATCAGGCGCAGTCTCATCATTGGTTATCTCTGGACTATAAGGAGCAGGCTCATCATTGGTTATCTCTGGACTATCGGGAGCAGTCTGATCATTGGTTATCTCTGGACTATCAGGAGCAGTCTCATCAATGGTTATATCTGGTGGAGTCTCATTATTGGTTATCTCTGGACTATCAGGAGCAGTCTCATCATTGGTTATCTCTGGACTATCAGGAGCAGTCTCATCATTGGTTATATCTGGACTATCAGGAGCAGTCTCATCATTGGTTATATCTGGACTATCAGGAGCCGTCTCATCATTGGTTATCTCTGGACTATCAGGAGCAGTCTCATCAATGGTTATATCTGGTGGAGTCTCATTATTGGTTATCTCTGGACTATCAGGAGCAGTCTGATCATTGGTTATCTCTGGTGGAGTCTCATTATTGGTTATCTCTGGAATATAGGAATGTTTGGATAATTGAATGCCAGATTAAAGGACTTCACTCTATATAATGACTCTCAGGCCCATGTACTGATAAATAATTAATAAATCCTGCTTCTGTCAGATTGGTGCAGGTCTTCTTGAGCTTCCTGGTTCACAAACAGAATGCTAACACTGCAGTGAAGACTGACATCTAGACAGAACAGTAATAATCCAGTGATTGCAGGGTGGGTTGTACGTACACGGTGTATGACCCTTTGCTCTGTTCCATGGGCTTCTAGATTTTAGAGGGAAATGGCGTTTGAAACCTCGTGATTTCAGGCAAGGATGATACAAGATCAGCGCGGCTCCGGTAATCAGCGTCATGTGGACTGTGTCGTAGGTACTGAAACAAGACCTGGATACATTGTTGCATCTTCTGGGTGTTTAGTATCACATCCTCACATCCTCAGGGGGCGCCATCTGCAGATTGGTAAAGTTGGGGATGAATACATTTTCATAAGAACCAGAAGGTCCGTAAATATCAGGCAGAGGAAGTCCTGGATGTGCCGGAGATCCGGTTCGGTCCCGAGGACACATTTCCATATCCATGTAGCGGTTTATCACACGCACAGACTGACCATTAAACCTGCAATAATTGGCACACGTAATGGCCTGCGCCGGGGGGGACTGGAACCTGATTTCTATGGGTCAGAGGGGTTGTGTGCACGGGGAGGCAGACATAAGTACTCCATGTGCTGCCATATGGTGCCCACATACGTCACCCTATTACAGAGATGTCCTCCTCTGAAGGCAATGCTTCAACAATTAAATATACATATAGAACACAGAGAGACCTGCACTTCCACCCAAATAATACTTCCATTAATGTCCACATAGTACTGCCATACAACACCAAACAATATTTCCATTTGTGGCCACACGATACTGCCATTCAGTGGCAAAAATTACTTGTATTAGTGCCCACAGAACACATTGCCAAATATACTTTCATATACAGTGCCATGTAAAACTAATGTTAATGCCCACACAATACCGCCACATAGTGCAAAACACATTTCCTTACAGTGCCAAATAATACTTCCATTAATGTCCACATAATACTGCCATACAGGGCCAGTTCTACTTTTATTAACAGACACATAATACTTCCATAGAGTGCCAAATAATGCACCTGTTAATTCCCACACAATACTGCCATTCAGTTCTCATATAAATATTACCGCCGTACACGCTGTCCATCTGAGAACACCCCCTGACGGAGGCCTCGGGGGCCTCCGCAGGTGCCCATGTGGAAAAAATATCAGTATTTGGGGGAAACATTGGAGTTTGGAGATGGCGAGGTGTTTGCAGGCAGCGCGGATGGCGGAGGGTGCAGCCAGGGACGTCATGTAGACATCTATCCTTCAGCGTGAAGTGACTCTCCCGTGAATGGCATTTGTCACAATTGAAATAAACACTCGCTTGTCGTGCTCAGCCATGCAGCTAAGCGCCCGGCCTCTCGTGCTGCAGGACACCGCCATACATGGCTCAGGATTTTATTTGTCGCCTGCAGGCAAACATTTCATGGGAGCGCGGGGGTAGCGATGAGGCGCCAGGTGTACACAGGGTCTCCACATCAGCAATGTCAGCCCCAACAAACTGCACCCCGGCTCTAAGGCTGTTACTTTAACCCTGGGTTCACACCTGAGCGTTTTACTGCGCGTTCAAACGCGCTGTAAAACGCTCAACACATGAAAACCAATGCATCCCTATGGGAGTGGTTCACACTTGAGCGTTTTACAGCGCGTAAAAACGCGCTGTAAAACGCCCGATGCATAAGCTCGTTCAGGAGCGTTTTTTTGGGCGTTTGTTGCGCTTTTCCTCCCATAGACTTCAATGGGAACGCCGCTTAACGCTGCTAAGTGTAGAGATGCCCTTTTAATTGGTCTCCAGACCAATTAAAAAAGTCTCCAGAGTCACGAACGCACGTTAAACGCGCGCTTACTATTGTCAAACCGCGCATAAAAACGCTGCGACTAGAAACGCTCAGGTCTGAACCCAGTGTAACCCTGAGTTCAGACCTGAGCGTTCTAAAACGCGCGCTTTACGCGCGTTTTTGTCGCGCGTATTTCAGCGCGTTTTGCAAATAGGAAACGCTGCGTAAACGCTGCGTTCTTGTGATTGACTACTGTGGTGTCAATCACAAAACGCGCGTCAAACGCCCCAAAAGAAGCTCAAGTACTTGTTTATCGTTGGGCGTTTACAGCGCGTTCAAACGCGCTGTAAACGCTCAAGTGTGAACCACTCCCATAGGGATGCATTGGTTTAATCTGTTGAGCGCTTTACAGCGCGTTTGAACGCGCTGTAAAACGCTCAGGTGTGAACCCAGGGTAAGGGATCGTCCACTTGTCCAAGCTGATTCCATGGCATACTGCCGGCAGCAGCGCCACTACAGGGGAAGTGAAGTATTACACAGTATTACACCTGGAAAGGACTGGTCCTCCAGAGTGAGAGACACTCTTTATAGCGGTTCTGAGGGTCCTACATGGGGCAGAATCTCCTACTACTAATTTGAAAATGGGTTTTCTGCCCCAGATGACCCCTAATAATAAACCCAAAATACCAATCGCCTAATATTACCCCCAAATACTAACTGCCTAATATTACCCCCCAAATACTAACCGCCTGATATTACCCCTCAAATACTAACTGCCTAATACCAACCCCAAAATACTAACTGCCTAATACTAACCCCCAAATACTAACTGCCTAATACTAAACTCCAAATATTACCCCCAAAAGGCTCCAACATTGGTAAAAATAAGAGTAATATACTACAACATAATTGGGGGTTACAGAATATTATGTTGGTTACAGGATATGACGGGTTATATTATGGAGAGTACAGGATATGATGGGTTATATTATGGAGGGTACAGGATATGACGGGTTATATTATGGAGGGTACAGGATATGACGGGTTATATTTTGGAGGGTACAGGATATGACAGGTTATATTATGGAGGATACAGGATATGACGGGTTATATTATGGAGGGTACAGGATATGACAAGTTATATTATGGAGGGTACAGGATATGACGGGTTATATTATGGAGAGTACAGGATATGACGGGTTATATTATGGAGAGTACAGGATATGACGGGTTATATTATGGAGAGTACAGGATATGACGGGTTATATTATGGAGGTTACAGGATATGATGGGTTATATTATGGAGGGTACAGGATATGACGGATTATATTATGGAGGTTACAGGATATGACGGGTTATATTATGGAGAGTGCAGGATATGACGGGTTATATTATGGAGGTTACAGGATATGACAGGTTATATTATGGAGAGTACAGGATATGATGGGTTATATTATGGAGGGTACAGGATATGACGGGTTATATTATGGAGGGTACAGGATATAATGGGTTATATTATGGAGGGTACAGGATATGACGGGTTATATTATGGAGGATACAGGATTTGACGGGTTATAATATGGAGGATACAGGATATGACGGGTTATACTATGGAGAGTACAGGATATGACGGGTTATAATATGGAGGATACAGGATATGACGGGTTATACTATGGAGCAGTGTCAGACTGGGGTACCTGGGGCCCACCAGTAAAATTTATTTGGGGGGCCCACCATACAGATGCATTCAAATATAATAAATTATTTAACAAGTTTTTTTATATGAACATAGGCTGGTTGAGGTGCTGTACATTGAATATATGTATGTGCAGTAAATCTAATGTGTTATGTTCCACTTGTGCAAGGGGGTGGGAGACTAGGGGCCCATCTTGCTCAGGGGCCCACCGGGGATTCTGCCCTGTGAGTCCACCTGATGGAGGATACAGGATATGATGGGTTATATTATGGAGGGTACAGGATATGACGGGTTATATTATGGAGGGTACAGGATATGACGGGTTATATTATGGAGGGTACAGGATATGACGGGTTATACTTATGGAGAGTACAGGATATGACGATTTGTATTCTGGTGGTTGCAGGCTTTGACGGTTTATATTTTGAAGGGTTAAGGAATGGCGGTTATTATAAGCGGAGACGTAATTGGGGCTATTGCTGGAAATTGAGTCTCTATAGGGGGTTTCATTTGAACCCTCTCCAATCATCCTGACCGCCCTGAAACAAGCAGGACCCCAGCGTTCAGCCCCAGCAGCTTAGGATGGCGTCATTATCCCCAGATATGAATATTTGACTCTTTGACTTCTCTTTCATCCTACATTTTACACCAATTACACATGTGGCCGTCGTCGGCCGCGCTGGACTTCCCCTCGCCATGTCTTTTCAATTAGAGCAGCGCAGAGCAGGAAGTGAACTGAACCTCAAACCAATCCAGACACAGGAAACCAGGGCGAGCAATCAGCGGCGGGGCTGCAGACTCAGCACATAGAGGAAAAGCCCTGAGTAAGCATTAACCAGAAGGTCAGGATCCCGCTCCCCGCACCTGTCCGCAGCAACGCGCCAAATCTGTCCTCCTAACTCCATTCTGTCAACTACAAAGCCCCAGGTCCATCCAATCATCTGCCTTCACTGATAATTCGAGAGGCTGCACTGAGCGGTGACGCACATAGACACGGAGTATACACCGCTGGTATAGACGTCATATTAGATGTTCTGCAGCTTAAGGGCTCATGCACACGACAAGCAATACAGTGCAAAAAACGGCTCCGCAAACATACAGATGACGTCCGTGTGCATTCCGTATTTTGTGGAACGGAACAGCTGGCCCCTAACAGAACAGTCCTACCCTTGTCCGTAATGCAGACAATAATAGGACATGTTCTATTATTTTGTGGAACAGAAATACGGACATACGGAAAAAAAATACGTTCGTGTGCATGAGCCCTTACTAATGAGATATGACCTCCCCTTGTGCAGACGGACTGACCATTTGTTTTAGGAGGCTTCTTTGCACAGATGTAGCAGAGCTGAGTGTGCCCTGAGCTTGAAGTGAATAGGGCGAGCTGCACGTGCACATAGAATGGCTGTACCATGTGACAAAGGTGTAATAACAGGTGTCCCACCTACCAGGTGCCATTTATAATGCAGGCTCCAGGATCCGGGTATGGATTCTACCTCTGCACCCTGTCCTACACTGCCTAGTGAATAATTAAAGGGGGCTCCACTACCTCTGAACCATACCCAAGAGCCTGCATATCATAGCGGTCGAGAGGGCAGCTGCTATGGGGCCCTTGAAGAGAGGGGGCCCAGCCTTGGATGGTCACATTCTTTTTAACCTAACAGGACTACCGTCCCTAGAGGAACTGTAAGGTTAGCAGATAGGGTCACAGACATGCTATGCACGAGGCAACAAACACCATGCTCCTAAACAACCATGGTAATATAATGTGGGGTCCAGTTTGATCTCTGCTGTCTCATGCAGTCTGGCAGAGTCTCTTCTTCTAAGCGCTGATCCCTAACTGCAAACAACTAGGGGCTCTGGCTGCTCACCTTACATACAGTTTCTTTAGCTGAACTAGAATCTTCTAGTGGGAGGGATGGAGTGGAGAAACACAGCCAAAACAGATACAATGTTACAATTTTTGTCTGTCATAGACCTGCATTAGAGCTTTAATGATACTCAATGGCAATGACAAACCAGTTTTCCCAGATCAAATCAAGTCTTCAGACTCTGCATGAGAATGGATAAGAAGTTCTCTTCATTTCTATTGCCGTCTTCTGAGATTCAGGGTACAAATGCAGGATGAAGAATTGACAGATACATTATGGTTACATTGTTTATTATGTTTGTTGAACCTGATACATTGTATAGTAGCTATCCTCGATGAGACTGAGCGGCGGCCATGTGATCAATGGCCCAGGAAGAGGGTGCAGCGTTCGTCCAAGTGCCACAGTCCTTTTCAGCAGCTAATCGGCAGGGGTTCTGGGTGTCGGGCCCCCACCAATCACATATTGGTGACCTAGCCTGAGGAAAAGTCACAGATGTTTATGTGTGACATTTTCAAGATCTCTACTTGTTGTCATTGAGATGGGGTATTCTTGTCTACATCCAGAGGCTAAAAAACCCCATACAGAACTGTGTCAGAGGCTGCATCATCTTGTACTCCGATGGGCTAGTCCACTAAAATCTTCTGTTCAGAGCTCTTCTGCAGTGTACCCCAAGTAGTGTACCCCCGAGATAATACAGGAGTCATCTTTCACTAAGAAGGACTTAACATATTGGGCATTACCCATTTGCTTATATGGTGTAATACTTTGTTTCTCCTGTGGTGGCGCTGTGGGGAAATGAACCACTTGCTGTTGAGTTCCTGCATAGACTTCGGATGATCGATTGAAGTCCGAGTCTGTGATCACCTTATTGTGGTGAAGCCTTTTAAAAAAAGAGTAGTTGCCCAAAGTCCACAGCCCCTTTGAATGCCCTCGTTCTCCGGTTCCTATACTTCTGCCCTCACTCCAGTGTCTCCATCGCTTGCGTTTTTCTGTAGTTTTCTGAACGGTTTTGCTCATGAAGACAGATATTAATCTTACCGCAAGTGCTGTGAATAAATAGTGACGTAAGACCACAGGAGGATGAGGAGGAAATTAGACAGCATTAACCCTTTCGTGGCCTCATATTTTCAGTATCTCAGTAGCCATATCATGATGTACAACTCATTTGTCAGTGATGTACACACAGAACAGGAAGAATAATGCCCTTCCTATAGAGGGCGCTGTGCTGGAAAAGCATCTGACTTTATTGGACCCATTCCTATACAGGTCAAGGATTTAAAGGGGTTGTTTAGCCCGAGTGGCTTAAAAGCATCTTTCTCTGCTGCTGTCACGAGGCTGCCCGGGTCTCTGCTGCTCTTCACTTCCTGTTCCTGCCAATGCCAGCCAATCACTGGCTGAGGCAGGTGATGCTGTGGACAGTGATTGGCCAGGACGGCTTTTTGTGGCATTTCCTGTGTGTCAAGATGGGAGCAGGAAGTTGAAGCAGCATAGAGCAGGGCAGTGTCAGAGGTGGGGGATCGGGGAGGGTGAGTGTCGGTTCTTATACGTTTTTAAGCCACTGTTTGGCAGCCACCAAAGTTGTCAGTTGTCACTACCATACAGGAGAAAGGGACCTCACGATTCTTAGTCCTTAGCTCAGGGTGCCACCTCCCAGACAAGGCTCCCCTTCAATCAGCAGAGCTGCCGATGCAGCCATTTTTTTTTTTTTGTGTCCTTGTGTCTAAAATGTAACACAATTTTGCAACAAGCATTAATTAAAAATATAAAAATATCCTAATGCTTTGTGTATGCAGCACCTGTGCCGACCTGTCTGTCTCCATGGTTACAGACAAACAGCAAGTCTGGTCCTACCGTCATACGCTGCCCCCTACAGGCAGGTGGAGGACAGCACCACACGGCTGCTAGTTCCGATCACAAAAAAGTTGATTCTAGTCCGTCACCATGGAGACGCAGTGCTCTGCACAGGAGCTGCGGACACAAAGCAATAGTGGATTTTATTCTCAAGATTATTTATGTGATTGTTTTTTTTTTTATTTTTTAAAAGCACTATATAAAATCGGTTGCAAAAGTATACACCCCTTTAAATGTATCCTTTTCCTCTCGAGACTGTAATAACCAAGCAGCGTCTTTCTGGGGTCTCATAAAACCCTCTCTTGCCGTGTAATGTTAGGTATCATGGCGTTGACTGAAACCGCGTTTTCCCTCATCCATCTTTGGCACCAGAATCTATTAAAATGTCATCTTTACAGATACACATGATTGGCACGAGTTAATTTTATGGGTCAGCGATAAATTATTGCTTCATCGCGCCCATGAACTGCGCCGTACATAACCAGCGCAGCGTGTTAAAATAGTCAATCACTCAATAAAAGTAAGAGACGTCGGTTCAGAAGCCGACCAATTCATTCTTCACAAAAGGAGCCGGGGGTCACCATGAGTCCTAATAGCTCCACTTAAAGGAAAGGCTTCGAGCAGCAGAAACTAATTCCTACGCGGACTTCATCCCGACTCAACGACGCTCCGACATCTTCAGGGAGTGACCGCTCTGGAGGTGAGGAGCACTAATGGACTCTATCTCAGTGTCCTCCAAAATCCACCAACCTGCATCCATAGAAGGTTTGGTCACATTCCCCATCCCACGGTGTATTTGGTTTATGTAAGGGGGTACCCCGATGAGGACTATCGGACTACTTGACCACCGCCTTCCAGACCATATCTTTGTACTGTGCCCGGCCGGTGAAGTACTTGGTGACAACCAGTATGTTGGCCATGTTAGTGCATTCTGTGGTGTCGTGGTGGCATGCGGGTTGGCTGGGGTCATGCGGTAGCCTGGAGAGAGGCATGGGTTGCGTCCTGAGAGGGGCTAGATCATGAGTAGAAGGAACAGGGTGTAATGGGAACCTATTGTGGCCCTGGAAAATTAAAAGTGGCCCCATGTTGTAGGCAAATTGATAGACGGCAGGGTAACACAAGTGAGCAGAGTCAGCAATACTGTAGTGCAGCACAAAATACCAGCCCTGCAGAACCAAATACCACAGTGCAGCACAAAATACCGCCCCTGCAGAACCAAATACCACAGTGCAGCAAAAATACCGCCCCTACAGAACCTAATACCTCAGTGTAGCACAAAATGCCACCCCTGAAGAACCAAATACGACAGTGCAGCACAAAATACCGCCCCTGCAGAACCTAATACCTCAGTGTAGCACAAAATGCCACCCCTGAAGAACCAAATACCACAGGACAGCACAAAATGCCACCCCTGCAGAACCAAATACCACAGTGCAGCACAAAATACCACCCCTGCAGAACCAAATACCACAGTGCAGCACAAAATACCGCCCCTGCAGAACCAAATACCATAGTGCAGCAAAAAATACCTCCCCTGCAGAACCAAATACCACAGTGCAGCACAAAATACCGCCCCTGCAGAGCCAAATACCACAATGCAATCAAGTCCAATGACAAGCTTACTGAATTTTTCCAAGAACAACCAGCAGAATTATGAATGCAGCTCTGGTTGTTGATATCACCAGGCCACGTTCTTGCTTGCCATACATTTAACATGCAGTGGGTATTACAATTAAAACTGCGTAGTAGATGATGCCAGCTCATAGTCGACCCAGTAATGCACATCTGGGCCAGGTCCCCCATAGCGCTAGATTCTCTTTTTTACTGACCTCTGCTCTGCCTACTATAGGTTAATGCAGATTTCTGGAGGTTCTCCCATGATTAATGCAAAAAATGAAAATCAGACACCATATAGTACATGGCAGACTCTTTCTAACACAGCTAAGAAGGCGTGTCCTTTCTGCTGTAGCTTTCTCCCTATAACAGCTAGGGGGTCTGTCTTTCCTTGCAACTATCTCATCTTCTAACATGGCAGGTAGCAACTGAAGGATGGAACTGAGCGTGTGCGACCACCTCGATGAGGTTACTGAGGTGGATGCAGAACCAAGAAAAAGAACAGCAGGTGGCGCTGTACAGATACATTATATGGAAGAGCTCCGTGGCTAGGCTACATTTTTAAGTACGTGAAGTTACAAAAGTATCCAGGGGCTGGTTTGAAAAGCGTCAAATATTTTTTAAAGGAAAAACCCCCAAGTCTGATGAGACAACCCCCAAATCTAAACAGCCATGTCAGCTATCCAGATCTAATGATCTCCCGCATGCTATTAGTTGTCAGCAGTCCCTGGTAATTCTGCATAGGATGACCTGACAACCTACATCCAGTATTTGCCGCTGTTCCTCCGGGTTTGAGAAGTGGGCGACGTACCTTCTCTAAAAACCACGTCCTCATCTATACGGCGCCAGGCCTCTCAGCTCGTCCATTCCATGCACCTACGTTCCGGCGGATACGCTTCTGTCTCCTGCACGGGGGGAAAATATTCTGGATATTAAGAACCCCACGTGCAATGGAAGAATTGCGGAGAGTAAATTGTGGTCTTAACAATAAAGCGATGACAATAATAGCGGCGGAAGACGCAATCATTTACATTATTAAACAGCCCACTTTACATTAATATAGGGTCATTACAAGCCTTAATAAACTCCCAGTTTAATACAATGAATGCATGCAATAGCCGAGCCAGTATTAGATGCAATTTATTAGCCTAGTTTATTATGTATGATTAGAGCTATTTGTGTGCAATGTTCTCCAGCTTTAGGAGGTTCAACACGATTAGCAATTCACAGGGATTATAAAACGGCTTGAAATAACCATCAGCTAATGAATTGCAGGAACCTCCATAGCCCGGTTATTGCACAATTAAACTGACTGTTCAGACCCTTCCCGGAGTCTCATCATCAGGCTGCGGAGGAGATTGACAAGTTAACAGGGGGAGAAAAAAATGGCCGCGTTAATCGCGAAACGCGTCGGGTGAATAATCCGATTTATATTAATTTTTGACAGGGCGTACCGCCGCACAGAACACGGAGCGGGAGGACTTAATGAGCGCATTGTTTCTACCTACTGTCTCGGGAGAGGGAAGATCCGAATCCTCCTCGTCGTTAGAAAAAAAAAAACGATAATAGTGATAACATTGAGACGTCACTGAAATGTAAAGGCAGCGAAATGAGTGCACGACGGGAGCCAGGTACCGCAATAGCGTCCAGATAGGAGATGAGCGAATTATTCATAAATTCGATTCAGCTGCTTCGCCGAATTTTACAAAAATTTTTGCTTTGTGACGAATTTCTTCATCACGAAGCGCATTTCTTTGTAAGTAGTGGGTGCAATGACGGGGGGCAGCGATTGTGCCGCCTCCATCACTGTACCACTAAGATGCCGCATTCATATATGATCGCGGCATCTTATATAAATAGGAGAGTGTAATATCAAATAAAAACTTACCCGATCCACCCAATCATACTTACCGATAAATTCTGAATTTCCGAATTTCCCCGTGCTACGTGGTAGCGAATTGATTAAACCAGAAAAAAAAAAAAAATCATACTTACCCTCATCCATTTGCTCTTGACAGGCCGGCCGCCGCCATCTTGGTTGAAGGTGTGGCGCGTGATGATGTCATCACATTGGGCGGCATTGTGACGTTATACGTTACCGCATGCGGGATTTTGTGCGACATCTTCAAGCAAGATGGCGTTGGCCAGCCCGTTGCCAGCAAATGAATCCGGTAAGTATATGTTTTTTACACTATTTCAGGTTAAATCATTTCGCTACAACGTAGCACAAGGAAATTCAGCTTCGCGGTGAATCAAATTTATCCTGAAATTCGGATTGATTTTGATTCGCTCAGCACTAGTTATAAATGCCTTGTAAGTGGGGGTCTGATGGCTGGGACCCCCGACTAATGCTGAGAACAAGGGGCCACTATTTATGTCACCCATCTTTTCCCATACATCTCATGTCTCCCAAAGACTATAACGGAGAGCGTCCGTGCACCCAAAAATGAGCATAAATGACACAAAAACATACAAATGAAACTGCTAATTACGTTTTTATAAAAACCTTGACATCATTTTCGAGAAGATTTTTTTATTTTAGGTGAAATTAACCTTAAGGGTCCATTCACACATACGTGGTGTGTCGCAGATCCGGCAGATGCAGATGCGGATCTGCAACACACCCGGCCGGCACCCCCACAGAACAGCCTATTCTTGTCCGCAGCTCGGAGTCAGAATGGAGGAGCTCCAGCTAAGGACGTCCATTCTGATCTCCTGCTATACGACCAGGACATGGGAAATGTTGGGCAGACGAGGCCTCCCCCAGGCTTGTCAAGCCCCTGATCATTGCCTTCGCTGCATTCTTACAGAATTCAGACACATTTAGGGAAAAGTGTTCTTTATTGAATTTGCTATGGAATAAAAAAAAAATACAAATTTGCAATTGCTTTTTTATTGTTCTTCTGCAGCTGCCGGTGTTCTCATACATTGCAGGCTGCTCGGTCCGGTTCAGTGTGAAATCTCTGGTGGCTCGGGGTGTAGGCTGCTCTCTGCTCTGCTTAGCGCAAATCTAAACTAACACCTTGACAACCAAGTTAAAATAAGTTTAAATCGTAGAGAGTGTCAGCTTTATGACACCGTTCAGAGGGACTACAGACCTAGAGCCCATGTGAATTTTGCACTGCATGAGACTGAGCAGCCTGCAGTGCCGTGCAGTACACAGTGCCTTGAGCTTGCAGAAAGCAATGGAGCAAATGTAAAAAAAAAAAAAAATCACAACTAAGGGCTCATGCACACGAACGCGTGCTGCCCGTTGCCGTATTGTGCACCACATTCACTTCAATGGGTCCGCAAATCTGGAGATGCGGAACGGAATCACGGAACAGAACACTTCGGAAGCACTACAGAGTGCTTCTTTGGGGTTCCGTTCCGTACCGCAAAAAGATAGAACATGTCCTTTCTTTTTATAGAATGGAAGAATGCCGACCCATTCAGGTTGCCGTATGGAGGTTGCCCGTGTATTGGGGACCGCAAATTGCAGTCCCCAATGAACGCAACGGACCACCTACGGCCGTGTGCATGAGCCCTAAAGGGGAGATTTATCAAGACAGGCGTTTTCTGCACGGGTCTTGATATCCCCTGCGCTTTCGGAAGATGCACCACATTTGTAAGAAGGCTCAGGCCTCATCATAACTTAGGCGCCTCCTGCAGCAGTCCGTGCGCCTAAACCGGAATCTGCTCGGCTCAGAGCTGCCATAGGTTTCTAGCTTCATTTGCACTAGAAAATGGCGTAAATGAAGATGTTTATCTGTTGGCCACACCCCTTTCCCATCCTTGTCACACACCCTTTTGGGAAAGCTGGGACTTGCCACTTAAAAAAAAAAAAATCCCATTTAAAAAGTTGTAAACACCGGAGCAGGGCCTAGCCACTCAGTGCACCTCAGACGTACCCCCTCGGTGCACTGAAGACCTAATTTGCACAAAGAATACAAGTCCTTTTTTTATTTCTGGTTTAATAGGGTTGATCCTCCTGACAGCTGCTCTTTAAGGGAATAGCCCTTTAAGCAAACCTGTGCAATAGGAGTCCATTTTCCTTCCAGCTGCATAAGTAGAAGGGGTGCAAGAGACCAGGCCATAATGACGTGTAATGGTTGGTGGACCCGGGAGAAAGCTCGGGGATGGTCGGAGGACAAAGTCTCGATACAAACCTGTGTAGGATTTGCCACATTTAGTTTACAGCAGGAAGGTCAGAGGAGAAATCCACGTCTTCCGTCCTCCCTTCCGTGTCTTTCATAACCTCTCAGAGCTCAAGGCTAAGCAGACGCGTTGGTGAGAGCAGGTGTAGCGCACATGGACCCTCGGAGGATTTAATCGCATCGGAATGGTTCAAAGGACAAGGTCGCTCGAGTCAAAGGACTGTCTGACTGATATGAATTTTGTCACGGCTCCCGAATGTTCAGCGCTAGGAATCTGGGCTTTGCACGCGGGAATCCGATGATATGATACCCTGCTTATTAAGTATGACAAGTGGGAAGAGCGCTCTCTATAGCGGCACAATGAGCTCAGTAGCTGCGGTGGAATCACACAATGCCGGAGCCTCAGTGATAAAAAAAAAAAAAAAAAACATCGCCCTTATACTTCCAGCAATAAATCCGGCCATAATTCCCTTAATATTCACGCAAATAAGTCCTCGCTACTTTTCTCATTAGGAATATGAAGAAACACTTTTGTTTTTTAGAACGTAATCAAAGTAACACTTCCTTTAAACTGATACATTGTATCTTGTCTAGTGCAGAGCCTGATGGGCGGGGCATGACACAGATTCTCTAATTGGTGTTCTTTTAATTCCTGTGTCAGGCTCCGCTCCCTGGGGCCCCGATCCAGGCCTAGCACAGTGAAAACATTTCTGATATCAGTACGATGCCTCCAACAGTTCATCTCCTTTCAGCTTTACGGGGGTTTTGAGATTGTACCTGCTCTTATTTTGTACCACTGGGCTTCTTAAAGTAAACCTCCATCCTTGGGAACACTTGAAAGAAGGTGTTGGATAATTGTAGAAATTACAATTTAATAATAATTTAATTAGACATTTCACACATAATACCAGAGTCCCACTACGTGTGAAAAGGGGACACTTCAAACTTTTGTGTATGTCATCTTATGCCAGTGTATAGTTTCTCTTGTAAAAGCTGTAAACTCCTCACAACAGGCTGGTAGCTGCATTTACACACTTTTACCACTAGGTGTAGCTGTCACATTTTATACATATAGATATATATATAGTAAGAGGCAGGCGAGCATGTAACCTAAGCTGTGTGCCCCTGGGTACTCCCCAGGAGAAGAGCAAGAAAGATAGGAAACCAAGCCCAAGGACTACTGGGTCCCTTCCTTTTTGTGGTGCCACTGTCATGGAGTCAGAGACGAAGGGGATTAATTGTATTGTAGCTATCTGTTCAAATAATGGAGCAGATGAGTAATGCCTGCCGCTAGGGAGACTGCCCTGTTGGTTGCCAAGTTCTAGTTCAGAAGATCCAAAGTACCAAAAGGCTGAAGTTACAGGTAAGGAAAGTATAACCCTCTCCATCAGATTGAGTTGGAACCTGCAGTTTGCCACTGTCCCACCATGCCTGTTGTCTGGAGTTTCAGCTTATCTCCATCTTATGTACCAAGCATTACTTGTGTGGATGTTATCTACCTCAAGGCAAATATTTCAAGTAAAGTTCTTGTTGGTTCAACTTCTGCCTCTCTCCTTATTCCACACCATGTTTCAACGCACCTTACGGTGTTTACATCACCAACACCAGGGACCCTGTCGCCAAGGCACCTAAAGCACCCACACCACCAAGGACACCTCAAATACCATCTAGCTCAGCATCCCTGAACAAATAGAGAGTGGCGCAAAGGATTTCGTGCCGTCCTTCCCATCACTGCACACCGGACCAGGGAACTACAGAACAGTAAGTAATACTACTACCCCCGTTGGCGCACCAGAACACTCACACATTGCCCCTGCGGTCCGGTCGCCACATATGGCCCTCCTCAAAACCTTATAAATGCATGATTATTTCAGTCTTTAATTTTTGCCACACCACATGTCTTTTTTAATGCACAAAATAATGCACACAGTGATGTCACAGCATAGGGATAATAAGTATAATGATGTCACAGTACATACTAGACAATAAGCACAGTGATGTCACAGTACAGAGATAATAAACACAGTGATGTCACAGTACAGAGATAATACACACAGTGATGTCACAGTACAGGGATAATAAACACAGTGATGTCACAGTACAGAGATAATACACACAGTGATGTCACAGTACAGGGATAATAAACACAGTGATGTCACAGTACAGGGATAATAAACACAGTGATGTCACAGTACAGAGATAATAAACACAGTGATGTCACAGTACAGGGACAATAAACACAGTGATGTTACAGTACAGAGATAATAAACACAGTGATGTCACAGTACAGAGATAATAAACACAGTGATGTCACAGTACAGAGATAATACACACAGTGATGTCACAGTACAGGGATAATGCACACAGTGATGTCACAGTACAGGGATAATAAACACAGTGATGTCACAGTACAGAGATAATAAACACAGTGATGTCACAGTACAGGGATAATAAACACGGTGATGTCACAGTACAGGGATAATAAACACGGTGATGTCACAGTACAGAGATAATACACACAGTGATGTCACAGTACAGAGATAATAAACACAGTGATGTCACAGTACAGAGATAATAAACACAGTGATGTCACAGTACAGAGATAATAAACACAGTGATGTCACAGTACAGAGATAATAAACACAGTGATGTCACAGTACAGAGATAATAAACACAGTGATGTCACAGTACAGGGATAATACACACAGTGATGTCACAGTACAGGGATAATGCACACAGTGATGTCACAGTACAGGGATAATAAACACAGTGATGTCACAGTACAGAGATAATAAACACAGTGATGTCACAGTACAGGGATAATAAACACAGTGATGTCACAGTACAGGGATAATAAACACAGTGATGTCACAGTACAGGGATAATAAACACAGTGATGTCACAGTACAGGGATAATACACACAGTGATGTCACAGTACAGAGATAATAAACACAGTGATGTCACAGTACAGGGATAATATACACAGTGATGTCACAGTACAGGGATAATGCACACAGTGATGTCACAGTACAGGGATAATAAACACAGTGATGTCACAGTACAGAGATAATAAACACAGTGATGTCACAGTACAGGGATAATAAACACAGTGATGTCACAGTACAGGGATAATAAACACAGTGATGTCACAGTACAGGGATAATAAACACAGTGATGTCACAGTACAGGGATAATACACACAGTGATGTCACAGTACAGAGATAATAAACACAGTGATGTCACAGTACAGGGATAATACACACAGTGATGTCACAGTACAGGGATAATACACACAGTGATGTCACAGTACAGGGATAATACACACAGTGATGTCACAGTACAGGGATAATACACACAGTGATGTCACAGTACAGGGATAATACACACAGTGATGTCACAGTACAGGGATAATACACACAGTGATGTCACAGTACAGGGATAATACACACAGTGATGTCACAGTACAGGGATAATACACACAGTGATGTCACAGTACAGGGATAATACACACAGTGATGTCACAGTACAGGGATAATAAACACAGTGATGTCACAGTACAGGGATAATACACACAGTGATGTCACAGTACAGGGATAATACACACAGTGATGTCACAGTACAGGGATAATAAACACAGTGATGTCACAGTACAGGGATAATAAACACAGTGATGTCACAGTACAGAGATAATAAACACAGTGATGTCACAGTACAGGGATAATACACACAGTGATGTCACAGTACAGGGATAATAAACACAGTGATGTCACAGTACAGAGATAATAAACACAGTGATGTCACAGTACAGAGATAATACACACAGTGATGTCACAGTACAGGGATAATAAACACAGTGATGTCACAGTACAGAGATAATACACACAGTGATGTCACAGTACAGGGATAATAAACACAGTGATGTCACAGTACAGAGATAATAAACACAGTGATGTCACAGTACAGAGATAATACACACAGTGATGTCACAGTACAGGGATAATAAACACAGTGATGTCACAGTACAGGGATAATATACACAGTGATGTCACAGTACAGGGATAATACACACAGTGATGTCACAGTACAGGGATAATAAACACAGTGATGTCACAGTACAGGGATAATAAACACAGTGATGTCACAGTACAGGGATAATAAACACAGTGATGTCACAGTACAGGGATAATAAACACAGTGATGTCACAGTACAGGGATAATACACACAGTGATGTCACAGTACAGAGATAATAAACACAGTGATGTCACAGTACAGAGATAATAAACACAGTGATGTCACAGTACAGAGATAATAAACACAGTGATGTCACAGTACAGGGATAATAAACACAGTGATGTCACAGAACAGAGATAATAAACACAGTGATGTCACAGTACAGAGATAATAAACACAGTGATGTCACAGTACAGAGATAATAAACACAGTGATGTCACAGTACAGAGATAATAAACACAGTGATGTCACAGTACAGAGATAATAAACACAGTGATGTCACAGTACAGAGATAATACACACAGTGATGTCACAGTACAGAAATAATAAACACAGTGATGTCACAGTACAGAGATAATACACACAGTGATGTCACAGTACAGAGATAATACACACAGTGATGTCACAGTACAGAGATAATACACACAGTGATGTCACAGTACAGAGATAATACACACAGTGATGTCACAGTACAGAGATAATAAACACAGTGATGTCACAGTACAGAGATAATAAACACAGTGATGTCACAGTACAGGGATAATAAACACAGTGATGTCACAGTACAGAGACATGTTATTTTTTCGAAAACAAAATGGAGATGATCTCTCACCTAAAAATCTTGCTGACTGAGAGGTGAGCAAGGCTGCACTCTTAAGAGGAACTGCATAAAAAAACAACAAGCATGGATGACAAAATCGGGGACCATAATATAGATTTAAATATTTGCTTTGCACCCCCCCCCCCTATTTTTTCTCTGTGCACCTCTATCTGGGGCGTTGGACCAGTGAGTGACGCAGAACAATCCCCGACAAGATATTTCATGGCGTAAAGTCCCTTAAACACCTATGGTCTTATATATTGACATGCACTACTGTGGATGCAAATGGTTAAACTGCATCATTTCTGGTCCGAAATATGACCCGCGCCTCGGAGCAATGCTAAAAGAAAAAAAATAATGTTAAACTGGCAGGAATTCAAGTTATGACAGTGAATAAATTGGAAATATTTAAGTGTCAGTTTAGATTAAAAAGCTGTTTTTGGCAGGGTCTGCTCATAACAGTCTGAGCGAGTTCACAGGAATTACCTTTTAACAATTCACTTTGAAAAGTTGACTACTGCTCAGCAGCCTAATGAAGGGAGATCATTTAACTCGGGTGCAGTTCAAATGTAGGCGATGTTCCTGCAAACTTACCTGCCTCCGAGCCGCCAGTCATTTGGCAGGATTAAAAAACAAAAAAATTCCCTCATTAATTATAAGCTGCTTTATTTGAATGCTTAGATAAAAATCAGTTTTTTTTTTACGTAGTGTCGTTCTTATTAGTGCAAGTTCCCTTCCTTTATAGTGTTATAACGTGCGGGGGAAGCGATTATGTGACTGAGCGCAGAGTCCAAAAAGTTGTAACAGAAAGTTCTGCAAAATAACCAAATCCATCCCCGGATAAAAGAAAAGACTTGTAATGTCAGAGAACAAATGCAATTAACGGGATATTAAATTCGGGAAAAGCGGAGTGACAACCCGTGTGGTCAGAGTCCAGGGCAGCATGCAAAGTAGGACTCCGCAACTCGCAATTGTTAAACCGTATATTGTAATTTTACCGGTATATAGTGTTAAGACATTAAATAAAGTCCATACGATTATAGTGAGTGCAGCTCTGGAGTATAATACAGGACTTAACTCAGGATCAGTACAGGATAAGTGATGTATGTACACAGTGACTGCACCAGCAGAATAGTGAGTGCAGCTCTGGAGAATAATACAGGATGTAACTCAGAATCAGTACAGGGTAGATAATGTATGTACACAGTGACTGCACCAGCAGAATAGTGAGTGCAGCTCTGGAGTATAATACAGGATGTAACCCAGGATCAGTACAGGATAAGTAATGTATGTACACAGTGACTGCACCAGCAGAATAGTGAGTGCAGCTCTGGAGTATAATACAGAATGTAACTCAGGATCAGTACAGGATAAGTAATGTATGTACACAGTGACTGCACCAGCAGAATAGTGAGTGCAGCTCTGGAGTATAATACAGGATGTAACTCAGGATCAGTACAGGATAAGTAATGTATGTGCACAGTGACTCCACCAGCAGAATAGTGAGTGCAGCTCTGGAGTAGAATACAGAATGCAAACTCAGATCAGTACAGGGTGAGTAGCTGTAATGCATGCACACAGTGAATACCGCACAGCGAAAAATGCAGTATAATACAGGATGTAGCCTCAGATCAGCAGGATACAATGGTGTGAATAGCAGTGACTGCACCAGCAGAATAGTGAGTAGCTCAGGAGTACAGTACAGGATGTAACTCAGATCGTAATGGACAGAGTGCAGCTCCAGGTGTAATACAGGATGTAACTCAGGATGAAGTACAGGATGGCGTAATGTATGTACACAGTGACTCCACCATCAGAATAGTGAGTGCAGCTCTGGAGTATAATACAGGATGTAACTCAGGATCAGTACAGGATAAATAATGTATGTACACAGTGACTGCACCAGCAGAATATTGAGTGCAGCTCTGGAGTATAATACAGGATGTAACTCAGGATCAGTAATGTATGTACACAGTGACTCCACCAGCAGAATAGTGAGTGCAGCTCTGGAGTATAATACAGGATGTAACTCAGGATCAGTACAGGATAAATAATGTATGTACACAGTGACTGCACCAGCAGAATATTGAGTGCAGCTCTGGAGTATAATACAGGATGTAACTCAGGATCAGTAATGTATGTACACAGTGACTCCACCAGCAGAATAGTGAGTGCAGCTCTGGAGTATAATACAGGATGTAACTCAGGATCAGTACAGGATAAGTAATGTATGTACACAGTGACTGCACCAGCAGAATAGTGAGTGCAGCTCTGGAGTATAATACAGGATGTAACTCAGGATCAGTACAGGATAAGTAATGTATGTACACAGTGACTCCACCAGCAGAATAGTGAGTGCAGCTCTGGAGTATAATACAGGATGTAACTCAGGATCAGTACAGGATAAGTAATGTATGTACACTGACTCCACCAGCAGAATAGTGAGTGCTGCTCTGGAGTATAATACAGGATGTAACTCAGGATCAGTAATGTATGTACACAGTGACTCCACCAGCAGAATAGTGAGTGCAGCTCTGGAGTATAATACAGGATAAGTAATGTATGTATACAGTGACTGCACCAGCAGAATAGTGAATGCAGCTCTGGAGTATAATACAGGATGTAACTCAGGATCAGTACAGGAAAAGTAATGTATGTACACAGTGACTGTACCAGCAGAATAGTGAGTGCAGCTCTGCAGTATAATACAGGATATAACTCAGGATCAATACAGGATAAGTAATGTATGTACACAGTGACTGCACCAGCAGAATAGTGAGTGCAGCTCTGGAGTATAATACAGGATGTAACTCAGGATCAGTACAGGATAAGTAATGTAATGTACACAGTGACTGCACCAGCAGAATAGTGAGTGCAGCTCTGCAGTATAATACAGGACTTAACTCAGGATCAGTACAGGATCAATCATCAGTCCGGAGAAATGGTCACAACCTCCTAGCATTTCCTAAGAGCCTAAGGCCTCTGTCACATAAACGTTTTTTTGCGAGTGTACGGACAGTTTTTTTGTGTTCCGTATACGGTCCGTATACGGAACCATTCTTTTCAATGGTTCCGCATAAAAAACGGAAGTGTTTCCATGTGCATTCCATTTCCCTATTTCCGTTTTTATGTTCCATGCAGATAGAACATGTCCTATTATTGCCTGCAAATAACGAGCTGTGGCTCCATTCAAGTCAATGTGTCCGCAAAAAAACGGAACGCATACGGAAATGCATCTGTATGTCTTCCGTATCCGTTCCCTTTTTTTTCGGAACCATCTATTAAAATTTTTAAGCCCAGCCCAATTATTTCTGTGTAATTACTGAATACTGTATATGCCATACGGAAAAAGGGAACAGAAAAACGGAACCGAAATGGAAACACAGACATGAGCCGGGTTGACAACTAGGATTAATTCTGAGAACGCTCTTCTGGGGTCTTTCAAGTCATTCTAAATAAAGTAGCCTCAATATAGTAGTAAACGTGTCCTTCAAGTCATTAATTACCGGCAATCAGTCGCTCCCAGTCTCCGGCGAGATGTCTATGTATCGGTATATAGTATTCATACCGTGTGTCGTTGGCTTTTATTTAGCTTATTATACAGCCCATCATCTCCGTGTCCCAAAACTGTCACTAGATTATTCCCCTAATTAAGGCATCTTAAGTCTTTGGAAGTCTCCTTCCTGCTACCTCTGAAAATAGCGAGAAGATGGCACTGATGTCATCAAGTGATGTCGTAATATTAGTGATATCTGGTAGCGGAGAGATGGCAGTTATTACATTATTCATTTATATGGCAACAACATATTCCACGGCGCGGTACAGGTCCAGTCAAGCTGATACTGTGCCAGGGCGCCCCCCACAGTAATAGTGCCTCCCAAAGTCCCATCAATAGAAATAGTTATATCCCAGAAATCTCCCAATAGTAATATTGCCCCATTGTACCCATACTAGTAATCATGGCCCCCATAGTCCCCCCATTAGTAACACTTCTCCTTATGATGTGCACCAGTACAAAAAATACTCCCTTACCTTACAGATCAGACCTGAAATCAGACCTCCATATCAGATCCTCAGATCAGACCCCCATAAATCAGACCTCCATATTACACCTCAGATCAGACTCCATATCAGAACCTCAGATCAGACCTCCATATCAGATCCTCAGATCAGACCCCCATATTACACCTCAGATCAGACTCCATATCAGAACCTCAGATCAGACCTCCATATCAAACCTAACATGAGACCCCCATTAGACCTGCATAGTAGACCCCCATATCAGGACCTCAGATCAGACCTTCTTCAGACCTGCATGTCAGACCCTCAGATCAGACCTCATATGAGGCCTCTGTGTCAGGACCCCCCCCCCCTCCTTCTGTATTAGACATCAGATCAGACCCCTATTAGACCTCCATGTTGGACACCCCATATTAGACCCCCATTATAGCCAATTGTCAGACCCCTATATAAGACCTCAGATCAGACCCCCTTTAGTCCTCCATATCAGATCTCAGATCAGACCTTAAAATAAATAAAGTAACTTAATAACAAAAAATAATACTATAACATAATACATTCAATAAATCGCTCCTGCTCCACCGCTAGTCTCCAGGTCCGGCTTCCTCTCCTGTAGTTGTGCTGTCTTGTCTCTTCTGGCCCATGCTGTCACCTGGCTGCGTGCAGCGTCCGGTCATAGTGCGTGCCTACGTCCTGATGCTGTATGCAGTCAGGACAGTACAGCGCAGCCCAGAGAAGACCAGGGATGAGTACAGCTCTTCACTCACCGCTCCGCCTCCTTCTGCAGACTAGTGAGCGCTTCCATAAGGGAAGCGCTCAAGTCACTAGTATTCACTGTATAAGAGACATCTTATAAAGGGAAAGATGCAGTCATTGACGGTGCACCACTGGCAAGAGGGGCTTAGGGGCCCAGTCGCGAATGCGACAGCTGCGACCCCTATAGCTACTGCACTGCCAGGACCCCAGATCTGCAAGGCAACAGTTCTAACCACTGTGCCCCGGAAAAGATTGTCTGTGTGATCAAATAGATTGATTATAGATAGATAAGTGAAAGTAAGACAGATATGAGATCTATAGATAGATAGATAGATAGATAGACAGACCCTCATTTGATGATTAGGTGATGTTCCTTTAATACGGAGGCGGCACAGAGGTTAGCAGATACAATGTAGTTGTCGTTGTCAGGCAGAGATACATTTAGTCATTAGTGTCCATCCCTGATGAGCGCTGACAGTGACTGCCCCACAAATCCAGGCAGAAGCGCACCACTCGCCTCGCGCCGTGCTCTACGTATAATACATACCTGCCTTTTATAATTAATCACATTATCCCTAAGTTTAACATTGCCTGAAGGGCACGAAAACATTTTGCATTATAAAATCCCGCGTGCCTCATAGTCTGGAAGGAAGGCAGCCGTAATTGAGGAGACGCAGCCACAAGAAAGGCCAGGTCTTCATGGGATCTTTAACCACATCTAACTAAGGACGGCTTTAATCACCTTAAAACGGTCACCACAAACTAATTAAAGGGAAAGTGTCCCCATTAGTAATCATCTGGGAATATCAAATCTCAGCTTATCATTCGGACTGTGTTATAGAATATTAGACAAATTGTGTAGACCCCGACCCGGATGTCAGAGAGAGGATTGCTGTACTAAGGGCATCTCTGTTCATAGAATGTATGTATGCAAGTGTACCAAGTATTATGGCCGTATGGAAAGGAGGAAGGAAGGAAGGCATGAAAGGAAAAAAGGAAGAGGAGGAATGAAAGGAAAGGAACAAGGAATGAAGGTAAGGAAAGGAAATTAAAGGGGTTATCCGATATCTAAAATATGCCCCCCACCCCCAATGCCCAGGACCCTTGTATGGATTATACTTACCTGTTCCATAGCACCCACCTCACTCCGGATCCCTGCAAGACTGCCGCTATCAGATCGATATCGGATAACCCCTGTAAGGGAGGAAGTAATAAACGAAGGAAGGAAGCAAGTAATGATGGACGGAAGGGGAAGCAAATAATGAAAAGGAGGGAGGAAAGGAAAGAAAATCAAGAAAGGGAAGAGGAAAGGAATGGAATGGAAGAAGAAATGAAGGAAGGAAGTAATGAAGGGGGAAAGGGAAGGAAGGAAAGAAAGAAGGAAAAGGAGAAGGGAAAGGAGGAAGGACGGAAGGAAGGAAGGAAGGAAGGAGAAAAAATCAAGGATGGGAAGAGGAAAGGAAGGGAATGGAAGAAGAAATGAAGGAAGGATGAAGTAAAATGAGTTAGGAAGGAAGTAATGAAGGGAAAAATGGAAGGAAGGAAAGGAGGAAAATGAGAAAGGAAAGGAAAGAAAATGATGGAAGAGAAAAAGAACTGAAGGAAAGGAAAATAAGAAAGAAGGGGGTAATGAAAGGAGAAAGGGAAGGAGGGAAAGAAGGAAAATAATGAAGGAAAGGAAAGAAAATAAAGGGAAAAAGGGAAGAAGGAATGAAGGAAAGGAATGGAAGAAGTATTAAAAGAAAGCAGAAAAGTAAGGACAGAAGGAATAAAGGAAAAGGAAAGAAAATAAAGGGAGGAAAGGAAGAAGGAATGCTGGATAGGAGGGGAAGGAAGGAAAGGAAATTAAGGTAAGAAGTAATGAAGGTAAGAAAAGGAGGAAGGAATTAATAAAGTAAGTGAATTAAGGAAAGAAAGAAGGAAATATAGGCACGAAAGAAAAGAAAATTAAAGAAGAGAAGAAGAAGGAATGAAGGAAGGCAATATGGAAAAGGAGGAAGGGAAGGGAAGAGAATGAGCAAGCAAGGAATAAAGGGAGAAAAGGAAGGAAAGAAGGCAAAAGATGAAAGTAAAAAATTATATAAAGAAAGAATGGGATATAGGAATGAAAGAAAAGGAAGAGAAGAAGTAATGAAAGAAAGAAAAGAAAGAAAAGGAGGAAGGAAAAAAAAGAAAATGAAGGGAAGTAGTAATGAAGTAAGGAAAAAGAAAAGGCAAGAAAATGAAGGAAGAAAGATAGAAAGAAAGAAAGAAAGGAAGAATGAACGAAGAGCAATAGATAGATAGATATAGATGTACTGTAGATAGTGGATGGGTATAAGCCTTCAGACACTGGCTCTGTATAGACACCACAAAAAAGCTAGAAATCAGCAGCACTCCAAAAAAAAAAATAAAGTGAAGAGAAGAAGGAAACTTTTTGCAGCCCTGTCCATTGTCCTGCTCCATGGGGCCTCTCTGAAGCTGGATAGATACATAGATAATAGATAGATAATGAAGGATTCTTGAACACATAAACATATTTGTCTTATAGGAATAAATGGTTCCCCCTTCCTAAGAGTTTCCTTTTGAAGGGACAGACACTACAGAAGGTGTCTGGTGGGGTCAGTGTGGAGGCTTCAGGAGCAGAATTGTCTAGACTGCTATTTTTATTCTCCAAATCTGCTCTTTTTTCCCATTGCCTTTGAATTCCAGGGTGGTCATACTAATACCTCTGCCCGAGCAGGTAGACGGCAGCCTGGATCAAGGCGTGGCATTCCTGCTTTGATGTCGGTGTCACGCACGGCTGCCTCTCGATCTCCTTGGCTGCCGTGAAGTCTGTTGTCGTGGGAGACCAGGTAAATCCGGACGGCAGACGCTGTTCTGATGCACCATTGACTTGACAGCGGTGGATGAGAACCGCCTGAGCGGGACATGTGTAGCATTCTGTCCTCGCCTTGGTTGCTGGAGATGAAGGGGTTAAACCACGCGCTCAATGTTTTCCTTACCACGCCGTTGTCCCGTGAAGTGGAAATTACCTGACACTCATTGAATTCTCCAAACCGGAACCTCAAAAACAAAGGAATGGAGATGGATGGACCATGCAGCCACCTTGTGTTCTCAGCTGCAGGGAAGCTTCGTTACTGATGTATTGCGGCACAGTTTTGGAAACCAGAGGCACGATATACTCTCTGCATCTATAGGTGTAGCAGAGCTGAGACTGTCATACGGCATAGGTCATGGTGATAACTAGAGATCAGCGAAGTATTGGAAAATTCGATTCGGCTGCTTCGACTAATTTTACAAAAAAATTGGAGTGACAGGGAGCTTCGATTGCGCCGCCCTCGTTATTGTATCCCTTAGATGCCGCGTTTATACAAAATAAAAATAAATAAATAAATAAAAATCATACTTATCTGCTCCATATGCCCACAATGGGCCGACCGCCGCCATCTTGCTTGAAGATCTGGCACGCAATCTTGAGCAGGCTGAGATGACGTCATCACGCCGGCTGGCGTGGTGACGGCATACGTCACCGTACACAGGATTTCAGCAGAGATCTTCAAGAAAGATGGCGGCGGGCAAATTGAGCAGGTTAGTAAACTTTTTTTGCACTATTTCAGGTTAAATCGATTCGCTACCATGAAGCACAAGGAAACTCGTATTCGCAACGAACCAAATTTATCCTGAGATTCGGATCAACGTCTACGCTCCATAAGATGTGGCTAAAACAATTACATTAAAGAGAGAAACTCCAAAAATATTCATTATGGACAACACAACTTTATAGAACTCTTAAAGGGGAGCTCCACTTTGGAAAATCCCTCCTCGCTAGGTTTATATTAGATACATGTTAATAATATATAATACCCTGGTTAGAAGTGTTGAGATCTCCAGTGATCAACTGTAATCTGCGATGAATTTCCCTGCAGCGCCACCGCAGGGTAAACAGAGTATTACGCAGTGTCCATTCTCATCAATATATTTTCTTTATAACACAGGACAGGTCCCCCAGAGCAGTGATGGGCAAAGTGCGGCTCTCCAGCTGTTGCTAAACTACAACTCCCACCATGCCCTACAGTAGGCTGATAGCTATAGACAGGCTTTGCATGCTGGGAGTTGTAGTTCTGCAACAGCTGGAGAGCCGCACGTTGCCCATCACTGCCCCAGAGCAAGAGATGCTCTTTATAAGAGTTGTCCACTCTGAGAAAAAAAGCAGGATCCTGAGCAGAAGACCCCCAATATTAACCCAGAAAATGGTCTCCGCAGGGCTCCACCACCACAGTGGACCGCTCTGGATTTTCATAGTCTTCTAGAGATTAATACGGTCATGTAATCTACTCTAGAGAATGGCAGAGCTTCCATTACTAAGGCGCCATCGTAGGTGCTGGAACATGCGGCCACTCCGCAGAACTGGAACTGGGTGCATGATAAAATTTCAGAGCCCCTTTAATTAGGGCTCCTAGTGGGTCGTCACTTTGGATCTCCCCCAATAGCACTTTAGTTCGGCATGGCTGGGTCATTCCATGTTAAAGGACAATCCCAACCTTGAGGGTATATCGCTAGGGTATACATAACGGTCTGATTGGATGGGTCCAACTCTTCATATCATCAGTGATACCCAGACTTGGGTTAACCCCTTATCACCTGCTTGGGATTGTGCTGAGTACCAGACACAGTGCCAGGGAATATGAAGGATCCAAATTTAAAGGGGAATGGTAAAAAACAAGCAAATAACCAGTACTCACCTGTTAACTCTCCCCCTCTGGTGGCCCTCGCAGCCCTGATGAAATCATGAAGGTGTCCTCGGTGCAGGGAGCCTATAAAGAATCTGAAGGCAGGTTTGCAGACTGCAGTTTAGCGCTTACGTTGGGTGTCTCAGCCGTAGTCCCTCACCTTACAGCAGTGTTTTAGTGATGATTGTAGCTGTTCACTCTGCTGTCTTCTCAAGAATTTACTTTAGGCTTAAGATAAAGTTTATTTCTCTAGAGAATCTGTAGCAGGAGCTGGAGCTCAGCAGTGTGCTTCCTCTCCAGTCTGTGGTCACAGAGCGGCACACTGCTACCAAGAGGGGAGGACCAGGGTGGTTAGCCCTGTTCCTTGCCAACCATATGCATACTGGTAAAAATGGCCAAAACATATAAAACTACATAACAATGCAATAATAATGCATTGCCTGCATTGCCCCCAGGTCTGAGGTACTACATCAGCACATGCAAGAGTCCCCGCTGAGGCCAGTATAGACCAGCAAGGACCAGCAGCACTGGAGCAACGTGGGAGTTTAACTGGGACATACTGGTTATATTTTCAACTCTCTGCTTTTAGGCAAATTTCTCAACATCCCGGACAACCCCCTTTAATGAAAATTTTCATAAACCACACGCAGGAGCATTGCCAAGTACAAGGTCATACCTGAAGGATGGCAATGTCCAGCATCGCGCATGACTATGGAAATGGCCAATGAAATTCCATATTTGATACATTGTTTCTTTTTGCTTGCTACAATTTAAGGCCTGTCAATAAACAAAAGGTGGGGTTTATGCAAATGTACATTGAAAAGGGTGTGTCTGACCTTTTTAGAGACATTCCCTGATGGAACAGAGGCAGGGCTTGATTCCTAGGAAATATCCATTTTATCTAAACCCCTCAAATGTTACATTGTATCCGATCCCAACCCATACATCCCTCCATGAATAAAGCCGCCACCTCCCTCCCATCTCGGTGCATCCTCCTCTCCATCTATTGCCCATTAACCCTCTCTTCTCCCCAAGCCCTCCCTTCTGGCTTCCTGTTGACAATCGGCAGTTTAACATGAAGATCTAACTCCCTACTTAAGATGCTGCAATGGATACCCGCATTACACATTGACCTTCACCTTTCCATAACTTACAGCTAATTCCCATATGGTATTTGGCTTTATTCGTGTGTGAATAATTCCGGCGATTTACAGCGCGTTTAAATTAGTAACAGGGATCGGCGTCTGGTTTTTATATCATTAATTTAACTTTAATTAGCTGAATGTGTTAGAGTGCATGGAAGAAAAACAGAGATATTTGTGTCAGGGAGTCACATCATTGCTGCATCGGTAGACACAATTCATTTTAAATCCCCCAGTAAAGAGGATTCAGCTGTCACCTTATCCGGAGAAGCACTTTTACCTTCACAAACTTGGCCGTCCTGCTCCTGTCTCTGTCAAATCCTTTTTCTTTTTCCCTGGGGACGACTTCTCAAACCACCTCTGTGCGGGGCTGGCAGGACGAATAAAGCCATCGAAGACTAATCACACGTTCGTGAGGAGCTGTAATTAACCTCCGCCAAACAATACGCAAGAGCCTACCCTTAAGGAGGTGTTTCTTGATGGTGACTAACCGGTAAGCTGTGCATGGAATAATACTATGTACAAAAGTGCACCTGTCAGAAGGATCAACCCTATCAAACCAGGCACACTGTTGGGTAGGCTTGATTCGGCTGATTAAAATGATACCTGTCATGTGAAAATCGGTTTCTGTGTTCCCAAGAAAAATGACTTTTACTCTTTTAAGTGCACTGAGGGGCGGGGCCTAGACTCTTAGTGCACCTCAGCTTCCCAGTGCTGGCCCCACCCCTCAGAGCACTGTAGCTCTCATTTGGCTAAAGAATAAAAGCCCTTTTTCTTAGCAACGCCACAACCGATTTTCACAAGACAGGTATCATTTTAATCAGCAGTATCAACACTGCCAGGCAGTGTGCTTGGTTTAATTGGGTTGATCGTGCACAAAAGTGCTCTTTAAGACTCTGTGTCCGCTAATATTTTGCCCTTCTATTATAAGAAGGGCAAATACCCTGAGTTCTCTACTAGTTGGAGGCCTCTACCATCCTCCTCAGGACGATTTGCAAGAACTTCATATTTTTGACAGTTCTGTCAAAGTTCTGTCATTAAGTATCAAGGTGTAAGGGGAGGGGCTTCACATTGGCGTTTTAAATTCTGTTATAGTTTTTCATGTTTAAAACAGAAAATAACGGAATTGTGAGACAGAATTTAAAACGAAAACGATTAGTGGTTTCCGTTATCCTTGATGGAAAAGAAAGTCCTGTCGTCAGGACTTTTTTTCCGTCCAAGATAACGGAAACCTGACGGAACCGTTATTTTTGCCAATAGAACTCTATTAAGGCGGATCAAAATGCCTCTATAGGTTTCCGTTTTGATTTCTGTCTCATAATTCCGTTTTTTTCCGTTTTAAGCCTGTTATAAGGAAAAGCTTTGGACAATTCCTACTTGGTAGAAGTTCCTTGACAATAGGCTGATACTAAAGTATCAATTTTCTGTGATCGATCGATCACCTGTGAGCAAAACCGGCAGTACATGTTCAATTTCCCTGCAGCGCCACCTCAGGAGAAATGAAGCATTACACATTTTCTACTATATCCAATGGGTTGTCTGTGTGATACTGGACAGTATAGGTCCTCCAGAGCAAGAGACACCCTCTATAACTGTTCTCCACTCTAGTAAGAAGAGGGGGAACCTGAACAAAGCCCCTCCCCACCTTTATTAACACATAATTCCCTAATAGGGTGTATAGAAATGGAGTTTTAATGATGATGTGATTCACGAATGTGATGATGGCGGCTGAGATAATACATCTAATTGAAGGAAACATGCACTCATTCTTTAGAACCAGAGGACATGTCCTCAAAATAATTTCTTCTGGTCGATCCATGTTATCCAGGGTACTATAAACCAACAAAAACTTACAAAACTCATCTCATTAAAGCTCCCCTGTCTCATTACGTGAATGCAGCAGCCAACTTAAGGGGGTCACGGTGTTGGCCGCCATGATCACATGCTAAGATGACTCCTCACCACCAGAGTGGTGGTGAATTTGAAGTAACGGTGTCCATACATGTTAGATTGTCGGCCGATCCGATCCCACAGATTTTAATGGGACTGGCTGATTCTATAATGTGTGTGGGGGGGGGGGGGGGAGGTGCTCACTCTTTTCTGAAAGCAGAAGTCGGGAAAGCAGAAGTCGGCAGAGTTTTCTGGAGGAACCTTCACTTTAAGAAGAAACATTTGTGTGTTTTAAACATAAAACACTGAAAATAACATATTGATAATCGTCTGGACCAACTTAAAGGGCCACCACTGGGCCGACTGTGCAGCGATATGTTCCGTGACTGATTATTTAATGCTGTGGTAGATCTTATGGCCTATTTGAATATGTAGGACAGTGCAGAATAAAGTCTCCAGTCCTAATTTATATTCCAATGTAACGGCTTATTTTAAGCCCATTCCAGAATTAGTTTCAGCATCCCACGGTGTGACACAGTACGCGCTTGCAAAGGATTCTGGGGACGGACATGCATAGATAGGTGACGTGTTCATTATATCTCCTCCAAATAAATCCCCTGACAGTAACTAAGATAGGATCCTGCTTGCTTCCTGACACGGCTTACGGGGATTACACTGGCACAAGAGATTCGACAATTCTCATAACTGCAAACAGAAAGCGAGACGCTTTTCATCTTTATCTATGGAATTTGGGGTAAAAGATCTCAATTCCAAGGAGGGGGCGTCGTGCACGTTGTTTGAAGTTAATGCGAATTTGACTTTTGGACTTGGGGTCAATGTAGTCACATTGTCAGTGCAGTAATTACCGTCCTTCAAGCATGGAGTGCCGATACACGTACGGTATAAACCAGGCATATTTAAAGAGGTTCTCCGGGCCACTGATCTTCAGGACAGGTCTTCAGTATTAGATCAGTGGGGGTTCCACACCCGGCACCCCCCAGTTAGCTGTTTAAGGCCGCCAGAAGCAATACAGTGCACAGGGCTGGAAACCGAAGGCCCTGTGCACTGTGTAGATGAAATGCCAGGACTTACTGCATCTCAGCTCCAGGACAAGTGACTGCAGCACTCCGGCGCCAGAAACTACCGTACACGGCCGCCTGCATCCACTCCATACACTATATAGCATCCACCGATCTGATACTGAAGACAGCTCATCAATGGGAAAGGGAAGGGGAAAGGGGGAAGGAAGGAAGGAAGGAGTGAAGGAAGGAAGGAAGGAAGGAAGGAAGGAAAGAAAGAAAGGAAGGAAGGAAGGAAGGAAGGAAGAAGGGAAGGAGGGAGGGAAGGGTGGAAGGAGAGAAGGAAGGAAGGAAGGAAGGAGTAAGAGAAGGAGGGAAGGAAGGAGGGAAGGAGGGAAGGAAGGAAGGAGGGAAGGAGGGAAGGAAGGAAGGAAGGAAGGAGGGAAGGAAGGAAAGAAGGAAGGAAGGAGTGAGGGAAGGAAGGAAGGAAGGAAGAAGGGAAGGAGGGAAGGAAGGAAGGAGGGAGTGAGGGAAGGAAGGAAGGAGTGAGGGAAGGAAGGAAGGAGTGAGGGAAGGAAGGAAGGAGTGAGGGAAGGAAGGAAGGGAGTGAGGGAAGGAAGGAAGGAAGGAAGGAAGGAAGGAAGGAAGGAAGGAAGGAAGGAGTGAGGGAAGGAAGGAAGGAGTGATGGAAGGAAGGAGGGAAGATTTAGATACAAGATAGATAATAGATAGATAGATAATAGACCATAGATAGATAGATAAGCAATAGATAGATATATAATAGTTATGCGATAGATAGATAGATAGATAGATAGATAGATAGATAGATACAGATACAATAGATATCATCCACATTGTGCTCCTCCATACAGGGGGGTGGTGTGTATTTTACAATTCTTCCCCTTTAAGACCACGTCTATTTGCCTCCACAAAGACTAAATGTGTCCCAGACCTCCTGACCGCACTGTAGGTACCGTACTTCTGTTTGCCAGCCTCGTGTCTGAATGAATACAGGAATTTCTGCAAACTATTAGCGAAGCGGCTACTTGTGCGCTCTGCCAAGCTTTGATCAGGCTGCGAGGGCTCATCACAGCGCCTACCCAGAGATTCCGACCTTATGGTCATTGGATGGAAACCAGGGAAAATTAACCCATAATTCCCAGGATTTACAGCTCAATCACGCTGAAAAAATGCGGTCAATTTCTCATAATCCTCTTTGATTTTCTGGAGCTTCTGATATCAGTCCAAATCCCAATATTCCAAGTTGACTCACGATGACCGACTCTTCTTAAAGGGGAACTGCACCTGAAATACTGTATAAACCTATAAAAACACTGCAGCCAGGAGTGATCCCAGGGCAGGGAGGTTTCTTTTTCTGGACCTTCTGTTAGCAATTATGTTTTAAGAATGCCTTGCCTTGGCGGAAATGGCTGAAAACAGAGAACAACAGACTGTATTCAGCTGCAAAACCATTTTAGGAGAGGCAAATCATAGACTTTCGGGGGAATGACCACCCCTGATCCCCTGTGCTATTGGATGGTTTACAAGTCTGTGTTGAATAATTTTCTAATATATGGTTATAGTGAGCTCTTTATTACAGCGCTCTAAATCCCATTCATAGGCATCAAGCTGAATGATAAAATGCTGTCTGCCGGCTGCCATCACTAGGGGGAGCTCAGGAGCTTACTGCATACATATATACACACACATATATACTCAGTCACCACTAGGGGGAGCTCAGGAGCTTACCGTAGACATATATACACACATATACTCATCACCACTAGGGGGAGCTCCCTGCATACATATATATATATATATATACACACACACACACACACACACACACACAGTCACCACTAGGGGAGCTCCCTGCATACATATATATACTCAGTCACCACTAGGGGGAGCTCAGGAGCTTACTGTATATATATATATATATATATATATATATATATATATATATACACACACACATATATACTCATTCACCACTAGGGGGAGCTCCCTGCATACATATATTCTCCGTCACCACTAGGGGAGCTCAGGAGCTTCCTGCATACATATATACAACACATATATACTCAGCCATCACTAGGGGGAGTTCCCTGCATACATATATATACACAGTCACCACTAGGGGGAGCTCAGGAGCTTACTGCATGCATGTACACACATATACACAGTCAGCACTGGGGGGGGGGGGCTCAAGAGCTTACAGGATATATATATATATATATATACACACTGTGTATAGATGTGTGCAGTGAGCTCCCCCTAGTGGTGACTGCAGACATCCAGAACCTTATCATTTAATTATTTAGACATTCAGGTGGTTTGGAGCTATGTATCAAGGGGGGCAGGAAGAGCCCTGACCATTTTATATATTTAGGAAATTAAGCAGCAAAGAATATTGGATTTCACATGAGATTCCCTTTAAAACGTATTCAATGCTGCAAAAGTGCCCCCTGCAGAGAGCCCCCACAGCAATAGTTCTGCTCTATCGGCCTGACCACTGCTTTACTCTAGCGCAGGTATCAGGTAAGGCTACTTTCACACTAGCGTTTTTTGCGGATCCGTCATGGATCTGCAAAAACGCTTCCGTTACAATAATACAACCGCATGCATCCGTCATGAACAGATCCGGTTGTATTATGTCTTCTATAGCCATGATGGCTCCGTCATGAACTCCTTTGAAAGTCAGTGGGGGACGGATCCGTTTTCTTTTGTGCCAGATTGTGTCAGAGAAAACGTCTTGCTCCGCACCACATCGTGGGCAGAAAAACTACAGAGTTATTCTATCCGCAATGGGAGCGCAACAAACAGAACGGAATGCATTTTAGTGCCTTCAGTTCAGTTTTGTCTCCATTGACAATGAATGGGGACAAAATGGAAGCGCTTTCATCCGCTATTGAAATCCTATGACGGATCTGAATAGCGGAAATGAAAACGCTAGTGTGAAAGCAGCCTAAACATATGTATAATGTATCAGGTAAACATAGTCACAGAGGATTGATACAACTGTGACCAAGCCTGGATCCAGCAGTGCAGCCTATAGAATGCAGGCTCCATAAACAGCAGTCTGTAGTCTGCTGATGGAACGCAAGGATCAGCTAACAGCAACATATGAGGGACTTCTTCATGGTCCAGTTCACTGAGCTTTACTCCAAGAGGCCTACCAACCAGAGGAGCCTACTAACAAGCTGGGAAGAGGATAGAGATTGACCGAAAAGGCTTGAATTTAACCAGGAGGAAGGGATTTTAGGATTTCAGTGATTGCCGACGACGGCCGCCCTGATAAACGTACAGCGACCGACCTCCTCAGAGAGCTTTGGCTAGAAATGAACCGGCGAGGTTCATGACAGATAAATGTAATGTTATGCACTGGATACATAAGAATATTCATGTAATTTACACACTAAATGAGATTATGCCGGGTAAAGCCTTGATGGAGGAGGATTTGGAATACAGGGTGGACCACAGACTGTGCATCAGCAAGCAACGTCAATCAGCAGCTGCAAAAGCCAGGAAAATATTACCATGTATTAAAAGGTATAAGACTCATAGGAGGACAAGCTAATCTGGAATATAAATATCAGTCACATCAACTTGTAGTTCGAAGGTGCAGTATTATAGTGGTTATATTCTTGTACATAGGAGGCAGTATTATAGTAGTTATATTCTTGTACATAGAAGCAGTATTATAGTAGTTATATTCTTGTACATAGGAGGCAGTATTATAGTAGTTATATTCTTGTACATAGGAGGCAGGATAATAGTAGTTATATTCTTGTACATAGGAGGCAGGATAATAGTAGTTATATTCTTGTACATAGAAGCAGTATTATAGTAGTTATATTCTTGTACATAGGAGGCAGTATTATAGTAGTTATATTCTTGTACATAGGAGCAGTATTATAGTAGTTATATTCTTGTACATAGGAGGCAGGATAATAGTAGTTATATTCTTGTACATAGGAGGCAGTAGAAAAGTCTGGTCTGGACCACTCCAGGTAGCAGTTGATATTACTATATGGTTTAGGTAAAAACAAACATGTCCAGGACTCGATGCAGGTTGAATAAGATCCACAACTTTATTGTAGTAACAATAATATAAAAAGTCCAAACATATAGCCTTCGGCCTGGTCAATGCTTTTCAGTTGACACCTATTTATGATGCATCTCACCGTTGACCACATGGTTTAGGTAGCTCTATTTCCAGCTGGCGGTGACTTGTGAGGTATTGATCTCCAGGTCCATGTTGCTACATCTTAGTATACTGCGCGTCCTGTGAACTTCCATATTATATTTGTGATTCTACCAGATTCCAGGATCCAGGAGACAGAACCCGGCAGACGCTGTTTATAAGATGAATCCCCATGACCAGCCCTTCTTTCATGGTTTATATACAATTTCACATTTTTTTCCCCTTTACCAATGTAATTTAATTTATGATTTAATAACAACACAATGTGACAAAGACAATAAACCAGAACATAATGGTCTGCTTGTTCGGATTGTTTAGTGTTATAATTATTGTTCATAGTGCTAATTATACCACCAGGGATGAGCAGAAAGTTTATTTTTGTCTCCATAAAAAGTCTTGTAGAAATGATTTCTCTGTGGTTATTTGGCTAAACCCGCTGCCAATATGAAAGACAAAAGCCCCTCGAGTGGAAACAGGAGTTTGGAGCGCATTAAGGTTTAAAGAGTTGGATAATAACACCCCACAGAGAGAGCGAAAGCGGCTTTTTAATATTTAACGAACCTACAGATGGAGGTGTACAGATAGGTATCCGATATTACTACATTCTGCGCAGTCTCTGCGTTCACCCTATATGGTAGACATCTCCATGGTGGACGGCCATTCATTTTTTCATCAGTTTTTTGAATTCTTCCTCTTGGGGCGACCTTTAGTCTTTTTTACCATTTTTATGCCATCAGCTGATGAAGCAGATACTCGTCAGCACAAATTTAGGGAGCTTGGGGGTAAAAGGTAAGCATAGCCTCCAAGGACTCCATTATGGGGGCACCAGGTATTACTTGTGTGGACATGTTGACTAGCACTGGGGGTGACAATTTTAAAGGCTATGAAAACCTTTGGGGAAAAAAAAAATGCAATGATTGCATTTTACTTATTTTGGGCATCTATTTATCTTATTTATTAAATTGGAAGAGCCTTTAGTTACCGCAGCCCCTATAGATGCACCCTGATTTTCAGACAGTGGGCCCCCATAAGTCCCAGCCACATTGACTCTATAAATATCAGCCATGGTGCCCTCATAAACCACAACCATAGCGCACTTAAAGGCTATGAACACCTTTGGGGCAAATCTTTTAGGATTTCAATTTACTCATTTTAAGCTAATATATTTTTTCAGTAGGCCTTTATTAAAAAAAGTCAGCCAGTTAGGAGTACGAGGTTAAAAATCAGTCTGTTCCCAGAGAATCATTTCTCAGTCCCGTCAGTTGACGGCTCATGTGAAGCCTTATCTCTGACCTTCTGCCGTCAGAAACACATGCATGCAGCTCAAGGGGAGCGTCTTTTCTGCTGCAGCCAAGGGGGCGTGTCCATGTTCTCATCGCAACTCTGGAGGCAGCTGAAGGATGAAACTGAGCATGTGCGGCCTTTTTAGTGAGCAGGACAAAGAAATAAGAAAAAAACTAACAGCAGGTGGCGCTGTACAGACACATTTTGTTGTAAAACTCAGTGGCTAGACTAAATTTTTAATTACATGCAATTACAAAAGTATTCCGATCCAGGTGCTGAAGTGAAAACTGTAGAATATTTTACGTGGGACAACCCCTTTAACTGGCAGGAAAAAAAAATTGGGGTGGCACATTTCCTTTAATAAAGGCCAACTGAAAAAAATGATTTTAGTCCAAAATGAGTAAAATGTAGTCATTAAAAATATTGTCTCAAAGGTGTCCATAGCCTTTAAGGGTGATATATGGAGAGTCAATATGGCTGGAACTCATGGGGGCCCACTGTCCGAAAATCAGGGTGTATCTATAGGGGCCCCGGAGGAAGCTGCAGTAACTAAAGGCCCATCTGCCACTAAAGCAGATTCCAATTATATAAATAAGATATGGTAGATTTGGGGTCCCTGTACAGATTTTCAATTTGAGTCCGAAACTGGAACTTAAAGGCATATCTCAGTAACTGCAAGTTATTCCCAGGACTCTGGATAGGGGGTGGTCCTGAGAGCTCGAATCTTCTACCCCGTCCTAACGCTGCTCCATTCATTCTCTGTGGTACTGTTGGGCATAGCAAAGGGCTGTACTTACCCATCTCTGACCCATAGAGAATGAATGGAACAAAGGGGCATAAGCTCAACCTGCCACTCCATTAGGATTCGGCTACAGGAATCCCATTCTCGGGACTGGTGACCGCCTCCAATCAGTTAATTATCCCAAATCCATGGGGATTCATCCTCCCTCCCTTGCGTGACACTCCATATAGAGGTGGGTAGCCGTGGGGAGGGCCGCATTGCCCATGTCTATAACGAATGGGGCTCTTAACTAGACCCTACAGACATATCCTCGAGGTCATCCCCAAAAAATCTGCCTGATACAACAGAAATACATAATAACAAAAAAAAACTGAAAAAAAGTAAAAATAACTAAATAAATAATTAAAAGTCTGTATTGGTTACTAATTTGTCAACCTCAGAACAGTAAGGACGAAATCACAAAGCAATTAAAATTCTGAAAAAGAATCCTCAGACCCGACATAAAAGAAATACAAATGTTTCGAGACGGATTATGAAGTAAAAGTTAAAAAAAAAAAAAATCCTAACGGTTAAAGATGTTTTTTCCCCCCTCTCAAGGGTTTCGTTGCAGCCTGTGATACGGATTCTGTTGTCTTGCTCTCGCACGCCACATCAGCTAATACATTCCTGACTCCCCTGCCTGCGAGCCAAGACCGATTAATATCTGCCTACCTTGTTACCTAATTCATTATGGAATTGCAGTTAATTTGATTTGATATTATTTTAATAAAATTCTGTAATATATTAGATTGTTTCAGGCTATCAAAATAATTTTCCAATTATTACAGTTACTCAAGCAAATCTCTTTCTTCTCTTCTTTCCCCCTTCATGAACGGCAGTTGGTCTGCCTCAGAATACATTATCTCCTACAGCTTCATTCTGGCCAGTGAAATACAAAATATATGCATGATTAAACCAGAATATATTGCAGGTATAGTGTGCCGGGGGAGGCCGCCGCCGCCGCTCTCTCCCTATAATATTGTGTTCAGCCTGACAAGAACAATGGCTGACCTTATTGTGCCCATGGAGACCCATTTGGGGCAATTAAAGGGAACCCACACCAGGAAAATGCAGTCCGACCTGAAGGCGGCAGGTGATAGAGCAGGAGAGCTGGGCAGATTGATAGTTTTGTGGGGAAAGATTCGATATGACTTGTAATTTACTTTCAATCTATGCCGCTTGTATCCTTAGGAGTCCGGTGAGTCTCAGCACTCGGACCCCTACCGATCAAAACCTTTGAAGACCTATCCAGAGTTTTTTTTAAAGTACGGGGACGTTGCTCCTTTTATGCTTAGGAGTCCAGTGGGCGGTCCTATCCGTGGGTGACAGCTGTGTGCACGGTCATAGGGGACCGCCCACTAGACTCCTAAGCATAAAAGGAGCAGCGTCCCTGTACTATCTTTGATGTGTCTCTATCTGCTCAGCTCCTTCTGCGCAGTCATATGCTGCCTGCAGACCAGAAACCACGACTTTAAAGGGAAACCCAGCTTTCCTCCACTGTGTATTATTTTAGAACATATGTATATTGTTTCATGTGTATTGTTCTCTGTCTTCTTAGATGCAGTCAATTGCCTTGGCTTCTGTGGAGGAAACCATCAGAAAGTGGCTTGCTGGTGGTATCAGCCTTCAGGAGATAGGAAAATGAGCGGTCTGCCACCACTAAGTCTTGAATGTTAGTGCTCGACTACAATGTATTTGAGATCCTTTGGGCCACTGAAGGAAATCATTTTAGGGGTCACCTTTCAGCAGTACAAGAACATGAGTTCATGACGTATGGTGTTGGTATTGCACACACAGGCCATCAATAAGGATCCTAGTGGTAAGTGATCGGCTCCAGAGCCACCTTCTGATGGGGTTGGCTTCGGATGAAGCTCTTGGTGCATCAGAAGCCATTCGGTATGGCCACCAGAAAAATGATGTCTTTCTAGGTAGGACGATGTTTACCACGTGCCAAAGTAAGGTACTTATCTGGTGGGCAGCATCACAGAAGGCTAGATCACTGAAGGCTAGAAGGACCCAACTCAACCACCCAATATACACTGACGAGCAAAAGGGTAACAATGTTTTGAACTTTTGATTTCAGGCTCCGTATCTCACCATCCACTACAGCTTCCAACGTGAGACTCCCATCATCCTATAGACAATCCTCTCGGCTATCTCATACATAAACTGGACTTGCAGCTATTTAGCGTATGATGAGTTCTGCAGATTCTTCTCATGAAACTGCATTGTGACTGTTTTGCTCCTGGTGGAGAGGAAACTGGCACATGATGGGGGGGGGGGGGGAGAGAGGCACTTCTTACTGGCACATGATGGGGGAGAGAGAGAGGCACTTCTTACTGGCACATGATGGGGGAGAGAGAGGCACTTCTTACTGGCACATGATGGGGGGGAGGAGAGAGGCACTTCTACTGGCACATGATGGGGGAGAGGAGAGAGGCACTTCTTACTGGCACATGATGGGGGGAGGAGAGAGGCACTTCTTACTGGCACATGATGGGGGGAGGAGAGAGGCACTTCTTACTGGCACATGATGGGGGGAGGAGAGAGGCACTTCTTACTGGCACATGATGGGGGGGAGAGGAGAGAGGCACTTCTTACTGGCACATGATGGGGGGAGAGAGAGAGGCACTTCTTACTGGCACATGATGGGGGAGAAGAGAGGCACTTCTTACTGGCACATGATGGGGGAGAGAGAGAGGCACTTCTTACTGGCACATGATGGGGGGGAGGAGAGAGGCACTTCTTACTGGCACATGATTGGGGGGAGAGGAGAGAGGCACTTCTTACTGGCACATGATGGGGGGAGGAGAGAGGCACTTCTTACTGGCACATGATGGGGGGAAAGAGGAGAGAGGCACTTCTTACTGGCACATGATGGGGAGAGAGGAGAGAGGCACTTCTTACTGGCACATGATGGGGGGAGAGAGAGAGGCACTTCTTACTGGCACATGATTGGGGGAGAGGAGAGAGGCACTTCTTACTGGCACATGATGGGGGGAAGAGGAGAGAGGCACTTCTTACTGGCACATGATGGGGGGAGAGAGGAGAGAGGCACTTCTTACTGGCACATGATGGGGGGGGGGGGAAGAGGAGAGAGGCACTTCTTACTGGCACATGATGGGGGGGGGGAGAGAGAGGAGAGAGGCACTTCTTACTGGCACATGATGGGGGGGGGCATCTATGGGGACATTTACTGAGGCCACAAAGAAGGGTATTTTATATGGGGGATCTGTGTGGTACTAGTATTATCAGGGGGTTTATCTGTTTCTGCAGTATAATATTGGGGAGCACAGCGGCACAGTATTGGGGGTAGTAGGATGAATTGTCCAGAAGATGGGAGGATGATGGAAAAGTAGTACTTTTTATTTATTTTTTTAGTTGTCAAACTGCAGAGACGAAAACTGGTGTCAAAGATGAAGACAGAGAACATCTACATCAGAGGAAACGTCACTGGATGTAAGAGGTAAGTTAGACTAAGTGAGCCGGGCCCTAGAAATTCTACTACATGGGGCCCCGCTCACTTAGTCTAATCTGGCCTAATCCGTCCATCCATTCCAAAGCGAAAAGGTGGACGTCCAGGAAAATATCGCAGTCAACAAGTCGGCCCATCAGAACAAACACGGCAGTGGAGGCGGCTCGTGGGCTTTGTAATAGTGAGGTCCCAGACGTCCATGCACCCAACCACCTTCCGAAACATTCCTGGAAAAAAATAATGGGACTGAAGAAGTGACTACCAGCTGTAATCATTATGCCATGTCATACCCTGGCAGCGAGAGGTACCTGGTGATAATGCACCACCGTCCATGGTTGTCAGGCGGTGACATCATCTTACACTATACGAGATTTTTATGAGTATTTGGGGAGATAAGAGCTTTATTGGTTCACATTACTCCTATGATAACATTGTAACAATTGAGGATTATTCAATCTTACTTTGGCAGCCAACATAAAAGAAACGGAGCGGCTGCCAAGGCGTTCTCACGGGTGATGGGTGAGCAGCTGATGAAGGACCGGAGGAGGGAGACCTCAATGTGATTTCACTGGAAGAGGTAGCGGATGCACCGATGCCGCTTTGACGACTTTTTGTGTGTTTTGGGCGACTATTTGCTCTCTACTAGAGATGTACGAAGTTTTGGAAAATTCGATTTGGCTGCTTTGTCAAATTTTCCAAAAAAATTCGCTTCATGACTAATTACTTTGTCACGAAGGACATTTTTTTTGTAAGTAGCGGGTGCAATGACAGGGGCTGTGAAGTCGCCGCTCCCCATCATTGTACTCCTCAGATCGTGGCGAATCAAATGTATCCTGAAATTCGTATCGAATTCCACTTCGTTATTCGATTCGCTCATCTGTACTCTCTACATCAATTCTGCAGGAGTTCCATTTTCTAGATGAAAACTCCAGATTAGATTGAGATTATGGCGCATTTATTATGTGCGACTTTTTAAAATGTCACAAAAATGTCGCATCTCTCGCCAGGCAGCCCCCTGGTTTACTTTCCCACCTAAAGGCGTAAACCGCATTACACTCCCGCCACATACACCAGTTCCTACATTTGGTGCAGGGACACAAAGCAAAGCCTTAAGGCTTAAAACTGACATAAAAACAAATGTCCCCCAGAGAATATAGATCGATACGTGGAAGTGCGTGCATCACAGTTGATGCTGTGCTCCTCCGTACAGGGGGCGGTGAGTATTTTACAAGTCTTCCCCTTTAAGACCGGATAGATACGAGATATAGGGACATCTAGATCCTATACTTATATGACGGTTCTGCGCTCATCAGACCGCGCAGTAATATTCAGCTTTATAGGTTATTACTTGATTATTTTATGATTTCTGCACAGATAACATTATCCATTCTGCGGCGCGGGCGATTACGAGGACTCGTAATTACCAGGAAATGGAGCCCATGTGACAAGTGAAAGTGACTCTGCACCTGGACACATAAACGTCGCTCTCCACCTTTGCACAGGAATGCTGGGATTTACTAAGGACGCTTCGAGTCTATGATTATATTTCTGCAGCTTATCTGTATGCAATTATCGTAGTTCTGGGAGGCAATGTTGGGAGTTGTAGTTGCAAAGTTTCTACGTTTTCTTGCAAAAGCTAAATCTTCCAACTTTAATAGTTAAAGTGAATGTTCCTCTGTTTTGCCAATAAACGAGGGCAGGGTTTATGTGCTCCTCTGCAGAAGAGGCCGGGGTCCAATATTGGGGAACCCTGAGAGGATAGAAGGAGGGGTCACATCCCCTATAGACTCATTAAACCTCAGCATCCATTGAAATGAAGGCGTTTACATTGCAGGGTCCTGGTGGCCATTCTCAGGGGGCCCCCGAAGGACCCCTCTGTTTCCCCCTTTTCACAGACATGCCTGAGTACAATACTAAGAGCTAATTCTGGAGATTCGGCTTGTACCTCAAATGGATCCAGAGATCTCCCTATTCATTGTTCTGCTAGATTTCTATTAAGCTGACAGCTAAGGGGCCATGTCCTTTCTGCTGCAGCTCTCAACCGGTCACACCTCAGGGGGTTTATCCTGTCTCCGGAGGCGTTTCTTTTCTGCTGAACTTCAGGGATTGAGTCCTTTCTGCTGAGGCTCTTACCCTATCACAGCTCAGAGGCATGTCCTTTCTGCTGCAGGTCTCTCCTCACAGCTCAGAAGGTGTCTCCATTCTCAGGGGTCGTGTCTTTTCTGCTGCAGCTCCCTCCCTATCACCACTCAGAGGTCATGTCCTTTCTGCTGCTGCTCTCTCCTCACAGCTCAGAAGGTTTCTCTATTATCAGGGGTCGTGTCTTTTCTGCCGCAGTCCCTCCCTATCACCACTCAGAGGTCATGTCCTTTCTGCTGCAGCTCTCTCCTCACAGCTTAGAAGGTTTCTCCCTTATCAGGGGTCGTGTCTTTTCTGCTGCAGCTCGCTCCCAATTACAGCTCAGAGGCATGTCCTTTCTGCTGCAGCTCTCTCCTCGGAGCTCAGAAGGTGTCTCCATTCACAGGGGTCGTGTCTTTTCTGCCGCAGCCCCCTCCCTATCACCGCTCAGAGGGCATGTCCTTTCTGCTGCAGCGCTCTCCTCACAGCTCAGAAGGTGTGTCCAATCTCATAGGGTCGTGTCCTTTCTGCTGCAGCTCCCTCTCTGTAACTGTCACGGCTTTGAGCAGTGGAAGGATGGAACTGAGCATATGCGACCACCCCAGTGGACAGAGAAATAAGGAAAAAGGACAAACAGCAGGTGGCGCTATACAGACAGATTTTATTGAATAACTCAGGGGTTATAGTACATTTTTAATTACAAAAATATTCAGATCCAGGTGCTGGTTTGAAAAAGTTTGAGTATTTTTTGTGGCACAGCCCCTTTAATGGCGGTGTGATGAAGGTAAGTCACATGACCAGCTTTATAGCGGTAGGTTATAAACGCGATGTAATAACCCGTAATAATGATAATGTTCTCCAGGTAAGTATCTGGGCTGTCACAGGTTAATGCTGCACCCGGCTTTCATGTGCGAGCACGTCTCCTCTCCAGCGAGCATCTGCCGCCTTCTTTGCAGGGTTCGTACAGTAATGTGAGGGCAGCGGGGAGATAAGGGAGAGGAGTTTATGATCTCCAGGTGTGACACACATTTCGCTCTTCGTATGTGTTTACTTCCTTATAATAGCGCATACTTCAGCCATTAGCTTAACTGTCGGCTATAAAAGAACCTTTTGTGGCTTTATACAAGGTGTGAACGCGGAAAAAGCGGAGAGGCGGCAGCCATCGCTCTTCGTGATGTTGCAAAGTTTGTTTCTTTTTTAATAAACTTTGTTTACTTTGTTTCTTTGTAACTTTCCAGTTTTAGCTCACATTGGCCGTGACTAGAGATGAGCGAATTAATCAAAAACTGGATTCGGCTGCTTTACGGAATTTTACCAAAAATTTGCTTTGTGATGAATTACTTTGTAACTAGTCGGTGCAATGACAAAGAGCAGAGATTATGCCCCCCCCCCTTTTTTGTACCCCTCAGATGCCGCGTTCATACGTGATTGCGGCATGTGATATAAATAACAGAATGTAAAATTTGAAATAATTAAAAAAATCATACCTCATCCATTTGCTTGCGATGTTCGCCGCCATGTTGCTTTAAGATCTGGCCGAAATCTTGCGTGGCCCGTGGTTGATGACATCATATGTCACTGCACACAGGATTTCGTGTGAGATCTTCAAGCAAGATGAAGGCGGCTAATCCGGCGCAGGCAAATGGATGAGGCAAGTATGATTTTTTTTTGTAAAATCGATTCTCTATAACGAAACACGAATCCTGAAATTCGTATCGAAGGCTTTAATTCGCTCAACACTAGCCGTGACTTTTGGAAATTGCATGATATGCCAGCAGGAGCGGACTGAGAATTTAAAGTGGCCCTGGGGAAAAAAAACTTAAAAGTGGCCCCACGTTGTAGGGGGGTCCAAACTGACAGAAGGCGAGCAAGGTCAGCAATACCATAGTACAGAATACAGTCCCATCAATAGCGCCATTTTCTGTCCTCCATAGGAGGTGAGATCTGGGCCTCAGCAGCTGCAGGAGGACATGTGCGGTCTCTGCTCGGCTACGTGATTCTCACCTCGTTAATTACCGCAGACAGCTCACTATGTACCCAGCCTCCTGGTCATCGGCCCACTGGGATATTTTCCTGTAGGGTCAATGGCCAATCTGCCCCTGTATGCCGGGTCCTAATGTAAGGCTGGTATGGGAACCTAGAACTGGAACCTGCATCTGTTTCTGGCCCCGGAACCTGCCTCTGATAATATAGGGCTACATGCACATATAAAACTGCATTGAGCTACATCCATTTTTGCTCCTTTTGCGCTCAGCATTCATCGGGGACAGTGCGATCAAATACCTCATAGCTCACCGCCGTCACCTGCAATGGGCAGTCATCCTATTAGCGGTGTTGACCATAAGGATCTAAGTGCTCTTCAAAGGGAAGAGGAAAAAACTGGAAATATAAAAAGTTATTAAGGGGTGGGGTGAATGCACCCCAAAGCTATTGTTCAGCTCCCCTGCCTGACAATAAAAGGTGTCGGAGGAGGAGAAGACGGCCATAACGAGAGACCAATAGTACAATGACTAAAAGGATGGAGCCTCCATCGCCCTCACCCTGGAGATATCACGTGTTGGAAGGGTTAAACCAGTCCATTCCATTGCGCTGACGTCTTGCTGTTTAACATGATGATGTTCTGATGACCCCTTAGACAGGTAAATGTTTTATAGGTGGTCTAGGTCCGTGATGGCTAACCTCCGGCGCTCCAGCTGTGGTGAAACTACGACTCCCAGCATGCTCCATTCATTTTTATGGAGTTCTGAGAACAGCCAAGCAAGTGTGGGAGTTTTGCCACAGCTGGAGTGCCGGAGGTTAGCCATCATCACAGGTCTAAGTTATATCCTAGGGTAGGTCTTCAAAAAAAAACATCCATTGAGGCATCTAGAAAAACTGTTATATACGGTAGATCATCTAGAACAGGAGTCGGCAACCTGAGGCACTGCAGCTGTCGTGAAACTACAACTCCCAGTATGCTCTATTAGCATCTATAGGAGTTCCGAAAACAACTGAGCCAGTGTTCATGCTGGGAGATTTAGCTTCTCAACAGCTTGAGTGTTGACTGTTGATGACCTCTGATCTAGAACCCACTATGTAAATGGAACCCTAAGGGAGGCAATGCCAGTCAAAAGCATCACTACCCTTAAACGTATTCATAGGAAACACCTAAAGGACAAACAACCCTTAGAAATGGTACCTAATAAAGACCCCCACCACACCACCAAAGTGCTGATCTAATAGAGTTGGGCAAGAGGGTCCGCTAAACAGCACCCAAAAGGGCCAATTATTTGGTCACATCTAACATGCAACAGGCACTCTGACCCTAAGAGGGGCTTGTTATATCTTGAATTTTTATAAATATTGCCCCCCTCTAGTCCCTCATGCCAGAGACACCTTATTGATCAACCTACCAAGTGTCAACAAGTTATACGTCCAGAGGTAAGTTCTGGTGGCGGTCCACCACTGGGAGACAAGGAAAAGGTTGGGCCTTGGGACATGTTCAGGTGCTTATTTCTAAGCGTCTTGTCCCATATCCCCAAAAAAAATGAATTTCTTCAGACCTCTCCCGCAGTTTTCTGATGGTGCTGTCCTTGTAATCCTTGCCGACACGATCGGCTGCTGAACAGTTTTCAAAAACTTTGCAAGATCATTTCCACCTTCCCCACTGATGTTGTTTCGATGTCTTTTTTCTGTGCAATACAAAAAAGAGGACAAAAAGACACCACAAAGCTACTTGCTTGTCACTTCATTGAAAATTTCAAAGGCCTCCTCTATATTCCTGACTAAGTAGATGCACATTTAGAAGAGGAATCTTCAGACGCACTCGGTGACAAGTAAATGCTATGGTTTGCAGTCTAGCTGTGCGCCATTGTCAATAACTGAATATTTTATACTGTTTTGTATAATAGCAAAATTATGGGTATTTTTCAGGCTCTCATCAAAGTGAAAAAGATAAAAAAAAAACACAAGGTAAAAAAAAAAATCTGATTTTGAAAAAAAAAAATTATATTATTCAAGGGGGAAAAAAAAAGATCACAAGGTAATGACAGGAGCCGCCATTGTTATTTCAAAGGGGAGCTGGTTCCGCGCTCGTACCTGGTGTTAACTGTTTTTGAATTAAAAGTCGTCTCGCTAGAGCTTCCATCCTTGCAGAAGAGCTCCGAACACATCAAATAAGGGGGGGGGGGGTATAAAATTGTAACAAGATGGCTTAAAAATTCTTTGTGAAGAAAAGTTTTCCAGTTTGCAGTAATATGGGGGGGGGGGGTGATCGACCCTTCGTAGGTTTCATTATCAGGCAAACATTCAGACGGTATGGGGAAGAAAATTGAAAACTGCAGACTGGAAAGCAGCGCGTTTCAGGCTCAGCCATGGAATGGTAACATCTGGTTTCGGGTCGGCGTAGATGACTTGGCCAGAGAATACAGCACCGCAGTGGCCTGATGTATAATGAGGATTAAATGTAATAAAGGGGGCTTGGATATTCTATACAGGCGCGGAGAGAGAGGAGGCTACGGCGAAAGTTTATGTTCTGCGTCTGTGCTGAGAACATAATACGAAAAATGAAGACATAAGAGTACAAGGCAAATGCGCTTCAAGCCGAGCGGGAGTAACGAGTGGGTGCAAATAATAATCCGTCTAAAAAAAAAAAAAAATACAAAAATTGGTCACATGACCCGCCGAGTCCTCGTTAAACGGATTTACTGACCAAATGCTAATGTACCGTAATCATCATCTCCAGGCAATTTCTTCGAGCGCATATGTCCTCTTGTCAGACCATTTCATGTGTCAATGCGATGTCATGGTCTTCAGAGCAAGCATCCACATCGCTCCGATTGAAGACGTTCAGAAACAAGACAAAAATCTGGGGGAAAAAGTTTGAAGATGAACATTTAGGGATCTGCTTGCGAAATTCATAGCAGATGAACAGAATTTCCAGTCTCTGAGAAATAAGAGAGGAAACGTTACAGTTGCACCCAGATCCTGGTTTCTCAGGGGTCCAAAAACATGTCTGCCACCGACAAACCCCCCCTTTAAAGATGGAGATCTGGGAATTTAGAGACAAGTCATCTCGTCTTTGTAATCTTCCTCATTCCGGAACAGTTTTTGCAGTGTGGCCGGGGCATTATCCTGCTGGAAGAGGGCACTACTATCATCCCATAGTGCACCTGGTGTCATCTCTTCTCCAGGTAAGGGCCACACACGCATGCTGACGTCCACATGATGTGACGTGATTCATCAGACCAGGCCAACTTCTTCCCATACAGGTTCTTCTCCAGGTATGTGATGCACACCAACCCAGTCGTCCACACCATGTAATGCGACCAGGCCACCTTCTTCCATGGCTTCAGCTCTGATCCTCATGTGTCCATTGTAGTCCCTACTCCCTTTCAGCAGTGGACAAGGGGTCAGACCGGTCCACAGCATCTCATCCCCATACACAACGAGGTGTAATGTCCTTTGTGTCCTGTCTTCTTTCTTCATTGCCAGCAATTTCCGCTACATTATTTCTTCTGTGGGATTGGACCAGACGGGCTAGCCTTCAGTCTTCCCATGTATTAGTAAGCCCTGGGTGCCTATGATCTTGTTGACAGCTCAATGATCAACTTTTTTTGGGCCACTTTTGGTAGGCTTCAAGCACTACACCAGGCATCCTCAAACTGCGGCCCTCCAGCTGTTGTAAAACTACAACTCCCACAATGCCCTGCTGTAGGTTGATACCTGTAGGCTGTTCGGGCATGCTGGGAGTTGTAGTTTTGCGACAGCTGGAGGGCCGCAGTTTGAGGATGCCTGCACTACACATTGGGAACACCCCAAAGGACCAGACGTTCTGGAGACGATCTGACCCAGACGTCTACAGGTCATAATTTATCGCTTGCCAAAGTCATTCTGACCATTACGCTTGCTCATTCTACCTGCTTCCAGTACATGAACGTCACTTTCTACCTAATATACGCCACCCTTGACAGTCGCCGTTGTCACAAGATATTCACTTCATCGGTCAGTGATGCCTGTACCACCTGCAGATCCACAAAATAAGTCAAAATATTCCTTTTATTTCATTTTTAGTTTTTCATTTCATTTATTTTATTTCCATTTATTTCTCCTCTTGTCTTGACATTTCTTTTTGAAAAAAATGAAATCAACCCATTTGGTGATTAGCCCCAATGCCATATTTAACCCGTTACATCAAAAACTGGAGGCCACGACACAAGTTTCCCCAGGACTCCAGACAAAGATTGAGGAATTTGTCAGGGTCTTACACTTGGCCTGGCTACAATTAAAATGTTTCACGATTTATAATTCCTCAAATATTCCAACCAAAACAGCAATCGAGGAATCCGCTGCACGTCACGTAGCTGAGGTCAAACCAATTTTATTCACTCATCCCATTCCCGTGAAACAGAATCCTTTACGTGCGGAACTGTAGATGATAGGATAAATCTGCTTCATCGGAGATCTGACGGGCAATCAAAAAAATTGGCAAGTAGAAAAATAAAAAATTGTCTGCAAGAATGGGGAAAAGTTTGTAGCCATCAAATCTTCTCTAAACAGTTGAGGATAAGTTTTCCAAACTTCAGTTTTTAAACTTTTTTTTTTTTGCTCCGAGTCTCCTAGACTGAACAAGATCATATTACGGATCAAAGATGTCTCCACCACCAAGGACATGGTCTGAGTTTCCAGAAAAGTGCAGCCAGCTGTAATCCCTTTCTAAACCACAGTATTTTTCCTCCCGTTCTCCAAGATATTATTCACAAGCTGCTACGGTGCTCTGTAAGACGGACGGGCTTCGTAGGGTGGAGCGTGGTCAGTCAGCCTGCACAAGAACTTGGCTGGAGTCAGCCGGGCATGTGAGGAGTCCATGACTATGTACTAGGGCTATAGGATTGTTTCGCACAATGTTCCTCAACCTGTGGGTCTCCAGATGTAACACCACAACACCCAGCATGTCCCAACAGCCAGAGGTAGTCAGGTCAGGCTGGCAGATGTAGATTTGCAACAGGTGGCGACCACTTCTTTAGCAGAAAGAGTTACCCCATGCATTTTTTGAGAATTTTTAATGGGTTCTAAAAAAAAGACCCAGATATCACTAGCACTCTGATTCAAGCACAGAGCTCCCTTCTGCTCCACCACTGAGGCCACGTACGTGTAGACAGTACATACCATTTGCAGTCCACATTTGCCGAAAGGGACCTCAGGACTGGAACCAGAATGCTGGTGGAGAACCCCTTAAAATGGCTGACAACAGAGACAAAAGGTCACATTCAAGGGTAGATGAGAGCCTTAGAGGAAAACTCAGGTCAAAGCTGATCCACCAAGTTATTTCTAGTGTACCACCTCAATAGGCGGAGCATGACACAAGATTGAAGTAGAGAAGTCCTGTGTCGTGCCCCGCCCCCTCAAGTCCTGCCTGAACACACTGGGACAGCTTTATGCAACTGCCTTAAACTGTCCTTTATTACCCCACAGCAGCCAATCACAGCACAGCGCTCATTTTTCAAAAGCAGAATATGAAATGAAAGCCGCGCTGTGATTGGTTGCTAGACAATTTCACTTTTAGACAGTCTCCTAATTGAGGAAGGATGGCATGGCTTCTTTTATCTTGATCACCACATCCATCCTCTCCTCTCCGAAGGTCAATGGGACTGAGCTGCAATAGTGCCCACAGCCCGGGACATGCGGGAAATCAGCCATCTTTATAGGAACGCTCCAGGGAAAAGATGACACCACCCAATCGCAACGCAGCTTACACTTTGCAATGGCGGAGTATGGAAAGAAAGCTGCGCTGTGATTGGTTGTAGCCATGTTCAACCAAGAGGTCAGCCATGTTTTTCTTATCCTAGACAACCCCTAATGACCGTGGAATATAATGACTATGAAGGACTGTGAGGTGAACCCCAATTTGTGCATTTTACACCCCCTCCCCCCAAAAAAACTAAAAAGTTGACAGCGCTCAATATGTAACTGAATCCATTTCCTGGTTCATTAAGCTCAAATAGACTCCCAGTAATGAATGAAATGCACCCACTATTTCAGTTCACCATATTCATAATGAAAAGAAATGTAAATGGTTTTATTATTCGCTAGTTCAATCGGAACAGATTTTTCTTCCCTGACATCTTTAAACCAACATGACATCTAATGATCGCGGTTAGCAGAACTTCGCCGACACTTGAAAAGAAACAATTTTGGTTCATTAACTGTGCTCGGGGCTAAAAATAATAATAATAGGAAAGTAGCGCGACACAATGTAACACACACAAACGGCTCGTCTTCCAGCGGAGAGAGCGCGGGGACACGGCCGGACGCTGCCGCCACTGCACACCGCCGTATTTTACCTAAATGAAGGACGCTTAAGTCAATAGGAATTCTTAGTTTCATTTATTATTTTCATTTGCATGAGTCTAATAAATGGCGGGGGCTGGGAAGGATTTAGCGGGGCTGGAGGGGGGAGAGCGTGAGGTGAATGTACATCCACTGTGAGGAGAAGAACCATGGGGAGATCTCATACGAGGCGGTATTGTGAGGAAAGGGATAACATCAGTAGGGGGTGCAGTGGTGGCAGTGGCCCCCTGCCACATAGGGAGACAGCAGGGTTATAAATGGCACAGGGCAGGTGGATGCCTGTTGCAGATTTTGCATTGAAGCCCTTGAATATCAGGTTACAACATCTCTCTGGCTGTTGTAAAGGATGTCAGTGATCTGATGTTCTGGATGTCCTGGGTCTGACTGCTGGTAGTCCCATGTCCCCTGTATGGTCACTGCCCCTCCGTTCAAAGTCTAGGCTATTGTCATCAGTCCCATAGAGACAAATGGAGGGAGAGTGCACACGTCCAACCAGCCATTTCTTTTATATTTATAGTTATCCGCATGGTACTTCCTTTTTTACATTGATAGGACTGAACTCTGAGTTCTCTGTATATATGTCAATGATCTGCATTACAAGGCCAAAGGGATTACAAAATTCTTCTTGCATTCCGCCATCACAAAGCAAGATTACTTGAGGAAAACTAATAGAGCACCCATTAATGGATCAGTCTTCAGAAAATTCCTAAGCTCCCTATAGTGGTGGCTTTGATGAATTAGACTTCAAGGAGCATACCCTAGTGGTGGCATTGATGAATCAGACTTGAAGGAGCATACCCTAGTGGTGGCATTGATGAATTAGACTTCAAGGAGCATACCCTAGTGGTGGCATTGATGAATCAGACTTCAGTGAGCACACCCTAGTGGTGGCATTGATGAATTCTGACTTCAGTGAGCACCCCCTAGTGGTGGCATTGATGAATCAGACTTCAGGGAGCATACCCTAGTGGTGGCATTGATGAATTAGACTTGAAGGAGCATACCCTAGTGGTGGCATTGATGAATCCGACTTCAGTGAGCACCCCCTAGTGGTGGCATTGATGAATTCTGACTTCAGTGAGCACCCCCTAGTGGTGGCATTGATGAATTCTGACTTCAGTGAGCACCCCCTAGTGGTGGCATTGATGAATCAGACTTCAGGGAGCATACCCTAGTGGTGGCATTGATGAATCAGTCTTCAGGGAGCACCCCCTAGTGGTGGCATTGATGAATCAGACTTCAGGGAGCACACCCTAGTGGTGGCATTGATGAATCAGTCTTCAGGGAGCATACCCTAGTGGTGGAATTGATGAATCAGTCTTCAGGGAGCATACCCTAGTGGTGGCATTGATGAATCAGACTTCAGGGAGCATACCCTAGTGGTGGCATTGATGAATCAGACTTCAGGGAGCACACCCTAGTGGTGGCATTGATGAATCAGTCTTCAGTGAGCACCCCCTAGTGGTGGCATTGATGAATCAGACTTCAGGGTGCATACCCTAGTGCTGGCATTGATGAATCAGACTTCAGGGAGCACACCCTAGTGGTGGCATTGATGAATCAGACTTCAGGGAGCATCCCCTAGTGGTGGCATTTATGAATCAGACTTCAGGGAGCACCCCTAGTGGTGGCATTGATGAATCAGTCTTCAGGGAGCACCCCCTAGTGGTGGCATTGATGAATCAGACTTCAGGGAGCATACCCTAGTGGTGGCATTGATGAATCAGACTTCAGGAAGCATACCCTAGTGGTGGCATTGGTGTCTAAGCTCCTCCTAGTGGTGGCTGCAGGCATCTGGAATATTATCATTTAACTACTAGGGGATTTGAAGCTCTGACAGTACTTTGGTTCCAGGTTCACTGAGGACCTGGGGCCCCACTATAGTTATTTGCTTAGGCCCCATTTCTATCAAGACTTCCGCACATCTGTTGACATTTTCCATTCGCTGACTATAGTTATGCCTTCATTTTCCAGTGACCGTACCAAGAGCAGGTTGGAAGTCAGCCCTGTCTGGCCAAGTCCCCATGAAGAACATTAGAATCAATGAAATATTTCCCAATAGTTCTCTTGTAAAAGCAGATGTTCCGTTATAAGAAGGGGATCTGCGGCCAGCAATTCCTCATCATCATTTCATTAGCCGTCTCTATCATGAACAATGCATTTAATGAGGCACCGGCATCTGCTGGTTGGGGACAGAACATCCTAATGCTAATGAGATCAAGGGAATGATCACAGCAGCACAGATTATTTCAGGAAATGAGCCAAATAACATGCTAAGACTGCGTGCTCAGCAACATTTTCTATGGGCAGTGTCATGGTGAGAAAGCGGGTTCTTTGATAATAAGGCAATGATGGAAGGTATGGAGGAGAATAACCCATGTACTGTAATATACAAGAACCCAGATTGAAAAGGGGAAGGGATTCCTCAATCCCCAACTTAAAACTATGATCAACTATACAAACATATAGTACAATTTATCAAGACCCCTTGAGCTCCCTCAAATGTCTCTTTCCTCTTGGCCTCCATTTGTCTTGCACCCGGAGATGGTACTAGGGTGAAGATTTTGAATATGTTGGCTCCTCGGGGGCGGGGCAAGGGGATTTATGCTATTTAATTGTTTCACACACACATACAATATATTTTAAAGGATCTTCTGTAAAGAGTATTGAAGTGATACCCAAGCTGACTCTGAAAATACCAAGCGGAGTCAACAGAAGCACCAAGAGCCCTGCTGCCACCTTGTTCTGATGATTGGCAGGGGTTACAGGGGATGGATGCCCAGTGATTAGACATTGATTCCTTGTCCTACACAGATGCCTTTAACGTCTTAAAGGATTTGTTCAGGATTAGAAATATATAACCACTTTCTTCCAGGAACGGACTGTGCCTTGGATTGAAATTAATGGGACTGAGCTGCAGTACCACACACAACCTGCTGACAGGTGTGGTGCTGTTTTTGGAAAACATCCTAAATTAGGAAAGCCCCATTCATGGGACGTGTAGCGAAAGGAATGGGCCAGAGGCTGAGTGAGAGCTCCAGGTATAGAATGGATCTTATATCCTCACAGCGTATGCGACACAATATTCCCCGAGCCCCGATTTCTGCATTATGGGGGTCATTATGGGCCTAGATCAGCTCTGGCAGGGTATCTGCATAAAGGTCAGATTTAAAGGGACCCATCCATTGACACTTATGGTTATTAGTATCAGTAAATACTGACACAGTATTACATACGGGTGGCTTCGGAGACACTGTCAGGCGGCCGCCATGTGAAATCTCCGTCAACCTTGACGACAGCATATTATAAATATCTCAGAGGCCTGAACTTAAATGACCTGAACGGCGGTCAAATCCCCAACATACCATTTCTGGATTCTTTAAAATGTAGATTTCTCTCTGCAATTATATCGCTTGTAATATTTCCTGAAACTTTATAAACAAAAGATGATGTGACGATGAGTGAGCGGCGTGATTTATTACTGGTATTTCAGACAAGGACACTGCCCGACATGTCGGAACAATCTACCAGTTTTTTTTTTTTTACTGGAAAGGAACATTCAAAATAACAAAGGTTTGTTTATTAGTTCTTCTTGCGCCTTACGTTCCCCGCGCTCCACCCAGTCTGGATAAACCTGTTCAGGACTGACCAGACACCATTGTCTCCTACCCCAGCCTTCTCAAGAAAGTAACCTCAAGAAACCAAAGGAATAAACTAGATGAAATATCTATCTATCTATCTATCTATCTATCTATCTATCTATCTGATCTATCTCATATCTATCTATCTATCTCATATCTATCTATCTATCTATCTATCTCATATCTATCTATCTATCTATCTATCTCATATCTATCTATCTATCTATCTATCTCATATCTATCTATCTATCTATCTATCTCATATCTATCTATCTATCTATCTATCTATCTATCTCATATCTATCTATCTATCTATCTCATATCTATCTATCTATCTCATATCTATCTATCTATCTCATATCTATCTATCTATCTCATATCTATCTATCTATCTCATATCTATCTCATATCTATCTATCTATCTATCTCATATCTATCTATCTATCTATCTATCTATCTCATATCTATCTATCTATCTATCTCATATCTAGCTATCTATCTCTCTCATATCTAGCTATCTATCTATCTATCTATCTATCTCATATCTATCTATCTATCTCATATCTATCTATCTATCTCTATCTATCTATCTCATATCTATCTATCTATCTCATATCTATCTATCTATCTCATATCTATCTATCTATCTCATATCTATCTATCTATCTATCTCATATCTATCTATCTATCTATCTATCTATCTATCTATCTCATATCTATCTATCTATCTCATATCTATCTATCTATCTCATATCTATCTATCTATCTCATATCTCATGTCTATCTATCTCTCATGTCTATCTATCTCTCATGTCTATCTATCTCTCATGTCTATCTATCTCTCATGTCTATCTATCTATCGTATATCTAACTATCTATCTATCTATCTATCGTATATCTAACTATCTATCTATCTATCGTATATCTAACTATCTATCTATATATCCATCTATCTATTATCTATCACCCATCAGTCTATCTATCTATCTATTATCAAATCAAATAAGCTTTATTGGCAGGACTAAATAATTTTAGCATTGCCAAAGCAAGTGGTAAATAATCGGGTAGGGTTGGGGGATGGGGACACATCCAGGGTGGGGATATCGGAGTCCATGGTACATCAGGCTCCTCTCAGTCTATGGCAGGCAGTAACATATTGTGCCGCTATGGCCGCCGTGTTCTCCTCTTCCCCCAGCAGTATGGAGAGTCTCTCTTCCTCCTCCATGGAGGTGAAGTCTGGGCAGAGATCAGACAGTCTCCTGAAGTCAGCGTCCCTCACTGCTGAGTATTTGGGGCACCGCAGCAGGAAATGAGCCTCATCCTCCACAGCCTCCTGGTCGCCCTGCTGGCACAGTCTGCTCTCCCTGGGCGTGTACCTCTGTCGGTGACGCCCAGATTCAATGAGCAGGCTGTGGGCGCTCCGTCTGTAGCGGCTCAGGATCTGTCGCTCTCTTGGATTGGGGAGTTTCTCCAGATATGGGGCCAGTTTGTTGACATTATGTGTCATAATACAAATATGATCAAAGTTATAATCATAAATTAGAAAAGGATAAAAACATCCTAATGTGTCATCTCCATCATCTGGTGAAATCCATACTTCGATAAGGGGGGAGTTCACATCAGCGTTCGCACTTCCGTTATTGCTTTCCATTATAACGTAAAATGACGGAACTGAAAGACGGAATTCAAAACGGAAACCTTTAGAGGAGTTTGGTTCTGATCCATCATAATAGAGGTCTATGGGCAAACATAACGGATCCGTCAGAAAAAAAAAAAGTCCTTTGGACAGGACTTTTTTCCCCCGTCATATATAACGGAACATAGAAATGTATTAGGACGGAGCTAAACGGAACGCCTCTAAAGGTTTTGAATTCCGTCTCAGGATTCCGTTATTTTCCGTTATAACAGAATTGTGAACGCTAATATACACGATTAATCCTAATGAGTGGAGAAGGTGGACCTGTGCTAAAACCATAAAATCAGTATACGTCATGTCCTGGCTCAGCCTGGGGTCCCATAACCATGTCTGCGCATGCACCAACGCGGTAGGAGATCACAACATCGCAAGATGCAGGCTACAAAGAGGAAAACCCCATCAAAGATGGCCGACCACATTCAACCTGCTTATGCGCATGCGCCAGACATTACAGTCCCTGCAGCACGCTAAGCTCAATAGGGATGCCGAGCAGAAGCTCCAAGGTGTTGAACAACTGAACCAACGCGCATGCGCCAGATCTAAATCGGCGCTATCATGTATATCAATCATTAGAGTTAGACCGAATATATGTGCATAGAGCCAGTTAATAGCCGTATCAAAGGCCGAGACCCCCTACTCCCCTCAGGGAGGGGGACCCAGACTCCCCAGGTATGTTATGGTTATGGTGAGCGAGGGGTTATGGCCTCCACGGTCCCCAGACTTATCCACATGCTAACAATCCACATCCCCTGGAGGAACCTAAGGAGAACATCACAACCACCATCCGCAGCAGCACAAGCCGCATCAGCCGACATAACCCGACCTGCCCAAAGACGCAGGGACCTGGACGGGGACCACTCAGCATCTTCTGTGACTTGTGGGGAATTAAAACAAAACAATCTACGTGCTGGTTCATATTGTCATACTATCGCTGGAGGCAGACTACTTCTTCATGGGGCGCCCTGTACTACAGCAATCCTCTGACTACGTCAGTCTTCCTCCACCTAGAACAGAGCGCAGCCGGCAGGCGAAAGTTGTGCCTACACCAAATGTCACAAAAATGCAACTTTTCGGATTCCTGATAGTGACAAACGCATCAAATCATGTAAAGTGTCTCAGTGCGGCCCTGTGAAAATCAGCACTCGCTCCATGTCACTACTGGGTAGACTAACATGGCTTTCCCCGCACTGTGCTGCCCTCTAGCAATACGGTATGCAAGCTTTGGTAGTGAAGAGAGTAGAAAACTTCAAAAAACAGGTAAAGCATATGGGAATTACTTTGTATCTTATGTAATGTTGCAAATATTTGGTTAAAAGGGAATTTTTTTGGCATTTATCACGTAGAGAAAGTTGATACAAGACACTTACTAATGTACTGTGATTCTCCATATTGCTTCCTTTGCTGGCTGGATTCCATGGTTATTTATGACCAGCAGCGGTGGTTGTGTAGGAAAAAGCACCAGCCTATGTGCACTCCCGCAGTCCCAGGCACAGGAGAGGCCAGTGTTTTTTATCCATATTGCCTCCTTTGCTGGCTGGACTCATTTTTCCATCAAATTATACACTGCTCGTATCCAGGGGTTACGACCACCCTGCAATCCATCAGCGGTGGTCGTGCTTGCACACTATAGGAAAAAGCACGGACTTCTCTGGTGGCCGGGACAGTGGGAGCGCACATAGGCTGGTGCTTTTTCCCTATAGTGTGCAAGTACGACCACTGCTGCTGACTTACCAGGTGGAGACGAGCCGTGTATAATGTGATGGAAAAATGAATCAAGTCAGCAAAGGAGGCAACATGGAGAATCACAATACATTAGTAAGTGCCTCGTATTCAGTTGATAAATGCTATTTGCTGAAGTGAAACAAAACCTTTTTAGGCTGCTTTCACACTTGCGTTGGTGCGGATCCGTCTGTTTATTTGCACAGACGGATCCGCACCTGTAATGCAGACGTTTGTATCCGTTCAGAACGGATCCGTTTGCATTAGGTTTAAAGAAAAATGACAAAGTCCAAAACGGATCCATTTTGAATTACAATGAAAGTCAATGGGGAACGGATCAGTTTTCAAATGCACCATATTGTGTCATTGGAAACAGATCCGTCCCCATTGACTTACATTGTAAAAAAAAACTGATCCGTTAGGCTCCGCCTCTTCAGACGGACACCAAAATGCTGCATGCTGCGTTTTGGTGTCCGCCTCCAAAACGGAATAGAGGCGGAACGGAGCCGAACTGATGTATTCTGAACGGATCCTTATCCATTCAGAATGCATTGGGGCTGAACTGATCCGTTTTGGACCGTTTGTGAGAGCCCTGAAACGGATCTCACAAACGGAATCCAAAACGCTAGTGTGAAAGTAGCCTTAATGGTGTATTGAATGGAGGATAGGAGTTTCCCCCGCTGTTCTGTACAGGGCAGTGATGTAACCTCTGTACACCGGGGCATTCCTCATCATCGAGGGCCTGTTGCAACTCGCTGCAGCCAATCAGCCATTAAAATGAGCGCAGACTAAACAGCCTGGAGCGTTCATGGATTTACAGACAAAATATGGCATTTTACATAGAAACAGCAACGTCCTGGGTGTAAAAGGAACGCTGTACGATCAGCGGCATCTTCCCCAGGTGATGGGTGGTCAGATAGCATTTTGGATATACCGCCCCTTCGTTTGTTTCACCCGTCTGCCCTCATATAGATCAGCCTGGTGATAATGGGTCATTACGGTCCTGTGCTGGGGATGATATGGGAGGATGTGCGATTTATGATCTATTTACTGTTATGTAAACGATTGTATCATTGTTTTTGTGCATGTGATGTTGTACGTGATGTGTTGCGGCTGTTACAATGTTGCCATTTCCCTGTTTTATAGAGATGAACAAAGTTATAATGTATCTCATGTTAAAACAACCTACAGGTCCAACTAGTCCCCTTCCTAAAAACCCTAAAAAAGATTAATTTAATAAACTATTTGTATCCATTTGGCTGATGCAGAGCTCAGAGACCCCAGTATAGACCAGGGGATAGTCCAAAAAGGTAAACGTATCCTCTATCCACAGGACAAGGGATAGGTATCTGATCCTTGGGGTCCTCACCGATTGACCGAATGAAGGATATGGGTTCCCCAGGGTGAACGATGGAGGAGCACCGATGCGTCTACAACACCCTCTATCTCAGGCAGTCCCATAGAGAATGAATGGAGCGCCATCTCTCGTGCTCAATCAGTCTTTGCTACTGGACCCCATTTCCACTCTGTCCGCCCCCGTTCAAGATCTCCAGCGATGCAAGGAGGTCAAAACAAGGTAGAAGATCTAGACACCCACTCTCCAGCATCTACAGATATGGACTGGACTGAGAGTAGGAGCAAGGGGCAGCGTAGGTCCCCTAGGACCCATTTTGAGTTACAAAATACCTTTTTTTTTTTTATAAATAACTCAGACGATTCGGGTGGAGTCCTGTAATCCTTTTAACCCGTGGGCCCCATTGTCCTCCAGCAAGGTGAAGCCTCTAAGTGAAACCTAGATTCGGTTTTTACATTGTAAGCCATTATTAAACTGGTCCTTTTTATGGTCTTGTAGGAGGGAGTGCTGATTTCGAGGCCGGATAAAGCACTTTAAGCCGTTTGCACTTTGTACAATTAGATGTCCAGCCAGGAACCAGACGCGTTCAGATATTTCCCATGTTTGCTTTGTTAGAGCTGACAAGAAGAGGCTTCTAATAATTACCCAGCACAATGAAGGAAGGGCTTAGACTGAAGAGCTGTGACAGGTGGAAGGTGGGGTGGCTTTACTGACAGGAGAAATGGCTTTAATGGAGACAGTGAAAGTCGCCTTAGGGTGTCGTAGATACAGATCTGTGTAAGCGAGAACAGACAAGCGTACAATGAGAGGTTGGGGGCATTGAAAAGCGTCTGCTGGTTCGGGGGGCAGCGTACAAAGGAAATAGCAACAGTAACAGGAGTAATTAGGAGTCAACTTGACTTCCATTACAGTGAGACGTTTACCATTAGGTATATCTGGATATATGGAGGATTGTCCTGAGATAATGATGTCTTAAAGTGGTATTCCGCCTCCCGCTGACTATGTCGTGTCAGATGCTGGCTCTATCATATTATATTTTATGACACGCATGGAAATGAGTTAAGTTATGCCTGGTGCAGGGCCGAATGAGAGCGATCCTGCATCATGCTCCAGCCCTGCCCTGGGCATAACCCAGAGAATCAGATCTCTGATCAATGTATAGTGGGGAATCTGCAGGAGAACTCATGTCAGAATCCACGTCTAAGGGCGGGTCCACATTGGCGTTACGGAATTACGTTATAGGTTCTGTTGTAACAGAGTTAATACGTGTCGAGGGGACTATTTTTTCAGTCATGTATAACGGAACCATTATTTGTCCCCATAGACATGTATTTGGACGGAGAAAAACAGAATGCCTCTTAAAGATTTCCGTTTTGCACTCTGTCCTAAAACTCCATTATAACGGAATTCCGTAACGCCAATGCAAACCCGCCCTAACACAGTGTAACCGTGAAATTGCCACTGATTTGCAACAGAAAATGTCTGCCACATCTTAACTTACCCTGAACTTTCATCCTCTGCTTTTCTATCTTCCTTAAAGGCTATGGACCGCTTCAGGCCATTTTTTTTTTTATAATTGCATATTACAAATTTTGGGCAAATAAAATAATTTTTTCAATTGGTCTTTATTAAAAATATTCAGCCATTTTTTTTTAAATACAGGGATTATAAATGAGTCTGTTTGAATGTTTGCAGAGCATCACTTCTCAGTCCCGTCATCTGACGGCTCATGTGAAGCCTTGTCTCTGATCTCCTGACCTCCTAAACACTCATCCATATTCTTATCAGTTTGATAGGCATTTTGAGTGTTTATAAAGTCTGGAAATCAGAGATAAGGCTTCACATGAGCTGACGGAAATCAGGAGTGCAAGGTCTGCAAAGAGAATGGTTTTTCGCCTCATGTATCACAAAAACTGCAGAACATTTTTAATAAAGACCTACTGAAAAAATGATTTTTAGCCCAAAATGAGCAAAATGCAATAAAAAAAAAATTTTGCTCCGTAGGTATCCATAGCCTTTAAAGCGGCTTTGTCACCCGGATCAGGCATGTAACCTGGTCCTGGTAGGGTTGATGACGCTGATTAAAATGTCTAAAATTATGCAAATGAAGTATTCAAGCACCAGGAGGCGGGCTTATGCAATTCAAGCACCACTCTAGCGACGCCCCTGATGCTCCATAATGACGCGTCTCTGCTTTTCATCACGCCCCCTTGCCTTTGGATTGACAGCACTAGACCGCACTTGTGTCCAGAACAGCACATGCACATAACATCTTCGCTCGTAGGAATGAAGCTAAAAATGTTGTGTGCACTTGCCGTCCTGGACACGAGTGCGGTCTAGCGCTGTCAATCCAAAGGCAAGGGGGCGTGATGAAAAGCAGAGGGGCGTCATTATCGAGCACCAGGGAAGTTGCTAGAGTGGTGCTCAAACCTCAGAAGCCCACCTCCTGGTGCTCGAATAGTTAATTTGCATAATTTTAACATTTCATTTTTCTCGACAACGATATCAGCGACATAAGAAAGGTATAGTTTTAACCAGCATCATCAACCCCACCAGGCTATATGGGAGGGTAGGGTTGATGCGGTTGACAGAGCCGCTTTGAGGATATGTCCAGCTACGAAACCAATTTATTTTATTGCAACGAGCCATCTAAGGACCTTTGTTTTGAACATGTCCTACAGCAGGGGAGCAGCAACAACTACAACTCCCTGCATGCTCTATTCACTTCTATGGGAGTTCTGAAAACAGCCATGCAATTGTGCATGTTGGGAGTCATAGTCTCACCACAGCTGGAGTGCAGGAGGTTGCTGATTCCTGTCCTACAAGGTAACAAACACCAGTCTCATCCTGTAGTCCTATCCCCCTCCATCTGTAGGCCACGTCTCGCTAATCTACCAAATATACGTTAGAAAAAAAAAAAGACGGGAACAGGCGGCTCAGACTACGGAGAGTTTGTTTGTCGTCTGTTACCATGGAGACATATAGGTCTGCATTGAAGCCGTCTACACAAAACGGTAGAAGATTCTGTAATGAAGGCGATGAAGTTGCTTCCTTTCTCCTTGTAGATGGATTGCGGAAATAAAAGAAAATTGCCTGTGAAGGTGGACGTCAAGACATTTCAATTGTCCATTTATAGAACTTGTCGAGAACATCTCGCCAGCTTTACTGTCCACATAATGATTCACGCTCCTGGCGCACATGATAAGAGTATATATCGGATCATTACAATATATTATTTCCAAATGAACAGAATGATTTACTCTCCACGGTGAGGGACCTCTCCCTCTTTCTCTCTCTAGCGAAAGGTTCTTCCCAAGTTTTCTGCGCCGGAGTCTAAAACATGTTCAATTAATTAGAGTTTTGGGGATCACTGCACAGACATAAAAAGTGGCGATAAAACGTTTGCGACTATGAGATATCCTTTAAAACGCTCAATGAAATGCCTCGCTCACACAGTTAAGAAAGTCTATTGTGAGAAGTGGTGACTATTTGTCTTTATTGGCGTCATAAAAAGTGTATTGATGGTCGGGAGATATTAAGGGGAATGGTAAAAAACGGAAAGACGTAATTCGGTCGTTCAGACGTTTCTCTCTTCCAATTTACTATGGCGAAAGGGTAAGTGATATTGTCACTTAACCCTAATCCAAATAAAGAGATCCCCCTATTAAAGAAAAAAAAAAAAATAGCAGTCCTATTTTTTACAAGTTCTCAAATTTAACGCTCGGAAACAGGCAGGGATTTGAATTCATTAATTTGCAGTAAGTGTATCATTTTTGTGCCCATCAGAGCTGAAACATTTAACCTAAGTGTACCAGTCGAATAGCGGCTTGTATAAAATGACATGTTTACAGCAACTGTACCCAAGATTTACATTTTTATGAAAAAATAATAGAATACAATTCTCTCTATTAGAAAGGGATCACGTATATTTCTGCTGCATGGTTCAGCCAGGGAGCGCAGCACAATAGGCGACTGCGAGGTTCTCATACCAGTCAAGGATATTGCACATGATGGTTTCTTAAAAATAATATAAAAGATGTGTATAGCACTAAAAATATGCATGCTAACATGCATATCAATAAAATGTATCAGTCATGGGCAGGTATTCATAAAACTACCTCCTACATTAACCCATCGCATTCATTGGTGAATATGTGTTATCATGTGCAGGAATGTGGCCTCGGGCACGTGAACCGTACATTAAGTATGAATGGAGTTCCTTGGGGGAGGGAGTAGAGCGTACTATAATTCTCATTGGCACTTTGAACCAGAGAAGGTCTCTCAATCCCTAGAGGAGGGTATGGACAAGAAGAAGCAATCATCCAAGGGAGGGGTGCACCTAGCCTTTCTGCAGCCTGAGGCGAAAACTGAAACAAAAAGGGTAAAGAACTGATCTAAGAGCCCATTCACGCGACTGTATCTGCATTTTGCGGTCCCGAACATTCCTCCCTATGTTAGAAATGCCTATTTCAGGACATGTTCTATCTAATTTGCAAGGCCAAGGATCGGACATAAGAATGTGGACAACACACAGAATGCTGTCTGCATCTTTTGTGGCCCCAAATGAAATGAATAGGTCCACGTCTGATCTACAAAATATGCGGATCGGATGCAGACTGAAAATACTGTTGTGTGAAAGGGCCCATAGGATCATGGAAAGGTTCCGGAGGTGGAAAGAAAAGCCAGAACTTTCTGTCCTGGGTGGCAAAATCTGGTACCACAAACTAGGACTTCCTCTAGGACTCCTATTCTTCTATGTAGACCACTAGAGATTTGTGCACTTTTTTCTTTTCCAAGGGTAAGAAGGTGGGACCGTAAGCACTGAGCACCTCTTTCTGGATTTAGTGGCATGAAGCCACACTAGAAATTGGCCCCCGTTTAGAGTTTTGCCATGGGAAGCCAGCTTCGGCTCAATGAACCATAACAATTAGGGTTCATTCACATGACCGTGTGTATTTTTTCAGTCCACAAAAAATATTGATGATGTCCGTGTTGCATCATTTTTTTTTTTTTTTTTGGGCAGATCCATTGTAACAATGCCCATTCGTGTCCACAAAACTGACAAGAATAGGACATACTCTATCTTTTTGAAGGACTGCGGATATAGAGTGCTGTCCGCATTTTTTATGGACCCATTGAAATGAATGGGTCCACATCCAATCCTCAAAAACTGTAGATCAGACGCGGACTAAAAATACAGCCATGTGAATGGGGCCTCATGTTACCTTTACTGGGCTCTCACCCGCCATTTCCTTCCCTTATCATCTTGAAATTTCAATTTCCTTAGAAAGAAGCAGATTAATATAAAATCATGGAAAGAAAGAAAAAGAGAATTCTCCATGAGTGGGTACAGCCAAATAATGAGGAAACTCTTTGAAAAGTTCCTCTTTATTAAGAAGTAGTTATGGCTTGTGATATTATTAGACATTACATTAAACAGTCCCCCAAGAGTGTCCCAGTTCTGTCTCTTTTGTAGCCTATTAGCATATGAGAGTAGTGATGCAGAACACCTTTGGGGAATCTGGAGATATAAAGTTGAATCAGAGCTGATGATTTTTCAGGTAAGACAGTTCAGAGACAATAAGAGCCATACAGTCACGGAAAGAAGAAGAAAATACCAGGAGCAATGGACAGACCGTAAACATGACCCATGGTCTTCAACCTATCCAATAATACATACTGGTTTTGGAAATTTAGAAATTAAACCTAAAGTAACTCAGGGCTGAAAAACAAAAATTTATCCTTGCCTATGTTAAGCTCAAATTCAAAACCTTAACTTGTCATTCATGCCATAGTGCAGAGAGGTCATCATTGGTTCTTCTGTCCTCCATCCTTCAGATAATGGCACCCTCATCAAATGTATAAAGCAGCTATCATCTGACTTATCTACTGCAAAAGTAAACACTCTATCCTGGAAATTACAGGATTTGGTAAAGATAGTCTTTATGCAGAAAATTTCAATTCTGGATACAACTCATCAGGCCTTTATCTTGTCATGATAATGAGAATTCAACCTGAAGATCAAAAGAATTCAGCTTTAAGAACCTTAAGATCCCTTGGACTCATTGGATACCAAAGTGTTAGTCTTTAAAACGGATTTCCATTTTAGTGCCCTACAGTAGAAGACAAAAAGTCCAATGTAGATAGGCATCTTCTATCAATGGTCGGTATCCAAGCATAATAGATACTGACCAAATACAGATAGCTATAGAAAAATTGATGTGTCCTTTTGGCTTTTTTTTGGCCGTTTGCAAGTGGTAGGCTTGGATAGTTGACAGATGTGCACACTTAAATATTGGGTGGGATGGGTCTACAAACCTCAACAATAGAACAGGTTAAAGGTCCAGGTAGAGACTGTCTGCCAGTTGTCGGAGATGGCATGGTATTGCTCTCCAGAACGATGACCTTCACATACCAACCAACAGGGGTGTAGGGCTAAGGCCTCATGCACATGACCGTTGATTGTTTCCGTGTCCGTTGCTCCGTTTTTCGTGATTTTCTGCGGACCCATTGGTTTTCAATGGGTCCGTGGAAACCTCGGCAAATGCACCGTTTGTCCTCCGTGTCCGTGGTCCGTGATTCCAGTCCGTCAAAAAAATATAACCTGTCCTATTCTTGTCCGTGAAAAACGGTTCACGGACCCATTCAAGTCAATGGGTCCGTGAAAAATGCGGATGGCCATCCGTGTGTCATCCGTGTTCCGTGTCCGTTTTTTTTGCGGATCCCTTGGCAGGCACTTGGGAAACATTGTCAGCCTGTCTTTTGGTAAAATCTTTTGGGTCATGTCCGCTAAAAAAACGGAAGACACACGGAAGCACAACGGAAGGCAAAAACGGACACGGATCACTGAACAACGGAACCCCTTTTTGCGGACAGCATAAAAAAACGGTCGTGTGCATGAGGCCTAAGGGTGCAGAAGTATGATTAAGAACCAGGCTTGGTGTCTGATGGGGCCAAAAGGACATCAGTGGCATGGGGGTGGCATGTACAGATTTTGCTTTGGAGTCCAAAAGCTTCAAGTTGCACCTCTACCAATCACGAATGGCAACCAGACATCTAGTAGATGGCCACTTTCCTGTGTAGACTGTGCTGCCCCCGAATACTAGATAGACATATGTGGTGGGTGGGATAAAAAGAGATGAGGAATAGGAAGAGAATAAAATAGAGTGAAATAATAAGTGAAGGAACTATGTAGAAGCAAGTATCTCAGTTCCCATAGAAATGTTTGCATTGAAAGACTAGAATATTCAAAGATAGCTCGGGGCGGTCATTTGGACATCTCCCTTCTTTTATGTACTCTTTACACTTTTGGCACATATGAACAGCTTAAGCTCATCATCAAATCTAGTTCCTGCATATATTAAAAATGGAAATTTAAACAACCTATTAATCAGGTCCACTGACATAACCATAGGCTTGTCTAAACCTTTGTACTGTGCTCGAGCATGCCACCCAAACCGACGGTTCACATTTAAGCCAATGGCCCAATGCAAAAGGCATTTGGAGAAAGGCCAGAATAATCTAACTCAGAGCATCTAGACATCAGTTGATAACGATAATTATGAATCATTATTTAGACTGTTTTTGGAAAGCTTTTTCCCATAGGCATGTAATGGGTTGTAAGATTTCAAAAGATCTTTGTATCACAATGCCTTCCTTATAAGTGGTGGATAATTCTGTCTGTCCTGAATTTTTAATAAGATCATTGTGTATTGTTTTCGGTTAGTCACGCTGACGGACGACCTTGTAGGGAATAAAAACAGCAGAAGACCTTCATGTTGTCGAACCACCACTGTATGTCTCTAGTATCAAAATTCCCACCCTTCACCAGACTGCACATTTCAAACTTTTGAGGGATTCTTCTGCTGATGGGCTCAGGGTGAAATTCTTAGCAATGGAGAAAACAATAAACTCCCAAAATTGGGAACAATCACATTATAAAACTCACCCTATACATGAGATACCATCTCCTCCAACTCCACCATAAACATTCCCATTGGGTGTGCCAAAGGGACAGGGACTTTTTATTGTGACCATGGAAAAGCAGCTGATAGACAGTTGTCACAGGGATAGGATCAGATGAGTAGAAGTCCAACTCATCGATTCCTCATTCCATAAAGAGCAGTGTTGTTTGATTGTCTGTCCTGCAGAAATTGGTGGGTTTCCTAAACATAAAAAACTCAAGGTTTCCAAGATATAACATTCATCTCCTTGGAATAGGCCATCATGTATGATCTTGAGGGTTCCATCTTCAGGACTCGATCCTGAAGAACGAAAGGTTTCTTCACTGCTACACCATAGTGATATCCATACAGGTATGGCTGTTTCTGGCATTAAAGCGCAGTTGACCGTCACTGAACTGCAGTCCTAGGATGGACCTATGGATGTCGTATGGATGCCGCTATACCGGATATGGTGGTGAAGAGGCGAAAGCACTCCAGCTTTCCCTTCATTCTGATGATTGATGGGTGTCCCAGAAATGGGACCCCCATCAACCATCCTAAGGATAAGAAGGTAATATCCCTGAAACCCTGAGTTTTTGAAGAAAAGCACCAATTAAGCAGCTGCTGCATTAACCCTTAGGGCTGACAATTAAAGGTGGCAGGTTCGCGTTAAATGAAAAACAAGACAGGCTTTCAAAAACAGCTGCTCCAATACCCATCATCCATCACTAACACGTATCATAGCCTTAATTTTTATACAGTGAAGAAAACTGGATTAAAGCGAAACGAGATTCCCACCGCTCTGAGAATATAATCTGCATTATGTAAAGATTATTTTATAATGAAACAAAAACAGCCGCATCGCCGTGACTCACGTCATCGTAATTCACTGGAAAGTGTCTGTCATCACTGCCGACGAGGAGTCTTGGCTTTTACAAGACTCTTAAAATTACGCAAAGCAAACAGGAGCTCTGAATTTCCAAGCAAGGTTATATACTGCTCCATCCACCGACTGCAAGGAAAGTCTATGGCATAGCAGCTCCAGAACATAAAAAAGTTAAAGGGGTTTTCTGACTACAAACAACCCCTTTTAATATGAGAAACCCCCAAGATTTTGCTAGGGGAAGACTCAAGTCCATCAGAGTGAGAGTTGCTGTATGTTATTGGTTGAAGGAGGACCCAAGAGGGAACCCCTCTATGACATCCATATTTCCTACTAAATGCACCCTTTGGACGTAGAAGGGTATTCCGATTTTATTGGTTGTTTTCACAATTATTAATAGTTTTCAATGTCTCTGCCTGCTGTCAGTGAATAGGTGCTTTCTGGAAAAGTAAATATAAATATGGATGGGTCATAGGTGGCCTTCAGTGGGTAAACACTCCCCATATAGTAGTGTCCATCGGTATATATAAAATTTCTTCCCCTCGGGGTGGTATCTAAGCACTTTGGACAAGGCGCAGTGGCTCACAGATGCCTCGTCTGGCACCGAGTACCATGCTCAACTGGGCAACTTTAGCTACACCTCTGGCAGTGCCAGTCCTACCAGTGCCATAGACCTGGAAACAGAGATAGATGGGACCCAGGGTGGTGAAATTAGGTCCCTTCCCCTTCCCACACATCCATTTGAAGCACTGCCACCTGTTGGGCTCTAATGTGGTTGTATGTAGAGATGAGCGAATTTTTTGAAAATTCGACTCAGCTGGTCCACCGATTTATTATTATTTTTTTAACTTGATCCGAATTTATTCGCGGCAAATTTCATTAGAAAACGGCTATTTCCTGGCTGCTGAGAGCCTTTATAGGGGTGTAGAACACTGTGCCTTGCAGTAACACGCATAGGGAGTCTGCTGTGGTAGTGAAATAATACTGTGAGTCAGTATGACATGATGACAGGCGTCGCTCTTAGAATCACGTGCACACTTCACTTATTTGGGCAGTCACGGGGCTAAAACTGACCAAATAACTCAAGTATGAACTGAGCCTTCTAGGTCGATGTTTGTGCCAAGAAGAAGCGCACTCCTTTTACACCGTCGTCAGCTGATTCCACATAGAGTCTACAGAACCTGTTCTATTAAACGCTTATACAAGTAGAGCCCCCGACAGAGTGGAGAGGGTGTCAGCAGTAAGTTTGTGTTAACATCACTGATTAATTTGCCCTTCCTCTGATCCCTCAGAACAATAACCCCCAAAAAACGGATCCTGTCTGTGGAGCATCCGCCTTCACTCGGTCAGCATTTGGTCAGTAATCAATCAGTATTGCTAATGCCAAAACAAGCAGGAGTGGATCCAAAACAGAGATGACACGTGAATGGAATACTTGCATGTCTTCTGTGTTTTGTACCCACTCCTGCTTTTGACTACCAAATCACAAGCCAATTCTGATAAGACCATACAGGCCTTACAGCTGCTAAACAGACAGGATCCGTTGTGCGTCTCATTTTTCCTTCCTTCTGACAGATCAGAAGAAGGGTCGAATAAATGATGATGTCAGCCAGGCCGAAAGGCAAAATAGTCGTCTAATCATGAAGTGGGGAGGGTGGGAACAGCATGAGAAGTCCACAGAGTGGCCCTATGACATACTGGTGAGGTGGAAGCAGCATGAGGAGACCACAGAGTGGCCCAATGACAGAGTCTGGAGGTGGCAGCAGCATCAGGAGGCCACAGAGTGGCACAATGACAGTGTGGAGGTGGCAGCAGCATGAAGAGACCACAGATTGGCAAGGTGACAGTGTGGAGGTGGCAGCAGCATGAAGAGACCACAGATTGGCAAGGTGACAGTGTGGAGGTGGCAGCAGGAGACCACAGAGTGGCAAGGTGACATAGTGTGGAGGTAGCAGCAGCATGAGGAGACCACAGAGTGGCAAGGTGACACAGTGTGGAGGCGGCAGCAGCATGAGGAGACCACAAAGTGGCAAGGTGACATAGTGTGAAGGAGGTAGCAGCATGAGGAGACCACAGAGTGGCAAGGTGACATTGTGTGGAGATGGCAGTAGCAGCATCAGGAGACCACAGAGGGACCCGGTGACAGAGTGGGGAGGTGGGTGGCAATAACAGTACCCGCTGACTATGGTGGGTGTAAGAAGGAGCACTTGGCATCAGATGTGTGGCATCAGGCTGGTGGCAGCATCAGAATAGTAGCTGAGGCAGGTAGCCAGAAGAAATCGGTCTCTTTTGTCAAAGTGTTGATGTGGCACCATGGATGATTTAGTCTGATGTATCAGGAATTGATGGGTGGAAATCCTGGCTGATCCACGACTGATTCATCTTGACAAAGGTCAGTCTCTCCACACCCGCTCTGATGCCATACTACTGGACAAGCAGGACAGCTTTTCCAGGGCAAACTCTGCCAGTTGCGGCCACAAATTCAGTTTGTCTGCCCAGTAGATCTTCAATAACGGATGGCAGGGTGCACTCCAAGTATACCACCACCTACTGGTTCAGGTCCTGCTCTATGTCTAGCTTCTGGTGAGTAGTCTCTTCACTATATGGGTGAAGGAAGCTGCTCATCAGCAACTCTAGATGCGGGCTGCTGCTGATGGAGCTGGTACCTCCCCAGCAGCCATGGCAATAAAACATGAGCGCAGAGGTCCCCCCCGGTCAGACCTGCGAGAGGATGGACGATGGCGCAGATAGGCAGCGGCCAACTCACTACATAGGATGTCTCTATAGTAGTTCAGTTTGTCCTTCCTCTCAGCGGGTGTAAAAAAGGCACCCATTTTGGACCGGTAGCGAGGGTCCAACAAGATGGAGAGCCAGAAGTCATCCCTCTGCCGAATGGTGACAATTTGGCTGTCACTATGCAAGCAAGTGAGCATGCATTGGGCCATTTGTGCAAGTGACTCGGAGGGACTCCCCGCCTCCGTGTGTCTGAGTCCTCTGCCTCGTCTTCCTCATCGTCCTGTAGCTCCTCTGGCTGCTTCTCCTCTCCTGTCACCTGTGTACAAAAACCACCCATTTCGCTACACATTGCTTGTGCTCCAATGTCCTCCTCCTCCTCTAGTTCAGCCCCCACAGGGCTCAAGTGGCCGTTAGATGTAGGCGCCACGTCTATAGTTCCCTGACCAGCTATATTTACCAGCATCTGTTCCAGGACATGAAGCAGTGGAATGACATCATTCATCCCGTAGCCCTGGCGACTGACAAATAACGTGGCCTCCCTTTAAAGGGCCTGAGCAAACGGCAGGTGTCACGCATCAGCTGCCACTGGCTGATATCGAAGTTACCCAGGGGAGTACTCCTGTTCGCTTGGGTCATCAAAAAATCATTGATGGCCTTTCTGTGTACGTATAGTCGGTCCAATATATGGAGGGTGGAATTCCAATGGGTAGAAACTTCGCATATCAGCCTATGTTGGGGGATGCCGTTCTGCCGCTGCAGCTCAAGGAGGGTGTGCTTTGCGGTGTACGAGTGGCTGAAGTGCATGCAAAGTTTCCTGGCCATTTTTAGGATGTCTTGCAGATGTGTGGAAGACTTCAGGAACCGCTTGACAACCAGATTGAACACGTGTGCCATGCAGGGCGCATTGCTCAGCCTTCCTTGATGCAGCACCGGCACCATGTTATTCTACGTTGTCGATCACCATGGTTCAGATTTTCAATTATCGCTGAGAAAGCCAGGATTCGATTTCTTGATGAAGGACACGGAGCATTCCTCCCCTGTGTGACTCCGTTCGCCCAGGCAAACAAGGTGCAGAACAGCGTGACACTGCCGTGCCCTGCACATGTGGTATGCTAGAGGAGCACTGTGAATTGTCTGTGCAGTGGAGGCTGAGGACACGGTGGAGGATGAGGAGGCGGACATTGTCGCAGGACCAACGGCGTGAGAACATGGAGGCAGAAGCGGCATCACCTCAACAAGTTGTTGGTGTTGCTGTGCAGGAACCACATTCACCTAGTGGGACATAAAGAACATGTATTGACCCTGACCGTAGTTATAGCTCCAGAAGTCAGTGCTGCCGTGCACTTTGGCAGACACCGACAGGCTCAAGGACGGCTCACCTTCTGTTCTACATGTGTGTGCAGGGCTGGTACTACCTTTTTGGCAAAGAAATGACAGCTTGGGACTCTCCACCTCGGCTCGGCACAAGCCATCGGGTCTCTGAAAGGTGCAGAGTCTACCACTTGGAAAGGGAAGGACTGCAGCACCAGCAACTTGGCCAGGAGAACATTCAGCTTCTGTGCTGTTGGATGAGTGCATGCATACTGTTGTCTCTGGATAATCGCTTCGGTGATCGATTACAGAACGGAATTCCTGATGAGGAGTAGGAAGAGGAGCAGGAGCATCAGGACCAGCAGAAGATGGGAATGACAGACAGACAGACATCGCCCTTCGGCTGAGGTGGTGGAGCCTTGACTGCCTGAAACCGGGTGCTTGCCACTGGGTGATGAAGCAGCAGGCTGAACTACTACATTGGAGCCATGGTTCTCCCAGGCCACTTTATGGTGACGCTGCATATGTTGACACAGGGCCGTGGTGCCAACTTTGGCACCCTGGCCACGCTTCACCTTCTGCCCACAGATTCTACATATGGCTATGTTCACCTTCTCCGGTGGCTTTACAAAAAACTGCCACACTGCCGAGTAGGTGATTTTACCCCCAACACTCCGCACTGACTGACTGCTACCGCCACTGCCTCCGTGAACCGCTACTTCCCAGGCAGATAGGCTCCTGTGAAGTGGGTGGTCTACTCCGGGCACGTTTAGCTCCTGACCTCCCACTGCTGCCACCCTGCTGACTCACAGCCACATTAGCGACTTGCTGGCTCCGCTGCTTCTTCACGGGCAAGCTGCAACCCTCTGCTCCCAATGATGATAAAGCTCCAAATTCACCCGGCGCTCAAGTGTGATCAGCTACATCATCATTGAGTACTGTCTGCACTGATGTCCTCCTCAACCATCTCTGGGTCAGGAGCCTGACCGCTTGCAACACCAGCTCCCACACCACTCTCCTCATCACTACTTGCCCGCCTAGCGGAGGAAGCGGCGGATGTCTCCTCCACGTCTTGGCTGGCCAGTAGCTGCTGACTGTCCTCTAGTAGCTGGTCCTTGCTGTATAGTGTAGCTGAGCCTACAGCATATAACTTTTCTGTTCCCTCAACCAGAGAAGGACAGAGGCAGGTTGAGGACAGATGAGGGCAGATGAGGGCACAGGGCCTGCTCCCGGGCCATGACAACTAAGGGTGTGTCTGACGAACCCATTGACTCTTGGCTGGGGGTGTCTGATGTCATTTGCGACAAAGTCGAACATCGAGTCAAACATTCAAGAACCACTGGGTTGCTGGTCAAGACACAACCGCTAGCTGACACTGGGAGCTCAGGCTTCTTGCTGCGACTCCTGCTGCCACGGCCCCTTACTCTGCTGCGACCTCTGCCTGCACCAGAAACATTTAGGCCTCTGCCACTCCTCTGTGCAGGGCCTGGCACTTCTCTGTCTGACATACTGTTAGATCAAATACTGTAAATAATTAAAAAGGAAATTAAAGCACTCCCAAAAAGTCTGTAATTTTCACACTTCACCACACAACGACTAATAAGCCCTTTTTTCCCACTAATACAAGCCAAAAAATGATTTAGAACATATAACTGCACCGCACAAGGGCAAATAAGACGTAGAAATATTTCCTTGTAATAAACCCTGTTAATGGCTGTATCACACAGCACTTTCAGCCCAATAACAAGAACGGTTTGCTGGAATTACAGAGCTGTATAATGGCAATTTGGGTCCCCAGTCAGTGCAGCAAGGTGTAATCGGATTGTTCCTATTACCCAGGCTGTAACCTCCCTGACTGAACGCTGTTCTACATAAATGCTCTGGATTGATTCCTCCCTATCCTTTCCCAACACCTTGAATAATCTTTCCCTGAACTTATAAATATTTTTTTTAGCACAACTATGTTTTTTCTAGCACTGTCCCTAGCACCTGCTGACGTCTCTCCCTGCACTAAGTACGCTGGAAAATGGCAGAATCCAAGATGGCCGAGGCTATTTATAGGGCTGTGACATCACATGGCTAGCTGGAGGCTGATTGGCTGCATGCATGGCATTATGAGTGATCCCACCTTCCCAGAGTTCCTTGTTCCATCTCCTCACATGTGCAGCAGCCATTTTAGGAAAAAATGCAATTCATTACCACGAAGCGTGAGGAAATTAGGATTCAATGCGAATCGAATTTTTCCTGAAATTCGGATCGAATTCCACTTCGTCAGCTTCGATTCGCTCATCTCTAGTTGCATCCTCTACAGCAGGAACACCTCGAGCTGCGGACAGTAATGTGTTAATGGATTTACAGATCCTGCTCCTGGCCGTAGAAACCATAAAAATTCAGAAATCTGTAATTATGATGCGCGCACCTTATTAAAAAGTACCATAGTTGTTGAAATGTTTTATAGTTTTTTTTTTTTTCTTGCTTTTTTTTCTATATTTTTATTTGCAACAGGTTTACTAGATGATAAAACTTGTCTTGTGGTTTTGCGCGGAGCTGCCAAACTGCTTGGAGCGAAGAACAGTGGGCGGGGTCCGACGTGGACATGAAATACAGTGAAAGCATTCTTTACTGAAACCTCATTCTGAAGGCTTAAGTCGGGCCCCCTGCCAAAAGCACTCCGGGGCCAAGACAAACAGCCAATGTGGGTGTTTTTATGCACAAATATGATTGAGGTTTTGGTTGAGAAGGATAGATATCTCTTGTGTAATCCTGTAGCTTGGAAGCCTATTGCAGATTTCAGGTGCTGGCTGGGCCCTGGACTTGGAAAAAAATTGTGAAAAATGAAAAAAATATTTGAGAAATGATAGTGACCTGGTGGGCTCCCGCCAACATCTGGGAAATGTAGCAATAGCAAGAAAGGCCGCTTATTATGGGGTCAATTCTTCAGCCGGCGAATAGATATGTTTGGAAGTGGTTATGTGGTTTAACACTGAAATTTTTCTCAACCCCTTTAGGAGGCGAACACTCTAAAGTAAACCACCGAAAAACCCCGACACTCAAAATAATTACCGATTGGTGATGTCAAGTTTGGGAGGTTGATATGATACAATCCATAAATATGTAAAAAAAAAAAAAAAAAAAAGTTACACTTTGAGAAAAAAAAATGTTACTTTTTTTTAAAAATATGATAGGCCTGCCAGAGCTGCTGCTCACGATGGTTTCTATTTTAATTCATTTGTCTTAGGCTACTTTCACACTTGCGTTTTAGTTTTCCGGTATTGAGATCCGTCATAGGGTCTCAATGCTGGAAAAAAAGCTTTAGTTTTGCCCCCATTCATTGTCAATGAGGACACAACGGAGTGCTCCGAAATGCATTCCATTCTGTTTAGTTGCTTTCCCATACCGGAGAGCAAACCGCAACATGTTGTAATTTACTTTCCGTCCTGGGAGGCGGATCCGGCATGACCCCCAATGCAAGTCAATGGGGACGGATCCGTTTTCTCTGACACAATAGAAAACGGATCTGTCCCCCATTGACTTTTAATGGAGTTCATGACGGATCCGTCTTGGCTATGTTACAGATAATACAAACGGATCCATTAATAACGGATGCAGACGGTTGTATTATCAGTAACAGAAGCGTTTTTGCTGAACCCTGCCGGATCCAGTAAAACTCTAGTGTGAAAGTAGACTTAGAAAGTACTAATTACATAATTTATTACATGTCGGGAATCTCTCGTTCAGCGCAGCTCTTAAACCCCTAATGTTTTTCAATCTTGATACAAATCTACGTTTTGGCTTTTATTATAATAATAATCCATTTTCTTCCAAACTGATTATAAAAGTTAGAAAGCAAAGATCTCTGGTACAGACCACCCCCGTTGGAAAAATGGGCTAGTTTGCCCATTTTCTTCCCTGTTTTAAAAGGGTCCACACCACAGGAGTCATCTATTACATTTCAGGTGCCCACAGATGTTGAGATGCCAGGATTGGGGCAACCACCTCTGTTTCCAAGTCATATGGGGTCTATTTGTAGTCTGCTTTAGGCTTGAATACACAAAACGGGAGGATATTTTTAGGACTTTTTGCCATCCTGCTTAAGAAGTTGATGGACATTTGAAGCATTCATGGGACACATAGGTGTTGGTTTAGTGTTACCCAACCACACTTCCTCAGATTGATACTTCTATGGGAGCTCTCATGGTACGGCCAACCTTGGAAATAAGGTCAGCACCTAACCATGTGCTTTAAAGTAATGACTCCAAGAAAAAATCCTGAACCCTTTTAATATCAGAACTAAGGGTCAAAAGGTTCCTTAGGGTCATAGAGAGAGGTTCAAGGAGAGGTCCTGAGCTCCTAATAGGAAATATGAACTGGGATTGTCCGGATGGAACAATTCCTTTAAAAAGGTTTTCTAACGATTGACTTTGATTACCTATCCATGGGATTGTTACTTTGTGGTGTTGGAACCACTTTGTCAAATGAACAGGTTTAACTTTGGGCTACTCATAAAGGCATTATCCTGGCAGTCCCTTGGTTTTCACCCTTTAACTCCTATACAGGGATCTGGACTTTGCTGTAGGGGAACCACCAGCCTCTAACCCTGGAGTAGGCTCTGTTTGGTTGACAGCTGGCCAGCAGGGTCCAAGGGACACTGGTCCACAGGTAAGGATGCGAAAGCAGGAGGCAGCAGGGATAACTATTACATTTCTGCTCACTGATGGTCTCACCTCTGGGATCCCCAATAGAAAAAGAGTCCTGAGTTCCCATTGCTTTTCACTTCACAACCTCAGTGGGAAGGAGTGATTGAGCATGTGCCCTGCCACTTCATTCAATGTACAGTATATGGGGCTGACAGAAACCAAGTCAAGCGTGCTCCTTATCTTTTCAAGTCTGTTCCATAGACTTTGAGAGGAGCCTCAATGTGCATGCTTCCATTCAAAATCCTCCTTTGCAATGAGGTAGGAGAGGGGATTATGGACCCTGTTAGCCTCATGGTACCCTGTTAGCTCAAACTAGTATGCTAATATCATACTTATGAAGCTTCTTTGCTTTCTTCACCAGGTTATAAATCTTTCCTGGTCACAAATGATCCTGTAACTAGAGATGAGCGAACTTTAAAAAAAGCCCGGTGTTCGGCGTTCGGGTTGTGGTAAGTCGCGCATCCCGTTATGAGTTCCACTATAGCGGCATATGGAATCCATAAGGGGCGGCTGCCACCAACCAGAACTGTTGAACAGCCGAAGGACCTGGGGTGATGTCACTGTCATGTGATCAGTGCAGGGGGCGTGGCTCAGCACAGGATTTGATCCCGTGCTGAGCCACGCCCCTGCACTGATCACATGACAGTGATGTCACCCCAGGTCGTCGGCTGTTCAACAGTTTGGGTTGGTGGCAGCCGCCCCTTATGGATTCCATATGCCGCTATAGTGGAACCCATAACGGGATGCGTGACTTACCACAACCCGAACGCCGAACACCGGGCTTTTTTTTAAAGTATTTAAAGAATTAGAAATAATTATGCTTAGGGGTAGGGCAAAACACACAAACGGTGTTCAAAAATAAAGACTCCAGCTTTCCAACCCCATTCAGTTTTGTTGGAATAGAATTGCATTGTTGCCATCACAAACCATAGTCTTCTCCAAGATGGACAGCTAGTTGTTGCCTGGCTGACCATAACCAGCAATTTTGCAATTTCTTTTGTAATCCTGAACATAATCCTTCAGCGCAATCTACAACTAATACACTAGATGTCTTTATGGGGAAGGAAAATCTTTAATCTTAGTATCCCTGTAATTTTCTTCATTTTTTTCCTCACCAGACTCTTAGAAGAGCCTCCAAACTGCGGAGATTTACATTTTGTGCAATTGTTATTCAGCTTCTGAAGCCGAGCGAGAAGATGGCTTCGCTGTGGTACAAACACACCGCCTTGATCATGGACAAGGAAATGCAAAGGAAGAGAAAAAAAAAACAAATTCCATCAAATTTAAGACATAAATATGATGATGTCCTAAAATTAAATTGGTGAGCGGAGAGCGAGTCGCTGAAAGCTTTTTATTCTTTTGAACTGTTACAGACGTAATATTATTCTCCCGGAATTCTCTGAACCTTACATTGGATCAAAGAGGTTTTTTTTTTCCCGTGGCTGTAGTCAATACCATTTTGTTATAATATAGGTGCATATGAATGTGTTGGGCATAGAGCTTGTTTTTGCTGTAATTTGATTTATGTTATTACATAACTTTTTGTATTTTGCATAGTTCTTGACTGATTATGAAGATCAAGTTGTAAAGTTTTATATCAAAACAAAAATCAGGTATGGTGAGGTTTTTCTGGCTTTCGAAGAAAGTTCAGCCTTTCTACAGAATGAAGGAGCTTTGGGTAACGTGATGCTCTTCATGAACATTTTGTGATACAGAAAACCCTTGGTGGAGAACCTAGCTCATGGAGGACATTGGAAGACACATGTGAACCCCTCCAATCTTTCTGAAGAATTTCAACCATCACTTAGAGTTACAGGAACCACCAAATAGCACAGATGGTCTTCATGAGAATGATATAGGACATAGAATCCTTGGTGGAGTTCCTAGCTCATGGAGGACATCTGAAGACACATGTAAACCCCTCTGATCTTTCTAAGGGGGTGGCCGGGATGGCCAAAATTTCAGCATCATTGGTCAAACCACCAAGTAGCACAGATGGTCTTCATGAGCATTATGTAGTGCATAGTGGAGTTCCTAGCTCATTGGGAACATCCAAGGGTACTCTTGAACCCCTCCAATCTTCCTGAAGAATTTCAACCTTCACTTAGTGTTACAGGAACCACCAAGTAGCACAGAAGGTCTTCATGAGAATTGTATAGTGACAGAGAACCTTTGGTGGAGTTCCAAGCTCATGGAGGACATCTGAAGACACATGTGAACCCCTCCGATCTTTCTAAAGAGTTTCAGCCACCACTTCAGGAACCACCAAGTAGCACAGATGGTCCTTATGAGAATTGTAAAGTGCAGAGAACCTTTGGTGGAGTTCCTAGCTCACGGAGGACATCTGAAGATACCTGTGAACCCTCTGATCTTTCTAAAGAGTTTTAGCCACCACTTCGGGAACCACCAAGTAGCACAGATGGTCCTTATGAGAATTGTAACGTGCAGAGAACCTTTGGTGGAGTTCCTAGCTCACGGAGGACATCTGAAGATACCTGTGAACCCTCTGATCTTTCTAAAGAGTTTTAGCCACCACTTCGGGAACCACCAAGTAGCACAGAAGGTCTTCATGAGCAGTATGTAGTGCAGGGTGGAGGACAACCAAAGACACATATGAGCACTGAAATTGGTCAACTATTGCTTTATCCATAAAAGAATTTGCATGAGTTAACAAATAAAAAAAACATGTTTTTAAAAAAGTGCACTCATCTCAAAATTTCACACAAAAATTGAATGAAAATAGAACAATCACTGTGAGAACGGCTGCCGCTAACCAGTGCTGAAAATCCACCCAGCCCTTTCAATCACAGCAGCTCTGTTTGCTTTGTGAGGGTTTTTTGTGAACTACAAAGTTTTTTTTTTTGTTTAGACTTAATCTGTGAAAGCCAAGGAAGGCTTGAGGGGGATTTTCTAGTCCTTTGTCTTTGCTGCCTAGTTGCCTTTTATTTCTAAATTCTTACCACTGTTTCTCCAAGGTATCAATAGAATTGATCTCCATCGACGCACACACAGCACTTCCTGAAATCTAATATTCTCTTTGCAAAACTTTAAGGGAACCTCACCTGTAATGTTACAACATCAGCCGTAGGATACGAGTGGGTCTCAGGGGCTGCCCGAGCACTTTCCACAGTCTTATTAAAAATGTGCTTTATTTATATACTTCCCTTGAGTGGGGAAAAAGCTTTGGCTGAAAAAACAATCGTAGAAAAAAAAAAAAGAATGTTGCGTTCACAAATCTATCATTTTGACGAGTGATATGATGTTGGGGTACAGGTTGAAAGGATTGGGTTGTTTGGGTTATGGCTGTCGTGGTGCTTTCATTAAGGGGGTGCAGTTGGTGTTGAAGTTCTGGAGCCGCATTCTGAATGATACAATCATAGGGATTTGAATCCGACCCAATCATCCCTTTCCCAAACGACCGAGATTCCACTGACGAGGACAGGGTTGAGGCGCATCCATTAAAGAATTGTTTCTGAATACTTAAAGGGGTTGGACCATCAGGGACATTGATGGCGTATCACTAGGTTAGGTCATCAATGTCAGATGCTGGTCCCACCTCTGGGACATATCTCCAGAACGGGGCCCCTGAAGTGAACAGAGAGCAGCCGTGCATGCTGGGCCACCCTCCGGTAACCTATATGAGACTTCCAAAAATAGCTGGGTATCTACTCGGCCATTTCCGTCAGTCCTATGGCGGTGAATGGAGAGGTGGCTGCACTTGATCGGTGCGGTCTCCATTCACCACTATGGGACTTTCGAATACAGCCAACCAGGCTCGCTCAGCTATTTTTGGAACATCCCACAGCGATGAACGTAGAGCACACTCCATACATGCGCAATGTGTTCTCCTTCTCTTCGGGGGCCCCGTTCTGGAGATAGAAGCATGCCCCAGAGGTGGGACCCGCACCTATGTGACACTCATGGCACAGCCCAGCAGGGGGGGGCAACCTGCTGCACTCCATCTGTTGGGGAACTACAACTCCCAGCATGCATACTTGCTCTGCTCTTCTCAGAACTCTCAAAGAAATGAATGGAGCATGCTGGGAATTGTAGTTTCCCACCCATGCGGTGTCAATGTCAGAGATGGTCTAACCCCTTTACAAATACTGGACACTTTGTAGGTGACATCTTCCACACCTTCCAGCAGCTTGTAGTTCCCGTCACCCCCATCTTCAGACCTAAACCGACATTTAGACCCACCAGACCCTTCTAGTATAAAACTGGTGACAAGGGGAGGGGTCATGTTACAGCCGCAGCCCGTGTGAGACTCATGCTGTGAGAGGGGAGGAGGAGCAGCCAGAAGGGATGCCGCACAGATGTATAGAGAACATGGGAAATGCTGGAAAGGGAAGGAGTCTGACAAGAAAGGAGTTGAATGAGTTTAAAAAACGAGCGCCTCTCTTGTAGATGGGCTGCTCCCGATACAGCAGCTCGGCCTCATTCAAGCAATGTCTGCTTCTTGTCAATGAAAAGAAACATTTTTATTTACATCTATTGTCTAAAAATCCCTAATAATCTGTCTCACAGCTGAAGGTTTGCTACTGTTGCATCTGGTCAAAATAATCCTCTGAAACTCAGAACTAGAAAGAGATATTTCCTGGTGACACATTTATGGTCTTCACTGGATTCAAGGCAAATCGGTATTCCTATTCACTGACAGGCAGCAGGCAAACAGAGATCATGAAAATGGAGACAAATTGTGACACAAAGTTTAGCAGAAAGTTGCCAATGATGGGGTTGAAAACCATGGCTGCTCACGCCAAGAAACAGCGCCACACCTGCCTATAGGTTACCGCTGGTATTGCAACTCAGCTCTACAGAAGTGAATGGGGCTGAGCTGCAATATTGCACACAATTGTGTGGACAGAGGTGGTGGGCATTTATTTGGGGGGGAAAACCCTTTTAAGGCTTATTTGCATACAACTGGACATCCCCTTTAAGCTTCATTTACATTAAAGGGCATCTGTCAGCAGATCTGTCCCTATGACACTGGCTGACCTGTTACATGTGCAGCTCGGCAGCTGAAGACATATGTGTTGGTCCCATGTTCATATGTGCCCGCATTACTGAAAAAATTGAGTCTTAATATATGCAAACGAGACTTTAGGAGCAACGGGGGCGTTACCATTACACCTAGAGGCTCTGCTCTCTCTACAACAGCTGCATCCTCTGCACTTTGGTTGACAGGACCAGGCAGGATGACGTTTACACTGCCTGGTCCTGTCAAAGTGTAAAGGGGGCAGCAGTTGCAGAGAGAGCAGATCCTCTAGGTGTAATGGTAACGCCCCCGTTGCTCCTAGAGGCTCATTTGCATATATTAAAACATCATTTTTCTCAGCAATGCGGACACATATGAACATGGGACCAACACAGACGCCTTCAGCGGCCAAGCGTACACGTAACAGATCAGCCGGTGTACAAATCTGCGGACCCTTTAATGTAAATGGCGCTTAAAGGGGATGTCCAGTTGTATGCAAATAAAGCTTAAAAGGGTTGTCCAGGATTCATTAAAAAATAGCTGCCCCCCGCCCTTAAATAGCACCACCTCTGTCCACAGGTTGTGGGCGGTATTGCACATGTAACAGGTCAGCCAGTGTCATAGATACAGATCTGCTGACAGAGGCCCTTTAAACTGGACAACCCCTTTAAGCTGCATTTACATAAAACTGGACAACCTCTTCAACCACAGCCACTACGGTGGTAGCCTCACAGCCACATGCCAGTCTTTTCCCGGTTTCAGTTCCATCTTATAAAGTGCTCTGGATGATTATATTCTCATCTACATGGCGGCATTTCCTACGGTTCATGCAGTAATTCGCCCACGATCAGAGCGCGCAGTGAAAATATCTTGTAATGTTCCCGGTGACTCCTGAATGCTGCTTGAAATGCTCAGCTGGTAATATAAATGGTTGTAATCGTCAATGCATTGTCAATCCAGAAGAGTGCGGATTTAATTAAGAATGCCAAAGGCCTTCATTTGGGGCCAGGTATCGGAGCTGTAAGCTTTTTGATCTCAACCTCTCCCTGTAGTAACGTCCACACTGGCACAAAGGCTTCAGGGCAGGAGAACAAAGGGAATTTTATGTGTCTGAATTCAGATTCTTTCCCTTTGAAATGAAGCGTCCAGAATGGGCAATAAAACTGTGAAAATGGATTTCTGGCCGCATTTGATGTTAAGCCTTTAGTGTCAAGAGCCAGATTTTATATATTTTTTTACTCTTTCTTTTTTTTTTGCCTTCAATGGTCTTGAGGGGGATTTGTCCTATAAATTATTTCTTGCAGTTTGTGTTCTTGCGGTCCCACCCAGTCTCCGCGTCTGATCTGAACAAGCAGCCGCTACTCAAACATGCTCTCTTATTTTCTTTGAAACAAAACTCGGAAAATCGGAGCATTAAAGGGTTCTGTAAGAAATAGTTTGTAACGTCTTCATCTGAACGACGCCGAGGACGTGCTAATATAACGCCTTAGATAGATCTCACGTTATTTAAAGGGCCGGCGGGGTATAATTGTTCCGTACAGTACGTTGGGAAGGCCTCATATGTAAAGGGGGATTAAGACCCTCCCCCCATTATGAAAATGGGTTGATCCCGTCGAATGCTACAGCTATGGACAGCCCCGCTCTGCACCACTGGCTATGCAGGTTCTTAAAGGGGTCCTGTCAACAGATACTTCACCATAAAACCGTCTCCCCTGAGACATGCGCGCTTGACAGTTGGACATCATGGTCTTGGTCCCATCTTCCTAGGTGCCCACATTCTTGAGAAAATTGATGTTTTATAATATGCAAATGAGCTGCTAGACACAACGAGGGCGATGCCCTTGCACCTCGTTGCTCCTAGAGGCTCCGCCAACTGCGCTTCATGCTGCACCCCCACCGCTGGTTGACATGGCCAGGCAGTGAAGAGGTACTCACGTCTGGCCCTGAAGTCTCCCGGGAGCTTGTTCAGTACATGCGCTGTACAGGGATGGAGGTGCTCAGGTGAGACGGATTTATTGCAACGTATCTGATGACAGAACCCCTTTAAAGGGCACCTGTTAGTCAGATCAACCCTATTAAACCAAGCACACTGCCCAGTAGGGTTGATCTTGCTGATTAAAATGATACCCGTCTTGTGAAAATCGGTTGTGGTGTTCCTGAGTAAGAAAACTTTGATTCTATATACTAATGAGGTCTTCAGTCCCCAGAGGGGCGGGGCGTAGCTCCTCCGTTTGGCCACGCCCCTCAGTGCACCGAAAGTCTAATTTATACAAAGAATAAAAGTCTCTTTTCTCAAGAATGCCACAACCGATTTACACAAGACAGGTATCATTTCAACCAGCAGGATCAACCCCATCAGGCAGTATACCTGCATTAATAGGGTTTGTCCTGCTGACAGATACTCTAAAGGGAACCTTTAACTTAGATAGGACTTTTCACCTAAAAAAAAAAATGTGTGTGATACCTTAATTGAGCTATACGAGTGAGTGCAATTAAATCCACTAAATATCGCCCCCCAAAAGACCAAACAGGGGGTGGCTAAAAAAGTATGTCACAAACTTGTTTCTGAGTCACTGACTGGCTGAGAAGGATCACTTTGTTTTTTTTATTTTTAATTAGTATTGGTCATTAAGTAGAAAAAAAATATACCATCTAGTATCACTGTAATAAAATTTAATTAAACGTGCATGGAAACCATCATCAAGTAGCTGTTGACAGATCTATTGTCCGTTTTTGTTTAGCATTTCAGTTCAAAAGAGGAGAATCCCCGCAAGATTTATCACCATGACGCCGACTACGAAGCCAATGTCGACTAGTGGAACTTGCCTACTTTAGGATTAGAAGAAACATTGTAACTATAAGAAAAATCTACGATTACCTGGAAACCATCAACAAGCTGACATTGACAGATCTGTGATTCTTATTATATGTCATTTCTTAATATTTTTTGTCAATAAGACGACCATTGTGTTTTGAGCTCAGGAGGTGAATCTAGAAGAGGAAGCCTATGCTGATACGACTTTACCCAGGAAGACATTTTCACGGATAGTCCATACTGTCATGGACCCTGTCCGTTCCTCATTCACCCCTATGGATAGAAGATAAAGCGCTGTAATCATCAGATTTCTCAGCAGAGCCGAGTGTGACACCGGAGAGTGACAGGAGACACTTTAATACCATTAAAGGCCAGACTTTCCAGGATTATCGGAGGAGTCACCTCCAGCCTGCTGATTATCTCTGATGTTTCCAATGGTTTGATTGACAGCACAAATCCACAATGGCGCCTCCCTGTCTACAAAGAGATCGCCTTCATGACTGGAGAGTTTACACAGTTCTCTATATAAACTTACAAAACACCCGACACCTCTCACCTTTGTCTCTATGGCGAGAACCCATCTTCAATTCCACCCAAAGTCATTACTGTAACCATGTATCATGGGCAATGTGGGTACTGGTGCCACCCCTCCCCCACAGTCTGGACCCCTTGGGCTCCTCTACATGGACCATCCTCCCATTTTGGACCCATGTAATCTACAAAGATGTTAAATCTAGAAAGATATAATGATCTATGATCACCTTTTTGGTGGGTCCCTCTGTGTGAAGAGTAATCGGGCCCCTACAGATTCACCCGGGCCCCATTTTCAAATAAAGGCCTATTCAAAGGCGTAGCTATAGGTCCAAAAGGTCCACAAAAGAGTAATCAAAACTGGCAAGTGGTCAGTGGGGCCCTATTACTGGTTCTGAATTGGGGCCCAGAACCTTAAAGTTGCACCTCTAGGCCAACCTTTTTGGGACTGATCTGATGGCAGCCCTGGTGGTCTTCACAGCTGAAGTACTTTGAATCCATATGCAAATGTAGTAGTTAAGTGCACTTGGGACGGGCCCAAGTCACTCTGTGCACCCTTGCTCTTCTTGCTTCCTCTGCCAGTCCCTCCCTCTCCTTTTTGATTGACAAGGTCAAGTAAGATGACTATGCAGAAACCTGGAAGAAGGAGAGGAATGGTCTGGCAGAGAGAGCAGGAGGAGCAAGGGTGCACAGAGCGGCTTGGACCCACCCTTGGTGCACTTAACTGCTCGTTTGCATGTGGATTTAAAAATCATTTTTCTCGAGAATGAAGCAACGAAACGCCAAGTGAAAGGTATCACTACACTTAGCTGAGCCAGTCCTACAAGGCTTGGTGCTAGTGTTACAGGAACCTTCTTGCTGACAGTTTCCACTTTTACACAATTGGTTCTTTTGTCCATAAGACCATAAGAAAAACAAATAGCCTCTGCTAAGGCAGTCCTGATTTCTAAGCACTGGGAGGCATCTCTGTTTATCCAGGTTACAGTTTAGATAATTAAACTTTTATCATATTCTCTGCCAATATCCTCCAGCAGTGTAGGCTCAAGAAAAACACTGTTAACTTAAGCCTAAGTCTCCCACTCCTCCTTTTTCTCCTCCTCCTCAGATGATTTACTGCCAGCGTGTTAGGACACTGCGCTGGGAATGTCCCTGGAAGATGTCGTTGCCTGATGTGAACTCTCAGTTTTGCTCTGGGCACTTATATGGTTTTATTTTTTATCAGAAAGGTCAGGATGTAGAGTGGCTGGTCGAGCAAACCTATCGACTCGTCGTGACTGGATCTCCACAGACGTCGATCACACGGATCCTTGGTGCCACATCAGGTTCTAAAATCATCCCAGGACTTTAAATTGGTCTTGAAAAAGTTTTGTTCTATTTTGTGGTGGTGGGTGCCCCCGGGGTTAATAATAATAACCGTAATATGGTTATTAGAGATGCGATGATCACACCTTTAAGAGTTAAATCTTCACCTGTGTTTGTCAAGGTAAAGCAGGAAGCTGGACAACAGCCAATCTTTTTGCAAATTACTGAAGAATCAAGACTGAAAATATTGGCCGATGGCAAATTTCTTGCCTGTACTCAGACCTGTCTTGTGTCATCCAGCAAATGGATATGCTCAGGCAAACGGAATATGTACACCTCTTGGATCACAGAGGCATTTGTCATTGCCTATCAATGACCCATCCTTCCTGAGAAAACCTGACTATTACTGGGGATCTCCACCCTGTTGCAAAACTACAACTCCCAGCATTCCCCGACAGCTGGCCAGACATAGGTTAGAGAACACTGATGCAAAGCATTCCCCCTGAAAGGGACGAAAGACTCTAATGCTTGTTATATCAGTTTTTTGGCAATTGTAGATTGTCAGGATACACTCCCTTCTCCTATATCAACCCATGCGGGGACATTCAGAAGTGTGGAATAACTGGGCGACAACCCCTGTCAGAGCTGTAGTGATGGTCATATTGGTTGTCACCAAGGACTGAATGTAGAAACCATGAAGGACCCTTGGAGAAAGGAGGGCAAACCTTGGTTGCTCCTCTCCATTTTGCTTCTGGGTAGTGAGAAGCTGTCCACGTCCCTGAGGAACTGGTTTGTTAGCATTTAAGGAGATGTGGGGTTGACCCAAGGCTTAGTGAAAACGGGAAGGGAAAAACACACACCAGGCTCTACAGTCCTGGTGACAAAACCTAGCATCATATTGAGGGGCCAATTTTTATCTTTGGACCCCATCTTTTAGGCACACCACTGTTTGTCTCCTAGCTTTCGCAGGAACAGACAGAACTTTAGAAATACATTTGGCAACATTATATGTAAGAGCATGACAGGGCATCCAGCATTATTATATGGCAACATTGTATATAAGGGTAATGACTGGGCATTCAGCATTATTATATGGCAACATTGTATATAAGGGTGATGACTGGGCATCCAGCATTATCATATGGCAACATTGTATATAAGGGTGATGACTGGGCATCCAGCATTATCATATGGCAACATTGTATATAAGGGTGATGACTGGGCATCCAGCATTATTATATGGCAACATTGTATATAAGGGTGATGACTGGGCATCCAGCATTATCATATGGCAACATTGTATATAAGGGGATGACTGGGCATCCAGCATTATTATATGGCAACATTGTATATAAGGGTGATGACTGGGCATCCAGCATTATCATATGGCAACATTGTATATAAGGGTGATGACTGGGCATCCAGCATTATCATATGGCAACATTGTATATAAGGGTGATGACTGGGCATTCAGCATTATCATATGGCAACATTGTATATAAGGAGTAATGACTGGGCATTCAGCATTATCATATGGCAACATTGTATATAAGGGTAATGACTGGGCATTCAGCATTATCATATGGCAACATTGTATATAAGGGTGATGACTGGGCATCCAGCATTATCATATGGCAACATTGTATATAAGGGTGATGACTGGGCATCCAGCATTATCATATGGCAACATTGTATATAAGGGTGATGACTGGGCATCCAGCATTATTATATGGCAACATTGTATATAAGGGTGATGACTGGGCATCCAGCATTATCATATGGCAACATTGTATATAAGGGTGATGACTGGGCATTCAGCATTATCATATGGCAACATTGTATATAAGGGTAATGACTGGGCATCCAGCATTATCATATGGCAACATTGTATATAAGGGTGATGACTGGGCATTCAGCATTATCATATGGCAACATTGTATATAAGGGTAATGACTGGGCATTCAGCATTATCATATGGCAACATTGTATATAAGGGTGATGACTGGGCATCCAGCATTATCATATGGCAACATTGTATATAAGGGTGATGACTGGGCATCCAGCATTATCATATGGCAACATTGTATATAAGGGTGATGACTGGGCATCCAGCATTATCATATGGCAACATTGTATATAAGGGTGATGACTGGGCATTCAGAATTATCATTGGCAACATTGTATATAAGGGTGATGACTGGGCATTTAGCATTATCATATGGCAACATTGTATATAAGGGGGATGACTGGGCATTCAGCATTATCATATGGCAACATTGTATATAAGGGTGATGACTGGGCATTCAGCATTATCATATGGCAACATTGTATATAAGGGTAATGACTGGGCATTCAGCATTATCATATGGCAACATTGTATATAAGGGTAATGACTGGGCATTCAGCATTATCATATGGCAACATTGTATATAAGGGTGATGACTGGGCATCCAGCATTATCATATGGCAACATTGTATATAAGGGTGATGACTGGGCATCCAGCATTATCATATGGCAACATTGTATATAAGGGTGATGACTGGGCATCCAGCATTATCATATGGCAACATTGTATATAAGGGTGATGACTGGGCATCCAGCATTATCATATGGCAACATTGTATATAAGGGTGATGACTGGGCATTCAGCATTATCATATGGCAACATTGTATATAAGGGTAATGACTGGGCATTCAGCATTATCATATGGCAACATTGTATATAAGGGTAATGACTGGGCATTCAGCATTATCATATGGCAACATTGTATATAAGGGTGATGACTGGGCATCCAGCATTATCATATGGCAACATTGTATATAAGGGTGATGACTGGGCATCCAGCATTATCATATGGCAACATTGTATATAAGGGTGATGACTGGGCATCCAGCATTATTATATGGCAACATTGTATATAAGGGTGATGACTGGGCATCCAGCATTATCATATGGCAACATTGTATATAAGGGTGATGACTGGGCATTCAGCATTATCATATGGCAACATTGTATATAAGGGTAATGACTGGGCATTCAGCATTATCATATGGCAACATTGTATATAAGGGTGATGACTGGGCATTCAGCATTATCATATGGCAACATTGTATATAAGGGTGATGACTGGGCATCCAGCATTATCATATGGCAACATTGTATATAAGGGGGATGACTGGGCATCCAGCATTATTATATGGCAACATTGTATATAAGGGTGATGACTGGGCATTCAGCATTATTATATGGCAACATTGTATATAAGGGTGATGACTGGGCATTCAGCATTATCATATGGCAACATTGTATATAAGGGTGATGACTGGGCATCCAATATTATCATATTTTATACTTTCCCTTAAATTGTTTCCTGATTGCCTGACTGCAACAATGTCTCTAATTCATTGAGCACAAATTAAAGGAACACCCAGAATTGTGTTTTCTGGGGGCATGATTTGGAGGGTCCACTATTGTTCCTGTGATTTTTTACGACCACCTCAGCGGTTTGGATATCATGTTGCTGCAGCAGTTCAGAAAACCTTCAGTCTTTATTATTTCATTTTTATTAGAATTTCAGGATTAAGAGGTTTTGCTTTTGGTATTTATAATTGGTTCCCCTCCCCCATCCTTCTCCGTCTATAACTGCACCAGGACACAAGTCAAAAGGCTTCAGGCAGGAACATAAAACATCCAGAGCAAAAAAAAAAAAAGAGTGCATTTGTGCACCCATGTGAATTTTAATCTTTGCTAGTAGGGCATTTACCTCCTCAATACACTGGTATGGGGTAACTATAGGTGGTAGATAGAGGCAGCGGCGGGCACCGTTATTATTAGTCTGTAATTGGTTTTTCACCTCTTTATGCTGAAGCTCTGCTTATTCAGATATGCTGCCGTTCACTAGCACAAGCCCTTCCCCTGCTTTTCAGGAAGTCCGTCCATGAAGATCCAAGCTTCCTCAAGTGTCATTGATTCTAGGCAATTCTCTGCTCTGAGCACTCCGCAGTCTGCACCAACGTGGTAATCTTACCACTACTACAGGAAAGAGACACAATGATGAATCCACATTAAAACAAGCGGGAGACGCATTAGTAGAGTTTATATCAAACGATTAAAAAAAAAACTTTTCTTTTGGACAGTCAATTAATTTATAATTTATTAACCTACTTCTTACTATATTTGGTCTGGAGGTAATTTATTGCACTAAAGACAATGCAAGGGCTTTAAATGTTTTGCATAAAAAGAACATCTTGAAGGAGAACCTGGAGTTCTGCAGCGACTGTACTGTGAACGCACACCAGAGTCTGATCAATCTCTGGACAGAAACTGCAGGGACCAGACAGAAAGACAGACACTGTCATGTACCAACGGGTGTGATCCCACTGTCCTTAGTGACCAACCTCCTCTAAGGGCGTTGTCTAAGTGAACCCCTCATTCTTCACAGTACCCCTGATGGTGAGGATAGACTTTCCTGAGGGGAACACCAGGTCGCTACCTCTTGAAGAGGATTGGCACACGAGGACCAGGAGGTACCAGAGGTACAGCAATAGTCAGCAGGCCGAGTCGTAACCAGCAGCGACAGTGCAGGACCGAGGATGAGGCAGAGCAGAAGTCAAACAAGCAATGGGTCAGGGTAAGCAGCACAAATACAGGCCAGGCAATCCGGGTCAGCAACAGAAGAGTCGAGGCAAAACAGGCAGGGATCAAACAGGTAACGGAGTCCAGAAACACAAGCAGGGGTCAGGTATACAGGAACGCGAGCAGAGATAACAGTAACCTTTACAGGACACAAGGACATTTGATGCTCAGGCACCTAGGAAGGGTGCTGAACCACTTATATAGGTGCAGGAGGGCTAGGATTGGTCGCACAGGTCACATGTGCAAAACCCTTACATCACAGGAAGTGACTCCCGCCGGCCCATACCGAGGTGCTACAGGAAACAGGTTAGTAGGCAAGCTGTGTCCAGGGCAGAATGAAAACTGTGGAGTGGATTCTAGAAGGTAAAGCATCTGCAGGCACAGAGTCCAGGAGCGGAGCAGTGCACGGAGAGACACCGGCAGCAGATCATCACTGCTGCCTGCCCTGTAATGCAGCTGGATGCGGGCAAAGACGGAGGTGGCCAGGGATGGCAGCAATCCGCAACCGCTGTTACAGACATACTGCAAGAAAAAGTAAGTGAACCCTTTGAAATGACCTGGATTTCTGCATTGATGACTAATAAAATGTGGCCTGATTGTTCTCTAAGTTGCAATTACAGAGAAACACAATGTAGCTAAGAACATGCAAAGAGTTGTATCAGTCATGTCTTCTACTGAGCAAGTATCCACAGTACAGGAAGAATAAGTTAGTGAACCTCTGGGTTAATGACTTCTACAAGAGGAACATGAGAAAAGGTGTTTCACCGAAGGAGATGAGATTGGACACAGTTGCTTGACCCATGAAATGACGGCACATAAAGCATGGTTACTGACAAATTCATTCTTCTCAAGATAGATTGGCTAGCGTGAACCATGGCTTAATGCAAACTACATTCAGAAGACCTCACAAAATACGATAGAGAGACACATGAAGGCTCCAAAGCATTGCTAAGGATGGTGTACATCAATCCAGAATGGGAGAAAATTCAGGATTGTTGCTGCTCTTCCTAGGAGTGGACGTCCTGTTAAGATCATTCTAAGAACACATGTCCTGGATCCTGATGATGTTATAAGTTCATATCATTAGAACCATGGTTGGGCCAAGATTTGAGGCCTAAATTAGTGCCAACTTATTTTCCCAAAATGGTAGATTACAGATGTGGGATCCCCACCCATCAGACATTTAGGACATATCCTATGGATAAGGGTTGGTGTGTTGGTGCATTGTTCCTGGGGATGGTCAACATTTGGACCATTGGATAGACTGATGGTACGGCAGGGTCCGAGTTGCTCCCTGTCCTCAGACCCCTTTGGTTGATATTCCCCGACATAGGTAATAACTTCTTAATCTCAGGTATTTGCTACCATTTCTTTGTTTTCTACCATGTCAGGTGCTTGTGTGTAAATGGAAATTGTCTTTGTGTGAAGATGGCTGAACGCTGGTAAAAATATTGAACTCTTCAGCAGAGATTTGAAGCGATCGTCTGTCGTTGGGCTATGAAAAAGAGAAGACAGAGTTTTCCTCATTAACTTATAGCCCTGAAGGACAATTTAGAACCGTACAGATGGCCAAAGTAAGAGAGAAAAATACTGATATTAAGGAGAGTTGGCACCGAGTTGGCAGTGACAAGATGCCAATTAAAAGAAAGAGGTGAAGGGAACATGGTACAAGATAAATTGCATAAATCTTTGAAGGATTCTAGAAGGCCCAGATCCAAAAACTGTGTGTGATACATCAATACGGATCCTAGAAAGGAGGAACAGTAGAGGGGGTGCACTTCACACACTCCATTGTAGCTGTTATATGAGGCATCAATGAGCTGATTGACAAGTCACGGTACAGTGTATATGTGGATGGATACATAATAGATAGATGTGTTGTACATTCAGTTCTCAGGCATGGAAGTCATAGGTCACCTTTTCCTGATAGGCCCTACATGTCTGGTCATCTGCGCCTCGTATGCTCATCATTCTGCCCTATTCTTCCAATTTTAGGTTTTGTTGGCTAAACATTTCATCATACTGTACAGGACCACGTCTGACATGGTCCCATCAAACCTTGGTTGGGACTTCATAAATGGGATCCAACATTAGTTGGAGATCAAGGTGACTGGATGGTAAAGCAGCTTAAAGATACTTAGTGATAATCGAGTCAGGTTACAAAAGATTCACCATGTCATGCCCTGTTTTTACTTGTGAAAAATTTGTCTGCTTTCTTTCTAAAAGAGCGCCACACCTATCCACAGGTCGGGTAGGTTATTGCAGCTCAGCCCCTTCACATCAATGAAGTTTAGCTGTAATACTAGACACCGACCATGGACAGGTCTGGGGCTGGTTTAAGAAGAAAGCAGCCACCTTTTTCTAATCCCAGAAACCCCCTTTCCTTTAACGCCAATATCTCATCCACCTCATAAACCGCGTGTGTATGATGTCACAGCGTCATACAATGTTCATTATAGATATAATCACCGACACAAGTCTGGGAAATTCTATCACCATTGCGAATCCAAAAAGTTGGCGAGATAAATTGTGGCCCGAAGGTAATGGTGCCCATAGCTCTGAACACTTAGTCATACTTGGCTGGTAGAGTAAAATAAGCAGAAGGGAATTGCATTTGTCTCACAAACACTAAATAAGTAAATCAGTGTGAGATTAGAAACAGAAGAGGACATTTGCCAACGCATTGTGGGGAGGGGGGGGGGCAGAGGAATGGTGCTGGTTAGGATTGGACCAGTAAAATTCTCTCTACAATGTATTCTATACCAGTAGACACAAAAACACAAAAAGACACTCAAAGTTTTTGTATACCGGTGGTAAGAGCTCAAAGTTTTTGCAAACAGTTGGTATTCTTTTACAAGAGCAACCCTACAATACAGTACTGTGCAAAAGTTTTAGGCAGATGTGTAAAGAATGCTGCAAAGTAAGAATGCTTTCAAAAATAAAAGTGTTAATAGTTTAAAGTTAAATGAATGTTGCATGACAACGACCCCAAACATCCAGCCAATGTCATCAAAGGGGTTCTCCAGGAATGAAAAAAATGAAAATACTTAAAGGGAACCTGTCAGCTGTGATTTGCTTATAGAGCTGCGGACATGTGCTGCTTTATCGCCTCTAGCACGTCCGAAATATACATTCCCCATAGCTCCGAGTGCTTTTATTTAGGCAAGAAAATGATTTTATATATATGTAGATGAGGCAAGTAAGGAGCCCAAGGGGCTATTACTAAAGTTTCTGGAGCCTAGCAGTGCCCCGCATCCTCAGAATCTCCTCCTGTTCCCCGAGGTCACCAAGTTAGAGCACCGTAATCTCGCGCTTGTGCGAGTACGCCGCCTGTCAGTGCCAGCATAGTGTTCCTTCCCTGTGCTGGTATCAGCCTTAGGGAACGAACTGCGCATGCGCTAGCTGCAAGATTACGGCGCTGTAACTTTGTGACGTCCGGGAGCAAGGAGGAGATTCGGAGGATGCGGGGTGGTGCTGGGCTCCTTCACAGTGGGCCGGGCTGGGCTCCAGAAACGTTAGTAACAGCCCCTTAGGCTACTTACTTGCCTCATTTACATATATATAAAATAGTTTTTTTTTGCCTAAATAAAAGCACTCCGAGCTATGGGGATTGTATATTGCGGACGTGCTAGCGGCGATCTAGCAGCACATGTCCGCAGCTCTATAGGCAAAATCCAGGTGACAGAATCCCTTTAAATATTGTTTTATAATAAATATATTCACAAATACCTTTCATTACTTAGAATAGCTTGTCTTATCTAGGGAGCAATTATTAGGAAAAATAAAATGGCCACCGCCCTATCAGTACACACAAAACCTGTCCTAAATCACACAGGAGGACAAGTTACTTTACCACAATAAGTCATGGAGCTGCCTCATCCTCCTCTCTGCTTGTCAGGAATCATGATCCTGAATACAAGTGAATCTCTGTGTGAATGGAGAAGATGAGGAGACATGAGAGGAGGGTGAGGCTGTCGGTAATGAGCAGCAGCACTTGTTTAGTCTCTATTACCACAGTCTGTCCTGTCCGTCCTCTCTGTCCTTCATGTCTCTTCATGAACTAAATTCCCCAGAGATTCACCTAGTTCTTATCATCTGTATTCAGGATCATAATCCCAGGCAAGTAGATAGAAGGATGAGGCAGCTCAGTGTGGTAAAGTAACTTGTCCTCATGTGTGATCAGGACAGGTTGTGTGTGAACTGATGGGACAGCGGCCATTTTGTTTCCCCTGATGATTGCTCCCCAGACAAAACGAGCCATTATAAATCATGAAAGGTATTTGAGAATATATTTATAATAAAGTAATATTTAGGTATTTTCATTTTCTTAATTCCTGGAGAACCCCTTTAAGAACTCTCCTCAGCATACAGAAGAGCAAAGAGTCCTGGAAGTGATAATATGGCTGCACAGAGCCCTTATCTCAACAGCATCCAGTCTGTCTGGGATTACATGAAGAGACAGAAGTATTTGAGTAAGCCTACACCCACAGACAATCTAATGGGTTCCTTCAAGACATGTGTGCAAGTTTACATAGAAAATCTGATGCTGAGGGTAAAAAGCAGTCACTCCAGATATTGATTAGATTTAGATTTCTCTTCATTCACTTTGCATTTTGGTAATTGATAAAAAAAAAAAAAAAAAACAATTACCGCTTCTGTTTTCCAAAGCATTCTTAATGTGCAGCATTTGTACAAGTGAAGCAACAAAGATGGTGTCTGCACAAGGCAGAGAAAAATTAAGTTATCCCAGGTACCAGTCAACTGGAGAGTAAATGGACCCGAAAGCCCTTTTGCCACATAAGGAGGCACTTTATTAAAGATTTTACATTGTGACCAAAATCTTCAATTTCCAGCTCAAATTTATGCATGGCTATCATGATCAACAGCAGAATGTCATCTTTCAACATTGAGACATCATTGAGACCCCACCTAATGTTGTCCTCCAACTAAATTAGAAAATCATTAAATTCCAAAACTACAAAAATATTGGCTTTTAGTAGCTATAATTCAATGCCTAAATAAAAAAAAAAAAAAAACAACTGTCTTCTGCAAAAGATCTGAGCAAACCTGAAATGTCCCACCTGCAAAAAGCTGTCAAGAATAAAATTGTTTTTACAAAGTCTGATTGCTCCATCAAAGGATCAGGAGGTCATGTAAGGAGACAGGTAAATTTCCAAACTGTTGAAAAATCTGAATCTCAGCAAAACAACCCAACCGTTCTGAGGATGGGCAGATGTCCCATTGGCCATTTCTTGGCACTTCTAAGATAACATCTCTACTTTATAAGAAATTTTAAACACTTTGTTGATGAGTTGAGCATCCATCCTAAAAAATAGCATTCTTCTACCCAAATTTATGAGGGTTTCAAAATGGCAACACATGGGCACTCTTATACAGAATGGGTGGTCAACTCTACCAGAACATATATTCACCACCAGCCTTATGTACATTGTCTAAAATGCAAAAAATCCATTCCTTCCATGTGGTTTTATCATGAATCTCAAGGTCGTACATTGTCTTCCCATGAGGATTGACCAAATTAAACATCTAACTGCCAGCCCCAAATTTAGTAAAAACTTACTCACCAAAGGTGGTTGAAATGAATGAGTTCCCTCCAACCAGTGATAGAATTACTTTTTCCATATCAACCCTCTCAAATAGCTGTGGCTTCACCTATAAAACCAGTTAATAAGATAGGCTTGTAGGAGATCTTAAGGTTCTGATAATTGGACGCATGTATCGGGGATTCTCATTGACAAGCTCTTATCTCCTCTTGGCTTTGGTGTGCCTTCTCTCAGTTTATTAATAGCTCTTTATTAAGACAGATGAAGGTTAGAAAATCACTCAGTCTCAACTAGACCATTGGGCTATAATTACACTCGTACATGGGTAGATGTGACACACGGTTCACCTGGTTCATTGCTCATTGTATCAGATATTATAAGTTGTTCTTAAGACGGCCATAAACACATTCGACAAGTTGGCCAAAACCAACATGGCTGATCATTTTCTCTATTTGGCAGATTAACTTCCAAAAAGCACATGTATACTCATCCAAACCCACTTGCATGTGAATGGGGAACATGTTAGGAATAGCTGTTGGCTGAATGTGAATTTGGCCAACAGCTTTTGATGGTGTATGGCCAGCATCATACTATGGTCAACACATATGTGTTCTTTGAGGATCTATAGCCTATACTTTTTTGAGCCTTCGGTATCATGAGGCAAATGTTTTGAGTATGCCTACCAGATCTATCTTCTCTTTAGTTGGGCAGATCCAGAAAAAGGTAATAAAACACTAAGGAACTAATACCACTACATACCATTACCATCTTATGAAAAGTACTTCATGATCTGAGAAGGCTTTCAAAAAAGCAATCTTGTTTTGGCCACCAGGTGCAATATTTTAGATTTTAAACTAGCTTGATGGTGGAGGAACCTCTGCCAACTTTCATGATCTTGCCTGTCAAACAACTGGTAGTCCTCCATTGTGGTTGGTTAGGATGAGGGCACTATGGTGGGTTGGGATTTACTTACATTTCACCACCCAACCGATTGAATCTTTCGTGGCATAGCCGCAAGCTGTCAGGACATGAGGAAAGTCAAGGCTGGCTTTAGGTTGGAAAGTGCCCCATGTAATATCTACTAGGGTGTTCCATATAGGGTCCTATTAATATATCACCAAATAAACATCTAATTACAGTAGAGTGTCCAGATAACCCTGTCAGACCAGGAACGTTGCAACCCAGTCAAAGCAGGGAATGTTGCGATATGCATAGCGGTTGGCAATAGGTAGAGTCAACAATGTAAGTTCCAAGAACCAAGTACATCAGGGCCAGCCATATCTCCTTCAGGGATATGTGCTATATGACCACACATCCCACTCCTCTTAAACTGGCCCTGCTGGGAGTTGTAGTAACTAGTAATCAATAGAGAGCCATAGGGTAGACCCCATTGACATACCCCATGCCAACCCTGGAGAGCTCCAATTAATAGAAGACAAACAAAGGGCCCTTCAGATCAATGGAGGTCTTCAGGTTCTCTACAAAGCAGTACAGCCCATGACTCTAAATATTGGAGCCCTGGGATGTGATTTCCTGCAATGCACTTTGATTGGATTTCCCCTTTAAATACACAATCCATGATGTTCAGGGTGTCAATCTGCAAAGCCGGATGGGAGGCAGAGTTCTGCACCGTGACACCCAGAGAGCTTCTCAGTCCTGCCATAAGCTATAAGTGTCTCCCATAAAACCGGATTTGCGTTTTTCACACGTAATGCATCGAAGATCCCCCGTATTTTCTATATCAGTGATCTATTCTATTCCCTCGATTGTGTTAATCTTACTAATGACATATTAGCATTCTCGATGTACACTTCCTAGGTTTACAAATTAACACCACGGCTTTCAGGGGAGCACGAATCATCCGCGCTTGCTAAAGTCTCCGTGGATTGCCTGACACACAGCAGATTCTGAAATTCCCTCTTAAAGCTTTCAGCTTCACTAGAAATAATTTATACATTTGGCTATCTCTCTCATTTTGCCTTGGGTGGAGGTCAAACTGGGGGAACGATAGGAGTTGTTTTAAAAGTTTTTAGGAAAAAAAAAATGTTTGCTCAATTAACCCTTAGGGTCAAAAAAAAAATTGCAGATGATGTTTATCAGAGATGATAAAAAAAAAAAAAAAAAAAAATATCAAAGGCAACATAAAAGCCAGAGGTGCTGCATACACTTACATGACCCAGATTGGGATATTTCATGTTGCCGTGAGAAGGAGTGGATGGCAGGGAGGGATCCTGCGTACAGAAAGCTATGTACAGACAAGAAACCACCACTAACAGTCATCTACTTGATGGGAATTTCCCCCTTGTGTTCTTTGTGTCCTCGTATCATCCTCTATAGATGAAACTGGTCACAAAAGACAGAAGTGATTAGAATATTTACATGATCATGTGTCATAAAGGACCTTTTGGACTCCTACAGTACATACAAGTCATATTTTTCCACAATGTCCTGGTGTCTGGACCTCCGACCACTGGAGGCATTGTTCAAGGAGGCTGGCAAATCAATGTGCCTAAGGCTCCATTCACACGACCGTATGTCGTCCGCAAAAAAACGGATCCGTTTTTTTGCGGATTAGATGCTGTCCCATCCACTTTTCTTCCATTGCACAGCTCAGCAAAAAAAATGAAACATGTCCTATACTTGTCAGTAAAAATCAGGACATGGCCCTATTGAAGTCTATGGATCAGCAAAAAAACGGAATGCAATCCGTTTTTTTTGCGGACACGGATCCGTTTTTTTGCGGACAACATACGGTCGTGTGAATGGAGCCTAATGGAGATGCTAACTAGCCACTCTGCCCTGGATACAGCACTGGGGTCATGTGAATCTTCGGGTGGTGGACCTGCTATGGTTTCTACAATCAGGTCTACCCTCTCGCTGGCCATCTTCTACTATAATATCTGTACCACCAGGGCATTCTGATGGATTGTAGATGTTGTCCATTCAAGACCCCAATGGCCAAGAATTCACCTCTCAACAAGTCCAAACCTTCAACATCTGCAGCCATATAATGGGTCAGCACATGGGCATAACTATAATTTGTGGTCGGGGCTACATGACACGTAACAGTCTACCTGCCTACCTAACTAGGCTAAGCGGCTTGAGTTGTGCCGTAACCGCTGCGTAGGAGGAATGCCTGAAGGGGGGCATGCCCTGCAAGGTGTTTATGAAAAATAAGGGTGGGTTGGGAGGGTACGCAGCAGCCGTCGACACGCCCAAGGGAGGCGCCTGCCTGGTATAAATGTGCTACTTACACCCCTCCCACAAATACAGGCCAATAAACCGGCCTTCTAACTTGTGGTCGGGGCTACATGACACGTAACAGTCTACCTGCCTACCGAACTAGGCTAAGCGGCTTGAGTTGTGCCGTAACCGCTGCGTAGGAGGAATGCCTGAAGGGGGCCAAAAAGCCAACAACTAAATGATACACAATAGTACGTAACAACAACACTAACATGACCAATCTCTGGAATGCAAGAACATCTCTCAACTAGGCTGAGGTATGAACCTATTCAACATGCAGAGCACCTAATTTCCGGATAACATGGAGCCAGAACTATTGTTCCCAGAGGCTGCACCTGACCTGAAGGAAAGGCCCGATAGCTGTTGGTTTGGACCCTAAAATTGGACACCGGGATAGGACATGCCGCATAACTGAGAAGTGGTGAGGGGTGCCGTGAGGACCGCAACAGAGTACTCTTAGGTCTTGGTCTGTTACTGCTGCCAGTAATTGCTAAAAGACACAAAGCCGGGCACTCTGAAAGGAAAGTCGGAAAGAAAATGATTATATTGGGGCCAAAATGGCAATGAAACCAGTGCCAGCAACAACACCAACATGACCAACCTCTGGAATGCAAGAACATCTCTCGACTAGATTGAGGCATGAACCTAATAAACATGCAGAGCGCCACTGACCTAGCTTCCGGATAAAATGGGCCGGAACTATCGTACATAGAGGCAGCATATGCCGCACCTCACCTGAAGGAAAGGCTGATAGATGTAGGTTTCAACCCTAATTTAGACATAGGCATGCGGTCATGCCGCACGACTGAGGTGTAAGTAGAGATGAGCGCAAAGACCCACATTCGACCTTGCAATGTCAGACGAACAACCTGCATCACATTCAGTCGCGCATTCGCGATATAGCAATATTCGTTATTTCACATGCAATATCATGACTAGTGACTAATTCGAGTAATATTTGCATGCGCATAAATTGTTCGTTATTAATAATGTTTAAACAGCTTTACACGTATAGAAAGCTTGAAATGGCGGGAGTCATTTGACTGAATGGAAGGGGCGAAAAGACATGTACGGATTTCCACAATACACTCAGCGTACTGGAGTCTGACACGACCTGTAACGCTAGGTAGGTAAGGGAATACAAACCGCGAATAGATTAATGCGAATATTCAAGTGACAAACATTGGCAGGACAGTTTTACCTATTAAATCTCTACTGTGACAGGAATAGTGGAAACTGGGAAAGAAGCAGCTAAGGTTGGGGAAATTATGTCTGAATATAATTTTTTTTTCCCAGATACGATTTCCCCATCACTCACTATCCATCTCAAGAGCGAATATACGTAATTGCGAATATGGGGTCAAGTAATTAACATATTTGCAAACCTCAAAATCACGATATTCGAGATCAAACTCGCCTTGCGAATACTCGCGCCCAACACCAGTGGCGAGTGGGCCGTGGGAACCGCAACAGAGTAATCGCAAGGCCTTAGTTTGTTACTGCTGCCAGTAATTGCTGATAGACACGAAGCCGGGCACCCTGAATGGAAAGTCGGAAAGAAAATGATTATATTGGGGCCAAAATGGCAATGAAACCAGTGCCAGCAACAACACCAACATGACCAACCTCTGGAATGCAAGAACATCTCTCGACTAGATTGAGGCATGAACCTAATAAACATGCAGAGCGCCACTAACCTAGCTTCCGGATAAAATGGGCCAGAACTATCGTACATAGAGGCAGCATATGCCGCACCTCACCTGAAGGAAAGGCTGATAGATGTAGGTTTCAACCCTAATTTAGACATAGGCATGCGGTCATGCCGCACGACTGAGGTGTAAGTAGAGATGAGCGCAAAGACCCACATTCGACCTTGCAATGTCAGACGAACAACCTGCATCACATTCGTCGCGCATTCGCGATATAGCAATATTCGTTATTTCACATGCAATATCATGACTAGTGACTAATTCGAGTAATATTTGCATGCGCATAAATTGTTCGTTATTAATAATGTTTAAACAGCTTTACACGTATAGAAAGCTTGAAATGGCGGGAGTCATTTGACTGAATGGAAGGGGCGAAAAGACATGTACGGATTTCCACAATACACTCAGCGTACTGGAGTCTGACACGACCTGTAACGCTAGGTAGGTAAGGGAATACAAACCGCGAATAGATTAATGCGAATATTCAAGTGACAAACATTGGCAGGACAGTTTTACCTATTAAATCTCTACTGTGACAGGAATAGTGGAAACTGGGAAAGAAGCAGCTAAGGTTGGGGAAATTATGTCTGAATATAATTTTTTTTTTCCCAGATACGATTTCCCCATCACTCACTATCCATCTCAAGAGCGAATATACGTAATTGCGAATATGGGGTCAAGTAATTAACATATTTGCAAACCTCAAAATCACGATATTCGAGATCAAACTCGCCTTGCGAATACTCGCGCCCAACACCAGTGGCGAGTGGGCCGTGGGAACCGCGAAAGAGTAATCGCAAGGCCTTAGTTTGTTACTGCTGCCAGTAATTGCTGATAGACACGAACCGGGCCCCCTGAATGGAAAGTCGGAAAGAAAATGATTATATTGGGGGGCCAAGAAATGGTAACAAAACCAGTGCCAGCGAAAGCATCAGAAGAAAAAATAAACTGGTTGAAACCACCGTGACCTGAGCGACGTGTACAGTTTGACGTTGCGATACCGCAACCTGATGAAAACGTGACTTACCCAACACTCTAAACCTATAGCAGTCTTTGAAGAGACATCAAGTAGCGAGTTTGTAAGCTGATAAAGTTTTACACATACTTTATTTTCCATTTACTTTTATTTATTTTTTTTATATTTTTTTTTCCCTCTACCTTACCAACAGATGTAATTGACCACACCAACTAAGAATGGAGAGCTGTGACGCGACCTTAAGAAGCAAATGACATGCAAAGATGCTCCTGGCTGTGGTAGTATGCCGATACCGACGTGAGGCCTGCAGGCATCAGAACCAACGAAATGGTCGACACCGCCGAGGCCCAAGTGACAGGTCAGGTCTGATGTTGTGACACCGCAAACTGATGAGAAGTGACTTACCCAACATTCTGGACCTATAACAACCTAAAAATAAAACGTCAAGTAGCAAAGCCCGCAACCTAATGGGAAATCCACACGTGGTGATTTATTTATTTTTTCCCTACTACCTTAGCAACAGATGCAATTGACCACACCAACTGAGAATGGCGAGCTGTGACATGACCTGAAAAGCAAAATTACATGCAATGAATGAAGCTGGCTGTGGTAGTATGCCGACACTGACACGAGGCATCGGAACCAACAAAATGGTTGAAACCGCCAAGGCCCGAGTGACGGGTCAGGTCTGATGTTGCGAGACCGCAAACTGATGAAATGTGACTTACCCAACATTCAGAACCTATAACAACCTAAAATAAACGTCAAGTAGCAAAGCCGCCCATAATGTGACTTTTTTTTTTACTACCCAAGCACGAGAAGTAATTGACCAGATCAACTGAGAATGGCGAGCTGTGACGTGACCTGAAAAGCAACGAATGACATATAAAGACAATCCTCACTGTGGTAGTATGCTGACACTAACACGAGGCATGCAGTAATATAAACCACCTGCACCACGCCACGCCGCTATAGGCGAGTACATGCAAACATCGCCACCATCAGCACATGCGCCCAGTAGAGATGTGGGCGTATATGCCGTAAAAACAAACTAAACTCAGTTCTCTGCAAAAGCCACGCTTCTATCTATTTTTAGCACAAATAAAGCAACAAAACGAGGCAAAAATAACAAAATAAAAGGTCCTCATGGGTCTCTGCAATTACCTTTGTAGCAAGCAGCTCCCCCAGTGTCCAGCTAACACTCTGAACTGAAGATGGATCCCCAGCCCCTGCACAGGTGCCTATTAAGTGCACAAACTCAGGTTCACCACCTTAAAGTGGCACACACACATTTTACATTTCCAAAACAAATGAAACAAGACAAATGAAAGATACCTCAGCGCAGAGGAGCTCACCGTCTACTCAATGTACATATCGCAAAATAGCATTTATACTAAAGAAACAATAACACTATGAAAACAGCAACTGCTCCACCTGGATTAATCAGCTGCCTGAACCTATCCCTCTATAATGCAAGTAAGGGGATAATGCTGGATGTCAGTGTGAACAAGGCTTTAGTCTGTCTGCAGAAATAATAGCGGAGAGCGAGAGAGGTTTGCTGGGAAGATACCTCAGCACAGAGGAGCTTATACAAGCATCATAAACTCTGCTCCACCTGGAGTAATCAGCTGCCTCACCCTCTATAATGCGAGTAAGGGTATAACGCTGAATGTCAGTGTGAACAAGGCCTTAGTCTGTCTGCAGAAATAATAGCGGAGAGCGAGAGAGGTTTGCTGGGAAGATACCTCAGCACAGAGGAGCTTATACAAGCATCATAAACTCTGCTCCACCTGGAGTAATCAGCTGCCTCCCCCACTATAATGCAAGTAAGGGGATAATGCTGGATGTCAGTGTGAACAAGGCTTTAGACCAGGCATGCTCAACCTGCGGCCCTCCAGCTGTTGCAAAACTACAACTCCCATCATTCCCGGACAGTCTACAGCTATCATTCTACAGAAGGGCATCGTGGGAGTTGTAGTTTTACAACAGCTGGAGGGCCGCAGGTTGAGCATCCCTGCTTTAGACTGTCTGCAGAAATAATAGCGGATAGTGAGAGAGGTTTGCTGGCAAGCAGCGAAGTGAAAAGCAGATAAGAAAGACATGCAGATATACACGGACAGACTAAGCAAGGTGACCTGTGCAAGACATGGAAGCCTGCGAGAAAGCGAGACGGAGTCACGGTGACCCCTGCTACCTAACCGCACTGCCACGTGGGCACCAAACGTGGGGGTGCCAGGCAGGATCGCTCCGGTGCAGTGCTGCTGCTCCTCCTCACCAAAGGAGCCAACACATCGCCAGCCGGACTGTAACAGGACGATGCTGCATGAGCTTGCCGCAAACCCTCACCCGACCGGAACGACATCAACTGGGATCCTGGACGCTGGGTATAGAAACTGTAGATTCACCCCATGTTCTGCAACAGGTGGCTCAGACTGCACACAACTACGCAACAGCCGTCGACCCGCCCAAGGGAGGCGCCTGCCTGGTATAAATGTGCTACTTATGCCCCTCCCACAAATACAGGCCAATAAACCGGCCTTCTAACTTATAGGACCCCATAGCAAATTAAAATGGGACCCTCACCACCTGGTGTAAGAAAATAAAAACAGCAGCATAAGAAGCAATAATTAAAGGTATATATAATAGCACCATATATCAGAAAACCCTCATTATAGCAAAAAGCCACCATACTGTTATTCCCAACAAACGGTACAATGTTCTTGTACCTGATTGGGCTCCTCCAACTTCTGGGCCCTATATGGAGTACTATGGCTGCTGTAGCTTTAGTTATGACCATGGGTCAGCAAGAGGAAGAAACTAAAGTATGCTTTCTGGGGCTGGAGATGCCCTAAAAGTAATGGCCAGCCTTAGGGGTGCACGACCTGTGCACTTAAAAAGGGCACATCAGGTGCCTCTGCTCAAAGGGGTTTTCTAGGATTGGCCTCTCAGGAATTCAGTCACATGATGCTTCTGAAGATTCAACTTCCACCGACATCACATCCTTTACCAGATTTCTGGCCTAGGCTATGGACAGGACGTCACTTCCACTGTGGACGGGGCCAGAACTATTCTTCCAGCTGGCGCATGTTCAGACTCCTGAACCCACCTCATCTGCACATGCGCCAGGGAGAGGAATAGTTCTGGTCCACAGTTCTGGCCCCATCTCACAGCGGGCGTGATGTCCATAGCCTAGGCCAGAAACCTGGTAAAGGAGGTGATGCCGGTGGAAGCAGGATTTTCAGAAGAGGAGAGTCACATGACCAGGTTCCCGAAAGATCGATCCATGCAACTTCAAGATGGTAAGTATATTACACCCCTTTAAGGGTCACTTATTATTAAAAATGACACTATTATGAATGGGGTTGTCCGACCTAAAAGTAAAATCAAGTAGAGGCAGAGAAGGTCCCGCTGTTCTAGCAGCACAGCTCCCATCCCCGCCATTTCCACAATGGAAGTGATGACATGCTGTTCCCATTCATGAGACTGACACAGCCAATCATGTACATGTCTGTAAAAACAGCACATGACCACTGAGCCTCCACAGTTTTGACCACCAAGGCCAGTGGTTGGCCTCAGTAATCACATCAACGGTAATGCCATATCGTCACTTCCAGTACGGAACCAGTGGCTGTAGTGGCAATGCTGGAATGTCACCCCCCCATACGTCTACTTCATTAAAAAAAAAATTTGGACAACCCCTTTTAATTATTCATGGAACTATTATCTGATCATCTGATCACTGTATGATGGTATTCGGTGAGCACTGTATGGTGGCATTTGATTAGGCAGTATAAGTCAAGAGTGGTCCATCTGGCACCATTGGAATATGGTGGCCAGTGGTCATAGTGTTGTCTCTGTAGAACCAGATACAAAGTGCACTTAGCACAATTATTGTAGGAGGCAGAACCGTAGACCATACATTTTTGGTCGGCTGTACCGAAATGCACAATATTTCTGTGCTATAGAGACAATGGGTGATAGCTGGCTTTCCGGGCCCAACGTCTGGCTGCCGAGCACATGGCGACATTATTTTTTTTTACTTTTCCTAGCTGAATTCACAGTCTTTTCACTTGAGCGAAAACCAGCTGCAAATGGCAAAATCACTTGTGGAACAAAACAGATTGTGAAGATTCGTCGTCCCCGGGTTCATGTGCAGCAAAAAAAAGAACAATTGAAAAATATAAGTCTCCTAGGAACAACAGGAAAGTCCCATTAACCCGTCTCTGAATCCATCGTACATCTAGAGCTTTGGCGGGGTCACAGGACGGCCGCGCCATTGTTTTAGGCTCCATCCACTAAAGGAAGGGGGTAAACGGACGCGCTGTTATCCTGGAACTTGAAAAGGATCTGAGCAATACTCCAAATCCATCTAATAGATTCAGCACATTAAGCCTTTGGTATAAATTAAAGGTTTGCAAGACTGAAAGCTAAACGAATGCACTTAGGAAGTTCCCTTATTTCACATTTCAGATGAAATGTCGCCATAAATCTTCATTTTCAGAAAAGCTCATCGAGTTCTGAGAAATACGGCGAGAACACGGATACATGGCGCTTAATCTCAGGTGACATACTGCATGTGCACGGCCTCTTTGTATTGTGTCTATCAGCCACAAAATTGGGTAACAACCTACAGTATTACATTATGGGCCTACGTGTTCAAAAACATTGACTCCACCACGTATCAGATGTTCTTCTATATCTCTGGGAAGGTAATGGTCTTTGAAGAGATCCAGCAGTGTGTGAAGACTTACTTACAGGCAATGCTCCGTGGGAAACAATATGCAAATTAACTCTCTTCCAGAAAGAAGAAAATGACATAAAACTGTTCAAACCAGAGACTCCTCTGTAGAAAGTTGTTTTATGTTCTTGCTCCTTGTCAGTACAGAGCAAGATACCGGTTGGCTAGATGAGATGCCTTCTGAGAGAAGTAATGGTTCTCATTGAGGAGATCCAGAGGGGTATGGAGACCAACTTACCGGCAATGCTTTTTTTTTTGGGGGGGGGGATATGCAAATTAGTTCTCCTCCAGAGAGAAGTAAATGACCTAAAACCACCCAAACCAGAGACTCACCGAAAGGAAGACATCCCTCTGTAGACAGTTGTTTTGAGTTCTTACCCCTTATCAGATTAGGGAACCAGCTGGCTGGATGAGAAAGATGCCTTTGATGCAGCTCTGGAAGAGGTACTGGTTTTCCTTGGAGAGATCTAGCAGTGTGTGGAGACTTAATAATAGGCAATGCACCATGGGAGACCATAGGCAAATTATCTCTCCTCCAGAAAGAAGGAAAAAAAACTAAAACCGCCCAAACCAGACACCCCTCCGTAGAAAGTTGTTTTAGGTTCTTGCACCTTGTCAGTACAGAGCGAGATACTGGTTCTGGGAGAAGTACTGGTTCTCAATGAGGAGATCCAGAGTATGGAGACCAACTTACCGGGAATGCTTTTTGGGAAAAAATACATGAATTAGTTCTCCTCTAGAGAGAAGTAAATTACCTAAAACAAACCCAAACCAGAGACTCATCCAAAGGACAAGACACCCTTCTGTAGGCAACTGATTCAGGTTCTTGCCCATCTTCAAAACAAATCAAGATACCAGTTGGATGGATGAGATAGATGCCTCTGTGAGGAAGGAACTGGTTTTCATTGAAGAGATCCAGTCAGATGTTTGTGGAGAGAAAAATATGCAGATTAGCTCTCCTCCAGAAAGAAGAAAAGAACCTAAAACTGTCCAAACCGGAGACTCATCCAAAGACATACTTTTGTACAAATAAAAATTGAAATAAACTGTTTTGGGTTCTTGTGCATCTTCAGTATAGAGCAGGTTACCAGTTGGGTGGATGAGATATATACTTTTGGCACAGCTCTGGGGGAGGTACTGGCTCTCATTGAAGAGATCCAGAGGTTTGTAGAGACCAACTTACAGGCAATGCTCCTTGGGAAAAGAATATGCAAATAAAATCTCCTCCAGAAAGAAGAAAATAACCTGAAGCTGTCTAAACCAGAAGCTCCTCCAAGGGATGAGACACCCTTCTGTAGAGAACTGTTTCAAGTTCTGCCCAACCTTCAGTACATAGCAGGAGATCAGTTGTATAAATAAGATAGATACCAATGATGCAGCTCAGGGGAAGGTACTGGTTCCCATTGTAGATCAAGAGGTTTGTGGAGTCCAACTTACAGGTAATGCTCCTTGGGAAAATCCCCTCCCGAAGAGCATCTATAGAAATGAGTGAGGACCCAACCACTGTATAAAGAACATGGACCATGATGGAATTCAACCATTTATAAATTATTTTATCTCTGTCCCAATATTTGGGAGACTCCTGGGATATTTGAACCCATGAAGAAGAAGGCCCTGGTCAGGCTAGGAATGGCTGGTCCAAGTAAAGGTATCATAGCAGCCCATCAAGCATGGTAAAGGAAAAGCTAAGGGGTTGTATGATGAGATTTCAAAAATGGGGGCACCTTCATGAGATATGTCTTTAAAGGGTACCTAAAGGGGATGATCCGTTGGTGCTTGTCACCAATTGGTGCCATTTGTTTAGGGAATTGTCAGATGTTGGTCTCCACCACCCTTTGTCACTGGACCGGCCACCTGACTAGTAAGTAAGGAGTTTTGAAACCGATATCACCAATTGCAGGCAAATGGGGGAATAAAGCTAGAATAAAAAAGGAACCAGAACCAGTATCAAGATGACTGTAAAGTGATGTAGTCAGTTTTGGTTCTGTGTGAACATGTCCTCCTTAAAAGAAATCTATTGTCGGGTCCTCTTTAAAGGGAATGTCTCAGATTCTGAGTTGTGAAAGGCTGCAAAGAGCATCTCTCGGACTGGAGGACCTCACAACCCATTGATTTTAATGGACACTGTGTAATACTTCATCTCCCCTGTGGTGGCACTGCAGGGAAACAGAAAGGGTTTCCCTACAGATCTGATCGCTGGAGGTCCCAGAAGCTTTTACGCACCGGTAGTGAAAGAGTGAAGAGGATACTCCATTGCAATCAAAGCAGAGACTTCTGCTAGTTTCCAAGAGCTGAGTCACACTTTTTTCATGACTGTAAACCAAGGCGATCGCACAATTAGCGTAACCTGCAGCCTGTGACACCAATTTGTGCTCAGGATCAGGCTTTATTTATTTTTAATCAGCCCCTATCAGTAATAACAATAATCAATAGTCTCGCGGCCGCCATGGGGAAAGGCCATTTGGGGGGCTCAGCATTTTTTTGCAATTTTTTTCTTTCTTTCCGGTCTGTGTTGAGTCAGGGGAAAATAAATTCTAGAACACGGTAGGAATCCATATGGTCGAGATCAAAGGTGTTACTGGGTGCATGATTCTGCTTTATTGCCAGGCACTGCTGTTAATTAGAAAACAAGATCAGAAGCAGTATTAAAATCCAATTAAATTGATATGAACAGATTGCCAAGTGATGTTCACTAATGTATAATTGAGCACCATGCAAATTTCGGTGACTGTCTTTTGTGTTCTTCCCCCCTCACTCTGGAATGAATGATGAAGCTATGTAGTTTTTCGGCGTTGACGAAGATAAACAAGTTAATGCGCTGATCTAGGGGGTATTGCTCGGGTGATTGATGAAAATGAGAGCGGAATATTAAAGTCGCACTTTTCGCCTATTTTTTAGCTTTACTTTTTTGATTCTTTTACATTCCAAAGCATTTTTTTAGTTCACAGGTTTTTTTTACTTTATGATTTTTTTTACTCGTCATCATTATGAATAGCTCATGGCGCCATTGCTAGAGGGCTTGGTTTGTCCTTATCTTTACTTTTAATTACAGCGCGTGGAAATTTGAGAGTGCAACAGGACTAATGCGGGGGCCTAAGTGCAACCCATATGGAAGCGCCCTCTAGATGTGGGACGGGGCAGTGCTCAGCCATACTTCCCTCTAGAGCAGGGGTCAGCAACCTTCAGCACTCCAGGTGTTGTGAAACTACATCTCCCATCATGCACACTTGCTTTGATGCTCTCTAAACTTCCAGATAAGTGGAAAGAGCACACTGGGAGTTGTAGTTTCACAACAGCTGGAGAGCCGAAGGTTGCCGATCCCTGCTCTAGAGTTTGCATTATGAAATTGGGAATTCCCATTGCATTCGCCAAACAACCCCCCACCCCAGTCCGCCAGTATTAAGCTGGTTTCACACTAGCGTTCAGAGATCCGGCAGGCTGCTTCACAGGGAACGCTAGTGTGAAACTAGTCCTAAAAAGGGTGTGGAAAGACACAGAACAGACATTTTTATAAGTGAAACAGGGAAAGATTGGTGTGAGATAGAAGACAGGGGCGCTGGGTCATGACATGTACATCGGGGGCAACTAATATGTTTCAGATACAGCTCGAAAATAAGCAGGTGACAATGTGTGCTGCTTGTAGGTTATGCACCATGTAACATGCAACATACATAGAAACATCCAGTAACATGTGTAACATGCATTGTACATAAATTAAGCAACATGTAATATGCACTGCACATAAAAACATCCAGTAACACGTGTAACATGCATTGTCCATAGATCCAGTAACACGTGTAACATGCATTGTCCATAGATCCAGTAACACGTGTAACATGCATTGTCCATAGATCCAGTAACACGTGTAACATGCATTGTACATAGATCCAGTAACACGTGTAACATGCGTTGTCCATAGATCCAGTAACACGTGTAACATGCATTGTACATAGCTCTAGTAACACGTGTAACATGCATTGCACATCCATCCAGTAACACGTGTAACATGCATTGCACATAGATCCAGAAATACGTGTAACATGCATTGCACGTCCATCCAGTAACACATGTAACATGCATTGCACATCCATCCAGTAACACGTGTAACATGCATTGCACATCCATCCAGTAACACGTGTAATATGCATTGTACATAGCTCTAGTAACATGTGTAACGTGCATTGTACATAGATCTAGTAACACGTGTAACATACACTGTACATAGATCTAGTAACACGTGTAACATGCATTGCACACACATCCAGTAACACGTGTAACATGCATTGTACATAGATCTAACAACACGTCTAACATACACTGTACATAGATCTAATAACACGTGTAACATTGATTGTCCATAGATCCAGTAACATGTGTAACGTGCATTGTACATAGATCTAGTAACACGTGTAACATGCATAGTACATAGATCTAGTAACACGTGTAACATTGATTGTCCATAGATCCAGTAACACGTGTAACATGCATTGTACATAGATCCAGTTACACGTGTAACATACACTGTACATAGATACAGTAACACGTGTAACATACACTGTACATAGATCCAGTAACACGTGTAACATGCATTGCACATACACCCAGTAACATGTGCTGCAGAACATTCCAATATTCACTGGTTACATTGTATTTACACAGAAATGGAGAATCCCTTTAAATGGAGTAAAGTCTATGACGATTCCTTGAAAAACTGAAATTCCTTTATTGTCTTATCTGCGGCCACTTCTTAAGCCCAGACGTGGAGAGGCCTCACCCTGAGCGCCCAGATCCGTCCAGCCAGCCATTCACGACAAGACGCAACCTGTCCGCTCGCCGCATACATCCCGAGCAAGACGTGAACAAGTTAAATAAAGCAGAAAATACCTTCAAATATGTAATCTTACACCGAGGAAGGGATCAAAAGCCCATCTATGAAAACAGGGCCCCTTTTATGTATCTTCACGTAGTACTGTCTGGCGGTATAATCCGTCCTGTAGAACCGCGGCCTCCAAGCATTGGTTCTCCCACTGGCGGGACAAGCTCCGAGTTGTCATTTTGTCACAGCTGGAGAGCCACAAGTTGTAGACTACCGCCATATAACAACTGCTCATCCTGAGCGTTCTGGTCATGGGCGTAGCTATAGGGGGTGCAGAGGTAGCAGTCGCTACCGGGCCCAGGAGCCTGAGGGGCCCCAAAGACACTTGTGCCGCATAAGATGACACACAAAGCACTGAGGGAAGGGGGCCCAAGCTGAACTCTTGCAACAGTTGAGCCATTAGCTACGCCCCTGGTCCTGGTTCACGGCTATAATGCCAGAACTATTATGAGACCTACTATTCGGGATCTGTACAACGCTGGGTGACAACCCCCAGTCAGCGCCACTGCCATTAGCAGTTGTCAGGTTTCAAAATTTTGCCTCTCATGGCTGTAAGCCCCAAGAGAGCCCCCTTTATGGAATCCTTTCTCCATATGGACGGCACCACACCAGCCTGCATTGGCCGTGTGGTCCACAATGACATCACTTCATCCAGGCTGCAAAAATCATGGGCTTTCTTCCAAAAATAGCTCCAGCACTGACCATAACTTGTGTCCCATATTGCAGAGCCTCAGAGCCATTGAAGTAGGGATGAGTGGCAATACCAGGCATGACCTGCTGATTGGGGGTGGCGCTGTTTTTTTTTGCAAAAATAAATCATGTTTTTCTTTCTCCTCCATACCTTTAGTGGGAATTATACCGGCCATGGGGATGCGCAGCGGACTCTCCCATCCTCGGTATAAGGAGCTTTGTAGAGGAGGCAGCACAAGAGCTTCGCGCGAGATGTGTCATTAATTGTGTCTTCTCACATTTGCAGCACAAAGCCTGATAAAATTTCACCTTTTAATGAAATAAATGACTCAATTAACAAGATGAAAAACAGCATCGAGGCGGCCGAGCCTCTTGGTGGCAGGAAAAAAAAAGCATATAAAGGAATTATCCTGGCGGGGTGTTAATACAGGGAGCGGCACAATACGCAGCAGGCTGCCGCATTGACTGACAGGCGTCCTGCACTGCTGACAGATCCATCAGTTTGCTGACCGCTGGCTCGAGTTAACGGCACCGCCCTAGGAAGAAATTGTTCCTTAAAAATGTTGGTGCAGGCGATTTCTTCCTGTTAAAGCTGCCGCGCTGAGCTTTTGTCTGGCAGCCTGACCTACATGAGCGGCGGGTCGCTGGTTCACAAAATATTGACCCCGGGGGCTGCAGGCACTGTGGGAATGTCAAACAGACCCTGGTAATTATGGGAACGCTGTCAAAGTTCTCGACTTTATCCCATATCATGTCTATAATCCTATGGGTTAGGATACAGCCCTGAAAAGAGTGGCATGATAGCACTTTAAAGGGCACCTGCCAGTAGGGTCAACCCATGCTGCCTGGCACGGTTGATCCTGCTGACTAAAATGATACCTGTCTTGTAAAAATCGGTTGCAGCGTTCCCGAGAAAAAATACTTTTTATTCTTACAGCAACCGAGGGCTTCAGTGCACCAAGGGGCGTGGCCAGCACTGGAAAGCTGAGTCTAGGCCCCACCCCTTTGTGTATTGAAGACAAAACAGGTGATCGGAGGGGTGCCAAGAGTTGGACACACCAGTCTGATATTCTGAGGGTAGGCCATGGCCATACACATTAGCCCCAATATGACACTGGGTAAGCCGAGGCCACTGATTTTAGCATGATCTGACCATTTAAGGTATTTGGTGGTGCCCCAAATTTCCTCCTGCATCAGGATAAAATGAAGGATGGGGCTGTTGGATCTCAACATGTCCAGTCATTCTGTTCTCAGGGGAGATATGTATTGGACAAGCCGAGCATGCATGTGTGTCTGTGGATAGTGAAAACTGGCAGTTGTTCGAATGACAGCTACCTAAAGCTTGTGACCAGCTTTATACGGGTAGGAACAAGGAGGAGTGAGGTAGGTAATGAGTAAGGTGGGTGATATTACTGTACATAACCAAGGAGATGACAGAACCTCCAATGGCCAAATAACCCAGGAATGGCTGAACAGATGACAGTTTCCAGGCATTTTGGGAAAAACGTCAATAAAAGGGTTGTCTACTTTAACTTTTGGTGGTAATTAGAGATGAGCGAATTTTTCAAAAATTCACCGGTTTGCCGAATTTTTGGAAAAAATTTTGTTTGATCCGAATGTATTTGTGGTGAATTTCGTTAAAAAAACGTCTATTTCCTGGCTGCAGAGAGCCTTTATAGGGGTGTAGAACACTGTGCCTTGCAGTAACATGCATAGGGAGTCTGCTGTGGTAGTGAAATAATACCGTCCGTATAACATGCAGATAACAGGCGTTCCTCTTAGAATCACTGAACACTTCACTTATTTTGGCAGTCACGGGGCCAAAACTGACCAAATAACTCAAGTATGAACTCAGCCTTACAGGTCGATGTTAGCGCCAAGAAGAAGCGCACTCCTCTGACACCCTCGTCAGCTGATTCCATATAGATGTCTACAGAACCTGCTCTATTAAACGCTTATACAAGTAGAGCCCCCCGACAGAGTAGAGAGGGTGTCAGCAGTAAGTTTGTGTTGACGTCACTGATTATTTTTCCCTTCCTCTGATCCGTCAGAACAATAACCCCCAAAAAAACTGATCCTGCCTGTGGAGCATCCACCTTCACTTGGTCAGCATTTGGTCAGTAATCCATCAGTATTGCTAATGCCCAAAAAAAACAGCAGTGGAACAAAAACAGAGATGACACGTGAATGAGGAGACCACAGAGTGGCACAATGACAGAGTGTGGAAGTGGCGGCAGCATCAGGAGGCCATAGAGTGGCAAGGTGACATAGTGTGGAGGCGGTAGCAGCTTCAGGAGACCACAGAGTGGCAAGGTGACATAGTATGGAGGTGGCAGCAGCATCAGAGGGCCACAGAGTGACCCGGTGACAGAGTGGGGAGGTGGGTGGCAATAACAGTACCCGCTGACGATGGTGGGTATAAGAAAGAGCACTTGGCATCCGATGTGTAGCATCAGACGGGTGGCAGCATCAGAATTGTAGCTGAGGCAGGTACCTAGAAGAAACCGGTCTCTTTTGTCAAAGTGTTGGTGTGGCACCATGGATGATCTAGTCTGATGCATCAGCCATTAGTGGGTGGAAATCCTGGCTGATCCAAGCCTTATTCATCTTGACAAAGGTCAGTCTCTCCGCATTTTGGGTGGACAGGCGAGTTCTTCTTGGGGTAACTATGGCCCCAGCCGCACTGAACACCCATCTGATGCCACACTACTGGACGGGAAAGGGAAAGCTTTTCCGGGGAAAACTCAGCCACAAATCCAGTTTGAATGCCCAGTAGACCAGCGGATCTTCAATGTGGGGTGGCAGGGTGCTCTCCAAGTATGCCACCACCTGCTGATTCAGGTCCTGCTCCAGGTCTAGCTGCTGCTGCTGGTGAGTAGTTTCTTCACTAGGCGGGTGAAGAAAGCTGCTCATCAACGACTCTAGACTCAAATTGCTGCTGATGGAGATGGTACTGCTCCCCCCCCCCCACCCTGTCACAGCAGCCATGGCAGAGGAACGTGAATGCAGAGGCCCCCCCCCCCCCCGTCAGACCTGCGAGATAGGCAGCGGCCAACTGACTACATAGGATATCTCTATAGTAGTTCAGTTTGTGCTCCCATTTTGGACTGGTAGTGAGGGTCCAACACAGTGGGGAGACAGAAGTCATCCCTCTGCCGAATGCTGACAATTCGGCTGTCACTACACAAGCAAGTGAGCATGCATCGGGCCATTTGTGCAAGTGACTCAGAGGGACCCTCTACCTCCATCTTCACTGCCCCCACAGGGCTCATGTGACTGTGAGATCTAGGCACCACTATTCCAGTCCCCTGACCAGCCAGATTTACCAGCATCTGTTCCAGGACATGACAAATAACGTGGCCTCCTCAAAGGGCCTGAGCAAACAGCAGGTGTCACGCATGAGCTGCCACTGGCTGACATCGAAGTTACACAGGGGAGTACTCCTGTCCGCTTGGATCATCAAGAAATCATTTATTTTTTGTGAGGAAATTCGGCTTCGGTGCGAATTGAATCTTTCCTGAAATTCGGATCGAATTCCACTTCGTCATCTTCGATTTGCTCATCTCTAGTGGTGATGCATCAGGGTATACTAATAGGGACCCTTGCAGTTGGACCATAGGCAATGCAAAAATGGACCCCTCTATGTGATGGCTCATGTCACCACACTTTGTGTCAATGAACATAAGAGGCCTCTGTCTTCTACTCCCATCCCCTGTAGAAGGTAATGGTACTAAGAACCCAATTCTGCTTCCATACACATGAGACTGCTCCCCTTCTGCCCTAGAAGAGGATGTCATATGTCTGCCCTTGGTCAGATGACAATCTCTTGGGTGGAAGTTCACACCCACTAAGAGCTCACTTTGGGCCGTCCTTGCAGTTTTATGTAGTCAGAAGAAGGTCTTCATCTCTCACCATCATATCTGTGACAGAAGAGGCCACAATGGAGACCACTCATCTGGTCAGTCTAAAAAGGTTAGTCATCTGGTTATAACAAGTCGTTGTTGGACTTTGCTTCACTTGGGGCCCAGGTTCAGTTCACCATCCTCACCCTGCATCTCAATACCCTGGCCAGGAAAAGAGACGTGTCGGTGCCCCCGATTCTAGATTCTATTTTCTTCTATACCGTTCATCCTGTACCATTTTAGATGTAATTTGTAGGGTAGAAATGAGGAAACTAAATCTATAGAAGGGGGAGGGTGAATATTTTCGGCGTGGTGTAGATGAATATAAAATTTTGTTGGACCATCTAAAATTGGCACATTTTTTCAAATAATTACAATTTTTAGGGAACCCCTCATGTTAAAAACGCAGCCATTTTATAAAGCAGAAGGATCTAAGCAGATTGATCTATAATTAGGAGTCCAGGGGGGTTATATTCAGTGACTGACAGCCATCTGTATGCACAACCATACAGGAACGGCTGTCAATGACTGATAGGACCACCGAATGGGCTTCAATCACTGATAGGACTGCCTAATGGACTCCTAAGTCTGGAAAGAGTAGAAATTTAGGAGTCCAGTGGGCGGTTCTACTCAGTGATTGACAGCGATCTGTATGCACACTCATTTAGATAAGGCTGTCAATCATTGATAGGACCACCTAATAAACTTCAATCACTGATAGGACTGCCAAATGGACTTCAATCCCTGATAGGACTGCCTGATGGGCTCCTAAGCCTAGAAAGGACAGAAATTTAGAAGTCTAGTTGGTGGTCCTATCAATGATTGAAATCCATTGGTTGGTCCTATCAGTGATTGACAGCCTTTCCTCTATGAGTGCACATAGAGATGGATGTCAAGTACTGAGTAGGACCGCCCACTGGACTCCTAACTATATATCAATCTGCTCAGCTTCTCCTGCTCTATCACATGCTGCCTGCAGATTGAACTGTATTTGCAATGTGATGGCTTTCCTATAAGTACCTACCTCTCTGATGAGAAAATTTGTTGGTAGGATTATAAATGGTAGGATGATTTGTATTAATTTTTTTTAAAATTTTGCCCCCAAAACATTCTAAAAAGAATGACTTATATTTCCAGAACATCCAAATTAAATACTAAGTTTGAGCTCATGAATGAGTAATGTTCTATTACTGATGCAGTCTACGGCGCTGCATAATATGTCGACTTCACGAACAATTATTGGATAATAATTATCAGCCATATCAGGTGTGACACCGGGGAACATCTCATGTGCAGAATGTGCCGAGGATGACTTTGATATACAGAGAAGTGCAAATATATATATATATACCGGTATATATACATAGATGGATAAGCACAATCCTGGTTTCTTAGGAAGGATGTCAAATTTCATATCTATGACAGATGTCTCCTGGTCTCCTGAACAAAAATTAAAAAATATATACATATTTTTTTTTTTCAAAAAGTTGGTGACATAAATGCAGGTAGGACGACTAAATGACTGAAAATTCAATTTGTAAATGAATGAAATATTAACCGTTTGTGCTCCCAAATTAGCATTCGGAGGATGGGGGGGGGGGGGGGATTTGACAAGACGAGGGGAATTTATAGGATGTAGATTATCCCGGCTATGTATCAAGATGGTGACAAGTAGAATTGATTGCCTATGGCAAAAGATTAAATTAGGATAAACTCCCCCAAATCTCTCAAGTATTAAACTTCAGTATTAATGCTGAGACAAATATTTAGTTGTCAGAGCACCTAGAAAAATGATGCTGCGAGTTATAGTCTGAGAAATGGCTTCTTAATTGTACAGTCTGCGCGGGGAGCGGCTACGGCCTGTGTGACAGGAGTGCTAATTATCCACGGGGCAGGGGGGATTGCAAAAAGATGGGAAGATCTGTCAATCACCACCTTAAGAGGTTCAGCAGCAGCTGGGGTCTTCCTGTGTCAGATTAAATTAGTAAAATGATTATAATGTATCTATTTTTATTTTATTTTTTGTTTCATAATTTTTTTTTATAAACAACCACCATTGTTTCCCCTGTTACAACGTAATTATTATTAATATACATTTTCCAGTCATTTTATTTGATGTCATACGTAATAACGTAAAATAAGAAACATCATTCTTTTTTTAATTTATTATTTATTTATTTATTAACTTCCCTAGGAAAATAATACCTTGGAATACATTGATATCATACTCATTAATTTTTTTAGGCAATTTTTTTCCTAACTGCTGTGGAAAAATGACGTCTTGAATAAATTAATTTATTTGCCTTATATTTAATTTTGTAAAAATTTTTATTATCCTTAAATGTTTTTTTTCGCCACCAGCTTCCTTCAAAATAATCCTTTCAAATTTAAAGTAATTTAAAATAATCTGTTAAAATAATTAATAAAATATTAATATTAATTACAGGTAATATTACAAAAATAATTCAAATCCTTTCAAATAATTTTAAATGAAGGTGGCTGTAATTTTATAATTTATTTATTTTACCTATTTTGCTCCTATCTTCCGTTCTGGGCTGTGGTCACATGACCATGTCCATGCAGCTCTTTATTTCCTGTTATGTCATGTCCATACAGGGGCAGTGATAGGGAAGTGCCTACTTAACTAGCTGGGTGGGAGGGGCTATAAACTAGCTGGGCGTTATTAGGGGGCGGGGCTGGAGCTGTGGCTGAGAAAGGAGAAGTGCATCATGGGTTTGGTTGGATATAGCAACAGGAAGTGCTACATACAGAAAGGAAACCAACCAGAGTGTATGGTTTACATGGTGAAATTGGGTCAAGAGAGTCCAAATGGAAAAACAAAAAAGATGTCCATGAGGTAAGCGACTATTTGAGCATGTTTGTTAAAAACCATAGTAAGGGGAGGGGGTTCACATCAGCGTTTTCAATACCCTTATAGCTTTCCGTTACAATGGAAAATAACAAAATTGTGAGACGGAATTCAAAATGAAAACCTTTAGAGGCACTTAGTTCTGTTCCGTCATAATAGAGTTCTACAGCCAAAAATAACGGTTCCGTCGGGTTTCCGTTATCCTGGACGAAAGCCCAGTGTGTGGCTTAATGCATTTCAGCCTTTCTTCTCTCGAAGAAACCTTATACCTACCTGTCCAAGAAGTCTTCTGGGGAGGGTGCCATGATTCCTGCCACCCAAAACAGACAAGGATGACAACTTTTTGCAGCATTTGACGTTATCATGACAATGGCAGCCTAATTTTAAAAAAGTTGAAAAAAGTGTGTGTGTGTGGGGGGGGTTTCGGCACACCTGAAAGTACCATAACTTGGGTCATCGGCAGCCATATTGGATATATGACCCATATATTCTATTCTCAGAGCGGGAACACAATTCATGTCCATCCTCTGCTCTAGCAAAGCGAACACCGACAAAGCGAATCACCACTGGAAGACAAATGTCTACGACGCTTGTCGTCTGAGTTTCTTTCCACTATTCACTATAGAGGAGAATACAAAATAGATAAGACAAGTTAACCGTCTAGAGATTTTTTCCTTTATTTTTTTTTTTCCTCCCAGAACCGCAGTTCTTCACAAGGACTTGAGTCTACAGGGATAAAAAAAAAAAAAGGCGAGGACATAGTCACCGAGACAGGCCTGCTAAGGCAGAGTCTTTCTCTAGCTTCTGTTCCACACAGCTTGAGGCAAAGAACGTTGTATAGGCCTTGACCCACTAAGGTCATCATTTGTGAAGAATTCTGAGGCCTGACATCTGGTGCTGGCTTTGAGTAAAATCTCCAGGCCTTGACAGCCAAAACAGAGGCCTGTATAAAATAATCCCTCAGCAAGGATCCGAGACTTCAGTGAAAAGGCTAAATGGTCTTCTTTTTGTCTGAGTGTCCAAGCTTTATATTCTCGCCTCCTCGTGTAGTATAGAGTTCATGAAAAAAGCCGTTCCCACAATGTAGACACAGCTTACATTCTCACGAAGCTGCGCTATCTCTCTATCACCTGCGGACCTTACATCCAAGGTTTTTTTTTTTTCAAAGGACGACAGTCCAATAGTTCTGCTCTAATCTGAAGGACTACTCGCTACGAAGAACGTTCCTTTTTTATCTTCAAGTCGAAGGAAAAAGGTAAAGCACCTGGAAAACTACTGATTTCATTTCTGGCGGAGGAAGCTCTTAAGGATTTTGTCTCGTTTCTCGTTACTAGCCCCATAGGCAATAGGGGAGTAAGTGTGATTGGACCCATTACCCCCACAACATTGACAATAAACAAACGCAGATTGACAATATGTGAGTCAATCAGAGCCTGATGAAAAGGGAATAAAGGCTTGTTAAAGGGTTGGTTCGGGTTCAGAAATACCCATAATTTCACCAAGGCAGCCCCCCTGACTTGAGCATCGGAGCAGTTCATGCTCCGATGCCCTCTCTTGCCCTGCACGATCAGCGTAGGGCGAGGACTCATTTATTTCCAACTAGCAGAAGAACCCGGCTTCGCACGGGTATATTTCACCTATTTCAGGTATTCAGTGCTACTTCTAGATGGAGGGCTGTAGGCCATATTAATGTTTTGAGCCCCAGAGCAGGGCCTAAATGGTCATTCTGCCCCTGTCTCATATCTATACTACAATATTATGTTTTTTTATTTTATTTAGGGAGGCATACTTAAAGGGATTGTCTAATTTTAAGATTTTATTATATGTCAGCGATCCTTCAAAGGAGTCCCATGATTAATATGAGCTATAAGATAAGACTCCAGTCGTCAGATATTCTAGAGTACACTACTTCTACCCACGGTATTTTGAGACATGGCACATCACTGCCCCCAATGCCGAGCACCCAGAATCGGAGTTACTAAAGGTACATGAAGAATTATATGCAATGTCTCACAAGGGGTTTTACTAGCAGGACTTTCAGTCTTCTGGGGATCCAGTTGCCGGTGCCCCAGGTGATCAGCTTTCATTGCCACGGATGTAATATTAACTGCTGCCCATTAAAGTCCATAGATCCCGATGTAATGGAAGGCATAACTTGGGAATGGTTGTCTACCAATGTAGTGTTGCATGGTGCCCCTTCAAGTCAACATGTGCCAATGTAATCAGGAATGCAACTGTGGGAAGGTAGTCTACAAATATAGTATTACATGGTGCCCATTAAAGTCCATAGATGCCAATGTAATGGGGGGCATAACTTGGGAAGGGTTGTCCACCAATGTAGTATTGCATGGTGCCTATTAAAGTCCATAGATGCCAATGTAATGGGGGGCATAACTTGGGAAGGGTTGTCCACCAATGTTGTATTACATGGTGCCCATTAAAGTCCATAGATGCCAATGTAATGGCGGGCATAACTTGGGAAGGGTTGTCCAGAAATGTAGTATTACATGGTGCCCATTAAAGTCCATAGATGCCAATGTAATAGCGGGCATAACTTGGGAAGGGTTGTCCAGAAATGTAGTATTACATGGCGCCCATTAAAGTCCATAGATGCCAATGTGACAAGAGGTGTAAATAGGGGAAGGGGGTCCAGAAATGTGGTATTATATGGTGCCCATTAAAGCCAACATGTGCCAGAGTAATCATTGATGAAACTATAGGGGGTAAAGATGGAGCCTTAAGGGGCCCAAAAGATTAATTTGCCTTATATCGGCAGACAAATAGCATACAGGCATCGTAGCTAGGGGCCCCATTACAGATTTTACATTGGGGCCCGCAGATTATCATGTTATATTGATTTCAATGGTGTCTTTCCCACTCAGAGTCACACTGACTCAAACCACTGGAAACATGGTGGAAATTCACCTCACGCCATGTCCACTAAGTAACAGAATGAGAAATCGCGGCTGCTTCCCCAGATAAACACAGCTCTGGGTGATTATTCATTAGCCGCTAATGAGCAATTACATATTCATGCGCTCTTTACTTTCTCCGCATATCATTAAGAGTTATTAAAATGACAGACGTTTCATTATTTGGCAAAAGAGCTTTTTATTTGAGTCGCTGAGAACAAGGCCGGAGCCGAGTGACCGCCGATGACGTCAATAAGTGATGCTATTTGTGTCTATGATAATGGAATCCCGCACCAGGCGAGGGGGGGGGGGGGGGGTCAAAGGTCTTCTGATAAGCCCTTTAACCCTGCAAGGCTATTATAGAGAAGGACAAGTTTGTTTTTAAGATATTGTTCAGGATTGTCAATAAAGCTTTCTTCTCTTTCAACAGCCATGGCGGGCTCCTTGTGTGTGACCTATGATACACATCAATATTAATTACGTTTGTTGACTAGCCCTTTCAAAAGTATTCTCATATTAGGTTTTAATCATTTGCCAAAATATGAAAAAAATAAAAAGATAAAAAATACAAAAAAAAGTACCAAGAATTAAACCAGGCCAAAAAAGGGTGGGTTATACCCATTTACCCCAAAACTGGGTGGTTTAGGGTGTTCCTGGGTGGAGTGCCTCGTTTACACATGCCTTAAGAGCTTTGTGCCCATCACAGACAACAGGGTAGGCTAACCATGTAGGTATTAGGGAGCACCTAACGGCCCATAGTCACAGTAGGCTCACTGCCCCTTTAAAGGGGCGTCTCAGGATGAAAAACCCTTGTCCATACACCCTATGAAGGCACATAGACATCATAGAGGGATGTTCCCAAAACCGAGAACCAAAAAGGAGAACCGCTCTGGTGAACCCAGCATGTCCATAGAAGGTCATCATGGCCGACAAAAAGCCAATCGTCTCACTGAGAGGTTGTCTTTAATGTAAAAGTGCAGGGTCCGAAAATGCAAGTTATAAAAGTGATAAATGCTCAAATGTGACTTATTAACCCAAGTCTAATATGGCTGTAATGTCTGGTAAGGGGCCCCATAACCTAAAATGCCCAGGGGGCCCCAGATCCCTCTCAGTTCACCCATGTTCGCCACATTTAGGCTTTATGTTTGACTCATGAGCTAAAAAAACCTATACAAACATACAATAGGCTTCCGTGGAGGCAACGTCTGGTTTACATCTGGCCATTTGTCACCTCCAAAAAACAATGGCAGTCAATGAGCAGACGGAGTCAATGGGGCTGCATACGTTTGCATACGTTTGAATACATTTGCACATTCCTGCCGTGGGTCCATCTGAAGGGAGAAGAAATCATGTCCTTTTCATCAAAACCTGTGGAAAAATAGTAACTGATATCTAAACAACAATAAAAAAACTTTTTTGGGATCATTTTAGAAACAAAAAGTTTTGTACTGAAATGTGACACAAGCTTCGTCCTAGTTATCTGGAGGACTCCTGGTGTAAAAGGTCGAAGGGACATTAGATGCCGCCTATTTTTTTATGCAACATGGAGCAATTACCCTGTGGTCCTCCATGGGGCCAGTCCAATTGAGAGCAAGTCCTAGAGACAGACCATACTGCTATAGGGCCCTTAGGGAGACCTGGTAGATATGGGGTTGTGAAATTGGCTCAAGGGTCATAGAATGGACATGGAGCGGACACCATACTCCATTCTCATCTACTCTGGGTAAAAAAAGTTATCTAAATATTATTTACAGTAAAAATTAACACTGTGGCCAATGTGAGAGGTCACATGGTACCAAATGTAACTGGACCCTTACGTCCTAGGGGCTAATTGTGTACCCGGGCTACATAACAAAAATGGGGTTCACAGTGGTGTGACTGCACAAAAATGTCTTAAAGGGGTTTTCTGAGACTAAAGGGGTTATCAGAGGTGGACAGGAAATGGGGCCCCTGCCAGTATATGGGCCCCGTATTCCCCAATAGCTCAACATAAAGCAGCCATTTATGAGTAATGACATTTTTTTGTTCAGTCCAAAAAGATAGAAATGGGCCCCATTGACTACCGGGCGCTGTCCTGTGGCCCATATGTTTTAATTGCCCCTTATAATAAAAGATATTCTGGACCTTGTGTTTTTGGCTTATAAAATCTAGCACTAGGGTGGAGGATATCCAGGCTTGTCTCCTTCTTTTGTATTATGAGGCCCAGCCAGGGCATATTTAGGGATAAGGCTAGTAGGGCATTTGCCAAAGGTACTAGGTGCCAAGAGTAGCATCAACAAGCCCCTCTGACCAAGCCAGTGTATTGATTTACAGACTGGATATATCCTATAAGCCAACAGTCCTGATTTTGGAGGGGCAATCCCATGAATCGGGGCAAAAGGGGTGGGGTTTATACAGATTTAGCCCAAAAGTGGGTGGTTGGGGGTGTACTCGGGTGGAGTATAAATGTCCTGATTTGGGGAATTTAAAAGTTGGTAAGTAAGGAAAGCCTAACTATGCCTCTGGGCCATCAGACTAGCCTCTGGTGGGCCCAGGTTCTGACACTCTAATACGCCCCTAAAGACCCCAAAAATTAGGTTAAGGAAGCCTTGCTGATCCGTCAGATCTTGCACCATTCTGGAGATTTACGCTCCCAACTTCCTCATGAGCGATCACATAGGGCAACGGGAAAATCATCTCTCCAAAGATGGGCGGGAAGCACATATGCAGTCATGCTGGATCGGTGAGGAATCAGAAAGGAATTTTTTGTTATTTTGTAACACTCCCGGCCTTCAACTACATTTTTTGGAGTCTCAGAAAACCTCACTAAGGTCCAGTAGAAGACAACCCCATGTGGAGGTGACTCTGGGGCTAATCACTTTCTGTGAGGGTCTATTTCTGATGGACTAATTGGAAAACAACCTATGACGCCTAGACACCTTCAGTAGAACCAAAGACCCACATTCCGACACTGTGTGCACCTACCCCCCCAGCATGGTGGGAAGACCGCTGACATAGAAAGCCGCCCTTGTTCGATATTTCAGTACTGCCAATAAATCTACCGTCTGATGTCAAAGCCATCAGCAATTCCAAAAATAACTCTCAGGCTCTTGCCGCGCTCGCTCCAATATTTTCAGTACTATCTCGCCACTGAATGAATTCCAAATATAGGCCTGTCCTAAATTCCCATTCATTAAAATGGGCACGGACGACGCTCTGCAAACTGACAGCCATGACTGGCCGGGAGACGCCAGCCAAATCTACTATAATATTCCAGTTTGGAAGGGTTTCACTTCTGGTGCCGCCAAAACGTCTACATTACCGGGATTAAGAGCATTAACTGGTTGTTGGGAGGAGGATGTCCTCGGCGGTGCCCTGCATACAGCAGCCTGTTAACCCCCGGATTCTGATGCGCTGCCATCCTGCCCCTCTCTCCCAGTTTTCAATATCTATATTCATGTCCTTTTGGGTGGCAGCGCCATTCATCTCTGCCAGCAAGATCGTTCCGTCCAAAGCAAACGCTCCAGCTTCTCCTGCCGGCTGGATCTGTCTTTTCTTAGCTCAAAAGTCCTGAGGGGTGGGTAGGAATTAAATATTTCATGCGCTCGCCTGGCTGACCATTTCTTGACATCTTCCTTCAGCCACGAGAACTTTGCAAGAAGCTGGAGCGAGAAAAAGAGAAGAGAGTAAAAGGATCTCAGTAATTACCGGAAGTTCATTCATGAATCTAGAACATTCCATTAGATGAGGACAACTACTCCTATCATATTTTATGAATAAGCATGGCTTGCCTGTAAAGTATAACACCGGTAGTGTCACAATGGATAATAGATAGATAGATAGATAGATAGATAGATAGATAGAAAGAAAGATAGATAGATAGATAGATAGTTGGATGTATAGATAGATAGATAGATAGATAGATAATTGATAGATAGGTAGATAGATAGATAATAGATAGATAGATAGATAGATAGATAGATAGATAGATAGTTGGATGTATAGATAGATAGATAGATAGATAGATAGATAGATAGATAGATAAAGATAGATAGATAGATAGATAGATAGATAGATAGATAGATATATAGATAGAGAGATAATAGATAGATAGATAGATAGATAGATAGATAGATAGATAGATAGATATAGACTATATAGAAATGTCTAACATCTATTTATCTGTGATCTATCTGCAGCCACCTGATCTGATCTGATTTATGGGCTGGTGTAATATACTGGGTCTTATCATCTGTTGTGTTACATAGGACTGCACAGGATCTATCTATCTATCTATCTATCTATCTCATATCTATCTATCTATCTATCTCATATCTATCTATCCATACATCTATTCATCCGTCTTGGTAAGTAATACACACACATATATCTAAATACCATTTTGCTATGACCTCATCTCCGCGGGGAGCGCTGTGCAGCCGCCTTCCATTTTACTGGAGGAGAGGATTAATTTTTATTGTCTGTCCCAGTTAATGCCTGTTTGGACATAAAGGACAGATCGATATGATGGAGAGCGCGGTGGTTTTACTCACAGGAGTTCTGAAAGGACATCTTTTTTTACTAATCCATTTTTATAAATCACTTTTAAAGGCCCTATTGATCACTAATTGGGAGTTACACCTAAGTCCAAATGGCATGCAGAATTAACACTTTCTGTGCTGCAGAGCAGAGAGCAGACAGCTAATCCACTATAGTGCACTGTATGCAGGGATTATATAAAGGCCTGTCCTGACTGTAATGACATATATGTGGAGTCTTTATTACATTTAGATGTATATAATATATTTATTCCCTCTATGTATTATATATACACAGTCCAGTCCCATGATTCTGACCACGTCCTACTGCCGAAGTCAGCAGCGCGCAGCTCATGAAGGAAGTCACGTATGCTGAGCTGGCTTGGTTGGTATATAAGGTGTGTGATAGGCTGTCTGCACACATAGCCCTCGGTTGGTATATAAGATGTGTGATAGGCTGTCTGCACACATATCCCTCGGTGGGTATATAAGGTGTGATAGGCTGTCTGCACACATATCCCTCGGTGGGTATATAAGGGGTGTGATAGGCTGTCTGCACACATATCCCTCGGTGGGTATATAAGGTGTGATTGGCTGTCGGCACACATAGCCCTCGGTGGGTATATAAGGTGTGTGATAGGCTGTCTGCACACATAGCCCTCGGTGGGTATATAAGGTGTGATAGGCTGTCTGCACACATATCCCTCAGTGGGTATATAAGGTGTGATTGGCTGTCTGCACACATAGCCCTCGGTTGGTATATAAGGGGTGATAGGCTGTCTGCACACATATCCCTCGGTGGGTAGATAAGGTGTGTGATAGGCTGTCTGCACACATATCCCTCGGTGGGTATATTCGGTGTGATAAGCTGTCTGCACACATATCCCTCAGTGGGTATATAAGGTGTGATAGGCTGTCTGCACACATATCCCTCGGTGGGTAGATAAGGTGTGATAAGCTGTCTGCACACATATCCCTCGGTGGGTATATAAGGTGTGATAGGCTGTCTGCACACATATCCCTCGGTGGGTAGATAAGGTGTGATAAGCTGTCTGCACACATATCCCTCAGTGGGTATATAAGGTGTGATAGGCTGTCTGCACACATATCCCTCGGTGGGTAGATAAGGTGTGATAAGCTGTCTGCACACATATCCCTCAGTGGGTATATAAGGTGTGATAGGCTGTCTGCACACATATCCCTCAGTGGGTATATAAGGTGTGATAGGCTGTCTGCACACATAGCCCTCGGTGGGTATATAAGGTGTGATAGGCTGTCTGCACACATATCCCTCGGTGAGTATATAAGGTGTGATAGGCTGTCTGCACACATATCCCTCGTGGGTATATAAGGTGTGTGAGAGGCTGTCTGCACACATATCCCTCGGTGAGTATATAAGGTGTGATAGGCTGTCTGCACACATATCCCTCGGTGGGTATATAAGATTTGATAGGTTGTCTGCACACATAGCCCTCGGTTGGTATATAAGGTGTGTGATCGGCTTTCTGCACACATATCCCTCGGTGGGTATATAAGGTGTGATAGGCTGTCTGCACACATATCCCTCGGTGGGTATATAAGGTGTGATAGGCTATCTGCACACATATCCCTCGGTGGGTATATAAGGTGTGATAGACTGTCTGCACACATATCCCTCGGTGGGTATATAAGGTGTGATAGGCTGTCTGCACACATATCCCTCGGTGGGTATATAAGGTGTGATAGGCTATCTGCACACATATCCCTCGGTGGGTATATAAGGTGTGATAGACTGTCTGCACACATATCCCTCGGTGGGTATATAAGGTGTTATGGGCTATCTGCACACATATCCCTCGGTGGGTATATAAGGTGTGTAATAGGCTGTCTGCACACATATCCCTCGGTGGGTGTATAAGGTGTGTAATAGGCTGTCTGCACACATAGCCCTCGATTGGTATATAAGGTGTGATAGGCTGTCTGCACACATATCCCTCGGTGGGTGTATAAGGTGTGTAATAGGCTGTCTGCACACATAGCCCTCGGTGGGTATATAAGGTGTGTGATAGGCTGTCTGCACACATATCCCTTGGTGGGTATATAAGGTGTGATAGGCTATCTGCACACATATCCCTCGGTGGGTATATAAGGTGTGATAGGCTGTCTGCACACATATCTCTCGGTGGGTATATAAGGGGTGTGATAGGCTGTTCATGTGCTGCTGTGGTGAAAGTGTGTCTTGACTGGATAAATGGCTCCATTGTGAATAAGAAATGTGTAAACTGCGGAGCACCACGTACCATCGATGTTGAAGGTGAACTAAAGCTATAAAGGTGCACGACTGTAGACCAACATACTACAGTGGAGCCGATCACCGCCAAAATGAACCAGGGAGCACCATATGTTTGTCTAAATAACAGTTCAGAGAACCCTACTGCACATGGGGCTCCGGAGCAGATAGACGGTCAGTGCACCTTTGCTAATGAATCCGCAGAAAAGACTTCAATTTTCCTGGCAGTATCGGAATTGGACCTCCACTGAGTGGCAAAGGGTTGTCATTTCCAATAAGTCTCATTTTCTGCTTCATGTAAAGGATGGAAATTGTCGTGTCAGGAGAGAACCATCCGAGAACAAGCACCATTACTGGAAGAACACAAGCTGGTGGTGGCAGCGTTATGGCCTGAGGAATGTTCTCGTAGCGTCCACTGGGCCACTCATCCATGTGGAAGGCACTCTTAACCAATTTGGGTCTGAATCCATCTTTGCAGATCATGTACACCCATACATGCTGATTGTCTTCCTTGAAGCAGATGGAATCTTCTAGCAAGACAATGCAACGTCACATGGCTAGAAATGTCCAACATTGGTTGGAAGAACATGACCAAGACTTTCAAGTACTACCCGGGCCCCCTAATTACCCAGACCTGAATCCAATTGTGCATCTGTGGGACCACCTCGATCGTTGTGTTTGCTCTACGGATCTTTCTCCAACAGCTGTGGGATGCCCTGCAGTCAGCACGGCTCCAGATACCTGTGACAGTCTACCAGGCCAGCACTCCAGGGGTATCAGTGGCAGGTACCCAGGTTGCATCCATGGCAAGCATTCTAGAGACATCCAAATCAGGCTCTCTAGAGGTATCTGTTGCAGGCACTTGGCTCGGGTGGCATCTCTGGCCAGCATTCCAAGGGCATTGGAGGCAAGCACCTTGAGAACATTGGATGTAGACAATTTTTAGAGTGTAAGTGGCATTCTCTATGGACGCATCTACTGTGGGTACTGTGGGGCATCTGTGACAGGCACTATGGAGGCATCAGAGTCACACAGCTTGGGGCATCTGTAGTAAGCGCTCTAGGGGTATCATTGGCAGGTCCTCTGGTGGCATTGAAGATCGGCAGGCTGGAGGCACCTGTTGCTGGTATAATCAAGATGGGAAGGTGAAGCGGTGCTGCCCTCATGAATACAGTAGACTTCTTCTGTGCTGCGTGGACCTTTCCCAATAATATAGACGCGCAGCGCAGCATATTATGGTGGTAAGCTGTGGGGTCAGAGGTGGCCTTAAAGCGAACCAGTCACCAGAAAAGTGCAGTGCAATCAACCGTCACCATGTTATAGAGCAGGAGGAGCTGAGAAGCTTAATAGCTTCATACACAAAAACATTCATTATGTCTATTCATATGCGGAGTCCAGGGGGAGGTCCTATCAGTAACTGACAGTCAATAGCTCAGTAGAACCGCCCACTGGACTCCTAACAAAATGTATTCAATGTGACAGGAGATGCCAAAAAGAGACTTGTATAGAAATGTGAATGTAGGGAAATTCGCCAAAATTGATTTTTCACAATGATGAGGATGGGTCAAGCAATGCAGGAGGTCAAACACTTCCAGCTCTGCGGGAGTCTGACAGGTGCAGGTCCCACCTATGTGCAGAGGCAGCCAGCGGTCAATTGGTGGACATTGGTACGGGTCCCTGTGGATATGCCCAAAGTATCCAAGGTGGGTCTGCAGTATCTACACATGAGCCCCTCTGAAATCACAATCCACCTGTATCACAGTTATAGCCTCAGTGCCATCTGTCCCACCAGGGGTTAACGCTCTTATCTTCCTGCACCTGATTTCAGAGGCCTTTCTCTTAATTACTGAGCCTGCAAAGACCAAAATCTACATAAACCACTCCTTTCTGGAGTCATTTGCATGTAATTAAGACTTGAGTGACACGCAGTGCAATCAAGTTCCTTTCTGTGCTCCTTGTGCCTCCATCCTCCTGCCTGTCCTTCCTCGCACCACTTCTGCACTCGCTCTTAAAGTGCGCGGCCCTCCCACCGCACAACAATGCCTCCTCCATGACACCAGATCCCCCGGCTTCACAGCTGCCAAGCTTTGTTTAATCTCTTTTTGTTTCTCTTTATTTTCTCGATGAGATAAAATTAACCCACTTTTTTAATGGGGGGGGGGGGGGGGACATGGCATCATCTCCAAAAACAAGAGCAATGTTTTGTTACCCTGGGCAGAGGAGCTTGTATTCTAACTGGGTTCAAATACGTATGCACTATAATGTGATATGAGACTTGCTCATACAGGGGAATATACTTCCCCAACATGACATTACTAATAGGGGTGTATAAGGTTGGTAAATATTACGCCACTTTTGTGTATGGAATGTGTCTGGTACTGCACCTTCCATTTCTCAATCTCTTAGAACCCCTTTAAAAGGGTTGTCCGGGACCCAACAGGTACCGCAAATGCGCCTTAATTACACATAATTCTGTAATACTTACTGTCTTGAAGACGCGTGGATTGACAGCTCAGGAACCCGGTCAGGTAAAGCTCCTGTTCTGAAAATCCTGCATCTGCCGGCATCATGTCCTTTACCAAATTTCCGGTCACTTCTTCTGTGGATGGGGCCATAACTACTCCTCTCCCTGGCACATGCCTGTTGGTAAAGGATGTAACATTAATAGAAGCAGTATTTTCAGAAGAGGAACCTTACATGACCGGGTTCCTGAGTGGGCCGATACACGCAACTTCAAGACAGTAAGCATATTAGCCCCCATACACATGCATGCCTGGCTCTACCAACTGTGCATGTGTTTTCAGTGGGGAGAGGGAAGAATACAGTGCCAGACATCTCTAGCCGCTTCTTATCTCCTCTGAAAACAAAAGGATCAGGCACGTTGAAATCCAACTGCCTGATCTTTCATTCCTCCATCCCCTGCCCCAGTGGGATTTCATAGGCCCTGATACACATTAAATGTTTCATCTGGCATTAATCTAATGTATATAGTAAGCTGGAGGCAGGTAACACAGGATCCACCATTGACAATAGGTGATGGGGGCAGCTGCACCTCCCTCCTCCCTCTCCCTGCACAGTAATTACTCCATGTTACACTGTCTTCCATGGAAGACTCAATGTTGTTTGTGAATTACTGTATAAAACAAAACAGATTTTTTTTTTTTACTGGAATATCCCTTTAAAAGCACTTCTACCCATGATATTTTTCTCAAAATTGTGGGAACATAGCCTTAGTCGCCCTACAATTAACCGTTGCCATCCTTTCCATATTAATCTATAAGTATTTATTAAAGCACTTGCCCCATTTCCATCCTGAAATGAAACCAGTCCAGTGATCGGTCGATCAGAAGCTCTGGCTGGGCACACATTTTCCCTGCAGCTCCTACTACAGGAGAATTGCAGTATTACATGCCGGCCATTATAAGCAAGGGTTCGGCTGCACAGTGACATAAGTTGCAGAAAAGTAATGCGGCACAAAAATATGAACGACGTCTGCAACTTGCCGTCATGCGACTATTTTGGAATCGTGATTTGGAAATTGATAACACAGGTAGGTCCCAGGCGGGTCTCACTAGACTTCTTTTTCAATGGAGTAAAAGCCGCGTGCGACCTACGACACAAAACCCATCCTGCATTGCATCACTTCCAGCCGTGTAGCCGAGCCCTAAATGGTTCCCTATGTCATACATGGAGGAAGAGCTGTCCTCTCTGACTACTCTCTGCTCTGACTCATAGAGGGGGGCTTAAACGCAAGGTCCTTGGTGGTCCCTGATAGGTCCTATGGGCAGGAGCTGTAAAAAAAAAAAAACATGATCTATTGAAAATTTATAGTGCATCTGTCAGCAGGTTTGTCCCTATGACCCCGGCTGACCTGTTACATGTGCGCTCGGCAGCTGAAGGCGTCTGTGTTGGTCCCATGTTCATATGTGCTCGCATTGCTGAGAAAAGTGATATTTTTTTTAATGCAAATGAGCCTCTAGGAGCAACGGGGGCGTTACCATTACACCTGGAGGCTCTGCTCTCTCTGCAACTGCCGCTCTTTCTGCACTTTGACAGAACCAGATGTAATGATATCTTCACTGGTCCTGTCAATCAAATTGCACATGGTGCGGCAGAGAGAGCAGAGCCTCTAGGTGTAATGGTAACGCCCCTGTTGCTCCTAGAGGCTCATTTGCATATATTAAAACATCATTTTTCTCAGCAATGCGGACACATATGAACATGGGACCAACACAGACGCCTTCAGCTGCCGAGCGCACGTGTAACGGGTCAGCCAGTGTTATAGGGACAAACCTGCTGACAGAGAACCTTAAAAAATATTTTTTTCAGTTTTTTTTCCCCATTTTCCCTCTTCATTTGCCTCTATGCTTAGTCCACTTCCGTTTAATCACCTCTTCTTTTATGTCTTTTCTGCCTTTCTCACAGGAACGAGAGACACGTTTCTCCCATATTTATCATCAGCGATTGTATTCTATAGGGTAAAAAATAAAACAATTAATAGAATCAATAATTTGTTTCCTATAAACAACTTGATGCATATAAAAAATGAAATGAGAAAAATGTAGAAAATTAAAAAGAAAAGAAAACCCGTCATGATTTTCTTACCTTGCTAGAGCCTTGGATTAAGAATTCAGCATTTTTCAGAGCCCATTACATTCTCGCCGGCTCCTGAATGGAGATGAAACGCGTGGAGCATTATTCACATAATCATTTTCCTCTTGCATTAAGAAAAAGAAAATAAACGGGTATTAATCGTCCACATCTTTACATTATGACCGGCTATATTTACTCTCGCATTTAGTCAGCTTATTAATAAGTTGGAGCCGGTACTTCAGCCGTCGCGCACCCCAGAAGCTAATAACGCCGGCGAAAAGTACAATACACGAGGCAACAATGAGGCGAAATATGGCAATCAATAACAAACCTGAAGATTATATTAAAAGATATTTTAGTTTCTCCGGATAAAGAAAAGGGCCGAATGCGTATAATATGATATGCATAACACTAGGCAGCACTGGAAACGATTTTTAACACTTTCCTGTCCGCTGGACCGTGACGCAGACAGAATACTGAAGACCTGGTCTGTACTAGGCATATACAGATATGTAGAGTTGCCATAGGGATTATACTGTAACTTATCCTCTGCTTGTTATCATCATGGTCTGGACCTAAATCATTCAGCTTTGTTCTGCTCCTCTGTTTTTCCTCCTGGAAATGCATGAACCGGGTATTCTCAATTTCCTTGTCAACAGAAAGCACAACTGAGACGGGCAGTAGTGATCGGGCAGAGTCACACTAGGAAGGACAAGGAGCATGGTAATGCCCAGTGAGCAGTTTATTGGTACATTTCCAGGTGGAATAAGAGAGGGACGACACAATGACAGGTTATAAGAAAAAAAAAGTCATTTTCTGGGGAATGCAGGGATTTACTGACTTAAATATGGTCCTCATTTAAGAAAGTGCTATAAGACTGAAAATGTCAAGATCTTGTGGAAAAGAAGTGAAGAGGAAAGGAATTAACAGGAGGGGATTATCTGAGGTCTGAAAACACTCTGGGGTCTGATCTGGGGGCCGAATTTCTTTTGTGAGTCTGTGGTGTGAAAACACTTGAGGTCTGGTCTGGGGGTTTGAATATATTTTGGCACCTGAGCCTGGGGATCTGTATTCATTTTTGGGTGAGATGAAAACAAAAATGGAGATGAAATGGAAAAAATGTGAGTATCCTTTCTTAGAACTCCAATGTAATTCCTCCTAGAAATGTATGGCTACATTGAAAACTGGGGAGGGGGTTACTCAATACGATGTATCCCTACACACTCTGACACTGTAAGGCTAGGTTCACACGACGACATTTGTCGCGCAACAAAAAGTTGCACTATTGTCGCGCGACAATTTTTATAATGGGAGTCTATGGTGTCGCATTGCGACATGCGACATGCTGCGACTGCGATGCGACAGTCGCAAAAAATCCATTCGGCTACGTTCACACGACGACAAAAAGTCGCGCGACAATTTAGGAACCACTACACTGCAACATTTGTAGCGCGACATTGATGTCACATTAATGTCGCGCGACAATTTTTATAATGGGAGTCTATGGTGGTGTCGCACGTGCAACATGCAACATGTTGCGACTGCGACACAACAGTCGCAAAAAATCCATCCCGGATGGATTTTTGCCAACTGTCGTGTCGCAGTCGCAGCATGTCGCATGTCGCACTGCGACACCATAGACTCCCATTATAAAAATTGTCGCGCGACAATAGTGCGACTTTTTGTCGCGCGACAATTGTCGTCGTCTGAACATACCCTTCAAGATGGGTTTTTCTGTGACTGTCGCAGTCGCAGCATGTCGCATGTTGCAATGCGACACCATAGACTCCCATTAAAAAATAATTTGCGTGACAATAGTGCCACAAAATGTCGCGCGACAAATGTTGCAGTGAAGTTGTGCCCTATTTGTCGCGCGACTTTTTGTCATCGTGTGAACGCAGCATTAGTGTGTAGGGACGCATTGCATCGATAAGGGGATTGGTTGCACCCAGTTGTCAGCATATTGACATATTTCCAGGAGGTATAATAAAGGAATGGCATAATGGAGAATCCTAAGTAAAGCTGATTCATTGATATTTACTAAATCAGAAATGTCGGGGAATGTGGGGGGTCCTCTTCAAAGCCCTGTACTGCAAAATTTTCTACATAAAAAAAATAAAATAATGAAAATGAAATAATTCAGATCATGTGACCAGCAATAACCCCCAGTGTGGCTGCGTACCTTCTGTTGACTGATGCAGCAACTCAGTATACATATATATATTTAAAAAACAAACATAAAAAACAGCTTAAATCCATGAACACATTTGCGATTGTCCAAGGTCTTTACCAACTTTTTGATAAATGCTTTAAACAAAGACGACAAAAATAATGAAAAAAAAAACAGCAATTACCATTACGCATCTGTAAAGAAAAAAAAAACAAAAAAAAAACTTTCCCTATCTATCAGATGATGGCGTGAGCATCAACAAAAGAAGGGAAAATGGGCCGGTAACGTGTTTCTAGTCACATTTTGATGGCTGCGAGATTGACAAAATAATTTGTACCCGTCAATTCCTCCGGAATAAAAAAAAAAAATTTACAATGGATTTGCCGAGCACATTTTTAATTTTAATCAGCAATGAAAAAATGACAACGCAGATCAAAACAAAACATCAGCCCGTAAGTGGGCTTCGCAGATGATGTCAGGAGGACTCCATTAGAGAGAGGTACCTATAGGAACATCAATCATCATCTTCAAAACTTGCTGCATCTCTGAAATTTAATTAGACATCGCGGTTCCTTCACCGGCAATTTGCAAAATCTGTCACTTACTAAAGATATAAAATGGCAGAAAGTCAGGAAGTGTTTATGTAAATTCCCCCTAAGTCGCCAGTGACCACTTAGCTGAAGATTAGGCTGCGACCTGAACAGTAAACCCACACAATTCCTTTATTTCAGCCCCTTCTCTAACATTGCTGCCAGTATAATGGGGAAAAACACTTCACCGCGCCACAATGTCGCACAAAAGGCAATTGATAAACTTTTCAGATAAAGGCCAAAACGTTAAAGTGAAAAACTTCCAGCAATGAATTTTAAAAACAAGATTATGTTTTTCTGGTGGAAAGAGTGTCGCTCTACAAAGATGTAGCAGAGCTAGTAGTAGCTTGGTGTCTTTTGATATGATGTAGTGTAATGTGCTGGGAAAGTTAGTGAGACGATGAACTCAGCCCTGCTACTTTCTGTATAAGAAAAAACCATCCAGGTATTTTCTCTCTGCCGACAACTACATCCAGAAGGAGCCCAGGAACTTGCCGCATACAGATATATACAGCCACCACTAGAGGGAGCTCAGGAGATTACTGCATACAGAGATGTACAGCCACCACTAGAGGGAGCTCAGGAGATCACTACATACAGATATATACAGCCACCACTAGAGGAAGCTCAGGAGATTACTACATACAGATATATACAGCCACCACTAGAGGGAGCTCAGGAGATTACTACATACAGATATATACAGCCACCACTAGAGGGAGCTCAGGAGATTACTACATACAGATATATACAGCCACCACTAGAGGGAGCTCAGGAGAGTACTACATACAGATATATACAACCACCACTAGAAGGAGCTCAGGAGATTACTACATACAGATATATACAGCCACAACTAGAGGGAGCTCAGGAGATTACTGCATACACATATATACAGCCACCACTACAGGAAGCTCAGGAGATTACTATATACAGATATATACAGCCACCACTAGAGGGAGCTCAGGAGATTACTGCATACAGATATATACAACCACCACTAGAGGGAGCTCAGGAGATTACTACATACAGATATATACAGCCACCACTAGAGGGAGCTCAGGAGATTACTGCATACAGATATATACAGCCACCACTAGAGGGAGCTCAGGAGATTACTGCATACAGATATATACAGCCACCACTAGAGGGAGCTCAGGAGATTACTGCATACAGATATATACAGCCACCACTAGAGAGAGCTCAGGAGATTACTACATACAGATATATACAGCCACCACTAGGGGGAGCTCAGGAGATTACTGCATACAGATATATACAGCCACCACTAGGGGGAGCTCAGGAGATTACTACATACAGATATATACAGCCACCACTAGAGGGAGCTCAGGAGATTACTGCATACAGATATATACAGCCACCACTAGAGGGAGCTCAGGAGATCACTACATACAGATATATACAGCCACCACTAGAGGGAGCTCGGGAGATTACTGCATACAGATATATACATCCACCACTAGAGGGAGCTCAGGAGTTTACTGCATACAGATATATATAGCCAGCACTAGAGGGAGCTCAGGAGATTACTACATACAGATATATACATCCACCACTAGAGGGAGCTCAGGAGATTACTGCATACAGATATATACAGCCACCACTAGAGGGAGCTCAGGAGATTACTGCATACAGATATATACAGCCACCACTAGAGGGAGCTCAGGAGATTACTGCATACAGATATATACAGCCACCACTAGAGGGAGCTCAGGAGATTACTACATACAGATATATACAGCCACCACTAGAGGGAGCTCAGGAGATTACTACATACAGATATATACAGCCACCACTAGAGGGAGCTCAGGAGATTACTACATACAGATATATACAGCCACCACTAGGGGGAGCTCAGGAGATTACTGCATACAGATATATACAGCCACCACTAGGGGGAGCTCAGGAGATTACTACATACAGATATATACAGCCACCACTAGAGGGAGCTCAGGAAATTACTGCATACAGATATATACAGCCACCACTAGAGGGAGCTCAGGAGATCACTACATACAGATATATACAGCCACCACTAGAGGGAGCTCAGGAGATTACTACATACAGATATATACAGCCACCACTAGAGGGAGCTCAGGAGTTTACTGCATACAGATATATATAGCCAGCACTAGAGGGAGCTCAGGAGATTACTACATACAGATATATACATCCACCACTAGAGGGAGCTCAGGAGCTTACTGCATACAGATATTTACAGCCACCACTACAGGGAGCTCAGGAGATTACTAGATACAGACTGCATACTTTCTGGTTCACACAAATAGCCTATTAGATAACTTGCCAAACTAGATGGACAGATGTCTTTTTTCGGCCTTATAAACTATGAGGTAGCTTCCCTAATTGGCCAGAGCGGGACAGCTACAAAGACATCTCTGTCTCTGGACATCCCTGCACCCATCGATTTCAGTAGTTACCATGTAATGCTTAGTTTCTCCTGTGGGAGTGCTGCAGGAAAATGTTATACTTACTACCAGGTTTCCCGGCTGATGACAGATGACCTCTCAGGGTCCCAGCATCAAGGCTCCCTGTTATCCGCTACTGTTTGAGTGACCTTTCTAAGGAAAAGAATTATCTAAAGTGGACAAGCCCTTTAAGAACTGTACGATATGGACATAAACCAGTATTACAAGGTAACAAGCCTCTGATGTGCTTTGCCTTTGCCATGATATGTCATAATGGAAACCACAAAACTGATGGTCCCCTGAACTGTAAAGTATCTCAGCACATAAAAAAATCTATTTAAGCAAGCCGAAGCCGCGAGACGCGGTAACATTGCCGGGAAGCTGCAGCGGATCACACGCTCTTCTGTGCATTCCTGTTTTCAGCTCTGAAAATAACAAATCAATATAAATGTCTGAAGCAAAATGGTTCTCAAACAAGCAATGAACAGTCACGAGGTCCGGTCACAGGTAGGGTCGCCTCTCACACAGATGGGGGCAGGCAAGAGTTCTGGCCAATATGGCAGCTGCCACTGACACCCATAGGTGCTCCAGTACCCGCAGTACCTCCTAGCTGAGCTCGGATATGTAGCTGAACCATGATGTGGATGGATCACTATAGTCTTGGTCTGGTTCAACACAGCTTGATCATAAATGAACAGTTAAGTGCACTGAGGGCGGGCCCAAGCCATTTCGTGCACTCTTTCTCCTCCTGCTTCCTCTGCCAGACCCTTCCTCACCTCCTTGCTAGACAGGGCCTTGCACAAGGACTATGCAGGAACCTGGTCCTGCCAATCAATAAGGAGAGGGAAGGGCTGGCAGAGGACGCAGGAGGAGCAAGGGTGCACAGAGTGGCCTAGGCCCCACCCTCACTGCACTTAATAGCTCATTTGCATATGGATTTAAAGTCCTTTTTCTCCAGAATGAAGCAACGGATAAATAAAAAATATTACATTTGACTGAGCTAGCCCTACAAACCATGGCAATGGTGTAAGAGTGAATTTCCTGGTGACTGACTCCCTTTATGTCCGAAAAATCCCCTTTAATTGTGCCAAACGACTATTTTATCAAGTTCTTTTAGACCGTTTTTGTACCTGTCTGCCACATTTTTCTAAACGATCTTCATTCTTTTATTGCTGGCTACGAAAATATTTGTAAAATTAAAAAAATTATAATAATACTAAAAAAAATTTACAAAATGAGAAGAGTTGATTTCTGTTTGTCTAGTTTCTTTTTTCAGCGTTATTCTTGCCCATCGGCGCGGTTTCGCGGTGGGGTTCACTATAATCCTGTCAATAGAGGCGACCGGGGTGATATTTGTCTGGCATTTATTTTATTTTTTCCGAACGGCGGAGTCAGACATACGGGTGATGCCAAAGAAAACAGTGATTTAAGGAACGCGGCGAACCTCGCCGGGCTGTCCTGCGCTTTGTGCGACGACAAAGAGAAAAGGGAACATAGAGACAAGGTCAGACGCACTGCGAAGAATGTGTTTTATAATATTGTTTTTATAATTGCTGCTGGATCATTTAGAAACCTCTGACCATTTTATTCTTTGTTTCTAGCGTAAGGGAAAAACGCGGTGAAGAGCCGGCTTTCGCTTGACACCTTTTAGTGCTGAAAGGATTGTATTGACGGGTGATGCACGCTGGTGACAAAAGTAGGGAGACTAATGTAAAAAGTGTGACCTTCTTCCGCGGCGCCCAGGATTTGTTTCAAAATCGGCTATTCAACGGAGACGGCGGAGAGGTCTCTGAAACCGAACACTTAACATTTCCATTCAGGAGATGAAAAATGCGCCCAACAGCCAATCACTTCCTCCATGATGAGACACGAAATTGCATTTAACCCATTAAACGATAAATTAAAATACCTTTTATGGGTCTGTTTTGCTCACCGTACACGGTCGCCGGTCTCTGCAGAGTGGGGTATCGACTAAACAAAATTCTGGATGCATCCCGGGGGATACCATCTAGATGTATACCGTAAGGAAGAACTCTGCAAAAAATTCAAATTTCTCCCTTCAAAAGTCCGAAGAGCAAAGAAGAGCTTGAATAATAATCACCCTATAGTGCCCCAATAATGCTGTCATACAAAGCTCAAGTTATAGCAGCAGATAGCCACAAGTAATTCCTTGTCTTGGCTGGACACAGGCAGCGATGGAAGGCCAAGATCAATACAGGTGGTGGCCAGCATGAAAAAAACATGGCTGCTTCCTGACAAAACTGCTTCATATCTGTTCATGATTTGTGTCTGGTGCTGAAGTTTAGCTCTGTGGAGGTAAATGGAGCTGAGATGCAATACCGCACACAGCCTGTGGACAGGTGTAGCGCCGTTTTGGAATGAAAAAGCCATATTAAGCTAGGCCTGGAACACTCCAGCTTATGGACACCTTCGACATGGAAACAAGATTTTTATAAATGTTATCAGTGACCTTATATAATAAAAGTTGCACTCCTCAATCCTTCATTCAATTTCAGACCCCATGATATTCAGTTTATATGCTCTTCATTTCAGGTGGTTTTATGTGGGCACCCCCCATAATACATGCTGGATGTGAGATCTGTGTGTCTGGGATGCTGCTGTCTTCCCTAGCTCTCTTATATTTACACAACTTCATTCCTGGATTGATATATCCTTTTACAGCTTATGAATCTCCTTTCCCTTATATAGGCAGTCACTGATCCTGAAGAGTGTGATCCCCCTCCCTCCCCCTGCAGAGTCTACTGTGGGTGCTCTGCTTTCTCTCTACATGAGCCTATGTGATTTTCCTCACTGCAAAAACAGCTTTTTTTTCTTGTCTATAGCCTGTGTGAGTTGTCCTTGGATGCTTTCTTCCTTCTCCCCACTCAGATCTATCATGTACAACCCTCTCCCCCTCCCTGCTGCTATCGCTAACACTGAGAGAACGCAGTCAGAAACATGAGCAAAGTCCCATTAACTTCATTAGTGTGTCAACAGTGCACGAGCAGAGCAACCAGCGCACTATTGTGTAAGGGGTGCAGGTTAATGCTCTCATCAGCTTGTGTGGTAGCCATTCGGTTCCTGGGAAAGCTGGGTGAAAGCCAATATGGCTGCCGTTACAGCTCTTTCAGAGTTTATCATGGCAAATGTGCCGAGCTAAGTCGTGATGAATCCATTACATCTTTAGCTCGGTGCCATTAGATGGACTTACTGATCAGGACCCAGGGAAAGCTGGGTGACAAGACCGTAAAGTAGTTTCCCCAGCACAGTAATCATCATCATCAGAATAATAGCCGCCAATTATTACAGAATTCTGCGAACATTTTTGCCTTTATTATAGAGAACATAATAATATGTCAGATCAGAGTCATGTAGGTGACAGGAGGGACATAATTATTCAGATAAAACAGAATTAATAGAAACTTTAGGAGAAGAATCTCCCGCCCGGCGAGAAGAAGAAAAAATGACCGCTGTTTATTTGCAGTATAATGAAGGTCAGGACCCCAATCCGGGCGCACAATATAGTGGGGAGGAACCAAAGCGGATATCTCCGTATTAAATGATTGAGAAGTAATTACCTCAGCATGTAAATAATATAACCGCGCGTCGTATATGTGCACCACAAAATGCTTCTCTTTGTTAGCTTAAATTGACGGTTTGCCAGGCAGCGGCGGGACGGGGACAATTGAAAATAATGCGGAATTGTGGCCGCCGGAGGAAATCAGGGGGTCCGAGTGAGGAGACAAAGTCGTCTAATCAAGGCCGGCATTCCACTGTCTCCGTTATCAAATGGCGCCTGTGCTGTTCCCGCGCATTGGAGCACAGCGCCTCTTTAGTCAATCAGTCCACGCAATCGCACATTGTTTTACAGCGGGCAGCGCGGGATCGGGAGAGTTCTTTGTTATATAAGAACTGATCCATTAACAGATACATGGATTCGTTATGTTTCCTTTTTTTTTCAGTCTAATTCATTGCCTGATGCAGTTACACCATTTTCTTATATACTTTGTGTGAATTCCTTGCTGTTTTCAAGATAGATCTCTGTTTGCTGTCAGTGAATGGAAAACTTTATTGCTTCCAGTGGAACAAGATGGGCTTATGTGGTGCCCTGGAGCAAGGGTACTTTAGGCCCTGGATATTTGTGGACATTTGCTGTGATTGCTACTATGCAAAGCCATCAACTCCCTACTTTATTGCGATTTTAAGAGTTAACTTGCACTGTGACTTATGCTGCTGTGTGCTCTTATACTGTTTTATGCTGTTAGACTGCATTCATATGTTTATTGTAATATATCCTCCATTTGTACTGTTATTGCACTGTAGCTACACTGCACTGTAACATAGTAGTAACATAGTAACATAGTATATAAGGCCGAAAAAAGACATTTGTCCATCCAGTTCGACCTGTTTCCTGCAAGTTGATCCAGAGGAAGGCAAAAAAAACCCTGTGAGGTAGAGCCAATTTTCCCCACTTAAGGGGAAAAAATTCCTTCCCGACTCCAATCAGGCAGTCAGAATAACTCCCTGGATCAACGACCCATCTTTAGTAGTTAAGAAAGTGTAGAAAGGGTTAATGCACAGCCAGTTAATACTGAGAGACTTTATGGCTTTCTACCTATGCAAAGTTTTAGAGGAAGAAAACAGACACACAAACCTTCTGAAAGTCTGGATTAGTTCTTTTGTTTATGTCTGAAGACTTGTTTGTGTCTGGAAAAATTGCTTAGTCTCTACCATAGACTTATATTGAACCTCTATACAAGTCTATGATACAAATTGTAACATTGTTTCTATTTTGGCTGTGCTTCTCCACTCCACCCCTCCCACTAAAAGATTCTAGTTCAGCTAGAAACTGTATATAAGGTGAGTAGTCAGAGCCCCTAGTTGTCTGCAGATTGAAACCAGTGTTTAGTAAAGAGATTCTGCCAGTCTGTAGATAGAGACCAGTGCTTACTAGGAGAGACTCTGCCAGTCTGCAGATAGAGACCAGTGCTTAGTAGGAGAGACTCTGCCAGTCTGCATATAGAGACCAGTGCTTAGTAGGAGAGACTCTGCCAGTCTGCAGATAGGGACCAGTGCTTAGTAGGAGAGACTCTACCAGTCTGCAGATAGAGACCAGTGCTTAGTAGAAGAGACTCTGCCAGTCTGCATATAGAGACCACTGCTTAGTAGGAGAGACTCTGCCAGTCTGCATATAGAGACCAGTGCTTAGTAGGAGAGATTCTGCCAGTCTACAAATAGAGACCAGTGCTTACTAGGAGAGACTCTGCCAGTCTGCAGATAGAGACCAGGGCTAAGCACGAGAGACTCTGCCAGTCTGCTGATAGGGACCAGTACTTAGTAGAAGAGACTCTACCAGTCTGCAGATAGAGACCAGTGCTTAGTAGAAGAGACTCTGCCAGTCTGCAGATAGAGACCACTGCTTAGTATGAGAGACTCTGCCAGTCTGCTGATAGGGACCAGTGCTTAGTAGGAGAGACTCTGCCAGTCTGCTGATAGGGACCAGTGCTTAGTAGGAGAGACTCTGCCAGTCTGCATATAGAGACCACTGCTTAGTATGAGAGACTCTGCCAGTCTGCATATAGAGACCACTGCTTAGTATGAGAGACTCTGCCAGTCTGCTGATAGGGACCAGTGCTTAGTAGGAGAGACTCTGCCAGTCTGCAGATAGAGACCAGTGCTTAGTAGGAGAGACTCTGCCAGTCTGCTGATAGGGACCAGTGCTTAGTAGGAGAGACTCTGCCAGTCTGCAGATAGAGACCAGGGCTAAGCACGAGAGACTCTGCCAGTCTGCTGATAGGGACCAGTGCTTAGTAGGAGAGACTCTGCCAGTCTGCAGATAGAGACCAGTGCTTAGTAGGAGAGACTCTGCCAGTCTGCAGATAGAGACCAGTGCTTAGTAGGAGAGACTCTGCCAGTCTGCTGATAGGGACCACTGCTTAGTAGGAGAGACTCTGCCAGTCTGCTGATAGGGACCAGTGCTTAGTAGGAGAGACTCTGTCAGTCTGCAGATAGAGACCAGTGCTTAGTAGGAGAGACTCTGCCAGTCTGCTGATAGGGACCAGTGCTTAGTAGGAGAGACTCTGCCAGTCTGCAGATAGAGACCAGTGCTTAGTAGGAGAGACTCTGCCAGTCTGCAGATAGAGACCACTGCTTAGTAGGAGAGACTCTGCCAGTCTGTAGATAAGGACCAGTGCTTAGTGGGAGAGACTCTGCCAGTCTGTAGATAGGGACCAGTGCTTAGTAGGAGAGACTCTGCCAGTCTGCAGATAGAGACCAGTGCTTAGTAGGAGAGACTCTGCCAGTCTGCAGATAGAGACCAGGGCTTAGTAGGAGAGACTCTGCCAGTCTGCAGATAGAGACCAGTGCTGAGTAGGAGAGACTCTGCCAGTCTGCAGATAGGGACCAGGGCTTAGTAGGAGAGACTCTGCCAGTCTGCAGATAGGGACCAGGGCTTAGTAGGAGAGACTCTGCCAGTCTGCAGATAGAGACCAGTGCTTAGTAGGAGAGACTCTGCCAGTCTGCAGATAGAGACCAGTGCTTAGTAGGAGAGACTCTGCCAGTCTGCTGATAGGGACCAGTGCTTAGTAGGAGAGACTCTGCCAGTCTGCAGATAGAGACCAGGGCTTAGCATTTTTAAATAAAAATACCGCTATCTGTTGCCTCCCACAGAGTGGAGCAGCACTCGGACCACACATTCCCACAATGCATTGCATAAAGGTTTTCCCCGCTGTAGTTGCATCAATGGCATATCTGACCATGCATTCAACGCACATAACTAACGCTCCCACCCCCCACACACACACTTAATTTAAAGGAGGTTTCCAGGACCCATTGCTCCCCACAACACGCTTGTAGGAGAGGGTTTGTAATATACTTACCGTTCCGAGGTTGTGTGGATCGGCTTCTTGGGAACCCAGTCATGTGAAGCTCCTCTTCTGAAAATCCTACAACAACCAACGTCACGTCCTTAGCCAAGTTTCCTTCACTTCCACTGTGGACAGGGCAGAACTCCTCCTCTCCCTGGAGCATGCGCAGATGATGTGGATTCAGGAGTTGTGCATGCGCCAAGGAGAGGAGTAGTTCTGGCCCCATCCATAGCCCAGGTCTGAAACCTGGTAAAACACATTATATTGACGGATTAAGGATTTTGAGAAGAGGAGCGCCATGTCACCAGGCTCCTGAGCAGCCGATCCACACGAATACGGAATGGTAAGCATATAACAAAGGAGAGGAGAGGCGCCGGGAGCGGGATTAGTATATAACCGGTGTGGGGGGGAGAAATTGGATAACGCCTTTAATACAAGGCACTTACTAATGTATTGTGATTCTCCATATTGCCTGCTTTGCTGGCTGGATTCATTTTTCCATCACATTATACACTGCTCGTTTCTATGGTTCCGACCACCCGATAATCCAGAAGCGGTGGTCGTACTTGCACACTATAGGAAAAAGCACCAGCCTACGCATGTTCCCGTGGTCTTGGCCACCAGAGATCCCAGCGCTTTTTCCTATAGTGTGCAAGCACGACCACCGCTTCTGGATTATCGGGTGGTCGTAACCATAGAAACGAGCAGTGTATAATGGGATGGAAAAATGAATCCAGCCAGCAAAGGAGGCAACATGGAGAATCACAATACATTAGTAAGTGGCTTGTACTAACTTTCTCTACATGATAGCTGACACTTGCTGAAGTGAGAGGACCCCTTTAAGATGGGTTTGTGGGACCTGGAAACATATATTTTTTGGGAAGGAAAGATAACGTACAAATTTACATGCAATGAAGAAAAATAATTTGCAAACTTTACTGTGGAACCAATATCAATTACGCTGTAGGTGCATGCGCTTCAATACTGTCTTATGTAATGCAACTTCCATGCATCAGCTCCTAGTCGGCGAAAGTCGGCGGCTTCCAGTATTTGCTGTGGTGTTTTGTTTTTTTTGCTCTATTATGAATATAGTCGCTTTAGAAAAAAAAAAATTAAATTCCTGACACCTCTCATGTATGGATTTTCATAGGAATAAGCTAAATGGAAATTAAACTTCTGCTTTAAATTACAAAAACGAATAATAATAATATTTACAGTCCACACAATATACATTGAATCCTTAATGTGGATAATGAAACAATGTTTCACAACAATTGTTTTATTAGGAATTTTTTTTCAAAGAGGAACATTTGTGTTGACATTTCTTTAGTTTCTGACGCAGACTGTCATCGCTTTCCTATAGCATACACTGTATATACATCTGCATAGATATATCCTGTGGACTTTCTCTCTTCTCCTTATTTTATGGCTCTCGGACTGTCAAAGCGCGAGATATGTGTCACCATTTTTTCATATTGTAATTGTGATTAAGATGACACAGGCCAGATGCCCAGATCTGTCGCAGACACTTTAATTAAAGGGGGCATTCTTCAGCTTTTCGAATCGAGGAAAATAAAAAAGAGCAATTAACACGTTCTCAGGGTCTCCTTTAGCCATCTGTCATGGCACAGGTGATCACATGACAATGAGGCCTTTATCTAAAAAATGGTGGACTCGGGCCCCGGAAAACTCTCGCACGGAGCTGCTGAATGTATATGTGTTTTATCTACAGAGGACATAAAGGAGAACACGCCCTCTGCCTTGTCTAATTTAACCTCTTGATTTAATGGGGCGGTTATCACTTTAAGAGAATCACTTTAATTGCCATGTCCCCACTCCCATGAATATATTACTCATCTATGAATTCCCAGGCAGGGGCTCGTCAGTCTGACTGTCGACCCCGTCTTCTATAGACCCGTCTCCATATCTGTAGTAAACAGTTTAGGCAGATGGACTGGATTTCGACAGATAACAGAAAGGGTTAAAACATAAGTGTGGTAAATAGGATGATGAGGTTTGTGCTGATTCAATGTGATTCGGTTTCAGGGTGTAACTTGTAGCTCTTGGGCCCCAATGGCAAAAATCTGGTAATAATAACACCGGTATCTACTTATGTCACAGAGGTGTCTTTGGGTCCTCTCAAGTTGCAGGGCCCATATGCAATTGACACTTCTGGCCCATACCACCCAATAGCTACGACCCTGGACTCATCTAACACTGCCATACAGGCACAAATAACACTGCCATACAGTCCTCACCTAACACTGCCATACAGGCACAAATAACACTGCCATACAGTCCTCACCTAACACTGCCATACGGGCACAAATAACACTGCCATACAGTCCTCACCTAACACTACCATACAGGCATCACCTAACACTGCCATACAGGCACAAATAATACTGCCATACAGTCCTCACCTAACACTGCCATACAGGCATAAATAACACTGCCATACAGTCCTCACCTAACACTGCCATACAGTGCACAAATAACATTACCATACAGTGCACAAATAACACTGCCATACAGTGCACAAATAACATTACCATACAGTGCACAAATAACACTGCCATACAGTGCACAAATAACACTACCATACAGTGCACAAATAACAATACCATACAGTGCACAAATAACAATACCATACAGTGCACAAATAACATTACCATACAGTGCACAAATAACACTGCCATACAGTGCACAAATAACACTGCCATACAGTGCACAAATAACACTGCCAAACAGTGCACACCTAACACTACCATAACAGTGCACAAATAACACTACCATACAGTGCACAAATAACACTGCTGTACAGTGCAAACCTAACACTACCATACAGTGCACAAATAACACTACCATACAGTGCAAACCTAACACTACCATACAGTGCACACCCAACACTACCATACAGTGCACAAATAACACAGTTGTACAGTGCACACCTAATACTACTATACAGGACACACTGTACAGTGCTCAAAAACTACCGTACAGTGTTCACCTAACACTGCAATACAGTTCACAAATAACAGTGCAAACCTAAAAACACCAAACAGTGCAGAAAAAAATCCCACATCCCCTAAATAAATACAGCCTCGTAAACAAGTATAGATCCTAAATAAATCCAGACCCTAGACCAGAACCCTAAACAAATATCAATTCCCCACCCCAAAAAAAATACAGCCCCTCAAAGAAAATACAGACCCCCAGACCCGACCCTCAAAGTAAATATTGACCCTCCAGAGCCCCTGAACTAATAAAGAACTCTCACCAGACTCCCCTTTTATAAAGAGCAGACTCCCCCTTAATGCTTACCTTTTTGGCTTGAAGACACCTAGAAGTGTGGTTTGCTCTCCCACATATGAGCACTAACCTGTTACTAGCTGCCTGGTACTAGAGCTACATGCGGTGTCCCTCTTTGTACTGTATAAATCTTCAACACGGTTGCAATTATTGAATTGATGAACTATTGGGTACTGATATCTTGGGTTTGATGATGTGTTGGGTACTAATTTCTGGAGGTTGATAAATTATTAGCTACTAAAGTCTGGAGGTCAATGAAGCATTAGATGCTATGGTCTGCAGGTCAATGAAGTGTTGGTTACTAAGGTCTGGATATCAATGAAGTTTTGGGCACTAAAAAATGGGGATCAATGAAGTATTGGGTACTAGGGTCTGGAGGCTGATAAAGAATTGAGTACTAAGGGCTGGAAGTCAATTAAGTATTAGCTACTAAGGTCAGAAAGTCAATGAAGTATTGGGTACAAAGGTCTGGAGGTCAATAAAGTATTAGGCACTAAGATCTGGTGGAGGAAGTATTGGTTACTAAGATCTTGAGGTTGATGAAGCATTGATTACTAAGGTCTGAAGGTCGATGAAGTATTAGATACTAAAGTCTGGGGGTTGATGAACAGTTGGGTTCTAATGAAGAAGTATTTGGCACTAAGGCTGGAGGTCGATGAAGTATTGGGCAGTAAGATCTGGAGGTCGATGTAGTATTGGGCAGTAAGATCTGGAGGTCGATGTAGTATTGGGCAGTAAGATCTGGAGGTCGATGTAGTATTGGGCAGTAAGATCTGGAGGTCGATGTAGTATTGGGCAGTAAAAGATCTGGAGGTCGATGTAGTATTGTGCAGTAAGATCTGGAGGTCGATGTAGTATTGGGCAGTAAGATCTGGAGGTCGATGTAGTATTGGGCAGTAAGTTCTGGAGGTCGATGTAGTATTGGGCAGTAAGTTCTGGAGGTCGATGTAGTATTGGGCAGTAAGATCTGGAGGTCAATGTAGTATTGTGCAGTAAGATCTGGAGGTCGATGTAGTATTGGGCAGTAAGATCTGGAGGTCGATGTAGTATTGGGCAGTAAGATCTGGAGGTCGATGTAGTACTGGGCAATAAGTTCTGGAGGTCGATGTAGTATTGGGCAGTAAGATCTGGAGGTCGATGTAGTATTGGGCAGTAAGTTCTGGAGGTCGATGTAGTATTGGGCAGTAAGATCTGGAGGTCAATGTAGTATTGGGCAGTAAGATCTGGAGGTCAATGTAGTATTGGGCAGTAAGATCTGGAGGTCGATGTAGTATTGGGCAGTAAGTTCTGGAGGTCGATGTAGTATTGGGCAGTAAGATCTGGAGGTCGATGTAGTATTGGGCAGTAAGGTCTGGAGGTCGATGTAGTATTGGGCAGTAAGTTCTGGAGGTCGATGTAGTATTGGGCAGTAAGTTCTGGAGGTCGATGTAGTATTGGGCAGTAAGGTCTGGAGGTCGATGTAGTATTGGGCAGTAAGGTCTGGAGGTCGATGTAGTATTGGGCAGTAAGATCTGGAGATCCGTGAAGTATTGGTTCCTGCGGTCTGGGGTTTCATGAAGTCTTGGGTGCTGAGGTCTGAAAACTGGTTGCCTGCGGGTATGACATGGGTGTAAGGGACAAAGGGGCCTTCAGGTTTCAGATGTTGAGGGAAAAGTAACCAACTCAACTATGTTTACATAAAAACTGAGGAGCCCATAGTGAGAGAATCACTTGTCAGCGATCCGCCATCTATAATCGGTAATAATTCCAGAAGGCGATTGGTCATTCCGCTCAACATCACAGCTGTCACTAGTTATCCCCACAGCTCTGCAGTGACTGAATGATATTATTGTCACTTTATTAGTAGGTTTTACAAATGATAATCTCATTAGTAACAAGGTAGGAGTCTATCAGTCCCAGGGGTCGACTGGGATCATCAGATCAGTGCAAGTGCCAATTAGAGCCCATATAGGTTTAAATGCTATAATTGCATGTTTCTATAGATAAAAGAGACGCAGTATACCCCCGTGGTTTGGAATCCAGCTGTGCGGGGACGTCTGCCCATCTATTGTGTTTACCGCTGGTTCTCACCCTTCCCCACCAGGGTGAACCTTCCTGCTCACTGCTCCTAATGAATTACACCAAGTTAAAAGGAATCTTGTAGGTAAATCTCACATATTACTATTAAACGTTGAAATAATGAAACTTACTAAGGCAATTTTCTAAGACTTCTTTAAAAGGGTTGTCTCACAAAAAATATTCTACATTTTTAAAACCAGCAGCTGGATCTGATACTTTTATATTTGCATGTAATTAAAAATGTTGTATAGCTACAGAGTTATTAAATAAATGTATCTGCATAGCGCCACCTGTTGTTTCTTCGTTTCCTTATTTCTCTGTCCACCTCAGTAACATCACTGCTGTGGTCGCACATGCTCAATCCCATCCTTCTACCCCCACCAGCCCTTCCAAGTGCTAGAAGCTGTGACAGGAAAAGAGCCTCAGCGGAAAGGACATGCCCCATGAGCTGGGATAGGGAGTAAGCTGCAGCAAAAAGGACAAAACCCCTGAGAATGGACCCACCCACTGAGATGTGATAGGGCAGGAGCTGCAGCAGAAAGAACATGCCCCCTGAGAAAGGACATCTCCGGAGGTATAATAGGGAAAAAGCTACAGCCAAAAGGATAACACCCCCCCCCCCCCCCCCCAAGAACTGACACACCTCCTGAGCTGTGACAAGGAGAGCTGCAGGAGAAAGAACACACCCCCTGAGCTGTGATAGGGAGAGAGCTGCAGCAGAAAGGACATGCCCCATGTGCTGTCATGGGGAGAGTTGCAGCAGAGAGGTCACACTCTCTGAGGGTTGATAGGGAAAGAGCTGCAGCCAAAAGGATATTCCCCCTGAGAAAGGACACGGCCCCGAGCTGCGAGCTTGAAAAAAATCTATCAGAGCAATCGGAGCAATGAATGGGGAGATCTCTGGGTCCAGGGCTCGTTCTAGGTTTGTTAGACAGACATTGTCTTCTGCTACATGATGTCGGTTTTATTTTTCATTCATCGTGTAAAAACCCCTTTAAATATAGAACAAGTTATGGGTTTCTTTGTTGCTTTTTTCCCCATAAAACAGAATAAAAAGGTAAAAACGGTATAATGTGTAACAACTAACCACATTTATTTTCTGCCTGAATGTGGCATGATGCAGGTTGAGGAACCTACATTCTGAAGGTAGGTGTATGTTTAAGACGTGGGACCCACATCTATCAGACATGCAGATGTGCCATAAATGTCTTCAAGGAGAAAATGCCTTTAAGGTTCTGTTCATGCTTTCAGAAACCATGATACATTGCTAGATCTCTTGCAGAACAGACACCGACAGCTCCCGGATGGACCCCACTGACTTATGATGGGTTCCCTCATGAAGTCCATTGTTTTGGTGGGAAGGACATTGCCGCATGCTGCCCTCTTCTTCCCATCAAATATGGCGGAATCTGTGATGGAGACTGGCCTAACAAGACGCGGCTCTAGCACTGGCCGTCCATGGTTTGCAGTCTTCCACCAATGAAATTTCTCTGAGCCTTTCCTGTGATCAAACAACCTCTATAAAGTTAAATATATGAAGGATTTACAAAAATTGATCAGAACTATGAAAACAATTCGGATCAGTACACAAGATTGGATACAAATATGGTAAAATATGCCAATCGTTCCACTCCGCCCTCCAACATTAGCCGCCCTAGGTTCAGGCCTCTAGAGCTGCCCCTGAGGATTCCTACACCTTCTCATTCGTCTCCTGTCCTAATTTTAGTCAATCTCAGAACATCACGCAAATGCCACAGATTTTCTTTTTCCCCTGACTTGTGCTGAAGACCATTATACACAAACAGAGCGCGGAGAGATTGCCAGGCGAGGAGGAGAAAAGATGTTATTATTTGCACTTTTCTGATGGTACAAGGGAGGAATAAGTAAGCCTGTCACATCTTCTGCTATGAGATTATTCTCCCGATACATGCACGGAAAATGCCACAGACAGCGGACTCAATAACAAGGGGAGTTAAGGGTATAATTAGGGGGAATTATGCAGAAGATGTTACTTGAAAGAGAGATCTTTGTACCTGCGCCGGCCTCCATCTTCTCCAGTAAAATATCAGCACAGCCATGGACAATGACTCATAGAGGGCTGTCGCCTACATGGAATTGATTTACAAACTGCACCCGTAGCGTGCCTGGTAGCTGGGTCATTTATCGTATGGGGGGGGGGGAGGGGGGGGATTTTATGATTATTTTTGTGGTCCAGAAATAAAAACAGCTGAGGTAGGAGAAGCTCTTAATGGCCTCGGTGCACCTGTACTGGTTCTCACAAATCAAAGCCTAGTTATTATTCAGCCTGATTGTATCGTGGTCTGGGAGGGCTGACAGGGCGGGCTGGGAAAGAAAAAAAATGGCATCCATGTATGTATTCTAATAAAAACACCGAGGACTAAAGCTTTAAATCTGCAGGGACGGCTAAGTGGCAGAACAAAGCAAGACAAAGCTCTGCAGCACATCGGAGGCTTTCATCTGTCCAGCACGCTGTCCGTGAATGGTGCCTGCACAACAAGAGGGGTGGAGAGTAGACCTGTTTACAATATTCATCCGTACAAAAATCAACGACCAGAACAATCCCCCCGCCTCGATCCCCCCCAGATTTCTTAACCTCCAAAGTTTCCCTCAGTCCCGTTGTCCACGTTTGCTCCTTAAAAGTCCCTCTTTTGAAGATTGACATTGTTACAATATTGATCCAGAAAGTGTTTGTCTGGTTCCTCTCTGCATATTAGAACTCGCCTTGTATATCATTTCATTATTTGATGCGGTTTGGATTTTAGAAATTTCTGTATTCATTTCATTTTTGCCCTATTGCACACTAAGAAAACTATTAATTTATACAATTTATTAAACTATTAATACATTAAAGTGTAGAAATATGCAGGGAAAATGGGTATTTCACACAATGAACCTAAAGTGTCCCCCTTTGACTGTCCAAAAAGTTGGGAATTATGTCTTAAAATTGTACAGGACGGGTCAATACAATTTACTTTTTTCTGCATTTTGAATATTTAAAGGGGTATTCCAGGGCCCCAAACCCACCTTAATTACACCTTGAGTAGTAGAAAGTGTGTATTCTACTGACTGTGAAAATGTTTCATGGGGAATCTGGTCATGTCAGGCTCCTCTTCCAAAAATCTACCTTCCACCAACGTCACATCTTTTATCAGCTTTCAGGTCTCATCTATGGATGGCCCATGCGCAGACGAGGTGGAGTCAGGGAGAGAAATAGATCTGGCTCTAGCATCAGCAGAACTGATGTCCCGTAAAAAGTCAACGTAACATCACATGACCGGCGCACCTGAGAGGCCGAGCCACGTAACTTTAGAAAAGTAAGTATATTACAAACTTTCTCCTACAGGCGAGATATGTATAATTAAGGGGGGATTGCAGAGCTCGCTGGGTCCTGGAAAAGCCCTTTAAGAATGAGGAGTCATGTAAGATCTCAAAATAAAATAAATTAAAAGTTAAATTCATTCATTTCCTGGTTTAGGGTCCATTTTCCACTCTTGCCCACAAGTGTCACTTATGTGACTTCCAATGATGAAAAGATTTCAAGGATTCTTCCCATCTGGATAATATGATTACCCTGGCAATCACCTGCATTGGTGGCATGATCCAACTGGCGCCATCATGTTCCACTTATAGCATTGCAGCCTTCGTACATGGTGAAGGGGTCTTTTAGCCCCCTTAGGGCCCAACTGTGGATGCTACCTCTGTCTTCCATATAGTTATGGCTCCTGTGCTTAATTCAGATTGCCAGACCAATGTATTAATGGCCTTGTAAAGTGACAACCCTTTATGTTACCAACTTCAACCATTCAGGAACAGGTTAGCAATGAGCAGGGTGACTGCTGGATGATTACAGACCATGACAATGGAGCAGCACCACCGTGGAACACATATGCAGTGACCCACTGGTTCACTGCTAAGGAGTTAATACTATGGTTTAGACTTTGAAATCTGTGCACTATGTATCCCAAAAGGTTGTAAATGGGTGAAACAGTTAAACTGGCAGTTCTTAGTTGGTTGCCAGTAGAAAGGCTGGGCCTGCCTTTACCCCAGGCTTGTGTAATAGTTAGTTTCTGGCCAGCAGACCTAGAGTGAAGACCTGTTTACGTGCACTGCTGAAAAGTTGGCCAAAACAGAAGCCTCATCCAGGAAAACATGATTCCTGAGAGTGGAAAACTGCCGAAAAGCAACTTTACTAGGGATTATACCCTGAGGGAAGAAAGCACTGAACAACTACAGAAGATTAAGAACCATTTTAAAGGCCTTGCTGGACTGAGACAGTAAGGAAAATGCACATTTATGGCAATAGACTTTACTGCATGTGGAAAGGGTCAATAGCCTCCAAGGCCTATTACACTTCTCAGATGGACTGGCCATCCTGTTCTAAGACTGCACCCTGCAATTGGGAACTGCAGAAAGTATATTGAGAGTTACTGCACACCTTTGGTTAAGTTGGAAAGATTGCATGGCATATAGAAAGAGACCTCCTGTCCAACCCAAGGCAGGAGCCCCGCAAAAGTCCACAGTGTGCCATGAGGGGAAGGAAAGTTGGGCCCCACCAATCACTGGCCCTGTGGCCCAGGTAGTGCTGGAGAGAAGGATTAGCCACATTGAGGACTACAACCACCCTCATTTCTGTAGGCACCACTCATATCAACCTCCTCATGATCCAAGCCTCTCCCCCACTCATGAACCGGAGCATGGCACATACAGTTGAAATCAGAAGTTGACATACACTATATAAAAGACACATATGCATGTTTTTATCAATATCTGACATGAAATTAGAATAAACCTTTCCTGTTTTTGGTCAACTAGGATTACCATAATTATTATTATTTGCCAAATGCCAGCATAATGAGAGAGAAAGAATGTTTTAAGGCATTTTTATTACTTTCTTCAAAGTCAAAAGTTTACATACATTTCATTAATATTTGGGACCATTGCCCTTGAACTGTATGACTTGGGTCAAACATTTTGGATATCCTTCCACAAGCTTCTCACAATAGTTGGTCGGAATTTGGGCCCATTCCTCCTGACAGAACTGGTGTAACAGAGCCATTTTTGTTGGTTTTAGCTTTGCCCATAAATTTTCAATAGTATTGAGATCAGGGCTTTGTCACCAGTTTGGCAGTATGCTTTGGGTCATTGTCCATTTGGAAGACCCGTTTCTGCCCAAGCTTTAACTTCCTTCTTGAGATGTTGCTTCAGTATTTACACATAATCTTCTTTCCTCATGATGCCATCTATTTTGTGAAGTGCATCAGTCCCTCCTGCAGCAGAACAACCCCACAACATGATGCTGCCGCCCCCGTGGTTCACAGTTGGGATGGTGTCCTTAGGCTTCCAAGCTCCTCCCTTTTTCCTCCAAACGTAACGATGGTCATTATGGCCAAAAAGTTCAATTTTACTTTCGTCAGACTACAGGATGTGTCTCCAAAAATGTAGGTCTTTGTTCCTGTGTGCATTTGCAAACATTAATCTGGCTTTTTTATGTTTCTTTTGGAGTAATGGCTTCTTCCTGGCCTTTCAGCCCATGCTGATACAGTCCTCGTCTCACTGTGGATATTGACACAATCTTACCAGCTTCCGCCATCATCTTCACAGTGTCTTTTTCTTTTGTTCTTGGGTTGATCTGCTCATGTCGGACCAAAGCACATTCATCTCTGGGACACAGAACCCGTCTCCTTCCTGAGCGGTATGATGGCTGGACATTCCCATCTTGTTTGCACTTGCGTATAATTGTTTGTACAGATGAACTAGGCACCTTCAGGTATCTTGAAATTGCACCCAAGGTTGAGCCAGACTTGTGCAAGTCTACAATTCTCTTCCTGATATCTTGGCTGATTTCTTTAGACTTTCGCATGATGCTACACAAAGAAGCAGTGTGTTTCGGGTCTGCATTTAAATACATCCACAGGTGTGTCTCTAGTTAACTTAGATGTTGCCAACAAACCTAACAGAAGCTTCCAAACACATGACATTATCATATGGGCAGTCCAGAATTGTCTAACCCCTTAAGGACCCGCGCCCGCCCGTCAAAATTGAGACCCTACCTAAGACAATCGCCATAAAAATAATAAAAACTATGGCTCTCAGACTATGGAGACACTAAAAGTATACATATATACAACCTTTGCAGTGCTGCACATAAGTATTTAACCACCTGAGAAAATCAGTGTTAATATTTGGTACAGAAGCCTTTGTTTGCAATTGCAGAGGTCAAACGTTTCCTGTAGTTCTTGCCCAGGTTTGCACACACCGCAGCAGGGGTTTTGGCCCTCTCCTCCACACAGATCTCCTCTAGATCTGTCAGGTTTCGGGGCTGTCGCTGAGCAACATGGAGTTTCCACTCCCTCCAAAGATGTTCTATTGGATTTAGTTCTGGAGACTGTCTAGGCCACTCCAGAACCTTGATATGCTTCTTACGGAGCCGCTCCTTGGTTATCCTGGCTGTGTGCTTCGGGTCATTGTCATGTTAGAAGACCCAGCAATGACCCACCTTTAATGCTCTGACTGAGGGAAGGAGGTTGTTGCTTAAAATCTCACAATAAATGGCCCCATTCATCCTCTCCTTAATACAGTGCAGTCATCCTGTCCCCTTCGCAGAAAAGCACCCCCAAAGCATGATGTTACCCCCCATGCTTCACAGTAGGGATCGTGTTCTTGGGATGCAACTCATCCTTCTTTTATCTCCAAACACGACGAGTGAAGTTTAGACTAAAAAGTTCTACTTTCTCCCATACCTCCTCTGGATCATCCAAATGGTCATTGGCAAACTTCAGACGGGCCTGGACATGTGATGGCTTGAGCAGGGGAACCTTCCGTGCAATGCATGATTTTAAACCATGACGGCGTAGTGTCCTACCGACAGTGACCTTTGAAACTGTGGTCCCAGCTCTCTTCATGTCATTGACCAGCTCCCTTGTAGTTCTGGGCTGATTCTTCACCTTTCTTATCATCAGTGATAGCCGACGAGGTGAGATCTTGCATGGAGCCCCAGTCCGAGGGAGATTTTCTAACAATTGCTCTAACAGTTGATCGATTTTCACTAATTTGCTTGGCAATTGCCCCGTAGCCTTTTCCAGCCTTGTGGAGGTCCACAATTTTGTCTCTGGTGTCTTTTGACAGCTCTTTGGTCTTGCCCATGGTAGTAGTTGGCGTCTGACTGACTGTGGGGGGGGACAGGTGTCTTTAAAGAGCTCAGACGGGGGCTACTAAGTTAGATTAATGAGTGGAGTAGAGGTGGACTTTTTAAAGGCACAGTAAGGCTACATTCACACGTCCGCAAGTGTTTTGCGGATCCACGGAGCCGCGGATCCGCAAAACACGGACACACCGGCAATGTGCATTCCGCATTTTTGCGGACCGCACATTGCCCGGACTCATAGAAAATGCCTCTTCTTGTCCGCAATTGCGGACAAGAATAGGACATGCTCTGTTTTTTTTGCGGAGCCGCGGACCGGAAAATCGGCGGCGCGCTCCGCAAAATCGGATGCGGAGAGCACAGTGTGTGCTCTCCGCATCTTTCCCGGCCCCATTCACAGTCAATGGGTCCGCATGTATTCCGCAAAATTGCGGAATACATGCGGACTACATTGCGGACGTGTGAATAAGGCCTAACAGTCTTTGAGAGCCAGAATTCTTGCTGATTGCCAGGTGTTCAAATACTAGTTATGAGCAGTGCAAGACAAATAAATTCTTTAAAAATTATACAATGTGATTTCCTGATTTTTTGTTTTAATTCTGTATCTCAGAGTGGGAATGCACTTACAATGTGGATTTCAGACCCCTCCATGATTTCTAAGTGGGAGAACTTGCAAAATCGCAGGGTGTTCAAATACTTCTGTTCCTTACTGTATGTGTCTTTTACATAGTGTATGTAAACTTCTGATTTCAACTGTAGGTCTGCATTGAAGCTGCACACAGTGGTACAATGAAGCTCAGCCACTAAACGGAGAAGCCGGACACTATCGGTGGCTTAAGTATCTGAAATGAGCTATTTTCAGCTTGAAAGAGCCATCGACTGCGCTGTAATACTGAGCAAGATTTCCTATCAGGGAAAGGTTAAAGATGTTGAGTATCTGCGAATGTTGCGCTGGTAAGACCACATTTAATTCCCCTGACACTAATCTAAGTGCCAGAGAAATTATTTTAATACATAGGTAACCTCTTCAAAGACTGACACCCACCACCTTGCCGTGTTCATCAGATTTTTTAATCTTACTTAGTACGGTAATCTCCAACCCGAACTTACAGTGACGCGTGGCGGGATCTGTCTTAATTAACAAAATAAAGTCTCTGTGGAATATGAAGGGTAGGTTCTAGGTCAGGAGGAAAATATCACTGGTCCTACAAGTCTGCGATGATATAGCAAAGAGAATTTTGATATTGTAACCTGGATGGCGGCACACGGTGGCCCTACAGCTCTGGGCATCGAAGCCATAGGAAACCAGTGTGTCGCCATTCATGTGGAGTGCGTAAAAGAGAGCCGTGTGCATGAAGCCTGGATGGCGGCACATAGAGCCCCTACAGTTCTGTGCCATGAAGCCCTAGGAAACCAGTGTGCCGGGACCTATGCCAAATACATAAGACAGATCCATGTACATCAAGCCTGGACGGTGGCACATAGACACCTTGGTATGGGTACGGCCACACAGTCAGGTTTCCTGATGCAGTTTTGGAAGCCAAAGCCAGGAGTTAATTCCAAAAAAGAGAAGTCTTAGGCTACTTTCACACTAGCGTTATTACTCTTCCGTTACCGATAATACAACCGTCTGCATCCGTTATGAACTGATCCGGTTGTATTATCTGTAACATAGCCAAGACGGATCCGTCATGAACTTCATTGAAAGTCAATGGGGGACGGATCCGTTTTCGATTGTGTCAGAGAAAACGGATCTGTCCCCATTGACTTGCATTGTGGGTCATGACGGATTCGTCTTGCTCCGCATCCCAGGACGGAAAGCAAACCGCAGCCTGCTGCTCTCCGGTAGGAGAACGGAATGCATTTTGAAGCGCTACCGTTCTGTTCAGTTACGTTAATTGACAATGAATGGAGACAAAACAGAATCGTTTCTTTTCCGGTATTGAGACCCTATGAGGGATCTGAATACCGGAAAACTAAAACACTAGTGTGAAAGCAGCCTTATCTGTCTTTTAAACGTTCTCTCCTTTTATGATCCACTTCTTATTTTGGCTTCTTATACTACATCAGGAAACCCCACCATGTGCTCGTACCCTAAGACACCGACACTAAGTTGGGTATCAGAATAGCGATCATGGGGTCTGCTTCTGGTTTCACTTTGACCTTCACCAAAAGATCTCTTGACAACTGACTACTTTTTTAATGGTCTGGAGATGTTTGGTCAAGTATACCACCTCCAAACATTAACCGAGGTATCCTTGTGGCTTCATAGATTATAATGAACATGTCTACAAAGCTATCCTCAAGGGCGTAACGATCGGTCACAGAGGGTGAAACCGCGGCCAGGCCCGGCACGTCAAGGAGGGTTGGGGGTGTCCCAGGCTGAGAGAAATTAGCGCTTATATTCCATCTCATTACAGTCATCTGTATCGCCGTCCTCAGGACACCAATAAAGATGATTGCTGCGGCGGGGGTCGGGGAGAGGCGTCTCCCTTCCCCATTACTCTGATAGGCTGCAGGACTACTGTCTGGCACATTATGGGGGGGCACTATGGGGAAGGGGAGGACAGAAGCCCTATGGGGGCATCTACTGGGTGCACTATATAAGGGCATTTTATACTGGCACATTATGGCGGCACTATGGGGAAGTGGAAAGGAGCACTATGGGGGCATCTACTGGGTTCACTATATAAGGGCATTTTATACTGGCACATTATGGGGGCACTATGGGGAAGGGGAAAGGAGCACTATGGGGGCATTTACTGGGGCACTATATAGGGACATTTTATATGGGAACATTATGGGGGTCACTATGGGGACATTATCTCAACTGCACTAAGAGGGGGTATTTTTTGTACTGGCGCACATAGGGGGACATTTTTTGTACTGCTGCTCATTTTAAGGGGACATTTTTCTTTTCACTTTATAAGGAGAATGATTACTACTGAGAGGCATTATGGTGGGCTTTATTACTACTGGGGTTCTATGGGGAACATGATTTCTAGTATGGCCCCTATGGGAGCATTATTACTTCTGGGGCACAGTGGGGACATGTTGGGGGCCCTGTAGGGACACTATTAGTACTAAGCGCACTCTGTTAGATAATTTTTTCTCTTGGTGGGGCTTTTGGGAGAACTATTTCTGTGGGGCACCCTGGCACAGTATCAGCTTAGCACAGTTATTTTTGGGGACATTATGTTTACACTATTAGTGTCAGGGACACTATTTACTGGGCGCGGTTATTTTAGGACACTGCGTGCCAATAATTATTGAAGGGCACTATCTGTGTGGTACTAGTATTTTCCGGGGGTTTATCTGTTTCTGCAGGATAGTATTGGGGAGCACAGCGGCACATTATTTGGGGGGGCAGGATGAACGAAAAATAGGAAACTAAAATGTCTTTTTGTCAAACGGCAGAGACAAGAGATGGGTGAAAAATCATCATGGTGGTCTGGTCTGAATGGAGAAGATAAGGACAGAGAAAGTCTACATCAAAGGAGAAATCATTGGATGTGAGAGGTAAAGGGGCTGTATTATATATGTAATGTTAGGAGGGAAAGGGTTAGGTTCAGCATTTGGTATGGAGTTTGGGGGAGGGGGACGCTGATTTAATTTTTGCCTCAGGCAGCAGAACGGCTAGGTGCACCCCTGAGCCTCCTTGGTATACACAGTGCTGTGTCTGTCTATGCCACCAGAGGCATTTAGTGCTTGCGGCGGAGCCCGGGGGTCGGAGGTGTCCTGCACTTACATCCTCCTCATCTCTTCTAGCTTACAGGCAGCCGCTGCGATCTTGCTCATCCTGGTGTCTTTTTATGAAAGTTAGTAACGTGTGTTTGTTTTGGCTGGGGGAGAGAGCTAGTTTGAGTTAAGTTTGACCTTGATGTTACTAAAGGTCCCTTTACACGGAGAGATATACAAGAAGATTGTCGAGAAGAAAGTGTTCCTTCCCAACAATATGCTGATCGCTAGCGAAGGAGACCCGGGCATTTACATAAACTGATCTCCTCCACAGTATGGGGAGCAGTGATCACTAATGCCTTCATTCTTCTCCATACAGACTCGTTCTTTCACGGCAGCAGATCGTGTTTACACGGCATGATCTGCTGTCGGGGAACAAGGATTTTTGTGTTGCACTAACGATCGTTCATTGGGTAGTCGGCGGTGCATTTACACTGCCAGATCATCACTAACGAGCGTTCCTATGATCGCTCGTCAGCGATGATCTTTTCAATTCTCGGCCCGTGTAAAGGGCCCTTTAGTTCTGTAATCAATGGTGATGTTGCTGGGGTGGCTTTGATAGCTGGTGTACGTGCTGTGGGGGTGCTGATGGATTGCGGAGAGGTGATGGATGGTTTGGGAAGGAGTTATATGGTACGTCCAGGGTGGGCCCTTTAATTTCCAATTCTGCATAGGTTACTAGCTGACTTGAGCAGTCAATGGCTGTTGGGGCTTTGGAAGGGCAGGAGAGGGGCAGCGCGGAGAGGGAGGAGATCCGCCATTATTGTGCATACTGGCTTCATCAGCACAGTCAGCAGGTAATTAAACTGAATGTAGCCTAAGAGACATAAAACAGGCATAATTTACTTTTTAGGGGTCGGGAAGTCCACACATGGTGTAGATGCTGTGGGTTTGTGTGGTGATCAGCAGCATTTACAATAGACTGTGTACTAGAACATATTAGGGGTCCCCAATCCAAAGTTTGCCCTGGGGCCCATAGAACTCTACTTGGCTATCCATTTGGTAATGAGATCAATGAGAATTTTGCAATTGACCAAGTAAAGATAGAAGTATCATATCGTGAGTTTGGAAACATTCCGAATATTGGTTGGCATTTGAGGTTCAAATATGGAAATGTTCACTTCCACTTGTCCATATTTCCCCAAATACACAAAGGTATATTATCGAGGTTTGAGGAGGAGCACTTTCTCATCGTGGATCTACAGTATGTAGTAGTCCATTGCTTGAATAGAGTCCTTGATTGATGTTCCATCATCTGCTCTTGACCTTTGCTTTGTCCTCCTTCTCCATCCATTCATTGACTTGGTGACCACGAATAACCAAGCCTAATCCTCCAAACTCCAATACTCCCTGGTGATCACACAGAACATACAGCCTACAATGGCCCCCAGGGCCCATAAGTCTTATCCCCATAACCTCTTCTGATATTTTTCCCATTTGGTCAACAAAAAAGGAACTTTTTTTTTTTAGGAATAGACAAGGTCTGTTCAGTAAATTTCGAAAGGTTTGTCTGGGGTTAAAATCTAGACGTTCTTCTGCATTTTCCGAGGATTTAATATAATTCTGCTAGAATGACAAGTGTCATTTAAATGTAGATGATGCACTTTTAATAAATGTAATCCAGGTCTGATTACTGCGGAAGAAAGCTCTTTTTTTTTTTTTTTTTAATCTTACAGGGCCAAGAATATTGCAATAACCGCTCCATCTGATTTCAAAAGTGAGATTTGCTAAAGGTCAAAATATCTATTGGACACACATATGCAGCTACATTGAAATTTTCCTCGCCGAGGGAATAAAAAAGATTCTATCATTAAAAATAAAAAGCGTGAGGACATCTCGCAGGACTGGAAATTTTTTATTTTTTTTAATGTTTTTTTTTTTACAAAAAGAAAGGAAGACATTTTACTATCAACTCCCAATCATAAGATTTTTTCTTCAGTTTTTTTTTTTTGCAATATGTCTAATCTGTCTCTACCTCCCTGATGTACCCCCTCCACCACCACCCTTCTTCCCTCTCCTCCTCCCCTCTCTCTTTCCCTTTCACATCAAGGTCTTTTTATCTCCCAATTTTGCATCTAAAGATGAGGTGAATGCCATTAGCTCAATTCAGGCTCAAGTGTAGTCAGATGTTCCCGTGATTTTTTTTTTTTGAAAAGCACTAAGGTCACATTAAAATGTAAAAGAGCTTTTACTGCTCCCGAGATGAGGGCATATTATGTGGCCGCAGTGTAAAGAAGTAATGTTAGTGGCCACAGACCTCGGGAAAAACAAAAGACTTACAGAGGTTCCAGCCTTTTGTCAAGGTTCCTCTCCGGTTTCTATTCACCTCAACCTCGGGCGCTGCGGATAGTGCCGACGAGGGCTTAAAAGAACAAGTTGGACTGGCTTTCTACCTGCCTGAGATAACAATCCACTCTCAGGATCTTATTAACCCTACGCATACAGTAACCAGTCTCATACCCACTGGATCCAGGTCAAAGGGTTCATTTTACCTAGCCGGTCAACAGAACCAAGAAAACCATTCAACAGGTGACAAAGCAGCGCCGTGAAACATGACTCCCCCCCCATGCTTGCACGAATCGGATTTCCATGTGTATGTATGAAGGTGTCACCATCTGTGACCGGTCTCCGGCTAGCATAGGGCGTGGGACACTCTGGTTTTTGGTGGAGAAATGTCTTTCACGTGACCCATCTGCATTTTTCTTACAGCTCAGTTGGACCTCATGATTTTCATAGATCAATAGAAGAGCGCTCCACTCAAAAATGGAAAAATTACCCATGAAAAATGTCCCCAAGGTAATTCTAGAGGGAATTTTTGAAATGTTAGTGCCCATGGCTGGATGGCCTCAGGTTTTCCCTAAAGTTATTAATAGGGGTTGTCTAGCTTAAAAAACCCATCTTCATATACACTACAAGGGAATTCTGAGAGAATAAGAGGGTCCTCTGATCAGGATCCTCCCCAGTTAGTCAGTGAGGAGTGTCTCTCACCATGGAAGATCAGTCCTGTCCTGCATTGCACACATTTGAATGGGCACTGTGTATTACTTTATATCCCCTGCGGGGGCGCTGCAGGGAGATTGCCATGTTTCCCCACAGATCACAGCTGAACACTGATGGACGCTGCAGGCGGACGCTTTGTAATCTGTTTATTGTCAAGGGGGACTCCTTTAAACGAACACCAAACCTACAAAATGTGCAAAAAACAATTGTCTCATAATAAATTGAATACTCAGAAATTTAAAAACTCAATTTGAAATATACAATAGAAATATATAAATAAATCCTAATTATTTGTCCCATGCGAAGAGCTATATCCCCTCTTAACTATCCTGCATCTGGCTGTAGGACAACTGGCTGGAGCAGGAGCCTCCCCCTCCACCTTGTCTGCAGTGGATTGTTAAACCCTGCCATTCACCAGCTGAAAACGGAAGGGATCAGCGGTATATTACCCCCTTATTCTCTGCACAATTTCTACAGGGACGTGCAAAAATCTTGTGGACTAACAGTTGGGGAGGGTAAGATTATTTCGGATTGACTTATATTATTTACTTCCACCTTTAGCGTTCCTTTAAGTAGAGTTAACCTCTCACGCCTTCCCTCCCAACCTCATTATTCTTAAACCGCTCTGGGCGTAATTCTTAAGAAGTCAGGCAACTGAAGCATTATAGACTGGAGGCTCTAGGTGAACATCATAAATGGTAACTCTCAAAAAGTTCAGGAAATAGATTCTTCCGGGTTTGATTATTGAAGAACGTCATCCAAAGTTCCATGAGCTCGATCCTCCACCCTTTTTTCCAGTGCACCCCTAATCTGCGTGTCCATATGGGTCTTATGTAGGCCGTACATTTGTCTGGGACGCTGGAGAAGATGTTAGTCTAGTATTATAACATCTCATGGATCATGGATAACCCGATGGGCCCTGCAGCCACCCAGATCCCTCTGTATTAATGAGTGTTCCCGAGTCTTCCTGGGTGTGAAGTCTCCCGGTAGTGACAAACGCTTGACCAGGTTGCTTATTAACTGGGCAAGTCCTTATCAAACACACGGAGGTTTGCCAGCGGTTCCTTCTAAGAGCTCATGTTTGCTTTGTGTCACCGGATCTTCAGCCCACACCAACCTGGAAATTCAGTAGAGGGCATTGCGTTAGAGCGGGGATCAACGGGAGTGAACACACGGCAAAGGTGAGCACGCGGTGTCGCTGATAAAACATCATTTAATAAAGTCCATTAAGAAACCCACATTCCATGAGTACAGTACCGCCGGATATGATTCGTGTGCTGGACCTTTTCCCATTACGTTTCCATTTCCTTGTTCCATGTTTCCATGCACCTCCTGTGTCCTGTGGCTAAGGCCACCTTTTTTTGGAGGGGGTGGGAGTTGGCAAACCCCTTACTGGCCAGACTGGCAAAAGAGAAGCATACTAACCTGCCCATCGCTCCCCATTCTCGACTAGCACACTCGGGTCACCCTGCTACAATGGGATCTGACGGGGATGCAGCTGCTTTCCGGCATAAATGCCGGCTTTCGTGCTGCAGGCAACTGTCTTTGTCTGTCCGACAGTCAGCATTTATGCTGGAACAGGCTAATGGAGTTCATTACGCTAATGTGAACGTAGCCTTACGTAGCAAAGGGCTTTGGTGGACCCTCAGGGGCCAGAATGGGAAGCAGAAGTTACCTATACACACCCTATAGATATACCTCTCTCTCGTCCTGATACAATGTGTCAGTGCAGGGTAAGTGCATCAGGCTGATAACCTCATATATACGAGGTCTGCACAGGTACTCCAACCTCTGTTTGTAAATATGGTATTCTCATTCCCTGACAGCAAGCACAGGTATTGAAAACGAATCGATATACCATATCGGAAAGTGGCAAAACTTTTCATTATATGATGATTTCAGATATTTATAGCCAAATACATAGGGCTCCACTGTGCAGCTGGAAGGATTTGAAAGGGTATTGCTCAGCAGGATCAATCATATCAAACCAGGAAGGGTTGATCCTACTGATTAAGATGATACATGTCTTGTGAAAATTTGTTGCGGCGTTCCAGAGGAAAAAATACTTTATGTTATGCAAGTGCGGCGGGGCCTAGCCTTCACATCAGCTTTTCCGTGCTGGCCCCGCCCCTCACCTGTATAAAGAATAAAAAGTTTTGTTTTTTTCGGAAACGCCGCAAACAATTTTTACAAGACAGGTATCATTTTAATCAACAGAATCAACCCTACCAGACAGTATGTCTAGTCTAATAAGGTTCATCCTGCTGGCAGATGCCCTTTAAGGAGTCTCAGCACAAGTTTCTCCAGACTTGGCCCACTCTGTCCTGAGGACCGGCGTGCAAAACAGAGCGGCACCACGAATCCGACAAACAATATGCAATCAGATTTCTGGGAAATATTCAGTCGCCCGTAGCGTTTGACTTTTGTTTGTTTCTAGAGGGAAATGAATGCTTATTTTTTATTTTCTGATTACCTCTTATCTCTTTAATTAAAGATAGCGACACGATCACTTAGGATGAAAGAGCAGAAAATGAATTATTTGTTCAGTGCACGCTGCGCCAATGTTTGATTCGCATTCAGGAGTAATTGATATTATTTCTCAATTGACTGGCCGAGCTCTCAGTAGTGACTGGTGATTTGCACATTTACTTCACACTGTTATAAAGAAAACTCCAGTAAACGAACAGACAGAGGCGCATTGTATAGTTTAATCCGACCTCCAATAATCCGTAAAGTCCGGAAGTGCAATAGAATGCGAAATTTCTCAGGTCCAGACGACTGACCAAAGCGAAGCAATCCACAAATTCCTGTGACTCAAAGGTTGTGTCAGTTATATTTCTATGACCATCTGATCATCCAGAATATTCGATAATCAGGTCGTGTCAGGTCCCATTGATACTAGTATAAAGGAATTTTACTGTATGCATTCAAAGGGGTATTCCTATTTGGCCATGAGTGTCGGCGAGTGTCGAGTGTTTGGCCATGAGTATGGGCACGGCGAGAGGGGGTGCTACAATGTTTCAATTAGCTCCATAGAAGAAAATGAGAGTTAAAGAAAGATCACAGGACAACAAGTTACATTGTTTCCATAGATCCCGAATTACCAAAACAGCATAACTCGTGCAATGCTATTTCCATAACCGCCACATATGACAGGTATTTGGACCTCAGATATGAATGGAATACCCCTTTAATAATGTCCTTCAGGCTCCATACTGTCTCCCTCAGTAGTAGTCTGCTCTTGGATGGCTCCAACTTTGTTTCCTGTGTGGAAAAAAATATTCAAAGAAAATCCACTTTTTTTCTTGTGTATACTGTATACATGACCCTTTATTGTATCTTCATCACCTTTCAGAAACCTGTAGATTCCCAGAAAAAATCTGACAGCGAGGAGGGGATAGGAGGGGGACGAAGCTGCAGTTTCTCACTCAGTGACTTCAGTAGAACAGCACGAGAGGGAGAGGGGAGGAGGAGGGGCAGCATGGAGAAACATCTGATTGGTTCAGCCCAGTTCTGACATCACACCAGGAAGAGCCCGCCCACTCAGCCAGCATGAAGAGAGGAAATGTGTGTCTGGAGACGGTAATATGATAGCACAATGGGAAGACTATGCATAGGACGACTTACCTTTATGTTGACTTTTAAAGGGGTCTTCGCAGACTAAAATATGTTGGACTGGTAGGGATGAAGTTGAGTGGGGCTGAGCTGCAGTACTAGGCATTGCCACATGGAGCTTACTTGGGTATGCTGATGACTTTTGGGGGTCCGGAGGGGAAGCCTACCCCCATCCCCACTGACCAAAATTAAAGCTGGAACCTGATTGGTCTTGAGGATCAGCATCACTTTGTGTTTACACTTAAAGGGGTCTTCCAGTGCTAAAACAGGTTGTTTCGGTAAAGATGAAGATGACTGAGCTGCAGTACCAGACGCTGTCACATGTATGGATGAGGCGCTGTGCAATAAGGAGGCCACGGCACTTAGTAGAGCAGTCTTATGGGTAATGGGGGTGTCAAGGGGAAGAGCCCACCAACCAAACATTGATGGCCTCTCCTACAGATACAGCATCCATGTCCTGGAAAACCCTAAAAATCCCAGAAAAAATACAGAATTTTCTTTTTTTTCTAAGAGAATAGTGTAATTTTATATCTTGAAGTAAATATATTTTAATATTTTTGTAACAAAGTTGTAAGAACATTTCCAGTTCCAAGAATCCCCCACCCCCAGGGGGATTAAAGTCAGACAGAAAACTCCGCTGTCACACATTTCACATCTTGCCGGCATGCTTGGATAATCTAAGATTATAGGGGTATTATCAATATTCTGCGCGGCCTCTATTTCTTACCTCTAGGATGACGCTTAGATGTGGGTGACAGTGAGGTCCCTTTAAGAGTAATGACATCTCGGGATAGGTGGTGGGAGGAAGCTTTTGTGGTTCTTCGGTCTCACTTTTGGTTCCTAACAAAAGAGGAGGAAAGATCTGCCATTATTATGATGATGAATGCTTCCTCCTTATCTGCAGGCTACGTTTCCATCACCTGGACTCCTCCATGCTGGTTCTCCATCCACGAGCGATCACATCAACCTGCACCAACAAGTCTCTCTTCCCTGCTCTGGGTCAACAGTTCAATGTTGTCCTCCTAGGCCGCAGAGCATTGTGGGTACTGTAGGCCAAGCGTGACATAGTCTTATCGATAATGTTATCTGGAAAAAATAACACTTTTCAGGAAAGTCATTCGCTCATCACCTTTGGGTTCTTTTTGGATGTAACCCTTTGCCTACCAGAGTTTGTACTATAGGTTATAAACAAGGTCTTCTCTTCTGTTGTTCTTGACTCTTGACTCATGGACTCAAGAAAAGATTGTAATCAAGTACATTTTACTTGCTGGAAGCCTCAGGACGTCTCCACCATCTCCATCTTATAGCATACTGTCCCGGGATGTCCTGTAGACCTCCTGGACTCCCCAAAAATCAGACACATCTCCCTCACAGGTCATGGGGGCCTGTTTTTGCCCAGAAAGAAGACCCCTAGGCGTTACCTCTGTATGTGGTGCTGGGATACCTCCTTTCCACTCAATCTGGGAATGACCACTGGAACCCTCCAATCACAAGAATGGGGCCCCCTCTTTGAATGGAGCAGCAGTCTACCATGCTTTCAAACTGCTATTGGACTGATGGAGGTAGTCGAGTGCTGAACCAGCAATCTCTGGCAGTCTTATAGAGATAGTGCGGCAGCAGTGGCGTAACTAGAAATGACTGGGCTCCACAGCAAATTTTTGAATGGGGCCCCCTCCCCCAGTAATTTTTTGACAACCCCTTCCTTTCATGCCACCCCCTTTCCTGTGGCTAGTAAAGATGGCTCTCTCAGACCAGGCCCGGCAGCTGTTCCATCCGTTTCTACACTGTCTATACTTCCACTGTATATAAATTCGTTGTGTAATACTGTTGAGGGGCCCTGACAAAATCATTTAGTACTTCTCCTCCTCCTCTTGGATGGGCCCCTTCTGGGTCAGGGCCCCAAAGCAGCCGCTTCCCCTATAGTTACGCCCCTGGGCGGCGGTCTACCATCTCCATTTAAACTCTATCAGACTAACAGACGTAGCCAAGCACTGTCTCCAAAAGTCCCAGAGAGATGAATGGAGCAGCAGTGCACATGTTTGACCGCCATACATATGTGAGGCGTTCCAAGACCACCGTTCGCATGATCCAGTATCCCCATAGATCTAACAGTTATCCCTAGCCAGTGGATAGGGGGTATCTTGTTGTTACTGGGATAACTATTTAAGGTGCCTATGCACATTAGACCGCTCAGAAAATGAGGATAGAAAAGAGATGTAGAAGCCCTGGTAGCACTGGAGCAGCGGGAGGAGTAATGTCCTGGGTAAGGCCTTATTCACACGTCCATTGTGTTTATGGATCCGCAAATTGCGGATCCATAAACACACCCGGCCGGCAGCCCCATAGAAATGTCTATTCTTGTCCGCAATTGCGGGCAAGAATAGGACATGTTCTACTTTTTTGTGGAGCTGCGGCCATAAGATCGGCGGCGGGCTCCGCAAAAACTGATGCGGAGAGCACAGCGTGTGCTCTACGCATCGTTCCGTGCCCCATTCACAGTCAATGGGTCCGCATGTATTCCGTAGAATTGCGGAATACATGCGGACGACATTGCGGACGTGTGAATTAGGCCTAAGAGTGACAGCTACAAGTGGAGATGCCAGCCTGACCTAAGGCATTTGAGACCAAGAGGCTTGAACATCTCCCCTGGATCAGAGAGGTCCGCATTGGGACAAGAGCTAGTGTAAATACCGACTGCGAATAGCTGCAAGGACCGCACATATATTGGAGGTACTATCATGTGATATGCCTTTAAGAGCATGCAACCACCACGTATGATGTTCCCACATATAGAGTGATGCAACCATCAAGCGCATGGACTGTGTGAATTTATTCTCATGTTGCCTTTTAAAGTACTGTGTCCTCTGATAGAACAATGTATCTCCGACTGCTTTATATCCATGAGATCCAATAACCTGAAAGTGCTCCCCGTATTGCACATCCCACTGATTTCATGTAATGCTTTACTTTCCCTGTGGTGGTGCTGTAAGGAAACAATCTGTAAGCTAATTGCTGGGGGTCCTGCACAGCCCCTTTAATTATAAAAAAAACACTGACAGGAAACACCAATTACAGATCCCAGTTTTCCCGTACAGTACAATTGTCCAGGACGCCTCATTGTAAAGGTAGGGGCCTCCACAGGGGGCTGCAAGGTTACCGCCATCCAATCAATGAGCCATCCTGGAGAAGTTAGGGGTTTTTCTTTCTCCGTGGATTGAGTTTCACTCCAGAGCTGTAATTGCACCGCAGTTTAATTTCGCAGACCATGCCCAGACTTCAAAGAAACGCCAATGAATGATCCTTCACAGCTGATTTCTGAACAGGGGATAAAACCTCCCAGCCACCGAACACACAAACAGCGAGAAAAACTGGACGCGGATGCAATTTACATGTTTTTTCAATCAAAATGAAGCTTCTGCTTTACTGAACCTCACAAAAGATGGAAGGGCCGATCATCGCACGTATAGCAATGGCTGCAGCTACAAGCCATGGCTGAATCCACATCAACCAGTAATGTTTGCTCATTACTATGCGATTTTTCTGCTTTTATTACTGTTTCTCATATTCTGCCCCTATATGTTGCCCTAGAAAAAGATGGCAGCTTTCTTCCAAAAACAGCGCCACACCTCTCCACAGGCTATGTGTGGTATTACGGCTCGGCCCCATTCACTTCGATGGTGTTGAGCAGCAATACCAGGTACAACCTATGGACAGGAGTGGCAGAAGCAGCCATGTTTTTCTAATCCTGGACAACCCCCTTAAACACTTCCTGGCATTATATCCTACTAGTTAATGCATGGATTTATGTCACTCATTCCAGAGCGTTGCACATGATGGCATCCCTCACATTAAGCCCACAAATTAGCGTGTTTTTGGACTGTGGGAGAAAACAAGTGCACCCCCAGGCAAATACAGGAGAACATCCATTCTCCGTGCAGAGGTTGTCTTTGGTTGGATTCAAACCCTGGACCCCAGTGTTAAACACTGAGCCACCATGCTGCCTGGGTGATAGCATCCGATTTCCTCTTATTAGTCCATACATTTGTGTTGGTGCCATGACCCACCTTCCTTAAACATGCATGCTTGGATCAGTTAAAGTTGGAGGAGCATTTGCCTGGTTGCAAGGTGCAAGTAATGGGAGCGCCAACACAAGTCACTTGGTCTTAAACAGGCTGTTTGGTTACAGGGCTAGAGCAGCAAACTAATAATTTGCACTAGGTCAGGGATGGGCTAACTGCGGCTCTCCAGCTGTTGCAAAACTATAACTCCCAGCATGCAAAGACTGCTTACAGCTATCAGCCTACAGCAGGACATGATGGGAATTGTAGTTTTACAACAGCGGGAGAACCGTAGTTTGCCCATCCCTGCTCTAGGTTAAAGGGGCTTTGACAACCTATCTTTAGGATATCAGCTGAGTGGGGTTCGACTCCTGCAGAAGCTGCTAGGCACCGACACCAGAACAGAATGGGAGCGGGACTGCAGTAACCAGGCATGGCCACTACACAGTGTACAGCGCTCTTCTGTTCCAGTGAACAGCAGCTCCTGCAAACATATGATATGCGGGGTCCCAGAGTCAATCCCATGCCAATCTGATATGAGTGACCCATCATTAAGTCCTGAAAACCCCATTTAAAGGCTATGAACGCATTCAAGGTCCTTTTTATGATTGCATTTTACTCACTTTGGGCTAAAAAAATATTAGTTTTTCAGCCGTTTTTGAGATACAGAGGTTAAAAAATCAGTCTCTTTGATGCTTTTTAACCCCTGTGTCTAAAAATGGCTGAAATTGTTTTAATAAAGACCAATTGAAAAAAATATTTTTAGCTTAGAAAAGTAAAATGCAATCATAAAAAATTGCCCCGACAGTGTCCATAATCTTTAAGGAAAACTTATCGACTCTGATGTATGAAGCCAAAATGGTTCAAATTCCATCACAATGACCGTGACCCAGGAGGCTGAGCAAATAATAATAGATAGTGCTGGGGGCATCTCTTTTAGGCTGACGGATCGCACGCTTCTTTGGTTAGTTCACGGAAAATGAGGAATGTCTGAAATCTAGTGAAGTCTGACGCCCGGGCGATACCTTCCCTTCGCCGGAATATTGCACATTTTAATCACGTCCACATTAGGCCGTGAGATACGTGCTATGCAGGGACGTAGCTAAAGGCTCATGGGCCCTGGTGCAAGAGTACAGCTTGGGCCCCCCTTCCCTCAGTGCTTTGTGTGTCCTCTTATGCGGCACAAGTGTCTTTGGGCCCCCTTAGGCTCCTGGGCCCGGTAGCGACTGCTACCTCTGCACCCCCTATAGCTACGCCCATGGTGCTATGCAATCAGACAGACAGACACGGATCTCGTGGCTTTGACAATGGCAGTAAATTAATTTATCTGATTTATTTGTCTAAACGGACTCAGGTCAGGGTGTCCAGATCAGTGAACAGCAGAGAGACAGGTGTTTGCTTTTCACAATTCATTGCAGGAACGGCTCTGATGACATCACTGCAGCGACATCACTGAGTACAGTATTCGTGGGGATCCTAAGCTCAAGGTAGAGACAGGATCTGATGACTAATATGTGGTCATTCTTGCAGAAAGAGGCTTCTTTAGAACAGAAAAGGTGGGGTTATGATTATTTTTTTCTTTTTTTTTTGTCTTTCTTTTATCAAACTACATTCAGATTTTGTACCAATGAATTTTATAATATGTCTTTATCGGGGATGAAGCTCCATTTTTCTGCTGCAGAGAACAAATCCCCTGCCACACTTCAACAGCCATAGGGCTAAATGAAAAACCTCTGTCAGCCTACAGCCACCACTAGGGGGAGCTTTAGATCTAAGAGGAGACGACAGGTCACACCCCCTCTTGCTTGGTCCGACCGCTTAGATTGAGCACACTGGTAACGCTGTCTGCATATAGTGCACCCTGTGTCTAAGGGTGTGGGGCAAGTCAGAGGGGTGATCACATGACATCCGTGCAGACAAACTTTCATTTCATTCATTAAAGTGTATGGGTTCTGAAAAAAAAAAGTACCCAGCAAGACACCCATTCCAACGTGCACATATGTCTGTGTTTGGCGGGTGGTAATCGGAACAATCGACTGAATCTGGCCCATCACTAGAAATATCCATGGGATCTGCTCCATATCAAACAGAGCGCCAACTGTTATAAAGATATATATTAATATTAAAAAGGACCGTCCCAATGGAGACTTGGGACACCCCCCTCCCAAAAAGTGGTGGGAGATACTCACATAGAGTAGTCCTCATGTAATACTAAAGTCTATATTGTGCAAATCCGCCGTAATCAGGCCTGGACCCTCTACCACATGAGAACAGGGGTACTGTGAATGGGCAGTGCATTATGAGAAACAGAGTGTCTCCGGTTGCTTCATGTTCACCTACATACTGATTATCTGGGTTTGGTTATCGCCAAGCCTTAACTGGTGGATTAGGGTGGAGTTGCTGATTGTTTAGCCTTTATATATGCAGGCTTTACTCCATTCTAATTGTCAAATATAGCGTTTGCATGGTGCATTCCCTTCCAGATATTTTGTACTTTGTTCTGAATTCTGGGAACTGTAGCTCCATAGTTGTATCTTGTTCTGGTCTAGTGTGTACTGTGTAGTCTGGGATCTGTAATTTCATGCAGTTTTGGGGATTTATCTGTGGTTGTGCTGTTGCCTGACAGATTAGATCAGTTCAGTATTGCTCCATTTCTGTTGTCATTCATTCGCTATATACCTGTATGACATACAACTTACGCCACTCCATTGCTGGACCATCTCCACTTTCCGTGACCTTCACCATTCACTTCCTGCCATCCCCCGGTGAGTTGGCTTCAGTGTCTTGCTTTCACCCCCTATTGCTAACTGCTTCATATATGTGGTTTTTACAGCTGTCCAGTTGTTGTGCAATTCAACTCTACTGTAAGTCCTGAAGGTATCTTGGTACCACGACCCACCATTAGGACTTCAGAAAGGTGAGTCCTATGAGTGATGGTCAGGTCTGTGGTCTTGTGCACAACTGGTGTTGCAAGTATGATGGTGTTTTATGATAATTACCCCAAAAATTTAATGGTGCTAATTTTGCAGATGACTATGACCTTCACATTACATTTCATTGAGTCATCCTAATCGATGCCTTCAATGAAGATCCTGTCTTCAATTTTTGCATAGTCCCACACACCATTGTGGCCCTCAGTGGTGGGGATGCAAGAGACTGTCTTTGGTAACCCTCTATATACCATAACAGTAGCAAATATTGTCCAACACGTTGTTTATCCAACGCTCAAGGTCACCAAGTTTTTCTCCATCGACCTATGTCAGTTAAGTGAAGTCACCATATAATGTAGTTAACTATGGTTTTCATAGAATTGTATTACTTCTATCCTTGCAAATGGAAATAATGCGGCGGTGATTAATTGTTCTCAAAAGCATATGAGCAGTCATGTAAGCAAAGTGCAATTCAATTTCACAGAGAAAACCTTGAATCAGAAAGATGAAATAAAGTCATTTTATTGGCCCGAACAATACAAGACAAAAAGTGAAAAATAGTAGGGACAGGTCAGATGAGTTAACATTGATATACGGTAGAGAGGGAGAGAGGAATGAGATGGCACCCCCGCCCTATGGTCAGGAGGGCGTGGGCCAAGATCAGAATGCAGATAGAAGCTGAACTGAAGAGGAAGGAGGTTTCGGGGGAACGGCGTATGCATTATTAGTAAGCCACAAGTACTTGAAGAGGTCAGGTGCAGACTGCAGAATACACTTTAGTGGAGCAGGAAACGCAAGATCAGCTCAGCTTTCAGTAGACCGTAGCCTTGATTAAGTCTTGCATAATAGCTACAAGTCCTTCGCACAAGTCACTTGTGTTGAAAATGTTCAAGAACTTTACGAATTTTTCCTGAGCAAAAAGTAAAAAAAAAGATTATGGTCGGTACTGGTGTTAGAGGCTTATGACCATTCTTAGTGGGTTTGAGGGTTAACCACCATAAGAGAGACACACAAGAGACCACATCTGCTGGACTCATGAACACCACGCTCTCATACCGGCCTCGAAACGTGCTCTGAGGACTAATGTGAGCCTGTGTGGTTGGGTAATTGACATGGTAGGTTGTAAAGTATCTATGAGAAGAAAGAATGGTTAAAGACCATCACTACCTGGGAGAATAGACTTAAGCTTTACCAAGATCCTTCCACCAAACATTACCTTTCCTTAGAGGTCCTGTAGAAGAGTCACCTCAAACTTGACTGCATATACCCAACAAAGTCGGGCACCATCTTGGAAACCACAATCATTAGTTCTCAGCAGGGCAGGGCTAGGTTCCTGCATAGTCATCAAATCTGGCACTATCAATAAAGAAGGAGAGGGAGTGTGAGGAGCAAGGGTGGACACAGTGACTTGGGTTTGCCCTTGGTGCACTTAACTGCTCAATTGCATATTGATTAATAGTCCTTTTTCTTGAGAATGAAGCAGGGTCATCATTACATTGAGCTGCGTTAACCCTACTAGACTGCCTTAGCTAACTGTGAACCTGTCACCCAGTTTGGGGCCATGAAACCATCAGGGATTTAAAGGAATTTAGAGTTCCAATCCTGCCCATCCAACCTTGCAAAAGAAAGTAAATGAAATTCAAACCAATCGGGAAAAGAGTCCAGGACTCTTCTCCAGGGACAATGAAGCCATGGATTATACTACTTGCTTCACTGTGCATGCACTGCATATCGAGCACATTGCAGTAATGCCAGATGAAGTACCATCCTTGGCTGCATCGACACCCATACTCATGCTCCCAATATGGCTGGAGAATAGAGATGAGTGAACTTTAAAAAAAAGTTCGGCGTTCGGGTTGTGGTAATCGCCGCATCCCGTTATGGATTCCACTACCGCGGACTATCCCGGCATATGGAATCCATAAGGGGCGGCTTCCACGAACCCGAACTGTTAAAAGGCCAAAGGACCTGGGGTGACATCACCGTCATGTGATCAGTGCAGGGGGCGTGGCTCAGCACGGGATCAAATTCAGTGCTGAGCCACGCCCCCTGCACTGATCACATGATGGTGATGTCACCCCAGGCCCTTCGGCTCTTCAACAGTTCGAGTTCGTGGAAGCCGCCCCTTATGGATTCCATATGCCGGGATAGTCAGTGGTAGTGGAATCCATAACGGGATGCGGCGATTACCACAACCCGAACGCCGAACTATTTTTTAAAGTTCGCTCATCTCTACTGGAGAAGAGTCCCAGACTCTTACTTCGACAAGTTTCAATTTCATTTACTTTCATTTTTTTCCCCAGTTGCATCACAGCATGCTGATGGGTTACTGGCCCCAAACCAGGCGACAGGTTCCCTTTAAGACAATTGTGAATAGGAGTTAAAGCTGCACAAGGGCGCCGTCAGCCTTAGATAAAAGTATAATACAGTAAAAAGGCAACAAAAGTGTCAGCGCAGAAGACGAAACGTAAAATAAGCAAAAGGAAACCGGAGAAAGATGAGGTCCAGATACCCGGAGAATTTCAATTTTAAGTACTGTCTGCAATGCCACCAACCATGGATGTCACAACCGCAGGTATCCTAATGTCGCCGTTCTATTACTTCCCCTGTTGATACAGATCAAAGATTTACGTGGCGGCACAAACTAATGTATTTTCCTAGTACTATGTGTGACTTTGGTGGGCTATCAGACAAATAAATGGTTTTTACATGATTGGATATAGAAAAAGCCTACAGCTGCTTTGGAGATATGGAAAAATGTAAATCTTCCCCACTGTTTCAATAGATTATTTCAATTCTCACTGTTTCCCATGTTAATAGACCTCCCTGCCACCGACAGTATTTTATTTTCGAACCGGTACTTGTTTTTTGTTGTTTTTTTGTTTTTTCTTCTTCTTCTCCCCGTTGAAAAGAAATAAGGATTCTTGAAAGCCTAGACCGTGAGCAATGTCTTGTGTTCCTGGGCTGGAGAACAAAAATTACTTAATCCATCATTTACAGATGGAGGTACAGGAAGAAGAATGTTGTCATACTTTGCTTTATTTCTCAGCTGTTTGATAGGGAAGCGGAGTGATTGATAGGGCTGATGATCGGGAATGCAGAGACAAATGTAGTGTTACTGGGGACAGGAGAAGATAGCATCTAAATAAGAAACTGGAGAGAGGATGAGGGATGCCGCCCGGCTTCCACTTAGTATGACATAATGGATTTTTAGTAAAATTAAAGCCGTCAGTCAAATGAGACACATCGTGCAGATTAACCCAGTCCTAGGCTGTGGAGGATCTAACCGCCACGGCACGCGGCTCCATGTACAGGGTCAGCGTGTGGCCCCTCGCCTGCTCTATGATGCATTTCAGGGTTTGCAATGATCTGTGACTGAAGAGTATTTGAGGATCGACCGCTTGCCTTGCCTATGGCAGACAGTGTTGTTGTTAGTCCCCCATGCTTTATACTGCAGCTTTGCTTGCTTTTTGGTCAGTGATTTCCTTCAGTTATACACAGACATAAGATATAATGGGGGTCATTTATTAAGATCGGCGTTTTAGACTTAATATTCCCCATAGCTGGCGCTGGCCTCTGCGTAATTTCGCCTTGCTGGCGTAGATTTAGACCATTTTCTACGCCTAAAACATGATAAATAGGACAGTTCTGCTGGCCCATCCCCTTTCTCCGCCCACTTTTTTTAGACCTGGCGTGTGCAGGGGGAAAAGTTGCAGATTGTTGCACAACGGACCTTTGCACCACAATCTAAAATAACCCCCAATGTGTTTTTGACCCTCACTCGGTTTTGGCTCACAATTGCTGATAAAAATCACTGACCAAACACTGACTGTTTAAAATAATCTTCAGAGTATGATGACATATAACGGTTACATTTTTTTCTGTTATGCATGACAAACAAAAAAATCACGTCGACAGGACTTTTTTTCCCGTCATGTATAACGGCACAAAACGGAATGCCTCTAAAGGTTTCCGTTTTGCCTTCCGTCCTAAAATTCCGTCCTATTCAGGTATAACTCTGTTATAATGGAACACTATTCCTAACACTGATGAGAACCCCCCCATAAGCCTGTTATAACGGAACGTTATAACCCTGGGTTCACACCTGAGCGTTTCTAAGACGCGCGTTTTATGCGCGTTTTTGTCGCGCGTATTACAGCGCGTTTTTGCAAATAGGAAACGCGCGTCATACGCGCATTCGTGACTCTGGAGACCAATTGAAAAAGGTATATCTACACTTTAACGCGTGTTAAACGCGCGTTTTACGCGCGTACCCATTGAAGTCTATGGGTGCAAATGCGCGACAAAACGCCCCAAAGAAGTTCAAGAACTTCTTTGAGCGTAGGGCGTTTTACACGTTCAGGTGAGAACCATGCCCATAGGGAAACATGAGTTTTCTCCTGTTGAGCGTTTTACAGCGCGTTCGAACGCGCTGTAAAACGCGCAAGTGTGAACTGAGGGTAAGGGAATATACGACGCATATGTAAACTCGCCCAACCTGACTGTTTGCAAAGTTGCTTCATTTTGCATTGGAAAGGCACTGGGGCAATAAAAGAAAACTGGTTGTGCCGGTGTGCATAACCCTTCATTGTGTGTAAACTCCGAACACAAGTTCTCCTTGCAAGGTCAGCCCATATGTGCCCATAATTTGTAGGGAAGATTTTTTTTTTTGAATCCACTGTAATGGGAGGCTTGCCATTTATGCATTAAACAGAAGACGCTGTCAATAAAACAAGAGGCAAGAAATCAATAAAGTGTCAGACAAATTAATTATCAATGTATGAAGTTAAAAATAATGGGATGAGATCACAGGCGCTGTCTATACAAACCTTACATCAGGTTAATTCCCCACATCCGTTAGTACAGGTATTAAAGACGTCGCTGGCCTGGATTCCTGCAAATGGTCCGGTCGGCCGCGAGTCATTGACATCAGACACAGATAACCGGGGGTGTATAAGGGGGATTTTAGAGGTTTGATGATGCTGTTACAATGTATCATATAGAATACAATATTTACATCCCGCATCGACCCTCATATGCATACATAACTGGCGTTTAAAGGGGTTGTCCAGGATGACCTCAGGATAGGTCATCAATATCTTCTAAGCATGGATCTGACACCCAGCACCCCCACGTTTAGCCGTTGTGCAGTAGTCAGCGCTGGAACTACACAGCTCTGTCCGCTGTGTAGTCCTTCCTTGACTTTAGGAAATTTCAGTAGTTCCATTGTGTGTTGATACAGGAGGAAACGGGTTCCTCTCCCTTCTGTGTGGAAATGGCATAATAGCATGTGACCCAATGGGTTGACTTCCCAAAACTGCTCCAAGCTGCACCCCTTGGGTCAGCCCAGAACAATAACGCTGCTAGTGGTACGGGGGGAAGGGGAGCTTTATAGAGGGACGGACCCAAGGGGTGCAGCTTGGAGCAGTTTCAGGAAGAGTCAAACTCATTGGACACAGAAGGGAGAAGAACAAATGAACTTCCAGTCACAGCAGAAGGGCCCCAAAAGTCATGGAAGAAAGGTGAATTTCAAATAAAGGTACATTACTAAGGCTACTTTCACACTAGCGTTTTTTGCAGATCCATCATGGATTTGCAAAAACGCATCCGTTACAATAAGACAACCGCATGCGTCCGTCATGAACGGATCCGGTTGTATTATGTCTTCTATAGCCATGACGGATCCGTCTTGAAAACCATTGAAAATCAATGGGGGACGGATCTGTTTTCTATTGTGTCAGAGAAAACGGACCTGTCCGCATTGACTTACATTGTGTGCCAGAACGGAACCGTTTGGCTCCGATTCGTCAGGCGGACAGCGAAACGCTTTTGGTGTCCGCCTCCAGAGCGGAATGGAGACTGATCGGAGGCAAACTGATGCATTCTGAGCAGATCCGTTTCCATTCAGAATGCATTAGCCGTTTTGGCTCACTTTTGAGAGCCCTGAACGGATCTCACAAACGGAAAGCCAAAACGCAAGTGTGAAAGTAGCCTAACATGTTTATTTTGCTAATAGTTGCTGTAGCTGTTTCCCTTTGTGTTGAACACATTACTAGGCACCACCGGTGGGCTGATATATTCCTTTGGAGGTCTTCAACCTTTGCATTGGATGTCCCATCTTCCTGAAGAAAATATCCATACGTCTTAAAGTTTTTAACCTAAACAATGCAACAATCAATGGCAACCATTTCAATTTGGCAATTGTTTCATTTTTTTACCTGCAGAGTGAACAGAGCTGAAGTCCGCCATATAGTGCGGAGGCCTCATCCTCATCATCAGAGCATGCTGGGTGTTATGGTTCAGGAGCCACATGTCAGGAATCACAAACCAGCTTTGCTACAAATGGTAATGATAGTATCAGACCTATTTTCTTCTGTCGCTTCCCAACATACATGAGCGCGGTGGATCTGCAATCACGGGAAATACTTTGGGCTGGCAGTTTGCAATTTACAGCATGCTGGGAGCAAATCTAAGAGTGAAATCGTGATAGGGGGCCTCCGAGATATTAAGGGATTAGTGGCCGAGTCTAATCTGCAAGGCAAAACTTCATTCAATATTCAAAATCCTCCCCGTAAATGGTGTCAGATCGACTCCTCGCGCCCCCCGATTTGTAAATATGCAGACGTCTTGCAGATCGGGTGTCCTTCCGGAGGCTTCTCATTCCATTACTGTATCAAAGATTGACATCATATCTCTGTAATGTGCTGCTGCCATTTTTAATCGAGTGATAAGACGGTCTCACTTTTTTCACATCGGAGGAAGAAATTCACTCCATGGCATTAAAGAGCAATTCCATTTACAACTGATACTGACATCAATGAGACGGTAGACGGTGAAAGGATAGGCTTTACAGAGGACCCGTCTGATTTAGTAAATACTGGTATTAACCATGAAATTACAATTCTGCAGCATCTTTTCTTAAAGGAACGTGTCATTCCTCTGTTATTCCCTCTGGCAATGTATGAGTAAATTGAAAGCCGGGCGATAGATTGGACACTGTTGGCACTGACATTGACTGCATAAGGACACATTCAGTGAGTCATAGGAACATCCAGTTATGAATTTATTCATATGTTTTCAATAGGACAGAGGAATGGCACAACACAGACTTTAAAGAAAAGACGGCTGGAGCACCAAAGGATCAAGACAACCCCTTTCTATATGACAACTAGTGACCCCCACCTTCATCTATAACCTTAAACTGACTTATGTGAAGTCACAAAGCTAAATTTGGACCAGCAGAGGAAACTTGTTTCTCCTTGAAGAAGGTTTAATTTAAAGGGGTTTTCCAGGAATTAAATACTGATATCTGATTGGTAGGGGTCTGACTCCAGCACCGCCAATCAGCTATTGGAAGGGTCGGCCATACTCTGGTGAGTACTACGGCCTTTTCCCCGGTTTGTGACATTGCGTCCATTGACGCGCGGCCTTTCTGCAGCTCAGTCCCAATTAAGTGAATAGGATTTAGCTGCAATACCAGGAACGGCCACTTTGCACTGTATGGCACTATGCTTGGTATACTAAGAAGAGCCCACCCCTTTGAAAAAGCTGATCAGAGTCAAACCCCCAACAATCAGATACTGATGACCTATCGTGAGAACAGGTCATCAATATTTAAGTCCTGAAAAATCCCTTTGGGGAAAAAACTGATTGTGGTATGCCTGGAGCAGGGCTTGAAGTCTTCAGTGAATACAAGTGGATAAAGACTTGGAATAGATGGAGAATTAAGCAGGCCTCCTGATCCCCCTTGGATGAGCGTGCACGTGTTTTGGAAGGGAGAAGGTATTAGATGCTGCCAGAGTCCTCTATCTCCATAGGAACAAATGACTGGGCACATTGTTATCCAAAATGCCAGTCCCCCAACATTGGGCATGTTGGGACACCTCCATTAGCATTATATAGCCGTCCAATCCTGCCAAAATCAGAAAATTCATCTAATATGTACAGGCATCTCAAGACATAGAGGATCAGCAACTCCTTAGGACTACTGGTAAGGAATGTGCTCAAACCCAAGCTAAACCCATATACGTGGAATTTGGTAACCCTAAAAAAACTATAATATCTTCCAAAAGTAATCCTTCACCTGGGTATCATCTCAGCAGCCATGAGCATAGTCTGGTCAACACTGGAGGAAATACAACAGCGCTCAAATTTAAGAAGTCACAGGTGCTTCCTGCCGAAGTTTCTGTAACCTCAGAAGAGATGAGAAGAACTGAAACCGCATCACAATACTGTATGGTCCTAGAACCATGGCCATGATACGACAAGCTAATGCCCCACACAGGGGCCACTCACGGTTCTCTGCCTCATCTTATACTGTACATTCTAGATTTACATACCTCCATTTCATAGATAATAATGGGGAAGGTGATCCTCCAGTTCTTGATAACATCCAATAAGATTTTACAAACTGGTGGACAATCTCCATCTGGCATAACCTTGTCTTTTTTTTTCCGCAAAATGAGAGGACGGTGTTGATCAATCCTCAGTGTTGGATGTCTCTAAGAACCAGTTTAAATAGCTTAGGGTACAACAATTGGTTATGGAAAATGGTCCAAAATGTTAGGTAGTGAAAGATTTCTATCCAAAGGGTTTACCTGGCTCCTGGGATTTGACCATCCATGACTCAGTGGATGAGAGGATGGTCAAGCCTTCCACCAACTCATAGCCTATTAAGGATGGTCAAGCCTTCCACCAACTCATAGCCTATTAAGGATGGTCAAGCCTTCCACCAACTCATAGCCTATTAAGGATGGTCAAGCCTTCCACCAACTCATAGCCAATTAATCAAAATTCTAGATTTTCCTCATATAGGGCATAAATTCAATGTCCTCCTCTTATCCTGTATGTAAACACATTGGCCAAAGAACAGACTACTTAGTGTTTATGAATGTTTCCTTGAAGGTCAATCTTCAGATATGATAGATCAGATGTCCTCGATAGCGATGTTCCCTAGAATGAAGAAACCCTTCCAGATCTCCAAACGATGTTTGGGCTTTGTCAAGGGGTCTCCTATTGAAATTAGTGGGAAGGTTATGCTTGTAACTAGGGGTGTAGCTATAGAGGGTGAAAGGGCAGAAGATGCCTCCAAGCTCTAGTCCCTAAGGGGGTACCTTACGTCCCTGACGCCACATAAGAAGACACCAATACTATGAATATCACATAGTAGGCGAGAGCCCTATTACAGATTTTGCATTACGTCACAGGAGCTTCAGGTTACATTTGATGGGAGTTCCAGCTCATGGACCTCCACCGATGACCTCTTCGACGCGTCTCAATTTCATAAACACTCACTTTCCAGAGCAGCTTCACCTCTGCCCAAAAAAATGAGGAGAAAAAATCTGTCCTAAAGCCTAGTGAGTCCATTACTATAGTATTATGCAAAATAAATGTGGAGCCCCAGTTATGGGTCTACAACACAATGAAAGCCAAATATCCCTCAAAGGAAGGAAAACCAAGCGAAGGGGTGTCTCCATTACAGAGATCACCAAATCCACCATATTAAGTGGCCCCTATGTCAAGATCCCGCTTTTTTACAAGCTTTAAGGATGTGACAGGGAAAACCTAAGCTAGGTATCCATCCACAGACAGCTGTTTCGGGGTGTTGCCCCTCATCAGTGCGGAGTAGGATTCTGGCTAACCGGGAGCAATGCTTTGAGGGATATCTGGCTTTCATTGTGTTGTAGACCCATAACTGGGGCTCCACATTTATTTTGCATATTCCTGTTTCCCAGGGAGCTTTGCACTTCGGATTGCTGTGTTGAGACTCTTAAGCGAGGCTCCGCAGTGTTTTTTGTAGTTGGTCTCCCTGAGATCACCTATTGTTGTGTTTGATTACTATAGTATGAGACCGGTTCCTGGCCGCCTGTGTCCTGCTTATGGCACAGTAGACGTAGGTTGCAATAAAACAGGTTTCTTCCACTGCTGCCAAAAAATGGCGCTGTTGTGATAATGGACCTATAAGAAACGCGTTGTAATAAGATTTTCACTTGACAACACTTGAACCTGCACCTTAAAAAAGAAAAGGTCATTTTCCCCCAAAATGCCAAAATGTGCCTTAAAAATTAGTTGCACCAGAAAAAAATTATTTCAAAGTCAGCTCACATGAGATCTCTCCGCAGCTGACAGGCATCTAATCTGCATGCTTCAGCCATAGGCAAAAGGAGGGGGGGGGGGGTCTGTAAGACACCTTAAAATGTAAAGAGGTGTTAACCCTTTGCAGTCTAACAAGGGAAGGTTAATGCAATGTGGCCCTTTAACATCATTTTGCAGAGAGACCAGGAAACGATAAGATTTCTTGATGTTCATGGAGACGCAGCCGCGGGGAGGTTTTGTGAATTCCATCCATGGTCTTGGCGAGGTCTAGAGTCCAAAGGAAGACAATGTTGTAATCTGTGTCATGTTTTATTTATGGGAAGGAACGCACTGGATAAGCATGTTAACAAACACATATGATTGCTTCGGGGGCATCGCCTCGTCCTGAGGTAATTAGGACAAAGCTGTTTCTCTGGATGGGCATTCAGATGGGAGATAGGCGCGTGCTGCAAGAAAAATAGATGGATCCGCGACTCCGCGAGAGCCAGGCCGTAGACCTCTGTCACAAAAACATGATATACACTCACCAAAAAGGAGTGATCCTTGATGCATCCATAACCCAAAAAACTTATGTGAAGGACCTCAAGATACGATCATGATTGGTGTGAACTGTGGAAAGGGAAGAAAGGGGACAACTGCCTAGAAGACTCTTTCAGAGGGATCTCCCAGTGATGTCTATAAAAGAGAGGAGGCCATACAGCAATAGGTCTCCAGATACGTCAAATTGTGCCATCCAGGGCCTCCATTACCTATTTCTGATCCCACAGGATCTCATCACCTTGTACCAAAAAGACTATGTCACCTCTCTATAACATGTCCACCCTTAGGTTTTCCATCTTTTTATAGGACGAGGTTCTCGATCGTTTTATTGCAGCACGAATGGTCTTGTTTTTGCACCTTTTTGGTATAGAAAGTGACAATACAGGTTACAGAAGTTGTGGTCACCCTGGTCTTGGAGCCTGAGGGGCCCAAATGTTGCATATGAGGAGACCAATATGACAAATAACCCCTGATGGTTGGACCCAGGAGATGACTGTTATGCCTTGATCAGAGGAGGTTCTGTACGCTATACAATATACCGCCTCTCCTACAAACACAGACTTGTTTTAACTCCACCGAACAGGTAGCGGGTGAAGAAGAAAGCAAGAAAGCAATACATGTGCACTATAGGGGAGGCCAGGGGCAGACATTTTGCCGCACATGGAAGCGGGCTTTACATTTCCTAGCAGCAGAAGAGATCCGTGCTCTGTCTACACTCAGCTGGCAGACATTCCGGGCTCCTATCATTACTGAGCCGGCCATAATGAGGTTTTATAGGCAAAAAGGCATAAAACAGGCCTGTTCCGCATTAGAGGTGAGCCACAGACCTCATGTGAATGGCAGCGCCAACATTGGAGCCGCAGAGGATCGCTACATACAGTTTTTGAGGGTTGGTATTCCTTTAGAAAAATAATAAAGTAACAGACCACCAGGTTTTTGGACACACTGGGGTCTTTTATCAAAGATCAGCTTTTTACCCTAGATTTAATAATAACCCCTGCGTGGCGCAGGCCCTGTCACAAATAAGGCGCATCCTCCGGCAGGCCGTTACGCCAGATCCAGGCTCCGGATCACAGCTCATAGCCTGAGTAGATTTCAGTTGTCATGTACGGTAGTAAACAGGAGTAAATGATGGCAAGTGTTCTGTGGTCGTTCTGTGGGTATACCACTTTACCGTTTCTGGCATAGGGTGTCATTGTAAATGACCCCCAAAGTAAGCGAATGCTCAACCTCATGTAATGCATCTGTGTGAAAAGTAAAAGTGCCCGAGTGAAATATTCATCCTCTGCAGATATATTGGTGGGGGAGTACTTAAAGGGAGTCTGTCAGCAGCTTTGACCATGCTAAATGGCTGACAGCACTTGGTAAGAGATGGTTAGAGCAGGACAAACATACATTTTATTATCAGGAGTAGTGAGAATATGAAGTTTTATTCTGCCAGATTCTGCTCCTGCAATTGCTTTGGACATGGAGCATCACTGTGAAGTGCCCTCTGCATTGAGCTGCCCCACAGCCCCTCTACAGCTGTAGGAACCAACCAGGAGACCACCACAGCTGTAATGCAGAGGCGAGGGGCTGTGGAGCAGCTCAATGCAGGGAGCACTTCACAGGAAGCACTGTGCAGTGAAGCTCCGCCTCCTGGGCACTTGCGGGAGCAGAACCTGGCAGAATAATACTTCATATTCTCACTACTCCTGATAATAAAAGCTCCAAAAAGGATTTTTTTTTGTATTGCTCTCCCCAACTCCTACCTAGTGCTCTCAGCAGTATAGCATGAATTAAACGGCCGATAGACTCCCTTTAAAGATGGTGTCTGGTTTATAAAAATATTTTCATATACCCTATTAGGGATTCCTGGGTTAACAGATGGATGGGTGCCCAAAGTTCTGGACCCTCATTGTTAAACAGAGTGGAAAGTCATTACAAGGTGGATTACAAGGAAAAACCATTGATTTCAAGGGGAACTGTGTATTACTTCATTTCCCCTGTGGTGGGAAACTGAACATTTGCTATTGGGCTGCCTGACAGAGCCCAGCTGATTAATGAGGGCCCCAGTGTAGTAATGTGTTGTGATATGTAATATTATAGATGATGACCAAAATCAGATCTGTGCCGGTCCGACTGCTGGCACCCCTGCCGATCAGCTGTATGAAGGGAAGGCATGTGCCATGCGTGTGCCGTCTCCCGTCTCCCTTCCTGCCATAAACATAGCAGTATATTCTCGTCATACAGCTGATCGCATCTGATATTGATGATCTATCCTGTTTTTCAATGTTAAAAACCTGGAAAACCCCTTTAAGGCAAACCACTCTATTTGACCAAAATCTCCAGATCTTAAAATTTCCGCCAGCAAATAGAATTTCTGGTATCCGATCTACCTCTAAAAAAGTAGCATAGCACTTGCAATATAAAATGAAAAGCGCATCATGGAATAGGACAGATAGATCAATAGACAGATGAACAGACATTAGATACAGAGAGATAGATAATAGATACAGTATGAGATAGATAGGTAGATAGGTAGATATGAGATAGATAGATAGATAGATAGATAGATAGATGATAGATAGATAGATAGATAGATAGATATGAGATAGATAGATAGATATGAGATAGATAGATAGATAGATATGAGATAGATAGATAGATAGATAGATAGATATAGAGATAGATAGAGATAGATAGATATGAGATAGATAGATATGAGATAGATAGATATTAGATAGATAGATAGATTGATAGATATAGGATAGATAGAACAATAAAAGAATAATCTGTAATAAGTCAAAGAACTATATTTGACTGAAATCTCCAGATCTTGAAATTTCCGCCAGCAGACAGAACTTCTGGTGTCGAATCTCCCTAATCTGGGAAAGTAGTATAACACTTGCAATATAAAATAAAAGTGCATCACGGAACTATTTAGAAATGTTCCACTCATTTGCTCCCTGCACTTTGTAGCATAGCACTATTTTACATGCGGCTCTTGATCTGTTCAGAACTGGCGCTTCAGACTTCTGCCTAATGAGAATATAACTGCAAATGAGAGTGGCGCGGTGAAATACGACCCGATCGCACTGATTCCATTATTCTTTTCAATAACAACAGCGAGGGAAGGAATCAGCAGACTGGAGCAGTAATAAAGCCTGGGCTTGTTGGTATCTGCACGGAGTTTAGGGTCTGACTCCATTGTTTTCACTCCTACAAGTACAGTGAATGCAGAATGTAAAAGAACATGTGCCCCCCCCCCCCCGCACTGTAGTGATAACTGTACAATCATGATGTCATAACCTGTAATATGTCGTATATAAAGGCTAATAGGTCTTAGGTCAGAAAAGTAAATTTTAGATACATTTGCTTAAAGGAGTTGCAATCAGCTGCATTCTGCAGGGAACCTGGCAACAGGTGTTCAATTTCCTTGTAGCACCCCCACAGGGGAAATAAAGCATTACACGATGGCCATCGAAATGAACAGGTTGTTTGAGTATTGAAAGAATATGAGTCCTCCAAAGCAAGAGGTCCTCTCCATGGCCGCTGCTTGCTCCAGCTAATTGATGGAGTTTTTGCATGAAGGACTCTCCTGCCTCAACAGAATACTTGAAACCACATTTCCTAAACCAGATTGATATATATTGAGGATGAACAAAACAAGTTAATTATTGTCAACTTGTTAAAGGAGCGGTCTCATAGAGGACAACCCTTGCCCATCTCAGGAAGCTTGTGATATCCCCTCCATGAGCTGCTCTATAAGAAGAGATCATGTGTGGTCAAGCTCAAGCTGAATGACCGCCATAGACTACATTCGACATCAATTCCCCCCAGTATAGTCTTAGATTTTATGAAATATTTATGTATACGTTTAGAAAACCATGATGCCGACTAAATTCAAACTCGTAAATAGGATGAATTCTCTACTCATGTATGAAATGATATGTCTCTATCGCACAGCTATGTCTGACCAGCAGTGAAATAATAGGGTGCTCTAAGCTGCCGGGATGATTGGAAGTGATGAGATTGCACACCAACACTGGAGGAGTTCCATAAATGATGGGAACTTCACGGTGGGTCCTTGGACCTCATGGACATGTCACAAATACAAGCAGCAAGATCCCTTATATGCTCCAGGACTGTAGAACTCATGTAAAGGAAGAACCTCTAATGATCACTGGCAACATTGTCCATCTCTACATCCTGCCCCTTAATACAACCCAAAGAGGACTCCCACCAAAGTTCAACTCAAGAAAAGGGTGGAGAATCAGAAAACCCACTGCCAGCATCTCTAAGGTCTTCCTTCTAGTGTGTCAGTTTCTCGTTATTTGGATGAATCTTCTACTCACGTAGAGAAGATATGTCTCTACCTGTGCAACCACCAGTGGAATAATAAGGTGCTGTAAGTTCTAATGTATTTCCATAACAAATAGGATCTTCAAGGTGGTTCCTGGGACCCCATGGACATGTCATTATGCAGCCTAAGCGGGAAGATCCCTTAGATCAGGCATGCTCAACCTGCGGCCCTCCAGCTGTAGCAAAACTACAACTCCCAGCATGCTGGAACAGCCTACAGCAGGGCATTGTGGGAGTTGTAGTTTTACAACAGCTGGAGGGCCGCAGGTTGAGCATGCCTGCCTTAGATCAGTGGTGGCTAACCTCTGGCACTCTAGCTGTGGCAAAACTACAACTACCAGCATGCTCCACTCATTTCTATGGAGTTCTGAGAGCAGCCAAGCAAGGGGGCATCTTGGGAGTCATAGTTTTACCAGAGCTGGAGTGCCGGGGGTCAGCCATCAGAGCCTTAGATGTTCCAGATGTATAGGAAGAACCTCTAATGATCACGGACAACATTGTCTGACTCTACATCTTGCCCCCTGATGCCACACGAGGAGGACTCAAAAGTTCAACTCAAGGGAAGTGTGAACTCGCACCACCATATTTCAAACGCAATTACATTGCCAGCCCCTCAAAGGTTCTCCTCAAGTGACTCAGTTGCCTTAGGATCTATCATCCTCATAGACATGGCTATGGTCCAGAAATAAATATATAGAGTATCTATGAGTGCATTTTATAACTGATTAGTAATGGCTTAGGACTTCACAAGAATGTGACATGTGAAACAGCTTGATGTTTGACTTTGACAATTGGCTCTTGTGCGGTGTAGCTTTTAATTCATTGATTTATGTTGCTGAGTTCTACAAAATAATATGAATGCTTGGCCTGACCTTATGGATACTTCCATCAAGACTACAATCCGGCAGTAATTTACCGTCACCGCTGAGTGGGTCTCGCCTTATCACAGGAAATACACTGGTTGGAAGAAGAAGACTCTGGTGATACCTTTATTGGTCTGAAGGTCTCTGTAGCTTATGATGTCAGATGAGGAGACCCAAGTTGTCTCCTGCCTCGAAATAGTATTATGAAGTACTACAGGTAATGCACAAAACATTAAAAAAAACATAGCGAAGGAAGACTTAAAGGGTTCTTCAGTTTTGTCTACAAAAATTTTAATCATTATATAATAATAAACCCTTCAACCAATTTCTAATCTACTTTGCATTTCTACTGCTCATCATCTCTGCTTGAAGTCAATGAAAGGAAACATTCATTCGGAGACAGAAAATCTGCCCTGATCCCTTTCATATGACACCGGTGTATGGCTTGTTAAAATGACTGTGCCCATCTTAGGTGTTTATGACAATTTTTTTTGAAGGGCTTCAAAGGTGTAGGTCCCACCACTTATACACTTACCTATCGGGAAAAGCGGAATCTGGTGACTCTCGTTCGTTGATCCCCAGCCACTGCATTTGTCGTGTATAGAATCCTGTTTTTTTTTTCCAAAAGGTGAGGGTCTGAGTTGAGACATGGGTATAAGCCATTCCCTGTGTCAGTTGGACAGGATCAGGAAAGGACCTCAGCATGTAAATAATAAATGATTCCTTGGACTGACAGCAAGCATAGATCTTGGTAACAGTAAGAAATTAAAACACAAAGAAAAACGGAAAGTAGTAGAAACTTTAATGACACAATGTGTTTCATGTATTGACATAAAACTGGAAACAACCCTTTAAGAACTTTTCTGACATTTTACATATTTAGTGATTCAAAAACAGAAGACATTTTTAGCATTTCAAATCAACTGGTAGGACACTGTACACATCTGCAGAATATGCAGTGAGCACATAGGGGATTATTTATTAATACCGGCATTTTAGACTCTGGTCTTAATAACCCCTACGCTGGCGGTGGATGTGCTGAAGTAATGAATAGGCGGCGGACTCTACATAACTTCAGCGCATCCTCCGTCAGTTCTAAATCTAAGCCAGCTTCCTTGCTGTCTTACAGTTAGACCCTTTTCCATGCCTGAAACAGGTGTAAATAAATGGTTAATGAGACGGGCCTGCCGGCCCCTACCCTTCCCCGCCCACAATTTTCGACCCGGGCGAAGTCGCAGATAGTAGCGCAATAGGTTATGGCACCGCTATCTGTGCCTGAAATCCGCCTAATAAAGGCGCATTTCAGCATGATAAATGACCCCCTATATGTGTAAAAGTAGACCAGGGGGTTGCCTGGTGTAGGATGCAACTTTTTTGCGTCCTACAGCAGATAAAAATCATGGTCTAATCTCCCTTTTAGATCTCAAACATAAGCTACTGTGAAAAGTGGGGACGATCACAAAATGTCGCAGTTCCCATGACTTGTGACTTTTTGTGACTTACGGCACAAAACTGACATATCTGGCTTAATAAATGATCCCCATACTCTATACATGATGTATACTCTATACACTTCTGCAGAAAATGTAGTGAACACATAGGAGGTCATTTATGAAATCAGATATGTCCGTTTTGTGGCGTAAACAAGTCGCAATCATAGAAACTGCGACATTTTAGTGACATTTCGTGATCCCTGCCACTTTTCACGATGGTCTATGTTTAAGAGCAAAAAGCGAGATTAGCCCTGGATTATGGCTCATTTACGATATGCGACTTTTGCAAAAGTCGAAACTCCCGCCAGGCAACCCCTGGTATACTTTTACACCACATATGTTATTAAGGCGCACCAGTTCATACATTTGGTGCAGGCACACAAGGCAAAGCCAGGCTTAAAACTGACATAAAAACAACCTTAAAGAGGCCCTCTCCCGCTTCGTGCACTCCCCATGTAATAAGAATTCTGGAGCATCTATCCTTATGGCTCTATGTTGTGCCGTACCTTCATTATTTGAACTAGAAGTTATGAATGAATAGCAGTCTGCAGTAAGGGTACAGAGGGGAGGTAACCAGTTGGGGGTGTGTCCTTGCACAGTCTGAAAATGGCAGCACTGATTACATAGAATGAGTCTGTGCAGGTACACACCCCCAACTGGTGACCACCCCTATGTACCCTTACTGCAGACTGCTAGCAATTCATTCATTACTTCTAGTAGAAATAATAAAGGAATGGCACAACCTAGAGCCATAAGAATACATTTTCTAGAGTTGTTATTACATAGGGAATGCATGAAGCTATTAAAACAGGCGTGTCAGGAGCGGTGAAAGGTCCTCTTTAAATGATAAAAGACCCCCATACTCTATACATAGTACATACTCTATAAACATCTGCAGAAAACATAGTGAACAGATACTCTATACACACCTGCTGTGTACGTAGTGAATACATACTCCATACATATCTATAGAACAAATTGTGAATAGGAATAGTTTTAAAGTTCGGGTATATGGTGAATTGCATTATGGGTTACCACAGACCATAGCGCAATTCAATGACGGAATGCATTCTATCATAACAGAAGTCTATGGCCAGCAGAACGGATCCGTCTGGTTTCCGTTATGCGATATACACACCTGCAGAATATGTAGTGACCAGGTACCCTATACACATATTCTAAATGTGCAGTGAAAAAATACTATGAACATATCTCTAGAATATGCCATGAATTCTATAAACATCTGCAGAATATGCGGTGAACACATAGGGGGTCATTTATTAAGACTGGCATTTTAGAAGCCGGTCTTAATAACCCCTATGCCGGCGGTGAATCTGCCGAAGTTATGAAGAGGCGCCGGCCTCTACATAACTTCGGCGCATCCAGCGCCAGTCTAAATGTAGGACTGCTTCCTTGCTGGCTTAAGTTTAGACCATTTTTTACAATTAAAACAGGTGTAGAAAATGACAAATGAGACAGGCCTGCCGTAACGCCCCCTTCCCCACCCATGCCACACACCCATTTTTTAGACCTGGTGTGAGTGGGGAAAAGACGCAGATTGCGGTGCAAATAATCTTTGCGCTGCAATCTCTGACAGGTATACGCCATAAAGTGGCATATATCTGTTAGAAAATGACCCCCATAGTCTATACATATCTGCAGAAGATGCATTTAATACATATTGTATATGTATGTGCAGAATATGTAGGGAATATATACTATATACATATCTGCAGAATATGTAGTGAACACATACTCTATACACATCTGCAGAATATGTAGTGAACACATACTCTATACACATCTGCAGAATATGAGGTGAATACATTCTCTATACATATCTGCAGAACATGTAGGGAACACATACTCCATACATATCTGCAGAATATAAGGTGAATACATACTCTATATACATCTCCAAATTATGAGGTGAACACATACTCTATACATATCTGCAGAATATGAGGTGAACACATACTCTATACATATCTGCAGAATGTGTAGTGAACACATACTCTATACACATCTGCAGAATGTGTAGTGAACACATACTCTATACATATCTGCAGAATATGTAGTGAACACATACTCTATATACATCTGCATACAGTGGGGAAAAGACGCAGATTGCGGCGCAAATAACCTTCGCGCTGCAATCTGTGACAGATATACGCCATGAAGTGGCATATATCTTTTAGTAAATGACCCCCACAGTCTATACATATCTGCAGAATATGCATTTAATACATATTGTATATGTTTGTACAGAATATGTAGTGAACACATACACCATACACATCTGCAGAATATGAGGTGAACACATACTCCATACACATCTGCAGAATATGAGGTGAACACATACTCCATACACATCTGCAGAATATGAGGTGAACACATACTCTATACATATCTGCATAATATGAGGTGAATACATTCTCTATATACATCTGCAGAATAAGAGGTGAATACATACTCTATACACATCTGCAGAATATGAGGTGAACACATACTCCATACACATCTGCAGAACATGTAGTGAACACATACTCCTTACCCTTTGCAGAATATGAGGTGAACACATACTCTATACACATCTGCAGAATATGAGGTGAACACATACAGTACTATATACACATCTGCAGAATATGAGGTGAACACATACTCCTTACCCTTTGCAGAACATGTACTGAACACATACTCTATACACATCTGCAGAATATGAGGTGAACACATACTATATACATATCTGCAGAACATGTAGTGAACACATACTCTATACATATCTGCAGAACATGTAGTGAACACATACTCCTTACCCTTTGCAGAACAAGTAGTGAACACATAGTCTATACATATCTGCAGAATATGAGGTGAATACATTCTCTATATACATCTCCAGAAGATGAGGTGAACACATACTCTATATATATCTGCAGAATATGTAGTGAACACATACTCTATACATATCTGCAGAATGTATAGTGAACACATACTCTATACACATCTGCAGAATATGTACTGAACACATACTCTATACACATCTGCAGAATATGAGGTGAATACATTCTCTCTATATAAACATACATACTCTGTACACATCAGCAGAATCATCTCTGTATATAGATAGAATAAGCACATTAATTAGCCAGTGTAAAGTCACATGACCATCCACCGCCAATCAGCAAACACATGCAATGTATTCATAGCAGTGTGGTGGGTCACATACTGTATGTGGAAAAGTGTGTGCATTGTTTAATGTTTCTTATTGCAAATTGAAATATGGAGTCCTCAGGTCGGTCTATCTAAAGATACGTATGGGGTCCAAAGATGGGTAGGTGCCTCGGTCTTTCCTATCAGAGTACCTGTCCCCATATACTGATCTTTAATTGGTAGGGATTTCGATATTTTAACACCATGGGCATTTAGGAGATTAAAAAAAGTCAGTCTTTTTTTTTCTTAAACAGCATCACTCTCTTATCTACATTGAGAGACTTTTCAGCCTTTTGCAGCACGGTTAGGCAGAATGCCGAGACTCACAAAATGAGAGTGCCATTTTTAGTCGCACCCTCTTCACACCGTTGATTGGAAGCTGCTGGTACTACAGTGACATGTTTGGGGACAAGAGCCTTACGTGATATTCTCCAGCCTGAAGAAGTCAGCAGATTAACGCCATTGAAATGAACTTGTCCAGAATATATTCACACCATGGAAGTGACACTGACGCCAAGCTATACTTAATTAGCAGTTAAAAATTAACTTTTCCATTCCTTTTTTTTTTTTTCTTACACAAACTTAATTCTTTGTCATGGTGTGTGACATTTTATTCCGGCAGACAAGCAGTTGTGTTAAGATATTTCTTTTTTCCACCCATAATATTCTGTGTTAGAATATTAAAATTCCTGTAATCCGGCATTTAAGGTGATTTGGAGCCTAACATAGCAGTGGAAACAAAAAAAGTATATAATCCGTCATTATAATCCTTCTTCCTTTTGGAAAATGCATTCAAAAATCCCCAAAAATTGCCTGTGTGACTCTAGATTTAGAGTAAAGACAGCTTAAAGGGCAAGTGACGTATCAGAAAAATCCATCACTTGTGCCTGCATGAGGGAAAGCACTACGTCTGCCCATTATATGACTTGCATTCTCCATTTTAACCAGTTTCCCCTCTGTAGGCTCTAATGCCTCATGCACACGACCGTATGTATTTTGCGGTCTGCAAAAAACGGATCCGCAAAAAATACAGATGACATCCGTGTACATTCCGTATTTTGTGCAACGGAACATCTGGCCCCTAATAGAACAGTCCTATCCTTGTCCGTAATGCGGACAATAATAGGACACGTTCTATTTTTTTCCGGAACGTAAATACGGAGGTACGGAAATGGAATGCACACAGAGTACCTTCTGGGTTTTTTTTCGGACCCATTGAAATAAATGGTTTCGTATATGGTCCGCAAAAAAAACCTGGAACGGCCAAGGAATAAAAATGCGTTCGTGTGCATGAGGCCTAATTCTCAGAACTCCCCGAACCAGTGGTTAGAGACTAGCTGCCATGATGTCTCCCATACACAGCACCCAGAGAAAGAGGCGATTCTGTTCTCCCATCTTTCTGTAGCACTCTCTCTGAAGTAGCAGCAGCATGGAGGACATTATACAGCAGTCTAGCTGTGAATTCAGCACTGGGGTGAAAAAGAAAACAGAGCCAGCAGCAGCATCTGTGTGTCTCTTTTTCTCTTTCACTGTAACCTGATCCCTCAGTGGAACTGAAAATCCCTTTGTCTCTGCCTCTAGCAAAACATATTTTAGCAGTTCAGGGAGGACGAGAAGAAGTGCTCATGATTAGTGGAGACATTTTTCTTGTAAGGTACTTTACAAAGTTTCTTACCTTCACTCGAATTATAGGTTCATGCAATGTTTGCTGGAACAGTAGTGACCATTTTAAATAAAGTGCTAATACGTAAATAAGAAAAAGAGCTTTTAGGCCAGATTCACACATGAAGTTTTTTGATGCAATTGTAGCAGGGTTTTTCAGGCAAAGCCAAGAGCAAATCCACATGTGAGGACAAACATGCAGCAAGTTCCTCCTTTACCCTGGGTTCAGACCTGAGCGTTCTTGAAACGCACGTTTTACGCGCGTATTGCAGCGCGTTTTTGCAAATCGGAAACGCCCGTTCGTACGCGAGTTCTTGTGATTGACTACTGTGTTGTCAATCACAAAACGCGCGACAAACGCCCCAAAAAAAAGCTCAAGTACTTGTTTATGCGTCGGGCGTTTTACAGCATGTTGAGAAGTGAGAACCAGGGCCATAGGAAAGCATTGGTTTTCATGTGTTGAGCTGTAAAACGCTCAGGTGTGAACTTGGGTTAAGCTTTCTTCTCTTTTGGATCCACTCCAAGCTTTGGCTAGAAAAACAAACTGCTTTAAAAACTTCAGGTGAAAATCGATTAGAGCTAAACTGTCTGGATCATGGACATAAACTATTTTAAACTATTTAAAAAGCATCACAAACTGCACTAAAAAATGAAGCAAAAACTGCAACAAAGACAGCAACAAAACCCCATGTGTGTATCTCGCCTTGTTTTTTGAATTCAGAGACTTCTCGTCTAGATTATGAGACTTTTTGGAGCAATTTTTAATGGCATTTTTGATGTATTTATTTTTTAAATTAAAACCAGGAGTGGATCTAAATACGAAGACAAATACAACTCCAAATACAATTTTTTAGGGTTCTGCCACTGCCTTTTTTTCTTTCTTTGTAAAAAACATCATGAAATTCATGGGGTTTTTTTTGGAACCATTTTTTTTCCCTAACATGTTTTCCAGACTTTTCTTAGGGAGTTCACTTCTCCGTTTCATTATCCGTTCTTCTGATCCATCAGAAGAACAGGAAAAAAAACAAGATCCTGTAAAAAAAAACGGAACGGATCCTAAACCTGAATGGAAAAAAGTGCGTGGACCTCAATGTAGTCCTTGTACGAAAATATTGTACATACACTGTGTGACTTTGGCAATTGTATATCACTATCTCTACATCATTTATATTTCCATACTTGCAATAAAAATTTATTGGAACTAAAAAAACGGATCCTGTGCATCAGTTATGCACATTTGGCATCCGTTTCAGCCATTTCCGCAAGAGATCCGTTATTTTAGATGGAAAAAACTCCCGCATGCAGTACCTTTTTTTCTGTAAAAAAAAAATGGTTCTCAGATGGAAATGGCTTTAACGGTTATCAAATGTGCATAAGGGGGTTCACATAAACATGCGCGTTTTGATTTCCGTTACAGCAGTCCGTTATAACATGCTTATAACGGGGAAAAAACAGAATTGCTATAACGGAAACCAAAAGGAACACTGTCCTTTTAATCCATCCTAATTATAGTTCAATGGAGAATAAATAACGGAGACTAGCATTCCCTCCGGTTTCTGTTATTATTGACGGAAAAAATGTCCTGTCTGCAGGACTGTCCGTTTTTTTACAGGATCCTGTTTTTTTTTTAAGGATCTAACGGATCAGAAGAACGGAAAATGAAACAGAAATGTGAACTCTGGGTTCATGCCCACTAGAGTAAGGCCTCATGCACACGACCGTTGTTTGTTTCCACGTCTGTTCAGTTTTTTTTTTTCACGGATAGGATGCTTTCCCATTCATTTCAATGGGTTCGTCATCCTTTTTTTTGTCGGACGCAAAATTTGCAGATGGAATGGATGCGGAAACATACAACGGTCGTGTGCATGAGGCCTAAGGGCCCCTGTCACCGTGCTGTGGACCGCAATGCACGGGCACTGGCTGTGTAAACTCCGTTTGTGGACCCATTGACTTGAATGGGTCCGCGATCCGCAACATACGGCCAAAGATAGAACGTGTGCTATCTTTTTGCGTTGCGAAGGCATGGATGGGAAGCCCATGGAAGTGCTTCGTAGTGTGGGCTTCCGATCCGTGCCTCCGTGCCGCAAATAATAGGTAAAGTCCTATCTTCAGTCGCATGTTGCAGATTGAGGACCCATTCAAGTCCGCAATACGGGCACTGAGCCAGTACGCTTGTGGGCATGAGCCCTTATAGAGAAATATGATGGAAAACATCAGAAAAAATAAGGTAGCAAAAAAAACAACAAACATAATGGAACTGTATTAAAATGCCACTACAAAGAAAAGTCTTTATTTTTCTTTTTTGGATATTTGTGGCAGTGTCTTTGGTTGGAATAATAACTGCATCAAAAACACAAATGACATTAAAAGCAGCAGCTGTGAACCTGGCTTTGTGTTTTTAAATCAAAGACATCTCTAGCTCATTAGACTTTCTAGATTATTGGAACATGCAGCTTTTGTGCAGTTTCTGGTGTATTTTTTGTACATTTTTATGCAATTTTTTTTATGCCATAAAGCTAAATCTAGTAGTGGATCCATACATTGGGGCAAATATAAATCCATCCGTTAAGACTTTTTCACACACTTCTTTTTTTTGGGGGGGTTGAATGCTTGCAAAAAAAAAAAAAACAACCTTGAACTTCAAGTTTTTTTACAACCCATTTTGGTGGCTTTTTTATTTTGTAACATTTAAAACATGTTTTTAAAAAAAATCATGCCGTGTTTTGAAAGCAGCTCTACAAATCCAAAAAGTTACACAAAAAAATGCTCAAAACCAAAGCACTGTGTATGCACATCTAGCTGCAGTATTTGAACCAAAAAATTCTGTTGTCAAAAATACCAATGAAAACAGCAAGAGAAAAACACCACTGCCAAACACTGTGGGGGAGAATTTATTAAGACTGGCGTTACGAAGGGGATTCTACGGAACTTAAAGAGGTATTCCGGTTTTAATGATCACATTTATTTGTTTAGATGGAACAATTTTCTAATATACAGGTATTTAGCATTTTGCTAGAGGACCTTTATTATAGCCACACAATAGCCTTTCTCTAAAGAAAGTCCTGTAAAACGCGTCCATAGGACATCTGATCAGGACTAAAGATGGCGTCAGTCATGTGACCCTCCCTCCTGTCATGTGGCCTTCAGTTAACTGTCCAGATATCTAAGAGGTGAATAGTAGTTTATTGAGATGCAGTATATACACTATCCATATCTGCCAGTGTCCGTGAAAAAGCACATCATTGTTCTCCCTGTCTCCCATGTATGTGTTGTATTTGTAATTTTTTTTTACAGCTAGCTTTATTAACAACGTGACTACATCACCTACAGACAGGCAGCCATTTTACAAACCACCTAGAAACAGGTAGCCATGTAAACACACATGTAGTGAAGTAGGCACAATAGTTTCTTCCATTAGTCCTATGGAAGTGTGCTGTCCTGTGTGTTGACCCCACTGTCAGTGGGGTCTCACATGACTGATGCTTTACCATTCTACTGTGCAGAATTCTACCTGATATAATAAAGGTATGTAGGCAGAATTTTAAATACATGGATATTGTGAATACTGTATGATTTCCTATTATATAAACAAATGCATAAAAAAATAAATGAAACCCAGAATACCCTTTAAGATACTGATGACCTATCCTTAGGGTCAGTCGTCAATGTCCGATTGGTGAGGGTCCAACTCTGGGACCCGCGTCGATTAGCCATTTGCACAAAAATGTGTGGGGCAGCACTTAAATTTCCCCCTTATGTGTGGTGCAGATACTTTTCCATTATTTAGAATGCACTTCTGGATAACAATTACACCAAAACAGCAGCTGTGATTAATAGGACCTTCTGCTTAAAGGGGTTGGCCCATTTGGGACATTGGTCGCATATCACTAGGATATGTCACCAATGTCAGACGGGTGAGGGTCCCTCTTCTGGGACTGGCTCCTATCTCCAGAACGGGGCTCTGAAAATGAACAGAGAGCAGCTGCACATGCCGTGGCAACCCTCTATACCATATCAGTGAAGGGAGAGGTGGCCGCGCTTGCGCAAATCGCTCTTCATTCACCGTTATGGGGCTTTTGAAAACAGCCAAGCGACTGCGCAGTGTGCTCTCCCTCATTTTCGAAAAAGGAGTGAGTCCCCCACCTATCTGACATTGATGGCATATCCCGATGGGTCAATCTCTTTAGCAGACATCTGGATTATGAGACTTTTTGTGTTGTTGGATGTTTTTTTTGTTTTTTAATTTATGCCTATATTTCGTTGATGAAGAAGCAATGATAAACAGGATCTGCGTTTCCTAGGCGAAGAAAACAGAAGAGGAAAAGGCAACGATTTCATCAAGTTTAATGTCCAATTTATTTTTCTTTTTTATAACTTGAAAACTGGAACAAGCTTTGTTTCAAACGAGCGTACAAATGAAATGGCTGACACATGCTGAACTCAACAATGAGACAGTACGGTTAAAGAAAGACCATATTCTTGTACAGATAGATAAAGAAACAATAAATATTTCACCTAGCCATGTTGAAAAGACCTCGAGCCGTCCCAACATTTTATCCATAATAAAAAAAAAAAAAGTGCTCGTTTTTCAAACAGAGCGCAAATACCAAGCAATAATAAATAGTTTCAAACTTGTAGTAAAAGACAAAAACCTCCAAAACAACAAAAGCTCATACAATAATAGAAAAAGGTAATAAAAATATTTCGCCTTGCCGTACAAATGCAAACAACTTAAACCCACATTTAATTTTGCTTTGCAGTTCTGAAATTACAAAGAGCACCATTATGATGAGGCTGCCTGCGATACACAATATGGCGGACTGTCTTTTAACCATGGGCTGCGATGAAATGCTATCGACCGCTTAAAGGGAAGCGAGAGAAAACTACGGGAGCTTGCTAATTGTGCTTGAATGTAGGGGGGGAGGGGGGGTCATTTTTTAATTCAAAAAATTTAATTTTTGTGCTTGTTGGTTTGACCTATGGCTACACATTAATGAATAAAAATGGGGGGAGTTCTGCATTTGCTGGTGACGTTACAGTTTCATCCGTTGCAGATCCAACTTTTTGGGGTGGGGCGTTCCAAAAGAATTGACGATTTCAAAGCTGCCAATTTTAGTGTTCCCAAAAGTGGGGGGTGAATTATGGGTTAAAAAAAAAAACTAAATCAAGAATTTCATCTCAGCCCATCAAACATTCAGGATTTTTTTTTAATGGAATGTACAAAAAGGATTGAAAAGCAAAGCGGATGCTAATGGACTGGCAAGACCCGGGTTCATGTGGCGTCCTGTTCTGACAGGGGATGGCGTGGTTGTGCCTGGACCATATAGCATAATAATACAGTAGGTTTTGTGTTCTCCTTTAAAATGTTTTTTTGAGTTTAAGTACAACATATAGGGACTAAGGATTGGATGTAGGATGAAGCATAACTCTCTATAAGAGGTTCTCTGGAAACTTCACAGGTTACAGTTTGTGGAATGTTCCTGTCATTTTCATACAAAAAAAATTCTATTATTTTACACTGGTAATCCGTACCAATCATTCAATACCTGCTAAGGCCTTGATACAAGGTCCAGGCACCCTATAGATTGTTACATCCCTGTAGGAACAGTACTTATTTTGTAGGCTAATCATGAAAAAATGTACAACTAATATTTACCGGTGAACAAAATATCTAAGTTGTTTTTTTTTTGTTTTCCTTTTTTATTGATTACCCCGGAAGCTGTTAAACAACTTCCCTTTTTTTATTATTATTTTCTGTACAGTAGGACTTAAATTACAAATGCTTTCTTTATTTTGTATTTTTTTTTTTTTGTATTTTTTTTTCAATATTTTATCCTGCCAAATTAAAAAAATATATTATGGCAGCGTGTTTTATTTTATTTTATTTTTTTTCAAATTCACTAACAAAAAAAAGTACATTTAATCCTTTTAAAAGGACAAGCGTACAGTTAAAAAATTACAAGCTCCGGTAAAAATACAGCAAGTGCCTACATCATGTCAACCGATCAATATCAATATCCATTCCAGAAAGGGAGGAGGGGCAAGAGGGGAGGGGGGTAAAATTAAGCACAGTTCAAAAACGTGATTATTTTTTTTTTTGTTTTCTGCAAAGCAATAACAATATTAAGCACTTTTTTTCTACTTACTTTTTCTACATGGTGTAGCAATCACCTTTTAATCCCCAAATACAAGTTTCTATACAGTTCGAAATAAAAAAAAAAATTATAAAATAAAATAACACCCAAGGCAGGAAAATAAGTACTAAAACTCAGACTTTACAATTACAGTGACAAGAACAATGTTATAGACCCACCATTTAATTTTTTTTTTTTACTGCAACATTTTTTTCAAGGAAAAAATTTTTTTTTCGGGTTTTGTTAAATGCCCAGGCATTCTCCATTATTACAAATACTGGTCCACTTTTACAGTAATCAAGAAATTTTAATATATATAATATATACTAAAACCCCATCACCAAAAAAAAAAATCAAAAATAAACAATATACACATGGCCATTATGGCATTTTTTTTAAACCTATTAAGCAAACCTTGAAAAGAAATGATCGTCCAAACACACATACACACAATTATTTTTTCTCTTTTACCCTTGTACGTATTGAATACTGTAAACGTATTTTAAGACAGAGTGCACTAAAATTAACATTTAAAAAAAAAAAAAGCAGTTGTTCCTGAATTTTTTTGTTGTTTTTGTTTTTCCCATTCAACGATCACCGGTAAGCCGCGTCATGTCATTTTCGTTTCAGCAGTAAATAATTTTCATTCCGTTTTTTTTTTTTTCTAAGCAGCGTTGTCCTGAAAAAGAAACGTAGCTGATAATAAATCAGCCCAGAGAAGGTTCAAACTTGTGCTGAGTAAACATCTTCGTTAGATTGGGTCTTATGGCGTTATCGAGTCCACACTATCGTCAACCAGAATTGTTTTTTTTTTGTTTAATAAGTAAATGTGGCTTTTGATTTTTTGTTTTTTTTTTTATTAAAGAAATGTACTTTTCTTGTGTAACTATGTTAAAAGTCCTTTTTTTTTTGTTTCACAAAAAAAAACCAAAAAAAAACGATTTGCATTTTGTCTCAAGAGACTCACATAGGAAGATCAGTTTTCAAGGCACTCACAAAAAAATTCGAATGGCAGTAGACAAACCGTCCAATAAATTATATATATATTCTTTTTTTTTTTATAGTGCCAGCATTGTGAATGCCATGCTTAGCAACGCTGGCACTTAATCTCAGGTGTTCCCTTATAGCGTTCAACCCGCCATCGGGTTGCGTAGGAGAATAGGCTGTAATTTCTTGTTCAGAAGCCATGGAAAACAGAGAAACTCAAGTTTTTTGCTTTTTTTGCTTTTGTTTGTGTGTTTTTGTTTAAAGTGCGGTCAACAAAATTAAAATGGGTAACCTTTTGATCTCTGCTGTCCTCCTGATGCACGTAAAAGGAAAAAAGAAAACAAAAATGGAAAAAGGATCTTAAAAGCCGGTGTCATTATCGGAACTTGCAATTATTTAGAATAAATAACAATGTTCAAATTCATAGTCCACAATATTACAATGACATAACGGTAATGAACTGCAACGATGACCCTTCAGCCTTTCAGCACTGAGTGAACTGCAAAACACTGCAGGTGGGTTCAGAGTTTCAGGAATAACAGTGCATCTCTCTGACATTTGCTCGCTGGAGTGACTCGCAACGCCAGGCCCATGGTGCTGGAGTTGCAGACCACTTAAGCAGCAAAAATGAATTTGTACGTGAAGCAGATTGCTTTCAAACTGGGACACTTCTCATCGGACAATGTTCCCGTTTATATGGCAAGTTTTTGAAAAATTTCCCTTTTTATTTTGAGGTGTACCCCCAAGATTCTTGAGTTTTAGGTTGCATTTTAACTGTTGCGTATGAGATCCTACCATGCAATTAAAAATAAGTGCTAAAACACATAAAAGATTGTAATCCGCCATGTCAATAATCCTGACCCCCATCTTTTAGGAATGGCCATAGAACATAAAATCTGTAACAAAGGAAATCAAATAGCTGATGGCTTCTTTGCAAGAAATTACCAAAAATAATTTTTTTAGCTTAAATTCCAGAAATGTAGCAGCCCAAAAATGATAATTTTAAATACAATTCTCCACTACTAAGACAATGGGGAGGGGAATGGGGGGCTACTACTAGGAGAGGTGGGATTAAACCCTTTTCTTTTTTTGTCCTGAAGGGGGCTGAAAAATCATTTTTGCCTATAAGAAGTTATCAGTCCCCGCAGCACAAGAGGGTTTTTGCGTTCTTTTTGTTTGTTTTAGAACATGAATGCGCAATAACAAAAAAAAAAAAAAAAAAAAATAAAAAATATAAAAATGAAATAAAAGAAAAAAAAACTGCAAAAAAAAAAAGTACCTGCACATGCCAAAATGACAAATTAAACCCAAATAAATACAGAAATTATTGCACAGTTAAAAGGCTCCACAATTGTTACTGCCTTATTCAACCCTCAGGTTTTTAAACGAACTGCAGACACAGGATATATTTTAAGTGCCACTTTGTGACACCTGACATGTTTACGCTAAGTTATGTTTAAGGAGGCAAGTAAGGTCAGCTTTCTCAGTTGGCAATAGTTAAAAACTGTACAAATTAAATGGAATTAACCCATATAGGGGCCTTAGCTTCTTTCTGCCTGCTCAATTTTCACGTCATTTGTCAGCAAGTGTTCTCCGTGCCACTTTTTCATGTGTTTTTCCAGGGTGCTGTAAACGCTGAAGGGCATCTGGCAAATGTCACAGCGGTACACCTCCTTACCTATCTGGCCATGTGTTTTCATGTGGCGCGTCAGCTTGCTGCTCTGTGCACATGCATAGTTGCAGAGCTCACATTTGTAAGGCCGTTCCCCAGTGTGGCTCCGACGGTGGACTGTGAGGTTGCTGCAGTTCTTAAATACTTTGCCACAGAACTCGCACGTATCGCTCCTTCTCCCTTCCTTTGAGCTGGGTCGGCCAGGGCCTGGTCCACTAATGTGAGGGGTGCTTCCCCCGCTCGCTGTCCCACTCCGCCCTGAGAGACCCCCGTCCAGCATATCACCTGGTGGAGTGGAGAACCGCAGGCTTCCGTTTTCTGAAGAGTGTTCAGAAGACGTTGCAAAAGGGGATTGTCGAGAGTCTGTGAATCCAAGAAATGGATCCTTCATGAAGTGCCGTGATGCTGCATATCCAACCAGCCATTGTGAGTAAACGTTTTCTGAAGGGATTATCGTTGCTGGTGGTAAGTCCAAGTCTTTCTCAATTTTTATCCTTTTAGATGAGTTATTTAGACCACTACCAGAAATAGGCATTGGTTTTCGAGGGAGCAAGCCTGGAAAAGGTTCACCTGAGCCAAAATTTCTACCATTGACTGTCCCTTCTTCGTTTCGAATGATTTCCCTCTCTACTACGTCTTCGTCACCTGGAATTCTCCGACATAGGTCTCGTGGATCAGAAGAGCGTTTCATGAAGTGACTTCTCTTTTGTTTGTCGTTGAGCATGTCATTATATTGCTGCATGCTTCCCAAGTTTACGTTATCCATCACTTTACCAAGAATGAGGGACTTCTCATCGTGGATTGGCTTTGCACCGTTTTCACGGTTACGACTCATTTCTGAGTCCATGCTGAAACTTGATTCTGGTCTGCTCTCATTCTCCAGTTCCTCCTCCTCTTCTTCTTCCTCCTCCTCCTCTTCTTCATTGTCATGGCCTAAGGAAGGGTCACTTTCATTTCTAAAATCGGTCTCGTTGGATTTCACTCCTTCTCCCGTTAACTCACTAGTGCCTGGCTCTGGTGAACTTGTAGCTGATAGTCCATCGTCAGACCTGCCAGTCATTGAGCCAGCTTTGTGCATATGCGTTTTCATGTGGCGTTTTAATTTGCTTGCCTGCGAACAGGCATGGTCACACAATTGGCATTTATAAGGTTTTTCCCCTGTGTGACTACGGCGGTGAACTATAAGATTGCTCTGGAACTTGAAAGTCTTCCCGCAGAACTCACAGGATTTACTCTTGGCCTGGGTTTGCGGTGGGGTCGTACTGCTCGGGGGCATCGGCGGCAATGGTGGCGTACTCATAAAAGGGGACTTGGGGCTTGGCTGGAAGGGATTTAGCAGGCGATGCATAGGATTGCCACGGTTCGGAGACACTGGAGGAGGAGTGGAATTATTTCCTGCCAGTTCTCGTAGCCTTCGAGAAAAATCCATTGCTGGAGATTCAATTGCCATTGGATTTAAACGCATAACTCTGTCAAAGGCACTGGGATGCTGGGCAACTAACCCCATTTCTTCGGCACTAAGGCGGTGCGGGTCCAGATGATGGCGAGGGGGTGGGCTGAAGAGCGGTGGCGTGTTTGGCAGCCGAGCCTCAGCAAAGCCTGGATGATCACGTAGGATGGGTCCAGTCATTCGTAAAAGATTAAAGGGATTGTTGTCTCCAAGGAAGTTCATCAGGGGGGATGGTGCAACAGTCTCCGGTCCCAGAGGAGGAGGGATAGTGATTCGGGGAGTAAGGGAACTGTTAGTTGGGCTGGTCTCCAGGTAGATGCGAAATCCATGTGTGTTCTGAGCATGTTGAAGCAGAAACCAGGCGCTGTTGAAAGGCTGCTTACATGTTGTGCAAATATAGCTTGAAGGCTCATCTTTACCTAAAAAAACAAAAAGAGAAGAACATTCAAATGATGCACTTTTGCTAATTTAAAATAAAAAATTTAAAATAACATTCAGGAATAAATAAAGTTTTCTTATTGTCATACAAGTTTCTAAGCAATTTCTTTGAATTACAAATAAAGCTGTAATGAACGTCCTGCAACACTCCACTTATTATCACTTCTGGGCAAATTTACAGACTGCGGCTCAATAGACAGCACGGTAATGAATATTTGCTAATACACTTGTATCACACTGTTATCAGCTTGGCAGAGTAATGAATATGAGAGCGGAAAAACAATACCTAATCAATAAGTTCTTAAAAAATACTTCACCAAAACGTGTTGGCATTGATTTTTTTTAATACGCTACAATTGGGCGGCTATAACAACGTAGCTGTGTTGTGTATGACATTAAGGCTGTCACTAAACGTCTTCGCTTATCGCTTGAGGTCACTCAGGAGCACAGCAGTTGCGAGTTTTGAACGCTTTATGGCATACGAAGGCTCCGTTTCTCTTCACAAGCGGTCTAGTTACACATTGCCAAAATGTTGTAACCGGTTAAAATAAAGTTCTAAAAACTAAGAAGATAAAAAATGATGGTGTCATCATCAATGAAGTGATGAAGGACACAGAGCACATTATTGGACAAAAAAAGACACAGGCCTTGTGAAGGTGACCATGCAAATGATTAAAAAGTTGGCCGAACCTTCCAGTTGCAGCAGGAACGTCTAACTATCTAATTGCGCTCAACAGCAGATGCTGGGGAAACAAAAGATGGGGCCATATGTATGGCGAGGCTGGCTCCAGACGCCTTCAACAACACCTAACTTTTTGTGCCATTCTCTACTCATGGCCTTATTTCTGGACCACTGGTTCCTGCAATGTTTGAAGTGGCTTCAAAAGTCTACAGCTCTTGCCTCACCGATTACCTCCACTAACAATGCCCTGACAGCATTCCCAAGCCAGACAAAGGCGGAATTGCCTTTCGACGTGTCGTCCAAATTTATTATTACTCTTCCAAAAACTGTTGACACCAAAAGTGAAAGCCTGTACTACTTCAATGATACCACTCGGGCCTAGCGAGCAGGTAGGTTTTCATTAAATCAGCCCACAAAATGGCAGCTCCCGTCATCTACAGGTGATAGGTCACGGACGCCCAAGGACTTGTAAGAAGGCTGTAAAATACCTTTATGTAAGTCAAGCTGGATCAAGTCGAGCTGGATTTTTGAACCCCTGGTTACATCTTTTATGAACCTGCGCTTTTTACGTTTTTATTAGGCTTTATGGTGAGGTCACTGCTAAGGGAGTCTGAATTTCTATATAGCACACTGAGCCGTCAGTCAGCAGAGAACTTGTATATACTTGAAAGGTTCTGTTCAGGTAAACTTGGATTACTGCGGCTATTTAATTCAAGTGAACTGGTCGTTTTAAATGGCAGGCTTGCACACAATCACTTGCTGGGACTTGTTGGCAAGAATGTGACCTCTTTTACCTGATGTCATCTCAGCGTATAACTCATAAAGCATGCGAGTTCTATAAGGTAGAAAAAAAAGCCTCCAAAGCTTACAAAAAAGGCAAAAAATAATATTATTTTCTTAGTTTTAATAACACAAAAAAAAAATAGAACTCAGACTCGGCAATAAGCAGCATTCCTGAGCAGACAGTTGATTACGTCAATGTGTTGAAGCAGGCACCACCAGTTGAAGCCATCTGAAGCCAAGCATGGAGAAGACAGCAGTTTACAATGTCTTGTTGAAGAGAATCTACACTGACCAAATCATGTCCGGGAGATAGAATCAGGACAAGGAGCAAACTTCTAACACAACCTGTCCCAATTCGGCCTCCTGCAGTGAATGAGGGGGTTACGGTGGGGAGGCAGATCGGAAGATCAGTTGAGGAGAATGTCATGGACTTCATATCCAGTAAAAGAGCTTTCGCGACCTCTACATATCCGAATCGGGACAGGGTATGTATGAAAATACTGCAACCCACCCTCTGGGGACATTTGAACAATCAGAGCCCCTTTAAATAAAAGTCTTCCAATAAATAAACTTTGTGGACTTCAATAACAGCGTATGAGTCTATGGGACAATTTACAGCAATGCAAAACTGACTCCCTCACCATAAATCCCCATACCCTATCTATTAGGTTTAATCTGGAAAAAATCTTTGCACAGCACTGAAAGTCATTGAGAGATCAAGGCATGTGGTCCAAAAGCAGATCTTGAATCGTGAAGTTGAGGGTTTGCTTATTTTAACACACGTGTCTACATAGCCAAGACGGTACTGATAGCATACAACTAAACAAAATACACGCTATACATGCAAGGACGATGACAACCACACACCAGTACAAGACAAGGGAATGGATGACAACCACACACCAGTACGACACAAATGAATGGATGACAACCACACACCAGTACAACACAAGTGAATGGGTGACAACCACACACCAGTACAACACAAGTGAATGCATGACAACCACACACCAGTACAACACAAGTGAATGGATGACAACCACACACCAGTACAACACAAGTGAATGGATGACAACCACACACCAGTACAACACAAGTGAATGGATGACAACCACACACCAGTACGACACAAGTGAATGGATGACAACCACACACCAGTACGACACAAGTGAATGGATGACAACCACATACCAGTACGACACAAGTGAATGGATGACAACCACACACCAGTACGAGACAAGTGAATGGATGACAACCACACACCAGTACGACACAAGTGAATGGATGACAACCACGTACTAGTACGACACAAGTGAATGGATGACAACCACACACCAGTACGACACAAGTGAATGGATGACAACCACACACCAGTACGACACAAGGGAATGGATGACAACCACACACCAGTACGACACAAGGGAATGGATGACAACCACACACCAGTACGACACAAGTGAATGGATGACAACCACACACCAGTACGACACAAGCGAATAGATGACAACCGCACACCAGTACGACACAAGGGAATGGATGACAACCACACACCAGTACGAGACAAGCGAATGGATGACAACCACACACCAGTACGACACAAGGGAATGAATGACAACCACACACCAGTACTACACAAGGGAATGGATGACAACCACACACCAGTACGACACAAGCGAATGGATGACAACCACACACCAGTACGAGACAAGCGAATGGATGACAACCACACACCAGTACAACACAAGGGAATGGATGACAACCACACACCAGTACGACACAAGTGAATGGATGACAACCACACACCAGTACGACACAAGTGAATGGATGACAACCACACACCAGTACGAGACAAAAGAAATGGATGACAACCACACACCAGTACGACACAAGTGAATGGATGACAACCACACACCAGTACGACACAAGCGAATGGATGACAACCACACACCAGTACGACACAAGTGAATGGATGACAACCACACACCAGTACGACACAAGTGAATGGATGACAACCACACACCAGTACGACACAAGCAAATGGATGACAACCACACACCAGTACAACATCCTCATGTATTGGAAGGCCAACTGATTTGTGCAACTCACCCTACAACAAATTTGTAAAACGTGCACAATTTCTCTGCATTTTTGTTTCTTTCTTTTATTAAATGTGGCTTTATAGGCAATGGACATGATATGGTTGGAATATAGGTTATGACATTTTGTATCTATACTCCATCAGTTGCTACTTGTAGGAAAACACGCACGCCATCATAAATATGTCTCTCGAGGGGCTTGTAGTCAAAGATTGGGGGAAGGATCTAACCATAGGACGTCTTCATGGCCTTTGGTTTCACCCTTAAGAGTAACAGCTATGAGAAACTGTGACTGTATTTCTATTTCATTGTAAATTACAGAGTGTAACCTATTTTGAAGCTATTTTAGACGAGCCTGTGGTTTGGCCACCACTGCTTTGGTTTGTCTTTGCATCGTTTTGAGTTCAAGAAGAACTTCTGTCATGATCGGCCTTTCGTGGTCTTCTCGTCAATCTCAGGCTGTAAATCTACTGGCTCACAATTGAGTTACAGTCCATATTCTGTAAGAAGACCCCTTAGGACTGACCTACAGATCTGGAAGAAGGGTCTTGAGAGACACTTCGAGCTTAGATGAAGTTGGGAGGAAACACTGGATTGTTGGATGAGAAGGAAACTGATGTACCATCCCAAGTCCATTATGGTTTGTGGTTCTCCTAATAGAGGCTTGAAAAGGAAGAAAAATCTGGATTGAATAAATATAAATAAAAAGACGTGGGGGAGGGGGGGGTGACAGCTGCAAAATCTCGCCTTCTTCAAAACAATGATTGTGTGAGAACGTGTCTCCGTCCTTACAATGGCTGAGCCCTGTCGCCCTCCTGAATGGATGTATCCACGCACAGATCTTTTGTCTCTTCTCTCCAAACACATGCACAACAGGTCTTCAGCCTTAATGCGTCGGTAAAGGACATCAGGTACAGCGATGTAAGATGCCGGAGGTGCAATAAAAGTGATTTCAAGGCTAATGACAGGGCGAGTGTTCTCTGGCAGATATGTAATGCTTTCTTTCTCACATTTCTCAAGCAAATGGAACCTTGACAATGAATGGGAAGCCAAGACAAATCCTATTGTCTATACGAGATGGACCATGTGGGACATGACCAATACTTATATCTCCTATGTAACAAGAGAAAAATAGACTCCTTCACTAAAGTATACGGCATAATGGACACTCTACGCTAATTCATGGGAAGGTCCATGGCTTTTCATCGAACTCTGTTAATGTGACTAACAATCCTAATCTTATCTTGTTCTGCAGCATGTGTTTTATGAGGTTCTGCAGCAGGTAGGATGTATGTTATGATGTTCTGCAGCAGGTAAGATATACGATATGAGGTTCTGCAGCAGGGAGGATGTGTATCATGAGGTTCTGCAGCAACTGAGGTGTGTATCATGAGGTTCTGCAGCCGATACAATGTAGATCATTAGGTTCTGCTGCGGGCAGGGTGTGTATTATGAGGTTTTCCAGTAGGTAAGATGTATATTACGAGGTTCTGCAGCAGCTAGGCTGTGTATTATGATGTTCTGCAGCCGGCAGGGTATGTATTATGAGGTTCTTTAGCAGCTTTCTGCAGCAGCTGTGGTGCGTATTATTGAGTTCTGGAGCAGGCGGGGTATATATTATGAGGTTCTGCAGCAGGCAGGGTGTCAATTATGATGTTGTAAAGCAGCTGAGGTGTGTATTACGAGGTTCTGCAGCAGGTGAGGTGTGCATTACGAGGTTCTGCGGCAGCTGAGGTGTGTATTACGAGGTTCTGCGGCAGCTGAGGTGTGTATTACGAGGTTCTGCGGCAGCTGAGGTGTGTATTAGGAGGTTCTGCGGCAGGTGAGGTGTGTATTAGGAGGTTCTGTGGCAGCTGAGGTATTAGGAGGTTCTGCAGCAGGTGTGGTGTGTATTAAGAGGTTCTGCGGCAGCTGAGGTATGTATGAGGAGGTTCTGCAGCGGCTGAGGTGTGTATTAGGAGGTTCTGAGGCAGCTGAGGTGTGTATTACGAGGTTCTACAACAGGATTACAAATTATGTTTTTCTCAACCCAATGACTTAGGCCTCATGCACACGACCGTTGTTATGATTCTCGTGTCCAGTTGCTCCGTTTTTCGTGATTTTCTGCGGACCCATTGGTTTTCAATGGGTCGGTGAAAACCTCGGCAAATGCACCGTTTGTCCTCCGCGTCCGTGGTCCGTGATTACAGTCCGTCAAAAAAATATAACCTGTCCTATTCTTGTCCGTGAAAAACAGTTCACGGACCCATTCAAGTCAATGGGTCCGTGAAAAAATGCGGATGGCCATCCGTGTGTCACCCGCATTCCGTGTCCGTTTTTTTGCGGATCCCTTGACAGGCACTTGGGAAAAATTGTCAGCCTGTCTTTTGGTAAAATCTTTTGGGTCATGTCCGCTAAAAAAAACGGAAGACACACGGAAACACAACGGAAGGCAAAAACGGACACGGATTACTGAACAACGGAACCCCTTTTTTCGGACAGCATAAAAAAACGGTCGTGTGCATGAGGCCTAACTAAGAGGTTCAGTGTCGCAGTCAGGTGTTTTCGGTGTGCAGACACTGCATCTCTATCGTGTTCCTATTCCTGTGACATCACACCCCACCTGTTATGACATCAAAACTCGCTGTATACCAGACCTATACCGCCCTTCCTATACCCGAGCGCTATAAAATGTCATCAAAATGAGCCGTGAAGCAAGTCGGAGGAGTCGTAACATTTCGGGCTGACAAATAGCCACGATGCGCCTGAAACGTCTTCTCGTGGACGTTGTCTGTTCCTGAGCTCCTTTAAACCCAGGACAAGCTGTAAATCTTCTTTAAATGCGATGTACATTTAGCTGTGTGGAGATAATTGACAGGAGGCTGTGTTATATAGGTTATCTAATACAAAGGGGACTCATTAGCGGCGCAGTACAAACAAGAAGTAATATACATATATTGTTTCCGAGCGGCATTATAGAAAAGTGATCGGCTCCGCGGGGATTTATAGAACGCCGGCAAACGGCAGACATCTACTTGTAAATTTACCTCACTTGTCTCTGAAGTTAAAGGTTATTCCCTTGATCTGAATCTATAATAAAACATAATGGGCCGAGGTCGTCGGAGAAAGTTTGAATATTTAAATTGGGTATAATAACAGAAAATTGCAGGGTAAAAACTGGACCCGCTAATTGCTGGTGGCAGCGCAGACGTGTCCCTGTCATGCCGCAGTAGAGCTCTACATGGTGCGGCTATCACCTCCCCGCTGCCCCAGCGCCTTTCTTCTCCGCACGCCGTCCCAGCACGGCCTGCAGGAAAACATAGCCAAATCATAATGGCCTTGTCACTAATCTGGATGTGGGACTACAATTCCTATCAGGCCTTGCTGGTCCCAACCAGGCTGACGAGCAAAACTGGAATATTTATTAAAAAATGTCAATGATCTACGCCAAAACAGAACAGAGGATTAGCTAAACCTGTCTCTCTAGCTGATGTGGTACTACAACTCCCAGCTGCTGGGACTTAAAAAACAAATGTAAATGATCTTGTCTGACCCAAAACTGAGAGTTAGGGTCCATTCACACGTCCGTTGTTTAGTTCCGCATCTGATCCCGATTTTTCGGAATAGTTGCGGACAGAATTCGGACCCATTGATTTTCAATGGGTCTATAAAATATGCGGACAGCACAAAGTGTGCTGTCCGCATAATTTTCTCAGTACATAGTGTCCGTCAAAAAATAAAACATGTCCTATTCTAATCCGAAAATTGCGGATAAAACTTTATTGGAATAGGAAAATGTATTCTTCTATCCGTTTTTTTAGCGGATCCGCAAAAACGGATGACAAACGGAAAGAATTCTTGGAAAATAGGATCCGCAAAAAACGGACGTGTGAATGGACCCTTAGGCCTAGTTCACATGTCCGTAGTGTGTTTAGCGGAAACACGGAAACACGGATCCGCAAAACACGGATGGCTGCAATGTGCATTCCGCATTTTGCGGACCGCACATTGCTGGAACTATACAGAGAATGCCTTTTCTTGTCCGTAATTGCGGACAAGAATAGGACATGTTCTATTTTTTTGCGTAAATGGATGCGGACATCACATAGTGAGCTGTCCACATCCATTTCTGCCCCTTTGAAATGAATGGGTCTGCAACCCTTCCGCAAAATTGCGAATGGGTTGCGGATCCATTTTGTGGACGTGTGAATTAGGCCTTAGTGTATTCTCACCCTCCTGGGGTTGAGCAACTACAACACCCAGCATGTACAATCAGTATTAGGCCTTAGGCCTCATGCACACAAACGTATTTTGGGTCCGCGTCCGAGTCGCATTTTTTGCGGCTCGGGCGTGGACCCATTCACTTCAATGGGGCTGCAAAATATGCGGACAGCACTCCGTGTGCTGTCCGCATCCGTTGCTCCGTTCCGTGGGTCCACAAAAAAAATATAACATGTCCTATTCTTGTCCGATTTGCGGACAAGTATTAGGCATTTCTACAATGGCAACGGAACAGCTTCCGTGTTTTGCGGATCAGCGGATTGCGGACCGCAAAACACCTACGGTCGTGTCCATGAGGCCTTATTCAGACATTGATGAATCATGGATGTGCAGTGTCTGTCTTCTCCACAGACCGCACATGGATCCATTGTTTTTAATGTGTACTTTGGTTCCGTGACTCGGACCCAACGTGTCCACTGACGTCTACAAGTCCGTGAAAAAACGCTGACACAACATGGATGGCAGCTGTCAGTGATTTCCACAGACCATTGGTAGGAGATTCTCTGGACATAAATTTTCAGCTGAGGAGTGTCCATGGAATACAGATGACAGACGGAGAGCAAAACACGGACACGTGGACCAAACACGGATCCTTCACGGATGTCGTCAAAGACACGGATGTGTAAATAAGGCCTCAGCCTTGTTGGAATTTCGAGACTAGGGTGTCAAAAAGAATACATTCAATTAAAAAGTCATATCTATGTAAAAACAGGTAAAAAAACAATATCCATGGAAAAAAATCTCAATACAGAGAACGAGAACTAAACCTTCCTCGCCAGCGGAGGTGGAACTGGAGCTCTCAGCGCACGCAGACTGTCAAATGGATGTTGGGACTTTGGAAGCCAAGAACGAGGTATGTGACAGGAACAAATCAGTCAAAAGAAAAAAATCTGGTAAAATAAAAAATAATTCAATCTATCCGATAACAAAGAGTGGCCAATCCCGCTGCTCCAGCAGAGGTGGTACTACAGCTCCCACCATGCACTCCCAGTGGTTTTATGCATGCTGGGAATGATGTGTAACAAAAGTTTTTTAAGTAATAAAGCAATAAAAAATAAAAAAAAACAGCTGACCAAAATAAATATATCTTAGCAGTAGCTAATCCTGCCTCTCTGACGGATGAGTACTACAGCACCCAGCATGTACGCACAGTCAAATGCATGTTAGGACTTTGGAAATGATGTGTAAAAAGTCATGGATATGGGGAAAAAACGTAAAAAAACTTAACTGACCTATTGCAAAAAAATCCTAGTGCTAGCTAATCCTGCCTCCCCGGTGGATGTTCTACTACAGCTCCCAGCATGTACACACAGTCAAATGCGTGTTGGGGATGATGCGTAACAAATCAAGTCTATGGGGAGAAAAAAACGTAAAAATATGTCAATGATCAACTAAAAAGAAAATCCTAGCGGTAGCTAATCCTGCCTCCCCGGTGGATCGTCCCAGCATGTACGGACGATCAAATGCATGTTGGGACCTTGGGAATGATGTGTAAAAAAATAAAATAAATCTTCGCAATCTTCAACAGCTAATCCCGCCTCCGTGTGGTACTACAGCTCCCAGCATGTACTGGTAGGTTCATGCATCGAATGAAGCGTAACAAAGATGGAGTCGCGTCGATGGACAGAAAAGAGAAAAATTTGGGCGACCAAAAACAAATAAATATGGAATGAAATAAAAGGAGGCGGGTGGCGAGGAGGTGCGGGCGTTCACCTTGCCTGAACGAGGACAGTCTGCTCAGGTTAACCAACCACGGCAGAAGCATAACTCCTGTAGACTTGTCACCGAGCACAAAAGTCATCAGCGACTGAATGTTCTTTCCTGCACCGCAATTAAGACGAATCAATACGACGTGCCACAAATGGTATTTTATTCTCAATAAGAACTCGGGCTGAGTTTATTCAGAATATTTTAGAGCTTCCCTGGGGGATTTTGGTCCAACGCAGATGGCAAATAAAGTACTCTGCCTAAGGCTAGAGCACATTATGCTAATTCTAATGTCAGATGTACTTTAATATACAGCTCTATTTAATCACCCCATTATTTCACATTTCCATATGAAAAACCTGCGGCACTTCTGCAGAGCTTTCAGTCGCTGACAATGCCAACTTCCCTCATCTGACTGACTGAGGAACAGAAAGGCGCGCTGGTCAATCTCGCCAGGCTGAATGTTATTGCTGTCTTCACCCTCGCCTGAATTTAATGCTCACTGGCTGATGGAATGAATAAAGATCCTACAGGAATGCCGGCGTGCCTCCCCTCCCCTCTACAAGTCCCTGCCTGCATGACGACTCCTGCCGGGGGACCCACCAAATCACCGCAGGGACTTGGAAAGGATTCATCTGCGGTTTATCCCGCAAACCTGGGCCCGCGGAAACGCAGATGCATCCATCAATGGTGGCACCAAATGAAGCCATATCATAGTGCGGTAATGGCGCCCGTACAGGTGCAACAGAGCTGATGGTGTCGCTGTTAAGGAGTTGCGCAAAAGTCAGCACTGCTACATCTGACAAGCGACCATCTTTCCTTCTCCACCATCCTCTATGGCCTGTGTGTGGCCCCTATACATTCCAGGACGGTTCTGGAGGGATTCTGGATTCACACACCCGTGGAACGCATATTGCACCATTCTGCTGGAGGATGCACCGGGGGAGAGGAATCAGAATGTCTCCTAATAAACGTAGAGGAAAGGAGCAGAAAGTGAAAAATCCAAATGCTCAAAAGTGTGTGTAAATATGTAGAGAATATGTATGCATGTATGTGTGTGTATGTATGGAGAATATGTATGCATGTACGTGTGTATGTATGGAGAATATGTATGCATGTATGTGTGTATGTATGGAGAATATGTATGCATGTACGTGTGTATGTATGGAGAATATGTATGCATGTACGTGTGCATGTATGGAGAATATGTATGCATGTATGTGTGTATGTATGGAGAATATGTATGCATGTACGTGTGCATGTATGGAGAATATGTATGCATGTGCGTGTGCATGTATGGAGAATATGTATGCATGTATGTGTGTGTGTATGGAGTATGTGTGTGTAAATATGTAGAGAATATGCATGCATGTATGTGTGTGTATGCATGGAGTATGTGTGTGTAGATATGTAGAGAATATGTATGCGTGTGTGTATGTAGAGGTCATTCATATAATATGTGTATATGTGTGAGACATAGGCCTCATGCACACTGACCGTATGTGTTTTGTGGTCCGCAAATTGCGGATCCAAAACAAAACGGATGACATTCCGTATGGCATACTTTTTTTGCGGATCCGTTATTTTTGCGGATCCATTGTAATAATGCCTATCCTTGTCCGCAAACTAGAAAAAAATAGGACATGCTCTATTTTTTGCAGAACGGTAAAACAGAAATACGGAATGCACACGGAGTACCTTCCGTTTTTTTTTTTTGCAGACCCATTGAAATGAATGGTTCCGCATATGGAACGGACACACAAAGAAAATACGTTCGTGTGCATGAGGCCATAGACAAATGAATGGATAGATGGATGGATGGAGAGAAAGATGTAAGGAAAGATAGATAGATAGATAGATAGATAGATAGATAGATAGATAGATAGATAGATAGATAGATAGATAGATAGATAGATAGATAGATAGATAGATATAGATAGATAGATAGATAGATAGATAGATAGATAGATAGAGATATAATATAGATAGATATAGATAGATAGATAGATAGATAGATAGATAGATAGATATAGATAGAATATAGATAGATATAATATAGATAGATAGATAGATAGATAGATAGATATGAGATAGATAAATAGATATGAGATAGATAGATAGATAGATAGACAGACGGCCATGTGTGACATCCACCCTCTATTATGTGTACATCTATGTATTCTGTAGCAGAACATTCGCCTTCATCCATCAGCTGTGCCGCGCTCTGCACTTATACTACAAAGTTCTCTTTTTTGGACTGTGAAACACATTGAAAAAAAAAGCATCCAGGCAAAAAAAATAAAAATGAGAACGCTTTCCTTCTTTGGATCCAAAACCATTACATAAGAGACAGAATAAAGGAATGCAAAGAATCTTCGCTCCTAGGAGAGCGCGTTGCCTAAAAGCTATTTTTAAAACAATCAGTGCTGCAATAGAAACACTGGAATGAGAGTCAATTTTTCCTCTATTTGCAGAAGTGCGCCGGTTTTCACTGGAAAGCCGCCTGTGTTTTGTTTGGCTCTCGTTCATACACTGCCTTGGCAGGCTTTCCTTGGATAACACACGGTGAATATCTCTCTTGCAATACAGTAGCACTCTCATTTCAAGCGTCCCAGCCACGCGTTCTCTAATAACACAGCGAGAGCGGCAAAATCCTCCTGACTGCATCTCGCTGGGGAGTAAAGAAACACGCGGATCCTACGGAAAACTCACGGATCTGAGCTAAGAGGAGGCAGCGGGATCTACACCGTCCTTCCCCTAGAATGGAACGGCGCGTTTCTTGCCAGATCTTCTCTTCTCAGTTTTTTTTTATTTTTTTTATTTGCTGGTGGTTTTCTGCCACAGTTATGAAGTGAATCGTGTGCCTTCTGGCCAAAACATAAAATATTCCGACAATCCTGTGAATCTCTGGATTTCTGCGGCTCGTGGAGGATCACAGCTGGTGGCTTGTACAATCTGTGCCATACAATATTCATATGGATTTATCTCCCAGATAGACACCATGCCCCCAAAAACTTCCCTACGAAAAATGACTTACTTAGAAGAAACAAAGGGAAAAAAAATTTAACATCGAAACGCCACAAGCTACCATATAGAGATTTCCCAGAATTCATTGCTGGTCCTGAATTCTGTCATTAGAGACGCACCAAATTTTTGAGTTGCAATCTATGTTATAACCCCAAGTGGTCAGTACTGACCACCGGACATGCTTAAAGAGCACTTGTCAGCAGGATTGACTCTATTACACTAGGCACACTGTCTGGTAGGGTGGATCCTGCCGATTAAAATGATACCTGTCTTGTGAAAATCGGCTGTGGCATTCCTGAGAAATAAAGACTTTTATGCTTTGTGTAACTGAGAGCGTCATGGCACCGAGGGGCGGGGCTCCTCAGCGGTACAGTGTTGGCCACACCCCTTGGTGTCCTGAAGATCTCATTTGTACAAAGAATAAAAGTCTTTTTTCTCGGGAATGCTGCCACCGATTCACACAAAACAGATATCATTTTAATCGGCACGATTAACCCTACTAGGCTGAATACCTGATGTGATAGGGTTTATCCTGTTCACGGACGTCTCATTGCCCATCATTAAGATATCTGCATGTCTATGACAGTCCTTAAAGGGGTTTCCTACTTTTCAGACAAGGTCCCTCTTGTATAAATACTAGCAAAAAGTGTATTGATAGAATTTTTGATGGAAAATTTGGTCTCTAAGATCTGTGGGTGGATAAAGCAGGCCTACAAGGTCTTCAAGTGTCCTTGGATTCAAAGCCAATAGGGACAACTGGTAACCATTTCGATCCAGTGGGCTAAGGACACGTCACTGTGCCATGGCTTCATGGGCGTAGCTATAGGGGGTGCAGAGGTAGCAGTCGCTACCGGGCCCAGGAGCCTAAGGGGGCCCAAAGACCCTTGTGCCGCATAGGAAGACACACAAAGCACTGAGGGAAGGGGGGCCCAAGCTGAACTCTTGCACCAGGGCCCATGAGCCGTTAGCTACGCTCCTGCATGGCTTCCATTACAAAAGGAAGCCATGATGTTAGCCTTACAGTGAGGTTGTGACCTAGAGACCATTCGAACATCTTCCTGGATTTTGTGCGCTCTCCACATGTTGATACTGGCCTTAGGCACGTTGGCTAGGATATGCCACCAATTTCTAATAGGTGCAGGTCCCTATCTCTAGAACGAAGCCCACAAAGTAAATGGGCCGCTGCCCTCCATTCATTTCTATGCGAGTGCTGAAAACAACTCAGCAGCGTGCATGGCTATTTCGCGCTTGGCTAAATCCTAGCGCACTGCGCAAGCGCGGCCACCATTCCATTCACTTCTATGGGGATGACAGAAATAGCTATTTTCGGCACTCCCATAGACATGAATAGAGGGCGGCTTCTCATGCTCCATTCTACAGACCTGCACCTATCAGACATTGGTGGCCTAGCGGTAAGCCACCAATGTGTGAGATGGGCCGACCCCTTTGGTCAATTGGGCCTAGAGTTTGTATGCGTCTGTGATCTAGTGAAATTCGATGGTTAGTCCATTCTATGTACAATTCTGTAGAATATGTTGGTGATACACGAGCCCATGGGTCACGATCACCACTGATGTCCACACCCCAAAATATGTGAAAAGACGCCAGGAGTGTTCGAAGCCATTTCATCATTCTACTTAGACCTAAGACGGGCCTTGATGTACTTCCTAGCATCGCATTGATCGCAGGACGTCTTTTACGAAAGCCGTTTGAGCTTTATGTGTCGAGCAGGGAAGGTCAGAGCCATAAAGTCGCTATTTACTGTAAGTGTTCCTGCGCGGTTCACCCGGATTATTGCTGTTTTTTTTAGTACAAATGAAGAAGATGACAGAAGAAATAAATCCGTCATTTACCGTCCTTTTCATGTCGACAGGCAAACCTCAAATGCGGGCCTGTAAGCCAAGTCGCTTGACAATGCAGATGCGATGGTAAATGTCCCCGCTTTATGTTTATTTAATGACCGGATAAGCCATTTTTTTTCTTTCGTTGCTCGACGTAATCCTCACGTTTCATCTTTCCCTGTAGAAAGCGTGCGGGCACCGCGAGGAAGGCCTATTTCTGCTAGATAAATATCGAAGAAAAAAAAAAACCCTAGGAAAACAATTAAAACTGGAAGGTAATAAATGATGAAGAGGCTTATGAGCAGAGGCCTGGCCCGCTTCCCAGCGTTCATTCATCCATGACAAAATCCCACAGCTCGGAGTCTTTTAGAGGGCAGCTGGGCAGTGAGGATGTCCACAGCAATATAAATGGGAATTAGATATGATCGAATGTGCTCGCCGTAATTCTCCACAGAACATGCAATTTTTTCTCCCCTTTTTATAAAAAAACATGACAAATGATCCTGTTTCTAAGCAACGGAGCCGACGAGGGGATTTAAAGTTCCAGCACAAGGCGATGTCTCTACCTCCAGATCATTTAGGGACAATACAAAGGACCAGGGTTCCGGGTTGTGCTCATTAATAAAATTAACAGGACGTCTGTGCGGGGGGGTTTGGCGGCGGATTTGGGGGTCGCACAATTCTGTCACTGACAGCGGACAGGCCACGCTCAGGAGCCAGTGTCATGTACTAAGAATTGTTTGTACAGTATTTCACTCACAACTGTCCCTGATATCTGTACACCGGGAATCAGAAAATGATGTGATTATTGTCTATCTATGTTATATCGTCCTATGTAATATCTATATATCTAATATCTTCTATCTATCTATCTATCTATCTATCTATCTACCTATCATCTATCTCATAGCTTCTATCTACCTATCTAATCTATCCATCTAATATCTATCTATGTAATATATGTCTATCTAATATCCATTATCTATCCAATATCTTCTATCTATCTATCCATTTATCTATCTATGGCTACTTTCACACTCGCGTTTTGGCTGTCCGTTTTTGACATCCGTTCAGGGCTCTCAGAAGCGGTCCAAAAGAGATCAGTTTTGCCCTAATGCATTCTGAATGGAGAAGGATCCGCTCAGAATGCGTCAGTTTCCCTCCTTTCAGTCCCCATTCCGCTCTGGAGGCGCCTGCAGCGTTTCGCTGTCCGTCTGACGAAACTGAGCCAAACAGGTTCCGTCCTGGCACAGAATGTAAGTCAATGGGGACGGATCCGTTTTCTCTGGCACAATAAAAAACGGATCCGTCCCCCATTGACTTTCAATAGTGTTCAAGAATCAAGAAGGATCGGTCATGGCTATAGAAGACATAATACAACCAGATGCATGCAGTTGTAATATTGTAACGGAAGCATTTTTGCAGATCCATGACGGATCCGCAAAAAACGCTAGTGTGAAAGTAGCCTATCTATCTATCTATCTACCTATCTATCTAATCAATCCATCTAATATCTATCTATGTAGTATCTGTCTATCTAATATACATTATCTATCTATCTATCTATCTATCTGTCTATCTATCTATCTATCTATCGTATCTATCCATCCATCCATCTCACATGGAAGCGTCTACCTACCTACTACTTCTATCACTTTCTATAAATTTCTGCATTTCGTCTACATTTTTATCCGTCTGCCCTCTCCTTACCAGTCTCGCCCCAGTATATCTCTAATGGCTCCCATCCACCTGCGATTCTCATCGCTCTGGAACATCCACAACCGATTTCTCTAGGTCCAGAACCCCCCCCCTCCATAAACCGGCCGCCCGTCGTCTCACCGCAGTCTTTGGGAAACCAGAGCTAAATAATAAAAATCCTTCATTACAGAATTATTCACTTTTCCCTATGATTCACATCCTAGTAATTACCATGACCAGCCTAATAAAAACCGCGACAAAACGAAGGTCAACTAGCAGCGAGAAGTGTTCATTTTCAATTCAATGTATTCATCTCTGGCTCCTAATGGCCTCATTTTCTCCCATGCACTTTAATAAATACCACTGAATTACAGGTTAAATAGCTAAATTAAATTATTGCAATTACAGTGTGCAGAGCCCTGAAACTGGTTTACCTTTCCCAGTTCAATTAGAGGGGAAGTTTCAACAGCCTTCGGATCATGATTGCTGTCAATAAAATGAATAGCTCGGGCCGGGCACTATCCGCTTACACGTACTTAGCGGGGCAATGATGACGGGTCAGCTCGTTATTCTGAATGAAATCCTATCCCACCGCACTTATGCGCTGCACCGTACCGATTAAATGGAGGTCACCGGCTCCGCAGTTTGGGTCTGGGGGCAGCTGACGTCCACTAGCCCCCATTATGGGGAGTCACTTGACGCCAAATAACTTCCGACGGAAGAGAAAAACTGATGGAACCAGTAATTTCTTGTAATTCTACAATTTCTGTAGGAAAGGGGTATTTCTGCCATAAACATTTATGACCATACAGAACGATGAGGGCCCGACTCCTGGAACCGCCACCAATCGCTAAAACTGGGGATACCAGTCACCCACCAGCCTTCAGCTACGTGACGGAGGAAACAGTGGCTCCATTCGTACCTTATGGGAGTAGTGAAAAAAGCTCAGAACTAGGGGAGACCAGATCGCCCATTATAGCAGGGGTCCAAACATCAAACTAATATTTATCACCAATCCAGTGGATAACGAATGCAAGTTTTTGGCCAAAATACCCTTTTAAAGGTTATGGTCATTTCTGACCAATCTTTCTCTATTGCCCATTTAGATGAATAGGAAGGGCGCACAAATTTCTGCAACAAGTCTGTTGTGTGCAACTGTACCCATATATGGGCCCCCCCCCCCCCAAAAAAAAAAGCTCGCCCTATTTAAGGATTCTGACATTTGCCCACTGTGCCAAGGGGAATGCCTATTTGTCAGTAGTCCTAATTTTGATGGGACAGTCCAGCGAAAAGGGCCAGGGCCATGATAGGTGTTGGGCGTATGCAAGTGGATATTTTGTGGGTTTTCCATGTCATTTTAGGGGTGCTCCCAGGCAGTCCAAGGGGCAGGACTGAAGAGTCTAAAATTTTACTTTTTATTGTTGGTACGTATGGGAATGTAGTTTAATCACATATTACTAGTGGGGGCAGCGATTTTGTTTGACAAAATGGCTGCCCCCATGTACCACAATGTGAGGTAATGTTGCAGCGAATGACAGGGAGCAATGATTCAGCCCCACAAATGGCTGCTACAAATACAATGAACCACAGAGACATTTACACAATATTAATCATGATAAATTAACTTCTATATGACTTTTATTTTCTGTACTACATATTATAAATAAAGCTTTAATGTCATTTTGTAAGTAAGAAAAAAAATTTGAGGGGTTACCCCTGGCAACCAATCAGGTCACACCTTCTATTCTCCAACACACACTAAATGATAGCTGCAAAGTGATAGGCTCATCTAAGCAGCCAATCAGATCCCTCCTTTTATTCTGTAACTAGCAGTGACAAATGAAAGCAGGGAGAGGATTGGTTGCTATGGGCGACATCTTCAGTATCTGCCTCCATTAGACGAGGCCTCACTATAATTTCATGTCTACTGATACAAGGCTGCCAGGGCCGTGTGACTCTTTCTAGGAGTCGAATACAACGCTGTTTCTTGCCATCGGAAAGGGCACAGTGTGTTACACAGACATTTTACACAGAAATTCACCTGAACAGACACATGAAAGATAACCTCAATCTACGTCACTGCAAGGAAACAACACACCCATGAAAAGAAAACCATCTCACAATGTACACGCTCACTACCAGAAAGGACGCAAAGTAAAATGGACCCTGGCTTCCTGCTTGTCTTCATGAAGAAATATTGTATTTTCAAAAATAAAAGTCACCTCACAATTGTAATAAACCGCCCTCCTTACTCTCTCTGAGGTGAAAAGACAAATGCCCTCCTTACAAACCATTATAACAGGGGTCACCAAGCTCTGGCCCTCCAGGTGTTGTGAAACTACAACTCCCAGCATGCTCTATTCCCTTCTATGGGAGCTGTCGTGAAACTACAACTCCCAGTATGCTCTATTCACTTCTATGGGAGTTACAGAATCAACAGAGCCAGTGTACATGCTGGGAGTTGTAGTTTCAAATTAGCTGGAGTGACATAGACATTCGAGGTCTGCCGCCAAATCTTATTGACTTCACTGATAAGGAATTGGGCAAATTGTAGAATCGAGGCTGATACAACTGGTACAGGGTGGCATACAGTATGTCAGAAAACATCCCCAGCCCATGTGACAAATGTGGCCCCAATAAGGGGCCACACCTATGGCCCTGACATTTTGGGCCCAAAAAAAACAAAGACTCAAAAATGCCTGATGTGATCAGTGTTTTTTAAGGCATTTTAGCCCATATGATGTGTTTTTGCACCTGGTGTTTTTTAATGTTTTTCTTATATTAGAAAGGGAAAAGGAATAGATAAAAACGACATGCGAAAGCGCCTACACACAGAAGCGTGCCCTGTATGAAGCTGCCAAATAAAAAACAATAGAGTTGTATGGTATAAAAACGCTGGACCCAGAGCATGCCCCTATTTGAAAAAAATTGCCACTGACCCCCAAAAATGCATCTCAAGGGTTAAAAACACCATTACAAAAAAACTGTTTGTCCTGGGTTTACTATTTTCCTTAGACCTCCTTGCCTAAAAAATGAAAAAAAATAAAAATAAATCAAACAAAACAATCAAAAACTGCAAAAACCCTCAAGGATGGCAGAAAAACTGCATGTGTGAATTCATCTCTAGACAAGCACAAGAGAAAAAGACATTCAATCAAGGGAGTCCTGGATACACCATCGCCTGCGGGCCCATAAAAAATGGCCACCTCCACAAACAGATCACGTCCCCTTAAATAGTAGGCCGCTGTAGTTTCTGTAAGCCTTTGCAAACAGTGACACTGCACGCAATATTGCTTCCTCGCCGCATAAAATAATCTGGCGCTGTATAAAAAAAAATGTTGTGTCGAGACAATAAATGTCAGAACATTCACAGGAAACGACCGAGACTGAAGAAGAAAATATCTGCTCCTGACAGAGCTGAAGAGCGACAGGACGCAGCGGCCGCCGGCCGATAAATGATCATTTGTAAACCTCAATAAACCTCGCTGGATCGGGGAATCTGCGCCTAATCTCTGAATGCAAACCAGAAAATATGATACAAGTCCACTTCAAATGTCAGCGGCAACCCAATTTCATCACATTACCACACATTTGCGCATTCGCACAGCCATTTACTCTGAAAGTCGGGAGAGTTTTTGCTAATCAAAATGTAATTAGTCCAAATGGCCCCGGCAAAGGGCTATTAGCATGAGAACAAAACAATATGAGGGGAATTTCCATAAACCGCTCAGCAAATGTGCGATCCTTCCAATATTTCTTAAAGGGATTGTCAGGACTAAAAAAAATGGCCGTCATCTGACTTGGAATAAAGAGCTTTTAATATGAAAGGGGAGGGGTTCTCCTGTGATTAATATAGATAATGAAAATCAGACATCGTGTCTAACCGGCCCTGTACCTCACATGGATCCAGACATCTCCCCTACCATTGCTTCAATAGCCCTGCTAGATTTTCTTCAGGCTGATAGTTCAGGATTTGTGTTCTTTCTCAAGGGGTGTGTCCTTTCCATTGCAGCTCTGTCCTGACCACAACTCAGGGAGTGTGTCCTTTCTGCTACAGCTCTCTATCACAGCTTATTGGTGTGTGCTTTCTGCTGCAGCTCTCTCCCTATCACAGCTCAGAGGCGCATTTCTTCTCTGCTGCAGCTCTCTCCCTATCACAGCTCAGGAGGGCATTTCTTCTCCGCTGCAGCTCTCTCCCTATCACAGCTCAGGAGGGCATTTCTTCTCCGCTGCAGCTCTCTCCCTATCACAGCTCAGAGGCGCATTTCTTCTCTGCGGCAGCTCTCTCCCTATCACAGCTCAGAGGCGCATTTCTTCTCATCTGCAGCTCTCTCCCTATCACAGCTCAGAGGCGCATTTCTTCTCTGCTGCAGCTCTCTCCCTATCACAACTCAGAGGCGCATTTCTTCTCTGCTGCAGCTCTCTCCCTATCACAGCTCAGGGGGCACGTCCTTTCTCGGTAGGCATGTCCTTTATGCTGCAGCTCTCTCCCTATAACTGCCACAACTTCTAACAGTAGAACTGACTGGATTGAACTAAGCGTGTGCGACCACCTCAGCAATGTTACCGAGGCGGACACAGGAATAAGGAAAAGAACAACAGATAGATTTTATTGGATAACTCAGTGGCTGTAGCGCATTTTTAATTACATGCTTCACAAAAGGTTTGGAAAAAGGAGAATATTTTTCGTGGGACAACCCCTTTAACCGCATTATAATTTAGTTGTTACTATGAGGACATGTGTGAACCGTCTACAGACATATCCATAGAGCGAGTCTATAGAAGTCAAGGGGAACAGAACCATCTGCCGTGAGATTTCCTCTCCCACTGATACAAAATTAACGGGGCTCCTTCTTTGGTTGAACTGCCATCATAGTCCACCGCAAGGTGGTCCCCGTTCTTCTGGCGTCTTTGGCGTCTTCTTCAGGACCCCTTCTCTCATAGGTTACTGATGTGCATTCCGTGATGACCTTTTTGACTTAAACCTACTCAATAGGGTCCCATAGGCCAGGGCCATCGGTGTTAGTGACCTCCCTCATGAGCCACCGTCCACAGACCATAAAGAACTGCGCCACTCTCACAGAACTTTATAACTCAATTCCGGATGCCTCGCCCCCGCAGGCCTGTGACCTCCAAAGACGCCTCACTTTTAATTTCTCAGCTCTCCTCGCAATTAGTAAAATGCTGCAGTAGGAGACAAAGCGACCAGACGAAAGTCAGGCAATACGAGGCCACGCCACGGAATATACCACGGCGTGTGCAGACTAATGAACTGGCGGGTGTCAGGTCTAATTTAATGAATGGCTCTATAATTGAATATAGGTAAAATTAATTTGAGTGTATAATGACATTTCATCCCGGCTCGAGGCTACCGATTACGCCACATATTACATTACGGTAAAAAGAGCTGGTGTAAAGGATTAGGCAGCGAGAATCTAAAATCGAGAGTGGGCCGTGCTTTCTTCCTATGTTCATTTTCAGCAGGCGCTATCACTTAGGCCTCATGCACACGACCGTATGTCTTTAGTGGCCGCAAAAAACACGGATGACAGCCATGTGCATTCCGTATTTTGCGGAACGGAAAAGCTGGCCCCTAATAGAACAGTCCTATCCTTGTCCGTAATGCGAACAATAATAGGATATAATATATTTTTTTGCGGAACCTAAACACGGACATACAGAAACGGAATGCACACGGAGTACCTTCGGGTTTTTTTTGCGGACCCATTGAAATGAATGGTTCCGTATTGGGTCCGCAAAAAAAAACAGAACGGACACAGAATGAAAATACGTTCGTGTGCATAAGGCCTTAGTCACAGAGTCACCCAGGCATAACGGTAACGCACAGCCCCTGCTCTCTCCTCCTTACACTACATCCTATGCCGTGGCTGAGGTATGACAGCCTGGCCACCGCGGAACCATAAGAACCGGAAGCGTGCATTTTTAGATTCCAAAAATCCATATGACTGCAACAAGTGACTGTGATTTTTATGGCTCCGCATGTACACATTTTGGAGGGGGCTTTATCCTGAGCTTGCTGGGAGCACGATTTCATTTTTTAAGGGCGAGAGGGAATGAAAAAGAGAGAAAAAGAGAAAGCGAGGAAGGGAGGGAGGGAGCAAGCGGGAGCCTGTGTGTGCCAAGTGAGAAACATGATTTGCTACATTAAAAATAGGCAACAGATACACAGTAACTGCTATCGGTTTTGGCAGATACAACAAGGGAATACAAGAGCCCTTTTGATATCTGGCTAGCTGCACAATTCCAGCTGTACTGTTCCGAGCGTAACATATTGCAATAACACACACACACAATCAGCAGCGTGGATTTATCCTGCAGACGGTATTATATCCCCACCCGGATCTGCGAAATCAGCCTTGCTTCTCTGAGATCAGCGGCCTGCAAAACTGCAGCTCTCCTCTACCTGCGGTGGGAAGAGTATAACTGCAAATGACAGCGCATGCTGGGTGTTGTAGTTTCCTCGTAGCTGGCCAAGACAAGATAAGCGAATAGGGCGTAAGGCATCCTCTGTCTGGCGCTATTTTTTTACATCACCCTGGCAGAACCCAATGGACCCCAATGTAAGTCTTGGGGGGGCAGTGGGATCCATCCTGATCTGGTACTGCATTGCCAGGTATTACAGGTAGCAGGCAGCTCTGGATGATCAAATAGCCATTAGTCATCCTTAGTTGCAGCCAGCAAGACATGGGAATCAATGACACAAATCTAATTTTCCTAAGTGATTTAATAATAATGGGGGGGGAAAAAAATCTTATTCTTCCAGTTAAACTATTCAGGGTCTAGGTCTGTTCATCCTGAGCTTCCTGGTTCACGATGCAAAAAACTACAGTAATGGCCGCAGAACAAAGCAGATTTACAATGGGGACTTTTAATGGCGACCATTAGTGATTGTCACCCAGCTTGAAGGCAGTGTGAAGATGGGTTTCAGAATTGATAGCTTTGTCCTTCCACGTTGACATCAAAATCACATTGATGACAGATACCAGGGATCTGCCGCTCAGCAGAGACAATCCTATACTACGGAATTGGGTATGTGCCTCAGGTTTGGCATGGGCCCCCTCCGCAGCTTAGTTCATAAGCAGAAGACTCTCTATCAATAAGGTTCAATCTGTTGACTAAATCTAGAATATAATATGTTGTTATCAAGCAGATTGATCCAGAGGGAGGCAAAGGCGAGCGTGCCAACGGCAAATATATCCTCAGCCAAACATTCCTCTCTGATGCCCAAAATCTGAATCTCTCCCAAATATCCTTCAGAAAAGGGCGTATGGCTGCGTGGTTCGGCACCACGGTTAAACGAGACTTGATTTAACTCTGCAGATCCTGGGTTAATAGATCCAAAAATTCCCAAACTGTTAATGCCAGGTTCACACTAGGCGCTTGCTTAGCCGCTGAGATATTAGACTGCAGCCGCCAGATGTGGAACATTAGTGCATGTCAATTGTTAGAGCATGTTGCAATTAGGTAAAATATGCTAAAATATAGGAATTTTGTTTTTCACGTTAACTTAATTCACTTAATAAAAAATTATTTTAAAAAAATATAACAATGCGCATGATTTTTTAAATGTGACAGTGTTGTCTTACAAAAATATTAAAAATTATATAAATTTTACTAAATAAATAAATGTGTATGTATTAATGTATCTAAATAAAATATACAGGTAAAAAAAAAATATATATATATATATATATATATATATATATATGGTATATATATTGTAAATAAAAAGAAATATATAAAAAAAATATACATTTTTTTTAAATAAAATATTACAATATAAAAATATAACAATATAAAAACATAATAATAAATCGGTGTGAATATATATATATATATATATATATATATAATTTTTCCGTTTTTTTCTGTGTGAAAGTCGCCTGGTTCCCAATGGCACCCATATCCCTCCTATTGGTCACTTTGTAAGCACAGCTTCAGGTTTTTGGTAGTAGACTCAAGAGCCTTATTAAATATGCTTGCAACATTTCTACGTATGTTCGTATGCGCGTGAGCCCTTGAGTGTGCGTGCGTGTGTGCGCACGTGCAACAATACCAGTGTGACACATTTCTACCCAAAAAACAGGCCGGACTATCTGTTATCTCTACATAAAAGGGCCTTGTGGTTCTATATCTGCCATAGTCGTAGAATGACATAAATAAGCACAGCCGTTCAGTCTCGCTAAAGCCGCCACATCCTTCCCAATCGATCTGCATCTTCTTTTAATTTTATCTGTTCAGTCAGCCAAGAAAAAAAAATGCTCCCATTTAAAAAAAAAAATGAAGTAATGGTATGATAATGTCACCCACGATCCATCCAGATTTGTAGCAACCAAGCCATTAAGCTGTAATTATTTTTTAATTAAAAATTTGGGATGCTGACATGCGCAGGCCGCGCCGTACATCTGTCATTGGTTAAAATACCCTCTATTTTTAATAATAATAACAATAATAAAAAAAAATTTTATATACCACATTTTTTTTGTGGCAACTATAGTTGCCAAAGAAAACCTGAGCCTTGCTTATTTTCATCGTGGGGTACAACAACGCGTATGTGCGCCTGGACGGAGCTGACTGGCCGTGAAAAGAATTCCGAATAAAACACAAACATGAAATTTGGCATGGCCACAGAAGCAGGCTCGGGACTAATTTCAGCATGTGAGCGGCTCTTACACAGTACGACTGGCTCCACTGTAAATGAAACCAGGCGCAGTAAAAACTGCCAGTAAACTGTCCGTTAAAGGAACAGTGCTCTTTATTCCTGTAGTCTTTTTCCTCTCTCCAGTACTGGAGCCCCCTCCAAACAAAAACATCTGTAGAGAAATTGGAAGGGAGATAGGGTGGCAGCAGGACGGCATTCCAAGGAGCAAAATATCTTACAAAATGCTTTATACAGAGATCCAGTGTCCTAATAATACAAAAAGTAAAACTGCCTCTTACTATACACAAGTCTAAGTCTGCGGGAGGTGCAAGTCCCATCTACTGGAAGAACAGGAGGCTGGTGACGTACATAGGCCGACTCCAACTTGCCGCACTCCCATGAGAAACCAGGAATCCCTTCAAGACCAGAAGCCATAATGGCAGCAGGAACAAAGCCTAATACAGCTTGAGTGGTTCTCTATGAAAAATGTAAAAAATTTAGCATTTTTAGCTATATCTGTTCCTGGGAAATTTCTGCTACAATCAATATGGCCGCCATTACAGTGTAGATAATTGTCAACTAGCTTTTGCAGACTCCTAAGCGGTAAATTTGCCTACTCACTACCTCCATATTCAGAGAATACACAAACTAACAATTAAATCCACTAAACTGGGACATTTTAAGCTCCACCCCCGAGCTGCCCAGGAACACCCCCAAAGAGCCACTTTCAGAGTACATTAGCCTAAACCCTCCTGGTACATGGGATTGGCCTGCCAAATTCAGGGCACTTGAAAATATGCACTCAAGGGATTTTCCCACAAAAAAATGTTTTCAATGATAGTAAAAAATGATAGCAGTAGCATTTCCTCCTGACCCAGGACTGTCACCGCATAGATACTGACAGCAGGTACCTTCATACAATATGATGGATTCACATTAAGCTGTAAACGCAGCCCCATACGGCTGAGGAATGGTTACAACCCTATTTCCAGGCATGTCATACAACAAGCTTTCTTTGAAAAGTGTAAGCTCAGTGCCACAAAATAATAGTTCTTAGAGGGGCGGGGGGCATCGCTGACAGTTCATGTGTCCGCTTTTATATCTTGCAATGCAATAAAAATAGCCTTTTATCCTGATCTCCGAAGCCTGGAAAATCATTGTGGCGGATGCAATGGGATAGACAAGGAGAAAATTACTCGTGGCTTTGCTTCAACATGAAATTAAAAAGTGATGCTGCAGTCTCACGGGGTTTCTGTGATTTCTCCGGGGTTTTGGATAATGCATAAATATCACAACATCCATGCAAAACAAAGGTGGCGATAATGGCCCCGTTTTGAAGTTCTGTGAGGAGATGACAAGGTATTGGCATGCAAAAAGCTCATGAGGATTACTACAGTCCCTAGTACTCAAGTGCTTAAGTGTATAAGTGATATCTAAGGTTCCTAACTATGCTCATTCTGGTGACATCACTATTATTCCTAATAAGGAGTGTTCTGGTGACATCACTATTATTCCTAATAAGGAGTGTTCTGGTGACATCACTATTATTTCTAATGACATCACGAGTGTCTAGTTATGTGCCTTCTGATGACATCACTGGTTCCTAATGTGCATTCTGCTGATATCACTAGATACTAATAATGTGTGTTATCATGAATGCCTAGTTATGTGAATTCTGATGACAGCGTCGGTTCCTAATAATGGGCATTCTGGTGACAGTACTAGTTCCTAGTGATGTGTTTTGTGATGACATCACCGATGGGTGAAAATACAATCTAGCAACTATTTTATTGGCTCCATCTTTTAATCTAAAAGCTGAGCATATACACAAAAATGCTGCTGTTCTTATAGGATCAGAATTAGATTGTTTTCGAGCAATCCCCAGTGAGGTTTCCAGACCTCGGTCTACAGCCCGCTAGAAAATTATTTGTTTTTAAATTACATTTTCTTGCCATGCAGATGCGTTCAAATAGAGAAACACGTATACAAGTGCGCAGTGTATACAAATGTGTGACACACAGACACACTGTAGACATAAACTGTACAGGTACACACACAATCAGTAGAGTATGTGTGGACTGTATGTGTATGTAACTGCAGAGTATGAGTGTATGTGTACAGTATGGTTGTGTATGCGTCTGCCTAGTGTGTATATCAGTAGGGTATGTGTGTACTGTATGTGTCTATACAGTATATGCATGTAGGGTATGAGTGTATGTGTACAATATGTTTGTGTATGTGTCAGCAGAGTATGTGTGTGTATGGCTCTGTACCATTTGTGTGCCAATCTACACAGTGTGTATGTCTGTATTTTACAGTGTACAGAAATATGCATATGCCATACAAGCATATACACACACATACTGTATATACTGTACAAGCACATACACACATACTGTACAAGCACATACACACATACTGTACAAGCACATACACACATACTGTATAGGCACATACACAGATATACTGTTCATACATATACATGCTGAACAGGTACATAAAGACGTACTGTTCATACACACAAGCGGTACAGACAGATACACACATATACTGTTCATACACACATATAATGTTCATACACACATGCTATACAGACAGATACACACATATACTGTTCATACACACATATACTGTTCATACACACATATACTGTTCATACACACATGCTATACAGACAGACACACACATATACTGTTCATACACACATATACTGTTCATACACACATATACTGTTCATACACACATGCTATACAGACAGACACACACATATACTGTTCATACACACATGCTATACAGACAGACACACACATATATTGTTCATACACACATGCTATACAGACAGACACACACATATACTGTTCATACACACATATACTGTTCATACACACAAGTTGTACAGGCACATAAACGCATGTACTCTACAGACATACATACATATACTGCACATACTGTACAGACACACACACACTCTATAGGCTCTTATACAGACACCTATGCATTAGACACATATACACATACACACATACTCTACAGACTCATACTGTTCAGTTGGTACAGACACATGTATATGCCGTACATACAAACATACTCAAAAGGCACATACACAGTTGTACAGACACACACACTGTATAAATACATACTATACACACCCATACATATCCATGTTCTATGCCATGCAGCCATGGTGCACTGTTCTCATCTCTTCACTCCCCCTCCCCTCGTAAAAACTTTTCTAAGCTGTGATTCATTTTGCTTTAATAGAATTAAAAGTAGTTACTTGCTGCCCTCGGAAGCTATATAAAGACAAGCCGCTGCCAGTGACACATGCCTGCAACAAGTCTTCGAGGAAGAGTCAGGGAACAATATGTATTTCCTGGTTTAGAACAGATGGAGCGCAGCACAGCAGAGGCGAAATACCCATGAAAACATTGTACTCATCACTTCTCCAGCCACGGATATCTGAAGAGGATTCATCAAAATAACAAAATGGAACCCAGCGCCATTCTGTATCGATAAGAACAATTCCCAAAATAGTATACTGATCAACCAGCCAAAAAACGGGCACTTCACACGCCCCACTCACTGCCACCACCATCTGACGCTGCAGCTGGAAAATTTGACATAGGTCAACCAAAAATATCAGAGTCACACAAGTGTACGGCGCAAATCACATACGGCTAGGTTCACACTAGAGTTGTGAATCCGGTAGCCTGATCCGGCAGAGGCATTGCCGGGTACAACTATGTTTCACTGGATCCCCATTGAAGGGGTGTAGCTAAAGGCTCATGGGCCCTGGTGCAAGAGTTCAGCTTGGGCCCCCCTTCCCTCAGTGCTTTGTGTGTCTTCTAAAGCGGCACAAGTGTCTTTGGGCCCCTTTAGGCTCCTGGGCCCGGTAGCGACTGCTACCTCTGCACCCCCTATAGCTACGCCCCTGGATGCCGCAGTGACCTGACTAGTTGCATGCAACAGTTTTTGTCCGGCCAACACCTGGCATGTATGCTGGAACAGGCTACTGGAACAGACTTCCGGATATCCAACCGCAACTGTGAACGTAGCCTACGATTAGTTCAGGACTAGAAATCCCGCACCACCTCTGTCTACAGGTTGTGTCTGCTCAGCCGCACTGAAGTAACGCTGAGCTGCTGTACCACATAGGCCCTGTGAACAGATGTGGCACTGTTTGTGGACAAAGCAACAATATCAGGGAACGGTCCGCTCATGGTTTCATAAGGACACCACTTTATTAGACACCCCCCCATCCCCCATGTAATGACAAGTCTGCCAGGACTTGTCATTAAAAAAATCCATTATCAAAGGCCCCTGTTTACAGGTTTGCATATAGTAATGACCAGTGTCAGATCCCCTCATCCACTACTTAAAAGAGATGCATACAGCATTGCATTAAAAATTAATTACACATGTTATTTTATTGATAGTGCATAATGTAATGAGCACCAGCTGTGCTAAATATCCAAACTCCTTTATAAGACGGCCATAAAAAGAGAGGAGCGCAGGAAGAGAGAGCCCTCCTTAATGCTTCTGATGTCGAAGGGAAAGAGGAACATTTTCTATAAAATATGAATAAAGCCACTTTGATTCTCCTCGAATAAGGTCTCCGACTACAAAGGTGGAGTCCGGTTAACTCCGTGCGGCGCTATCTCGTAAAATGATGCTGAGTACCCCTTGGATAGTCACGTCTTCTCCTTATGGAGTCATTTTTTTTTTTATTTCTTGTCTAGTTATACAAGAAGAACCAAGAAGCAACATCAAGGATCCAGACTCAGTCATGTCACACACCGCAAGGGTCAAGGGGAAACAATGGTGGGGTCTGGTAGGCAGGACCTCCAGTCATCTCCAAATCCAATCCCAGTACTGCTGTCCATGAAGAGACGACCACATACTGTCTCTTCACAGAAATCCATGAGGACTTCTAACGTGGACGGACAAACTGGTTCCACCTCTAATGAAATACATGGGCATTGTACCATTTAATGCTGTCATCTTAAAGGGGTTGTGCCTGCATTAAAGGTTATCGTAACCACTTAACAGTTTTGCCTGAGCGTTAAGAAAAGGACTTAAAGGGAATGCGTGATCAGAAAGTGATCTATTGTTTAAATCATGTTTTTATGTTAAACATATTTTTTAAATCATTTTTGGTGATGTTATTTTTACTTTACCATGTCAATATCGATAAAAAAAAAAAACACTGACCACTAGCCCTAATAATAGGTGCCACTTCTTGCTCTGTACAGATCACCTTACTGTAGTTGTCGCCTATCATTACATGCAGGATTAGAATGACAGATATCACCTATATATACAGATAACACAAGATCTGCCATTCACGGTAGGTGTTATCACAGTATATCTACAGCCTCGTGACTTCTGCACAGGTCACAGAGCAAATCTAGAAAACTTTATTATAGAAGTCAATAAATCAGCTCCTGTCCGTTGTGTCTATGGCCCATAGTGGTTGCTGTAAAGCAGGCATCTTCACACTGCGGCCCTCCAGCTGTTGCAAAACTACAACTCCCACAATGCCCTGCTGTAGGCTGATACCTGTAGGTTGTTCGGGCATGCTGGGAGTTGTAGTTTTGCAACAGCTGGAGGGCCGCAGTTTGAGGACGCCTGCTGTAAAGCATATCTCTAAATGCTGCTAAGAAAAGCTGAAGAAAGATGGCAGCCTCCATAATCATATTCAGGAAACAGAATAAAAAAACTACAATTAGAAAATAAAAATAGATTAGAAAATGGAAATTAATGATGACACATTCCCTTTAACCCCTCATATCTCTAGATCTGTAGCAGCTAGATACAGACCTGGTCTTGTTTGAAAACTGACAATCTAAGCTTTAAAACAAGAATCTAATCTACATTATCTTCTCTAGTTCAGGAGATAACCTTGTTAGAAATTGGGTTGGGAGTGAGAGCAGCTGAAAGTAAAAACAGCTTTCAGCTGCTTTCACTCCGGACCCAACCAGGCCCACATCTCTAGCTGCTACCAAGCTGGAGATATCAAGACTTATCGCAGCCCTCCTCTCTTCTGCCAGACTGGAGGGGGGCAGTTTGTGAGGGATGCAGAGAAGTCACATCCGTCATTAACACTTTTTCGTGTGACTGTGTGCAGGTAGCTCTGCGTCCAAATTGACAAAGTTCTCTGTACATGAGAAACAAGGTCAGTGTCCAGCCTTGTACTGCCGTCATAAGGACACCTTCCCCTCCCCTGGTCACTTTCGTCTAAAGCCTTCAGGGCGGACGGGAGTGGCTTCATTGAAAAATAAAAAGTAACAAGGAAAAAATATCTACTCTTTTAATTTTCTCTGGTCTGGTATTAGTTTTCTCTAGTCTTCTCCTGCTGCATCTCAAGTGCTCTGCTCCCTGGAAAGTGATGCCAGCTTTGCGGAGAAATCGACTTGTTATCATGGCTTTCCCATAATTACTGCTGCAGCGTACAGCACTTAGAGAATAGGGGATATCAAAGAGCATGTTAAGTGTTTGGCCAAGTCCTGCCTGAAAGAAACATTATCTTCTCCTAGGAAGTAAATGAGAACGCGCTTAACCCTTGCCGCTCCGCAACTGTTAAAAAAGCTCTTCTGTAATGTCACAGTGTGGGAGAATTATTTGAAAAAATGGCGAAGTCGTCCACAGCAACCCGGGCAATTAAAAAATGAGAGCTGGAGTCAGACTGTGCTCCTAAGGTCTAGCGCTCCTAAGGCAGCTGTCCGCAGGTTGTGTGTTGCATTGCAGCTCAGTTCACTTCGATGAAGCTGAGCTGCAGTACCAGACACAGCCATGTATTTGCAATTTTGCACAAACCCCTTTAAGAAAGGACAAGGTGGGAAATCTACTCGAGCATGTCCTCCTACACGACCCGCTTTTCACCCGTGTTGCAGTTATGTTTTCAGTATATCTGCAGCCACACATAAATGTTCCTGGAGGTTCTGCGCCGACTGATACCAGGGAACAATAGAGGCACAGAGAAAAGATAAATGGATCAGGCACTGACCCCTATTCATGTTCACTTCCTCATAGGCTTCTATGATGGTGCTAGAAAGTGACGCCCACCCTGTTTTTGGAAGCAGCGGACTTTGATGATGTCCGAGATTTATAACTTTTCTTAAATTTGGAGCATTTCAAGCGGGTAGAAAGTTCAGCTTTTGTTGTGCGTTTAGATGCACAGATAAGAGCGCACACCTTCAGGCTGCGCTCCAGTGGTCAGCGACTACAAAGATATCAGGTAGCACTTGTGTGAGGCGAAGTTATGGCTTTGTGTGAGAAACCTGAAAAGATGAGAAACCCCATGGAGAAGGTTCAGTCTGTGTGGCTGGGTGACATACCGCCATACAGAGCTTCATGGCATAACGTCGACAACGCGTTTCATGCCTAACATATTAATTGAGAATGTTCTTCCAGAAAATAAGCTCCACCAAAGGTGTTGGGCAGCTGTTTTCTCCTCTCTCCCCATTGAAAGCACATAGACACTTGGCCGAGCCCAGTGTGTGTGTATATGGAGGAGTCAGGAGACATGGCTGGCGGCTAGAGAAGGTGTATGGGCATCTTTAGTGGTAAACAACCCCCTCGATCATCATCTTGGTAGAGTTTGCCTAATTACATTTTCCTGAAAAGAAAATGTACAGCTCGACCTAAGAACAAGAAGAACTTGACGAAAATATAGGATTGCGTCCAGGCTGCATAATTGTCATCAGTACTGAATTTGCAGGGACTGTCCCTGATTCCTGGTGCAGAGTAAGTGTTGGAAGGGCCTAATCCCAGCTATCTGTGATAACCTTATGGGAAAATGCCTGGGATTATGGGATGGAAGCTGTTGGAGATATCTAGGTCAAAGTCCGGTTGCCCTACCCAGCCTAAACATCACAAACAGTTCAAAAATTAAAAGGAAATAGTTGATGGCGATCCAAAAATGTGCAGGAGACTTTCATCACAAGGTGAGAAATGCAGGTGTGCGCTCTCGGCCGCCTTCTTTGTCATGAAGCAGGAAGTGAACTGGACGCGGCTGAATCAATAATTGCCAAAAAGAAGGCAGATAAGCGGTGGGATTCTAGTGGTATTTCGAGAACAAGACAGGACATGAGGGGGTGCCGCCCGGATTAGTCTGTAAGACAAAAACACCCAAACAGATGTCTTTGTGTGTCAGTCACGAATCCTGGGCCCCTTACCTAAAACACTGCAGAATGCAACCACTGATCTGTCGGCTTAGACACAGCCAAAGCTACCCGGGCTATCCATATGTCAGGAATGGAAGACGCAGGGGTGATCCCTACGAGAGTCCATGTGAAAACATCAGAAGGGCCATACGATATTTACACACACAGCCAACTGCATCCACAAAAAAAAAGTCTGAAAGCATAAATCTACCATTTCTGTCATCTTTTCAATTCAACTTTTTGAAACTTTTTAATGTTCTTTGAATACCAAAATAGGGAAATTTATATGTACAAGGTTCAAGAAAACCGCGCTGTCTAAACCCAGCCGTAAAGGGGATCACTACTAAACATGACTAAAATGACAGAGGACGCGTACTGTGCAAAAATTTTGTCTCTCCAGAGTTGATCTTCGGAGTTGCAACCAATAGAACCAAGTTAAAGGCTAAAGATATGACCCACACATATTAAAAGAGGCTGTCAATTTCTATGATATTACAGCATTCTGAGTTTAATGGGCTATTGTGGCACCCACCTAAACAGCCGGGACGAGGGTCTGGAGACCCTCATTCTGGAGATGGGTGCGTGTCCCAGACATTTATGGCACTGTCTGTTAACATGTCGGTGGGAATATGCCTTTAATAGAGGAGAGCTCCTCATTCAGAGCCGCCCCGCCATAGCTTACAGCACCTCAGACTGATTTCATTGGGCACCATGTAAGGCATCATCCGCAATGTGGTTGCACTGCTGACTAAATGAACAGTTGCTATCGGGTTCCTGCACAAATCAGGGAAAGTTTCATAGAAAATGGCAAAAAGTGCAAAAAGCTTGACATAAACAATTCTCAATTATCTTTATATATATATATATATATATTTTTTTTTTTTTTTCATATATCCCAGAAAACTGCCTCACAATGCCAAATAATACTTCCATACAATGCTCCCACATTCAGTACCTGAAACAATACCGTCATACTTAAACAGTAATGAAGTGATAAAGAAAACTGTCCTGGAGGTGCAGAAAAGTGAAGCTTTACCAGCTCTACTCTAACCCTGGGTTCAGACCTGAGCGTTCTTGAAAAAACTCAAGTACTTGTTTATGCGTCGGGCGTTTTACAGCGCGTTCAAACGCGGCGTAAAACGCTCAAGTGAGAACCAGAGCCATAGGAAAGCATTGGTTTTCATGTGTTGAGCGTTTTACAGCGCGTTTGAACGTGCTGTAAAACGCTCAGGTGTGAACTTAGGGTAAAGCTGCTCCTAGTAGTGCAGTTCTTGGGGGGCCCACTAAGAAATAGGGGCCCTGGGAAACTGCCCAGTTTGTTACCTACTGAACCTTTAGGCTAGGGCTAGGGCAATGTGACATAACATTGTGATGTCGTCCTACTATATCGCAACTAACGTCAGTGAGTGCGACTGCGTAGCGATCCGCAAATTACAGCGATCAGTTTCTGCGGTGGCGATCAAGATCGTGACCTCTGCAATGTTAATGTTGCCAGCATAGCCCCAGCCCAAATACTTCTTGTTTCAGACTAGAAATAAGGAAATGTACGATATAGTTCTGCTTTGAGGCCAGGTTCAGGTTATTTACTTTTTTGTATAAAAAATAATTAAAAAAAACAATAAAAATAATAATAATAATAAAAAAATATCATTTTTCTGACCATGTAACAGATATATGGAAGATATATATACATTTGGCTACACACGGCAGAAGTTATTCACTGATGCACTGGCTTGCCGTCTCCACTCGTGAACCAACAAGGAATACTACTTCATCCTTGGCACGGGACCCGCTCCTCATCTCGGAAGGGCTGCGTTTGATTTTGTCGTTTATCTTAAATGGCTACGAGACCACCAGTGCAAAACATTTGTGTGAAGGCGCTGCCAAAACCACAAGTAAAGGAGTCTGAATTCCCTATGTAAATACTGGGGCTGTGCGAAGAAGGAGGAAAAGTCGACACTAAGTGCTCTTTTGTGAGGTCTGATCTTCAAGGGGAGTTTAGGCACAAGCTCATTTCCTGTCATCAACATTTTTGATCTGCTTCCTAATCTAACACATTAGAGTCCACGGAGCACAACAAACATCAGGTCCGACCGTCCTTCTTCATTACGGAGAAATCTCAACACCCATCTGCAACCTGTGGCTCTCCGGCTGCGAAACTACAACTCCTAGGATGCCCTGACAGCCGAAGGCTGAGGTCGTTTCGGTTAGATTGCTGGGGGTCTGACCCCTACAGATCACGAGAACGGGGTCCTGAGATTCACAAATGAATGGCATAGCATAAGAGCAGACTCGTCTGGCTCTGTAACCCTGCGCATGCGCCAGGGAATGTTCAGTTCAGATCTTATAATGGGGGAAGCTGACTGAGATGTACTGTGCATGTGCAATTTTAGGCAGGAAGACTTTGAGGAGTGGGGGAGTGGCTAGGCAGTACTCTGAGGGGCTAGGCCCACCCCTTGGTGCACTGAACACCTGATTAGCATATTAAATAAACTGCAGATTTCTCAACCGCAGGGCCAGACAATATGCATGATTTTACAGGGTCAATCCTGCAGGCAGATGCACTTCAAAATGAGAAGTGGCCACAGGTTGGAGATTTAGCAGAGCTGGATTTGTCACTTGATGGAGCCAGTTCAATTCACTGGATAAAATGAGCACCAAAAGTTAATACACTGACACTAGCAGAGCCGAGTTAGTCACCTGTCTCAACTTATGATGATATCCCACATGTGATTCTCCACTGCGCTGAAGGTAAATCTACTGAATTATTTGATCTTGCAGAATCAAGTGAGGCAAGTTCAGCTCTGCTACACCTCAATACAACACCAGTAGACATCAGAGAGAACATACAGGTAACATTGCGATCGTCCCCATAGCAAATGGCCCTTATAAATTGTTTTTTCAAAAGTTGGAGAAGTAAAAAACATTGCCCCCAGCCCCTCATTTCCTGTGATAATGCGGAAAGCGAGCGCTGTGGCCCCGGCAGGAGTTTTCTGGATGACGGTACCTTCTGTGCAACTTTTATGAGACAGAACGAGTCCCTGTCAAACAGTGAGAGAAGGGACTTAAACCTGCAGAGGTGACATAGCGAGGCGCTGCCTGCATTTTCCAGTTGTGAAATAAAGAGGTCAGGAAAAAAAATGCCACTGGAGGAACAGCAGTAACGTAAAGTTCTCAGCACAAAAAGGCATTCAGCACGGAGGGTGCAGGCCCAGCGGTTTAATTGCACTGAAACTACTGTAACCTGAATACAGCTTCCTCCCCTGTACATGTAGCAGGGCTGAGGCTGTCAGTGCAACAATGCTGGGTTTATCATCTGGTACAACTCATTGTTATATTACTAAGGCCTCTTGTTCATGACTGTATGGCTTTTTCAGTATTTTTCGGTCCGCAAATAATGGATCCGCAGAAATACGGATGCTGTCCGTGCGCATTTCGTTTTTTTAGGAACAGAACAGCTGGCCCCTGATAGAACAGTTGTATCCTTGTCCGTTATACGGACAATAATAGGACATGTTCTATCTTTGAACGGAATGGAAAAACAGAAATACGGAAACGGAAGCCATACCTTTTGCGGAGTCATTGAAATGAATGGTTCCGTATACAGTCTGTATACGGAACGCAAAAAACGGAACGTAAACGGAAAGAGGCCTAAGTGTTTTCTGCGAGTCTCCATAGGGCTCTGGCAAAACCTAATGTGCTATCTAAACCCAGCTATGTGCATTACAAATCAAGCTCTGCTACATCTATATACATAACCCAGCCCATCGGGATATCAAAAAGTGCTGTGATTTTACACAATGACAATCCCGGCACTGCTATATCTGCACTTTCTCACTCTGCAAAACAGTGACATAGCGTAGACTGGTCAACTAAAGGGTTAAGTAAATGGCACCTAGGAGGGTTCACTATTCCTCACTTAAAGGGGTTGGCTCATCTCACACAATGACGGCATATCGCTAGGGTGGGCCATCAATGTCCGATAGGTGCAGGTCCAGAACAGGGCCCCCACAGTGAAGGAGAGCACACCGCGCATGCACATCCACCTCTCCATTCGTCCCTATTCGAGTTCCACAAATAGCTGAGTGAGCGCGCTCAGCTATATTCTTAAGTCCCATGGCGGGGTGCGAACGCGGCCACCGCTCCGTTCACCACTATGATACTGCTGGAAATAGCTCATCTAGGCGAAAGGAGGATGGTTGCACATGTGCGATTGCTCTCCGTTCACTTTGGGGGCTCCTTTCTGGGGGTAAAAGGGGTCCCAGAAGTGGGGCCTGCTCCTTTCTGACATTGATGGTGTATCATAGCAATATATGCTGTCAATATGTGAGATGAGCCAACCCCATTAAGACCCCAAAATTTGCATCATCTAGGTTTGCTCCGCTGTTGTTCCGCCAAAGCCGCCATTTCCATCACATGGAATACGGCTTTATCAATTAGCTCAGGGATCAGTAACCTCCGGCACTCCAGCTGTAGTGAAACTACAACTCCCAGCATGCTCCATTCACTTCTATGGTAGATCTGAGAACAGACAAGCAATTGTGCATGCTGGGAGTCGTAGTTTCCCCACAGCTGCAGGGCAGGAGGTTGCTGATCCCTGAATTAGATTATCGACACATTATGGATACACTGAGATACATCTGTGGGTGAACGTAACCGTTCTGAGGGGCATGCATGTTTTATACTATCAAGTTATACTGTTCAAATTTTTTTTTTCTAAAAAAGGATAGAAACAGTTGAAAATTACAAAAAAAAAAAATTGAAAAATTACAACCCCCACACCCCCAGCCTTAAAAAAAAAATCACAGAAAAAGCTACATTTCATTATTCCTAAAGAACACAATTGTAGCAATACCTGCTGGCAATTTTTTTTTTTTTTTTATGAGGGATGGGGTGGGAGGTATCATGCACTGAAATCACACAGGCCCCCTAGTGGCCAGTGGATGAATCACCAATGAGTTGCCCACTTTGAACAGCCCTATTTCAGCTTTGAAAAAAAAAAATCATAAAAAATGAAAAGCCGCATCCCTTGATAATTTAAATAAATAAATACACGCATACACAGCTGCTTAATTGACCCACCCAATTACAGCCTCATTAAAAGTTTGAAAGGATTTTCCAACTCGCCCTCAAAGAATTCCATCTTTCCTCCCCTTATTCCCTAGTATTGATTATTCCGAACCTTGACCCACCCTGCCCGATCCAGGAAGGCGGGGGTTAACAAGGGGATCGTCGCTAAAAGATATTGCAGACTGTACTGTGTCCCTCCAAACCTTCCCCCCCCCCTCCGCCCCCCAAAGCCAAGACATTAATTCTCACAAGTCGGAGAAAATTACTATGCATGAATGCAAAAAGCATGATCAGGAGTAATTAACATGGCTTCATATGCAAATTTTATTAATGCAGAAGTACAAAGTCATTATGCAAATGAAACTTACGTCAACTCTCTTGACAAATATTCTTCTACAAAGCTCGTTTTCCCTTATATGCTATTTTTTTTTTTTACACTTGCATAAGTTTGTAAAGTTTTTCTTTATTTAAAAAAAAAAATTAGCCAAAGAAACCTATGGCGCGGGCTGGTGGTATCTATATATATATTTTTTTTGGCAGGTACATGGAAACTTGCACTAAAGAAGGAAGGGGTAAAAAAAAAAAAAAAAAAGAGGGGGAAAAAAAACAAGCGCCTACCAGCAGGCAGCCAATCAAAACGCCAGAGGCTGTAATGAGCGCGATTGATGACTGTTTGGCTTTACTGCAGGGTAATGAACTAGAATCTAGTCTGAGAAGAGAAATATGAATATTCATGAAGCAGCGCTCCTGCCTTTGATGATTAAAGAAATTTTTAATATTCAAATAAGCGCTTGCCAAGTGATTAACAGAGAACAAGCATGCAGCAGTGGAAATAGACGCGGCGAAGGTTTGGGAGTCACTCAAGGAGCCAGCTTTTTCCAATGGATCGCCCGCAAAATAGTGCACCTTGCGTACTGAGGGAGGGGTGGGCAAAAAAAATAAAAAATTCTAACAATAATATATCCTAATCATGTAAAAAAAAAAAGGCTGGAATTTTCGGAAGGGCGTCAGTAAATCGCCTGGTACCCGACCCTTTTGTTTCGAGGAATAAGACGATGCGGCGTTCCAGTGATTGTTAAGTAATTATTGGTTGACGTCTAATTTTAGATGCGTTGTTGCCCTTGTTTATAATTACATCCAAGGCTTTGTGTAGATGCTAATGAAGTATACAGCGATCTGTGCAGAGGGGGCTGACAGGGAGCATGGCACATTCTTATTTTTGGGTCATTTACGATGTGAAAGGCCGAAAATACATAAAAAAAACAACATTATTTCGACAACGTTGGGAACACTACGCTTGCCCAAAGAGATTGCAATCCATCGTAGCTGAGCTAAAACGTTCTTTACAGCGGTCTTATAATAATACAGTAGGCGTAGCAACAGTCCTGTGTGAAATGAAGGAGATCTAACTGCAGTCCTGTGTAAAATGAAGGAGATCTAACTGCAGTCCTGTGTAAAATTTTGTCAATTTACATGCAATCTATATGTAAAATTCAGATTTAGATGCAGTCCTATGTAAAATTCTGTAGATTTAGGTGCAGCACTGCATCAAATTCATTAGGTGTGCTGCAGTCCTTTGCAAAATGTAGTAGATTTAGATGCAGTCCTGTGTAAAATTCATATTTAGATGCATTCCTGAAATGCGTTAGCTTTCACTGCAGATCTATGTGAAAATCAGTAAATTTAGGTGCAGTCCTTGTAAAATTCAGAAGATTTAGATGCAGCCCTATGTCCATTTCAGTAGTTTTAGATGCAGTCCTATGCAAAATTCTGCAGCTTTAGATGCAGTCCTATGTACAATTCTGTCGATTTTGATAGATTCTGCCCTGTATCAAATATATTAGGTTTGCTGCAGTCCTATGTAAACTTTAGTAGACTTAGATACGTGTAAGATTCAGTAGATTCAGATGCAGTCCTATGTAAAATTCTGTAGATTTATGTGCAGTCCTGTGTAAAATACATTTGGTTTCACTGCAGTGGTGTCTAAAATTCAGTAGATTTAGATGCAGTCCTATGTAAAATTCAGCAGGTTTAGATATAATCCTGTAAAATGCATTAGCTTTCTTTGCAGTCCTGTGTCAAATACGTTAGGTCTCAGCAGACTTTGCAGCAATCCTTTGTAAATTCAAGTCGGCCTGTAGACCACGTATAGTGTGTTGTGATTCGTGGCAAAGTCAGCTCTGCTACAGCCTGCATTTTATTTTTCCATAAAGTTTCAGATCGACCCCTCCCCCCATGCAAAAAAAAAAACGCTGCCGTCCTCGCTTATAATTGGCTCAGCAGTAGTTAAATTCGACTCTAATCCTAATCAAGATCTAGAGCCGTATTACAACGAGCCCCGTAAATGACTCAGTGAAACATTTTCATCTCCTCTGAACCACGAGATGTACTTACAATATATAACAGATCAGCCTTTTTTCCGCCACATCTGCTCCATTTTACCCCTGACAAAAATCTATTAAAACAAAAACCTTGCTGGCATTATTCTTGCTGAAAATCATCATCACGTGTGTGGGGGGGTAGGAGGGGGCGTCTTCCCAGACGTGAGCGCTCTTGTCTCCCAGTATATGTTATTAACTGCAAATAAGAAAATGATGATAATAAACATATTCCGCAAAGGAAGTGGCGGGGGGGTGTTATAAACGGCGGGCAGGATTCATAAGATCGGCAGTTAGATTTTAATGGAGAGGATGAGGCGACATACAGCAAGCTTAAGGCGATATTCACATTAAATGGGGACTGTCTGCTCGGATCAAGTCACTGTAGAGGCCGAGTCTCGGTAAACTGTCTGGACAGTGGGACTTTTCCATACGGCGACTTCCATCCAGAACCTTATGATACAAATATACTTGCTATACAGCTTCATGCAGATGCAGCAGAGCTGAGTTCGTCATTAAGGTGCCGTTGTTTGTGACTCCTTCCATTTCAATGAAAGGCACAGCCTGGGGGAAAAAAAACTGCAGTAGCCAATCAGAAGCAGGCTAGAAAAGGAAAGCAGTTATCTGATTGGTTGCCTTTGGACAAGTGAGGCCTATAGTGATCCCCAATCACAGGTTCAAACCCCTGGAAATGCGCTTTCATTTCACTGAAGAATTCTCATATGTCAAAAATATAAACTTTTAGGGTATCGGACAGACATGTTAGAGATAAAAAAACAAAAGTAATACTCCATATTATTAGTATTAGGCTACATGCACACGACAGTTGTTTTTTGCTGTCCGCAAATCGGGATCCGCAAAAAAAAACTGATGGTCCATCAGTTTTTTGGGGAGGATTCCTTTGTTTTCACAGATCCCTTGTAATAAATGCCTATTCTTGTCTGCAAATGAGAAAAAAGTAGGACATGCACTACTGAAGGGAAACACGGACAAGGGACGCGGAACACAAACGGATGAACTGTCAGCATTTTTTTTGCTGACCCATTGAAATTAATGGGTTCCTATCCTATCCGCAAAACTGAAACGGAAGCCGAGAAAAACAACTGTCGTGTGCATGTAGCCTTGCTCAATTTTTAATCAGGAAGACTTGAATCGCCAAAAATATTTTAAATGTTAAATTCCTTTGAGGACACGCCCAAAAACCAGAGCACAGCGCACAGAGATAGGGAGCACCTCTCCAGAAATGCGCCATCGACATTGTTACGAAATACGTAGTATGCGAAGACGTGAGGGAAGTGTCACAAAAAAATATATGATATTTCACTGGGATTCACTTGAAAACGAATTCATGAAAACTGTCAAAGAGCATGATGCTACATCTAAACGTTAAAAAAAACCTGACCAATAAAATGTGGTCACGCCCCATCATGCATCTACATACAGAGGGCCCTGTAGAAGTACACACGGGCATGAAAAAGGGGGTGTTGTTTACAGCCAATCAGGATCTAGCTACAGTGGGGTCATGTGATCAGTTCCTAAAGCCACCCCCGTTTTAAGCGCCTTGTAGTTTTCATACAGGAGACCTGTGTTAAGTTTCAGCAAAGAAATACGAACATACGTTATATATCATTGTAAAAAACATATACAATGGATTCATTAAAAAAAAATCCTGAAAGAATCGCGCTCCTCCCGGACACGTGTCACTATAATGAAGAGTCATATACAGACGTACAGAATGTAAAGAAAAATTATTAAATTTTTATAAAAACAGAAAAAAAATTGAGCAGGCTTTAAAAATCAATTGTGTAGCCACCTAAAAAAAACACACTACAAATAGCCTAAAATGGAAAAAACACTTCACTTTGACCTGGGGGCCGAGTGCATTCTGTAAACGCACGTTGCGGTCATGTTGGGGTTTTGCTCGAATACTGACAAAATCTAGCAAAAAATGGCAAATTGTGCTAACTACAATGTCAGCTGCTGTAGTTGTTTTTTTCATCATTTTTTGTGGTTGTGTTTTTTATGTTATGCCTTTAGACAAATACCGTATCCAGTTTTCTTTAGTAGACAGACATTAAAAACTTTCAAAAAATCCCCCAAAATTAGACACCAGCATCAATTTTCTAGGCCCATTGGCAACCTGGCACCTGGGATTTTGCAGTAAAAAATACATTTAATTAAATTTTTTAAAAAGTAGAGCTGTAAAAGCTCTACTTTTTAAAAAATTAAATTAAATGTATTTTTTACTGCAAAATGTAAACACAAAATAAAATTTGTAACACCCAAAAAGTTACTTTGTGTTTGCATTTTTTTTCCCCACTGGATTAAAGCCCCCCTCAAAAAAACTTGCCTTGCCTTGAAAAAATAATGGAAGTATTATGCCATGAACAAGACCCCTGTGTGGGAATTTTTTTTTAAGTGTTTTGCATGTAAAATACTGCACCAGACTAAATGGTTTCCACTAAATTAAATGTCGAAAGACCCCCTAAAAAAACTTGCCTCTACCGAAAAAAAACGGCAGCAGGAAGCCACAAACAAGAGCCCTGGATGGAGAAGGGCAGTTTCTAGATTTTTTTGGGACATTTTGAAAGTATTTTGCATGTTAATATACTGCGGCAGAAACGTGCCGTGTGAACGCAGCCCTGTGCAGATTGAAAGAATCTCTGATCATACAGAGGAAATAACACCGAACACCACCGCAAACAAAAAAATAAATTTCAAAAATATATGTGAATAAACCGAAGAAAAGAACACGCCCCAGAAATTGAAGGAATCTGATTCAGGGGTGGTCTACATCAGAGAACACGATGCCTCTGAGCTCACCAACCTCAACTATCTGCAAAAAACTTCTCAGGAAATCCGAACTGAGCTGAAGAACGTCACTGAGTTTTGCAATCCAGCAGTTTATTTGGCAGGAGCGCGGCAGCCTGGCATTATTCTCTCTTTTCACAGAAAAAAAAAAAAAAAACTACTATTTCTGGGCACTCGCTCAAAAACAGGTAGGAAGCAAATGCTTCGAAATGAGGAACTAAAAACAGCCAAGTGATTTTTTTTTTTCTTTCCACTACCAAGAATGCCAAATGTAAACCTGATTTATTTACCTACGTCTAATAGATCACCAACAAAACTACAGGACGAGGGGAAAAAAACAGCACTGAAAGAAAAATAATAGCAGGCTGGATTTATTACAGGACATTTATACCATCATTTTAAGGGGTTTGAAGCCAAACATATTATCCGTATACAAATGATCTGCAGCGAATTATCCCGCAGCAAACAAAAGATGAAGGGTCTATCTAATAAAAACAATACTTCTGTGGCTCCGGCATTATAATACCACACACACACACAGATATTACTAGCACATGGGTGTTGAGAGCACAAAGTCATTGCTGATAGATCGAAAGAAAAAAACAAAAACACTAAAAATAAATAACCTGCAGCAGCCAATCGGATGCCAGGCTTCATCCATTAGTTTAAAAATAATATTTCCCCTATTGATTGATGGACAGATACACAGAATAACGGCTCGTGGTTTTGGTCCGCAAAAAAAAAAATGCGGCTCGGGTGCGACCCATTCACTTCTATGGGGCCGCAAAAGATGCGGACAGCACTCCGTGTGTTGTCTGCATCCGTTGCTCTGTTCTGTGGTCCCTCAAAAGTTATGAGTCATGTCCTATTCTTGTCCGTTTTGCGGACAAGAATAGGCATTTCTAAAAGGGCCGTCCGTTACGCAAATTGCGGAAGGCACACGGGCGGCATCCTTGCTTTGCGGACCTGCAATTTGCGGACCGCAAAACACGAGCCCTGAGTCCGTATATATACAGATGTAACAGAGCTGAGTTTTTACAGGCTGCACAACTCATGGTGATATCCGGGGCCGTGTAGTCGTAGTTGTGGAGTCGAAAAAAACGGCTTCAAGATAAAAAATATTACAAGACAGTGACGAAAACATTCCAAACCCTGATGTTACCATGAGTTTACTATAGCGATATCAGTTTATTTAGGAGTTGGAGCCAAAAGAGTCGCTTACCCTGGTGATATCACGCGGAAGTGAAGAAAGATGATAAAAGCTATTTCCACCTTTGGCAAGCAATTGTAGTAGGTCTACGTATCTGTCTGCTGTAAGCATAAATACCACTGCCATATAGTCATCCGAGAATACAGCCAAGAATCAAAACACACACTGACCAAATAATACTGCCACAGAGTGCTCACATAATAAGCCGTACAGTGTCCAAACAGGGCACCCAAGCAATAGTACCATACTCTGTTGAAATAGTACTGATGCATTATAGGAGCAGAATAACGGAAGTGCTGCATTCAACACAAAACTGACAGATCCCGATAGGTTTCCGTTTGGGAGAAGTTTTTTTTTTTAGGAGACTTTTTTGACAAACTACTTAGTATTAGTGTCACATACTGCCCAAGTATTAGCTTCATAAAGTGAACAAACAATAGTCCCATATAACTCCAAATGGTAGCGCCACACAATGCATAAATAATACCGATGCACAGTGCCTAAGTAATACTGCCAAATTCTGTTCAAATATTAGCATCATAAAATGAACAAAGAATAGTTCCATACAGCAACCAAATAATAGTGCCAGACAACGCTTAATGATGTCATGCCGTAAAGTAATGCTGCCATATTGTGCTAATACATTAGTGTCACATACTGTCCAAATATTAGCATTATGAAATACCCAAATAATAGTCCCATACAGCTCCCAACTGATCCTTAATATGGAGTCCAAATGTTAGCGTCATATAATGCTAAAATAATGGCGTCATATGATGCTTAAATAACATCATGCAGCCCCCAAATAATAGTACCGTTAGGCTACTTTCACATTAGGGTTTTTAATTTACGCTATTGAGATCCGTCATAGGTAGTGTTGAGCGAACTTGTGTTTTAAGTTCGGAGTCCAAAGTTTGGTTTCGGGTTATCTTAGAATCCCATTATGGATTCCGCTACCATAACGGCATTTGGAATCCATAAGGGGATTCTTCGATGAACCCGAACCTTTGACAACACTAAGGACCTGGGGTGACGTCACCATCATGTGATCGGTGCAGGGGGCGTGGCTCAGTACTGGATTGGATAAGAGGTGGTAGCCTACGATCTCTTATCAATCCAGTGCTGAGCCACGCCCACTGATCACATGGCGTGACGTCACCTCCGTGTTGTCCAAAGTTCGGGTTCGGGTTATCTTAGAATCCCGTTATGGATTCAGCTACCACGGACCATAATGGAATTTGGAATCCATAAGGGGATTCTTTGAAGAACCCGAACCTTGGACAACACTAAGGACCTGGGGTGGCGTCACCGTCATGTGATCAGTGGAGGGCGTGGCTCAGTACTGGATCACCTCTTATTCAATCAAGTACTGAGCCACGCCCCCTGCACTGATCACATGACGGTGACATCACCCCAGGTCCTCCGTGTTGTCCAAGGTTCGGGTTCATTGAAGCATCTCCTTATGGATTCCAAATGCCGTTATGGTCCGTGGTAGCGGAATCCATAACGGGATTCTAAGATAACCCGAACCCGAACTTTGGACGCCGAATTTAAAATACAAGTTCGCTCAACTCTAGTCATAGGATCTCAATAGCGGAAGAAAACGCTTCAGTTTTGTGCCCATTCATTGTCAATGGGGACAAAACTCAACTGAAAGAAACAGAGTCACCATATTGCATTCCATTCCGTTTGGTTGCGTCCCCATGGCGGACAGAAAAACGCTGTCCGTTCCGGGAGGCAGAGCGTAATGGCCCTTCATTACACACTCTGATGGCAACAACTAAGGCTACTTCTTTTGGATCTGCAAAAACGCTTCCGTTACCATAATACAACCGCATGCATCCGTCCGTATTATGTCTTCTATAGCCATGACCGTTTTCTATTGTGTCAGAGAAAACGGATCCATCCCCATTGACTTACATTGTGTGCCAGAATGGATATGTTTTCTCTGACACAACAGAAAACGGATCTGTCCCCCGGATGCATGCGGTTGTATTATTGTAACGGAAGCGTTTTTGCAGATCCATGACGGATCCGTAAAAACCGCTAGTGTGAAAGTAGCCTTAGTTGTTACCATCAGAGTGTGTAATGAAGGACCATTATAGTATTCCGCATGCCGCTGTTCACATTGCCTCAGCACACGAAGGGTTGCGCGGCTCCTTGTAGTTTTAACAAATGATAAAGCCTAATAAAAGCAGCTGCCTGACGACAAATCGTAACTCTCAGGACGGAGAGAAGCGGCAATTAAATGTGTGCAAATGCAGATGTTTGAGGGAAAGAGCAACTTTCCTAAGTGTTTTATCTCCTGTGTGTGTGTGAAGGAAGCGACAATATGCACATTCATCAAACAGCGCTTTTCTGCCTTTTAGTCTTCAACAATGATGAGTTTCGTTTTGTGATCTTAAGCCATATTTACAGATATTCAAAGGCAAATCCTATCTTGTTAGATTGTTATAAATGGGACCCCAGGGAACGAGGCACAGCTCCGGCAGATGTGAAACTCTTGGAGAGACGCACCGCCGTTCTTAACGCTCAAATTAGAAAAAGTAAAAAACTGCTAATATCACACTCTTCCATTTTGCTGCCAAATGATTACAGTATCCGTGCGTCTCTCCCAAATGTCCAATTACCATGGCTGGCCAAGTTCACAAGCAGGACTGAGCACATCACAAGTGACTGCATGGGTCCCGAGATGAGCCGGAGACCCAGACATGAAGACGGCATGGAAGGAGAGATAGAGAGATAGAGAGATAGATAGATAGATAGATAGAGAGAGAGATAGATAGATAGATAGATAGATATGAGATAAATAGATAGATAGATAGATAGATAGATAGATAGATAGATAGATATGAGATAGATAGATATGAGAGAGAGAGAGAGAGATAGATAGATAGATAGATAGATGATAGATAGATATGACATAGATAGATAGATAGATAGATAGATAGATAGATAGGAGATAGATAGATAGATAGATAGATAGATAGATATGAGATAGATAGATATGAGATAGATAGATAGATAGATAGATAGATAGATAGATATGAGATAGATAGATAGGAGATAGATAGATAGATAGATAGATAGATAGATAGATAGATAGATAGGAGATAGATAGATAGGAGATAGATAGATAGATAGATAGATAGATATGAGATAGATAGATAGATAGATAGATATGAGAGAGATAGATAGGAGATAGATAGATAGATAGATAGATAGATAGATAGATATGAGATAGATAGATAGATAGATAGATAGATAGATAGATAGGAGATATATGGATAGATAGATAGGAGATATATGGATAGATAGGAGATAGATAGATAGATAGATAGATAGATAGATAGATAGGAGATAGATAGGTAGATAGATAGATAGATAGATAGATAGATAGGAGATAGATAGGAGATAGATAGATAGATAGATAGGAGATAGATAGGAGATAGATAGATAGATAGATAGATAGATAGATAGATAGATAACAGATAGATAGATAGATAGATAGATAGATAGATAGGAGATAGATAGATAGATAGATAGATAGCAGATATATGGATAGATAGATAGATAGATAGATAGGAGATAGATAGATAGATAGATAGATAGAAGATAGATAGATAGATAGATAGATAGAAGAGAGAGAGAGATAGTTCGATAGATAGATATGATATAGATAGATATTAGATAGATAATAGATAAGAGATATATGGATAGATAGATAGATAGATAGATAGATATAAGATAGATAGATAGATAGATAGATAGATATGAGATAGATATGATAGATAGATAGATAGATAGATAGATAGATAGATAGATAGATAGAGAGATAGATATGATAGATAGATATGATAGATAGATAGATAGATAGGAGATAGATAGAGAGATAGGTAGGAGATAGATAGATAGATAGATAGATAGATAGAGATAGTTCCGGCCTTAAATCTTTGCCATAAAGTCGACAGCAGGACGCACAGCCGGCCCATGTGAACATTGCTAGAAGAATAGATGGAAATATCTACCATACATTCTGCACACTAATCTTTACACTGAGCGGTGTCCGATCTCCTGCACCCCAGACTCGGCCCCAAATCACATTCAGCTGATGCTCTGAGTGGAACCAAGGTCAGCTCAGTCAGCGCGGAGTCTGGGGCATATGGCCGCCATGTGTGACCAGCAGCCTAGTGATGCACTGCAGACTGTCCCACTCCACCTCTGACCGGTCGAATAAAACTTCAATTAATAAAGGAAAATATTTGATTCAATGCCGTCAATTACAGAACATGTGATATCTGTATCTGGTTATTCCAAAGTTCATTAAGCAATTCATAAGATGACAGCCGACTGCGGTGACGGGGGGTTCTCCGATACAACAGCCATATATTCTACTAGGGGCCATGGAAAGGGGTTCTTTTTAATGGAAAACCTCTTTCAATCATGGTTCCCCCAGAAAAATAGGAGGAACCTAAGCCGGCCCGAGTGCCGCTGAGAGACAAACCTTCTGTGATCACTTCAATACGTCTAGCTGCCTGCACTTAAAGTGGTTCTCCGGGAATTAAGAAAATGAGAATACTTAAAGAGGACCTTTCACGGGAGGAGGTGAGATATTTTTTTTTCTCCCTGGCTGTGACGCTCTCCGCTGTGATTGGATCGCGGCACAGCCAGGGAGAAGGAGACGCCCATTGAGAAACCCTGGCGTCGCCTCCTCCCTGTACCGATGCTCAGTATTAGCATACTGAGCGGGAAAAATACAGGGGGGCACAGCGGAGCGTAGGAGCGATATTTTAATAAAACATTCAGGGTGGCAGCATCAGCCACAAGTAAAGGTATGTGAAAGGTCCTCTTTAAATATTACTTTATTATAAATATATTCCCAAATATCTTTCATTAGCTATAATGGCTTGTTTTGTCTAGCGAGCTATCATTAGCAGAAACAAAATGGCCGCTGTCCTATTAGCACACACAAAACCTGTCCTAATGATACAGGAGGACAAGGTACTTCACAGCACTGAGCTATAGTCTGTTCTTTTTGTGCTTCATGTCTCCTCATGAACTCCATCCCTACAGAGATTCAGCTAACGTTCTTATCATCTGAACTCAGAATCAGGATCCCTGACAAGTAGGAAAGAGCTTTCTCAGCCTCCTCTATCTCAGTGCTGTGAAGTAACCTGTCCTCCTGTGTGATCAGGACAGGTTTTGTGTGTACTAATAGGACAGCGGCCATTTTGTTTCTGCTAATGATAGCTCCCTAGACAAAACGAGCCATTATATCTAATGAAAGATAGTTGGGAATATATTTAAGTATATACAAAGCAATATTTAAGTATTTTCCTTTTCTTAATTCCTGAACAACCCCTTTAACTGGTAGTCACTCAAACAGGAAGTGGAGTGGTTGCTAGGCAACACTACTCCCAAACTATTTATGTACGAGAAGGGGGAGTCGAAAAAAGAGAAAAAAAACATGGAATGTAATATACACATAAGGAAACATGCACATGACCGTATGTGTTTTGCGGTCTGCTAATTGCGGATCCGCAAACAAAAACGGATGATATCCATATGCCATCAGTTTTTTTTGCGGATCTATTGTAACAATGCCTAAAACGGCCAAGAATAGGACATGTTAAAAAAAAATTGCGGGGGCTATGGAATAGACATACGGATGCGGATAGCACACATTTTTTGCGGACCCATTGAAATGTATGGGTCTGCATCCTATCTGCAAAAAAAACGCAACGGACACGGAAACAAAATACGTTCGTGTGCATGAGGCCTAAAACTGATGAGATAAGTAGATGTAGCTACTGTTGTAGAGCTGAGCTTTAAAGGGGTGGGCCAACTTTTGAGGGTTTTTGGCAGACCCCTCTTCCTGGCCTGATCTGCAAAGGGGAGCGTACCAACCGTCAACCTCCGCTTTGACACCAATGACTGGCCTCGCGTCACATGTAAAACTGACATGACGCAAAGGGGAGGCTGTTCACGGCTGCGGCCATAAATTGGCTGCAGCGGCATCCCGAGCTAGGCAGCCAAGGCCAGGAAGTGAAGTAGTCGGGATCCAGCAGTGGGAAGCTGCTAAGTCTGACCAGGAAGGGGTGGAAGGGGGGGTTATGCCAAAAAATCTTCACCACGACTCCGAATGCAATGGGCTGGCCTTTCCGTAATCTTCACTGGTGTTAAATATCAGAAGTAAAATAGTGAAAGGAACAAGAAGTGTCTGCCGGGTAAAACGAGGTACAAGTGAGCAAACCGGCCTAACCGCTCGCAGGACTGATTAGTAACAAAGAGGCTGAAGGCGCTGGCGGTTTCCAGCCCTTGAACCTACTGCAGTGCGCTCTATAAATTTCAACTTGGAATGGTTCTCTGCTCCTTCAAAAGATCCAGTGGCCGGGTGCCAAGTCTGGCTGCCACCCGTGAAACTGAGGAAAGAAAAAAGTCAGGAATAAATAAAACTTCCTGCTTCGGAAACTTCCCTTCAATCTCCCTGCTTTACAAGCTGGTAACAGCCCACCAGAGAAAGTAAGAGGAGGCCTCGGCCGCAGGGGCCGCAGGCTGACGCTTCACAGTCCTGCCCCGGGAAAATAAGAGGAAATGTACAACAAACGGATGGACTATCACACCTCGTGTCACTGACACCCGGGAGCCTCCAAAAAACTCAGGACGGGTGTGACCCGTGACTAATAATCTACAACTGTCCAATAAACCGGACAAACATCTCAACAGACCATCATGGAAGCCGGATAATGTGACTGCGCACAATCACAGGTCTACTGTCAGCAGATAAGATCGAAAGATCCGGGAAAACCCCTCCACCCATAGGGAAGAAGCGAGGATCAAAAGGAGGAAGGAACGAGGAAAGAAAAAAAAGGAAGAAAGAAGGATGGATGGAAGGAAAGCAGGAAGAAAGGATGGATGAAATAAAGAAAGTAAGGAAAGAAGGAAGGAAGGATGGATGAAAGAAAGGAAGGAAGGAAGGAAGGAAAGAGGGAAGGATGGATAAAAGAAAGAAAGGAAGGAACGAGGGAAGGAAGGATGGATGAAAGAAAAAAGAAGGAAATAGGGAAGGAAGGAAGGAAGAAGGATGGATAAAAGAACATAAGGAAAAAGAGAAGGGAAAGAAGAAGGATGGATTGAAGGACGGAAAGCAGGAAGAAAGGAAAGAGGGATGGAAGAAAGGAAGAATGGATGGAAGGAAAGAGGGAAGGACGGAAGGAAGAAGGGTGGATTGAAGGACGGAAGAAAAGCAGTAAGAAAGGAAGATGGATGCTTGGAAGGGCAAAAGGAAAGCAAGAAGAAAGGACAGACGAAGAATTGATGAAAGAAAGGAAGTGAGCAAAGAGGGAAGGAAAGATGGAATAAAAGAAGGAAGAAAAGTAGGAAGCAAGGGTGGATAGAACAAAAGACAGAAGGAATAAAGAAAAAAGAAGGAAAGGAAAGAAGGAAGGAAGGGTGAATTAATGGATGGAAGGAATAAAAAAGAAAGGAAAGAAGGATGGATGGAATGAAGCAAAGAAGAAAGAAGAGAAGGAAGAAAGGAAGGGAAGATGGTAGGAAAAACAGTTGAAGGAAACAAGAAGTAACAAGAAAGTAAGGAAGCAAGGAGGAAAGAAAGAACGGAAAGAAAAAAGGATAAAAAAAAGGAAGGGAGAAATGAACAAAAAAAAGGGAAGGAACATATGATAGATGGGGGGAAGGAAGGAAAAGAAACATAGGAAGGAAGGGAGGAAAAAAAGTAAAAATAAATGAGGATAGGAAGAAAATATGAGGTAAGGAAGAAAGGATGGAAGAAAGAAGAAAAGAAAGGAAGGAAGAGAAATATGACAGAGCACAGATACTACACAAATAGTTTTATACCTATGAGCTGTCTGCAGTGATGTGAGTCCATATATTACATGTACAGACATATCATTGGGTGACTTTGTGCCGCTGCCTCCCTGGTGTTAGTACATAAAGCTGTCCATGTGTATGTAGTACTCCGGCTTTCTAGGAGTGTAAAAGAAAATGGCATTGTGTCTCCTAGGAAGTCGTGTCTCACTGATGCTCTCAGACATGGAAATGACAAAGTAATTAACTTAGTAGGTTTTAGTGTGGGGGAGGAGCTGTTCCCATAATCCATCCGCCGAGACATTGTAATATTATGTCCTATCACTTGCCCCACCCGACACTTAATAAATCTGTATTGGGCGTCTGCAGGACCTTGGACCAATGCTGACTTTTTTCTTTTTTTTTTTTTTTTTGCTAGCAATCTTAATACAAATCACACCCTTAGCTCTGAGACAGGGGGATCACAAAGGAGCTGCCTGCTCTACTATGGGAGCTGATTTGTAATGATCCCAGTGTTTATGGAATGAGAACAGACAAGGAGTTCAGGAGGAGGCGGAGGAGGGGGGGTTGTCAAAGTGAAACAAAAAGACAAGGGGAAGAGAAGGCAAACATGTATTCAGGGGCAGACGCACTGACCAAGGTCAGCCCAGAGCTGCAGACCCCAAGAGCAGCTGTGCAATTATCCCCAAATTATGCACAGACTTGAACATTCCAGGAATCCGGCCGGGATGCCAGCTTAGTATGGGATCTGGAGGAAGGTGTCATGATTTTAATAGCAGCTTGGGCTTGGAAAAACAAGATTACGCTCTGTCACACTTGTGTTTTTTTAATTGCTGATCGAAATGGATTAGATAACGTATGATATAAATGTATCAAAAAATGTAGAGCCCATTAAAATCAATGGAAAAACAAACAAACATTGTGGGAATGTTTTTCCCCCAGTGGAACAGATTGAGAGACGGATCACATAAATGAGGTCATCTATTGCCCAATCTGTCGCCCATAGACGTAAACGTGAAAAAAAAAATCTGGACTTGGTTGAACAGGATGGACTTATGTAACTACGTAACTATGTAACAACGCAACTATGTAACAAGACCTACGACTGCTGCGTTTCTGTTTGAGTCCCATGAGGCCCACAGGGTCATTTACCTGTCAAAACAGCACAATGAAAAACAGCAGTGTGAACCCGGCCCAAGATGGTCTCAGGCCCTGAATGGATCAGATGATGCAACTGCTGACAGCCGAGTCTATAATGAGAGGAACTGGTGTGAAAAACATGACAATAGGGTTCAGGCCACAAAACGCGGGCGGAATGGACGTCCAGCAATTGGAACAAATTAATACATTCGTGAAAACGACACCGTGGGAACTTTATTTTTAGCAGCGTCTCAGTAAAATATGCTAATCTATTCATATACCAATTATGCCTGCAAAGCGGTGATATACGGTGACAGAGCTGACGGCCAGTGTTTTAATGGCTAAAAAGAAGAAAAAAAAGCGTGGCCGCACAGGCGATAGCATCTGCCGGGCATATGGCTGACCCTTTGTATGACAGAAAAGACCCATAATGCACTGCAGAGTCAGCCTCCACATCAAGGGTTAAAGGCTCGCTCTCGAAAAAGTGTGAAGAATTTGATGGGTTTGAACGTTTTTGGGGTTTATTTAAGCCGGCAAGAAGGGTTAACGAGTCGTTCCCACTACTTGTCTGGAGCACACCAACAATAAAAACATTGGCTCGTGAAAGCGAACTCGCTGCCAGCAAGACACAGTGCGAGTGAAAAGTCCGTCCTGTTTTCATTACATCTCTGGGATTTCCGGATTCCAAATCCCCAGATACTCCGCCCACTATTTTAGCTTTCACCCCTGTGCGATGGAGCCGTAATCACTTCAAGGGAAGGGAATAAAAAGGCTGCAGAAATAAATCATTACACAACAATCACCGGCCATAATAAACACATGGATTTATCAAATGATACATAATCCACTAAGTAACCTCCGAAAATCTGAAGCTGAGCCTCCAGCAGATGGATATGAGAGAGATAGATAGATAGATAGATAGATAGATAGATAGATAGATAGATAGATAGATAAGCAGCTAGAAAGACAGATAAATAAAGATAGATAGATATTAGATAGATAGATAGATAGATAGATAGATAGATAGATAGATAGATAGGATAGATAGATAGATAAGCAGCTAGAAAGACAGATAAATAAAGATAGATAGATATTAGATAGATAGATAGATAGATAGATAGATAGATAGATAGATTAGATAGTTTAGATAGATAGATAGATAGATAGATAGATAGATAGATAGATAGATAGATAAGGCCCGTTCACAAGAGTGATTTTTCCGCACGGGTGCAATGCGTGACGTGAACGCATAGCACCCGCACTGAATCCGGACCCATTCATTTCAATGGGTCTGTGTACATGAGCGTTGCATGAAAATCGCAGCATGTTCTATATTCTGCGATTTTCATGGAAAATGGACGCTGGCCCCATAGAAGTGAATAGGCCTGCGTGAAAATCGCATCAAATCTGCAAGCAAGTGCGGGTGCGATGCGTTCTTCACTGATGGTTGCTAAGAGATATTGTTTGTAAACCTTCAGTTTTTTATCACGCTCGTGAAAAACGCATCAAAACGCATTGCACCCGCGAGGAAAAAAATGAACGACTAAACGCAATCGCAGGCAAAACTGACTGAACTTGCTTGCAAAATAGTGCGAGTTTCACTGAACGCATCCGGACCTAATCCGTAACACTTTTGTGAAAGAGGCCTGATAGATAGATAGACAGATAGATAGATAGATAGACAGATAGATAGATAGATAGATAGATAGATAGATAGATAGATAGATAGATATGTTGCGGTGTGGTCTTGCCCTGTGCAGACAGAGATGTGAGCAGCGCTCATCATGGTGCACTGTAGAACTGCACAGTCTGTTGTGGGGGGTGTGACGGTGGTGCAGTGCCATCTTTTGGCTGGGGGCCCTGGGTAACAGGGGGCGTGATGCTGGCACACTGTGGCATGTAGTAGGCGTGAATCTTGCTCACTCTGGCGTGTTGTAGGAGGAGTGATGCCGGTGTCGTAGGAGACAGCAGAAGGTGTGATAATGTTTCAGCATGTCTTCTGACGGCACAGGCACAAGGCCCAGATGTAGATTGATAGTAACACAATGTGGGGTGTCGAGGGTAGAACGAAACCACCACTGTGAGCAGCGTGAGAAAAGCGCCGCGCAGCAGGAAGTGGTCGGCGCTACTGTAACATGCCTGCAGGCACAGGAGCTTACAATCTGATTTCCCCATATAGTGGAGACAGTTTCATAGTTGAGGGTATGAGAGGAAACTAGGGCAACCATAGCAAACCAGTAAGAATGCAAACTGCATGGAAATGTGGCCCTGGGGCGACAGGAACCCTGACTCCAGCCCTAAAAATGCTTGTAACCACTGAGCCTACTGCCAAAGGAAACACACGAGAAAGAGCGGGGTCCATCGAGCTTAGGCTCCCACTGGTCCGCAATGCAACGGATAGTCCATGGCCACCAAGGGCATACCTACCACAGGGGCAGCCCATATACTGTAGCAGCTGAGAGGGGGGGTCCGGGCACAAGAACCCCAGTCAGTGCTCTACATACCCCCCCCAATCACATACTGACACGTGAAGCCGGTGCAGCACAGGTGACTCTGGCCACATGGGTTTACGGAGCCGCACCGTTTCGAGGCTCTGACCTTGCTGTAAACACTCCATTCTCAGAATGCGCATGAAACCTATTATTACAATAACAAAGTACATTTTTTGCATAGTTTCTAACGATAATTTAAAAAAAAATAGCACTGGACGCAGATAATGTGCAGGTGGCTTGTATCAGCAGTAACATGTCATGCGCTGCATTCTTTTCCACGCTGGCCCCTTCTGAACCCCTCTCTCCGGGGAAGGTGGAGTCACGCACTGTGCCAGGAGAGAATAGACAGATGGAAAGGACTATGGGGCATCTGCAGTTGGACTAAACACTTGGGAAACCATAGGCAAGCAGGGTCAGTGAGACATGTTTTGGTCCTGTGATCTTCTATTGTAAAAAGTGAAGTATCTGGTCTTAGCATGCAGATGCTACGGACTTACAGTCATGGTACCTATTTCCCATGAACCCCTGGCTCCATATTGACAATCCTCCATCAAGCACATAGGGAGAGCATTGCCCAGATTCACCTGCGGGGCTCTTACTATAGGACTTTATAGTCTTATGGTCAGACGCTCCTAAAGTGATGGGGGAAATGGATCAGAGACAATCTGATGAACTTACAGCAACGATAAAAACAAGGCTCCCTTTCAGCGGCTGCTTGATACCGCCACAATCCTGACCTGCCTTGACAGGAAGACCTTGTGCCTAATATCCTACTGGTGTAAAAATATAAAGAGACTAAACCATTATATACATATTGCAGCGTTATAGGATTATTCATACGTATGTCGGGAAGAGTTTGGATTTGGCGGCTAGACAATCTGTAATAACCTTCCTTGTTCTGTAAGTCCTTCCCCTTGTCTTGCATGCTGAATGGAAGCATTCCACAAGGTACTGCATTGAACTGCTATGAGTCTGTGTATGTATCGAGGGCAGTTTTGAATATTTCTGATCCACTTTTTCTATTCCAAGATGTACAGTCTCCATTCATTTATCCCTAGACTGAATATCTGGCTGATTTTGGTCGACCGTCCTTCATGATGGTGGACGGCAGACTCATGAGAATGCGACCTGAGGGACCTGCACCTATGTGAAATGTATAGCATATCCCATCGATATGCCATAAATGTCTACCCCTTTAAAGCTTGACCCAAAAATTTTACTAAAATTTTTTTTTTTAAATGGCATAAATCGTGTGAAATCATTGAGTCATTTGTAGTCGAGAAAGGAGGTGAAAATGCCTTTGTTTTCATCCACTATAAAAAGACAGAATAAACTTCAGCAGTGTCCTTGAGCTCTGGACGATGACTATATTACCCGGCTACAAAAATACCAGTGCGATCGCCTGGGCGTAGGAACGGCATTTATTCTGTGAGCTGTTTCCTGGTGAGCGTGGCGGGGAAAGAGATGACCGTACAGTCCGTGTTATTCCCTTGTGAAGAATGCATCCTTGCTGTGACCCACGGGCCCTTATCTCATCTGCTCTATGGAGCTGAACTGTAAACGTGTGAAGGACGGCCGCCGACACACCTTCTGCCGCATACCTGGCCCTAAATAGACCATGGATGGCGGGAGGTTGGGGAGAACATTTATAGGTGGAGGCTGCAGGACAGGGGGCCGATTTACTAAAGGACTGCTCCAACATGGCGACATTTCATGTAACGACTGTCAACCACAGGCGACATGCTGCGACTGCGAGACGACAATCCCTAAAAATCCAGACACGCTAGATTGTAGGTCACAGGTCGCGCACGGCTTCTACTCCACTGACTTTCATGTCAGTTGCTCGCAACACACGACTGCCGGCGCATTCACAGCCAAATCACTGCTCTAAAATAGTCGCGCAACAACATTTTTTTTAACCACCTTTCAGACTGAAAGTTTCTATAGAATCTGAACCCCCCCGGAAAAAACGAACTCCTGTGCATACGACGCGGCTCGTCATCGCATTTTGTCGGGACGTAATACGCACAAGAATCTGTCTCAAATCAGACATGTATGAACAAGGCCTAACCGTGACATGCAGAGAACTGGCATACATAGATGGGCAACATACGGTTGTATTCACACGTGGCAGTTCTGCGACTGTTCCATACATCCGAACGAAGTTGCTTTGGCTAAGCTTCACTTAGCGGAAGTTTCCGCGACAAATCTGCCGTGTGAAAATTCACCGCTATGCTTCCCTTTGTGGTTGATAGGCCCCTTAAATTTTTGTAACACACTACCGCCACGAGGTTCACACGTGGTGGTAGTGTGCTGCACGACTAATTCCCGTGGACGCGTGCGTTTTACAATGGTTTTGCAATCCATGGCACATCATAGGTTCAGGAGGTCGGGTTCTGAGCGACTACTTGTGAACCCTGCTTTACAAATCAGCGCTCTGTACCCATGATCGCCTTGGTAAAATTTAAAGGGACAGTACATCTAAAACCATTAGTCCTAATATCCTTTACACCTTTTTATGTCCCTCCGAAGGACACTACAGCCGGGCTGATAAAAGGGAGCAACGGCTCGCACGAAACTGAATCAAACCAATAAAACGGAGTCAAATGTCCTTCTACGCACCAGTGGCCATGATAATACGCCATCCTGATAATCAGGGGGGTCCAATCATTTCCCCGGTTGGGTTATAACCAGCATCATCTTCAAAACCATAAAATTCCTTTAATCCGGCATAACATATTCAGTTTTATTAAACTGAATTCTACTTTGTCTGGGTCTGTTCTTGAGAAATTCAAGATTTTCATGCAGTTCCGGATCACTGGAAATTCTGGATGCCAGATTAAAGGAATTTTCAGGAGCTAGTGTGAACCCGCCTGCTCCGGAGAATATCTGGCGCAAAAATATTTTATGGCATTCTCGGCCTAGACAAAAATATGACAAGAATGGTGCTAATCTGACCCGATCAGACAAGTCATCTATATACAACTCTTCCTTATAAGCTCCTCTTCTATAACTCCCAGCCTAAAATGTGCAATGTAGCAAAGATACGTTTTTAATATGTAATCTTATAATATCCAACCATTCTACAGGTAAACATATTACAGATATACAAATGGTGTAGTTCCAGGACCTAAAGATCACATTCAGCTCTGCTACATCTATATACACCTGTTACCTAAATCCACTTATATAAACCTCAGCTTAAAATATTCAAATGTAGCAGAGGTGGGCTTACTATAATATCTCCATATGGCACCGCAACAAAACCCTAATACAGAGGTTTTAGCACTATATACAAATGGTGTAGTCCCAGGACCTAAATACTACAATCAGCTCTGCTACATCTACATGTATCTATTCTCTAAATCTTGCTTTCTAAAGCTCAGCCTAAAATTTACAGATGTAGCAGCTGAGTTTGTCATCTGTTATCTTATCATATCTCAATACTCTATATACGACTACAGGTGAACTTAGTACAGATGTAGCAGAGTTATCTTAATATCTCAATATTACACAGATGTAGCAGGGCTAAGTTTATCATTAGTTATCATAATGTTGCAATACTCTATATACGGCTACAGGTGAACTTAGTACAGATACAGAAGCAGCAAAGCAAAGTTTGTCATTCTTTATCATAATATCTCCATTTTCCACATAGGACTACAGGATAAGGCCTCTTGCACACGACCATATGGCTTTTTCAGTATTTTGCGGATCCGCCAAAAAATACGGATGACGTCCGTGTGCATTACGTATTTTGCGGAATGGAACAGCCGGCCCCTGATAGAACAGTACTATCCTTGTCTGTTATGCGGACAATAATACGACATGTTCTATCTTTGAACAGGACGGAAAAACGTAAATATGGAAACGGAAGACAAACGAAGTACACTCCGTTTTTTTGGCAGATCCATTGAAATGAATGGTTCCATATACAGAACGCAAAAAACATTTGTGTGCAAGAGGCCTTACTTAGTACAGAGTTTTACACAAATGATTAAGGCTCAATACTGAAATAACCAAATCAGCTCTGCTACATCTATATGTACCTGTTCTTTAAATGCTCTTCCATAAACCTAAGCCTAAAATGTAGCAGGGCTGAATTTGTAATGTAGCAAACTCATGTCAATTTTGTAAGCTTGTAGAGCACAAACAGCGCAGGCCCATATATTTCACAAGTTCAGCTCTGCTACATGCCATGGTAGCGTTTTAGTCGGGCACATGCGGTTTCAATAGAAGCGAGGTAGAGAAAGTTTTCCTGTCGCTGACGCCGACGTCTCTGCTACTATTTTGGGGATTAACCTATAATTGTTTTAAAAGTCAGAGAGTAAATCGTTGCCAGAAAACTCCTGACGAAGAAAAGGCCTCTTGGAAAATAAAACCCGAGGTGTTGTGAGCACATCGCCGGCTCTGCCTCCAAGAAGCTGAAGGAGGGAGAAGCCAAGACCGCCAGACAGTGACACGAGGAAATCAGAATACCCGCCGCTCCGCAGCACACCTTCCTATTATCTGACCCTGTGTTTTGGTGGCTTCTTAACAATAGTAATCTGCACGAGGCCTGCTGGGAGGAGCGCTCCCTCCGCCGCCGCTATATGGCCTGACAGACGCAGGCTGCCAGTGCTGCAGGGCCTAATGACTGTACATCACAGGACATTATATGAGGGACCTACAACCTGCGTGCTGCGAAACTACAACTCCCATCAAGGCCTAGCATCAGGCTGAGAAGAGTAGAGGCACCCAGGGGGTGTGCAACCTGTGCAACTACAACTTCCATCCCGTCCTGCAAGCTGAGGAGAGTGAGGGTCAGTGGCCTGCAGTCTCTTCAGCTGTTTTGGAACTACAACTCCTAGTGTATCTGGCAGGGGTAATCAGTGGTCTGTAGTCTTTAAGCTGACATCTATTGTATCTCAACTACTCCCACCATGTGCTGACAGCCCCAGTGCTCTGCAACCCATGGCTCTCCTGCTTCGTTAGGGCTACAACTCCCATCATTATTGGAGAGGAAAAGAAACCTATGGCTCTCCTGCTGTTTTAGAGGTACAACTCCCAGCATGCTGAAATATGAGAAGCAACCAATGGCTCTGCTGAAGTCTAGAGCAACTACTTCTATCATGCTGAGAATAAGAGAGGCAACCTATGGTCTTCTTGCCATTTTAGCGTTACAACTCCCATCATGCTGAGGAGAGGTAACCTAAGGCTCCCCTAATTTTTTAGGGCTATGCCTCCCATCATGCTGAAAATAGGAGAAGCAATCTATGGTTCTCTTGCCATTTTAGAGCTACTACTCTCATCATGATGATGATCGATAGTGGCTTTTTACTACTTCAACCACCATCCCCTGCAGGCTAAAAAAGAAGAGCGGCCGTCAGCGGTCTGCCACCGGAACTACAAGACCCAGCATGTATTCCAGACTGAAAAAAGAGAGACCATCAACGGTGAATGGTGGAACAAGAAATCCCACCATTGCCCTGAAACCAGCGGTCTGTAGCCTGTTATTGTGGACCCTATAGACCAGGGGTAGGCAACCTCCGACACTCCAGCTGTTGTGAAACTACAACTCCCAGCATGCATACTTGCTCTGCTCTTCTAAGAATGGAGCATGCTGGGAATTGTAGTTTCACAACAGCTGAGGTGCCGAAGGTTGCTGATCACTGATATAGACTGAGAGCTGTGTCCAAGAGCATGCTGGGAGTTGTAGTTCCACAGCACGTGTCACACATTTTGGGCAGGGGTTTACCTATTCTGTTTGGATTCCGCTGTGGAGGAAAAGACGCCACGTTCTGCCTTCTAGGAATAGGTGAGGCGCCTCTCCTCCGCACCGGCTTCAGAATAAATAGGTTTAGGATTAGCGCTAATCCTCCGACTTCTAACACGCAAATCAATGCGACGTCAGACTCCTGAGGAGGGGAGAGCTTCTGTGCCAGGCAGATGAGAGCCTCGCGGGATAGGAGGCGAGATATTGGCGCTACGGCGGGTTATTATGGGTGACTACCCAGAACAGCAGAGGTCAGTACCGCCAGCGCTGCCATGAACATGGAGGCGCCATTCACTGCCCTTCACTCTCAATGGGCAGCGGCTTCAAGCTCGCAAGCCTGAACCTTCCAGAGACTGCTCTGCACAGTAGGGGGCACTGTAACATATCTGCCCATATACACAGGTACCTACATAGAGTTCTATGGACCTATATACACCTATAGGGGCGTACCAACCCGCTAAATCTTCTCTCTTTCTAGCTTTTGGGGGTTTAGATTTAATAATGTTAATCATTTAGAGCTTTTACGGTAAGCAGTATCCATAGAAAACACTATCTAGGGGGCGCTGTTAGTACACTCTGCTCTCCTAGGCGGTGCCATAATCTGTCACATCTGTTGTCGTAAATACTTATATTTCATGATAGGAAAAGCCTGGAGCAGGTTTTCTTGGAAATCTATATAGTATCGGCTCCTGTGTTATTCACACTGGGGCGTCACCATTCTCTTCATCTGTTTGACACCATCAGCACTAAGGGACACACCCCAATGACACGAGACAACGAGCTGTCAATTCATTGAAACATTTCCAGGAGGATTAAAAGAGGATATATTTTTTATGTTGGATATAAGTATTTTCTAAAACAGATATCACAGGAGAGATGACAGGCCCTGTAAATTCCAAGGTAATCTGTGAATACGTAAGATACCGAGTCCTATAATGAAAGAATTTGCCCATATATTGAGCAGTAAATCAGCCATGGAGGATGATGATGATAATAAGGATGATTTCCGCCCTTTATATCTAAAGAACTATAAAAAAAAAATTGAATAAAATCTCAAAATTTGGCAAACTTTTAAAGTATTTGACCAAATTTGGAGCCATCTGTCAGGTTTAGGACTAGAGCTCGTCTTGTACGTACTGACCATGTCTGTCTCATCAGAGTCATGACTAGCCCTCATCTTGTATGTCTCCTCTCTCGTGTCTGTTTCCTCAGAGTTAGGACTAGCTCTCATCTTGTATGTACTAACACTATCTGCCCCCCTGGGATTAGAACTAGCCTTCATCTTGTACCCACCGACCATGTCTGTCTCCTCAGTGTCAGACCTTGCCCTCGTCTTGTATGTGATGACCATGTCTGTCCTCTCGGGGTTGGGACTTGCCCTCGTCTTGTATGTACTGACCATGTCTGTCCTCTCGGGGTTGGGACTTGCCCTCGTCTTGTATGTACTGACCATGTCTGTCCTCTCGGGGTTGGGACTTGCCCTCGTCTTGTATGTACTGACCATGTCTGTCCTCTCGGGGTTGGGACTTGCCCTCGTCTTGTAGGTACTGACCATGTCTGTGCTCTCCGGTTGGGACTTGCCCTCATCTTGAATGTACTGACCCTGTCTGTCTCCTTGGGGTCGGGACTAGCCTTTGTCTTTTACATACTGACCATGTCTGCCCCCTCCAGGTTTAGGTCTTGCCCTCATCTTGAATGTACTGACCATATCTGTCCTCCAGGATTCAGGAATAGCCCTTGTCTTGTAGATATTACCAATGTCTGTCACCCTGGGGTCAGGACTAGCCCTTGTCTTCTGTGTACTGAAGATGTCTGTCCCCCAGGGTCAGGAGTAGCCCTCATCTTCTATGTACTGACCATGTCTGTCCCCCCTGGGGTCAGGACTAGCCCTCATCTTCTATGTACTGACCACGTCTGTCCCCCCTGGGTCAGGACTAGCCCTTGTCTTGTACGTACTGACCATCTCTATCTCCCTGCAGTCAGGACTAGCACTTGTCTTGTACTTACTGACCATCTCTATCCCCCTGGGGTCAGGACTCATCGGGGTCGTGACTAGCCCTCGTCTTGTATGTCTCCTCCTCTCTTGTGTCTGTTTCCTCAAAGTTGGGACTAGCCCTCATCTTGTATGTACTGACCATGTCTGTCCCTCCAGGGTTGGGATTAGCCCTCGTCTTGTACGTACTGACTTTGTCTCTCCTCCTCAGGCTCAGGACTAGCGATTGTCTTCTACGTACTGACCGTGTCTATTGTGCCTGGGGTTAGGACTAGCCCTCATCTTGTATGTACTGACCATATCTGTCCCCCCAGGGTTGGGATTAGCCCTCGTCTTGTACGTACTGACTATGTCTATCCCCCTGGGGTCAGGACTAGCGCTCATCTTGTATGTACTAACCATGTCTATCGTGCCTGGGGTCAGGACTAGTCCTCGTCTTGTACGTACTGACTGTGTGTTTCCCCCTGCGGTCAGGACTAGCCCTCGTCTGGGTCGTACTGACCCCTTCTTGTGGACCACGTTAACATCTCCAGAGCAAAAGAAAAAATGGCATCGTACCTGCAATATTCTCCTGCTTCGGGCAAATTCCTTTTGTAGGTGTGAGAAGACGGTCTTCCTCATCGGGTGTGACTTGGATACCGATTTCCACCGGCTCTGCCACTTTCCTGAGCTCGGAGCGAGATGGGGGCGGAGGACTACTTTTATCCAGACTCTTTTCGTAGCAGCCTCCGCTCGGACCTCCGCACTGTTTTTTCTTGTGCTCTATAAAAACCAAGATGTCTCCCAGCGGGAAGTTCATTTGACACTGTCCACATGTTAACAAGTCTGGGTCAGTCCCGCTGCCGGACAGGCTGAGGGTCCCCGGCTCTGGGATGGCGAGACCGTCGTCTTCGTCTGTGATCACCGCTTGGACATGGTGCTCTTCGGCTGTAATGGAGCACAGAAGAAATCGTGACTGTCTGAAAACATTGCTAAATATTCAATAACATTTTAAAGTGTATTTTTACCGTAATAATATAGAAAAATTGTCATCGTTTCTGACAGGGAAATTTTACCCTTGAAAACGATGGGATCCATCAGGATCCGCTGGTGTCCATCATCTGATGGATCCAGAACTGCACTAATGTGAACAGAGCCTTATGTGTTTCTGGGAAAGCAGGGTGATGACCGATATGCCCACAGGGATTGTCACTCAGCTGTCTAGTAATGCAGCTCTATCCTGCCATTCTGCAGCCTGGGAAAGCTGGGTGACAACCCTAACAGCAGCCGCATCTATCCTCTTAAAGGGAAACACCGTATATATGCAACCTCAAAACCTTGACAGATGAGGATAACTGAGCTGATCCACTTCAACAGACAACCTTTCCTCTCCCCATAAATCGTGCCTGAGGACATCTGCGTTAAAGCTATCAATGGCATAAACAAGTCTAAAAACAGATAGATGTCTCCTAATAGCTGCCGATTCCTGTAACGGCCCCCTCCATCCTCCCCGTCATACAGCATGCCCTTGGCAGTACATACCACTTGAGATGGTACCTGTATCCTCTCATTATGTACATCAAACATGTCTCACTGAATTAAAAAAGGCAAAAAATAAATAAACTGTATTTAAAAAAAAAAAGCAAATACATAAAATACATTTAATAAAAAAAATTATATAAACAAGGTAAATAAAAATGTAAAGTTCTGCCGCTTCTGCCATTATCCTCTCCAAAGCGTAACGTACATTGTACCAGACAACAGCCTGTTTATCGCTGGCGAGATTACTCCGGGGTTGTAATTAATTGCAAGGGAGAGTCGAAACCGGCAGATGATTTTTTTATTTTTTTATGCGACCCAAGCGAGAACACGACGTTTGCATGAAATGTCCTCACTCTTTTAGTCTAAACAAATATCACTGAGGAGGCTTATATTAGGAAAATTACACGATTTTTATTATTTTTTTTCTTTTTGACAGGATGCCTAACCAGCTGCTAGTGATAATAGACAGGACGGAGAGGCACCAAAAAATATAAAAAGATATATAAAAAAATTCCAGATATAGGGGCTTGTTGACGCTGTTCTGCACTGTAGGTTACTTTTTCTTCACAAAACTGTCAAAAAAAAGTCAAATCTGGATTCCTGGCGTCTCCTATGTTCCTAGTATATATCACATTTATACAGGAGGCAGACGAGACGCTTCACAAGTCTGGTTACCATGACTATTCGGATCACGGTGGGTACAATGAATGTATCATATGATATTTACAGGACTTTATAGGCATCAGCTGTCGCTTGGCTATATCTGGTTCTAGGAAAGCTGGGTGGTCCGCCATGACAGCTCTCACAGGGGTAGTCACTCCGCTTTTCCAGACTAATGAAGGCCTAGTAATACCGCCAGATAGAGGCTATAATACCGACATAGAGCTGCCATTCAGGCGCTTACGAAGGCTGAGCAGGAACCCACCTGGGGGCTGTGGTGGCGGCCATATTAGTTGGCATCCTGCTATTCCAGAAACAGATATACTAGCCAGATAAGAAGAGAATAAAAAAGAATACAACTCTGCGACTCAAAATTTTTAGGGTTAAACGCCCTTTAGGGTCACATACAAAAGCATAAGGGTTCAAGAATAACAAAAGAGATGCCGTCAGCTGGTAGAAACGATGGCACAGTAACGCCGCCATCCTCTCCATCAGCGGTTATGAGGTAAGTGCAACTTTTTGTAATCAGAAAGAGATGAATCTCATTCGGGTGGAAAATTTGGCGCTAGTGCGGGCAACCAATGAGACAACAGCTTTGACTGTCTAAAAGCACCGCAAAACCTCTGCCAATAGGCTGAGCTAACGGAGAGGCGTAATCCTGGCAAATGAATCTTAGATGAAGCAGAGCTGAATTTGTTGTTTGGTACAACTCGTTCTATAGGACTGAAGGTGTGAACTGCGGCAGTATGATCGCAGCTCGAAAGCTATGGCTGCACGCAAGCCTTAACAAGCTACATGACAAATTCAGCTTTGCTACATCTTCTATTCATAGGATGTAGTCATTATATTCCTGCATTTGGATAATTTATCCGTTACAGGCAAGTGAGGAGCCGGGAGTTACATGTGGATTGTAGGGTATCCCAAAACCCCAATTTATTTTGGTTTTAAGCCCAAATATGTGACATTATTACACAGTTGATTTGTTTTATATCATCCAATTAGTTACACACCAGATATCTAAACTGGGATTATCCCAGAGCCCACTAACCCTGCCAAGTCCAAGTCCAGTATAAGATACCAGTTACAAACCCACCCCATCCCTGCACTGATACAAGCCCCTCCACCAATACGACCAGTTACTCCACTGATGCCTTGTAGTTCTGGACTGAATTGTCAGTTTTTGGGAGAGATTAATCACTTTTTTTTCCATTTCGCACCCACAAAGATTTCCCTCATACCCTCCTGGATCTCTACAGATGTAGCAGAGCTTTTAACTGCTTGGTGCTGCCTCGTCCTATCATCAGAACTCTCCATGTTAAAATAATATCATAGACTCCGCAGGTCTGGTCAGCGAGTGTGCTGACGGGTCCTCACTGTTCAGCTTCTTTATATATATGTACTCCTATGGTGAGACCACCAAAAGAAGGAACAGGTGGTCTCACATCTACAGGTGCGGTCTTATATGTAAAATCAGATAGATAGATAGATAGATAGATAGATAGATAGATAGACAGACAGTAGATTGATCAACAGATGAATAGATATATGAATAGATAGATAGATAGATAGATAGATAGATAGATAGACAGACAGTAGATTGATCAACAGATGAATAGATATATGAATAGATAGATAGATAGATAGATAGACAGTAGATTGATCAATAGATGAATAGATAGATAGACAATAGATTGATCTATAGATAGATAGATAAATAGATAGATATATGATAGATAGATAGACAGACAGACAGTAGATTGATCAATAGATGAATAGATAGATAGATAGATAGACAGTAGATTGATCTATAGATGAATAGATATATGAATAGATAGACAGTAGATTGATCAATAGATGAATAGATAGATAAATATATATAAATAGTTAGATAGATAGATAGATAGATAGATAGATATGAGATGAGAGATAGGAGATGATAGATAGATAGATAGATAGATAGATAGATAGATAGATAGATAGATAGATTGGCAATAGATTGATCAATAGATGGATAGATGGATAGATAGATAGATAGGTAGATAGATAGATAGATAGATAGATAGATAGATAGATAGCTTTTTTATAGTGATAGGTATTCTTTTGGTCTGACCACCAAAAGAAAAAAAAAACAAGTGGTCTAATGCTTACAGGTGTGGTCTTATGTAAAATTAGATAGATGATCAATAGATAGACATAGTAACATAGTATATAAGGCCGAAAAAAGACATTTGTCCATCCAGTTTGGCCTGTTATCCTGCAAGTAAGACATATAATAGATAAATATATATTAGATAGATAGATAGATAGATAGATAAATAGATAGATATATATTAGATAGATAGATAGATAGATAGATAGATAGATAATAGACAGAAATATACATAAGTACATAGATAGATGACATATAGATAGATTGTGTCAAATATCAAGCTCAGCTCTGCTACATCTGTTAAACTCAGCTCTCCTACACCTGTATGTATTCTAATAATAGATCAATCATATTCCCAAGATACTGTACACGCCGCAGGATCCGAGTGCATTGAGGTAAAACTCTGTTATAAGCGCTCGGTGCTCACAAATGGTAGAACGACAGATAAGACTCCTTAAGAATAAAGTGGGAATATACTGGAACTGAAGAATCTGCATCGAGAATGCAGTCGACACAGTTAAAAGAAGTCATTTTACATTGCTCTGCCTGAAAAATGAGATTCTTGACCACTTCAGGCTTTGAAGGACTTGTCACCGATTACACAGCGCAAAATACCGCATGCCACTTAACCAATTAAGAGGATAAAGTATGAAAAAAAACTTAATAAATCTGGAATATTAAGTCGCCCTAAGTATAATTATGCTTTTTCTCTTCTACAATTTACAAACAATCACTTCTGTCGAAGATAGCGATTTGTAAAAATGTAACAAAAAAATGTAAAAAAAATTCAAAACTAAAAATCCAAGTCCAAGCTGATGCTTATAGCCAAATATAAAAAAAAAAAAAACATCAGATGAGCTGCGCTGGAATAGTTGGAACATTAGACGCCTTGTATGTAGTACATCTTACCACTGAGCATTATCAGGGGTCTGTGGGGTGTATAAATCACCCAAAAAAGATAAAAGGCAAAAATATTCATCATTGCGTAAACGTGAATTACATTTTTTTTATTCATTTTTTTTTGTCAGGAAAAATGTTTGCAGTCTAAGACCAAAGCAACGAAGACTGCTTTATTATTCCTCCGTTTACAATTTTTGACAATTTGCGCTACCTTAATACCGACCCAAAACGCCGAGAGGATGGGCGGGTCATCGAAGGAAAAAAATCAGCGTGAAAATGCTGCCATTGGAATTTGTATCTATCAATTTTACTTTTTTTTATTGCTTTTAATTTTTTCAGATAATTTATTTTTATAATTTTTTTATTCATTTTTCAACATTTTATTCAACTTTTTTTTTTTTTTTGCCGCTTTATAGGAAGACAAATCTATCTGCCGGTGTTGAGAGCTTGTATTTCAGCGTGATGTATTTTAAAAGGTTCCTTCTCTCTCACAGTTTGTGACCAGTGGTAGGAACGCACGTCGGAGGTTTATTGAAAATATAAATATACTTTATTGAAAAGCGTTTATTGAACCTATAAATATTCAGGAGGAGGTGGGGGGGGGGGGGCAAATGCAAATGGGGAAAAAGACACTCGGATCCCGCATGTAGCATGCAAAGAAAGAAAATAATACCGCATTGCAAAAATCACCTCTTCCTACTGTTTTATCACAGCACAGGGACAGAAAATCCAAAAATTTCAATGGAATTTTTGAAAAATAAAATAAAAAATGTTTTTTTTCAGCGCATCAAAAGCAATTCGAGTCGGTAACCGCTCATCTGAAATATGGAAAGTCAAGCTGCAATAGTGAACGTCTTCCATTTCAACTCTTTCGCGACTGGGCAAGATGCTCAGGTCCTGATAGGTTTTTCAAAAACATAACAGCAAGATGGAGTTAATTATTTTTTTAATGCAATCACGCAACACACTCTATACACTGTGGAATTAAGCGTGATGAGTTAAATTACCACATGTAATATTCTCACTGTATACTGGAAAAGAACCCCTCCCTCCCCCGCCCCTGAAATTTGAAGGGATAGTAAAAAGATGTGTATACTCTCTGTAGGTCTGCTCTGTGTACTACCGAAATACGCAGCAAAGTGCTAAAGTAATCAGATATGCTTCTGCTACCCTATATTTAAGACTGAAAGCTCCTCTGACAACAGCGTTTGACCTAATTTATTTCTCTTGCAGATTAGCAGAAAAGCCTGCATTCCTTGCAAAGGGCAATTCCCTACGTCTCCCCCTTGTTCCACGTTACCCTAAAATCTAATATACAAATCAAGGTCTCGAAGGAGGTAACCTGAGGCTAAACTGAGACTCGATGCATGGGACAGCACCTACAGGGAGCAGCGCGCAGGAGACCGGCTTCAGTGCAATAGGCTGCAGCATCCTACAACCTGCCACAAGGCAGCAAGTTTACCAGGGCTTCTCCTAAAATTCTGTCCGGGAAACTTACGAGATCTAAGGTTTAGGAACTTGCAAAAACAGGCAAATAAATAAGCAAAAATAATTATTCATAAATACAAAATAAATTAAAGATAAACTAAAACAATGATTCATAAATAAACAAACAATAATCTGCAAGTAAATAATGCAAAAAAATAATGAAAAATAAACAATAAAAATAGAAATAAAATAGAATTCAAAAACTAAATAAGAAAAGACTTTAAAAATGAAATAAAAGAAAAGTCGCGATGACTTGGAAATCTATTCACAGCATCGCCCATAGGCTAATTAAGACGTAGTTGCAAACTTCAACACCCTCCACCGCAGGTCGGTGACATGAGAAACGAGTGGACAGGACGCAGTTATTAAAGGTACGGACAAAAGCGTCAAAAGAACGGGTCGGATTTGCATAAATAAATGTTCTCTTTGTGCCTGGGATGTTGCAGCAGTAAACAGACCTGTGTGTTGATTATAACATTTCCACAGTTAAAATACTACGAAGGAATTGCAACCAGCAGCTGACAATCCTGCAGGCTCGGAGCTCCCCCTAGTAGTCAGAGTCTGTCAGTTTTCTGCCTGCAGGGCACTGCTGAAATGTGCAGCTTAAAAATCAATACAAGTAGTGAAGCAAAGTGTATTTATTTAAAAAAAATTATAATAGAGGCAAAAACAACAATGCATAGTCTGCATACCTGGGCGCTGCGAACAAGTGCGGGCCCTTTAAAAAAATGCATCTATCCTCACTGGGCTGCATTAAAAATGAAACAGCCTGCTCGTACGAACTCTGCAAATGAGGGCAGATTGGTAAGGTCTTAAAAACTCCAAAGACTCCTGTAAGTATGACCATTTGCAGATCCGCAAAATACGGATACCGGCCGTGTGCATCCCACAATTTCCACGGACCCCATTGTCAAAATGCCTCTTCTTGTCGGACAAGAATAGGACATGTTCTATTTTTTGGCGGGCCGGACATGCGGCCATGTGGATGCCAACGGCACACGGTGTTCTGTCCGCATTTTTTGCGGCCCCACTGAAATGAGCGGGTCCGCATCCAATCTGCAAAAAAGGAGGCCTTAAGCAGTGCAACGCCACACCTTGCATTGACGCCTTTAAAAGCTGAAACGGATAATTGGGGGGGAAGATTTTAAAAAAATTCCAAAACATTTCTGTGATGTTTTTGGGAGGCCTGCAATATTATGCAAGGCCTGAGGAGGATATGAATCTGCAAAGTACGAGCATCCAGAGCGCTCACATGTAAAATTTTAATCTGTTCATAGATATTTAGTGCATACAAGTCAGGTTCCTTCCTGCACTGCAAGAGACACCCAACCACAATCATTTTCCTGTGGTACGCTACCTGTTGGCAATGAAGGGGTTAGCGCCCTTTGTAATCTGCTTCACAAGATTATTTTGTTTTGTTTTTTCAATTTTTTTTTTTTTTTTTACCAAAAACGACTTGACGATTTGGATATATGATGAGTGGAGTTCACACAAAGCAGACCATATAGTGAAACGCCTGCCGCCTGTCATCTCACGGGAAGGTCTCCCATCTTTTCACACCATCTCTGATGAAATCTTAAAGCTGAGATTATGTCACTGATACACGAGAAAGAGGGAAGGAGTGAAAGGAGGACGAGGCGCTTTAACTGATGTCGAGAGGTAATCCACAGGTAGCGGACACCAGTCATTAATGTGCCGACTGCATCCGACGTGCAAAAGAAATAATCATATCCAATAGAATAAAGGATATAAAGGTATGCACAGGGACAGACAGACGGATAGATAGATAGATAGATAGATAGATAGATAGATATGAGATAGATAGATAGATGGATAGATAGATATGAGATAGATAGATACAAGATAGATAGATAGACGGATAGATAGAGATAGATGACAGATAGGAGATAGATAGATAGATAGATAGATAGATAGATAGATAGATAGATAGAGATTAGATAGATAGATAGATAGATAGATAGATATGAGAGAGAGACATATTAGATAGATAGATAGACAGACAGACAGATAGAGATAGATGATACATAGATAGATATTAGATAGATGATTGATATAGATAGATAGATAGATAGATAGATAGATAGATAGATAGATATAGATAGATAGATAGATAGATAGATAGATAGATAGAAAGCCATTTGCATTGCTATACAGATACACATATATGAATATACTGTATACGCAGAGGTTTGATAACACAGGCACATATACACCTGAGTGCACCTTGCACTATTCTCCTGTCGTGTGCACTAGTCTGTGAAGTCTTTGCTCACTCTTGCACTATAATCAGCCCGGCCGATCTGCAGTGAGTGCGGTGCGAGGCTCTAGGCCTGAGAGTCAGTAAAATCCCTCCTCAGCGATTATTACAGATAGGTCACCGTTCACGCTGTGGTTTTGCTGTTCTTAACTACAGACCGGCGATCTCAGTCCCCACCGCACACAGGTAGGAGCTTTCTGGGGGGTTTTTTTCTGTTTTTGTGCACACTGTCTGGAAGCCTCCAAGGTGCTAGCTATGGGATGCAGCGTGCTCGCTCGTCACCGGATTCCTACATAACACAAACCAGAGGGCTTTTACACAATCAACAATAAAAACTGGTTTGACTGCTCTCTCTCTCTCTGCACATCTGCAGGTATTTTCATGCTACAACATGGACGCTTTCCCTCGTTCGCCCCTTCAGTCTTTATTTTTTTATTACGTATCGGGCTGTTATATATTATTTGAAGCTCGAGCAGTCGGGTCTGCACCGGGAGGGCCGCACGCTGCTTGGGATCCCTTGTTTTCAGGTCTCAAGCCAGTAAGTAATGCTGTCTTGTTTATTCAGGAGATGTCAAACTAATCCACAGCAGAATACAATCAGGAAGCCGGGCAGCGGCGTACGCCGTATACAATCAATACACTACCACTCATTACACCCGACGTAGCAGCAACCTGCAAATCTATCACAAACCCCAACACGTTCTCTATTCAATTAGGACTCCACGTAGGGTATGCAACTCCCATTGTAAAAAAAAAAAATTATTTGCATAATTTGCTAATCCCCGGAGGGGGAACAGAAAGGAGGGGGGGGGGGGCCCTAACCCTAGTTAACTACTGTACTTTCCCAATTCTAAATTTGAATTGCAGCCTTAAAAAAATAAAAAATCTACTACAGTGCCACTGAGAGACTGGCACTTGCACAGGATCTAATTGCAAAGCACAAATTTGCTTGCAGATCAAGATGCCTATGTCAAATCGCATAATGTCTATGGAAAAAAAAAATCCCGGTAGACCGCCATAGAGAGTATAGGATGCACAAAAAAAAAAAATTCTAAAATTTTTTCACATTATTCATAGTCTTCCATTGAGACCAGATATCATTAACCTACAGGCACCAGAGCGTGACAGGGCGCACCATAGAACGACTGTGGCAAAGAAAGGGTTACGCCGGCTGCCAACGCGCTTCATGAATATTCAAATGCCTCCAGTGATGTCATTTCTGGATCACTGATCAATAGTCCTAAGATCAGGGAGATGTAAACAGCAAAATATATATATATATACCTACCTGAATTATGTCCTGCTGCATCCCAGACATATTTTTGGGGTTCACCAATGCCACCCCACCCCAAAAAATATACATTACAAAAAATGAAAGGCCTCTGCATTCAAAGGTTCCAGCTAGAATACAATCCAGAGATCCCAAAATTTAAACACATAGATGGTGCTACCAAAAATAAAAAATAAAAAGAATACAAAATGTACAATTTAAGAACCACCAAAGCCAAAAGCTGCACCCAGAAATCCAGGAGCAGATCCCTACACCACAGGGCAGACAGCTCGCCTCTCACAGCTACAGTCCCATCTCTTTTTTTTTTTTTTTTCAAAACATATATTTTTATAAAAATTGCAATGTAAGAAAAAATAATCCAAATACGACGGGAAGAATTATGGTAGAGGGAGAGAAGGGAAGGATGGTAGCAGAGCAGGCAGCTCTCCCTGCAAGCCAGGGGAGGGGAGAGAGACCCTTATATATCCCTATATATATTTATTTATTTAAATTTGTTAAAATCTACCATAAATATTCGGCCGTCCCCGGATCTCCCCTCTCCCCATTCCCCCGGACACAGGCGCTCTGCAGGCTTGGGGGGAAGACCAGGCAGGGGCCATGGGATTCTTTACACTTTTATTTTTTACAGGGAAGAAGGGCCAGGATGAAAGGGAGAGGATGCAGCCGCTTGTGAAGCCCGAGCAGGGGGCGGGAAAATGAGCCGAGCCCTGGGCTCCTGACTCCCTTCACCATCAGCAGTCACCTCCTCATCCCCATCCCTATCATGCACATGTATGAACACGTCCCTGACCCCGTATAACAGCACAGGCCTGTCAATACGTGCTCCGTGCATGGACACAACCCTGTGTATGAAAACAATCCAGGGCCCATGTACCTCATGTATGAACACAATCCAGTCCTTATGTATGACAACATAAGCACATTCATGTGCCCACGTATGAGCGCATTCCCCGGGGTATCTAAGGGCACAATCCTGAACCTGTGTACCCCAGGTGTGAACACAGTCCTGTCCCTATGTATGAACACAAGCCTGGGCAGATCTAAAAACATAGTCCGGTACAAATACAGCCCTATCCTCATGTATGAACACTGTCCTGTCCTCATGTATAAACACTGTCCTGTCACCATGTATGATGAACACAGTCCTGTCCTCACGTATGAACACTGTCCTGTCCCCATGTATGAATACAGTCCTGTCCTCATGTATAAACACAATCCTGTCCTCAATTATGAACACTGTCATGTCACCATGTCTGAATACAGTCTTGTCTCCAATTTAGCAACACAGTACTTTGCTAATATAGTCCTTTCCCCATGTATGAACACAGTCCTGTTCAAATACAGTTCTGCACCCATGTAAAAACAGACTTGTGCCCATCTTCAAACCCAAGGCTAACCCCATACATCTTATGTATGACCATAGCCCTGTACAAAATCAGTCCTGTCCCCACATATGACCTCAATATTATCCCCATAGATGAAACAATCATGTCCCTATATACCCTATGTACAGTATGAACACAGTCCTGTCCCCATGTACCCCGTGTATGAACATAGTCCTGTCTTCATGTATATACACAGTCCTGTCCCCATGTATATACACAGTCCTGTCCCCGTGTATATACACAGTCCTATCTCCATGTATATACACAGTCCTGTCCCCATGTATATACACAGTCCTGTCCCCATGTACCCCGTGTATATAAACAGTCCTGTCCCCATGTACCCCGTGTATGAACACAGTCCTGTCCCCATGTACCCAGTGTATGAACACAGTCCTGTCCCCATGTACCCAGTGTATGAACACAGTCCTGTCCCCATGTACCCCGTGTATATAAACAGTCCTGTCCCCATGTACCCCGTGTATGATACACAGTCCTGTCCCCATGTATATAAACAGTCCTGTCCCCATGTATATACACAGTCCTGTCCCCATGTATATACACAGTCCTGTCCCCATGTATATACACAGTCCTGTCCCCATGTACCCCATGTATATACACAGTCCTGTCCCCATGTATATACACAGTCCTGTCCCCATGTATATACACAGTCCTGTCCCCATGTACCCCGTGTATATACAGTCCTGTCCCCATGTATATACACAGTCCTGTCCCCATGTATATACACAGTCCTGTCCCCATGTATATACAGTCCTGTCCCCATGTATATACACAGTCCTGTCCCCATGTATATACACAGTCCTGTCCCCATGTATATACACAGTCCTGCCCCCATGTATGAACGTGACCCCAGTAATCAGCCTCCTACTCACTTCCCTCACTACAACCATCCATTTCAGATCAGTTATCACCTCGTGTTCATTGACGCAGCATGTACACATAAATATTAATGCTCAATGCCTGGTATATAGCATAAAGCGAGGCTAAATATCGGTACCCCCGCGCCGTACGATCGTGCACCGCACTGTATTATTACATGACATCTACATGAGCTGAATATCACTCAGGTGGCGCCTGTTATCTCAAATGTCTATGAAAAATTACAAAATGCAGCGCACAAACAGCACGACGACAGCGAGGAGGCTGCAGCTTTCCTTCCATGACGCCGGCGTCGCTGATGTACATGATTCTAGGTGTTTTACACCTTCAGATTGCAAGCTCCCTGGTGCCAACCCTGCCTACAGGTCACCTCGCCTTTTACATTTTCTCGCCATAATCCGGTGACAGGCGAGCGGCGGGCAGGGATAGTTTTATGATGTACGGATGTTCTAATTACAACAGCCGATGATCTGGCGTCAGGTATGCTCACAACTGCGCCATTTTACACTATCATGCGGTGGGCATGGGTGCTGGGCGGCCTCTGATACACTGGCTGAACTTTTAATATCTCAAGAGCTGACGCTCGCCTCCGTGCCATTTCTGAGCTGGGCCCCATTACCTTCTCCTGCCCATGTCTGCAGCCACGACATGGAGGTAACCCCAGGACCTGTGGGTGCCAGCTCCGCTGTAAACGGATCCCTGTCCCATCTCCAGTGCGCACAGCCTCCCTCCCCTCCGAATAAATCGATCCAGCGCCCCCTCCTCTCTCCCCCCTCTCCCTCCCCAGCCTCTGCTGCCAGTTTGGTTGCATTTCCATTTTACAACCAGGCAGTTGTAATTCTGTTATAACCATGTGTTTGTCATTAGCTTCCCCCCCCCCAAAGCCTGTCCTGCCCAGGTCCTACCTCCCCACGATCGCCCCCCCTTTACCCCTCCAACTTTTTTACTGCACGTCTGCAGCCGCTCAGCCCTAGGCAACCTTTCTAAGACCCATCGCCCTGAGAATAATCACAACGCGTTGCCACTGCGTGACCCGATCTGTGCAATCTGGTCTAAAAACCACAACCATCCGGCCGACTCAACGCCCCCCATACTGCCATCGATAGCCTTGCACTTGGCGGTCTGTGCAATCCGGTCTGGTGCGCTCCTCCAAACCTGCAGATTATAAAACTTGCTGCGACAAATATGCCCAATAACGAGACATTTGGAGAGTCCGGGCAATATATATATCGCCAACGGCACGTCCTGGCGGCGCCGCCAGTGTCCTATCTGAACAGATTGCCCTCACCAGAAATAATCAATGGGATTGAGGGGCTTCATGCATCGCAACCAAAACGGCATGGCAGGAAGGGATCTTATGCAATCAAGTCACCAGATAGTGATCCAGTCAGAATGATTGCCTTGATCTGCATGCACTGCAAAAAATAAATAAAAAAAATGCAGATGTGATCGCATGGTAGAGTGATCCGTGCAATCAGATGGGGACAAAGGCCGATGCATTTGGTGCTTTAAATCCCCGGACTGGGGAATGACATGGAAATGAATGGAGAGGGGAATGTGCGACACTGTCATAAGGAAGCAGAGAATCACATGGGTCCTCCTGCAACTTTCCCAACTTCCCAGCTCTCTCCCTCCCCCAGTGCAAAACTTTTGGTGCAGGATCCCCCGCCGGCTCCGAGCCCCTCACCCTGCACTTACGTGGAATGATCTCCCTCTGTAATAAGTGCTGCGGGTTCCCTTGCTTGCGACGGGACATTGCAGTGGCATTTACAGTGGCATCGCCCGGAGATCTGCAAGACAACCCGGGGACTCCTTCCTCCTCTGCCAGCACCTTCTTCTTCTTCCTCCTCCTCCTCCTCCTTCTCCTGCTCCTTGCTCTCTGCTCTCTTTCTTCCTCCTCCTGGTGCTTCTACTTCTTCTTCTTCTTCTTAAATTTAAAAAAAAAATTGAAAAATAAAATTCAGCAGGAGCCCTGGGTGCCCCCTCTGTGCCAGGAAGCGGCAGCACTTCTCCTCCAAGTTACCAAATGCCTGTGCCCACTCCAATGGCACTTCTCCCATCAATGCAAAAAAGGCATAAATGTAAAAAAAAAAAAAAATGAAAATCAAATAAAAAAATATAAAATAATAATCACTGCCCAAAAATAAAAAATAAAAAATATATAAGTAGAAGAATGCCAGAGAGGGAGCTGACCCTGCTGCCACCAGAGAGTGGCTGTCTGCTGCGAGCAGTGAGCCTGGCACTGCCCTGCAATTGACTGGCCAGCACTTTGCACTGCTCCACTTGGCTGGCACTGGGGGGAGGACTACTTCATGGTGAAGATGGCGGAGTCCTGGTTCTCTGGGAGCTCTCTGTCTCTCTATGGCTGGGGCTGCCTCTGTACAATGGGATAAAATTCAAGTTCAAGTACGGACGTGACGTTTAATCTGCACTAGAGACAAAAAGACCCAGAGACTGAGGAGCACTGGGGGCGACTAGTGGCGGCTCTTTAACATTGTACCCTGCCTGCAACACAGGCTGCTGTACACACCAGGCGGCAGAGAGCGCAGCGTGGGCGCCCGGATCCGCTCCTGCCCCGGCCAAAGGTCACCCCTGCCCTCCCTGCACCCACACTGCGCCCGGCCAGGGCCACACACACACTGGACAGGATCCGCAGCTCTCTGCAGCCTGCAGAGGGGAGGCGGCAGAGGAAGAGTTAAGGATTGTGAACAGGAAAGAACGAGGCATAGTGCTACCTGACATTAACCCCTCACAGCCCACACTGCAGCCAGGGAAGGGTTAACACCTGTGAAAGAAAATATCTATCATCTATCTATCTATCTATTATCTATCTATCTATTATCTATCTCATATCTATCACCTATATATCTATCTATTATCCATCTATCTATCCATCTATTAACTATCTATCTCTCTATCTATCTATTAACTATCTATCTCATATCTATCTATCCATCTATCTATCTATTATCTATCTATCTCATATCTATCTATCTATCTATCTATCTCATCTATCTATCTATCTATCATCTATCTAGCTTATATCTATCTATCTATCTATCTCATATCTATTATCTATCTATCTATCTATCTATCTATCTATCTATCTATCTATCTATATCTGATATCTCATATCTATCTATCTATCTATCTATCTATCTATCTATTATCTATCTATCTCCTATCTATCCAATATCTATCTATCTATCTATCCAATATCTATCTATCTATCTATCTATCTATCTATCTATCTATCTATCTCTATCAGTTAATCACGTGAGCTCAGATCCATCTTTTCTGTACATACAATCCTTCACGGAGAGACCCCATATTCCTCCGCACCTCATCCTCCATAGACGCTGTACGTGGAGAGCACCCTGCCCACAAGAGCTTACGATCTAAAGGGGATGAGTGGGAGTATTGGGGGTGTATGATATGTCTGTGTGTCGTGTGCAGTGAAGGGGTTAAGCTGCCTCCATTCCTGGAGTCTTCTCCCATCTGTAAAGTAGCGCTCAGCTCCATCCTCCCTGCACCTGACTCCCGTTCGGAGAACCTCGTCTTCCTCTTCCCATCACTTTATATTAATATTTGCTTTCCCAAAATCGAGGGCGTCGTCCCCGGGAACATCTGTCCGCGCCGTCTGAGTAACCAGAGCCCGTTTAACGTACATGTAAAATACCAATTAATGGCGCACCCCGAGCCGACAGTGAGCGATGCCACCCAGTCCTCGGAGCTATGAATATGTATACAGTGACAATGCTCATATATGGCGGCTGCGGCGTCACATACATGGCGGGCGCGCTGTGCAGTCATGAAATAGCGCATAGACAATAAGACGCTGCCATTCTCTTCCTTGAAGGACATCCTTCTGTCTTCAGCCTCATCCTACAAGAGGTTAAACTGCTTAATTGTACAAGGCGCATTCGAATACATTCGAGACGCCCGGAAACCACTTGCAATATTGTCGTCTGCGTAGAATTATCACATCCAAGCCCATTACCCGCGCAGTCACACATGATGGAGTAGAAAGTGGAAGTGGAACCTGTGACGGCGCCGCCTGCATCGCTTCACTTCATCTCACGCACAATCACGTCCGCACCCGACCCTCCATATCCTTTATATTCTGCCCTTCGCTTTTATTCGATATTTTAGATATTTTTTTTTTATTTTGTTGTTAAATTTCAATAATTGTCAGAAGTAAACGTGAAGCGATTTCTGCCCGTGTGACCGCGCCAATTAGGGGAAAAAAGGGGCGAGTGGTGTTGTGCAGGTGTCGCCTCTGCTCCGGTACCTTGGTCTACAGAGACAGCTGTAGTTTCAGTCTCTGCTTCTTCTGCCGCGGCGAAGCAGTTTGGGCCTCTGGGCGTTATAATGCAAGAGCCACTCTTTTTTGGAGGGGGTAGTGCTGGAATATTGGCACGTCTATTACACAATACAGGTGGGAATTTTACGTTTGTTCTCTTCCATCTATACCTGGTGCTCCTGGGTGACATAGTTTGGAAGATACAGTGTATTTTATTACATTATTATATATCATATGATATACTACTATATCATCCACATCACACTGTACCATCTCATATTATGCTACACGTAATATCATACTGTATCCCCCATACCAGGCCATTTGATCCATATATCATACCCTGGTATATATTATTGTATCATCCTATATTACCCATACAATATCATACTATATCACCTATACCGTTACCAGGTCATGTCGAATCCACCATATATCATATCCTACTATATAATATGGTATTATATCATATCACCCATACCAGGTTATGTCGACCATACCATATATCATACTCTATTATATAATATTGTATTACACTATATGACGCCATACAATATCATACTATATCACTAATATCAGGTCATATCAAATCCACCATATATCATATCCTATTATATAATATTGTATTATATCATATCACCCATATCAGGTCATGTCGACCATACCATATATCATACTCTATTATATAATATTGTATTACACTATATGACGCCATACAATATCATACTATATCACTAATATCAGGTCATATCAAATCCACCATATATCATATCCTATTATATAATATTGTATTATATCATATCACCCCATGTAATATCATACTATATCACTCATATCAGGTCATATCGACCACACCATATATCATACCCTGCTGTACAATATTGTATTATACCATATCACGCCATACAAGGTCATATCAATATACTATTGTCTTATACCATATGACCCATATTATGGAATAACCTACCATATATCACCCTGTATTATATAATATATACCTGCCATATGAAATCATACCAAACCTTACCAGACTTTATTACATGGTGTACTTACATACTAAAGTACACTATATCATATCCTACAATATTGTATGTATACTAAACCATATTACACCATGTGGTAATGCAGTATACCACTATATATTGTATTGCATATGTCATATCCTACTATATGTATACTTTACCGAACCATATTTCATCAGACCGTAATATATCACGCTTTATTATATTATGTCATAATTAACACTGTCATATCCTACTATATGTATGCCTTGCCAAATCCTATTACATCATACGGTAATAATACCTTATACTCTACTATACCGTATAACTGTATGTATAACGCTGTCATCTTTACAATGCTGAGGATACCATATGGTATCACACCATATCAATTATGTATCACCTGACCAAACCTTCCACTTTATAACCTATTAGATTTATTACATTGCTTTCTATTACATACTAAGCTATACCGTAACGCATTACCGTACTGAACCCTGCACTATTATACGGTATTACAAATGATTATTTTATATCGTTATCAGAGCCCCCCGCACTATAGACCTCATTTTTACTTTGCTCTAGAAAAGATGAATGAAGCTGCGTTCACGTCGCCCCCTCCCCCCCTATTTTTTTTTTTTTTCGTGCCATCAATATCTCATGGTCCCCCTTAAAACCGTATGATGAGCAGAGGATCTGTCTGTCCAGGGCCCAGCGGGGTCCAGGCAGCCGGGGCGAGGTGGGGGAGGGGAATGGTTTATCTCATCACCCTTCTGTCCCCCAGGCAGGATTCTAACAAAGTCCAGCACATTCAAACTTATTCCTGCTCTGTCCTTTTACAGAAACCAGCATGGTGCTGTTACTGCTCAGCTGGTCAGGGAATGGCTTTTTTTTTTTTTTTTTTAACCCATTCCTCACTTTATTGGAGAATACGGAAGCGGTCGGAAACCAAAAGGTTAAAGAGACCCCCCCCCCACCCCTTCCTGACAGCGAGCAATAGTTTACAAATCTGCGGCGTTATATTTCGGGTGCAGCGGAGTTGAATTAAATTCTTTTCACCGTTGAATGATTTTCCCCTCGAATGCAGCTCTGAAGGAGTTAATGATATAATTACTGGTGTGGTGGTTATGAATGGGGATGTCCTCAGTGCAGGATGAGGGGAGGAGAAGACACACAACACCTCTTCTCATATCCCATTCCTCCACTTTTTGTAAACCAATTCTCCCCAGCAGTGGGTCTATCACCTAAAGCCTGACCCCCCCCCCCCCCCCAGGCCCCACCTGCTGTCATAATGATGGATATCAGGGGGTCACGCAGGCCTTGTCAGGAATGCACAAAGTTTAGAATATGAATCTATGAGAGAAACAGACAGGACTTCATGTTTTATAAACTCCTGTACAACAAGAGGGCAAACACATATATGCCGACATAGCAGAGCTGAGTTTGTCAGGTGGCACGGAGCGGCAGCTTTCCATATAGTTCTATGTGTTCTTACTGCAATTTCACAAGAGTTTTATAGACCAATTCAGCTATACCCTAGTGCTCTTGGCCCCAGAGCTTACAATCTAATTAACTTTTTCACGGGAGGGAGAAGTATGATAAGATTAGGTAGTAGAATTGATACATCCTGTGACTAGAGAAATGGCCATATTTCTTAGGGCTCATGCACACGACTGCAGGTATTTTGCGGTCTGCAAAACACTGATCCGTAAAAAAAAAAAAATGGATGACATCCATGTGACGTTCGTGTTGCATCCGTTTTTTTGGCGGATCCATTGTAACAATGCCTGTCTTTGTTCGCAAAACGGACAAGAATAGGACATGTTCTATTTTTTTGCGGAATGGACATGCAGACATACGGACACGGAATGCAGACGGAGTCATTTCCGTTTTATTTCAAGACCCATTGAAATGAATGGTTTCGCATAATGGACCTTTAAAAAAGCGGAACGGAAACAAAAGAAAAGTACGTTTGCGTGCATGATCCCTTAGTGTTATATGTCCTCAAAATATGTGTACAGATGAACAACTGCAGCTCTGCGACATATCTATCCAGGCTCGGACTGGCCCACAGGGGTACAGGGGGTACAGGGGTACAGGGGAATCCCCCGGTGGGCCCCTGAGCAAGGCGGGCCCCTAGTCTCCCACCCCCTGCACAAGTGGCAGATAAGACATTATATTTACTGCACTGCATATTCACTGTACAGCAACCAGCCTGTGTTCATATAAAAAACTTGTTCAATTATTTATTATATGTGAATGTTTCCGTACAGTGGGCCCCTAAAATACATTTTACTGGTGCGCCCTAGGTACTGCAGTCCGACACTGTATCTATCTATATAGCAGTGCTGAATTTGTTGCATTCGCCTTAAGAAACTTGCACATTGCGTTCATTCCTAAGATAAAACAGTAGGTTTAACTGAAACCCACATTGTGAAATCACCAGAAGCTGCACCAAATCACCACTCCAGCTCTGCTACACACACACATAGAGAAAAGGCTGAATTTGTGGTATATCCCTTGCTTGTATCCTGTATTGGGATAATACTCCCAGAATCTGCACCAGCTGACAAACTCAGCTGCACTACATATATACTATGTGTTCGAGTGTGCGTAACTAACATCATGTTTCAGTCGCCATAACCAACCCCTATAACGCTGGGTTCAGACCTGAGCGTTTCTGAGACGCGCGTTTCCCGTGCGTTTTTGTTGCCTGTTTTACGCGTGTTTTTGTGTGCATTTTTGGCAATAGTAAACGCGCGTTTTCCGCCCGTTTGTGTGATTGACTGCAGTGTTGTCCAATGACCAAATATCCCTGTCTATATGAAGTTTGGCCTTTCCAGCATGTTGCAAATTCATAAACGCGCGTTTGAACGCAAAATACAAGCGTTGCGCGTTCCCATTGAAGTCTATGGGCCAAAACACGCGACAAACGCCCCAAAAAAAGCTCAAGTACTTGTTTATGCGTCGGGTGTTTTTCAGCGCGTTCGAACGCGCTGTAAAACGTGAAAATGTGAACCAGTCCCATAGGGAAGCATTGGTTTGCATCGGTTATGCGTTTTACAGCGCGTTCGAATGCGCTGTAAAACGCGCAAGTGTGCACTGAGGGTTATAGAGAAAAAAACCCTATACAGAAGAAAAAAAACCTATAGAGAAAAAACCCCTATACATAGAGAAAAGGCAGAATTTGTGGTATATTCCTTGCTTGTATCCTGTATTGAGATAATACTCCCAGAATCTACACCAGCTGACAAACTCAGCTCCACTACATATATACAGCGTGTTCGAGTGTGCGTTACTAACATCATGTTTCAGTCGCCATAACCAACCCCTATTCATAAAAGTTTTGCTGCTTATATTAGCATAGATTAGAACAGATGTAGCAGAGCCGGATTTGTCATGTAACCGTCTCTTTTGTGCATCGCGAACCTATTCAAAAACTGAGATAAGGCAGAGTCGTGTGATGATGACATACTCAGCTACGCTACATTTTTTAATAACCTCCTTTTCACTATTTAATCTTTCCCGGAAGAGGGAATAATGAGGGATTGGTATGAAATAATTTTTTTTAGATTTTATAAATTGTTTCAAAACATACAAATAAAATTCCAGCCAGTTTGCATCCCCCCCCTCCTTTCTTGAGCTCTGATGCCTGGTCTCACAGCGCCCCCTTTGGTCTATTTGCTGTCTCACATTCAAAGGCAGATCAATATCAGTCCCCGCAGCCCTGACCTGTCTGCAGCCGGGCCTGGTCAGAGGCTTCCCCTGCCATACACACAGACAATACGCCCAATTCCTTTTTTAATATTTTTTTTTTCCGACAGGGGTTCAATAAACATCCAGCCGGGTCTGAGAGGAGCAGCAGTCAACCACAAACTGCGGCCAAGAGTTAGATTAGGTAACCACAATTCGATCTGCCATTGATTGTTGTGGAGGTAAAGAATATATGACATCACAACGCCAGCGCCCTATTGCCATAATTCATGTTTTTATTTATTTATTTTTTATTTTAAAATTCAAAAATAAAATTCAAAAATATAAATTTTTTAAATGACATTATGAAAAATTATAGGCAGTGACATATCAAATTATGGGGTAAAGGGACCGCTATCGTGTTGTAACACTATGTTTAGCCCAAACATGACATCATTAATTTTTTTTACATTTTTTATTTAAAAATTCAAAGATAAAATGGAAAAATATTTAAAAATTGTGTTGATTAGAATTTTTTTTTACAAGCAGTGACATATCTTATATGTGGTAGAGGGACGACTCTCATAGTAATGCTATACTTATTATTTTAAAATTAAAAAATAAAATAAAAAATATGCTTAAAATTCTATTATTATAGCAAATTTTTTTTTACAAAAAGTGACATATGTCATGTGGGGTGGGGGGACCACTATATGTCATGGTGCTATATGTAGGCCAAACATGGCAGCATTATTTTTTAATTATTTTTTTATATATTTTAAAATTAAAATATATATATATTTTCAAAAATACATTATTATTACAAAAAATGTGCACATCTAATTTGGTGTGGTTTTGGTACATTAAGGTCCCAGTGCCTGGGTGTGATGTCATCTTCTGCACCCCCATCTTCATACACATAGGTACAACCACTCCAATCATCCCGTTTATGGTCCCAAAATTGGTCAGAGCATTTATTGGACCGCTTTCAATTTATCTTATCTGTGTGTTTAGTATTGTCTCTGCACCAAGGGCAATGTACATAGCGGAAATTGGCCGAAATACAAATGATTTCCCCTGGCGGTCGCCGTTGGCATCTTGGCTCTTGCCCAATGGGAGTCCTGATGAGCGTCAAATGCGAAACTGTGCAGATTTTATTAAACGTCTTATTTTACCAGTGTACATTTATAAAACGCGTGACTTTTTATGTTGCGCTTTAAATCTGCATTACACACGTACAGATGTAGCAGAGCCAATGTTGTTAGTATAGCTCAAAGGTGTTATTTTTGGATTTTACAGGTAAACCTAATGCATTACCTTAAGGCCTCATGCACACGACCGTTGTTTGTTTCCGCATCCGTTCCGTTTTTTTTCACGGATAGGATGCTTCCCCATTCATTTCAATGGGTCCGTCAAAAAATGCGGATGGTCAACCGTTTTTGTTCCGCATCCGTGATCCGTGTTTTCATTCCGTCAAAAAAATAGTGCATGTCCTATTTTTTTCACGTTTGCGGACAAGGATAGGCATTTTTACAATGGATCTGCCATAAAAATCGGATCCGTCAAAAAAAACGGTCCATCATCCGTTTTTTTTGACGGACGCAAAATTTCAAGGAGGAGCGGACGCGGAGGCAGGCAACGGTCGTGTGCATGTAGCCTTACTCAGAGAGAACGCAGAATGTTTGATGTGTAAAATGAGATACAGGTGGGATTGTCAACATGCCTAAAATACCCCCCAAAAAATCTTAAAAATAATAAATAAAAAAATCTAAATGAATACAGTGCATTTATCCATACCTAGCTAGAGGGCGCTGTAGATCACCCAGTACATACAGTATGACAAGTAGGAGATGAGCCCCTGAAATAATCACAAAATACAGGCAGCAGTAGTAATGGAATGTCAGAGGCGATTCCTTTAGGGTGCACAACCTTTTCTGGTTGGGGGCCACATTGTCAGCCTGAACCATTTCCAAGGGCTGAAAATTAAACTTAAATGGGTATTACCTACCGAAATACTATATTTATGGCGTATTGAACACACAGTATATATAATAAATGTCTGGTTACACTTCTAATATTCCCATCTAATGGGAGAACACATGAAAGATACATGTGAGCAGCCACAAGACATAGACATAGATGTCTGGTACCAGATGGTTGGGGGCCGCACAGAATGGTATCGAGGGCCGCATGTGGCCCCCGGGCCGCAGGTTGTGCACCCCTGCTTTAGAGTGTAAGCTCTTTGGGGCAGGGTCCTTTCAGCTTCCTTCTCATTGTTCTGGCTTTGTAAATTCCAAAGCCTTTGCTCTGTGAGAAAAGATGATTAATATTAATATCAAAGCAAAATATTTTTTTTAAGTCTGATCAGTGTATTTAGTAAATCCCCCTCCCATACACCTGAAATAGAAGAGGGCAAGTGAGAGAGAGATAGGAGATAGATAGATAGATAGATAGATAGATAGATAGATAGATAGGAGATAGATAGATAGATAGATATGAGATAGATAGATAGATAGATAGATAGATAGATAGATAGATAGATAGGAGATAGATAGGAGATAGATAGATAGATAGATAGATAGATAGGTAGATAGGAGATAGATAGGAGATAGATAGATAGATAATAGATAGATAGATAGATAGATAGATAGATAGATAGATAGATAGATAGATAGGAGATAGATAGGAGATAGATAGATAATAGATAGATAGATAGATAGATAGGAGATAGATAGATAGATAGATAGATAGATAGATAATAGATAGACAGATAGGAGATAGATAGATAGATAGATAGATAGATAGATAGATATGAGATAGATAGATAGATAGATAGATAGATAGATAGATAGATAGATAATAGATAGATAGACAGACAGATAGGAGATAGATAGATAGATAGGAGATAGATAGATATGACATAGATAGATAGATAGATAGATAGATAGATAGATATTAGATAAATAGATAGATATTAGATAAATAGATAGATAATAGATATATTGATAGATAAATAGAGAGATAGACAGACAGGTAATAGAAACAGACAGATAAAAGATAGATAGATAGATAGATAGATAGATAGATAGATAGATAGATAATAGATAGATATGAGATATAGATAGATAGGAGATAGATAGATAGATAGATAGATAGATAGATAGATAGGAGATAGATAGATATGACATAGATAGATAGATAGATAGATACATAGATAGATACGTAGATAGATACATAGATAGTAGATAGATGAGATGGATAGATAGATAGATAGATAGATAGATAGATAGATAGATAGATAGATAATAGATATATTGAGAGATAGACAGATAGGTAATAGAAACAGACAGATAAGAGATAGATAGATAGATACATAGATAGATAGTAGATAGATATGAGATGGATAGATAGATAATTTATTAAAAGAAACAAAAAAAACTTAGTTTTATTTCTATATAAATTGTTCCAGGAATACTTAAAAAAAATGTGAGCAGAGTAATAGTACTGTTCTTAACCACCTTGTGTGAATGAGGCCTCAATCTCATGGACATAATAACAGCCTTATGATTCTAGCGAGCTCAGAAGGGGTTAATCTATGCATTTCTCTATTCCATACCAGTGAATTTAATTGCCAGCCCTGGTGGATTATCAGCGTGGATATCACTTGGAGATGTTACCCCGCTTTTTCCCCATTTTTTTTCAAGTCCAAATAACAAAGTGCATCTTGAAGACAATTATGCAGAATGCATTCGGAGGCGCCCCCCGCGTACCGCCAAACTGTTTACAGATTACGCCATTGTTACATATAGAACATAATTATCCTTCAGAGCTTCCATCCTAATTTAAGGATTAAAAGGACAATTTTCAATGTTAATGCACCTCGTCTCTGGAACACGAGCAGCCACCCGTTGGGCACTTCATGGGAGCAATCTGGCTGGGTTGTGCAGAATTAGATCCGCGGCCGTCATAGGGGGCAGTACAGTAAAACTCTGTGCAGGGGAAGAAAAAAGACAATCCGTGTTTTCTTCTTCTTCTGTAACTTTTATAATAGAGAAAGGGACAAATTCTAGGGACCAAAAAAAAATCCAGAAACTTCAAAAATAAATAAAAATGGAGACAAATTCTAAGGACATACGGAAAAGGAATGCACATGGAGTACCTTCCGTATTTTCTACAGCCCCATTGAAGTGAATGGTTCCGCATACGGTCCGTAAAAAAACTGTAACGGACACAGAAAGAAAATACGTTCGTGTGCATGAGGCAAAACTCTAAGGATTTTAAAAAATAAATAAAAATGGGAATAAATTCTAAGGATGAGAAAAAAAGTCAAGAAAATTTCAAAAATACCTAAAAGTATTCTACCGGAAGGAGGCCTAATCAGACGCACAGATAATTTAATGTTTGGGTAATGCTTCAATTGGTCTATCTATATAAACACCTGGCAAGTTTCTAGTAGGTAAGTGGGGGCCCACTCCGGGCACCTTGCTGTTCGGATGTGTATTTGGGGTCAGTGTGTAGGGGGGTTCTAGTTAGGAAACCGGTCTCATAGACAGGAGGATATTGCTGTCTGTAAAAAAATAGAAAAATTACCTCCCCTTCCCCAACACAAAAAAAAAAAACTGCACACTTGCTGGAAAACAGTGCATGAACCTAGCCTTAAAGGGGTAAATAAAAACATTTAGAAAAAGTTGTAAAAAAATTATTAGAAAGTATATTAAGCCCACCAATCCCCCACCACGATCCACGGCTGGTGTCTACTTACTGGTGCCTCTCAACAAACAGGAAGTAACGACTCAGCCAATCACTAGACCCGGCGATGTCCCGCCTCAGCCAGTGATTGGACGAGCAGGCACTTCCTGTGTGTTAACCAGGAAGTAGAGAACAGCTGAGCGCCAGGAACGGGTGCGACAGGAAATCTGTAATTATGATTTTTACCTAATTTTTTGTATTTTCTAGTATTCTAAGCCTAAATAATTTTAATCAGCCAGACAATACCTTTAAAGGGGACATAGCCTAAGTACAAGTTATAGGCCACCATGTAATAATTCAGATTCAGGCCTACAGCTCTATACAGCCTCTGAGCTCAGTCCTATAATGGTGCTGTACCTTTATAGGACCCCGATGTCAAGAAGGGCCGCGGAAGGGATGTCAAAGTATAAATCCGACTTTAAAAAAGGGCTGCATGTCGCCTGGGAAGCAGAGTTACAAAAGTATTCTCCCCTAGAAGCATTGCTCCGGGTGCTCAGAGCACCATATGACGGCACACTGCGTAATACCAAATAAATTATGGGAATATCCATGAATGGATACAAGCGGAATACAGCATTTTAGTGTACGCTCTAATGGGTCACAGTCACTGGCAGGACTGATTTAAAAGGGAAACGCACACCATGCATATTTTCCACCTTATGTTTATTTGACTGTTCAGACCTGCACGGGCAGAGTTTACCCTCAATAAATAACCTTATTCTGCTGTATATCTGCAGATCCAACATGAGCTACTTGTCCTGTCAGGGTGAAAAAAACACAGCAACGTAAATCAATAAAGCAGTGCCACCTAGTGGCCAAATGAAGTCATAATAGTGATATTAATTTGTGTTATTTTTATTAATAGCAATATAGAGATTTTCATTTTCAATTATTATACTCCGGATAATGAGTAAAAAATATTGACATATAGGATTAAAATCTTTCTTGGAAATGATAATAAATAATAATAGAAATACAGTGTCAGTTCACGATCAGATAACCTTTAAATCTGCGCAACTCGTGTAAAAATAACTATTTAAAAAAAAAATCTATAGAAAAAAATACTGAATTAATAAACTAAAAAATTCTCAAAAATAATACAAGTATGCAAAAAAAATGAAACAATGAAAGGCTCAGAATTTTAAAAAAATGCAGAAAAAAGTTACAAATTAAGAACAAATAGCAGTATGAGGAAAACAGATTTAGGCCTCATGCACACGACCGTTTTTTTATGCTGTCCGCAAAAAGGGGTTCCGTTGTTCAGTGATCCGTGTCCGTTTTTGCCTTCCGTTGTGTTTCCGTGTGTCTTCCATTTTTTTTAGCGGACATGACCCAAAAGATTTTACCAAAAGACAGGCTGACAATTTTTCCCAAGTGCCTGCCAAGGGATCCGCAAAAAAAACGGACGCGGAACATGGATGACACACGGATGGCCATCCGCTTTTTTTCATGGACCCATTGACTTGAATGGGTCCGTGAACCGTTTTTCACGGACAAGAATAGGACAGGTTATATTTTTTTGACGGACTGGAATGACGGACCACGGACGCGGAGGACAAACGGTGCATTTTCCGAGTTTTCCACGGACCCATTGAAAACCAATGGGTCCGCAGAAAATCACGGACAACGGAGCAACGGACACGGAATCAAACAACGGTCGTGTGCATGAGGCCTTACAAACACAATGAAAAAACTTTCTTGAGGAAAGAGGAAAAAAATGACAATAAATAATACAGTAATGTAAAAAACCAAGAGGGGAAAAATCTCCCCAAATCGATGCAAGATCATTACAAAAATTTAAATAAAAAATAGAAATAATAAAAATATAGTATGTTTTTTTTTTTTTAAAAGGTTAAAAAATGTCAAATTCAGAAGCCCTATAAGTAAACTGAGGGTCAGCGCCCAGACATATGACCCTTAGAGTGAATATAACCTGTCCCAACGCCTGTGCCGATTCCTGGTATAATAAATAACCCCACCTGTCCGAAATAATGGGGTTTGATAGTATCTCAGATAGTTATGGAAAATGTCCATCTTATGGGGGTTAATGAACCCGACCAACATCAATTTATACTGGACGACCTCACGGATACTTAGCGCTGATGTACTCCTCTGGCGCCATACACATAATACCCCCGCCACATCCTCCACCGAATCCATCATTTACGGTCAAATACTTCACAAGGTGCTTCTAGAAGGAACCTTCCACCTGCCGTCAGCTGCTTTTGACCTTTCTTTTTCTAGACTTGCAGCGCGGGGATCGGGATTTGTCAAAATCTGGAATTGTAAAGTGAAAAAAATGTGAATCAATAAAATGAGAAATCAAGGACCTCATATTTCTGGAATTTGTCCTGGGGAAAAATGTACCGTAATACCTGCAAAATGGCAACGATGCTGTTAGTTCTGGATGAGGCCGTGTTATGTTTATGTAAAACCGGCCTTAAAGGGCTTGTCCAGGATTTTTATATTAATGCCCATCAACATCTGAGGGGGTCTAACACCCCGCACTGGTGCTGGAAGTTGGTGACGGAACTCCACAGCTCCCCCCGGCTGGTTACTACAGCGCTGCTTCCATTGAAGTGAATGGTAACCATCTCTGTTCACTACACAATGGACGGAGCTGTGTAGCTCAGGCGCCGGCGTTACAAGGTAGCAGCTAATCAGTGGGCATCTGCGGGGTTGGACTCCCATTTGATATTGATGGCCTATGCTGAGGACAGGCCATCAATATCAAAATCTTAGACATCCCCTTTAAGCTTCAAATTTGCAATATGTGAACAGGGCACGTACTGCAGGATGAACGAGCAGAAGTGACATTAAGGCCTGAAAATTCAGCCACTTTGCTTGTCATTTACTCTATTCAGGAGTTTGGGAAAGCTGTGTAATCTTGGACCATCCCGGTTACTGGACACTTCTGCCTAGAAAATAACTTTCCACAGCACAGGGCTGCACCTAGCCTTTCTGCTGCCTGAGGCGAAAACTGACATGCCCCCCAATGCCAATTTCTTAACCTAACCCTTTTGCCACAATGAAAGCATGGCCCTTCCGCTGCCCCCCTCTTACCCCTACCTGGTGCTGCCTGAGGCGATCGCCTCACCTGGCCTCATTGGTGGTGCACCCTTGCTGCAGCGACAGCTTCTTCAGTGATGGACCCGGCTCCAGGGAGAACTACAAGATAGAGGATAACTGATCGGTGGGGTCCCAATGATCCTGAGAATGGGGTTCTGATGGGGGGGCAGGTCAAGCATGCGATCTGCCTGTCCACCCATTTTCTCCACCACCAGGAAATAGAAACAGATAAGAAAAAAAAGAGACTATATCAGTATCTGGTTTAAATACACTCCCTTTAAGTGTCCATCTTTGGCTTACGGTGGGATGCTTGGTCTCAGGAAAGCTTCACCAGTTCAAGGACTGATCCCCCTCCTTCCATGTCAGAAGTGGAGTAATAAAAGGTGACTGGTGTGCCCCACCGTTGTGTCCAGCTCCCGTGTTATTTACACGTCCTGTATGGCTGCAGCATAGCGCGAAACGCGTTGCGCCTTTATAAATAAACACGGGCCGGTATTCCTACGTCTGCAAACTGGAACCACATGAAACAGCCCGAGAGAAAATAAATAGTGAGCGAGGACTCCTCGAGTGGGACTGGTGTAAATTACCCAAATTACCTGGCCCGCCAATGTCATTTCTCAACATTGTTTGAAATAATGTTAGCAACAGTTCTAGCGCAAAACCGCCCAAACATTTCCTGCCATCTTGCCTTGGTGCTATTAACCCCCTCTGGGAAGGGACGGGATACATATATCATCCATACACCATTCTAATGTACTGATTACAGAGGGCACACGTTATAAGCATAAAACACAAAAAAAAAAAAGTTTTATTTAGCTGTTGTAAAGAAAGCTAGGTGACAACCAATATGGCTACCATTATAGTTTCAACAGGGGTTGTCACCCAGCTTTCCATTTAGAGGAAAAACCTGAATTAGAATCCATCTGTCTGATCAATTAAAGGGTTCTCCCGTGAATTATTTGCATACCAAATGTGCTGAAAGGCTGTTTTTTTTAAAGTAATTTCCAGTGTTTATAGCATATTTTTTGCTTCCTATGCCTCCCATAGAAAAGTACAGATGTAGCCTGACAGAATTAGTCTCCTTCGCCCTCTGGCAGCTGACAATATAGTTCCTTGTTTCCTGCAGGAGGAAACCAAAGCCACAAATCCAACCAAGACACATAAAGGATAAAATGATGGCTTCCTGCAGTCACCACTAGGGGGAGTATATGAGCGTACTGATGATAAGCTGAGTGATAAAACAGTAGCCAGTGAGCTCCCCCTAGTGGTGGCTTCAGGCAGGCAGAATATTAGGTTCAAGTTGCATGGTGTTAACTGTGCAATTCCATGCAATGGATGGTGAGCCGCAGACTGTGCAATGGAGTCAGAGAGGTTGAAGAGCTGACACTCAGTTCTGATCTACGAGCCATCCCCTCACACAACATAACACTGCCGCCGGCCGCTCGCCATCCTCGAATGTCTGACCACGGGGAACAATAGAATGCATCCAACGACACCAAGCAAATGGATATAAGACAGACATTAGGTTTAGTGTCCCTTTAAATAGAATCAGAGAGGGATATCATGTCCTCTGCCAATATAATCATCACCCCAGTCTCCAAAGTCCAATGAAAGCGCCGATTCAATCTCCTATAACCTATCGTTCCTTGATTCGTGCTCCCAGTTTAATCACTAGGTCGATCATCCTAAACCAGTATAATGCACGGATTCCATCTACTACTGCACAGATTAAGTCAGGTGTGTCCTGAAAAACACATCGCTTCACCCTGGGAAGTATAATTCACCAGTTTAATCTTCTGTATCCATTAACATGCACTGATGCAATTTATTCTGCTCAGTATTGCGCACCGGCTTCATTTACCTTTAATGGTACGATATGGCGAATACCGTATACAAACATAACGAATACGCTTTGACTGCTCCTAATGGAGATATAAACGGTAAAAGTAGTCCAGCGGTTAAAGGGTTTGTCCAAAAGGAGATAAAAAGGACTGCTTATTTTTTCCCCTAAAAACAGCGCCACTCTTGCCCATGTGGCTGTGTCTGGTATGGCAGCTCAAGGGTAAAGGCCGACCTTCCCTTGAGTGAGGGTGGCGGCCCCGGGGGATGTCTCTACTTTGATAAAAGGGTTTTCAAAGTCATATCCCAACCCATCCAATTGGGCAAAGTAACCCCCACTCCCACTCTCCATTATACAGATCCTTACATGGCGGAGACAGAGAAGAATTGGCAGAAGTGATTTAGTAACCACAAAGGTCTTCGCCCAAGTCCTGGAACCAATACAGGAACCCACTGTTCTTTATTCTCAGATTGCTCCTGAGGGTGTCAACCTTGGAGATCCTCCTAGGATACGGGTATCTTAGACGACTACCCAGTTTGCCACCTTTTCAAACCATCCCTGCCCATCCTCTCTATCCTTCATACATCTGCAACACAGTAACTCTCCAATGGGGGAGGATGGTGGATGGTATGGCGGCCATTGAATGGCATCCATAAAGGGGAATGTTGATGGTAGGATGGGTTGATGGCTCGTGAAGGACGTTAACCAAGTGGGGTAATTTGATGGTGAGATAGTCTGATGGCCAGCCAAGGGCTTTCACGGAGGAGAAGTGAGGTTTGATGGCGGGATAGTTTTATGGACAGCCAAGGCTGCTCTAGAAGTGGAGAGGGATTGATAACGGGATGATTTGCGGCCCACTCATAATTGCGGGGAGGTCCATGGTGGGATGGTTTATGGCCAAGTGAAGATCACTAACAAAGAGGAGTGATTTGATGGTGGGATAGTTTAATAGAAAGGCACTCAAAAAATGTTTCGGAAGGATTTGTGATCGTGGGATGGTCTTATAGCAGGCCAAGGACAATCAAGAAGTCAATAGAGGGTGGTTACAATGGGATAATTCAATGTCCATCAAATGGCATCAAGGAAGGGAGGGGTTACCTTTATGGCCAGTGAAGGGCACTACCGAAGAGGGGTAATTTGATGGTGGGATGTTGGATTGCCGGCCAAGGGCATTCAAGAAGAGGAGGGGTTGTTGAAAACATTGTTGGATATTTTGGGCACTCATGAAGGGGGAAGGATTGCGAGTGGGATAGATTGATAGCCATCCTAGGGCACTCTAGAATAGGGTGATTTGATGGTGGGATCGTTTCAGGGTCAGCCAAAGGCACACAAAAAATGTGGGGGTTAGAGATGGTGGGATGGTTGCTGGCCAGCCAAAGGCATTTAGGAAGTGTGGGGGTTGGAGATGGTGCGATAGTTGATGGCAAGCCAAGGGCACTCCAAAGTTAGTTTAAATTTGGTGATGTGTTAGCAACAGTTCTAGCGCAAAACCGCCCAAACATTTCCTGCCATCTTGATGCCAGTCAAAGACACTGAAGAAATGGGAGCTAATGCGATGATGTCCAGCCAAGGGCACTCAAAAGATGGGTGTAGGGGAGAACTGTTTTGCCACCAGCCAAAGGCATTCAAGAGGGGAAAGGGTAGTTTGAAGCCAAGAGAATGCACGGTCTTGGAAAAGGAGTCCATTTTGAACTTGTCCTCTGCCCTGTTTCATCATTGCCACATAGGAGCCCAATAATAATACATGCCAACGAGAAGCCACCTACACGTGACCGAGGAAATGTCTGGGCAGCAATGGGTTAACGCACACACACATATATATATATATTTCTGTTCGTCACATAGAAAGGGGCAGAGCAGAACCCTCTGTAATCATGTCTACATTACCCTGTCATATGCATTAACTCAGACAGCCCTTATGTGCAATACATAAAATTGCCGTCATTTTAGTCTCTTTTGTCTTCTTACATTCCCATGAAGATGTGAGGCATCGCTGTCTATCTGCGCCTCTTCTTCCCCCCTCCTTCATCTGCTTCCTTTAAACTTTTCTGCATGGAAGTGAAGAGTGTTTATATTCAAATAGCGGCTGGCAAATCTTCATTTTCCACCGTTCCGACGCTCTCCAAACCATTTGCAGAGATTCGACAAAATCACTTTTCCTCCACTTTCCCTGCTGTTCTGTAGGTGATCCGCGGATGTGATGTGGATAAGATATTAAACTAACAGAGGTAGATTACCTACCCATCTGCACCGCAAATTACACCCTCCCTATTACCCGAGACAAAAGACGCCAATTACAGATACTTATAATGTGATACGGAATATACAGCGCCGGTGTGTGCACACAAAACAGCAAAAGTACAAAGCCACAGATCAAATGAAATGGAGACAGCAATGCGCACCGTGACCTAATCCACTCTGCTATGTCGCTAAGACGTCACCGGGACTGGTTAAGGGGCGGATGTGTAAAGCCGAGTTCTGGAAACGTATAGGCGTAGCAGAGTTGTTTGCGTGCTGTAGCTCCAGAGGTTGCAGTAGGTTTACTTGTAAGGTACATATCGTGCCAAATCATAAACTCAGCACTGCTACATCAGTATCAAGGGCCTGTAGCCAAGTAGAATGTTTTCCTGAGATTCAGATATTGATGAGCCATTCTCAGGATAGGTCATCAATATCAGATCGACGGGGTCCGACACTGCCAATCAGCTGCGTTGAGCGCCGCAGCCTCCTTTCAGCCTACCGAGCACAGCGCCTTATATTGGATAGTGGCTGTGCTTGGTATTGCAGCTCCGACCCATTCACTTGAATGAGACTGAGCTGAGCTCAGCCAATGAGACTGCTGAACTTCACATCACTAGCCTAGGAAGAGGCCGCGGTGCTCACCGGCTTCTTCAAATAGCCGATCGGCGGGAGTGCTGGAAGTCGGAACCCCCTCTTCTGCCCAATCTGATATTTAGGGTTCAATTTGGAAAAACCCTTTAACTGCCAAAAAAACACAAGTTTCTCTAGTGCCACCTATAGGTAGCTACCCTAATGTCTAACTTACAGAATAGCTGCCTATAGGTGGCGCTAGAAAGATGGTTTCCTTTTTTCTGGATGAGAGCAAATTTGCATATTTATTTTCCCAGAGAGCATTGCCTGTAAGACTTCCAGTATGCCCCCAGATCTGGGAATCATGGCACCAAGCACATTACCGCAGAGCGGTGAACCCCAGTTTATGACGTCCATCCATTGGACAGGCCCTCAATATCTGACTCCCAGCGATCAGCTGCAAGAAGGGGCAGCATCTCGTCCTCTATCCTGTGTCCTTAGCCTCATACATGCAACTGTGACTTCAAACGAACGACACTGAGCTGCTGGACCGGACATAGCCACAACTCTATGTACGGTGGTGTGGCTGAAGGGCACGTGGCCCATCCTGAGTGCTAAATAAGGGTGCTGGGAATTGGACCCCCATGATCAAAAATTAACCTGCTCATCAGTAGTGATGTCTCAGAAAACTCATTTAAAGGGAGTCTGTCTGCAGTTTTGACTCCCTCAAAACTGCTGACAGCCCTATATAGGTGGGTAAGCATACCGGGGACAGACTGCCTGACCAAAAAATCCCGCTCTTATTCTCCCAAGTGCCATGAAGGGGGTCCCTTTGTGTTTGGGGCCCTCTGCACTGAACACTTGCCCAACCCCTCCCTTCTGAGTGGCGACTGAAGCCTCCAATCAAGAGACTGCTAGAGCTGTCAGAGCAGGGAAGTGATCAGTGCAGCGGTCAAAAGTTGGATTTTTTGGTCAAGCAACCTGCATGACTATTGCCCCCAGTAAATTGCCCCTCTCCCCATCCGTCACCAATACAGCACTGTCAGCAACTTTGAGGGGTCAAAACTGCTGACAGTCTCCCTTTAAAGACAGCTTAGAGGTAGGTTCTCGTAATATTTTCCAGAGTAACTAGGACTATGTAACTAGGTGACTGTGAAAACCAACACAATCCTGGATTTAGCTTTGGCTGTGAATGGAGAAGAGAACAGAAGAGAGGCTAGCGCTATCCATCGACGCCATTAGAGGCCGCGGTATCTGTTTCTAATGGATTATATAGCGCAGACGACGACTCTCGCCAAGTACAATGTGACAGCTACTCGAGACCGTTGCCCAGAAAACAGTTGAAATTGCTGATATGTGGGGAACGTGGTAAAGTGGGTGCAGAGAGGCATTTCGGGTCGTCTGGCAGCGGTATGCTGGCCGCGGACCCTGGAAGATCCCGGTCCATTTGTCTTTTCGCTTCTCGCTGAGAAATTTTGCCCAAAGTCAGATTTATGGCGGGTCTTTATCCTTCCGTGATATCTGTGCAGACGCTGGTAAATTCATCAGGAGATCACAGGTCGTGGCGGCCACTCTTACTCTCCTCCCGCTGCACGGCGTATGGATCGGGGTCACGGTCGGCGCTCGAGTGTTTTAAAAGCCTTCACGAATTCATAACCGTACAGTCAATATTTTTCTACAATTTGTGTGATTTATGTGACTGTTTGGGAGATTTACAGCACGGGAAGAGAAGGCTGCTCCGAATGAAAGCCGCTCGCCGCATTCCACATCTGATAAAAATAAACTTCACCAAAGACCACAGGAAGAAACGCGTAAGAGAAGGAAACGGACCAACACTTCTTTCTTAGGCTCCGGATAAATATTTTACAGAGTACTTAAGAGTGGTGTGACCAGAGCTTCCTAAATTCAGTGCTCAGGGGCCCCCCTCAGCCCCCTTAGACTGATTATACCTTATCCAGCTATTATACCCCAGCGGTTGGGAACAACTTTTTCCCAACACAGAGCGACACATCCCTTGAAAGAGTTAAAGGGCACCAGTCAGCAGAGTCAACTCTATTGTGCAAGGCATAAAGTCAGGTAGTGTTGATCCTTCTGATTAATATGATACCCGTCTTTTGAAAATCAGTTGCAACATTCCTGAGAAAAAAGGATGTTATTCTTTATGGAAAAGAGGCCTTCAGGCTCCCAAGGGGTGGGGCTTATCCACTCAGCTTTCTAGTGCTGGCCCCACCCCTGAGCATGCAGAAGCTCTCACTTGTACAATAAATAAAAGTCTTTTTTCTTGGGAATTCAGCAGCCGATTTTCATGAGACAGGTATCATATTAATCAGCAGGATCAACACTACCAGGCAGAATTTCTGGTTGATCCTGTTGACAGGTGCTCTCTAAATAATACTATTCTGGCTACCTACAACCACCGCTAGGGGGAGCTCAGGAGCTTTCACTAGTTCACTGTGGGGGGGTTTGGGGACCCCCAAAAATTGTGAGAATGGCCAAAAATGTTATAGAATAAAAATATAAGCCTTTCTCACCTGCTCAATCCCGGTCATTCCAGTGCTGCTGCTACCAGTGATCTTTGGTTTTGGCACTGGGGCAAAGACATGCCGACTACTCCATGAAAGTGCTGCCACCCATCATTGGCCTCAGCAGCCATATCAGGTAGTTGGGGGTCTCCCTGCTTAGACCCCCAACAATCAGTTGTATTCTATTAGGAATTTGGCAGTAACTGTACAATCTCCTTACATCGCCACCACAGGGGAAATTAGGCATTTCACAGTGTCCATTCACACATCACTGGTTTGTAATGCAGGACAGGACTGGTCCTCCAGACAGTAAGGTGCTCTTTGTAGGCACAAGAGATGAGGGTCCTGAACAGAGGATTTTCCCCCTCTATTAACACCGAATTCCCTAATAAGAAAATGGGTTTTCTGGGCTGGAGAACCCCTTTATTAAGCCACAAAATTGCAAGATGAGCACCACAGGCTAGGACATATGTATAGGAGGAGCAGAGGTAGCAGCTGCACCCAAAGGTTCCCTCCTCTGCCACATAGAAGACACCAGTATTATAAATGGCACATAGTAGAGGGGGTGGGGGGGATTTGCAATGATGTCCAAAAGCTTCGGGATTCGCCTTTGACCCCACTACCGGATGTACAGACCACCTCTGGCTTTGATGCGTCAGGTCCCCAGCAGTTTGGAGAGGCCCCTCACCCACCACAGATAAGAGCTGATATCTCATTCTTTAGCTGCTTCTAGACCTGGACCCCCGCGCCCACGCTCGTTTCCCGCGACCACCTGCGCACTCTTCCCATGCAACTTATTGATGTAAAATTACAACCACGCCGGTATAAATAAGTGATGCCGCGGTTGTAAAATGGGAGACATTTTGTTGTAGCAATTATGTTCAGCAAGATGACAAACGAAATTTCCAGCATCGCGCCTGCCGTAACCTGGGGAATTTAAACCTCATAATTTCCATTCATTTCGGATAATTTGCAGTAATTTCTCCGTGTAATAACTTTGTAATGAAAAACACAGTGGTATTGAAGTGATTTCACTCCGGTTTGTTTCTAGGTGAAGCCACGGCCCCAAAATAAATAATAAAAATAATATTTCCTATTTTGAGTGTGAACGTTGGATAATTCTCTCAGCAAAATCATAAACTAATACCAAGGGGTAAATCTCTTGTCCACAAAATGAAAAATAAATTGAGTTAAAGCCAGGAGGAAAAAAAAAAGAAGAAGATGGAGCGCGGCAGACGATGGATTTTTTTATTGTAGGTTTTTATTAAATTGTGTCATCTCTCTGCTCTCAAGTACTTCCACCTTTCACTAGGAAAAAGACGGCGGTTTGTCCTCGGCAGAGACCAGGAGTCCAATCGTCCTCGTTAAGGTTCGCTTAACAACTTGTGTGCCGAGAAATAGACGTCAGGGGCTCATTCACAAGTACTTCCACCTTTCACTAGGAAAAAGACGGCGGTTTGTCCTCGGCAGAGACCAGGAGTCCAATCGTCCTCGTTAAGGTTCGCTTAACAACTTGTGTGCCGAGAAATAGACGTCAGGGGCTCATTCACAAGTACTTCCACCTTTCACTAGGAAAAAGACGGCGGTTTGTCCTCGGCAGAGACCAGGAGTCCAATCGTCCTCGTTAAGGTTCGCTTAACAACTTGTGTGCCGAGAAATAGACGTCAGGGGCTCATTCACATATCAGCCGCCCCATGCGATGTCTGCCAGATGCAAGGTATCGGAAGTCGTTGACTGTGGTTCTTGACGACCTCTTATGTACGCTTCCTGTGCCCCTCCAGCGAAACGACGAAGACAGGTGGGCCTCACTATCCCGCAGGCGCTTGAAGAAGGCCATATTACTGGATAGGAGTGGCCATAATACATTCCCAATCTGCAAGTGTATTCTGTGACCATGTGCTACATGCGGATTTCTCCGCGCTCTAGGTCGCTGAAACCTGTATTTTAAAATGTATTGTCACATTAAGCAGAAAACAATGCATCCCTAAATTCCACCCACACCAATATCCCTACTAAATTGGACAATTCATCATAAATGGTGGCCTCCAACTGGGCGATGGTACCTAACCTGGCCAAGTGCACAGGACCTAATCAGGAAGGTGAAGGGGTACTCAGGCAGAACGGGTCAGAATCAGAAGGGCATAACTAGGACCTAATCAAAATCAAAGCGCAAAACCAACAATAATTCTAAGTGACAACCAAAGAGTCATGTCAGGACCAACAGGGTCAGCACCATGATTATGGTCAGTGATACAATCAGCACAAAGTCACAAACAAGCCAAAGGTCGGAGATCCAGGAATCCAAGAGTTTAAACAAAACACACTTGTGAGGCAGGAGGACCAATTACAGGCGACTGTGGCCAGTAGTTGCCTGTTTAAATATTCTGCTGTAAAGAAGCCCAGGATGCTGGTGCGGAGCCTGATTAGCCCAGTATTTCTGCTTTCTAATAGGCCAACCAGCCCTGCCGTCGATGGAGAGCCTGATTGGCCTGGTGTCCCTGCTCTCTGAGCAGGGCTGGTTGTCACAGTGAAAGCGCAATGCCAGTGACACCACCTTAGGGAGGCCGGGCTCCCCTCAGGTGGGTGGACAGGTAAGTACATGACATCCATACCGTATATGAGTGTCGGTATGGGTAATCCCGACCCATCTGGTTTTACCGTCAAGGGGTTATTAGGACTTTATTGGGACATTGATTTGGGCAGCAGCGAGGAACAGGTCCTGGGTCCGCCAATGCTACCTAGTAATACCGCCACTATACATTAAAGCCAGGCCGTGTGCTGTGGCTCCACATCGTGTACATTCATACATACCGCAGCGCAGTTATGACTGTCGGTCAAAAGTCGCCAAACAACACATTTATGACCAATTATCTCACTAATCTTTAACCTTTCACAATGCAGAGCAAATAAAGGCTGGGCATTAAGTTATTAAAGTTTATTTCTCCTGTCCCCGAGACCTCAGAAATCACCATCTGGTCACTGAAGGAGAAGATAAGGGATCATTTACGATGGACAATCAGTTGTTACGTTTCCCTGGAAACTAATAACATCATATCACTGGACTCTTGACTGTGCCCTTGTCTTAAAGGCCACCTGTCAATCCTATTATTCCAGAAGTACTGCCTGGTAGGGTTGATCCTGCTGATTAAAATGATACCTGTTTTCTGAAAATCGGTTGTGGCGTTCCCGAGGAAAAAAGACTTTTATTCTTTATACAAATGAGGGCTTCAGTGCACCGAGGGGCGGAGCCTAGTCCCACCTCAGCATTCAAGTGCTGGCCCCGCCCCTCGGTGCACTGAAGCCCTCATCTGCATAAAAGTCTTATTTCGCGGGAACGCCATAACCGATTTTCACAAGAGAGGTATCATTTTTATCAGCAGGGTCAACCCTACCACACAGTATGCCTGGTATATACCTGCTGACAGGTGCTCTTTAAGACACATTTTAGAATCAATACAGTGTAGCCCAGCTGCCATTTTATTAAACCTGTGAATGCAGCACATTATCAGGATTTTCAGCCGCTACATGTGAACAAAAGGCATTTCTATTTTCTTCAAGCATTCGGCTCTAGCTTCAGGGAGGGTGCAACCCTAGATTTTATAGGTTCTGCTCACAGACTTTGTAGCTTGAGCTCCTAGATGTGGAATCTCAAAAGCTTGGTCTCTGCTTTAACCTCAGCATGCTGTCAGGCCATGCTGGGAGTTGTAGTTCCCTAACAGCCGTCAGCTAATGTAATTAATGGAAAAACACCACTCACATTTGCAAGGCTGAAGAAGGTGCAGAACAAGGAAATGAACCCTTGTAAATGCAGATATTTCATGCCGCCGTCTCCTTGTGGCTTTTGCTCTTGCCCTCTAGTACTGACGGAAACGCCGTCCAAAAGAATCAATCATCAGCGAGACGGAAGATAATCTTAATGACGTGCCGGACGCCGCGCAGTGAGAAATCTGTGCCTTATAAAGAGTTAGGGAACCTAGTGTCCAAAGCTGATAAAAGTGCGGCTTCTATTCTATCAGTCACATAAGTAAAGGTTTCTGTTGGTTGTCAGGACTAGAGATGGTCATGCGAGCAGTCATCCCATTGAGGCCACGGTGAGCTTCTCTCTTTTTTTTAAAACAATCGGCTGTATTCACCTTGATAGCAAAGATGGTCTTAGAGTTTGGTGTCTGCTCGGACCACCACCAATCATGAGAACCGGGGTCCCACGTCTAAGTCTATTGGGCTTATGGAAATTCAAGGTCAGAGCCTGGGTATCTTGGGTAATGCAACTGCACGACCCGTGCTCCATTCATATAGGGGACATGCCCATTACTGGTCTGGGCCCAAGCAGTCGGACCCCCAGACACTTTAACCTTAAAATCCAACTGCCCTCATTCACAGATATCCAGGAAGCTGAGAAGATATGGGGAGTAGAGATGAGCGAACTTTAAAAAAAAGTTTGGCGTTCGGGTTGTGGTAACTCGCGCATCCCGTTATGGATTCCACTACCGCGGACTATCGCCGCATATGGAATCCATAAGGGGCGGCTTCCACCAACCCGAACTGTTGAACAGCCGAAGGACCTGGGGTGACGTCACCGTCATGTGATCAGTGCAGGGGGCGTGGCTCAGCACTGGATTGTTTGGTTGGACCTTTTCACTGTAGAGCTGCTGTGGCCCCCCAATCATCAGAGCTCTGCTCCTGCATACGACGGCTCCTTCTGCTCTCTACTTCCCTTCTCCCAGTGTTAGAGATAGCAGAAGGGAGGGGGAAAATGTTGTATACGACAGATCAGAGAGTGGAGAGGAGATCACAATGAATGTAGATAGGGGGAAGAGCAGGCACTAGGCAAATATCAGGGGAAGGCAGCAGCACCCTGGACACACAGATCCAGCATGTTTTATAGGGAGGGAGGGACACAGCCACGTGAGTCTAAAGCCAGGAGCAGCTTGCAAACTGAATGTGAGGTACCTGAAAATGAATGGAGGGATGAAGATGGCAGGCCATGGCATGGCCATTGCAAGGTTTTATTAAAATCAACATATATATATATAAATATCAAAATCTATTTTTTTCCCACACCAATGGCATCCATGGCCATTAAATACTTCAAAGATGTACAAACTGAGGGTGAAGCCTCTGTTTTGCGGGCATTTATTTATACCGGGAGGATTCAAGCATTAGACAGTGAAGAACGTTTCGATATAAAAGATCTGTCTGTTACTATAGCACTAGTACAATGGCCACTCCTGAGAACTGAACTGCTCCCACACTCATTCAGCTCAAGTGCTACTTCTATTCAGCAATGAGAGTCCCAAAAAACATGACTTCTCCATGAACAGTAATAAAAAAGAAGTAATTATAAGACCTGAATCACCTTCTGCTTCGGGGAACGTGGGGTCACGGGTGACCACCCATATGGCCATTACAGCTCCTTCGGGGGTTGTCATCAGCTTCAGCTAAATGCTATTTTTCAAGGATTTCTGTGGAAATTGCTCTTTAGGGTTCATGAAACTGACACAGGGGAGCAGTTGGAGTCCAGAGATTGCGTCTGATGTTGGGGGATGAGGACTTTGCATGAGGTCCCAGTGCTGTACAGCTCTGGTGCGGAGCTATACAGAGAAAAAAAGCTAAAAGTGGCCTCAGCTCCTTCATCCTTGGGGTCAGTGGGATTCCCAGTGGTCAGACCCCCACCGTTGAGACCTCCGGGTGACATGCCATCACTTAGTACAGCGAGAAAACTCCTTTTTAATAATTTGGAAGGTGAAGAGAATGCGGCAATTTAATGTAGTGTACCACGCTCCGAATAGTTCATGCTCCATCAGTCTGTCAGATGAATGCGTGTACACCAGTGGTGTGTGACAGCCAAGACGATGACCTCTTTAGGAGAAATGCTTTGAGAACAGACAGGAAAAATACAAGCCAAGAGACCCTAAGCTGTAATCGTCAGCCCAGCAGATAACACGTGCTGACCGGTCGTCATCCTCTACAAGATCTTACTGAAGATATTTCATGGAAATCAGTGGACAATCAGTGGTTGTATTCCATTGAGTAAGTCAACAATTTCTATGGTAAGGAAATATCTGGTGGTGGGTAGACTCCTGACCTCCCTTAGAGCAGAGCTGGAGAAAACCTAGGAACCAGGTAGATATCTGGTGCAAGTGCATAACTTTTTGGGTTGTCTTACTGTCTGGCTGTCCCGGTGTGGCTTCCCAAGTCTATTGTAGCTGGCCATAGAGAACTCACGAGAGAGCCAAGACAGGTGACTATATTTCCTAACTGCACAGAAAACCAAGCATCATTCATCTCTTCTTTCTCCAGAAATCTGTCAACATGGACAGTCAACATTAAATCATTGGCCAACGTTTATATATGTATGCTTTAGAAGATAAGTGGCCAGCACATAGGCCATACATCTGCTTCTTATAGAGCTCCTCAGCAGAAGTATTTCTTCACTAATAATTGTCTACCCAAAAATTGGACTGATCACTTAAAGTAAGTACAAAAGTAGTGAGCCTCCGAAGAGCCGGTGCAGAGGACAGAAGTGGTAGTGGCCCTGATGAGAAGTTGTGTTACGGTGTACCCCCTCAGGTCCTTGCCCTCTGGGAATCGGTGCAGTGGAAAGGTGGTTTGAAGAACCAGAAGTAAATGTATAAAAGTTTTTCTTTACTTAGTGCAAAATATAACTTGTGCACGTTTGGTCACCAGATGAGGAGGTATGGTGGATGGTTAGGTGGTAATTAAATGCCAATTGCAAGCACTTGTGGATATAGGTGTCCATGATGTAACACAGACATGGTGCTTGGCTGGCCTAGAAGACATCTAGGTGATGAGTGTCTGAGCTGTAGTCCCTCATGTGCAGCAGGGGATTTAAAGCTGTAATTTTGATGATCACTATGCTGTCTTATCACATTGAAACTTCTTCCGGGAGTAAAGATCTCACAGAAGAACTGGTAACTTTCCCTTGGAGTAGGAGCTCTGGCATGTGCTTCCTATCTACTCTGTGTCTGGAATCAAACTCCCCCTTCTGGCAGGAAGTAGGACCATCCCACTCCTACCAAGAGAGGAGGAACAGGGTGGTTAGTCTTTGCCACATATGCAGGAATGTATGGTAGAACGTAAAGCATAATACATAATATAACAATTGAAGATACCCCAGGTCTGAGGTTCTGCATATCTACTCTATGGCTAGGAGATGCCTTCACACATTGAGTGTGTCCAGTGGCGTACATAGAGAAGTAAGGGCCCCATAGCAAGGATCAAACCAGGCCCCCCACACAGGACAAAAGGGTTTCCACCTAAACCTATTTAAATGACCCCTGGGCCATTTTATCTACTGCCTCATTTGCTAAATGTTGTTCCTTTTGAGGGTAGAGTCCTGACCAAGTTTTTACCCCCAAAAGAATTGGGGATGATCCCAACTGGGCCCCCTCATGCCCTGGGCCCCATAGCAGTCGCATGGTCTGCCGCTATGGTAGTTACGCCCCTGAGTGTGTCACTGAGGCCTTAGCTCTCTACAGTGGTCAAGCTGGAACATGGCCATGGACCTGGAAGGTGGACAACCCAAATCAATCGGCACAAGGTCAACAATGATACTGCAGGTTGTAGTATAGGCATGGGATGTCACCTCCTGCCAGGTTCCAGGAGATAAGCTCTGCTGGATCTAGATGGACAATAAGCCATTACTGAATAAACAGCGAGAGAGGCGTACATGGGAAGTGATGGTTGGTAACGTCGTGGATGAACGGGCAGAGGCTCTCAGCCAAGCACCGTGCTTCTTTTCTCCTGTTTGGTTCTCTTTGCCGAGCAGAGCTCTGTATGAATCCAATACTTGGGGACCATAGAAGAGCCGATCGTAAAAGAAGGGGTTCAGTGCTCACCAAGAAACTGTGGCCCCTCCATCTTAGAGATTGTGGGGGTCTCACCACATGGATGAAAACTCCTGACATGTCACTAGGACCTGTTCAATGCTAGGTGCCCTTTAAAGGGAGTGTGTCACCAGGAAATCCAGTGTTACACCAGGCACCGCACCTTGTAGGACTAGCTCAGCTGAATGTAATGATACTTTTCACTTAGTCATCCTTTGCTTCATTCTGGAAATAATTTTTAAATTAGCACTTAAGTGCACTGAGGGCGGGCCCAAGCCACACACTGTGCACCCTTGTTCCTCCTGCTTTTTCTGCCAGCCATTCCCTCTCCCCCCAGGTTCCTGCACCTGACCCAGTCAATCACAAAGGAGAGGGAGGGGCTGGCAGAGAATGCAGGAGGAGCAATGGTGCATAGAGTGGCTTTGGCCCGCCCTCAGTGCACTTAACTGTTCATTTGCATCTGGATTAAAAGTCCCTTTTCTCTAGAACAGGGAGTTTCAGGGAATTCCCTAGTAACAGACTCCCTTTAATGGCTCCATCATTCTTTTGGGGCGTTTACACAGTATTTTAGAATGGGAGTCAAGGGGTGATGTACGCCCCATGTCTGCCTGTACATTGGAGGCTTCCATTGGAGCCACAAGTCCCAAGTGTGAACAGCGTGCTGCCAAAAGCAATCATTTTACCGAAGGCCTTTCCTCATTGCGGAAGCTAAAACTGCGGAGTTAATCTGGTTATGGCGCTTACAATGGAAGCAATTAGCATATTGGCTGGAGTAATAACATTGTTTTAATTATGTTAAAAAAAATTAAGATCCAAATTAACATTGACTCTAAATATGAGCGACATGAAAGCGTCTCTTCCTTTTGTCTCGCAGAATCCGCAGCGGCCCCCGAGTTCGCCTCCATCTACAAAGCACAATTTCAATTATCCTAAATTGTTCTATAGGCGATGGCGGGAGAAGCCGTGTGATCTGCCAAAATACGCTAAGTGTCTAACTGAAGAAACAGCACCGTCCTCCTGCTATCTACTAACGGAGAGCGCCATCCCGACTTTCAAACGCTTCCCAGATAATGAGAATATCGTTTTTAATTGTAGCCGCGATAAAAGTCGCAGCGCCTCATTTTTTTTTCTTGAGCTGAATATACGGTATTCGTTCTCTGTTGTAATGAGAGAAATGCAAATACGTGAAATAATTTGAAAATATGTTTAATAAGCGAGGCTGAGACGATCCTTCAGATGTGAGGGTCACAGGCCAACAAAGGTATGGACCTGGGCCCCGGACCCTAAGGCTGCCCATACACAAGTGATCCCATCTCTTGTGTCCCATTTCTCCTGACCTCCCCATGCATACATGCATGCTGTGCTTGGCTGAGTGTACATGTCTGGTGAATGGGAAGGGGGGATTAAGTCGATGACTGACAATCAAGATACATGATTCTTTCAATATGTATGGCTGGCTTTAGGCCTCATGCACACGACCGTGTGTGTTTTGCGGATCCGCATACCGCGGATCCGCAAAACACGGAAGCTGCTCCTTGTGCCTTCCACAATTTGCAGAACGGAACGGGCGGCCCATTATAGAGATGCCTATTCTTGTCTGCAAAACGGACAAGAATAGGACATGTCATATTTTTTTTTTGCGGGGCCACGGAACGGAGCAACGGATGCAGACAGCACACGGAGTGCTGTCCGCATCTTTTGCGGCCCCATTGAAGTGAATGGGCCCACACCCGAGCCGCAAAATATGCGGCTCGGACGCGGACCAAACATACGGTCGTGTGCATGAGGCCTTAGGGTAATAGGTCTCATATCAACCACTGTAGCCATGATATATTCATTTAATTAGTGTTGTAAGAATGCTGTAGGGCCCCTCTGGCCATGGGCCCTCAAGCACAGCCTTTATGGTCAGCCTGGCCCTAGTAAGGATTGAATAGCATTACTGCGTGATGATTGGGCGGAGAACACCTCTAAGAAGCTCTGTCCGCTCTCTTGGCAGGTCTGTTACAATCAATACTTGTAATCTTTGCTTAGCTCTCTGCATTGGGCCTTTTCACTGTTATTCCTCCAGGAAATGTATGAGTAAAGTGACAGTAAAATCCGCAGCAGTTCTGCGTGTCATTCATACAGATGATGCTGCACATTGATCACAGATTTGTCAGTTTTAGTGAAGGCTTGTCCCCCCTAAGGCTTTTCTTAGAACTTTGCACTGCTCTGTTGTTCCTCTTGGAAATGTATGACTAAAAAAGAGACAGCTATGTCTTACTGTTCCCCTTGGCGGGTAGGGTCTGCCGTTTGGACATGTACTATTGCCTGTCAAAAGGACTTTTTTTTCCCGTCATACATAACGGAACAAAACGGAACCGTTATTTGTGCCCATAGAAATGTGTTAGGACAGAGCAAAACGGAACGCCTCCAAAGGTTTCCGTTTTGCATTCCTTTGGTAAATTCCGTTATACCCTTGTTATAGTGGAACAGTATAACCGAATTAGTAACGCTGATGAAAACCCGCCTTAAAGTGCAGCCTCTGGCCACAGTGCGGTTTACATAGTTAGGTCCAAATCCAGAAATGCGAAACTGGGTGAACCGCTTCTTTAACCTGGAACTGCATGATAACTTTCCCGTAACTTGACACAATTAGTGTATTACTCTTCACACGCTCTTATAACCGGCTAGTCAGGGGCGTAGCTAACTGCTCATGGGCCCTGGTGCAAGAGTTCAGCTTGGGCCCCCCTTCCCTCAGTGCTTTGTGTGTCTTCTTATGCGGCACAAGGGTCTTTGGGCCCCCTCAGGCTCCTGGGCCCGGTAGCGACTGCTACCTCTGCACCCCCTATAGCTACGCCCATGCGGCTAGTAACACATGTACCTTTACGCCTCGCTGGAGGAAGGTTCAATACAGACTCCAGTTTATGGATCAGCCCTTAAAGGGTTTGTCTAGCTTAGAAAACCCATTTATGGAGACTGATTAAAAGAGCGTCTGGAGGACCCATCCTGTCCTGTGTTACACAGACATCCCATGTACATGGTGTAGTTCTTCATTTCCCCTGTGGCGGTGCTGCAGGGAATCTGAGCACTTACTGCCAAGTTAGCGCACAGATCACAGCTGATCGCTGGAGGTCCAGCAGGAGGATGAATCGTTTGTCAAGGAACTCTTCTAACAAGTACAGAGTGTCCAACCTGGAGAAGCCTGTTAAAAGTAGATCTCATCTCATATGAAGGGCCCGACCCTGATGCATTTTGGCACATGAAACACTTTTAGGGATCTACATGGCAAGATCAGCAGAATCCTGAAGTTTATGTCCAACTATGGAACGACAGATCGATCACAGCTGAGTGATGGCTCATAGATGTGATCCGTATAAACCTCTGTACCAGTAAGCTGCTTGTAAAGCGCCAAAGCTTCGCAGCCGTCTCACTCATTCCCATGGTAAATATTTTACAACTTGATAAAACGAATCCGCCCTTCATCCAAACTTTTCTACCTATTGGCCTCTGTTTTTACAGCAAAAAATAATAATTTTGAGCGGAACTCCAGCAAACTCCAAAAGAAGAATAAAAATGCGACGTGGACGTAGGAGACGCCGCAGTCAGACTTGACGAGAAGACAAATGGCGGTAATTCTTTTTTTTTTAGGGTAGAAAATTAAGATACTTTACAAATATTACCTTTCGTGTTGTGCCTTCCGCCGGTAATGCCGCACATATTGATCTACCTTTCTAAAGTCGTCCAAATTTAATTTATTTTAATTAGTTCCAACGCTGGTAAACGGCGGCATGAAAATGAGGAGTAATAATTATTTCTCTCTTTGCGGTGTCGTGCGCGGATTCTGCTGCAATAATATTTAATTAAAACCAATGGCTGGTCGTAACGATGAGAGCTCGGAATCATCACTTCAAAATGAACCACATTCGTCAAACACTTACAAATCCCAGGTGTCTCCAGCTTTTTCATGGAGAAATCTTTATGTAAATCTTCATATTTTGTATTTTTTCCAATTTTTAATGAAGTTTTAGACAACGAGAGGTGTGCGTTAAAGTGAACATGTCACCAGAAGAGTCGATCCTGCCATCAGGGCCGTAGTAGGCACAGCTGTACCCAAGAAGAAGCAAGCCTAAATCCTTAGACTTGATCTATGGGTCCGCATGGGCGGGGCATATTTACAAAGCTGTTTCCAGACCCTATTGGGACTTTGAGAGATTTAGTGGCTGCAGTTGAATTTCAGGGGCCAGACAAGCTCTCTTGGGGACCAGAATGGTGATCTCATAATGCGTTTCACCAGCCTTGGGCCATGAATGTTGTCAGGTGGCCCCTTCACCACCATTATTATCACAAAAATTTAAAGCTACAGTACCTTTCTAACTATCCATAACTTGTGCCACCTCCTTCCTGCCTCTCTAGGTGACTGTCTACTCCAAGTACTCCACATCCCGCCCCTGCTTTACTTGCTTATTTTTCCTGCTGTGGATCCTGAAAGAAACATGAATCTGAAGGAACTGAATCTAGTGACTACCTCCTCCTGTAGCATCCTCCAAACTGTATTTCAGGAGCCAATCTCTTTTGGTGACCTCCGAATGCGCTCCACCACCCTTGGGCCATAAATGTTGCCAGTTGGCCCCTTCCACACGATCACTAGCATTTTTCTTATAAAAATGTAAAGCTAGAGATTTTTTTTTCATTCATAAGTTACCCCACCACTTTAATGCCACCCTAGGCGACTGCCTATTCCAAGTACTCCTCATCCTGCCCCTGCTTTACTTCCTTGTTCTTCTGTGCTGTGAGACCTGAAAGAAACATCTGAAGGATCCTCCAAATTGTATTGCAAGGGCCAGAGAATCTCTGTTGATGATCTCAGAGTGCACTCCATCTCTCTTGGACCATCAATATTGCCAGCTGGTCCTTTCCCCACCGACAAAATTTAAAGCTAGAGTATTTTTTATCCATCCAGTGGTTGCGCCACCACTTTATTGCCACCCTAGGTCATTGCCTACTTCATCTACTTTTCATCCATCCCCTGCTTTACTTCCTTGAAAGAAACACCAATCTCAAGGAAATTATTCTAGTGACTACCTCTTCCAAATCTTAAGAGGAAAAGCTTGGAATGTAGACATCAAAGATGGTAAGCATGGTACTTGGGGCACCCGTACAATGTCTTCAGACTATATTAGAGAGGAGCTTTATAATGCAAGGGCGTACATACCATAAAGACTGTCAATGCAACCTCCATCGGGCCCCTGGAGAGAAGGGCCTAATGGTGTAATTCTCATTTGAATGGGTGGAGAAAACCCACACAAGGATGTGATCTCCACCAGTGCTGCACTGTTAGCTAATATGGAAGTGGAATGTGTCTCTGGTTATGACAATGGGAAGGAGTCACCACAACCTCCTGAGGAGCAGAAGCTATGGTATCCCCCGGAACCCACCTAGGTGAAAGGACTTTGACCATTCCAATGTCTAAGAGTCTAGACTGGCAGGGTCCAGGATTCAAAAGTAAGATACTGAGTACCTGTGCCCATCCACCTTGCACAATATGAGGCTAGGGGTCCACAAGCCATCCAGGTTAGCTATTGCATCTCCTTCAGTGGCCCTTAGACCAGAAAAAGTTTGTGCCTCCATGAGGCATGGCCATGGTTTCTACAAGAGGTGTAGCTATGTAAAATCTGTAATGGGCCCCCCATCTACCACATCTCTGGACTCCTAGGGGACTGCTACCGCTGCAACCCCTTTGGCTACACCCATGACCATTTCTGATGGCCCTCATAGTCCGCCACCCTACTTATCACATGCAATCATATCTGTTCTTCAAAAATGTGCAAATTTTACAAAATTGAAGTGAAATTATATTATGATATCAACCACCAATCTTACGGCACTGATGCCTTTCCTACAAATGGAGGTAACAAAGAAATATCTCACCTTACTTCGAATCACAGGGACCCCCCCCCCCTCGGCCCATTTACTGTAATTCTGGAGCCACTTTAAACAGCACAGAAGGGAACTATTAAAGCGTACATTCTCGGGCTCGGTCCTCGCCGGCTGGCTCATGTGTTTAAATAAATGCTCCTTTTATGTGATGTCCAGATGTTAGCGAGACACATTAAAGGGATCCACAATTAGCCGTGCAGTAGACGCGCGCCCCCACAGGGCTTTGTGGAGCATAAGGGGTTAAAGGTGCAGCCGTAATTGGGAATCCATGCGCCATCGGCCTCGCGTTTATTATGTGGCAAACTTTACTGGAATTAAATCAATATTCAGCGCGTAAATAAGAGCAGGACGGCTCTCATCCCGGGGGGGGGGGGGGGAGGCGTCAGGTGGGGCGTCCGTTATTAACCTGCGCGCTGCCAGTCCAAGGGGGTCACCGGCTATCATCATCCACAATGAAGATTATAAGTCGCTCTCAGCTGAAGGGTTAATAAAAAAGCTCTTTGTCTAGTTTAAAAGAACGATTACAAAAAGTTCTCGCCCATAAGGGACCGGCGGTGGAGTTATAGCATCAAGATGGCAAAGTGATGAATATAAGAACCACTCCTCATAGATGCGGCTATGGGGCCCCATCCTGTGGTCATAGGACCCTGTGTTGGGTCCCATAGTAACCACTATACCTGCCCCCTTTTCCTAGAAGCCCCCAAAGTACAGAAACTACAGGACAAACTAAACCACCCGGTATTAGTTGGGATCTGAATAGTAGTATTATTTGGGTACTTATATGACAGTATTATATGTATTTAAATGTGTATTATTTGGATTCGATATATTGTATATAATGTATTCTACAGTATGTGCTGTAGATGGAAGCACTTTTATCTGAGCACTATAAGGTGTTATCATATGTGCAGTGTATGGCAGTATTACTTGGGCACTATGTTGTGGTATCATATGCACTATGAATGGCAGTATTATCTGGGCGTTATATGGTGGTATAATATCTGCTACAGATGCGGTATTATCTGGTCACTATGTGATGGTATTATATGTGCTATGAATGGCAGTATTATGGTTTTATTATATGAACTATGTATGGTACTATTATGTGGGCACTATTTGGTGGCATTATATGTGTTGTATATTGCAGTATTATACGGGCACTATATGGTGGTGTTATGAGCATTGTATATGGCAGTATTATCTGAGCAATGCATAGTTGTATTATACGTTTTGTATGTTGCAGTTTTATTTGGGCACCATACGGTCATTATTATTATAGTGTTATCATGGGGGTTTAACAAGTGAAAAAACTGCGTTGTGAAGGAGGGAGCCTCAGTTATTTCTCAGGGTCCCATTTACTATAATACGAGTTCTCGACCCAGGACTACTACAAGTCTATTACATTACAGGGAGCATGAGACTCCCCCGAAACCCCCTCGAGGGCTGAATGGGCAGCTATTCAATACTTTCATGTATGAAGGTTTGCTCTCCTGACCCAAAACCACCATTTCTTTGATCCATACAGGATCTGGTGATTTGTAATAATCCTGACGTGTGATATCTGTACCTGGGAAAGCTGGATGTGCAGTGTCCCAGGGGGTCAGTAGTGTAGCTTTAGGTATGCTGGGCTTTGTAGTGCAGGGCAACCCACTAACCTGGGACCGACTGTCGTCTTCAATCGGGTCAGCACTGGAACAGGCAGGTGATGAATGTCGTGACGCCAGTGCCAATTGAACGGTGGCACACCGTGTAGTGATAGGTGGAATAATTGAGGAATCTTGATATACTTAAATAACAGGATAACTTTACTGAACGTAGTTGAAGATAGATGAACAGTTATTAAGTACAGTTCCAGAATGTTCCACACGTTACAATACAGTCACAGAAGTGGTTCAGGTTATTAATCACAGTCCCAAAAGGCTATCTTTAAGACAGACCTCCAAAGATCGGGGTTTCATCTTACTCTGAATGCAGCCTGTCCAGGGATACTTGTCCTGCATGCAGCTTGACTAAGGAGGCAACACTTCTCCACTAGTTCTAGGGTCTGGACTGCTCCTCCTAGGGCATGAATCTTCCTAGGCTGGACCCTCTCAGGCGATAGGGCCTGGGCTGACCTCAGCGGGTACAAGGCCTGGGCCTTGCCTTCACAGGCTCAAGGCCTGAGCTGGACTTCACAGGCTCATGGCCTGCACTTCACTTAGACACAGTCTAATCTGCCTTTCCTTCCCCTGACTGGGCCTATATATAAACTAGGGCTCCCTAGCTCCCTCTAGTGTCTAGAGCTGGAATGACACCCCTAGCAGGCCTGCACATGGCAAATATCACAGTAACAGGGAAATACACAGCATTGCATTACATGAAGATGTTTTACACCAACCTCCTCAAAACTGAGGGGAACGACAACACACAAGTGACCCTTCTGTAGTGACGGGCATTACAGCTCCCGTACACTACAGATGGACAGCACGGAGCTCGGTACAGCGGTGCTTTATTACACTGGTTCTATCTCAGAGCGTCGCCTTCAGTGCAGGAAATCATCTCAGGGCCCCTTTTGATATCTGTACCTGGGAAAGCTGGATGGACAGTATGGAGCTCGGTACAGCGGTGCTTTATTACACTGGTTCTATCTCAGGTTGTCGCCTTCAGTGCAGGAAATCATCTCAGGACTCCTTGTGATATCTGTACCTGGGAAAGCTGGATGGACAGTACGGAGTTCGGTACAGCGGTGCTTTATTACACTGGTTCTATCTCAGAGTGTCGCCTTCAGTGCAGGAAATCATCTCAGGGCTCCTTGTGATATCTGTACCTGGGAAAGCTGGATGGACAGTACGGAGCTCGGTACAGCGGTGCTTTATTACACTGGTTCTATCTCAGAGCGTCGCCTTCAGTGCAGGAAATCATCTCAGAGCTCCTTGTGATATCTGTACCTGGGAAAGCTGGATGGACAGTACGGAGTTCGGTACAGCGGTGCTTTATTACACTGGTTCTATCTCAGGGCGTCGCCTTCAGTGCAGGAAATCATCTCAGAGCTCCTTGTGATATCTGTACCTGGGAAAGCTGGATGGACAGTACGGAGCTCGGTACAGCGGTGCTTTATTACACTGGTTCTATCTCAGGGCGTCGCCTTCAGTGCAGGATATCATCTCAGGGCTCCTTGTGATATCTGTACCTGGGAAAGCTGGATGGACAGTACGGAGCTCGGTACAGCGGTGCTTTATTACACTGGTTCTATCTCAGGGCGTCGCCTTCAGTGCAGGAAATCATCTCAGGGCTTCTTGTGATATCTGTACCGGGGAAAGCTGGATGGACAGTACAGAGCTCGGTACAGCGGTGCTTTATTACACTGGTTCTATCTCAGAGTGTCGCCTTCAGTGCAGGAAATCATCTCAGGGCTTCTTGTGATATCTGTACCTGGGAAAGCTGGATGGACAGTACGGAGCTCGGTACAGCGGTGCTTTATTACACTGGTTCTATCTCAGAGTGTCGCCTTCAGTGCAGGAAATCATCTCAGGGCTTCTTGTGATATCTGTACCTGGGAAAGCTGGATGGACAGTACGGAGCTCGGTACAGCGGTGCTTTATTACACTGGTTCTATCTCAGGGCGTCGCCTTCAGTGCAGGAAATCATCTCAGGGCTCCTTGTAATATCTGTACCTGGGAAAGCTGGATGGACAGTACGGAGCTCGGTACAGCGGTGCTTTATTACACTGGTTCTATCTCAGAGTGTCGCCTTCAGTGCAGGAAATCATCTCAGGGCTTCTTGTGATATCTGTAATCACCAATGATTCCTGATGACTACGGCGGCGTCTTCAGCTCCTCCAGTGAACGAGGCGCTCGACACCTGAGCCCCGCACTCAGGGTCACACAGGCGCTCCCAAAACTCAAGGCCGTCTCATTGTCAAGGTCATTGATGGAATTCCCCCGGTCTCCAGCAGATTTCTCGCCAGTTAATGGATTCTAATAAAGGGCAGGGGGCACATCACAGTTGGGCATCATCTTGGCAGGGGGCGCAGGTCGGGGCTCCCCTTTCCCACATCCCATGCTGCGCCTTATCAGCAGTCTGCCTGTTGTCACACGCACTTGGTCGGCCATTTATCACCAGAGCCGTGTCTGGGGCAAATTGTCCCTCTGTGCCCTCACGTCCCGGTCTATTGTTTGCCCTGACCCAAAGGGGGGAACGGTCCCAGACGCGGGCACAGGACGAGGACAAAGCAGACTGTGGGAAGACACCATTAGACAAGAGAGAATGACAGGGCAGCCTCTTCCCCCTGGTAGGAGAATGACTGATGACTGAAGCATCCCCCCCCTCCCCGGCCACAGCTTCACTCTGTCCACGTCTCATGAAAGCCTATGAGGACCTGAGCCAGACATCCTCGAGGGGCACCACCTGGCAGCGTATGCCCGGCACAGGCCTAGACGCTTCAGACGGATATCCGTCCGCGGTATAACGAGCGGGGCGGCAGAAAGAAGGTCATGTCCCGGGACAAATTGTGCCCAACTTATCATGTTTACAGTCACACGAGGCTGTAAATACGTCTCCATCATCACATAAGAGACGGTGGCTCTTAATACAGACAAGTGAGGACTATATTCTAAATTAGATTGCAAGCTCCTAGGTTAAGCTGTCCAGCTTCTCACACGGTGCTCTCGATGCTACTGCTGCCATCCCCCCAAAAAGTGCATATTTATAAATTCAATAAGAACGGAAATATTAATTCCTCTCCGAGGGCTACTGATGGCAGAGACTTTAGGAATTTCCATTCATTTTCGGGGGACCAGGCTTGGGTCAGGGTCACCTCCTCCCAGACAATTATGTCTTAAGGAAATGTCTTAAAAGGGGATCTATAAGATTTTAAAAAAAGTTTATATTGCAAAACAGCTCCACCCTTGTCCAGTGGCTGTGCCTGGTATTGCAGTTCAGCCTCACTGACTGGAATAGGGTGGGGCAGCAGTAGACACAACCCGAGATAGAATTAGAAAAATCTTACAGTATTTAACTGTTTACATTGGGAAAACCCCTTTAAAAGGGTTTTCTAAATGTTTAATACTGAGGATAGGTCATCAAGATACGATCGTTGGGGTCTGACTCTAGGCACCCGGACAATCAGCTGTTTGAAGAGGCAATGGCGCTCCGGTGAGGGCTGTAGCCTCCTCAGAGCTCACTAAGCACAGCGCCATCCACTGGATAGTGGCCGTGTTTAGTATTGCAGTCCAGGTCCCTTCACTTGAACAGGATTGAGGGACGTCACTGGTCTAGGAAGCGGCCACGGTGCTCACCGGATCATCGCGGCCTATTCCAACACATGACAAGGGGGGCGGAGGTGCTGGGGTCGGAGCCCCACCGATCAAATGCTGATGACAGGTCATCCCCTATGGAAGAAAATGGCCTTCTAGTCCCAAAAATGGCACATGGGGCCCTGTAACAGATTTTACATTTATGAGACTGGTGTCTTCTTTTGGGGCAGACGGGTCTTTGGGACCCTTCAGGCACCAGGAACTGCACCCCCTATGGCTATGCCCCTATAAATACTACCATTTAACTAAAAGCTTAGGTGGCATGCTTCGATGACACACAGCCTGGCACAGACCTTTTTATAATGATAGTCTATGGCGTTGCACTGCGACATGCTGCGACTGCAACGCGACAGTCGCAGAAAAATCCATTTTGGATGTTTTTTTTGCGAGTGTCGCAGTCGCAGCATGTCGCATGTTGCAGTGCGACACCATAGACCAGGCATGTCCAAACTGTGGCCCTCCAGCTGTTGTAAAACTACAACTCCCAGCATGCCTGGATAGCCTACAGCTATTAGGGCATGCTGGGAGTTGTAGTTTTGCAACAGCTGGAGGGCCGCAGTTTGGACATGCCTGCCATAGACTATCATTATAAAAATTTTGCGCGACATTGGTGCGACAAAATGCCGCACGACAAATATCGTCGTGTGGCCCTAGCCTAAATCCACTACAGAACAAGATTTACAACCTTTCACAAAAAAAAAACTATTCCCAACTATTCAAGCGACGGCAAAGGATTTGTACGAGATGAGAAAAAACACGGCTTCCTGCTAGCAAAAATAACCTGGTGCTGAGCTGCAGTACCCGACACAGCCTGTGGACGAGAGTGGTGCTGTTTATACAAAAAAAGCAGACTTTTGTTTTACTCTCACAAAATCCGCTTAAGTGAGCCTGTCAGGTTTCATGCTTCATGTCCGCCCACGAAGCGTAGAGAGCAGTGGTCTGTTTTTAAGCAGATTTTTGAACGGTGATTAGGATTAGTGTATAAAATATTATATGACCGAAGAATATATTTCTAAAAATTTGTAGTGAAAGTTTGTAATAAATGGAAAAAAATCCACATTTGCTGATTTTTTTTCTTTGCACGACTCAGGGGCAGACTAAGCGTCACTTGGGCCCCTGGGTATTAAGCCTCAGGGGCCCCTTTCTGACCACATATAGGCATGGTATACTGGCACTGGGTGAACACAGTTGCATTTTTGCAGGGCCCGCTGCTCTCTGACCATGGGCCCCGGGCCCCTGTCACTGTGAGGCCCCTCTCGGCAGCAGGAGGGTTAACGCCTACCCTGACTCTGAACATGTGTATTTTTGTTCCTTCCTCGGAGCCCTGATAATTAGGGGTGACATTCTAAACTCCGGCAGTCACACACAGGAAACCTGTCACACGCAGCGGCCCCTTCCTTAATTTGGAAATTTGCATTTTTCAAAAAAAATATAAAAATACGAAAATTCAAACAGAGTTGTTTAAGGTGGAAAGAAAAAAAAAAACTGAAAATTGCACATAAAAATAAACCTTCCAAAAAGCGTCTGGCGAGCCGAGAAGGTGACGCTCATTTATCAAATCTAATAGAACAACAAGGCCCAGATGTTCCACGCCCCGGAATGTGAAGAATCTGAAGATTTACTCTCCAGCCAGAGGCCAGGCTGCAGGATCAAGCGGGTATCGCCCACTCTATGGCCCTATACTGGGGGTGCTGCCTGGGGGCCTACGCTGGACCCCATCTGCATTCATACCTCAAATCTCTGCTTCTTCTATCACCCCTCTCCCATGAAACTGGACAGAGAGGCGACCCCCGAGCAGGTCAGGAAAATGCTTTTTCGGGGGCTAAATTTTGCAGCAGCAGCGGAAAAAAAAAAGCAAAAAGATTCCTGTCCTTAAACCAGGGCTTTGGGAAGGATTAATTAATGCGGCCTGGAGAAGGTCACTGCAGATCCTGTCACATCCATGATGTAAAGGGGAACTCTACTTAAAAATGACATTTTAAATCGACCTAAATACAGCATCAAATACTCCATTCACTTCCAGAGCTGCCTTCAAAATGCTGCTGCTTTCCTAATACCAGAGTGCAATGCATTATGGCAGGTCACGTGTCTGATCACAGCAAGCCGACGTCTGAGCAGAACTTTGAAAGCAGCTCTGGGTGTGAATGGAGACACAGACGTGATGTAAGTGAAAGTCAACAGAAAGCTGACATTAAATGAAAGTCACAGATTTATACTAGTAAAGGTGGAGCGGCACCCTACAGAATAAGGGCTCATGCACACGACCATTGGATGTTTTGTGGTCTGCAAGCTGCAGATCCGAAAAACACAGACGCATGCATCTTACACGCATTTACGTGAATGGTTGAAGTGAATGGTTCTGCATACGGGCCGGGAAAAAAAAAAAAAACGGACACAGAAAAAAAATACGCTCGTGTGCATGGGCCCTAAAGCTGTGGCGTCCAGAATGCTGTTGATTCACGGAGTCGAGGGAGGAAAATCTGCATTAGGGGCAGCAAAATAGATGATCTCATCCCTGCGCTGTGTAAGAAATCTGTGCGGATACCGACCTGTGGGGCACACTTTAGTGTACAGGACCAGAGAGAGGAAAAGCTGCAGAGAGAAAACAACACCTGATAAAGCTGCAGCAAGAATACAGCACCTGATAAAGCTGCAGCACGAATTCAACACCTGATAAAGCTGTAGTGAGAATACAGCACCTGATAAAGATGCAGCGAAAATGCGTCTAATAAAGCTGCAGCAAGACTCCTGATAAAGCTGCAGTGAGACTCCTGATAAAGCTGCAGTGAGAATACAGCGCCTGATAAAGCTGTACTATCTGACATCAGTGATTGTCTGAAAAGGTTCTTAAGGGGTTTTCCGGGTGTTTAGTATTGATGACCTATCAGTAACTCAGGATCAGTACAGGATAAGTAATGTATGTACACAGTGACTCCACCAGCAGAATAGTGAGTGCAGCTCTGGAGTATAATACAGGATGTAACTCAGGATCAGTACAGGATAAGTAATGTATGTAAACAGTGACTCCACCAGCAGAATAGTGAGTGCAGCTCTGGAGTATAATACAGGATGTAACTCAGGATCAGTACAGGATAAGTAATGTATGTAAACAGTGACTCCACCAGCAGAATAGTGAGTGCAGCTCTGGAGTATAATACAGGATGTAACTCAGGATCAGTACAGGATAAGTAATGTATGTAAACAGTGACTCCACCAGCAGAATAGTGAGTGCAGCTCTGGAGTATAATACAGGATGTAACTCAGGATCAGTACAGGATAAGTAATGTATGTACACAGTGACTCCACCAGCAGAATAGTGAGTGCAGCTCTGGAGTATAATACAGGATGTAACTCAGGATCAGTACAGGATAAGTAATGTATGTACACAGTGACTCCACCAGCAGAATAGTGAGTGCAGCTCTGGAGTATAATACAGGATGTAACTCAGGATCAGTACAGGATAAGTAATGTATGTAAACAGTGACTCCACCAGCAGAATAGTGAGTGCAGCTCTGGAGTATAATACAGGATGTAACTCAGGATCAGTACAGGATAAGTAATGTATGTAAACAGTGACTCCACCAGCAGAATAGTGAGTGCAGCTCTGGAGTATAATACAGGATGTAACTCAGGATCAGTACAGGATAAGTAATGTATGTAAACAGTGACTCCACCAGCAGAATAGTGAGTGCAGCTCTGGAGTATAATACAGGATGTAACTCAGGATCAGTACAGGATAAGTAATGTATGTATACAGTGACTGCACCAGCAGAATAGTGAGTGCAGCTCTGGAGTATAATACAGGATGTAACTCAGGATCAGTACAGGATAAGTAATGTGTGTACACAGTGACTGCACCAGCAGAATAGTGAGTGCAGCTCTGGAGTATAATACAGGATGTAACTCAGGATCAGTACAGGATAAGTAATGTATGTACACAGTGACTGCACCAGCAGAATAGTGAGTGCAGCTCTGGAGTATAATACAGGATGTAACTCAGGATCAGGACAGGATAAGTAATGTATGTACACAGTGACTGCACCAGCAGAATAGTGAGTGCAGCTCTGGAGTATTATACAGGATGTAACTCAGGATCAGTACAGGATAAGTAATGTATGTACACAGTAACTCCACCAGCAGAATAGTGAGTGCAGCTCTGGAGTATAATAAAGGATGTAACTCAGGATCAGTACAGGATAAGTAATGTATGTACACAGTGACTGCACCAGCAGAATAGTGAGTGCAGCTCTGGAGTATAATACAGGATGTAACTCAGGATCAGTACAGGATAAGTAATGTATGTAAACAGTGACTCCACCAGCAGAATAGTGAGTGCAGCTCTGGAGTATAATACAGGATGTAACTCAGGATCAGTACAGGATAAGTAATGTATGTAAACAGTGACTCCACCAGCAGAATAGTGAGTGCAGCTCTGGAGTATTATACAGGATGTAACTCAGGATCAGTACAGGATAAGTAATGTATGTACACAGTAACTCCACCAGCAGAATAGTGAGTGCAGCTCTGGAGTATAATACAGGATGTAACTCAGGATCAGTACAGGATAAGTTTTATGTAGATTATTCTATATGTACAGTAGCGTGTACATGTTTTTGACCCTTTCATGTTACTTCTGCTGGGAGTCTATAAAGTAGATACTGAATATCTGCCCGGTATCACTGGCTTTTACTATGAAAACAAATGCATTAAGCAGCAGCTGGGATCCCAGGAGCATAAAATAAACACGCCATAAATACTGCACGGTAGCTAAACACATGCAGGATCTTCTGTATTCATTATGTGAAAATGAACAGAGTCCGAGGACGGGTCTGGGGTTTACGGCTGATTTATACAAATCTGCAGGATGAGACCTAAATATTAAGAGTACGCTGCAGGACGCTCTCTCTATCATAGCCAGGCCCGGACATTTATGATATATGCTTCACAACTTTACTGTCTGTTTTCACTAAGCAAATGTTTGACCTTTGCAGAACCAAATGTGTACACGGGGGAGTCGCATGCCCAGCCGCATATACTTCTCTATGACCAGGTTAGTGGAGTCCTCTGGTGAGAGTCCCCCCTGTCCCACCTCTGGGACCCCGATCATCTGGCCAGAGGGTGCATCCGGTCAAGCTTTGTCTGGGGGTATTTAGAAAGAGGGGTAGGGACAGTGAACTGCACCTGTGCCCCAGCTCTGCTATGGCGCCGTATGGTGGCACACAGACTCGTACCACAGAGCCATAGGCACTCTGCGCACCATCATTTGGAAGTCATCTCCCCTAGAAGCAATGCTCATGACTCCCTGTGAAATCAGAGGCCTATGGAAGTACATTGGATCCCCACAGACCCCTATGGGGGGCGTATTACAGCCCCGTATATGGAGGCGTTATACAAACGTGTTACGACTCCCTCTCCGCCCAACTCTCCTCTTCTGGTCCACATACTCCATGCCTGGGCTATATGTCGACATTTTAACCCATAAATATATGCAGTGTTTGCAGCTTTGTGCCCATATGGATCTTGCACTTAGCATTTTTGGCAGGAGAACATTGTAAGACCCCCAGAGCGACGCTCGTAGGCCGCACAATATTTCTCCCCTGGTCTGACACACAACACAAGGCATCCGTATGTGGCCGTCCGGTCCAGCGACTGCCGCCTGTATCCTCTAAAATGGATCATCCCACCCTTCTGTCCGTGCAGAGATCCTGTGCTGCGTCTCCGATCAGTCACTTTAATCTCCGCAGACAGCCTTGCACTACCCACTAAGTGTCCCTCGGACGATGCCATCCCCAGGGGCAGACGAGAGCCAGGGGGCACGAGGGCACCAGCTGCTGCGGCTATAAATAAAAATTCAAACAAGTTTCCTGTGCAGCTGAAATGAGGTGGATCTGGACCGCTTCATGGTTTTGCTTCACGCACCAGGTTTAGGAAGGGGCTCAGTATATGCACCGCCAAACAATCACAGCAAACGGTCGCTGACAATTCCTTCCATTTGCCATCATATATTAAATCCGTTTTCCCAATGGCGTCCAACGCTGGCTGAGGTGGGACTGGTGGGGATGACGCATCGTGCTCTGTAGAATACCGCCACCCTGTAACCGCAAGCTTCAAGAGCACCTGTCAGCACGATCAACTCTGTAAAATAAGCCATACTGCCTGGTAGGGTTGATCCTGCTGCCTGAAATCATACCTGTCGGGATCAGCTGCGACGTTCCTGAGAAACAAGGCTTTTTATTCCTTATGCAAATTAGGACTTCCGTATGCATTCCGTTTACGTATTTCCGTTCCGTTAAAAGATAGAACTTGTCCTATACTTGTCCGCATCACGGACAAGGATAGTACTGTTCTATTAAGAGCCAAATGTTCCATTCCGCAAAAAAAGGAATGCACACAGAGGTCATCTGTTTTTTTTGCGGACTGCAAAACCATACAGTCGTGTGAAAGAGGCCTTATTTATATAAATCCCTACTCTTTCTGAGCGTAGGAGTCCGTTGGGTGGTCCTATCAGTGATTGACAGCTGACACTTAGAAGGACCGCCCACTGGACTCCCGAGCTCACAAAGAGCAGAGATTTCCATGGAAAATTCCAAATTTTATTGAATCTTTTCAGACCAAACTATATATTAATCTGCTCAGCTCCTCCTGCTCTATTACATGATGCCGCGGTGCCCATACTTGCTCTAAGCAGGCGTGACGTGACAAAAAGGGGTGTGGCTTAAGTAGGAAAGGAGGCAAAATCTTCGCTCACTCCTGAAAAAATGTCTCGCGCTGCGCTCTGCGCTATTTTTTCCAGGGTCACTTTAAGTTCCAAGTCCGCCCCTGGGTTCAGGTGTCCAGACAAACATTGAGAGGCTGTTGGACTACAACTCTCAGCATGCCTTGCACCCTGATTTGCAGGACGCAGTGGCTTTCTATAGTCAAGAAGGGAAGCAAAGGAAGATAAAGATGTTTTAAGAAAGGGAGGATTTTTTACCCATTTTGTGGCTGAGGACAAGCAGCGGCCAGAATCGCGTGGGGCTCGGCCAGGGGGTCAGTCACTAGTCGCGGGCCCCTATGGAGCACTTGAGCGTCATCTGTGTTTATACCGGTTAAAGTGCAGCTATTTTAGGTCAGAGTAAATAAGTCATGCGGCGTAGACCCCGAGCTTTGTACAAGTGCTTTCAGCTGGTTAATAATACATGCCGGCGTCCATTATAGGGTCTCCGGGTGCATGTGTTCGGAGGGGGAGGCAGTCATGCAGAGAACGCAGTCTTTCTGATATCTACCCACTGTTCTGAAGACAGGGCACGGGCCGAATGCTGGGGGTGACCCGAACAGGGGCAAGGGGCTCCGTGTGATCATACTGCGGGATGCATCATTTATAAGGCATTATTCTGGAGGTAGGCGCCTTTCCTACCAGTAAATGCACTACACACATCATTTTTCAGCATGGACAGATGTAGCAGAGCTGAATTTTCTCTCCCACCCTCTGTGGATCCTCACTGTCCAGGCTACAAAAAACATGGCTGCTTTCTTTCAAAAACAGCGCCACACCCGTCCCTTGGCGTAAATAGGATGATCTGCAATACCGCACACAACCTGTGGACAGGTGTGGCGCTGTTTTTTCAAAGAAAGCAGCCATGCTTTTATAATCCTGGACAACCTTTTTAACTTGGAGTTTAGGAACCCCTCATCCCTGCCCCCTCCCTGGATGCTGCTGCTAGAGGAACCACGACTTAAGACATGACCCCTTGACCCCTATAGTAATGCCGAGGTCAATCCCTAGAATAGAGGGTCTGCAGCATGTAACGTGGCCCCAGTCAAACCCGGCCAGGCAGAAGTGGTTCTAATGAAAGCCAAATATTCTGTGGTTGCTTCATCCATACGATTCTTAGGGGTCCCAACAGTCGAACCCCCACATTGATGGCATAGCCTAGCTAGGAACCATGAAAGGACATCTCCACTTTGCACAATGCCTTTTATGGGTCCCTCCACAATTGCAGGGTATTCCGCCGCTGCGACCCTTAGCGATCAGCTGTAAACTGTCAGGGAATCTGGCAGGAAGTGTTCTCTTTCCCTGCAGCGCCACCACAGGGAAAATGAGGTGTTACACAACCCCCACTGAAACCGAAGGGGCGGTCTACGTTACGCACAGATACGCAGGGTGCTCTGGAGCAAGAGACACCCTCTGCAGTTGTTTATTGCTTGGACTCATAAATGAGACTGCTGGCCCTTAAAGGGGTTGTCAAGGATGACATGGCTGCTTTCTTTCAAGAACAGCGCCGTGTCTGTCCACAGGACGTGCACGGTATTGCAGCTCAGCTCCATTCACTTGCGACGCAGGAACGAAGGAAACAATATTTTGCACGAGATAAAGTAGCAGCGTAATCTCTAATAATGGAGGCTGTCGAAGAGTGAGGGCTGACAATTCGTAATCACCCTCTTCACAAATCAGGGTAAATAACGTCTTCCTAGCGAGCAGCATACTTTACGCATCGCCTCGGGGCGTAATAAATTATTGAAATGGTGTTCAGACTAGAGGTAGAAAGACACACGCTAATGCAGGACAACCAGATCCGCGCTAATGAGCCAGGAACCGCTCCTTGACTCATCTCACCCGCCAGCGCCATCACAGGGCGAGCCGTGACTCTGCAGCCGCCTCTCCCGACTCCTTCCGTAATCTAATGACATTCGCCATCCGGTTAGGAGAAAGGTGACGGACATAACGCCCCCTGTAGGGAACCTATACGGAGGAAGGGTAGGCCCTAGAGGAGCGCTTTAAAGCTCCATCGTCCCAATGCCAAATCCGTACCAGATCTGGAGTAGGGATGTCTCTGCCCACTCAAGGTGAGACTGCGCTAAAATGGCGGATGAGCCCATGAACGGTCACACCAGTACTCTTCTCCCAGTAGGCACCATGTTCCTTGGGCCATGATGTCGGGGCAGGAACATGGCCCTTTTCCCTCTCCAGGGGTTGGCCAGGTTTAGAAAACTATGGCCACTTTCTGGTATTGCATCTTAACTCCATTGAAGTGGGAGAGAGCTGCAGTACCACATGCAACCTGTGAACAAGTGTGGCGCTGTATTGGAAAGAAAGCAGCCATGTTTTTCTAACCCTGGACCTGTTTAACGGCAAGGTTATTGTGGGCCCACCCCACCTGCTGAGGGTCACTTCGTTTCAGTTGGTTACCCACCCCAGCCAGTCAGGTGAGTCGAGAGGTTTACCTCCAGACGAGACCTCTAGGCCACTTTGATTGACAATGTTCTTGTCACGATAATTAGGGTACGGCTACATGGCGTCACTGCTCGTGGCCAGGATCGCAGGGGCGTCGCAGTGTACCGGTGATCCCGTAGAAATGAATGGGGTTGCAGCGCAATTGCACATCTGCCACGACTGCGACCCCTGAATTGCAAACTCAGGGGTCGCAATTGCAGCAAATGTGTGACTTGCGCTCTCACCCCCTTAATTTCGATGGGATCACCGTTACGATGTGATGCCCCTGCGATCCTGGCCACGAGCAGTGTCACCGTGTAGCCGTACCCTTCGTGGTGGCCTCTATAATGAATGAAACTGAACTTCCCCTTTAATTCAAATTATCCAAAGACGCAGCGCAGTATGCAGTAAGACAATGAGACTACGTATGCAGACGTTCCCGTATCTTCCTGACGCAAGCGCCAGATGAAATCCATAGGTGAGCGGGCGTCACTGATGTGGATAATCCAGCCATGTGGAAACGAAATTAATCTGCCGGCTAATTGAAGATTACATGCGGTAAACCGTGATTCTCGCCCCTCCTCCACCCCATGGGGGCATATGCAGAGAAGACGATGACAATGCCGCCTGCTCATGGCTGCAGCTGGACCGGATTTTATACCACAGTACGGATGATATCATGCGGGCCCTATGAATGTGAACACGAACACTTCCCGTCTTGTACCTGGCCTTGTCATAGGCAGACAGACTGAGGTTCTGAACCGCGCTGTGTACCCTATTAGTCAGTGAGGTTGTGGCTGGTGTGTAACTGAACAAGCAGTGATGCAGGGTAAAGTATGGGGGAGGGACAGAACAGGCTGAAGGAGGACAGAGGGCGGATCTTGGACTACTTCAGTGTAGCTCAAGACAGCATTGACTGTCAGGAGGACTGTAGTCACTTTGCAGTTCCTGAAGTCACTGGCGGTCTTTTACTCGCCTTTTGCACTGGTTTTGCTGGTAGAAGATGCCGGACTCCTGCAGGGCTTATGGGACTCACGGCAGCCAGTGTGAACAGGCAGAGCTTCAGTGTAAGTCTACCTGAGGCCACGTGACATCCAGGTGGCGAATGTCGGTGGCACTGATGATAGTGAACGTGGCTGCACAAAAATCCGGCACTGTGGGATTCCTGCCGTCTGTCGTGTCACGTTCGTGGCACCTTGAAGGTCGCAACGCAGCCACATTCATTGGTTGCAGCCTGGTTAGCGTGACATCTCACCATGTCGTCAACATCTTCTAGCCAAAGCAAGGGGGGCATAGGAGGTGCCTGAGGGGGCCACATCCAAAAAGAACAGCACCCTATAGAACGCATGTCATTGTGGGGGGCCTTTTTGTCGGGGCCCAGGAGATTTGCTAGAATGGAATTATATATATATATCTGTGTATTTGCTGTCTATAACATGGCTGCCACAGTTATTCATACCTGGCACTAACCAAGGGCGTAGCAATAGAAGGAGCAGATGGGCCCTGAGATCTGAGGTCCACATAAAAAGACACCAGTATTATAAATGGTACACAGCAGGGGGGAAAAGGAGACAGAAGGGTGAGAGTGCAGCGGGGAAATTAACAGAGGGCGCACTGCGCATGCTCAGCCGCCCTCCATTCATTTCTATGGGGCCGCTGAAAATAGCCGAGCGCTGGCTCAGCTATTTCCGTCTGTCCCATAGAAATGAATGGGAGAATGGGCCGTTCTCTTTGTAGATGTGGGTCCCAGAGGTGGGACCCGCACTTATCAGACAATGGGGGCATATGCTAGCGATGGATTATACCCTCCCTTCTGATCCTTAGCTGTGTCACGTGACCAGCACTCTGACTTACTGTCCGGTGTCAGTTGGAAATCAGTTACTTTTCTATTCATTCCTATCAGACTGACATTGAGGCTACCATAGGCATGCATAGAGCAGGGATCAGCAACCTTCGGCACGCCAGCTACTGTGAAACTACAACTCCCAGCATGCACACTTTTTCAGCTGTTCCCATAGAAGTAAAAAGAGGATTCTAGAAGTTGTAGTTTCCAAACAGATGGAACCCCGGAGGCTGCTGATGCCTGACATAGAGAAACTGGCTTCCTGTCCACACATAGAGCGCTGTGTTATTTGGAAAGACAGTGTGCTGATCACATGACACAGCTGAGGATCAGAAGGGAGGGTATAACCCACAAATACAGTCACTGGCAAGATTACCTTCACTACAGTTTATATCATGTACCTTTGTAACAGGTCAGAGAATAAAAGTTTTTGTGGGAGTGCTTTTTTAACGAGTTTTTTTTTTTTTTGCATGAACGTCTGATAATCCAGAATATTTGTCATTTTAATGCCAGATTAAAGGAATTTTGTCACATTTATAAGCAATGTATAAGAATTCACACCGTCTGTGATGAATCCAGGTGCACTAAACTGAGTTTGAAAAAAGTTAATTCCGTCCCAGTCTCGCATGGTGGCGAGATCCGAGGCATTTACCGCCTAAGTACTCATTACCGCCTATTCATTTGACATTCGCCGGGATGGCAGATCCTCTCCCCCAGGTGTGTACTTTACAATTTACCATTAGTTAATGAACGCCCGTATTATACTATTACCAAAATACGATTTGCATTTTTTCATTAAAAATGTCACAGGAAGTCCAGCAATTGAAGGCGCCGCCAGCCGGTTATACTTTTGATATTAATTAAAGCGAAAAATGACAGTGACATAAAAAAAAAAAAAATGGAAGAACAATTTTGCTGCTTATAAAAATGACCTTTTCTGGAGTGTTTGTTCTTCTGTAAGAACTGGTCATTACTTGAAATTACTGCGAATTTTCAATAAAGCTTCAGCGCCGGAGTCAATTTGTGACTTTAGACAGAGAGATATGTTTTGTAATGAACAATCTACTATTATCAAAGCCCATACTTTATCACAGCCGGGAGCCCAGGATTCAGAGAGCCAGATTAAAAACAAAGGTAGCGAGAAAAAAAAAGAGCGCCGCCTTTACATGGCTCTCTCGCCGCGTTTGATATTCCCATCTCTTTCATTGTGTAGACAGAGATCATCTTAATATTGAAATATTCCGGGCGACGCTTCAAAAAGGGGCCATGAGACGGGTTGTTAATTAGAGGGTCTGGCATGGCGGGCCGGTGGTAACCTGGACACAGAGAGGGCTCAGCCTCACTTTGTTATGGAGATGGGTTAGAGGTGAATTATTTATAGGGAAACGTGCACAAGACTGCAGAGCACGGGCGTCTGCTAGATGGGTGCATTATCCAATCCGTGCGCCTGCCTACCACTATCACCCCTGATTAAAGGGGTTTTCCAAGATTTTAATATTGATCACCCTTCCTCAGGATAGATCAATCAATAGCAGATCGGTGGAGGTTCGGCAACCCCGCCGATCAGCTGGTCGAAAAGGAGGCCAAGCTCTGGGCGAGCGCAGCCTTCCCTTCATTGTTTACCTGCTCGCCGTCGGGGGTTATTCAGCAGATGGTTTTAGGGTATAAGTATCTGTGTTGGTGTTTTGTCGTTTTCTTTTCTAAAGAAGGCAGGGGGGTAGTAGTATATGAACCTAAGAAGAGGGATATAGTATTATCTGAGCCTGAGAAGAGATAAGGATGCAGTACTATCTGAACATATGAAAGAAACAAGATGGCAGCACCATCGTAGCTTGGGAAAATGACGAAGTACGATCTGCGCTTTAAAAACAGAAATGGCGAACAATGCTATGAGAATCTAAGAAAGAGACAGGGAGGCAGTACCATCAATCTAAGAAAGAGACAGGGAGGCAGTACCATCAATCTAAGAAAGAGACAGGGAGGCAGTACCATCAATCTAAGAAAGAGACAGGGAGGCAGTACCATCAATCTAAGAAAGAGACAGGGAGGCAGTACTATCAATCTAAGAAAGAGACAAGGAGGCAGTACCATCAATCTAAGAAAGAGACAAGGAGGCAGTACTATCAATCTAAGAAAGACAGGGAGGCAGTACTATCAAGTTAAGAAAGAGACAGGGAGGCAGTACCATCAATCTAAGAAAGAGACAGGGAGGCAGTACTATCAAATTAAGAAAGAGACAGGGAGGCAGTACTATCAATCTAAGAAAGAGACAGGAAGGCAGTACTATCAATCTAAGAAAGAGACAGAAGGCAGTACCATCAATCTAAGAAAGACAGGGAGGCAGTACCATCAATCTAAGAAAGAGACAGGGAGGCAGTACTATCAATCTAAGCAAGACAGGCAGGCAGTACCATCAATCTAAGAAAGAGACAGGGAGGCAGTACCATCAATCTAAGAAAGAAACAGGGAGGCAGTACCATCAATCTAAGCAAGACAGGCAGTCAGTACCATCAATCTAAGAAAGAGACAGGGAGGCAGTACCATCAATCTAAGAAAGACAGGGAGGCAGTACCATCAATCTAAGAAAGAGACAGGGAGGCAGTACCATCAACCTAAGAAAGACAGGGAGGCAGTACCATCAATCTAAGAAAGAGACAGGGAGGCAGTACCGTCAATCTAAGAAAGAGACAAGGAGGCAGTACCATCAATCTAAGAAAGAGACAAGGAGGCAGTACTATCAATCTAAGAAAGACAGGGAGGCAGTACTATCAAGTTAAGAAAGAGACAGGGAGGCAGTACCATCAATCTAAGAAAGAGACAGGGAGGCAGTACTATCAAGTTAAGAAAGAGACAGGGAGGCAGTACTATCAATCTAAGAAAGAGACAGGAAGGCAGTACTATCAATCTAAGAAAGAGACAGAAGGCAGTACCATTAATCTAAGAAAGACAGGGAGGCAGTACCATCAATCTAAGAAAGAGACAGGGAGGCAGTACCATCAATCTAAGAAAGAAACAGGGAGGCAGTACCATCAATCTAAGAAAGACAGGCAGGCAGTACCATCAATCTAAGAAAGAGACAGAAGGCAGTACCATCAATCTAAGAAAGAGACAGGGCGGCAGTACCATCAATCTAAGAAAGAAACAGGGAGGCAGTACCATCAATCTAAGAAAGACAGGCAGGCAGTACCATCAATCTAAGAAAGAGACAGGGAGGCAGTACCATCAATCCAAGAAAGAAACAGGGAGGCAGTACTATCAATCTAAGAAAGACAGGGAGGCAGTACCATCAATCTAAGAAAGAGACAGGAAGGCAGTACCATCAATCTAAGAAAGAAACAGGGAGGCAGTACTATCAATCTAAGAAAGAGACAGGGAGGCAGTACTATCAAGCTAAGAAAGAGACAGGGAGGCAGTACTATCAAGCTAAGAAAGAGACAGGGAGGCAGTACTATCAAGATAAAGAGACAAAGGGGCAGTACTATCAACCTAAGGCCTCATGCACACGAAACTATGTATTTTGCGGTCTGCAAAAAATGGATCCGAAAAAATACAGATGACGTCCGTGTGCATTTTCGTATTTTACAGAACGGAACAGCTGGCCCCTAATAGAATAGTGCTATTCTTGTCCGTAATGCGGACAATACGTTCGTGTGCATGAGCCCTAAGAAAGAGATAGGAAGGCCATACTATCTTAGAAAAAAGACAGGGATATAGTATTATTAAAGAATAAAAAGAGACAGGGAGGCAGTACTATCCGAACCTAAGAGACAGGGAGGCAGTACTATCCGAACCTAAGAGACAGGGAGGCAGTACTATCCGAACCTAAGAGACAGGGAGGCAGTACTATCCGAACCTAAGAGACAGGGAGGCAGTACTATCCGAACCTAAGAGACAGGGAGGCAGTACTATCCGAACCTAAGAGACAGGGAGGCAGTACTATCTGAACCTTAGAGACAGGGAGGCAGTACTATCCAAACCTAAGAGACAGGGAGGCAGTACTATCTGAACCTTAGAGACAGGGAGGCAGTACTATCCAAACCTAAGAGACAGGGTGGCAGTACTTACTGAACCTAAGAAAGAAACAGTGAGGGAATACTGTCTGAACCTAAGAAACAGGGTAGCAGTATTTTCTGAACCAAAGAGACAGGGGGCAGTACTATCTGAACCAAAGAACATGAAAGTTAGGCAGTACTATCTGAACCTAAAAAAAAAAAAGAAGAGAGACAGTCGTGGCTTATAGCATTTAGAAGGACAGTTCTAGAAGCAGTACCCTCTACCTATATTACTACTGGGCAGCAGTGCCATCTGTATCTAGATAATTTACAGCAAGGTACAGGGCAGGCGGTAGACTATGTGCCTTCACGCCACAAGTTCCGCCTCTGTTTGATGTACACACGGAGGCAGTCTCCTGCAGTATACGCTGTGTAGACATAGCATGGGACATTTCTCCTGTATACCTTTCTATGGAGCAGTATAGTCTGTTGTGCTACCCCATACCTTTTTTGTGGTATACTGACATATGGACACTTTTCGTCTCAGTCATGTGAATGGAGCCATAGGGGCTTTTCCCGCCGTACTCTGCGTCTGTATCTTGTTTGTGATTTCTCCTCCTTTACTAAATGCTTCTTAAGCCGCCGGTAAAATGTGCATGTATGTAGGATCCTTCCACTCACATACATAACTCATATAATAAATTCCATTTATTCTGGACTAGAAGTGCAATTTTCTACGTCCTCCTCCATCACCATCTATTCTGACAGTAAAGTGCATGTAGCAGCAGCGCTTGCGCCACATTATTCTCTGTGCCGGGGACGGAATGGGGACGACGTGACCTTTATTAACCAACTGAACTGTCAATGCCACCACAGGTATAAAACTAATGACCAAGTAAGTAGACCTCTGGAAGTATCACAGCAATGTACAAAGAACTTTATTCTGTGCCACGAATAAAGGGAAGGATCCACCTTTTAATTCATCCGCCGAGATTGAACGGCCACATTGGCTTTGACTATGAAAGAAAAACCCCAACGAACAGACGTAACCCTGCCTAATGTATCTGACTACCCATATAAAATGACTACTGAAGCATGTATAATAGACCGACATGTCTTGTTTTTCTGCAGCTCATTTACAGCTTTATTGTATAGACTGGGACCTAGTCAGCAAAGTCAGGTCATAATCATTAGAGGGCGTGCTTAGGAGTTGTATCTAATTTTCATTACAAGTTCAGGTCACCAGAGTCGTCTCATTATAATGGGGCTGGGTTAACAGTCTCATCTCATTAGAAGGCAGGGTCAGCAGAGTCATCCCATTCTTAGAGGACAGGGTCAGCAGAGTTATCTCATCATTACAAGGCAGGGTTAACAGTCTCATCTCATTAGAAGTCAGGGTCAGCAGAGTCATCCCATTCTAAGAGGACAGGGTCAGCAGAGTCATCTCATCATTACAAGGCAGGGTTAACAGTCTCATCTCATTAGAAGGCAGGGTCATCAGAGTCATCCCATTCTAAGAGGAAAGGGTCAGCAGAGTCATCTCATCATTACAAGGCAGGGTTAACAGTCTAATCTCATTAGAGGACAGGGTCAGCAGAGCCATCTTACCATTGGAAGGGAGGGTCAAGAAAGTTCTCTCATCCTTCGAGGACAGGGCTCGCAGTCATCTAATCATTATAGGGCAGGTTCATCATTAGAGGGTAGGGGTCAGCATGAGTCACTTCATCCTTAGGAGAAAGGGTCAGCAGAGTCATCTCATCCTTAGAGGACAGGGTCAGCAGAGTAATATCATTAGAGGAGAGGGTCAGCAGATTCATCTCGTCCTTAGAAGACAGGGTCAGAAAAGTCATCTCATCATTAGAGGAGAGGGTCAGCAGAGTCATCTCATTCTTAGAAGACAGGGCCAGCAGAGTCATCTCATTCTTAGAAGACAGGGCCAGCAGAGTCATCTCATCATTAGTAGGCAGGGGACTTACTCTTCTGTCTCTAGAGGTATAATACAGCAATGATTAACACCACACACAGGCTCTGTATGCAGCCTCTCTGATGCCTGGAGGGTGGGTTTGTACGGTCACATCCTGTATTGGTCTAACGACGCGCTTCTGACCATTGACCCCATTCAGTGCAGATGCCACAATGCTTACACTGAAATAACACAATACTTTGCTTTTAAATGATGACCCAACAGCAGAAATCATTTACGTTTTTTTTTTATTGATGACTTCAGAGGGAAAAAGAAAAATAGACATAGCCGTCCAAAGTCCTGGCTATGTTGAAAACCAGAGGAGCCAAGAAGCCACCACGTGGGAGCAGCTTCCTCCCTGTAGTTCCGGAGGCGTTACCTCTCAGCCCCTCCAACACTGAACTGGTTAAAGCTTTTGTGTGGACCCGTAATCCTCCGAACTACCAGTGACTGAGCGTGCGGTACTAGTCATGTGACTAAGGGTCTCAAAATATAGATTTCTATTTACACATATATATTAACCTCTTCTAATGGACTTTACCTTGTCTGATAGTTATCAAAGTCAGAGTACAAAACCGGAGAAACTGAAGTCTGGCGGAAACAGCGCCCATCTTGTCCGGTAAGAGGGGGTGGATCTAGTATTGCGGCCCAGTCCCATTCAAGGGAGTGGGGCTTAGCTGCAATACCAGACACAGCCATGCCCAGGTGTTGGCGCTGTGTCTGGAAGAAAGCAGCCATGATTTTCTAACCTCTTACGAAAAAGGGATTGTAAAAAAAAGGCCCGTTCTCTTCCAAAAACGAGCGCCAGAGGCTTTGTGTAGTAGTGCAGCTCAGCCCTATTTACTTCAGGGAGCTGAGCTGCAATACCAGAGACAGTCTATGGACAGGGGTGGCGCTGTTTATGGAAGAGAACAGTCATCTAATCCTGTGCAACCTCAAGGTAAAATGCTGTAAATATAAATCTCTGTCCATCTTAGTCATATTGGTTCCTGGGAAAGGCTAGTGATGGCCAAAATGGCCTCCGTCACCAGTCCTCACCCAGCTTTACTGGAATCCTGAATGGTAAATCCGCGGACTTGTGAGGCGATTTTTAGAGTATTTATCAATGGCAGCCATTCAGGCCCCTGGAAATGCTGGGTTACTACCCGGCAGCCATATTGGCCGTCACCCACTGAAGAGGACTTTCAGCTTGAAAAGGGCAATTTTAGAACTTGTAGTATTAGCGGTTTCCTTATTTTTTGGATTTTGGGGGTAAACCTTCTCTAACGAAGGGGCAGTTAGTGCCAACATTGGTAAACGTGGAATAAAAAAATGAAATAACCAAATAACCATATATTATTATTAATGATCGGAGCATCAATGTCTGCTCTGAAGACAAACCTTCAAGATTTGGCAACTACCGGCCCCCGGCACGAGAACTCGTTTCCGCCATCTTGCTGCTCAGCGATCGTTGCCTACTCCTCCTCTAAACAGTTAAAGTAAACATAAAAAAAAAATAATAATCGGAAGCAGCAACGTCTCCTCCTGGGACACAAGGGGAAGACAGCGACGCAGGCGCACGGTGTCAGGAACCTCCGCTCTTCTCCTTTATAAGTCCAGACCTGTTCACAATTGCACTTTTGCCTCCTGACCGCCTTGCGCAGTGACGTTATTTGGCGTGGCTGGTGGCGTCGTCCTCTGCCAGGGCGCTGTCGCTCTCAGTCTTGGTCCCGTTGTACAGAGAGTCCTTTCCATTCAGGAAGCCGTTTTCAGTGATCTCGGTGATGGTGAGGGTCTCCTGCCTTTTCAGCTCGCTGGCTTCTGCCTCTTCATCATCGAGGTTTCTCAGGACCAGGGGAAGTTTGGTGTCGGACGCGGCGTTCTCCAGGAAGGTGATGTTGCTCTCCTTGTATTTGGGCAGCGGGTCTCCGTCCTCCAGGCGCTTGGTGTACAGCTTGCGGTTATCTGAGGCGCTTTTTACGGCTTTCTCCAAAATTTCTTTCTCTACGAGGCGCAGCTTGACGCCCATGGCTGCGTGTAGAGAGAGGTCGCCGCTGTCCAGGAGCTGCTTATCGTCCTGCGATTGGGGAGAAACGTGAGAATTCAGGAACAAGGATGTCTGCTTAATAAATACCTGTACACCTATATATTAGCCAAATCGGGAGCAACTCAGCATTGTGCTGGTCCTTATTCCTCCTGGAAATGTATGAATCAAATAAAAAACTGGGCGTTACCATTCCACTCGTCAAGAAGGCATGTCCCATCAGCACTGACTGAACAGTGTCAGGGGTCCTACTAACAATGTGAATGGCAACTCCCAGATGTCAGTTGATTTAATTACAAGGAGGAATAACAGAGGAATAGCACAAGTATTTAATAAACAGCCACGTCAAGGCATAGGACATGTCGACAAGACATCATAGAGTCATCTGAATGGCTGTTGTTATGTAATACTATATTTCCACTGCAGAGGACAAAACAGATCACCCTGGCAGCCGCACTTTGAAAGGGGTAGTCTCTAATGAGACCGTCCTTTTAAAAGCGTTTTCCCACGGATGGAATCTCACCAGCATGTGACAACCCCGGAGAGAGCTGTAATGGCAGCCATAATAGCGGTCACCCAGCTTTCCTTTCCTATAGGTACATCTAAGAGAATCCCAAAAAGATTGAGAGACAACTCGAGGACTTCGGCCCATCAAGGATTTCTTCAAATGTCCTTAGACTACGTTCACATATGCGCCGTCTATTCGATATTTCTGTCCCATCGCTTGGATATGCCATCCAATGTCAGATAGGAGCGGGTCCCAGAGGTGGTATCTGCACCTATCTCCAGAACAGGTCCCCCCAAGTAAAGTAGAGCGCAACCTGCAAGTTCAGCCAACCCGCATTCACCCCTATGGGACTGCTGGAAATACTGGTGAGATGGATTGGCCATTTCCGGCAATCTCATAGCTGTGCATGAGCGGTTCGCTCTCCCTTCACTTCCATCTGAGGTCCCAGTATAGCTGAGTGCGCCCGCCCTCCCAGTATTAGTGAATGGAGAGCACACGGTGTATGCGCAGTGTGCTGTCCTTCATTTTAGGGGCCTGTTCTGAAGATAGGAGTGTGTTCCAGAGGAGACAACCGCACCGATCTGACATTGATTGCCTGTCCTAGCGATGGGCCAAACCCTTTAAACAGGGGCAGACTGGCCATAGTATACCTTAAAGGACAACTTCCTTGTGGGCCGATGCCCAGGGGGCCACCTGAGCTCTCCTCGCGGCTGTCAACCAGGTAAGTAATGATTTGACGCTCCTCTCCTGAATTTAACTGTATCGCCATCTTGGAGAGAACGCGGCTGCGGGCACTGGCCACCACAGTGGGGCAGTTTTTGTGGAGGTATATAGTGCTGCTAGGGCAGTATCTTAATATATAGTATAATATAGTATTGCTGGCCTCACCTATTTGTGTGGGCCCTGCCTCCTGTCAGTTTGGACCCGGCTACAAAATTTGGACATTTCGTTTTTTTCCGGGCCACTTTATGTTCCCAGTGCCTTTAAAGATATGATGCATCTTAGGCTAGCTTCACATGGCTATACAAAGTGTAGGATTACAGGACCTGACTACCACTCTGATCTCCAAATCTGTGGCTCTCCAGCTGTTGCAAAACTACAACTCTCAGCATGCCCTAAACGTCTGCGGCAGTCAGGGCATGCTGGGAGTTGTAGTATTTCAATAGCTTTCGAGCTACAGGTTAGAAATCTGTAAACCACCAGATGCAGAATAAAAGGAATTTACAGGAGGAGGACACTTTCATCTTGGCACCAGGTGCAGTTAGATGCCGTAAAGTACTTTTGGGCCTGCTGTGGCGACGGCAGCCATGACCCCTTCTTCCCAGTGAGCTGACGGTACCTCCACTGTGGTTCTGTAGGTTTTGAGCAGGAGTGAAGCCCTCGCCTCCAGGAAGGTCCACAGCTTAATCTCATTATCCCAGCTCACTGGAAACTCGCTATTCCCCAAGGTGAAGATCTTATCGATCGCGTGGTCTCCGATTAAGTGTTCTTTCAACTCCTCTGTAAAGACGTAAAATGAAAGGTCAGAGATGAGATCACCTGCAAGATACACTGCAGCAGAGCTCCTAAGGGATTACGTGGAGGACGCCTTCATGTTGCGCTAGTACTACAAACCCCAGCATGGCCTTTGTCAATTAAAGAATGGTAACAAACAAACACTTGATATATAGATAGAGATGGCAATGGCCCTCGGCAAACCATTCACTCTGCCGGAGAGAAAAATGCCATTAACAGTAATACAATTAACGTAATATAACCGACCGGCCGCGTCCGTCAAAGGGAGAGCTGCTGTTTCTTAGGGACCTGATGCTCTGGGTCATGGAGAGTTGTCCCCAGTGGTGGACCCCAAAACATCATGGCACATATATGCCTTATAATATGTTCTGCCCTTCATAATATGACAATTCCACATAAAAAGGTAAAGTAATTTAAAGGGGTTGATTGAGTTAAATGAAAGCCCGTTCAGCCCCTGCACATGTGCTAAAATAACAATTAGAAGCTATACTTACCCCTTTACTCTCCCGCTTCTTCCTGCGCTGAGTTCTGGTCATCCACCGCTGCTATTTGTATTCCTGGCTGCGGCAGTGACGTTCCGCAAACTGCTGAGGCCAGTGGTTGGCTGCATGGTGACTTGTGTGCACGGAATGTCACCACTGCAGCTAGGAAGATTACGTCCGTGCTGCACATATACAGGGGCTGCTTGAGTTTTTATTTCCTTCAGATAACCCCTTTAATGCAAGCATCCCTAGTGATCTAGTGCAGTAAAAGGGTTCATGTTAGCACAGCTGCTGGTCTAAGGCAGTAAAAAGGTTGATGTCAATATTCCTAGGGCATTGAAGGGATTTAATGTCAGAATGCCTGGTAGTTTAAAGGGGTTATCCAAGTTATATTTATTGATGACCTATCCTCAGGATAGGTCATCAATATCAGATCGGCGGGGGTCCGACACCCGGCACCCCCGCCGATCAGCTGTTTGAAGAGAAGGCGAGCGCCGTGCCAGCGCTGCCTCCTCGTCATGTTTACATGCTGGCCGTTGCATCTGCAGCGGTGAGCATGTGTAATTACACCCAAGCCGTTCCATTCATTTCAATGGGACGGCTCTGTAGTATCCTGCATGGTCTGTACCCTGGTGGTCCAGGGCAGTAAAAGGGTTGATTTCAATATTCCTAATGGTCTAGGCAGGGCAGGAGTGGGCAACCTGTGGCACGCCAGCTGTTGTGAAACTACAACTCCCACCATGCATAGTTGCTGCTCTGCTCTTCTCAGAACTCTCATACAAATAAATGGAGCATGCTGGGAATTGTAGTTTCACAACAGCTGGAGTGCTGCAGGTTGCCCACCCCTAGTCTAGGCCATTGAAGGGATTTATGTTAGAATCTCTGATGGTCTAGGGCAGTGATGGGCAACGTGCGGCTCTCCAGCTGTTGCAGAACTACAACTCCCAGCATGCAAAGCCTGTCTATAGCTATCAGCCTACTGCAGGGCATGGTGGGAGTTGTAGTTTAGCAACAGCTGGAGAGCCGCACTTTGCCCATCACTGGTCTAGGGGTTAAAGCCAGCATCCCTGGTGATCTAGGACAGTAGAAGGGTTAACGTCAATATTTCTAGGGGTCTGAGCAGTGAAGGGTTTAATATCAGAATCCCCGGTGGTCTAGGACAGTGAAGAGGTTAATCAAAGTCTGACGGTCCAGGGAAGTCATGTTGTTATTACTAAGACTCCTAGTGGAGGGCAGTGTAGGGGTTAATGCTGCATACCTGCTGCAGCGGATTTTACTCACCTCTCCGGGCTCCTGCGTCGTGAAAGCTGCACACACACTGACAGTCCAGTACCATGCTTCCTCCCTGCACTGCTCATAAAGATGGCTGCAGGGAGGGGAAAGAGATCATAGTGCAGCTGTAAATGCACACGGGTGCACTGTTCTCTTTATGGTCAGGCAGAGTGATTCAAGAGCGCTCTGCCCAATCATGATGGGCAGAGCTCAGGGAAACAGTGCAGCACTACTATCTCTAATGCCCGCCTGTGGGTACATATATATGTGTACTGCATATATCTTACCTTCACTCATACAGAAGACTCGGAGGAAAGCCAGAAGCTGAGCAGATATGGGAGGCTCAGTGATGTGCAGCGCAAAAACACTGGACCTGTGCAGAGAGATAAAGAGGCACTCAACCCAGGAGCTTACACAGTATATCAGTACAGGGGGGTCTCTAAAACAAATGAGGCCATTAGTTACACTGGAATCTTCCCTGCTCCCAGCTCATTGCATTTCCCGCAGGATCCTCTATATGCTAATTACATCTAGGACACGCTTCCTGCACTTGATCCGTATCCCAAAGGTGCAGCACCTCCTAATTGTATTCTTCAGAGGGGATTCTAACAACCTATAGGATTATTAGAGTGTAAGCTCTGGTGAGGAAAGTCACGGAACCATTCATTACTTTCATCGCCTCTGATCATTCAAAATGCGAAATCCGCATTCCGTTATCTTACTTCTATCCTGAGATCTGATCACTTGAAACTAAAGGCCCAAAGCCTGAGGCTGCACCACTGACAGGTTCGGATGACAACATGAGCCATTCTGATGACCCCCACACAATTCTGCAGCCTCAGGCTGGGAAGGATGTAGATGTTGTTGGATTTGGCGATTCTGGATCCACAGGAGGTCATCATGATAACAGAGCACCTGATAGATACAGATGTAGCAGAGCTGACTTTGTCATTTCTACCTGTGTGGCTCCTTTACTGTGTGCACTGTGATAACTAGTTCATTGAATGGTCACAAGTTGCCAGCCAAAAAGTCGACTGTCTCACGATAGGACACTGCCATTATCCTAAACCCATTTAAAGGGGTATTCCCATCTTAAAAAGCGACAGAAAACTGCTAGGAGATGCCATCACTTTATGATCTGTGAGGGTCGAACCTCTGGGACCCCCACCAATCCGCACCAGCTTAGCGCTGCCGCCCCTTCTATAATCTCCTGGCCCACTGGCTGAGCGCTTAAATGTACAGGGAGTGGCTGGGGCATCACTGTGCAGGAAAAAACAAAGGATCGTGGGGGGGGTCCCCAAAGTTGGACCCTCCACAAAGTACATCCTAGGAGGAGATACCCCTTTAAGATACCGGCAGTCCTATGCAAATGAACTGATAACCTGACCTAATGCTTTGCAGCAAGCGATAAACTTGCACTGCTACATGAATGATAACCTATCATAATGTGTTGAGCCAAGTGATAAACTCAACTCTGCTACATCTGTAGGTTCAAGAAAAAAAACTAAAAAACTTTGCCCGAGTTGTAGTCACTAGGCACCATATGGGGGTTGCATGTAGCAAATGACAAACACACCTCTGCTACATCAGACAAAACTTGGCCTTGCTCCATCAGCAGTTGCACCTTGTACTCACGTAGGTATGCCGGCTCGTGCCAGGACTTCGGCCTTCATGGCATAAAGCCTGTCGCTCTTGCTGACGCCCAGCTTGATCTTCACCCGGTCGTGAGCATTATTCTCGAAGAAGAATCCGTTGTGGATGACAAACTCGGCGTTTGAGCGGGTGCCATAAAAGATGTAAATCTGGGTTTGGACAGACAGAACGGGACACGAGTCGGGGTTTAACAAGACGGTACAAAAAAGGCTAAAGCCTCGCACTGGAATCCCTCTGCAGTGCTGACTGCGTCTAATCGAGGGCTCCCCGCGGCTCTGCTTATCCGGCTGCGATAGCAAAATAACAATTATCTGCCTCCCACCCCATAAAAGTGACTGCGCGCTTCATGTGCAGCGGCTGGATGATTCGCTCCATAGATGGCTCCTCGTGTCGGCCCAGACACACGGACAGGGGAGCCTGCGCTGCCCAGTAATCTGCCCGCACGCTCCTGGCACCATGTCCTGTGTCTACACAGCCTCAGGGATAGAAGAAGGGGGGGAGGGGGGGGGTTCACTCAAAATGAAAAAATATGTCCAAAAAATCTGATTACTAGTAGCAAGCTGCACAGAACAAGTCTGGTTCAGGCCCCGCCGAGGGTGTTTCTCCCTTCTGTGCCCCAAGAGTGTCATACTGCATACCTCGAGCGACTAAAAGGCGGTGTTTCCATAGCAACCAGGCTGTCTTAATGGTCATTTTCTAAAAACAGAACTGGCTTAAAGGGGTTGCCCACAGCTAGACAAACATGGCTGGTTCCCTCTGGAAACTGTACCACACCTCTCCATAGGTTGTGTCTGGCATTGTAAATAAGTGAATGGGGCCGAGCCGCAATACCACACGCAACCTGTGGACGCCGTTATTGAAAGAAAGCAGCCATGTTTTTCTAATTCTGTACAACCCCTTTTAATTGTTGTATTGGGGTAACCAGGTATCATGTACGGGATGAGTTTTAAGGGGTTGTCCGGCACTACAAAACGAATGGCCTATAGCAGTGATGCTCGACCTGCGGCCCTCCAGCTGTTGCAAAACTACAACTACCATGATGCCCTTCTGTAGGATGATAGCTGTAGGCTGTCAGGGAATGATGGGAGTTGTAGTTTTGCAACAGATGGAGGGCCGCAGGTTGAGCATGCCTGGCCCATAGTATTTGTTTGTGGCTGGGCATCGTAGCTCTGTCCCATTCGCTAAGCTGCTGTAATACCGGGTGCGGCCACCACCAAAAGCATGGCGCTGTGGCCGGTAAACAGTGAAGGGAACATGGCACTTCCTGGAGCGCTGTGGCCCCACCAATCACCTGGGAGTCAGACCCCCAACGACCTGATAGTTGGCCTACCCATTCAGTTTACAGTCCTGGACCCCTTTAAGGCTCTGACACAGGAGAATGTAATGTAGATGTGTTTGAATAAGCCAATATGGCGGCCGTTCTAACGCGTTGGACGGCGCCCACCGGCCCTCAGCTACGGCTCTTACCTGCTCGCCTTCCTTAAAGTCCTGCAACGCCACGCACTCGCATCGGTCATCCTCCAGATTATAACCGGTAGTTATCTAAGCGAGGGGAGAAGTAATGAATAAAGATTGCGACTCATTAGACGCTATTTCACCTGGAGCGAGATTGTCTCTTTAGACGGCATAAAACATTAATGAAAATCATTCAACGTGCGAGCGCTCCACCTGACGTGACAGGTTTGCCGCTGAATATTTCATGACACCTACCGGGGATCACAAACGCTGCGCACTTAGAGGCAAAACTGGATTCTCGCCCGACACCTGCCTTCTGGAGACCGGTCTGAGGAGAGAGCAGTTATCTGTCCGGTGAGGGGCCCGAGTGCGGCTCCAAACGTTACAGCCCTGATGTGGAGCCGGGGGTCACATTTCCGGAATCTAGTCATTTATCAAAGCTGTCTAATAGAAAAGTGGACTTGTTGCCCATAGCAACCCATCGGCCCGCAGCTTTCACTTTTCCAGAGCTGTGAGCTGAGCTCCGATTGGTTGCTCTAGGCAGAGGGTCTATATGAGGGGGGCTGACGGGACCCTCAGTTATCCACATTACAGGGAGGCCATACTGACTATGGGAACGTTACAGGGTCCATTTGGAGGCTTCCAGCGCATAACGCGCCGCACCTGGCAGGGTGCCCATAGTTTTGCAGGGTGCTGTCAAACGTCCACCTCTAACTCTCCTCTGTGCAGCGACAATATGGCTGTGCAGGGAGCTGAAAGGGGATAATGAGGATACATCCTTAAAGGGGTTGTGCAAGAATGGGGGGTGAGGGGGGTGTTAGTCACCCCAATTCTGCTGGACCTGCAATGGGATGATAACTTACCTGATTCCCGGCGATGGCTCCCCGCTCCTTCTTCCCCCGGCCTTGGATGTCGACCTCCGGATGGACATCACTGCAGCCAATCACAGTCCGCGGCGGTGTCTGGATCCCCTTGTGACGATGGGGGGCCCGACACCTCTATGGCCTGCGATTGGCTGCAGCAATGTCAAACTGGATGTTGACATCAGTGGAGCTCAAAGGAGCCTCACAAGCCGGGAGAAGAAGGAGCGAGGAGCCCGGAAGTAGGTAGGTCATCTTCCCTTTGCAGGTCCGGCAGAATGGGGACCCCCTTCCCCTTTCATTCTTGCACAACCTCTTTAAAGGGGTGTTCCAACTGTACAAAATTATACTGCAGATGGGTCAGAACATATAAGAAGAGATGCTTACCTCCACTCCACTGCCCTCTACATGTTGGAAGGCCCCGCTCAGCCTGTCATTGGCTGCAGCAGTGAACGCCTCATCCACCGATTGGCTGAGAAGGTAGCTTTTAGGCAAGTCGAAGTGGGCATCAGAATTCGAGAGCAGTGGGGCCCCCTACAAGGGCTATCAGCAAGGGCAAGTATCTCTCCTACTGTTTTTAAGCCCCTCTGAGCGCGCTGATGATTATTTTTGTTTAGCCGGCACGCCCCTTTAATCTTGACCCTCAATTCCACCTCCCACAGGTGTTGTGCTGCTCAGGAGCCGGGGAAAGCTGGATGACAACACCTGGGGCGGCTGTAATGGGGGTCTTTGCTGGTTGCCACCCACTTATGCAGGGACATGGGAAAGCTGGGTGACAACTTAGCTGGGAACTGTCAAAGTGGTCTCATTGGTTGTCAGCCATCTTTCCTAGAAGTGGATATAACTAAGGGTACGTTCACATGACATGCAGCGCCATTTTCAGGACCATCGCAGTCTATGGTTCTAGTCACACTACCATTTGTTTTTATGAGCCATGTCCTATTTTGTCAGTTTTTACAGACTGGCGGCCCCCATACAGTTCCAAGAGTCTTTAACGGACGTTTTTCAGAAAGGTATCCGTGAAAAAACGGACGCTAAAATCAGCCTGTTTTGCCATGTGACTGTAGCCTAAGAGACAAATATATTTACTGGAGATTTTTTTTGCGCATTTTTAAAGAAATGGAGAAAAAGCGTCCGCTGTCTGACGTGCGATGCCGCTCACGTGTTCAGTCACTTACCAGGCCATTGGTGTGATTGCACATGTCCCACAGTGGAATCAGGGCCAGCGTAACCCGAGATCCATCCTCGGTGGGAATCTGATTCTGTCTCGTCATGACGGAGGATACAGCCCACCTGCAGGCAGAAGAGACCCCGCGGGGCCGACATGAGGTCATAGGTATTTTATGGCCAGGCCGGAATAACATGGGGACGGGCGGGGGGAGAAACGGAGCGTTCTGCTATGAAACGCAGAATTTACAAATGCCTGTAGGCAGCTGATAAGTCACCGGGGGCGATGTGGAGCTTTGTAGTTATCCCTGGAAATACAGCCATAAATAAAATACATCCCTGAGTGGGGGGAAATACTGCACCCTCAGCTCTTCTGCCCCATCCCCACAACAGAACGGCCTTCCAAAATGCTTTAGTTTAACTAATTGTATTTATATTTGTTGACCAACAAATCCCCAAAATATATTATAATCCCCCCTCCTGGATGTACAGATATTCTCTTTTTTTGCAACAAAATCCATCTATATATCTATCTAATCCCGGCTATATCCCCAGCTTTACCCCGGCTATATCCCCAGCTGTACCCCGTCTATATCCCCAGCTGTACCCCGGCTATATCCCCCCCTGTACCCCCGTCTATATCCCCAGCCGTACCCCCGGCTATATCCCCAGCCGTACCCCCGGCTATATCCCCAGCCGTACCCCCGGCTATATCCCCAGCTGTACCCCCGGCTGTATCCCCAGCTGTACCCCGTCTATATCCCCACCTGTACCCCCGTCTATATCCCCAGCCGTACCCCCGGCTATATCCCCAGCCGTACCCCCGGCTATATCCCCAGCTGTACCCCGGCTATATCCCCAGCTGTACCCCGGCTATATCCCCCAGCTGTACCCCTGGCTATATCCCCACCTGTACCCCCGGCTATATCCCCAGCTGTACCCCGTCTATATCCCCAGCTGTACCCCGGCTATATCCCCAGCTGTACCCCAGCTATATCCCCACGCTGTACCCCAGCTGTATCCCCTGCCTATATCCCCACCTGTACCCCCGGCTATATCCCCACCTGTACCCCGGCTATATCCCCACCTGTACCCCGGCTATATCCCCAGCTGTACCCCCGGCTATATCCCCAGCTGTACCCCGGCTATATCCCCAGCTGTACCCTCGGCTATATCCCCAGCTGTACCTCCGGCTATATCCCCAGCTGTACCCCCGGCTATATCCCCAGCTGTACTCCCGGCTATATCCCCAGCTGTACCTCCGGCTATATCCCCAGCTGTATCCCCGGCTATATCCCCAGCTGTACCCTCGGCTATATCCCCAGCTGTACCCTCGGCTATATCCCCAGCTGTACCCCGGCTATATCCCCAGCTGTACCTCGGCTATATCCCCTAGCTGTACCTCGGCTATATCCCCAGCTGTACCCCGGCTATATCCCCTAGCTGTACCTCCGGCTATATCCCCAGCTATACCTCGGCTATATCCCCAGCTGTACCCTCGGCTATATCCCCAGCTGTACCTCGGCTATATCCCCAGCTGTACCCTCGGCTATATCCCCACCTGTACCCCGGCTATATCCCCAGCTGTACTCCCGGCTATATACCCAGCTGTACCCCGGCAATATCCCCAGCTGTACCTCAGCTATATCCCCAGCTGTACTCTCGGCTATATCCCCAGCTGTACCCCGAGCTATATCCCCAGCTGTACCCTCGGCTATATCCCCAGCTGTACCCTCGCTATATCCCCAGCTGTACCCTCGGCTATATCCCCAGCTGTACCCCCGGCAATATCCCCGGCTATATCCCCAGCTGTACCCCCGGCTATATCCCCAGCTGTACCCCCGGCTATATCCCCAGCTGTACCCCAGGCTATATCCCCAGCTGTACCCCCGGCTATATCCCCAGCTGTACCCCGGCTATATCCCCAGCTGTACCCCGGCTATATCCCCAGCTGTACCTCCGGCTATATCCCCAGCTGTACCTCCGGCTATATCCCCAGCTGTACCTCCGTCTATATCCCCAGCTGTACCTCCGGCTATATCCCCAGCTGTACCTCCGGCTATATCCCCAGCTGTACCTCCGGGCTATATCCCCAGCTGTACCCCCGGCTATATCCCCAGCTGTACCCCTGGCTATATCCCCAGCTGTACCCCCGGCTATATCCCCAGCTGTACCCCGGCTATATCCCCAGCTGTACCCCGGCTATATCCCCAGCTGTACCCTCGGCTATATCCCAAGCTGTACCCCCAGGCTATATCCCCAGCTGTACCCCCAGGCTATATCCCCAGCTGTACCCCGGCTATATCCCCAGCTTTACCCCCGGCTATATCCCCAGCTGTACCCCTGGCTATATCCCCAGCTGTACCCCTGCTATATCCCCAGCTATACCCCGGCTATATCCCCAGCTGTACCCCGGCTATATCCCCACCTGTACCCCCGGCTATATCCCCAGCTGTACCCCGGCTATATCCCCAGCTCTACCCCCGGCTATATCCCCAGCTGTACCCCGGCTATATCCCCAGCTGTACCCTCGGCTATACCTCGGCTATATCCCCAGCTGTACCTCCGGCTATATCCCCAGCTGTACCCCCGGCTATATCCCCAGCTGTACCCCCGGCTATATCCCCAGCTGTACCCCCGGCTATATCCCCAGCTGTACCCCCGGCTATATCCCCAGCTCTACCCCCGGCTGTATCCCCACCTGTACCCCCCGGGCTATATCCCCAGCTATATCCCCAGCTGTACCCCGGCTATATCCCCAGCTGTACCCCGGCTATATCCCCAGCTCTACCCCGGCTGTATCCCCACCTGTACCCCCGGCTATATCCCCAGCTGTACCCCGGCTATATCCCCAGCTTTACCCCGGCTATATCCCCAGCTGTACCCCCGGCTATATCCCCAGCTGTACCCCGGCTATACCCCCGGCTATATCCCCAGCTGTACCCCGGCTATATCCCCAGCTGTACCCCGGCTATATCCCCAGCTGTACCCCGGCTATATCCCCAGCTGTACCTCCGGCTATATCCCCAGCTGTACCTCCGGCTATATCCCCAGCTGTACCCTCGGCTATATCCCCAGCTGTACCTCCGGGCTATATCCCCAGCTGTACCCCGGCTATATCCCCAGCTGTACCCCGGCTATATCCCCAGCTGTACCCCGGCTATATCCCCAGCTGTACCCCCGGCTATATCCCCAGCTGTACCCCCGGCTATATCCCCACCTGTACCCCCGGCTATATCCCCACCTGTACCCCCGGCTGTATCCCTGGCTATATCCCCACCTGTACCCCCGGCTATATCCCCACCTGTACCCCCGGCTGTATCCCTGGCTATATCCCCACCTGTATCCCCGGCTGTATTCCCAGCTATATCCCCACCTGTATCCCCGGCTGTATTCCCAGCTATATCCCCACCTGTATCCCCGGCTGTATTCCCTCTGTGCCCTCGTATCACCCTGACTTCTTACAATCAGGACGACTTACCAGCAGAACACGAGTTTATTGACTTTGTCTATCGAGCACTTTCACTGCTTTGTGCGGCGCCTGAAAACCGTCCCCCAAGCTCGAGAACTTAGCCCCTTCGACTTCTCCATTACACACACAGATATTTGCTCTATATGGATCTGAAGAGACGCGCGTCCGACTAAATACCACGACACGACCGGCTCATTATACCGCAGAGCGGCTTTAGCTGTACAGGAGTAACATACATAATAAATAACCAACCTGTAGTCATCAAACGTGAACGCGTCCTTTAGTGGCAGCTTACTGGCACTGGGATGGGTCTGCGATTAAAGGGACACAAAAGGGAAGAGAAAAACACGTCAGAAATCGCTACGCAGAATTTCATAATTTAGCTTCCTAACAAGAGGCGGATGAAACAGGAGGTGCCCGGAACGTTAGGCCGGGATCAAGGTGCCATTATGTCCTCATATATCAATGTCAGCTTAATTTGTTGTGCCCAGCAGGTTCCATTAATCTGCGTCTCCGGATCCTGAGACAGAACTCACAGGCAGCGCAGGTTTCACAATATAAGGTGGACGCTGCGGACAGGGAAGCGGCCATCATTTATACACGTCAGCCGGGAAGCAGAAATTAATTAGGCATTTCACACTCTAAACAAATGTTTCACACCGAGTTTTTTCTCCTTTTCTTTCCTCAGAAAATTTTAATTTTCAGTTTCGACACCTGTTCTGCTGAGATTTACCAAGCGGGATAAAAAAAGGAGGGTTTGTCCATAGTGACCAATCAGATCACAGCTCTCATATCTCAGAAGCTGTTTGGAAAATGAAAGCAGTGCCCTGATTGGTTGCTATAAGCAATGTCCCAGTGTATCCTAGCAACCAACCAGGGCACTGCGTTCCTTTTTCAAGCTCAGAGCTGCATTCTGATGGGTTGCTATGTGTGTAGAGTAGGACCGCCACCACTCAAAAGTGCCCAAAAGTCGCCACCGAACATAAACCCCTTGAGGACTGGACAGTGATGACCAGACACAGTTTTCCTCTGGTATGTGCAGATTTGGTGCCTATTACATTTTGGGGCACTTTTCACTTCAGGCCGCATACACATGGTGAGTTTTCCGGTTCGCATTACATCACTTTTGCTGGTTTTAAGACAGTTCCACAACCTGAAGTGGGCGAAGTTTACACCAACTCACTTTATAAGGGACGGGTTAATGGTCATTTGAAGTGGGGGGCGATGGTAGGTGAGACTGTGGACAGGCAATTTACAGGCATGCGTTACGTCCATCTACCCCTTGCCCTAAACCATGTAATCGGTCATGTGATTGCAGGGTACTTTCCCACTAGCGTTATTCTTATTCTTGCTGCAGTATTTTTTCCGGCCAAAATTCCGGAACACTACCGCACTTTGCCGGATCAGTCATGAATTTCCATTGAAATGTATTAATGCCGGATCCGGTACCAAGTGTTCCGGAAATTGCCGCATCGCCGGAACCGGTTTTCCGGTCTGTGCCTGCGCAGTTCTTTCTAGCTTTGAAAAAAATTAAACACCAGATCCTTTATTCCGGATGATACCGGAAAGAGGATATCCGGTATTTCAATGAATAAGTCTAACGGATCCGTATCCGGAAAAAAAAAAAAGATATCCCTTTAAATACGGATTTCCGGATCCGGCAAGCAGTTCCGCGACGGAACTGCCTGCCGGATTCTAACAACGCTAGTGTGAAAGTACCTTTAGGAAACTGCCTTGAAAGAAAAATGCATGGCGACCAATCACAGCGCAGCTTTACATTTTTCAGGAGCACTGAATCTGACTCATTGTTCCCTACAAGACTGTTCACAAAATGGCTGCTGTCACGAGGGAACCCTCTGATGTCATCATAAAGCGTTCTGTTAGGGCAGGGGTAGCCAACCTCCGGCACTCCAGCTGTTGTGAAACTAAAACTCCCAGCATACATACTTTCTCTGCTCTTCTCAGAACTCTCATAGAAGTGAATGGAGCATGCTGGGAATTGTAGTTTCCCAACAGCTGGAGTGCTGACCCCTGTGTTAGGGGTTACCGCACAAAATGGCTGCCATTTCCTCTCCCTCATGAGGGAACCCTTTGACATCACTATAAAGCTCTCTGACAGGGGTTCTCCACACAAAATGGCTGCCGTTTCCCTTCCTTCATGTGGTAACCCTTTAATGTCACTATATCGCCCTCTGTTAGGGGGTTCCCCGAACAAAATGGCTGCAGTTTCCCTTCTTCATGAGGAAACCCTCTGATGTCACTATAAAGTGCTCTGTTAGGGGGTTCCCCGAACAAAATGGCTGCCGTTTCCCTTCTTCATGAGGAAACCCTTTGATGTCACTATAAAGTGCTCTGTAAGGGGGTCCGCGAACAAAATGGCGGAGAACAGAAATATATTGAATACTAAACTAAATGTTCGTCTCTGCTGTCTCTCGACGTATTACGGTCTTTGATGGCGACCGCTGCACTCTTGTTACGTCGCAGAATGCAATCAAACACTTGTGCCCGGCTGAGAGGAGACGTGACGCGCAGGGGGGCGGCGGTTTTCCTTCAGATGCATTAGCATGTGGAGTGTGAGGTAATTCATCATCCCTCACTGTAATGTGCGCGCTGGCACCGCGCGCCGGACAGGAGGGGACGCGGCAAAAGTGGCTCAAACTATAAATCAATTATAAAACAAAAGCCTCGGCTCAGCGAGCAATTTGAGGAAAATTATACCCTGCAAGACTGCCAACTGGGTGGGAGATGTCCATGGCTTCTTCTCCCACCCCCTCCTTGCCACCCTCCCAAAATGCTTTCATTCCGCAGCCTCCCCGAAGACTTAACCCATTAGTTCCTGTGAAACTACGACTCCCAGCAGACAGAGCATGCTGGAGGTCGCGGTTTCTTAGGATCACGTTAAGGACCATACAGTCTGACAGCCCAGCTAAGGTCAGGCTGCTGCTGTAAGCTTGCACAGTTACGTCGTGGTGAAAACTATTGGCTAATCGGCTGCAAAAAGGGGACTAAATGAAGATGGCGTACAATGGCGTCAAGCAAAACCTACTTATTACAATGGCTTTACCGCTGCCCTACTGGTACTAGACACGCCAGGACGATGGATGCAATTAGCGGCGTCTCTCTCGATAGAGGAGAAATGAGCATCGTTGCACCCAGAGGCAGTAATGCATGCGGAGCCCGGCAGGAATAGGTCCAGGGTGTAGTGCGCGCGTAAATAATTTATACAACACAGATATAGCTGCTCTCGGTAACGAGTTTCTGGGTGAACATGAGGGCTACGGCCAACACACGCAGACCATATGTGCAAGGACGGGGGATGGGTAATGGCGCAGAACCACAGATTGAATCCGTCTCTGCACACATCATGTAGCAGAGCTGACTTGGTTGTTTAACTCCTTATCTTCTGGCAGGTCACTGTGACAAAACTCCCGGAAAATACCAAAGGCCGAGGGAAAATGGAGCTGGAGAATGTCAGTCTCCGATGGAACCGTCATATGGTCGATCGGCGCTCGTTATGGCTCTGCATCGGGATCCCACAGTCGGACCTAATGGAGAGCAGCTCGTGGCGATATTCTACAACAGCGATGGCGTTCACACTGCCGTGCTTTCAGGCAATTATCTTAAAGAGGACCTGTCATCAGATATGTTGCAATAAAACTCTCTCGTCTGAGACACGTGCGCGTGACAGTTGGGCATAATATGCAAATGAGCCCCTAGGAGCAATGAGGGTGGCACCATTGCACCTTGTTGCTCCGCTCACTGCCCCTCATGCCACGCCCCCACCACTGACTGACCGGGCCAAGCCCTGAAGTCTAGCGGGAGCTTGTTCAGCGCATGCGCAGTACAGGGAGGGAAGCTCCTACATCACAGAACGAGCTCCCGTGAGACTTCAGGGCCAGACCTGGTCAGTCAGTGGCGCGGGGCGTGGCATGAAGGGCAGTGTCCTCTAGGAGCAATAGCACCACCTTCGTTGCTCCTAGGGGCTTATTTGCATATCGCAATACATCACTTTTCTCAAGAACGTGGGCACCTGGGAAGATGGGACCGAGACCATGGTGTTAACTGTCGAGCCGACGTCTCGGGTGTGATGGTTTTATTGCGAGGACAGAACCCCTTTAATTGATCACCGATCGACTTGTTATATCGCCATCTGCCGCTCGCTATGGCCTTGCCTTGGGCTGTGTAGGGGGAGCAGTCTAAGGCCATATACAGGGCCGGCGCGTCCTATAAGCGGACTAGGCCGCCGCGTAGAGCGTCCCTTGGCAAGGGGCGCTGCTAGGAGCGCCGGCCCTGCCTCATGTTGCAGCCGCCCGAGCGCTCTGAATTGAGCCTCAGGCGGCTGCAGCACTGCCCGGGCTGGCGCGTCCATGAGGACGCACCGCCCGGGCACAGCAAGAGGAAAGGAGCTGACAGGAGGGAAGCGCTCAGCGCTCCCTCCTGTCAGTCCATTGTAGCGCGGCCGAGCTCTTTATGGCCGCGGGTACAGGAGCATGTGTCTCCTGTACCCGGCCGGACTGACATGAAGTGCGCACACAGTGTGCACTTCCTGTCAGTCCGTCAGAGTACAGGAATCTAAAGCTCCTGTACCCATGGACCATAAAGCGCTCGGCCACGCTACATTACAGGCGGGGAGGGTGGGGGAAGAATGACAAGAGGGGGGAAGAATGACAAGGGGGGGAGAATGACAAGAGGGGGGAGAAGAATGACAAGAGGGGAGGAAGAATGACAAGGGGGAGAGAGAATGACAAGAGGGGGAGAAAGAATGACAAGAGGGGAGGAAGAATGACAAGGGGGAGATGACAAAGGAGGAGGGGTGAAGAATGACGGGGGGAGAATGACAAAGAAGGAGGGTGAAGGGGGAGAATGACGGGGGGAGAATGACAAAGGAGGGGGGTGAAGAATGATAAGGGGGCGGCAAACTTTTCTTTTGCCTAGGGCGGCAAAAATCCTTGCACCGGCCCTGGCCATATACTACATGTTTTTAGCGCTCGTCGATCGCCAGGGGTAGCAGGCGATGCCCGGCGACCCCGCTATAAGGAATTGCTGGAAGTTTCCAGTGACCTGAATTAATTCCTGACTGCAGGACACGGAGCGCTGAGAAGTGTACACCGAACCTCCCGCACATGGCTTCTGTCAATATCAAATATTTTCCTTCGATAAATAGACAGGGAGCGAGGACTCGGGCGATCCCGGGAGAGTATTGACTGGTCACAGGGTGAGTGGCGGCACATAAGTCACAGCCCGGAGGCGTCCTGCATATTAATGCGCTCAACCGCAAGGCGAATTAAACCGTCTCATACGGTAAAATTACTCCGACATTCCCGGGTCCTCCGAGGTGCACAATTAGAAAGGGGTCAGCGACCTCCAGCTGCTGTGAAACTACATCCCCCAGCAGACTCCATGCCCTACTGTGAAAGTTCTGAGCAAGTGTGCATGCTGGGAGTTGTAGTCTCACAACAGCTGGCGGACCGCTGAAACATTCACTAGTGAGTGCTGCCAGTGCTCGGCTCCCACCACTTCGTCTTTCGCTCGATCCCAGCTTGTCTAAGGCTACAAGCAGACGACAGTTGGCCGTGTGAAACCGCTATCCCACGACCATCTTTAGCACCAATGAAAGTCTAGGGGGCTATTCACATGGTCGTTTTTATTAACGCACCAGAAGCACCCCAATGACATCAGTGCACCCATCTAACGGCTGTTAAAAACGGGTACACTAGGACAATATGGCCTTTTAGGGGTTAAAAAATAAATAAAAAATACTCACCCCATCCACTTAGCGGCAGTCGCTCCTCTCTTGATTGAAAAGAACCTGAGTTTGGCGTGACGACGTCCCCACGCGCTCATGGCGTCATTGTGCCAATCCTTCGGCAGGACCTTTTTCAATCAAGTGAGGAACGAGGCTGAGGCAAAACATTATAGCTGGGCGCCACTAAGCGGGGACATTACTAATTCTTGGGGCCACTATGGGAGACATTACTAATTCCAGGGGCCACTATGGGGGGCATTACTAATTCTTGGGGCCACTATGGGAGACATTACTAATTCCAGGGGCCACTATGGGGGGAATTACTAATTCTTGGGGCGACTATGGGGGACATTACTAATTCTTGGGGCCACTATGGGGGACATTACTAATTCTTGGGGCCACTACGGGGGACATTACTAATTCTTGGGGCCACTATGGCAGACATTACTAATTCCTGGGGCCACTATTGGAGACATTACTAATTCCTGAGGCCACTATGGGAGACATTACTAATTCCTGGGGCCACTATGGGGGACATTACTAATTCCTGGGGCCACTATGGGAGACAATACTAATTCCTGGGGCCACTATGGCAGACATTACTAATTCCTGGGGCCACCATCGGAGACATTACAAATTCCTAAGGCCACTATGGGGGGCATTACTAATTCTAGGGGCCACTATGGGAGATATTACTAATTCCTGGGGCCACTATGGGAGATATTACTAATTCCATGGGCCACTATGGGGGACATTACTAATTATTTGGGAAACATTACTTATTCCTGGGGCCACTTTGGGGGACATTATTACTGTGTACTGAGGGCACTGCAGGGGTTGGGGGGGTCTTTAAAAAAAAAAAGAAAAACGGATGCAAAATGGCCATTAAAAACAGACGGACGGAAAAAGTTGTTGAAAAATGACCATGAAGACCTGACAGCGCGTCTGCGTGCGTGTAGCCTAAATTGGTAAAAAGGGGCAGAGCGCCACATTTTCGGTTACCAGAGGCAGACATCCCCCACAATTACAGCTATTGAAATGCAATATATTAGCAAGGTGTGATACTGGTCAGGGAGGTCGGGTCCCCCTATTAATCGGAGCGGGGTAACTACAAAGAGCGCCTTCCATTTTGGAGAATTAGTGCACCCTGTCAACCGGCAGGGAGCTATGCTGCAAGGGAAAGGAGAACCCAGTCCCTGGCCCCCCTTGGGGGGGGGGTGACCCCTCAATCAGCGGGGTCTCCGAGATGAAATCTATACTCGCATTGTGTATTTGCGATGTGCTGGAGGTTGGAGGCAGGAGATGCCTCATATGACTTGTAAATATCAATCCACAGCAGAGTAAATAGATGAAATCTTAATATGCAGCGGAGAAAAGATAAAATATGATAAATGCCTTTATACCTGGAAACTATTGTCGAGAAGAATTTCTTATGGGGGGGGGGGGGGGGGTATAACCGGGATTTTACTCTGCAGGCTCGTCGGCGTCATCCTACTGCCCTCTAGTGGCACAGTGCTGCATTTCCCTGCATTATACATATGCAGCGCTCAGAAAGGAATCAAACACATGGCAGGGCCTGCTGAGAGTTGTAGTTCTGATGGCTGTAACACGAGGGGTGATAAAACGCTGATCTCTGAACCCTCCCTATATGTCCCGGTCCGTGAGGTAATCCTGGCTCGTTTCCCATTGCCGTTTTAAATAAAGTTTAAGGTTTTTATTTTTTTTATTAGCGCATCTATAAATTATAGTTCGCCATTTCCTTACACTCCTCCAACAGAATGATATTTAAAGGGGTCCTCCCTCTAAGACCCTTTGTGGAAAAATCTGATTAATAATGCAGGCAGAGTGATCAGATAAATCCATGTTTATTAAAATTACACAGGAGCCATGTAGTGAACAGGGACCGCCCGCCACACGTAGGGCCCGGCTCCCCTGCCTCGCCTTATTAAATGGAGGAGGGGAGACCACCTAGAGAAAATGCTCTACGGCCGATGCAAAACTACAACTCCCAGCATGCCCTGACAGATCAAAGCAGCCCAGAGCAGGATTAGAAAAAAAAAATCTGCCAAAAGATCTTTCTTTTTGTCCACAGAAAGAGCGCCACTGCTGTCCATGGCTGTGCCTGGTACTGCAGCTCGGTCCCATGCCCTTCAGTTCAATCAGCATATAGCATCGGGTTACCCACCATCGCCACTTAGGGGTCCCTGCCAATCACAAGGACGGGTATCACATGTCTCGGTGGTCACGGCTGCTGCATTCATGGCCGAGTTCACCCCTGTCTGTACGGGAGGTAGTGCCCATGTGTGACCACCGCTCCTTAGTAATGGGGAACACGGGACCCCTGTTTTCTTTTCCTTGGGACCCCCAATGTTTGCAGTGCATTGATGAATATTGGTTTGCTCTTAGAATCCCTGCCGCCAGGGGTCTGTCCAAAAAAAAGTAACCCTGGGAGTATGACGGAGTCCTGTGGGGGGCACACTACGGCTGCCATCTTTGTCTGGACCGGTTATCTAGATTCCACACGCACCGTCCCGGGGAAACTGCTTGGGATACAACTCCCTAACATCACGTTTAAAGGGCGCTTCAGGATTATATTAAAAAAGGCAGATTTTTCTTCCAGAAACAGCGCCACCTCTGACCATGGGCAGCGTCTGTCACTGCAGATCAGTCCCATTCAAGTGAGTGCCGCAATACCAGACACAGCCTACGGCCAGGGGTGGCGCTTTTATATATTTTTTTAAAGTCTGTTCTGGAAAATCCCTTTAAACTGTCTCCATGATGGAGGCAGCAGCCATCATGTTCCTGAGCATAACGCCACGCAAGGAACAGGAAGCTGAAGCCGTCCCTGCTCCCTGACAGATCGCGTGCCTTGCAGCGAGACTCCGGAGCGTCTACACATGTAAGTACCAGAGTTACAGTCGCCTTACAAGCAGCGGGACACGTGGGGCGGGAGACACTTGAGGAATATCAAGCGGCTTCCTGGGGACGCGTCCACCCGAATTACACCTCGATGAGACGAGAGGAGTCTTATCGGGAAGAGCTGCAGCCTCCGCCGTATCGGGGATGATGAATGGAGGCGGCCTGGGAAATGTTGATTACGTTATTCCCTCGCCGCGCACACGTGGACGGGGATGATGCTTGGAGACATGACTAATATTTGGAGGGTGTGCGGGGCGATGGGATGATTGAGCACCGGCGCGCAGGAATACATAGTGCTGCCTCCATGGATTCTTGTCATTATGCAAAATCTTGTTCCCTGTCTTGGGAGCCATGTAAGAAGTTTCAGAGAGGACTGGATACTGCAAGAAAGTTTCCCAACCGAGCCTTAAAGGGGAACACACCTCCGGCGACTGCAAAATTAATAGCGCCCCCCTCACTGCTCCGCGAAAGGCAGAGGCAATGACCCCCACTCATGGAGCATCGATACAGGGCAGTGCTGTCTAGTACGACTCCAACAGCATTGGTTAAAACTGCACTATTTTTGCAAATCGCTACGGCTAGGTTTTGGAAATAGGAAACGGGCGTCGTACGCGCGTTCGTGTGATTGACCACTCTGACGTCAGCGACAATACGCCCCAAAGAAGCTCCTGTGAGTCTTTGGGCGTTTTACAACGCGTTTGTACGCGCTGTACAACGCTCAGGTGAAAACCATGCCCATAGGGAAACATGGGTTTTCGCCTGTTGAGTGTGTTCCTGGCGCAGGAACGCGCTGTAAAACGTTCAGGTGTGAACCAGGCCTTAAAGGGAGCCTGTCAGCTGAATATTGCCTCCCCCCCCCAACCACCAGGAAACCAGACCCACGTGCCCTCCTTCATTGTCCGATTTCAACAATAATCCACTTTAATCAATCTTATAAATACTTCTTTTCCATTAAATAATTCCTGAGCATTCTGCGGTGCGCTATTCCTCTGTTGTTCCTCCTAAAAACATCTGTTCCCCCTGAACAGTAGGCGAGTCCCTTTACGGTCTGTGCGATCAGTGGGTGTGTCCCTTACAGTCTGTGCAATCTGTGCTTCCAGTGTCAGTATGTGCAGGGGACACGCCCTATAGACAAGAATGGTAACACCCAGTTGTCACTTTACATTTTCTAAAAGCAATAACAGAGGAACGGTACAAGAAAACATGCTCCGGCATTGCTATTTTATGCAAGCATTTACTAAAAACAGACATGTCGGGGGAAGCGGACAGCCAGTATGGCCCCCATCACAGCTCTCACCGCCACCCTGCTTTCCAAACCCCCTGAATGGCGACTCTGCAGTATTTAACGGGTCTCGCCATGCTGCAAAAGTAGACAGATGCGTCAGTCAGGAGTCTGGAAAGCAGTGTTACATGACCATATTGGTCAGTCACCCAGCTTTCCTACAAACGTTGGAGCAGAATTTTCCGCACTTGCAGAGTCAGTTTTGATTTCTGCCCAACGCGTTTCACACCTGCTTCTTCTCATCACTTAGGGCCACAGGCCGCTCTGGAACAGCAGCTGCAAAACATAAAATGTGTGTTTTCTTTCCGTCCGTGGAGTCTGCCGGCCAAGCAGGTTTAGTCGCTCTCCCCGCGCAGAACATACGGCCATTTATGGGCAAGCGGTGAGAGAAAGCAGAGGCCAGCTGAAATGTTTATGGAAAGCAGAGCGGCCTAACCCTGCAGTGCACGGGTCCCTTCATGGGATTCATTACAACTTAACACCATGTTATCCGCTGCAGTAAATGCACAACATCCAGCGGACGAGTGCTCCTAGCCGCTCCTCCCTGTGTGACCCAATGTCAACTTCACCTCGGAGGCCCGCGCGCCGCAACAGCTGCAAGTCCTCCCCGCTCTGCCTTTTCAAAGAGGGTCAATGAGGGGGGAGGAAGGGATTTACAGGAGGGACGATTTCTATAGAAACGCCAAAAAAGACTAAAGAAATAGGGGGTGGGAGGGATCTGCTAATAAGGCCAGCTTTCAGGGGTTAGCGCGTTAGAACACAGGGGGCGCTCTTCTGAACGCCTCGTGTCAGTAATAAGACAGTTTTCGGACCTTTTTTTAATGCTAATTGTACGAGAGCGACATACCTCTGCACATCGCTCCCGTACAAAGAGTTCAGAAAACTGTCTTTTTACATGGCGTTCAGAAGAGCGCCCCCTACCTTCTAACGTGCCTCGCCGCACCGCCTCCCATGTGGATTTTGCTGCCGACAGCACAGATTTCATCCTCTCTACACTGAAAGTGGCGAAATCCACAGCATTACCGTCACAGAATTAGGGTCCGTTCACACGTCCGCAAGTTGGGTCCGCATCCGTTTCGCAATTTTGCGGACCCATTCATTTTCAATGGGGCCGGAACGGACACTATGTGCTGTCTGCATCCGCATTTCCGGATCCGCAAATTCCGTTCCCGAAAAAAATAGAACATGTCTTATTCTTGTCCACAATTGCGGACAAGAAAAGGCATTTTCTATTAAAGTGCCGGCAATGTGCGGTCCGCAAATTGCCGGTGTCCGTGTGTGTTTTGCGGATCCGCAAAACACTTACGTATGTGTGAATGGACCCTTAGGGCTCATGCACGCGAACGTATTTTCTTTCCGTGTCCCTTCAGCTTTTTTTGCAGACCGTACATGGAACCGTTCATTTCAATGGGTCCACAAAAAAAAAAAAAAAAGGAAGTTTTACTCTGTATGCGTTCCGTTTCTGTATTTCCATTTTGCAAAAAAAAAATAAAAAATAGAACATGTCCTATTATTGTCCACATTACAGACAAGGATTCTGTTATGGGCCAGCTGTTCCGCAAAATATGGAACGCACACAGACGTCATCCGTATTTTTGGCAGATCCGTTTTTTGCGGTCCGCAAAATACATGTGGTCGTGTGCATGAGTCCTGAGCTTGCTGCATATTTGGAAAGCGTTCCACAGCAAGTGGGTCAGAGTGGTGAAAGCCCATTCATTAGTCTTGTGGCACTGTGCAAAATCTGCAGCCAATCCACCCTGTGTGAACTCGCCCCAAAGCAGCGTGCTGAGGAAACTCCGTAAGCCCATTTAGCGAACCCTTGGAAAATCTGCAATAAAATCTGCACATATTTACTGCAAATGTTATCCCCCACAATGCAATGGGTGAAATCCTCACTGTGCTCGCCAGCGCCAACGCTCCTTTCACACCCGCAGGACTGAAGGAGAACGCTCCCATGGGCGGTGAATAGAGCGGTGAACACTACCGCTCCATTCTACCGCTGTTCTCATGATTGCTGGTGGTCTCAGCGTTCGGCCCCTCAGCGATCAGACAATTAACCCCCATCCTGTGATCATCACTCAATGCATCTAAAATAAAAAACTAAGCAAGATTGATTAAAACTCTCCTGTGCAGACCTATGTGTCTCCATGGTGACAGACTACAAACGGCTCATGTGTAGTCTGACCCCTGAAGTCACGTCTTACTGACCTTCCCCTTCTAGATAACCTACAGACAGCAGAGGAGGACGCATTTGGAAGGGAGTAGCACGTGACTGCAGAATCAGACTACACACAGGGTAGTCTGTCACCATGGAGACGCACAGCTCTGAACAGAAGCTGCATACACAAACTGGCAGAGGATTTTATAAAAGACTTACTTTACATTTTATTTATAGACCAGAGCAATACAATGCAGGCTGCAAAAGTCTACACGCCCGTTAAGGAGAATCCCCATGTTCGTGTCCATGATTACAAAGATTCTTAAAGGCAATGTTCACATAAGTGGGGCTCATACCTGAATGATCTTGTAGAAGTAAGCGTACTGCCGGGCTGTGTTCTTGTACTGGCTGAAGACATCATGGATGGCTTGTGTAGACTGGAGGTACTGCACTTCATCCTCCTGGAAATAAAGAGGGGTGTTGTACTCGCTGGGCAGCGTCTTGATGTACGGGAGCCAGAAGGAATTGGGATCTGCCCGTTCACACAGCAGGTGGAATGCCAGGGTGATATTGCCCATCGCTTGCAGAATGCGGTCTTGTGAGTACAGAGACCCTAAACACAGAGGAAGAGTTAGTGCAGAAGTAGCCGCCTGGCAGTGACAGAAGTCCCAGGACGGTAACCGCATACCTAGATAGCGATAAGTGGAGATAAGCGGCGCCAAATATGATGGAAAGGCCTTCTCTCTGCCTATCCTATGGCGGCTGACACATTCACGTCCCATTCAAGCGAATGAGTGCGATATCGAGCACGGCCACTATACAATGTATGGCGCTGTGCCCGCTAAGCTGCGAGAAGGCCGCGGTGCTCACAGCTGATCGGCGGGGGTCCTGGGTGTCGGACTCCCAACGAACAGATACTCATCACTTTAAAAAAAAAAAAAAAAAAAAAAAACATCCGGGAAAACCCTTTTAAACAGACGCTATGGGGGAAATATCATTTGAGCCTTTTTATGACACTGTTTTTAACCCCTTGATTTTCCGTTTTCACATTTTTGTTTTTAACTCCCTGCATTCTTGGAGCCATAGCTTTTTTTGTTTATTCACATAGCTGTATGAGGGCTTGTTTTAAGCCGGACAATACGTACTTTCTATTGGCACCATTTACATCGCATAAAACGTAGTGGGAAGGTGAAAAATAATTCCAAATGTGGTGGAATTGGAAAAAAAAAAATGCAATTCCTCCACAGTTTTAGGTTTTTGTTTGTTTTTTTTTTTATAGTGTTCACTATGCGGTAAAAATAAACCGTGCCCTTCATTTTCCGAGTCAGTACGATTACAGCGATAACATATTTGTATACTTTTTAATATTTTTATATTGTTTGCAGGGCGATCTGCGCTTTCCATTGAAACCATTTTGGGGTGTCTAAGATTTTTTGAGCACTTTTTTCAATTGTTTGTGGGAGGTGAAACGACCAAAAAAATGGCGAATCAGCAATTTTATACTTTTGCCGTTTGGGATAAATATATTTTAATAGTACGACGCGGAAATGCCCATGATTAGTGTGGAGCGAAGCGGGCTTTGGATGCTTCCTCCGAAGTCACTTTGCGCAACACTTCGGATTAACACTGTACGAAGACTTGTCGCGGTACAGTATTAGAATGTATGGGCTCCGATGAGCCGTGACCTTGTTGAATAACTTCGGTAGTTGATTTTTAAAAGTGGAAAACCACTTTTAAACTTAAAACCGAACTCGGCTTTAGTTCCGACTAGTTATTCAGGCGCAAAGCAGATGATAAATCTCCCCGTGTTCTTTTTACAGATACCATATCCTGATATCAGAACGATCCGTGCAGAATAACAAACACAGCTCTGCTCCATCTGTGTATGCAGATATATATATATATACTAGCATCTATTTCATTTAATGTCAGTATCCCCCATAACAGTGACCTCTACAGCACCCCGCCCCTTTAACAGTGAACGCCACAGTCCCCCACCCCTTAACACTGCCCCCCCCCTCCACAGTGCCACACCACTTTAAAATAGGACCTCCGCAGCAGCCCATCTTCTTAACTTTGACCTTAACAGCAACCCGCCCCTTTAACAGTGAGTTTCACAGCACCCCACTCCCTTGACAGTGACCTCCTCAGGGGCCCACCCCCTGAACAGTGACCTCCACATTACCCCTCTGCCTTAACAGTGACCTCCGCAGCAGTTGCCGCTTTAATAGTAGCCTCTGCCCCCTTAACAGTGACCTCCACAGTGTCCTCCCCTTTAACAGTGACCTCCACAGTGGCCTGCCCCTTTAATGCTAGGGCTACACAACGACATGTGTCGTGGGGCATTTTGTCTCGACAATTTTTATAATGATAGGCTATGGTGTCGCACTGCGACATGTGACATGCTGCGGCTGCGACACGACAGTTGCAAAAAATCCATCCAAGATGGATTTTTTTTGCGACTGTCACGTCGCAGTAAGTCACATGTCGCAGTGCAACAGCATAGCATATCATTATAAAAATTGACGCGCGACATCAATCTTGCGCGACACATGTTGCAGTGCAGCTGTGCCCTATGTGTCGTCGTATAGCCCTTGCCTAAAGCTGACCTACAGCAGTGAAGAAAAACGGCTGTGACTGCGACATGACAGACGCGAAAAATCCATCCAAGATGGATGCATGTAGCAGTGTAGTTGTGCCCTATGTGTCGTCCAGCCATAGCCTAAAGCTGACCTACAGCAGTGAAGAAAAATGGCTGGGCTGTTATAGAAATCCGGAGTAAAGCTGTGTGTATGTGGAGACTAAGGGCCTGTGAGCTTCTATTGGCTGATAAGGGACATGTGACCGTGATATGAGTGAAAGACTTGCAGGCGTGTATTGGCTATTGCAGGTCATATTTTGGGAACGTCCTAGAAAGCGGAGACCCCCACGTTTTTTTTTTCCAGGTAGCAAGGGATGTGAATAGCAAGTGTCGCTGAAATCGATGGTTGCTTTTTTGAGTGATCGTGGAACATGCACACATACGTCCTTCTTTCCATATACAGAAGATAGAATATATAAAACCACATAGAACATACTGAGACAACCCCGCGGGGAGGGGTCTGTAGTTTTCTTACCCAGGACTGAGTTTTTGGCAGATTCCACGGTCATCAGTAACTTCCTTGGTACCCAGAGAAATAACTCTTCAGCCTGAGGGAGAGAAACATAAGACGCTCAGACTCCATTACTTTACAGGATGACGCCATTTTCATCAGGATACAGGGAGCCTGAACAGCTGATCGCGGGGGTGTCGGACCCCCGGTGATCTGATACTGATGACCTAGTGGAAGCCCCCTTTAATCTGACAAATGGTAAATGAATGAGGGATAACGGACTGGAGAGCGCTCACAAAAACGCTATTTTCCAAGGACTGAACGATCAGGGTTTGGATGATTTTTGAAACGCCTGTTCCAAATTCAACCAATTTACTAAAGGCGGGGGAGGGGGATCTATCCTGTGATTGAGTTTGCAGATAATAATACACGTGCCGCAGCCTGGCGCTCTATTATCCGCCCGGCCATTAATACACACAGGATACCCGCTGACTCCATTTACTGCAGACAGAACGCAATCTGGATTTTTTTTTAACGCTGCCTGCAAATCATGTGAAAGCGATCTGTGCGCACAGCGGGAAAGCGGCGAACATTCAAATTACAGCGACGCGTCCCAACAAGCCACAAACCCGCGAATGTAGAGGGCAGAAAGGTGGGTATACGACGATGACATTATAAGGAGAGGCAGAGGGATGGAATCGTAGGATACAAAAATAGAAAGGGAAATTATACAGTGACAGAATAATAATAATGTACCCCGAAAAGAAAGGCTGAATGCAAATAATCATCTCCCTGCGCCACAAAAGTCGCAAACACGCGTTTGTGACTTTTTAAATGCGACTTTTTCCATTTAAAAAAAGTTGCAAAGGGCAAGTTTTATACGCTCACCACTTTTTTTTTTTTTTTTTATAAAGGGGGCGTGATTTGGCGGCAAGGAGCTATGGCAGCCGCTGCAACAAATTTATCTTCATTCATGCCATTTTTCTGGTACAAATGAAGCCAGAAATCTACGGCAGCTTTCTGTTTAAGCTCGCGGTCTGCCGGAGGACACGCCTCATCATAAACCAGGCGCCTCCTCAGGCAGCGCGGGAGACGTCAGGCACAAAGCGCCGATCTTGATAAATATTCCCCTAGAAGCGTAACATGAACGGTCATCAAGTAATGCCGGGATATTTGTAGACCCAAAGTTCTGGAATTATGACCCAAAGTTCTGGAATTAGACTTTCTTATGTCCATGCAGGGGATTTGGAACTCTGTATCAGAAAACCTGACCTCTAACTACTATACGAGTTGTGCAGAATTTTTGACCTATTTTACATTATAAGCAAAACATGGTGCACGGGGTGGACATGGACTTAACCTCCTAAGGCCTAATTCACACGTCCGCAATCTTCGACCGCACCCGTTCTGCAAATTTGCGGAACGGGTGCGGACCCACACATTTTGAATGGGGACGTGATGGATGCGGAGAGCACACACTGTGCTCTCCCCATTCGCATTTGCAGAGCGCGCCGCCGATCTTCCGGCGGGCGGCTCCGCAATAATATAGAACATGTCCTATTCTTGCCCGCAATTGCGGACAAGTATAGGCATCTCTATAGGGCTGGTGGCAAGGTGTGTTGCGGATCCGCAAAACACTACAGATGTGTGAATAAGGCCTAACACTCACATTAAAATTGGAAAAACCTTCCCAAAAATAGTCCCTTTTCTATTGTAGATTTTTAATCTGTCTGCAGTAAATCTTGTTGGCGCACAATCCGGGGACACAATTGCATTAGGCTACTTTCACACTGCAGTTTCAGGGCTCTCACCAGCGACCCAAAACGGATCAGTTTAGCCCCAATGCATTCTGAATGGATAAGGATCCGTTCAGAATGCATCAGTTTGGCTCCGTTCCGCTCTGGAGGCTGCCTGCAGCGTTTTGGTGTCCGCCTGAGGATGCACAGCCAAAGGGACCCATCCTGACTTTCAATGGTGTTCAGGACGGATCCGTTTTGACTTTGTTCATGATAATGCAAACGGATCCGTTTTGAACAGATACAAGCGTTAGCATTATTGGTGCAGATCCGTCTGTGCAGATAGAAGATGGATCTGCACCAAACGCAGGTCTGAAAGTAGCCTTAGTGACCTAATTAATAATGACCCCCCCCCCCCCCCAATGCCTGGGCCCCTTGTATACATTATACTTACCTCCTCCCAGGCACCGTGTCACTCCAGACTCCTGCATGGCCACCGCTGCATCTTCCCCGTAGTGCAGATCAAAACATCCGGCGACAGGGAGTGCAGCCAATAGCAGGCCGCGACAGGGACGAGCCACCCTAGACTCGCGGTGGCCGTGCAGGGATCAAATCTCTGGTTTGGTAGCAGCTGGAGATATGGGCTTTGTCAGTAACAGAGACGTGATCTGCATACAAAGATATGCTGTGTGACTGAGCCCTTAAAGAGGTATTTCCATCTCAGACAATGGGGGCATATCACTAGGATATGCCCCCATTGCCTGATAGGTGCGGGTCCTAGAGGAGAACGGATCCCTGAAAGTTGTGGAGGGCGCACTGTGCATGCGCAGCCGCCCTCCAGTCATGTCTATGGGGCTGCTGAAAAGCTAGCGCTCGGCTATTTCAGCTCTATAGAAATCAATGGGAGTGGTGGCCGCGCAAGCACAGTGCACTCCCATTCACTTCTATGGGGAGAGTGGTGACGGAGGCTGGACCCCGAGGTCCTCCGGCCACCACTGCCCCCTCTCCATTCTCGGTGTAGGTGCGGGTCATAGATGTGGAACCTGCACCTATCAGACAATGGGGACATATCCTAACGATATGCCCCCACTTTCTGAGATGGGACAATCCCTTTAAAGTGTAATGCACAGATGCTGATGGTCCTCCAGAGCAGAGCTGCAGACTGGCTAAGCAGGAACGGTCACTGCCTGTGATCACTCATCTCCTTAAGATCAGGCATGTTGAAATCTAACAAGTACAATCCTCGTCTCTCCTGACATCAGTCCTTACCCCCATTCACATTAGACTGGTAGCGGGATCTATTGAGATTTATCTAATACGCATGGCTTGCAAAATAGAGGGGGTGCAGATGAGCGGAACCTCCACCACCTTTATTGCCTACCATACTGCAGGCTGCATGGAATGAAAATGCCCGTCCCTTTAATAAGACGTCATAGACCCATCTTACCTTTATTTCTCGCGTCGCTTTCAATCCAAAACCCTCACTGGGGAATTCGGTCAGTTCAAAGCCCTCCGTTGACGCGCCATTCTCACTCGCCCACTGGATCAGCTCAGGAAAATAATCTTCCCTTTTGCCGTCGAAGACCACAGACAAACCTGCTGTAATAAGAGGAGCCATTATGAGAGTTCTTACAAGGTCTTTGGTCCGTAATCCAGCGTTAGGGTCCATCTAGATGTCTGTAGTGTTTTGCGGACCCCAAAACACCGAAGCCGCACATCGCAGGCACTTAATAGAGGATTCCTATTCTTGTCTGCAGATGCGGACAAGAATAAGACATGTTCTATTTTCTCGCGGAGCAGCAGACCGGATGTTCGGGGCCACAGACCGGAAATGCGGATAGCACACTCATGAAATGAAATTAAAAATGAATGGGTCCGCATTATGCGGAACGGATCCAGACCTATTCTACGGACGTCTGAATGGACCCTTAATCAGACGCTGCGCCAGAGTAAGATGCACCAAAAGGCGCACCTCGGGCTGTCTGTGCACCAGAAACTGAGATCGATGCCAGCAAGGAGCTGAAGTGGATTTCAGGTGTCATTTACACCCTCCCTGGTCTTCCGGGCCCCGATCTGCAGTGTGTCCTGACGGCGTACAGTGGATGTAGTGCACGTAGTCGCGCACTATGACCTGATGCTGGGCGACGTCAGATCCCAGTGCAGCTCCAGGGAGAGGCGAGTCCCGGATCTGGAGAGTGGTAGCGCCGTCCGTAGCACGCAGAGGTAAGTTTTTTTGTTTTTTTTTAATGTCCGATCTGAGGCTCATGGAGCTGGGGGTCTAATCTGAGGTCTGATGGAGCTGGGGGTCTAATCTGAGATCTGATGGAGCTGGGGGTCTAATCTGAGGTCTGATGGCGCTGGGGGTCTAATCTGAGGTCTGATGGAGCTGGGGGTCTAATCTGAGGTCTGATGGAGCTGGGGGTCTAATCTGAGGTCTGATGGAGCTGGGGGTCTAATCTGAGGTCTGATGGAGCTGGGGGTCTAATCTGAGGTCTGATGGAGCTGGGGGTCTAATCTGAGGTCTGATGGCGCTGGGGGTCTAATCTGAGGTCTGATGGCGCTGGGGGTCTAATCTGAGGTCTGATGGAGCTGGGGGTCTAATCTGAGGTCTGATGGAGCTGGGGGTCTAATCTGAGGTCTGATGGCGCTGGGGGTCTAATCTGAGGTCTGATGGAGCTGGGGGTCTAATCTGAGGTCTGATGGAGCTGGGGGTCTAATCTGAGGTCTGATGAGAAATATTTTTTTTCTTATTTTCACCCTCCAAGTCCTAAGTGCGTCTTATAGTTGAAGCGTCTTATAGTCCAAAAAATCTGGTATCTTGGCTGAATGCGTCTGTTGTGAATGCGGAGAGGGGAGAAAGCCACTGCTGGACACATCTGGAGATGGCATCTGGAGGAACACTGAAATCCAGCTGCCGGACCATTATCTCCCCTGACATCTGCCCTTGGGGGAAGAGTCCGGAAGCCCCCCTACATATTAGGTGGTCGGCAGGTTCAGCCAGGATTTATCTACCATCTATGGCCGCTAAAAGGAGTTCCCTCAAATATAATCTTTTGACATAAAATATAGAAGTCAAAAAATTACAACCGAAGTCCATGAGGTCAGAACCCCACGATTAATGAAATACCCTGAGCTCACGGACTTCACCAACTGGAAAATGAATCTAAAGCGGACCTGTCACCCCTCCCGACGTGTGGTTTAATAACTACAATTCTGGAGGTTCTATTATTAACATTCTATGTAGTGCCAATCCTCTATTATACCTATTAGAAGTGTATGAATGAATTGCGAAATGGAAACTGGTACAGCCAGTTCGTTTAATAAACATCTAGTGGGAATAATGGAGGAATGACGCACCATACACTTATATGTAAAGGAGACCCAGAATTGCTATTACATGGGGAATACAAGTAGTTACTAAAGCAGACATCAGGAGAGGTGACGGCTCCTGTATAAACAGGTTTCCCACTGACTCTTATCCCATAGCCACATGATAAAATTTAAATTTAAAGGTCCTCTGTCAGCAGGTTTGTCTCTATGACACCGGCTGACCCGTTACATGTGCGCTCGGCAGCTGAAGGCGTCTGTGTCGGTCCCATGTTCATAAGTGCCCGCATTGCTGAGAAAAATGATGATTTAACATATGAAAATGAGCCTCTAGGAGCAACGGGGGCGTTACCCTTACACCTAGAGGCTCCGCTCTCTCTGCAACTGCTGTGCCCTCTGCACCTTAACAGGATGAGGCAGTGAAAACATCATCATGCCTGGTCCTGTCAATACAAAGTGCAGAGGGCGCAGCAGAGAGAACAGAGCTGCTAGGTGTAACGGTAACGCCCCCATTGCTCCTAGAGGCTCATTTGCCTATATTAAAACATCAACCTTTTGGGCTGCTCAAGAGACTACTGATTGGCAGGACTAGACATCTGACTTAACCCTATCAATCTTGCACCTGTGCAATTGCTCAGAGTAGCGGCGTAAGCACAGAGGATCTTCTGCTTCTAACTGCGCAGAGCAAATACTGACTGCGCAGGCGATGCACCACTTCCAGGTGTACCTAGACGTAAGCGGCATTTGCTCAGTCGGCACTTGCAATGTTCAGGTAGAAGCAGCAGAGCCTCTGCAGTTACGCTGCTACTCAGTAACAGCGCAGGCGTGAGATTGACAAGGCCAGGGGAGAGGGGGCGTCTCTTGAGCAGTGGGGGCAGCACCTCTCTGCTCCAGGAGGCTGATTTTTTATTTTTTTAACTGATTCAACTCATATGACTCCATTCCCTCACCAGTAGTGAGCCGGCGCACAGACGTTAGTGGTGTGAGGGCGATATGTGCACCGCAGCACCTTTCTCATTGTGATCGCTGAGGGTCCTAGTCATCAGACCACAGTTCTTCATTTATTCATATATTTACAGGAGGAATAACAGAGAAATGGCACAACTCAGAGATCCAATATAAGACGTTCCTGTTATTTCATGGCATTTATAATATAAGAATCATATTCTAAACCTCGTATTACACAGGAGCCGTGCTAACGCACTGATACGCCAGCCGTTAATTATCAGACACTCACATTGCTGCTGACCTTTCTGCTTCTTGCGAATTCTTTCAACAAGTCCGCGGATCTGCAAATATTCTTCCCACTCTCTCCCGGGTGCGGAGTTGGGGTTACTGCATTCTGCCGGAAGACAACGACAATTATCAGCATCAGCAGCTCAGACCTAGCAGAGCCGAGTGACCCCAATAATTGCACACAGCTCTGTACCAGAATGATCAATGGAGAAGGAGGAAATCACAGGAGAGGAGAGGTCACTGCTACACAACAGTCTATACATATAATATACTACACTGAGCGTGTAATTACAGCATAGTGTACCAGTCCCGAGTTACATCCTGTATTATACTCCAGAGCTGCACTCACTATTCTGCTGCTGCAGTCACTGTGTACATACATTACTTATCCTGTACTGATCCTGAGTTACATCCTGTATTATACTCCAGAGCTGCACTCACTATTCTGCTGGTGCAGTCACTGTGTACATACATTACTTATCCTGTACTGATCCTGAGTTACATCCTGTATTATACTCCAGAGCTGCACTCACTATTCTGCTGCTGCAGTCACTGTGTACATACATTACTTATCCTGTACTGATCCTGAGTTACATCCTGTATTATACTCCAGAGCTGCACTCACTATTCTGCTGGTGCAGTCACTGTGTACATACATTACTTATCCTGTACTGATCCTGAGTTACATCCTGTATTATACTCCAGAGCTGCACTCACTATTCTGCTTGTGGAGTCACTGTGTACATACATTACTTCTCCTGTACTGATCCTGAGTTACATCCTGTATTATACTCCAGAGCTGCACTCACTATTCTGCTGGTGCAGTCACTGTGTACATACATTACTTATCCTGTACTGATCCTGAGTTACATCCTGTATTATACTCCAGAGCTGCACTCACTATTCTGCTGGTGCAGTCACTGTGTACATACATTACATTACTTATCCTGTACTGATCCTGAGTTACATCCTGTATTATACTCCAGAGCTGCACTCACTATTCTGCTGGTGGAGTCACTGTGTACATACATTACTTATCCTGTACTGATCCTGAGTTACATCCTGTATTATACTCCAGAGCTGCTCTCACTATTCTGCTGGTGGAGTCACTGTGTACATACATTACTTATCCTGTACTGATCCTGAGTTACATCCTGTATTATACTCCAGAGCTGCACTCACTATTCTGCTGGTGGAGTCACTGTATACATACATTACTTATCCTGTATTATACTCCAGAGCTGCACTCACTATTCTGCTGGTGCAGTCACTGTGTACTAGGCCTGCACAATATATCGCGAAAGCAATCGCAATCGCAATTAATCGCCATATCGCAATCTGCTGACCCAAAAATGCTGCAATTATATTACTGTATTTTTCGCTTTATACGACACACTTTTTCCCCCCCAAAAGTGTGTGTGTGTGTGGGGGGGATGGCAGTGCGTCTTATAAAGCGATGGTTGACTTTCTACGTGACACTGTATCTCCGGCCGCTATGCTGCACAGTGCGCCCGGCGATACATCAGTTACAGTGCGAGGACGGAGGAGCGGCTGGTGGAAAGTCGTTATTATAATGAACATGTTCTTATATCTATTCTATTTATCTGTTCTGTGCAGTGTATTAAGAAAATGGCAAGTTTAGTATTTTGTACGTTTGCAGTAATGAAAATATGTATTTTATTTTGAAAAACACTGAGCATTTCAGTTCTTGAGTTCAGCATAACTACATTTCACATTATCAGTCATCTGTGTGCGCTTTTACCTTGAAAATCCAAGCAGATAGACCTCTAGCACAATTCCCTTAAAATATCGCATCGCATATCGTTATCGCAATTTTTAGGGCCTTAATCGCAATCGCACAAAATTCCCATATCGTGCAGCCCTACTGTGTACATACATTACTTATCCTGTATTATACTCCAGAGCTGCACTCACTATTCTGCTGGTGCAGTCACTGTATACATACATTACTTATCCTGTATTATACTCCAGAGCTGCACTCACTATTCTGCTGGTGCAGTCACTGTGTACATACATTACTTATCCTGTATTATACTCCAGAGCTGCACTCACTATTCTGCTGGTGCAGTCACTGTATACATACATTACTTATCCTGTATTATACTCCAGAGCTGCACTCACTATTCTGCTGGTGCAGTGACTCTCCTTACACCCAGGGTCAGACTGTGAGATCTGATATTTGGCCCGTTTCTTACTTACTTTGCAGCACCTCACTGATCAGGTTCATCATTTCCTTCGGGGACACGGCTGCTGTGGCCCCGCTGCCCGACTTCTGGGTTTTCACTCTGCTTTTCTTTCCCATTCTGGACTCTGTCTGCAAAGACATCAGATTCATCACACTGAGCGCGCCCCGCCTCGTCTGACCGCTCCGAGTGGAAAATCCACGGCCTCGCATGTAGAGGCTCCACAAGGAAAGGGGGGATTATCGAGGGCTGCGGACATTTTCTGGAGCACAAAGGTCGCGACTTTTTGCAAAAAAAGCTTATCTTTACCAAAAGTAGTGACTTTCAATTAGAAAAAGTGGGCGGGTTTAGAGGGAAGAGGCATGGCCTCACAGCCAGATAGATTTACTATAACCTATAGCACAACGTAGAGTGAACCATAATGCAAATCTACACCCGCTGATCTACAATGGCGCTGCGCTGCATTGTGCTTGACCCTGGGTTCACACCTGAGCGTTTTACAGCGCGTTCAAACGCGCTGTAAAACGCTCAACACATGAAAACCAATGCTTTCCTATGGCGCTGGTTCTCACTTGAGCGTTTTACAGCGCGTTTGAACGCGCTGTAAAACGCCTGACGCATAAACAAGTACTTGAGCTTTTTTTGGGGCGTTTGTCGCGCGTTTTGTGATTGACACCACAGTAGTCAATCACAAGAACGCGTGTACGAACGCGTGTTTCCTATTTGCAAAACGTGCTGAAATACGCACGTAAAACGCGCGTTTTTAGAACGCTCAGGTCTGAACCCAGGGTGAGGGGAACCGGTCAGCAGGAAATTCCCCGTTACACCAGGCACGTGTAGGGCGAGCCCAGCTGAATGTAATGATACCTTTCATTTTGTGATCTGTCAAGAGGACGTTTAATCCATATGCAAATGAACATTTAAGTGCACTGAGGGCAGGCCAAAGCCGCTCTGTGCAGCCTTGTTCCACCTGGTTCCTCTGTCAGCTCCTCCCTCTCCTTATGATTGACAGAGCCAGGAGAGATGACAATGCAGGAACCTGGACCCGTCAATCAGAAAGGAGAGGGAGGGACTAACAGAGGAAGCATGAGGGGCTAGGGTGCACCTAGAGGCTTGGGCCCGCCCTTGGTGCACTTAATAAAGTCCTTTTTCTTCAGAATGACGCAACGGATCGCCGAGTGGAAGTTTACATTACATTCAGCTGAGCTACCACTACGAGGATTGTGTCTGCTGTAACAGGGAATCTCCTGCTGACTCCATTTAAAATGGCGTCTGTCAGCAGGTTTGTCCCTATGACACCGGCTGACCTGTTACATGTGCGCTCGGCAGCTGAAGGCGTCTGTGTTGGTCCCACGTTCATATGTGCCCGCATTACCGAGAAAAATTATGTTTTAATATATGCAAATGAGCCTCTAGGAGCAATGGGGGCGTCACCATTACACCTAGAGGCTCTGCTCTCTCTGCAGCTGCCACGCCCTCTGCACTTTGATTGACAGGACCAGGCAGTGAAAATCTCATCACAGCTTGCCCTGCCAATGTGCAGAGGGCACAGCATTTGCAGAGAGAGCAGAGCCTCTAGGTGTAATGGTAACGCCCCCGTTGCTCCTAGAAGCTCATTTGCATATATTAAACCATCATTTTTCTCAGCAATGCGGGCACATATGAACGTGGGACCAACACAGATGCCTTCAGCTGCCGAGCGCACATGTAACAGGTCATCTGGGGTCATAGGGACAGATCTGCTGACACCCGCCCTGTAAAAGGCACCGACCAAGCGGTGTCAGAAGCCATTACCTGAATTTTCCGTGGGGCGCCTTCTATGAAATCAGGGGTGCCTGCAAAACAGAAAAATGCAAGGATCACATTAGTGCAAAAAGCCAATAACACTGGTGAAGAAGCAGGTCGGGGGGCGCAGTGCGGGGGTCCGGAGAGTCCGCGCCGCTTCTGGAAATTAAGAAAAGTCCTTGTCTTCGTGTAAGAAGAAAAGATAACAAAAAATAAATAAATAAATAAATAAAAAAATCGCCTCTTCTATAAGAATCCGGTCTCATTCCTCCCGGGAAAAGTGTAATTATTCTGTCACTGGCGCCATGGAAACAGAAGAAAGCCATTATTTAAATATCACCAACGATCACAGGTGTGAGGGAGATCAGCAGTCACATGACTTTCTGCGGCGTAACGCTGGGCTGTGTGCATGGACGTGCAGAAGGGATGAGGATAAGCAGCCAACACCTTCCTCAGGCGTCGCTTATCTCCGGGGAAAAGGTCAAAATCAAACCTAAGGCAGTTTTCATACGCAGTGTTCTCCGGCTGATGCAGTACTACAACTCTCAGCAGGATCTACAGACTAGGGGTTGTTTTTCGGGACTGCGCGCTCTGGTGAACTGCCAATCAGATGATCATCCGCACTGCATGTAGCAAAATGGCCTTAAAGGGGTTGTCCAGGATTTTGATACTGATGGCCTATTCTTACACCCCCACCAATCAGCGGTGCCATAACTACACAGCGCCGTCCATTGTATAGTAAATGGAGATAGCAACTGCAGGACCGCTTCCATTCCCTTGAGCGGCGCTCCTTCCATCCCCTTGAGCAGGAGCGGCGCTCCTTCCATCCCCTTGAGCAGGAGCGGCGCTCCTTCCATCCCCTTGAGCAGGAGCGGCGCTCCTTCCATCCCCTTGAGCACGAGCGGCGCTCCTTCCATCCCCTTGAGCACGAGCGGCGCTCCTTCCATCCCCTTGAGCACGAGCGGCGCTCCTTCCATCCCCTTGAGCACGAGCGGCGCTCCTTCCATCCCCTTGAGCACGAGCGGCGCTCCTTCCATCCCCTTGAGCACGAGCGGCGCTCCTTCCATCCCCTTGAGCACGAGCGGCGCTCCTTCCATCCCCTTGAGCACAGGCGGCGCACCTTCCATCCCCTTCAGCACGAGAGGCGCTCCTTCCATCCCTTTGAGCAGGAGCTGCGCTCCTTCCATTCCCTTGAGCGCGAGCGGGGCTTCTTCCATTCCCTTGAGCAGGAGCAGCGTCGCCTACATTTACTCCAGTGGGAGCGGCGCTCCTTCCATTCCCTTGAGCGGCGCTCCTTCCATTCCCTTGAGCGGCGCTCCTTCCATTCCCTTGAGCGGCGCTCCTTCCATTCCCTTGAGCGGCGCTCCTTCCATTCCCTTGAGCGGCGCTCCTTCCATTCCCTTGAGCGGCGCTCCTTCCATTCCCTTGAGCGGCGCTCCTTCCATTCCCTTGAGCGGCGCTCCTTCCATTCCCTTGAGCGGCGCTCCTTCCATTCCCTTGAGCGGGAGCGGCGTCGCCTACATTCACTTCAGCGGGAGCAGTGCTGCTTTCATTCACATCGGTGGGAGTAGTCCTGCAGTTAACAGCTCAATCCGACACCAATTTTGCAGCTACGCAGCTGATTGGCGGTGTGTGGGGGCTTCGGACCCCTGGCGATCTGATATTGTTGGCCTGAGGATAGGTCATCAGTATCAAAATCCTGGAATACCCCTCTAACGTTAGGTAACTTCCACACAGCACATCATTTCACTTCAAAATTTGCGCAGTCAAAAATCTGCTGTGGAATAGTCATTTATTCATACATTTTCAGGAGGAGTAACAGAGGAATGACACAATGCAGAGTCTTAATCTCTGACTTTCTGTGGTGTTCGATTCCTCCGGAATTTTGCGATTAGGAATTAAGACTGAGATCTCAGCTGTTTGCAGGAGTCCTGGCATTTCCTGACCACTGGGTACAAGGCTGAGGCGGTTGTCAGGAGACGGATCATCTACAGCTGGGGTACGCTGAGGACAGATCACTAATGTAATAGTGTGCGAGGCCCTCTGAATGGCTGACCTGTGATATTACACCCCTTCATGACGTCAATATCCCTCAATCACAATAGGTTACTGGTAATTAGGGGGTTAAACCTGATGTATGGTAATATAAAACCGCAGGGCGCAGCGCATTACATTATATACTGTGCACCCGGTCAGGACACAGATTTAGACTCCGGACAGGGGGTGCCTGGAGATTATCAGCTTCTTAATAGTTCAGCGTTGTATTGTCCTCCATAACACCACCACTCCCAGCATGCCCTGACCGCTACAATCTGCCCATTCCATGCTGAGAGTTGTAGTTGCACAGTCACCAGAAAGCCACTGCTACTTCACGTCCTTTGTCCATGGATGCCGTCATGGTCAGTGGCCATTGCTGAGGGACCGGGTTACTAGGTATGAACCAGGAGCTCGCAACCCATCGCCACGCACTGAAACACGGCAGTCACCGACAAATCTGACCGGAATTTTTTTTTTTTTTAACAATCACTTCTATAGAAATGAATGGACATCGCAGAAAGCCATACTTCCATTGACTTCTATGGGGAGAAGAAGAAAGCTGCTGGACTAAAATCGCAGGAAAGAGGCATCATGTGAACTGACCCATAGGACACAGGGAGCCTGATACCCTTTAATTGGCTGATTCTTGGGACAGGACAAGATGGCACCAGGTGCCTTGTGTTTACAGACAGGGCATGGAGTGCTAGCTCTTGGGTCCATTCCGCAGTGCGCAGGACGTTCAGGGATCACACGGGGGGAGTAGTGCTGTGGGGCGGGAGGACAGTTAGCACTTACCTCCCGTTTCCCCCCCGCGACCCTACGACACCGGCGGCCTCTCTGCCCGTTACCGGCCAGGAAGAAACAGGCACACAGCGCTTTAGAGATGGAGAGAGGGGAACCAAGCGCAACCAAACCTTGCGCCGCCAGCGCCCAGCACCGCGCAGCAGTGATTGGACCGTGAAGCGCCCTAGAAGCCTATGATTGGCCAGTGCACGCGTCCATCACCCGCCTCTTCAGTCTTTCAGTCAAGCCCAACAGACTACTGCTGTCAGGTTTGGTTGCAGTGCGACCGCGCTGAACACTCCCCTTACTTTGACGTATCTTGCCTCTGATTGGTTAACACCGGTCCTTGTCCTTTTTAGAGAGTACGGAAGAGGTGTGTCCAACGGAGATGACGTCACGTCGCACTTTCTCTTCCAAGATGGCTGCCGGTGTGGTGTTGCGCTCGTAGTTTGTGCTGTCCAACTACGGAAGCCGCTTAGTACGAGGAGCCGCGGTCTGCGGGTAAGTGCTCGGTGGTGTGACGCCTTGTCCTGAGCTCTCCGCCGACAGGCTGCCATTCGTTACAGTCACGGTACCGGCGCAGCTCCGCTCCTCACTCTGCCCCCACACGGTGTCCTGTCCCTTACCTTATAATTACCCATAGGGCCAGAGCAGAGCCAGCAGCCTCCTGGGGAAGGACTACAAGTCCCAGCATCTTCTGACAGCTATGAGCTGGTGCATGCTGGTACTTGTAGTTCTGTCACGTGTGACCCTGATGTCAGTGTCTGTCATGTGACATTTCCATCGACCTCTGTGGTTGGATCGTACGACCGGAATCGCGTCTTATGGCCGCGGCGACACGATATTCTAAGGCCGCGGTAACCTCCTCCTGACGCTTGTCTTTCTGGCCTTGCTCTAGTTGGAGCCTATGGGGTGAGACATGGGAAGGTGGGGGGTTTCCAGGTGAAGTGTCGTCTCCTATAGGGAACCCCCCCCCTTCCCTTGTCATTAGAACTGCGTCTGTCGCATGCTTGCTGACGGTTTCCACGCGCAGCTTGCAGGATGGTGACTCGCCATCTCGAACGCTGTAACTTGGGAACACAATTTGGATGCAGCGCTGGTATAAGGAGGACGGGAGTCGTCTCATCGTGTTCAAGACTTGGGTTATGTCAGAATAGCACCAGTGACGTCCAGTGGTGCCCACCCCGAGGGCGATGGACGTGACTGTATGGCATCATCATGGCCTTCGTTACATGTATACGTTGTGGTATAAATGGATCCTAGACTCTGAGTAAAACTTTATCAGGATAGTGGGGGTTTTTTATTTATTTTTTAAAAGAATTCTTCCAGTCACTGACAGCTAGCAGAGATCTTATTAAAAATGACAAGGTATTGATACGCGAAGTATAGTACAAACTTGTCTTTTTTTTTTTTATTGTTCGGTAATTAGAGAGATTCTGGTTTCATTGATCTGTCGTCAACCCACAAGATGGGGATGGCGATTAAATAACGGGGGGTCCGTCCCCTGAAACGACTGGAGCCCCAGGCTGAGCGCGCACAGTGCCGTTCATCTCTACGGAGACGGCACAGTGCAAGCGCTCGGCTATCTCCAGCGGACCCACAGAGGTGAATGGACGAGCACTGTGTATACTCCACCTGCCAATCCATTCATTTCTGGGGTGCCTGTTCTCATGATTGGTGGGGGTCCTGCTGCTGGGGCTCGTACCAGTCTCATAGGTATCCCCTGTCCTTGATATAACCGGGATACCCCTCTAGGATTCATGTACATAAACCCGATATAAACGGATACGTTATCCGGAATTGTCTCCTTTATGATCTGATAATGATTTTCTTTACTTTTCAGTAGTTTGAGAGCTCTGAAGTCTCAGCTATGAAGGAAAACAAAGAAAACTCGAGCCCCTCGGTGGCGTCGGGCGCCCTGGACCACGCCAAGCCGTGTTGGTACTGGGACAAGAAGGACCTGGCTCACACGCCCTCTCAGCAGGAAGGTCTGGATCCTGCCACTGAAGCGCGATACAGACGTGAAGGAGCGCGCTTTATATTTGATGTCGGGACACGACTAGGACTGTATCCTTTTGTAAAATTGGTGGTGGTTTCTGTCACCCTGAGATCAGTTGAGCCCCCCCCACCTCTGCCGTACTTGGCGTAACTGCCGTTTCATTTTTATACCCTAATGGTAAAGTGCACCCTGCGGTGTAAATGCTTTTGTGCTTTAAAATTTAATCCTTTTCAGTTTTACCTGATAACACCCAGAAACGTGCGCTACTTCCCTATTCTGCACCCTCCTCCCAAGGGCGCAGCGCCCCCCGGGGCCTGTGCTCCGGCAGAAAGTGGAGGGGGGAGGACTACTTCAGATGCTGCTATCTCCTGAATGGTAGCAGCTAGAAACATGCATCTGGTCTTGTTTGAAAGCTGACCGCTAAACCTGCTTTTATTTTCACTTTCAGCTTCATTCACAGCATCCCGATTTCTATGAGTGATATCTTCCCCTGTACTGAACATATTACTGTCATTCTGGTATTGTCTGAAAGCTTTCAAATAATACAAAGCCCACATCTCTAACTGGTACCAAACCAAAGATAGGGGCAGCTAAGGGTCCTTTCACACTTGCGTTCTGAGGATCTGGCAGGCACTTCCGTCCCGCTGGATCCGTCAGAACGCAAGTCGCCTGAAGCATTAGAAGACTGATCAGGATCCTGATCAGTCTTCTAATGCTTTCAGGTTACTATGGCAGCCAGGACGCTATTAAAGTCCTGGTTGCCATAGTAGGAGCGGGGAGCGGAGGAGCGGTATACTTACAGTCCGTGCGGCTCCTGGGGCGCTCCTGAATGACGTCAGAGCGCCCCATGGGCATGGATCACGTGATCCATGCGATCACGTGATCTATGCGCGTGGGGCGCCCTGACGTCACTCTGGAGCGCCCTGGGAGCCGCACGGATGGTAAGTATACCGCTCCCCACTACACTTTACCATGGCAACCAGGACTTTAGCGTCCTGGCTGCCATGGTAACACTGAGAAAGCTAAACGTCGGATCCGACGTTTAGCTTAAGGCCGGATCCGGATTAATGCCTTTCAATGGGCATTAATTCCGGATCCGCCTGCGGCAAGTGTTCCGGATTTTTGGATGGAACAAAAAGCGCAGCATGCTGCGGTATTTGCTGCGTCTAAAAAAACATTCCGGTCCTGAACTGAAGACATCCTGATGCATCCTGAACGGATTTCTCTCCATTCAGAATGCATGGGGATGATCCTGATCAGGATTTTTCCGGCATAGAGCGCCGAGGACAGATCTCTATGCCGGAAAACAAAAACACCAATGTGAAAGGACCCTAAGGTAGACACCCCTCCCTGTCAGTGTGGAGGTGAATGAGGGAGCAGCTGCAGAGGTGACGGGTGACTATTAAGAGGCTAAAACAAATTATTGATTTTATGTAATTGCAGGGCTCGTCTCTGGTTAGCTGTATGTCAGAGGATACACGCTGCTCTGGGGTAGTGGGGGGAGTTATCTGCATTCTGATTGGTCCTGCTAGTTCATGTGAGGAGAGCAAGGGCTTATGGGAAGTGAGGGAAATACAGGAAGTGCAGCGGAGGCCATCTTTGGAAGATGCTGAAATGGAGGCACAGGGAAATGGAGTTCTTAAAGGGGTTCTCCGGGAGTTAAGAAAATGAAAATACTTAAATATTACTTTATCATAAATATATTCTCAAATACCTTTCATTATTTATAATGGCTCGTTTTTGTCTGGGGAGCAATCATCAGGGGAAATAAAATGGCCGCTCTCCCATCAGTTCACACAAAACCTGTCCTGATCACACATGAGGACAAGTTACTTCACAACACTGAGGTAAAGAGCTGCCTCATCCTGCTCTCCACTTGCCTGGGATTATGATCCTGAATACAGATAAGAACTTTAGCTGAATCTCTGGGGAATTTAGTTCATGAAGAGACATGGGGGACGGACAGGACAGACTGTGGTAATGGAGACTAAACAAGTGCTGCTGCTCATTACCGACAGCCTCACCCTCCTCTCATGTCTCCTCATCTTCTCCATTCACACAGAGATTCACTTGTATTCAGGATCATGATTCCTGACCAGCAGAGGAGGATGAGGCAGCTCTATGGCTTATTGTGGTAAAGTAACTTGTCCTCCTGTGTGATTTAGGACAGGTTTTGTGTGTACTGATAGGGCGGCGGCCATTTTATTTCTCCTAAGTAATGAAAGGTATTGACTATATTGTATAATATTTAAGTATTTTTATTTTTTATTTCCTGGAGAACCCCTTTAAGGGCTGAATACAGACATCAGAAAGGTCAAATTAACTGAAAAATAAAGCTTCATGAATATCTTCCCTTCAGTATCACATATGTTAGGAATTTCGTTTTTGGTAGTGAAGTGGCAGTTACACTTTAAAGGGGTGTTCCCACCTCACACATTGATGGCGTATCACTATCCCATGTCTGGGACCCACTCCTATCTCCAGTATGGGGCCCCTGAAGTAAGTGTACATGGCTCATGCGTGATGCACTCTCCATTCACTGCTATGGGAGTTCAGACAATGGCTGTCAGTGCTCGCCTATCGGTGAACGGAGTTTAGTAGCGCATGAGTGGCTGCTTTACATTTACTTGAGATGGGAGCAGGTCCTAGACGTGGGACCCGCTCCTATGTGGCATTGGTGACCTATCCTAGCGATATTCCTTCAATGTCTGAGATTGGGGTACCCCTTTAATAATTATAATCTGTATATAATGCAAACCTATTCCACCGCATTTTATAATTCAGACTAAACATGTACAGGCAGAATGGACATTACAGATCGAAAAATCCACAATTCAAACAATAGGAGTGATGGCCCTGCTCTCAAGAGCTTACAGTCTGGGAACCAGCCCCAGATGTTCTGCACGTGTTGCTATTATAGAAGGGGCATGTCCTGAGCCGACACATCCTCTATACTACGCCGCACAGCAGAGCCGACACATCCTCCATACTATGCCGCACAGCGGAGCCGACACATCCTCCATTCTATGCCGCACAGCGGAGCCGACACATCCTCCATTCTATGCCGCACAGCGGAGCCGACACATCCTCCATTCTATGCCGCACAGCGGAGCCGACACATCCTCCATTCTATGCCGCACAGCGGAGCCGACACATCCTCCATTCTATGCCGCATAGCGGAGCCGACACATCCTCCGTTCTATGCGCACAGCTGAGCCGACACATCCTCCATTCTATGCCGCACAGCGGAGCCGACACATCCTCCATTCTATGCCGCACAGCGGAGCCGACACATCCTCCGTTCTATGCCGCACAGCGGAGCCGACACATCCTCCATTCTATGCCGCACAGCGGAGCCGACACATCCTCCATTCTATGCCGCACAGCGGAGCCGACACATCCTCCATTCTATGCCGCACAGCGGAGCCGACACATCCTCCATTCTATGCCGCACAGCGGAGCCGACACATCCTCCATTCTATGCCGCACAGCGGAGCCGACACATCCTCTGTGGACTTGACTTGTTTCTACCATATGTTGTTTTCCTTCACCTTACCTCAGACACTATGACACACTCGCCACCGGCATTATATATTTTCACCGGTTCTACATGTTTCACTCATTCAAGCAGTTTGCCAGATATGTAAGTTTTCTGTGTTCTGCACAGACCTGAATGTGCCCTGTTCTCCAGAGGTGATGCCTGTGGTGTTTCTTCCAGGTGACGGGCGCCTGCTGTCTCTTTCTGGCTGGTAAGGTGGAAGAAACTCCTAAGAAATGTAAAGACATCATAAAGACGGCCCGCAGCTTGCTGAATGATGTGCAGTTCGGACAGTTTGGGGATGATCCAAAGGTGACCAATTTGTGACTCCATCTTAAGTAATATCCTCGCACAGTGGTCTCCAGCAGTTGTGGACTACAACTCCTAGCATGGTCTAACAGCTATAAGACTAGCCTTCTCCGACGGGTAAATAGTGGGCCGAAACTGTGCTGCCGCTACTGCACCGTCCCGCCGGAAGTCTGCTCCAGCCCCATTGACTATAAAGTGGGGCGGGCCGGAGGCCTGACTGCCGCACGGAAGACGTGCCGAGAGGCGGCCGGAATAAAACTACGACATGTCATTATAATGAATGGGGCCGGAGCGGACTTCCAGCAGCACGGACCGGCAGGCTGTTCACTCGCCTAGAAGTAGCCTAAGCTGGAGATCATTTACTGTGTGGGAGTCGGTTCTTTCAGCTCCTTATCCTCCTGAGGTTGCAATACTTACACAGAGACAGATCCGAGAAAAGTGGATTACAAATGTCTGTCATTGGGTATTTAGTTGTCTGGAAGTTGACTGACAACCCCTGTTGGAGATGTCTGGTGGTCACCCAGCTTTCCCAGAAACAGAGTTGGGGGTGTCCCACCAGAATTGGTCACCTATCCACAGAATAGGTGATAAGTAGCTGATAAGTTGCAAGTCCAACCACTGGGCCCCCCACCTATGATGGGACCGGGGTCCATAGAATAATTAGAACAGCGGTCACACGTGCCGCTGTTCCATTATTCTCTCTGGCAGTGTTTCCCAACCAGTGTGCCTCCAGCTGTTGCAAAACTACAACTCCCAGCATGCCTGCACAGCCAAAGGCTGTCCAGGCATGTTGGGAGTTGTAGTTTTGCTACAGCTGGAGGCACACTGGTTGGGAAACACTGCTCTATGGGACTGGTAAAGAGAAGCAGAGCTTTCTCTTCTGTTGCTCCTGATACCTGTGACCCATTTCCTTGTGAGGACGATCTCCACTGGGGACGGCATCGCCGCAGGTTATGCCACCTAGAACGCAGAGCAAAACTGACATTTCCTTTTTTGATTTATTTGTCTAGGAAGAAGTTATGGTCCTGGAGCGGATTCTTCTGCAAACTATTAAATTTGACCTACAAGTGGAGCATCCCTATCAGTTTCTACTAAAATATGCCAAACAGTTGAAAGGTAACGTGCTGCGCCTCTGCCGCCTCAGAGCACCCCTGTGCCCGCGCCAGAGGAGTCTCTGACTAATCTAAGAAGCGCTTGATCTGAGGCCTATACTGAAGTGTCTGTGTCCAGTCCACAATGTCTATCACATGATAGAGAATAGGCAAAAAGGGGGTTGTAAGGAAAGTGTGCCAGGCGGACCCCAGTAAGGGAAGCGATAAATGCCTTTTTTGTATCTTATTTCTTTGTTTTTTTTTTGTTCAGGAGATAAGAATAAAATCCAGAAGTTGGTGCAGATGGCATGGACGTTTGTGAACGACAGGTACAAGTCTCTAACCATATACAATCCCTCGGTGACTTCTTGCAGAGTCTTGGGCATCCGCTTTACGCAGTTTCCTGTGTTCTGTCCGCAGCCTCTGCACTACGCTGTCCTTGCAGTGGGAGCCGGAGATTATAGCAGTTGCTGTCATGTACCTCGCTGGCCGATTGTGCAAGTTTGAAATCCAGGAATGGACCTCGAAGCCCATGTACAGAAGGTGGTGGGAGCAGTTTGTCCAGGATGTGCCGGTCGATGTGCTGGAAGGTAAGTGGTATGTCTAATGGATATCAACCTTCAGCTTTCCACAGTGCCCCTCCATTCCCTTCAAAGCCGCCATGGCTAAAATCCTTCCCCAGGAGCTCTGAACACTTCTCATGAAATACTTTGTGCTGCTGAAAAGATCGAGCTCCTCTTCACACACGGGCACTGATTGGAAATGAGCAAGGTCATTCCTGATTGTCTGATCATTAGCTACATTTACATGCAGCAGTGATCGGTGTGGTATGGGGATGAATGATCATTACGAAGGTTATTCATCCCCATACGGTTTCATTGGTGCCGGGTGTAACATGCAGTTACCGGACAATGAAGAATTTGCTTGTTTGTCGGATGATCGGCAGCACCATTACACAGGGCACCTATGGGGAATGAGCATTTGTACGTGTAAGCATTCATTCCTAATAACTCCTCTAATCCTCAGGCCGTGTAAGATGGGGCTTTGGTCACCATTGAACATTTGTCTTCTATAAAACTGTTGCTCGACATCAGAAATACCCTGTGCTGCCCTAATTTGCTGTGATGCAAGTGTTTTTATTTTTTGCTCATCTCCTGCTGATGTGATCTTCCCTGTGATCTGTCCTCAAAACTGATGAGTAGATGCTTCATATAACTAAACTTTAGAAAAAATGTATTAAAAACTGATGTAAATGAATCTTCCCTGCTCAATAAACAGGCTTTAATGAAGGAGGCTCATGCAGGAGCAGCGATGCAGTAAGCAGAGCTCCTTGCATGTGCCTGCTGGCTCAGCTCTGCTAGACCCTGCATCTATGTGATATGCAAGGCTTTTATCTGCGCGCATCCCTGCTCCTGCCTGTGGTAGACCCTGCATATATGTGGCATGCAAGGAGTTTAGCGGAGCAAGCGGCCACAGGCAGGAGCTCTGCTTGGCACATCACTCTCCTGCCTGTGCCTGCTCGCTCAGCTCTGCTAGACCCAGTATCTGTGGTATGCAGGGCTTTTAGTGGAGCGAAAGGGTGCAGGCAGGAGCTCTTAGTGCTTTGCACTGTCTGTGTCTGCCTTGTCAAGGCCTAAAAACACATCTATGCCAGGCATTAGCAGAGCTGGCACAGGTAGGAGAGGAGTGCTCCTGTCTGTACATCACTTCTTCGACCCCAGTGGAATCCCTACATTGCTGCCATGGCGGTACAGAGTGTATGGATTCAAGAGCGCAATAGACACTTGAGGCGGGGGGGGGGGTGTGTGAGGGTGTTTTTTTTTTTTTTTTTTTTTTTTTGTGTGTATACCTAAATTCTTCCCCATGTCGTCTGCGAGTGAATGAGAACACACTATAGTATCCCGTCTATAGTTAGTCCTGCTCTCGGATGAGAAGAGGATAGTTATATCCAGTTTAGACAATACTCTGTGATCTAAACATCCTGGACTCCAGACTGATACATTGTAACAAACCAGCAGAGAGCATTGTGTAGACTGGGTGAAGAATCATGTTGCTTACATAATTTCTGAATGTAGATATCGGGCCTGTTGTGAAAAACACTTTGCGCTATAGGACGCCTTCCAGCAACTTTGCATTGAAGTGTAAGGTTTTGTAAATGTTGTTCCGATTTTCCAAGCAAGCGTCTATAGTCAGAATGTGTTGCGTATGGTCTTGGAGGTGACGGGGTTAACCACTGGCGTTCCATGTAGAGATGTTCTCTCTAGAAATATTTCAAATTTTGGAAAAATTGGTCCAAAGTTTTGTCACGTGAGGACGACGCGTTGTAAGATTGAGGTTTGTTTCTTTTTAGACATCTGTCATCAGATCCTGGACCTGTATTCTCAAGGAAAACAGCAAATGCCTCATCATGGGGCCCAGCAGCAATCTCCGCAGGTCCAAGCACAGATTGCTGCAGTGCAGCCTCAGCAGCCCACAGACTCTCAGACAGCGCAGCAAAAAGATCCGCAGCCAGGAGGTCAGCAGACGAAGAAACCATCCCCGCAGTCCAGCCCTCCGAAGCAAGCCAAGAGACCGCTGGTACGTGCTATCCCCTCAAAATCACGGAATTCCTGTCTAGTTGCATCATGTAGCAGCCCCATCAACCATGGCGGAGAGATCCGACCCAAGCGTGCACAATGCTCAGAAGTGCGCTGGAGACCCCGGAGTTTGGTAGCGGGACGAGGCTCCAACAACTGATATGTCTGTATGTCAGAAAGTAGTGGGTGACATCTAATATGCTTTCAGTGGGGTTTGCTTTTCCAGACACTTATACAGTATCCTGAGGTTATGTCCTAGACTTTGCATTCTGGGCTCACATCTCGGGGGGGGGGCCTGGTCACCCGCATCATCAGGCGAATTTGCCAGAAGAGTGGATTGGTGGCAGCATATTATACCTTCAACTCTGTGGGACTTGTAGAAAAGCAGCGGAAGCTGTAGATATAGTGTCTTATCTGTGCACTTTTGCAGTGAAAAATGCAGCAAATCTTTGTGGAGACTCGCCCTATTTCATAACCCAGACTCCTCAGAGTGCACCTGCACTGACTCTTAAGAATGCTGCTGAATACTTAATAATTCATCTTTTTTTCTTTTTCAGCCAACCTCACCCAAAGACGATGGGAAAGCACAAGGTAGGCTCCGCTTTATCCCCGGTTAAGCGGCTGTCCATTTGAGTGTCATAGATTCAGGTCATATGAGGCGGAATCTGTGCCAAAAATCTTAATGCAGTATCATGCAAGGGAATGGAGTTTTTGAAAAGTTCTCCACTGGTTTTACAACGTGCTGTAGATTTTCGCACTTTCAGCATGGTCTATGTCATGGGTCAGCAGCCTTCGGCACTCCAGCTCCTGCAAAACTACAACTTCCAGCATTCACACTTGCTCGGTGTTCTTGTGTGCTGTCCGTTGCCGTATTGCGGACTGCATTTGCGGATCCGCAATACACGGGCACTGTTCCATGTGCATTCCGCATCACGGATGCCGACCTCTTCACTTTAATGGGTCCGGAGATACGGAACACTACGAAAAGCACTACGAAATGCTTCCGTGGGGTTCTGTTCCGTACTTCTGTTCCGCAAAAAGATAGAACTTGCTCTATCTTTATACGGAACGGACGAATGCAGACTCCTTCAAGTTGAATGGGTCTGGATTCATCCTGGCGGCCGTACGGAGGTTGCCCATGCATTGGGGAACGCAAATTGCGGTCCCCAATGCACGGAACGGCCCACCTACGGCCGTGTGAATGAGCCCTAACTTGCATACTTGTGTGTGATTTGCAGAAATTTACAGCACTGTGTGTGATTGGGGTGTTCAAAACCTCATCCACGTGTTGTGGACTTTCAAATGATCTTGCCGAAAAAAAGCAGATTTCACTTTTTCGATGTATAGGTGTGGAATCCAATGTAAACCCACATCACAAGGTGCCAAAATCTGCAAGTAATGTCAAATTTGTCTTGCATTTGAGAAAGTTATTTGGGGGGGATCTGGTGAAGCCGTCCTAACCACTGCTGCCTTGAACTCCGGGTCTCTGATACTGGTTAAGGGCTAATAGACACAATCTTGTTTATTTTGTCTGGGTTTTGCGCAGGGCTGATGCGGACCCATTCACTTCAGTGGGGCCGCAAAGGATGCAGACAACACATGAAGTGCTGTCCGCATCCATATTTCCTTTCCTCCGCCCCGCAAAATAAATAGAACATGTCCTATACTTGTCTGTTTTGCGGACAGGGATCTGACTGTCCTATAGATGGCAGGATTTTCCATTCCGCAAAATGCAGAACAAACGTGGTGGTATCCATGTTTTGCGGATCCATCGGTCGTGTGCATGACCCCTAACTGACCAGATTCATTCTGCTCTTCTGTAGCAGCCTCTGTCAGATTTGATGAGAGAAATGGCAAAATGGAAGCGCTGCTCTTGCTGTCAAAATGGTAAAAAGTCAGTCAATGAAAATCCATTCGGTGCAGATGGTCTGTCACACGACTGATCGGCACAGCGCCGTGGCTTCACACAGGGTATTTCATCTGTATTTTCTCATCAAGAAAAGTGCTTCTAGAGGCAATTTTTATTTTCCAAGTCCTATAAAAAAAAAAAAGTCTGAGAACGTCCGAAGACATGCATCCGTACATGGTGCATGCTGAGATCAATAAGTCAGTCAACTACCATGTAGATAAGCGGATGTCACAAGACGTGGGTAGAGCCTTGCTGTTTGCTCCTCACACAGTCACTTGTATCTTTACAGATCAGCCATTGGCTAAAATGTCTAAAGTTGACGCTCCGCACCCGCCGCTCCCTCCCGTTATCACCCCAGCAGGTAAGACCCGTCTACGACTCTGTTTTCTGTTCTCTGTAACCAATGCGCTCATCGTCAACCTCCTATTCCTGTCGTGCTTTACGTCCCTCTTTTTCTCCGAAATGGTTTGTGTACACTGGGCCTTTTACTTGGTTTTCTCCATCCGCAGCTTTTGCTAATTTTGTCTTTACTTTTGATTTCCGGCTGACAGAGCGAAAACCTGTGGCTCCAGCTCTTGTTCCAGGGGAAGGAGATCCCGTCTGTATCCCCGAGGCTGCAGACCTGACCAAGCTTCAAATTCCTCCACCAGCGCATCCTTCTGCGGTTCATCAGCCGCCACCCCTTCCACATCGGCCGCCACCGCCACCTCCATCTAGTTACATAACTGGCATGTCGACAACCAACTCTTACATGTCTGGGGAGGGATTCCAAAGTCTCCAGTCTATGATGAAGACTGAAGCGCCTGCTTATGGAAACATGCCACCCGCTTATGGCCCTCCGTCACATATGGCATACCATCCCCATGTGTACCCACCTAATCCTCCGCCATCTGTGCCGCCACCCCCACCACCTTCGTCATTCCCCCCTCCGAACATTCCTCCTCCTAATCCTGTGTATCCCCCTCCTAATTATAATCCAAATTTCCCCCCACCTAGACTGCCCCCTACCCATACCGTACCCACTCACCCACCTCCAGGAATTGGTATGCCACCAGCTACCTATCCCCCTCCTGCAGTGCCACCTGGAGGGCAGCCACCCGGTCCTCCCCCTATTCCACCACCTGGCATGCCACCTGTTGCAGGACTTGGCCGTGCCACCTGGATGAGATAGCGCCCCAGCAACTTGTTTGCACTTCAGGGGAAGGGATTGTTTGATGTGCCACATTTGCCTGTGCTGGGCACAATGGAAGCATAAAGTATCGCCCTTATTGCCAAGTCTGGGCATATGAGGTGGCGTTGAATGTCTTTGAACGGTTACCATGTGCCTGGTGGATATAATGCAGTATATACTGACCTGCTGATTGGCAGCCCCCCACTTCATGACGAGTAGACACTGAAATTCGTCTTTATATTGTGACGGCCATATTGGCCAAGCTAGGGCAGCAGAAAAAAGTGTTTCACTAAAGGTCAGGCGAGCTCGTTTGCTTTGCGTTTTGATGTCTTGTCTTTTTTTTTTTTTTTTTTTTTGAGAACAAGATTTTGAAGTTTTTGCAAATGTCTGTAAATATTTTATAATGTAAAAAGTTTAACTGTAAGCGCTTGTCGAAATAGCTGTAATTGCTCCCCCAGATCGTAGCGAATAAAAGCATAACAGAAATCTCTGGCATCCGCGTCCAATCTGTGAGAACGTAAGCTGACGCGTCTGTCTGCATTTGCACGCTCTTGACCTGGTTTCGTCGGAAAACTGCTCCTCCTCTGGCTGTGTGTGGTATTGCAGCTCTGCCTTATTGCTGCTCCATTGAAGTGGATACCAGACGCAACCCCTGGACAGATGTGGCGCTGGTTCTGGAATCTAATCCTGGACAACCCCATTCAAATGAGGGAAATTTTTTTAGCTTTTGGCTGCTCCTAGACTTCTGCCTGGGACCTAAAGAGAATGGAAAATGGATTAAAGTGCTCCATTCACTGAGGCTAGGGCTACACAGCGACGTGCAAGTTTCAGATAAGTGGCACAACCATGAACATTTGTGTGACTTGGACTTCCTGTCGCACAGCTATTTTAGATTTTTTCCATTTGGTTCTGAAGTAACGGGCAAGTCAGTCATCTGCCCGGGCAAAATCTCGTGCGACTGTAGATCTGCAGCCAAAACATCAACAGTCTTGTACTTTATTTTTTTTTAACCGTTATGTCGGGACCTTTATTTTCTGTGCTGTGTAACCGTGGTGTTAGCGTGAGTTCACATGTGACAGACGTGCTGTAAGTAGTCTTGTGCCTTCCATCTGAATAAGGGCTCATGCACACGGCCATTGCCCGGCTGTGCCCGTATTGCAGGTCCACTATCCGGAAGGTGCAGAACAGAGGCATGCAAGCACTACGGAGTGGGGTTTCTGTCTGTGCCTCCGCACCGCAAAAAAAGTAGTATAGGCATGTGACTGGGTCCTGCGTACTCCTACAGCGTTCCTACAGTCGGTGCCCATGCTTTGCAGACCGCGATTTGTGGTCCGCAGCACGGGCTGGGCCGCCACACACTTGTGTGCATGAGTCTTAACACTGAAATTCTTGTTTCTGTGCCTGGTTTTTCTTCTGTGTGTTTGAGCTGATAAATGTTTGTGGAAATCAATATACAAATCTGTCACAAGTGATCATCGCCATGGGGTCTGTTCAGATGGTGCAGATTCAGCCGGCGCAAAACATGCTTCACCTGTGAAAGCAAAAACTACAGTGATCTGCTTTTTTTTTTTATTTTTATTTTTGCCACCTTTTTTATTTTTTTTCCCCCTCTCCCACGACAGCACCACAGAGAGAGGGGGGATCCACCCCCAGGGACAGGAACCCTACAGAATAAAAAGGTGGCGCCTCTCTACCCTGTCTGTGGTTTCCTGTCCCTGGAGTAGGAGACCTACAGTTTTCTTTGCAGGTTCTTATCATCTGTCGTGTATGCCTAGGGGGGCCCTAGAGGGCTGACGGTATACTGCCGGGGCCCATCGTGCTGCAATGGCAGGCTGACAGGACCCTAGGATGCGGAGGTGTTCCAGGGGCCCTCCAGGCCTTGAAGCGGACGCCGATTCAGGCGGATGGTGCGTGGTCATCCTTGAATTAAGGCTCTGTCACGCAGCCTTTCTATGTGACCAAGGCGCGGCTACTTCCGGGGACGGCGCGGAGTAAGACGTGCTTCCGGATCTGTGGTATGTAAAGCCTCCGTGAAAGCCGGGACGCTGAGGCTACTGGCGGCTTGCAGCGATTGAGGAGAGTTGAAGTGGAGGGGACGTAGCCTCTAAGCAAAAATTGTGTGGTATACCGTGCCAGGGAGAATTTCTATTCGGTCCTCACCTAGATTATTTGTTGGAAAAGGCAGCAGATAGAGATTTCCTACAACTTACCCTTCCGGATTTTTTTGCTTCTAAATACAGGCAGTCCTTTCGTTCTTACAGGGGTAATTCAAATAGGAGACTGGTTAGTAGTGATGAGCGGGAGGTGCCATATTCGATTTCGCGAAAATTTGATCGAATATTCCTCATTATTCTATATAATGCGAATGTTAAGCGAATTTATATTCGCGTCGCGAATTAAACTTAGAGCTAAGTTCCTAATGGTTGTAACTTGTATTGCTAGAATTGATGAAGATAACGAATATAGCGCTATATTCTCAATCTTCGTTATTTTTTAGAAATACAACCATTAGCAACTCGGCTCTGTTTCACTTGCGAAGCGAACATATAATCGCATTGCGAATTGACCTTAGAGCTAAGTTCCTAATGGTTGTTGCTAGAATATAACGAATATCGCAATGCGAATAATTCAGGTTATATTAATCGCATTGCGATTACAACTTAGTCAAATTTGCGAGATCGTGATTCTCACATCCGACAGTACATTTTAGCATGGAGGCGTTCCCATGCGCACGGGAAGTCGGCAGAAGCGGCAACGGGCATTGACTGGAGCGGGCAGGGAGCCAGGAATCCTCCGGACAGGTAAGAACAGCTTGTGGGAAGACAACCAGAGAGCAACAAGGATTAACAGCTAAAAAAAAAATGAATATTCGAAATGGCGAATATATACCGTTATATTCGCGATAAAAATTCGCTATTCAAATATTTGCGCTCAACGCTACTGGTTAGGGACAAAGACCAGAGATACAGGTCCAGAAATTTGGCAGGCAAAGGGTTCTTATTCGGAAACTCTTCCTCGTCAAATAAGAAGCAGTCACAGCAATGACGCCAGGCCAAAAGTGGGAGGAGGACTAAGATTCTTCCTCTCCGCCTGGGAGAAAGTTGCAGGGCTGTGGGTCTTAGATATTATTCGACTAGGCCCAAAGCCAGGATTTCGCTCCTTGCCCGCCACAGAGGTTTGTCATTACAAAAAATTGTTCTGTAAAATGTTCCTTTCCCATTATAAAAGAAGTTCAAGGCGTAATTTGAAAATACGTCCTGGTTCCTGTTCCCCATAGAAGAGCAGTCCAAGGGTTATTTTCCCCACTTCTTCTGGTGCCCAAACCAGATGGTTCCCACAGAAATATTATCAATTTGAGGGATTTGAACAAATTCTTGGTGTTCAAAAAGTTCAAGATGGAAACAATGAAAAATACGATCCAGCTTCTTTTTCCCTCAGTGTTCATGGTGGTAATCGATCTGAAGGAGGCCTATTTTCACGTACCCATGCACCAGGAATTCCAGAAGTACCTCAGGGCAATCTTTATGGACGGTCGTCTACAGCAGTATCCATTCCAGGCGTTACCCTTTGGCCTGTCCATGGCCCCAAGGATCTTTACCAAAGTGGTAGCAGACATGGTATCGTTTATAAGACTAAGGCCCTATTCACACGTCCGCAAAATGGATTCGCATCCCATCCGCAATTTTGCGGAACGGTTGCAGACCCATTCATTTCAAAGGGGCAGGAATGGATGTGGACAGCACAATATGTGATGTCCGCATCCGTGTTTCCGCATCCGCAAAAAAATAGAACATGTCCTATTCTTGTCCGCAATTGCGGACAAGAAAAGGCATTCTCTATATAGTGCCAGCAATGTGCGGTCCGCAAAATGCAGAATGCACATTGCAGCTGTCCGTGTTTTGCAAAACACGGATACCGGCCGTGTGAATGTAGCCGGCCCTATGATAGAAATGCCTATACTTGTCTGCGATCGTGGACAAGTATAGGACTTGCTCTATCGTTTTTGCGGGGCCGCGGATCGGATCTACGGATGCGGACAGCACACTGTGTGCTGTCCGCATCTTTTGCGGCCCCATTGAAATGAATGGGTCCGCGCCCGTTCCGCAAAATTGCGGAACAGATGCGGAGCCATTCATACGGTCGTGTGAATGTAGCCTTAGGCTGGATGATAAACAAAAAATCCAGACTAAAACTGGTAAGGCGGCAGAGGTTTCTAGGTCTAATTTTGGACTCTGTGACACAAAGTATATCTTCCGGAAGAAAGTTCAAATCGGATCCCTTTCTTCTACATCTCTGACGATTCGGAAGGCAATGTCGGTCCTGCGGTCCCTGGTGTCTTGTATTCCTGCGGTAGAATGAGCTCCACTACCTTCCCATCAGTTGCAATTGGAGATTTTGGCGGCAAGTACAAAGGGGCCTTAGATGTCAGGATAAAAATATCAAAAGCGACCTTGAGAGGTCTCGCTAGGTGGTGGGACAGAGAAAATCTGATTTAAGGTATTCCATGAGCATATCCAGAACCGATTGTTCTAACTATGGATGCAAACCCCTGGGGCTGGGGAGCTCATGTTCAGGGTCAATGGTCCCCGAGTCAAAGACGTTTTTCCTCCAATCGGGAGGAGCTGGTGCCAGTGAAATTGGCGCTGGAAGCCTCTCATTCCCTTCTAGGCTCGGGTCATGGGAGGATACTATCGGACAATCGGGCGACAGTAGCCGATTTGAACCACCAAGGGGGGGGAAACAAGCTGGTTATTGGAGAGGTTGGAAAAGCAGGTCTGTCACGTCTCCGCTCTCCATATAAAGGCAGACTACCTAAGCAGGTGTCCCTTAAGAGAGGAGAATGGTCCTTAAACAATTCAATATTTTCCAAGATCACAAGGTTGTGGGGTATGCCCGTGATGGACCTCTTCACCTCCAGCCAAAACAAGAAGAAAGACCTGTTTTGTTTGCTGAATCCAAGGGAGTCCCCTTATGTGGTGGACGCCCTCCTACTGAAATGGGACTTTTCTCTAGCCTATGCCTCCCCCCCCTTTTCAGTTACTGCCAGTAGTTCTGATGAAGATCAGGAAGGACAGAGCGAGAGTAATCCTCATTGCTCCCTGTGGCCGAGAAGGGCATGGTTTACTCTTCTCAGGACAATGTCGGTGTCAGACCCGTGGATTCTTCCGGAGACTCCCGATCTACTATACCAGGGTCCAATCTTCCGTCCAGCAGCGAGTGGTCTCCATCTAAGTGCCTGGAATTTAAAAGGACACTATTAGTCAGGAAGGTGTTTTCTCAGGAGCTTATTTCCACATTGCAAAGTAGAAAAGCCAGTAACAGTCTCTATTTATACTAGAACATGGAGAAAATGGATAGATTTTTGTAAACTTAATCCTGAAAATCTACCTCTTTCAGTCCCTATTTCTTATGTTCTGGAGAGTTTCTGCAGTGGGGTCTGACCTTGGGGTTGGCGAAGAGCACTTTAAAGGTGCAGGTCTCTGCTCTATCGGTGCTCTTTGAAGAAAATTTTGCTGCGGATCCTTGGGTCCTTGGGATTTTTTTTAAAGCAGTGGACAGGATGACTCCGGTTTTGTCCCCAAGAGCCCCCCCCCCCCCCAAGGGATCTAAATCTGGTCCTTAAATCTCTGACTCGACCTCCCTTTGAACCCATTGAGTCTTCCAGTGTTAAACATCTTACCTATAAAATGGTTTTACTGGTAGCACTCACCACTGCTAGGAGAATAAGCGAGTTACATGCTATTTCCATAAATCCTCCCTTCACTATGGTTCTTGAGGATAGAGTCATCATTCAACCTGACCCGGCCTTTTTACCTAAGGCCTCCTCAAAGTTCCATAGATCACAGGAGATCGTACTCCCTTCCTTTTGTGACCATCCTAAAAACCCTAAGGAGCGGGAGTTTCAAACACTTGATATTAGAAGAAGGCTGGAGAAAGTCTTCTGCCTTGTTTGTCCTCTTCTCTGGGCCAAATAAGGGTAAGAAGGCTCCTAAGGGTACCGTGTCTAGGTGGATTAGCTTACCTGGAGGCTGGTCTGTCCAATCTCGGTGAAGGCTCACTCCACTCGTTCTATTTCCACTTCTTGGGCTGAGAGGTCGGGTGCTTCTATAGAACAAATCTGTAAGGCTGCCACGTGGTCTTCTCCCTATACCTTTTTCCGTCACTATCGGTTGGATCTGAACTCTTCCTCTGATCTTTCCTTTTGGTAGGAAGGTTTTACAAGCGGTGGTCCCTCCCTAAGGCTGGCTTCACACATCCGTTAAACCTGGACGTGAGCAGTCTGTGGTAATGCGGGCCGGATTTCTTCTTTACAGCTGGCGCACACTGCATCATAGCAACCAATGACGGTGTGCGCTCCGGCTGTAAAGAAGAAATCCAGCCCGCATTACCACGGACTGCTCACGTCCGGGTTTAACGGATGTGTGAAGCCAGCCTAAGGAAGGGTGTTCTTCTCTGTAATTCTCTCTGTGGTGCTGTTGTGGGGGGAGGGGGAAATTATTACACTTACCGGAAATCCGATTTTCCAGCCCCGACGACAGCACCCTTCCTTATTCCCTCCCTGACTTTTAGTTCTGGGTTCTTTCCTTCCTGAGCACTTAAAGGGAGTCTGTCACCAAAGTTGGACATAATAGACCGCTGACATAGCTTTGTAGCATCACTTTAGATGAATGAAACGGTACCTTTGTTGTCTTCTTCAGAGCTTCACCTGCTTCAAAAACGGACTTTTATTGATATGTAAATGAGGGCTCGCAAGTGCCCAGGGCGGAGTTAAGTTCTTTGGAGCCCAGGCTGCTCGGCCTCTTTAGTTCTTATCCCCGCCCCTGTCTCTGTCTCTGCCCGCCCTTCTATTGCCTTTCTTCCTCCTCCTCTGGTTGCGAACTCCTGCGCCTGCGCTCAGCTTTGCCTCGGCGGGGCATGCGCACTGCGATGCCCACTGTGGGAACGGCATCAATGTAGCTACTGCGCATTCCCCGGCTGACGCTGCAAACCCAGCTGTAAGCTGGTGGACATGCGCAGTAGCTACATTGATGCCGTTCCCACAGTGGGCATCGCAGTGCGCATGCCCCGCCGAGGCAAAGCTGAGCGCAGGCGCAGGAGTTCGCTACCAGAGGAGGAGGAAGAAAGGCAATAGAAGGGCGGGCAGTGACAGAGACAGGGGCGGGGATAAGAACTAAAGAGGCCGAGCAGCCTGGGCTCCAAAGAACTTAACTCCGCCCTGGGCACTTGCGAGCCCTCATTTACATATCAATAAAAGTCCGTTTTTGAAGCAGGTGAAGCTCTGAAGAAGACAACAAAGGTACCGTTTCATTCATCTAAAGTGATGCTACAAAGCTATGTCAGCGGTCTATTATGTCCAACTTTGGTGACAGACTCCCTTTAAAAAAATCTTCTGGTTATATTGTCTGGTGTCCCTTGTTTAAATTGTTTAATCTAGGTAGGAGTCCCTCCTACTCTGAAATCCACTGACGGGGTAGAGGCTCCACCTTTTTATTCTGTAGGTTTCCTGTCCCTGGGGGCGGCTCCCCCCTCTCTGGTGCTGTCGTGGGGTCTGGAAAATTCAATGACCGGTAAGTGTAATCGTTTTTTTTTTTGTTTTGTTTTTCCCCCCGCCTTCTTTTAGTTCTTCTAACAGATCAGAAGAACTGAAAACAAAATGGTGATAAGTAGGGATGAGTGAATCGAAGTCGATTCGCATAATACTTTGTTTGAATACTGTAAGGAGCGAGCGCTCCGTACAGTATCAGAATGTATTGGCTCCTATGAGCCGAAGTTATTACTTCGCGAAGTCTCCCGAGAATTTACATAATAACTTCATAAATCAATTTCTACTGTAAAAAAACATTTCCTGAACTCCGTTCGGTTCCAAAGTACCACTTGGAACTCGCTCCGTACAGTACTCAAAGTATTATGCGAATCGACTTCGGATGTTTCATCCGAAGTCGATTCGCTCATCCCTAGTGATAAGAACCCATCCTTTAATTTTTCTTTTTTAGACTAGACTAATTCAGAAGTTTTCTAACTTTTTCACCTATTTTGCCGACCTATTTGTGTAGGTACGCCTTAATTTGCTCCTGATTTAGTCACAAAAGCGGTCTAATTTCTACTGCAGTCCAGGACTGGCGTACTTCTCTACATCTGTTTTAAATGGTGAGTTGCGTCACATTTTGCCTGAAAAGTTGTACTTATATGGAGCTGTGCGCCTGCTTTATTTCACTTGTGCCATATCTTCATGCACTTGGTAATTAGACCAATCTTAGTGAATATGCACCTGTCGTAAAGAACCCCTAGAGCAGGGATACCCAACCTGTGGCTCTCCAGTTGTTGCAAAACTACAACTTCCAGCATGCAAACTGCTTATAGCTATCAGCCTACAGCAGGGCATGGTGGGAATTGTAGTTTTACAACAGCTGGAGAGCCGTAGGTTGGCCATCCCTGCCCTAGAGGTCGGAGTAATGCCAATATGCCTCATCTAACTGAAAGTGTAAAAACAAGCGAGCCTGATAAACGTGGCTCAGGAGGTGGAAGTATCCTCTGTTCTTTGGGTTACATTTCATGCTGCATTCTGAGTGAAGCCCAGTGCCACATGGCGTGGTGCCTGACTGTATGGGGGTGAGCGATGGCATTAGCGTTCATTCATCCTCCTACTGTGGAGGAGATTGCTGTATGTTGATATCCGGGGCCGTGAAAGGTTGTCTTTATCATATAACTAGCTGGCCGGGTAGGGCATACTGAACTCATGTTACAGCGCTTACTATTTTCTCTGTGTGCTTCTCCGTTCGCCCGCTGTGCCCCCGTTCTGGTTTCCTGCCTGGCATGTAAATTCATAAAATCTTTACAGGGAGGAGGAGAAGGCCGTGTTTCTCAGAAGGCATCGTCTTCTCCCTGGCTGTGAGCTGCCCAGTCGCAGTGGGTGCGGGTCCCCACATCTGGGACCTGCTTCTATCTGAAGAATGGAGCCTGAAGTGAAGGAGAGCGCCTGCGCGGCGTGTTCTCTATTCATCAATATGGGACTGCTGGAAATAGTCACGCCATCGTTAGACTATCTTCAGAAGTCCCATAACGATGAATGGAGGGTGGTCCCATATGTGCGGGGTGTTCTCCTTCACTTCAAGGAGCTCTGCTCTCTAGATTCCATAGTATGGCTCCTCCTGGTGTTCAGTTACTTACATAGTATGGCTCCTCCTGGTGTTCTGTTACTTACATAGTATGGCTCCACCTGGTGTTCATTTACTTACATAGTATGGCTCCACCTGGTGTTCAGTTACTTGCATAGTATGGCTATACCTGGTGTTCAGTTACTTGCATAGTATGGTGCCACCTGGTGTTCAGTTACTTACATAGTATGGCTCCCCCTGGTGTTCAGTTACTTACATAGTATGGCTCCCCCTGGTGTTCAGTTACTTACATAGTATGGCTCCTCCTGGTGTTCAGTTACTTACATAATATGGCTCCCCCTGGTGTTCAGTTACTTACATAGTATGGCTCCCCCTGGTGTTCAGTTACTTACATAGTATGGCTCCCCCTGGTGTTCAGTTACTTACATAGTATGGCTCCCCCTGGTGTTCAGTTACTTACATAGTATGGCGCCACCTGGTGTTCAGTTACTTACATAGTATGGCTCCACCTGGTGTTCAGTTACTTACATAGTATGGCTCCCCCTGGTGTTCAGTTACTTACATAGTATGGCTCCCCTGGTGTTCAGTTACTTACATAGTATGGCTCCACCTGGTGTTCAGTTACTTACATAGTATGGCTCCCCCTGGTGTTCAGTTACTTACATAGTATGGCTCCCCCTGGTGTTCAGTTACTTACATAGTATGGCTCCCCCTGGTGTTCAGTTACTTACATAGTATGGCTCCACCTGGTGTTCAGTTACTTACATAGTATGGCTCCCCCTGGTGTTCAGTTACTTACATAGTATGGCTCCACCTGGTGTTCAGTTACTTGCATAGTATGGCTCCACCTGGTGTTCATGCTCTTACATAGTATGGCGCCACCTGGTGTTCATGCTCTTACATAGTATGGCTCCACCTGGTGTTCAGTTACAGCCGTGTGATGAGCCCTAAAGCTGTCGTAAAATACATCAGCCTCGGGTGTAACTACCATAGCGGCAGACCACGCGACTGATATGGGGCCCAGTCTGATCTGAGATTATAATCAAAAAAATGTACGTCGTCTCACATACAACAATAAAACTGCAAAATCTGGATTATTCTAAATTAAAGTGGTATGATACCGACTATAAATGAAAAAATGGAAACTTTGCGCACATTTTTGATCAAACGTGTGTCGGGCCCCTCTACCAGGTGTCAAGGTGGGTCCCTAACACTAACAGAACTGCCTCTCCTGGGCTTGAATATTCAGGGCGGAGTAGGAACCAGCTACATATATACTCTGCTTCCCCTGTTAGGGCTCATGCACACGAACGTATGGGTTCTGTTTCCATATTGCGGACCACCAATAAACAGACACCGTTCTGTGTGCATTCTGCATCACGGATACGGACCCATTCACTTCAATAGGTCCGCAAATCAGGAGATACGGAAGCACTACGGAGTGCTTCTTTGGGGTTCCGTACTTCCATACCGCAAAAAGATGGAACATGTCCTATCTTTTTGTGAAACGGAAGGATGCGGACCCATTCAAGTTGAATGAGTCTGGACCTGTCCCGGAGGCCTCACGAACGTTCTCCGTGCATTGGGGACCGCAAATTGCAGCCCCAATAAACAGAATGGAACACATACGTTCGTGTGCATGAGCCCTTAGTTTCAGCACTCCCCGCCCATCTGCCTGGGGCTTCTGAGCAGGGTATAAATTAGGCCTGCTCAATATATCGCGAAAGCAATTGCAATTTGCCGACCCAAAAATGCTGCAATTATATTACCGTATTTTTCGCCTTATAAGAAACACTTTTCCCCCCCAAAAAAATTGTGTGTGTGTGTGTGGGGGGGGGGGGGAGTGCGTCTTATAAAGCGATGGTTGACTTTCTACGTGACACTGACACTATCTCCGGCCGCTATGCTGCACAGCGCGGCCGGCGATACATCAGTTACAGGAGGAAAGTCGATATTTTAATGAGCACATGTTCTTCTATCTATTTTATTTATCTGTTCTGTGCAGCGCTATTAAGAAAATGTCAAGTTCTGTATTTTGTACTTTTGCAGTAATGCAAACGTATTTTATTTTGAAAAACACTGCGCATTTCAGTTCTTGAGTTCAGCATCACTACATTTCACATTATCAGTCATCTGTGTGCGCTTTTAACTTGAAAATCCAAGCAGATAGACCTCCAGCACAATTCCCTTAAAATATCGCATCGCATATCGTTATCGCAATTTTTAGGGCCCTAATTGCAATCGCACAAAATTCCCATACCGTGCAGCCCTAGTATAAATGCAGCTGGTTCCTGCACCGCCCTGAACATTGGAGGCTTAGATAAGCCCAGGAGAGGCGGTATAATGGTGGCGGTATATTAGTGTTCGGCCTCTTGCACACGACTGTATGGCTTTTTCAGTATTTTGCGGTCCACCAAAAACGGATCCGCAAAAAATACGGATGATGTCCATGTGCATTCCATTTTTTGCGGAACGGAACAGCTGGCCCCTGACAGAACAGTACCATCCTTGTCCGTAATGCGGACAAAAATAGGACATGTTCTATCTTTGAACGGAAATACGGAAACGGAAGGCATACGGAGTACCTTCTGTTTTTTTTGCGGATCCATTGAAATGAAAGAGGCCCTAGGGGCCCATCTGCAGAATGCACCTTGACGCCTGGTAGATGGGCCCGACACACGTTTGATCAAAAATGTGCGCAAAGAGCTTCTATTTTTTCATTTATAGTAGGAATAATACCACTTTAATTTAGAATGATCCCCATTTCCCAGTTTTATGGTTTGCATGTGAGATGTTGTGCTGCCTTACCTTTGTTTGTTGCTGTACGGATGTGCTTGTCTACATTTTATTTGGGATCATCTCTTCTGCTGGGGATGAAAACTCGGTCAGGACTCCGCCTGATAAAGGAACAACTTTTAGCAGACGAGGCAGTGGAGAAATGGCCCACGGGTCACTGAAAAGGGTTTAGGTGGAGACCCCTCTGTCCTGTGTGGGGTCCGGGCTTGATCCTTGCTATGGGGCCCTTACTTCTCTAGGTACACCACTGATCAGCCTGTTAAGGGTTAACTCACCATTTCTACGGTTGCAGACTCAGGTGGAACAAATTAAGGATACTGAGCAGTGAAGAGTCTTCCCACAAGAGTCCATGGAGGAGGTCACCAAAGAATCCGGATGAAGATCTCGGGGGCTGGACGCCTCACTCGTCGCAGATCAGGTCAGAGTTCATGATTACAGACTGTGTAACGAGGTTTTCTATTGAGAACTTGTATAAAAATCCTTCAAATATTTTGATCTTAATAAAGGATATAGAGAGTTGTCCAAGGCAGATGTGATCTCTCTGCAGTATTACGTTCTGCCACATGATGGCAGCATTGTCCTAGACTGCAAAGCACAATTGCTTTTCAGCTGCAGCGCCAGGACCTCCCTGCAATCTGAATCCAGCCTCGGTGCATATTCACACTCATCAGGTTTGCTGCAGAAACTTTTGCCGCTGTCCCATTTGTCTGCATGGGTCTTGTAGAAATCCATGCACATGTACAGGACGAACTTTCAGCTGCAAAACTTTCCGCTAAAAATTATGCTATGCTGTGTGTGAACACGTCTGACAAGACTGATTAGAGCCGAGAACTTGCTCGTGTAGAATGATATTAAAGGGTTATTCTCATCCACAAATTATGCCTAAAAGACGCACCCGCACCTTCCTCTAGAACCTGTGTCCTGTCCCACTGGCCGCCCAGTTCCAGGCTGCAGAAGGTGCCCAGGATTATGGGCTCTCCGTGCTTTGTAACTTAGATTCACTTGTGGAGCACAGAGTGGTCACAAAGAGCGTCTCTCGCTCTGGAGGACCCGACATGTCCATGTATTACCCAGCCGGCACTGCTTACAGTTTTAGATACTTGGATTTATAAATGACTGAGCAGAGACTGATGGGTAGTTGGTTGTAAACCTTAAAGGGGTTGTCCTGCCAGATATCGGTAGGGGCCCGGCCACCCCGCTGATCAGCTATTTGAAGAGGAGGCAGCGCCCCATGTATATGGCCGGATGGTGTAGTCAGGAGGTAGAGTAGTTGTGCCCCCCCATCTGCACCGCCAGGAATAATTGACCATTAGATTCTATTTTGCATCAGTAATTCAATTCAAATGAAAAATGCTCGGCATCACTTGGGGTCCGGAGACACTAATCGCGGCCAGGATCGCAGAGTAGTGGATCAGTTAGATGGGGCGGCAGAATAGGGTAGAGACTTTGTTTGGGCTGCAGAAGTGAGGGGTCAAATATGTTCTCAGGAGAAGTCATCATGGTGGTCTTAGCCAGATGGAGAAGAAAAGTGAATCAGTGGAGATATATCATTTGTGAGTCATAAGATAGAATAGTTGTGACTGCATGTGATCAGTGTGGTTGTCACTTAAGCCCTCGTAGAACTGGTATCTGACCGCTATATGGTCACTGGGACACATTGCTGATTCATCTCCTGATGCTGCAGTTTTACTTTCCTTCATTGTGTGGTTTATATAGTTACAGGAGTGGGTAAAACCAAACACCTTGGCCACAACTCAAGACAATCCCTTTAAGAACATTTGGAAGCTGTGAAGTATTCTTGATGACATACTCTTGAGTAGACGGGCCGCTCTTGGGCCGAATATCAGAAGAGGGAACTGAATGCTTATCCTGCCGGGAGCGCCATTTATTACTGATGTGGATCAGTCTCATCTCTACATGTAACTACAGCTGATATCGTAACATCTTTATAATTAGGAAGACGTTTTAATATTTATTATGATGTAGGTAACGGATCCCTCTCAGAAGAGCAGGATGTGTAAGGCCCGGCAGACATCGTGCTATAGTCCTCCACGCCAGAAGAAGCTCCCAGCGCACATCCCTGATGGCAGGCTCCGACGTATCCCGGCTATACATGGTAGGTGTATTTTTATTTTTCGTGCTGTGCCCAGTTTACTCTACTACACTATTCCATGAAAAGGTCTACCGTCTGCCCCCCTCCATCTCACAGAATGGTGGCATGACCCATGGGCTCCTCACAGTTTGTGGACTGAGAGCCCTATTCAGATGGGGCGTCGGGGATAAGAAAAGGTCTGTTTTTCCAGAAATGGCGCCACTCCTGTCCATAGGCTGTGACTGATCCTGCAGCCGGGAGGAGATGCAATACACACAACCTAAGGATGAGACTGACACTGTTTCTGGAGAAACTTTTTTTTTTCCCCCCTAACCCTAGTCAATCTGCTTGCCTGGGTCCCTCTCTGTGGACCTGATAGCAGTCACATAGACGGTCTCTATGGCACATAAACCTATTTCTATAGAACCACTTTCCACTATCTCTTATAATAAACCAAGTGATTGGAACTGGTTAAATACAGACCATAAAGATCCTGGGCCATCGACCTTCATGGACGGCCGCTGCTGCCATCATAGGGCACCTGTCACATGGACTGGATTCCTTAGATATAATCTTATATATGCCAGTCTATATGCCACTGCCATCTGGCCACCCTCTTGACCAGGGTTCCTCAACTCCAGTCCTCAGGGCCTATCTGCCGGTCATGTTTTCAGGATTTCCTTCAGCAGTTTCAATGCATCAGGACTTACCGCAGGTTCTCATTCTATGGGATATTCTCAAATCATGACTGGTAGGTGGGCCCTGAGGGCTGGAGTTGGGGAACACTGCTCTTGACCATTCACTAGGGGCCGGCGCATGTTTTCTGGGCCCTGATTATGCCCTGGTGGGCCTGTTTTAAGGTTCGGGTTCTATAAGGCATCCAACAAATGTCTTGCACTTAGGCCCTCTTGACTTGTATGGGGTCTGTTAGGACATGACCTATTTTTTTTTTTAACGGCCAGTCGTTTGTTTTTTTTAACAGATGCGTGAATACACTCATAGACTGTCGTTGGTCTGAAAACCGCTACCATAGGTCGTGTGTCAGCCGCATATCCCAGCCGTGCGGTGAGCCCTAAAGCTGTCGTAAAATATATCAGTCTGGTAAGGGTTAACTCGCCATTTCTAAGGAAATGAAGGAAACTGAGCAGTGAGGGGTCTTCCCACAAGAGCAAGGAGGTCCCCAAAGAATTCGGATGAAGATCTCAGGGGTTGGACGTCTCTCTCCTCGCAGATCAGGTCAGTGTTCATGATTGCAGACCGGGTAATGAGGTTTTCTATTGAGAAATTGTAAAAAAGAATTTTTTAAAAAATCCCTCTAATATACAGATACAGAAGGATATTGCGAGGGGTTGCCCAAGGCTGCAGTATTATGTTCTGCCACTTGGTGGCAGCATTGTCCTTTTATAGACTGCAACGAAACACATTTAATTTTTTTCCCCCAGAGTTTGTGTTTTGGTGGCTGCACGTATTGCCCATAGTCCGGCTGCAGCACCAGGACTAATCTAGTCCTTAATGAAGGGAAGTGGTTATGAGGTAGAGCAGTCATGCCCCCCAATTCCCCATCTGCGCTGCCATAAATAATTGGCCATCTGATTCTATTTGCATCAGTAATGCAAATGAATTCATACCAGTTATGCCCAGCATCGCGTCCCATGTCTGGAGCTGCCATACAGCTGGTTTTCAATCATTACATTGTTGCCAGTTGGTCCATTATCCTAAATGCTCATGTATTTTTCTACTTATGCCCTATGTGGTATGGGGCATTGGGCAGCAGCAGAGGCCCCCGAGGCGGCAGCAGGCACAGAATTGGTGGTAGTAGTAGCGGCGGTGTTAGATGGGGCAGCAGAATAGGGGAGAGAGGTTGTGATACTTATAGAGACTGTGCATGGGCTGCTGAGAGGGGTCAAAGGTGTCATCATGGTGGTCTGGCCAGATGGAGAAGAAAAGGGAATGACTACAATTAGAGGAGATGTCGTCTATGAGTAACAGGATGTGACAGTTGTGTATTCAGCCTGTGACTGCGTTTGATCAGTGTGGTTGTCACTTGTGCCAGTGCAGAACTGGTATCTGACCACTGACTATGGCGGTAGTATTTTTATTTGCCGTTTTCCTTTCCTTGTCTTCATTTTGTGGCTCATGTAGTTACAGGAGTAATAATGGGCACAACCAAACACCTTGGCCACAATTCGCATTGCTTGCCACTTTTTTCCAATTCTTTCTAGATTGGCAGCTGCCATCTGTGTGCTGTTTAACCATCTTAGTGCATCACCCTGAGAACCTAAAAGACCCCCCCCCCCTGTCCTTAAGCAGCAGTATACAAAACAGTCCCAAAGTGAAGCTGTGAAGTATTCTTGATGACATACTCTTGAGTAGACGGGCCGCTCTTGGGCTGAATATCAGAAGAGGGAACTGAATGTTTATCCTGCCGGGAGCGCCATTTATTACTGATGTGGATCAGTCTCATCTCTACATGTAACTACAGCTGATATCGTAACATCTTATAATTAGGAAGACGTTTTAATATTTATTATGATGTAGGTAACGGATCCCTCTCAGAAGAGCAGGATGTGTAAGGCCCGGCAGACATCGTGCTATAGTCCTCCACGCCAGAAGAAGCTCCCAGCGCACATCCCGGATGGCAGGCTCCGACGTATCCCGGCTATACATGGTAGGTGTATTTATTTTTTTTTTTTTTCGTGCTGTGCCCAGTTTACTACACTATTCCATGAAAAGGTCTAACGTCTGCCCCCCTCCATCTCACAGAATGGTGGCATGACCCGTGGGCTCCTCACAGCTTGTGGACTGAGAGCCCTATTCAGATGGGGCGTCGGGGATAAGAAAAGGTCTGTTTTTCCAGAAACAGCGCCACTCCTGTCCATAGGCTGTGACTGATACTGCAGCCGGGAGGAGATGCAATACACACAACCTAAGGATGAGACTGACACTGTTTCTGGAGAAACTTTTTTTTTTTTTTTCCTAACCCTAGTCAATCTGCTTGCCTGGGTCCCTCTCTGTGGACCTGATAGCAGTCACATAGACGGTCTCTATGGCCTCCTCTGGTGTTTGTGACTCCCTTGCCTGGTCCCATGCCAGTATGTGTACAGTCCAGCCTCCTGCAATCACATTTCATCCCATGTGATTGCTGCAGTAGTCACATCGAATGAGACCTTATCATCTTCCTTCTTCCCATCCTTCCTTATGTACCTTTCTCCCACTTTCATTGATGCCTTCTTCCTTTCCTCCTTCTATTCTTCCTTATTTTCCTCTTTGCTTCCGTATACCTTCCTTTTTTCCCACCTTCCTTTATCCTTTGTCCCTTATGTTCTTTCTTCCCTCCCTCCTTTATTCCTTATGGTCCTGCCGTCCCTCCTTGTTTCTTTCCTTTATTCTGTCCTTCCCCATTTCTTTCCTTATTTCCATGTTCACCCTCCTTCCATTATCTCCACCTTCCTTTTCGCCTCATTTTTACCTTCTCTGCTTATTTCTGTCCCTGCTTTCTTATTTCTTCCATCCTTTCTTATTTACTTAACTTCCTCCTTTCTTGTTTGTTTATTTTCCTCCCTCCCCTTTTTCTTTCTTTCTTTCCTTCCTTCCTTCCTTTCCTCTCTCTTTTCTTTATTTCCTTCCTTCCTCTTTTCCTCACTTCTCTATTACTTATGTCCTTTCTCTCATATGCCCCGCCTGCCTTCCCTCCCTCCTTTCTTCCTTATGTCCTGCCTTCCCTCCCTCCTTTCTTCCTTATGCCCTGTTTTTCTCCCTCCTTTCTTTATGTCCTGTTTTTCTCCCTCCTTTTATTCCTTTATGTCCTTTTTTTCCTTATGCCCTGCCTTTTCTCCCTCCTGTCTTCCTTACTTCCCACCTTTCTCTCTCCTTTTTACCTTATGCCATCTTTCCGCCCTTCTTTCTTCCTTATGTCCTTTCTTCCCTCCTTACATTTCTTATGTCTTTCCTTTTCTTATGGTCTTTCTTCCTAATGTCCTTCCCTTCTCCCTCCTTTCTTATGTCCTGCCATTTCTTTGTGTTTTCTTTATTACCTACTTCATTTTCTTATCTCCTTTTTATCTTCATGTCCTTCCTTCTTTTGTCGTACCTGTTCTTCCTTATTTCAGCCTTTCCTCTCTCCTTTCTTCTTTTTAAAGGACTATATTACACTGGCGCTTTTATCCTCTATACCAGGCACCCTCAAACTGCAGCCCTCCAGCTGTTGCAAAACTACAACTCCCAGCATGCCCGAACAGCCTACAGGTATCAGCCTACAGCAGGGCATTATGGGAGTTGTAGTTTTACAACAGCTGGAGGTCTGCAGTTTGAGGATGCCTGCTCTATACCTATCGCCATGTCCTGACTTCCTTTTTGCCTCCTATGTTTGTTTCCTTGTTTTACTTCTTCCCTCCATTACCGTCCTTTTTTTCATCTCCACCCATCCCATTTTCTTTTTTCTTCCTCCCTTATTTCCTTCTGTTAATTTCTGTCCTCCCTTGATTTCTTCACTCCCTCCCCTCTTTCCATTTCTTCCTGCTTTATTTTGTTCTTCCCACATTTTTTTTTTCTGTCCTTGCTTCCTTCATCATCTTCTTCCTTCTAACTTCTCTCCTTCCTTTTCTACGTATTTCCCTCCTCTCCACCTTAATTCCTGTATTACTTCATACCATCCCTTCTTCCTATCCCCTCCATCCTTTTCCTTCGTGCATCCATCACTTGTTTCCCTTCTCCCTCTTTATTTCCTTCTCCTTCTGTCCTACCCTCCTTCCTCGTTTCATTCTTTCCCTCCCATCTTCCTTTTTGTTTCTTTCCATTTCTGTGCCACTCGTTTCACTTAACCTGATCAAGTGGCAGAAATTCCGGAGAAGAAATGATCTGGCGACCGAGTACAAAGAAACTTTTCTTCTGAGCAAACCTGGAATTCTGCGTTTAGGGCTCTCATTTGTAATTCGCTGCCAGTGAAACCTGACAGGGGCTCCTGAGGCCTCACAAATGTCTTATGCCAGTTTTTTTGTTCTTTCTGCAAAAAGCCAAAGGAAGCAGATCAGCGAGGCATGAGGCACGTTGTACCTTATGTCTCTGGCCTGATGAATACATGCAGTGTATTCTCACGACTCATTTAACTGCAGAACAAAGCTGCTAGATCACAGATCCATTGTGTATTATTAGAGAAACAGATACCAGTGAGGCGCGAGACACAGGTTACCTCATGTCCTAACAATGTCTCTACTTTATAATCGCTGTATATTGTATGTTCATAGCTGAATACAGCTGCATTAGGTGTAAGTATGCAGATAGGAATATTGGCCCATCACATATGTACCAGTGAGGTACAGTGTGTCTCACGCCTCAATGGTGCTAATTATTCTGTTAGGGTCCATGCACACATTCTTGTGTGTTTTACGGATCCGAAAAACACGGACACCGCAATGTGCGTTCCGCATTTTGCGGACCGCGCATCACCGGCACTCTCGTAGAATAGGACAAGAATAGGATATGTTCTATTTTTTTGTGGATCTGCAATTCCGGATCCGGGCGGGACATAGTGTGTCCCCATAGAAATAAACGGGTCCGCAATTCCGTTCCGCAAAATGCGGAACAGAATTGCAGACGTGTGAATGGAGCCTAACAGTTATATACAGTGAATTCTCATGACTGTTGTCTTTGCAGATGCTGCTGGAATTTGACAAGTCACACAGACTGACAAGGTAGGAGGCACAGCGTACCTCATTTTATAAATGACAATCAGTCCTTCTTATATACATTGACTGCATTATGTGTAGCAGTGGTGGTACAGGTATTTGACTTTAACCGTATACCCCCTGTGAAACCGCTGCGGCACAGTGTGCCTCATGCCTCAATCATAGGGCTATTAGTAATGCAAATAATAAATCATATTTGCAATATGTGCATTAATGTAGATGTGACCATTCACAATTAGCCCTGCTGCCACCAGTGAGGCACAGTGCATCATGCCTCCAGTACCTAGGCATTACACACAGCCGCTGTGTCCGTGTTGCAAACCGCATGTCCGCAAAACACAAGCGCCGGCTGTGCAGCCCCCTTGCCTTCAATGAATCCACAAGATGTCCTATCTTTCGCGGAGTGGAGGTATGGACCGGGAACCAAACGGAAGCCCTTCCATGGTCTTCGGGGTCCATGCCTCCACTCTGCAAACGATAAAACATGTCCTGTCTATTGTCATATCTTGCGGATCGTGGACCCATTGAAGGCAATGGGGCAGCACAGCCGGTCCCCAACACGGGCACAGCGGCACTACGGCCATGTGCATAGCTGTGCTCATTTTGTATATTGATATGCCTCATGACATTGTACCTCATGCCTCCCTCATGGGTTGGGTGTATGTGCGGAGAAATTAAAAGACAACAGTTCACATATACACAAGTTTTTATATGCCGACATAAAATGATATATTCTACAGAATCTAGAACAGTAACAAAATAGAGATCCGTCACTTTATATACAGCGGGGGAAAACCGACGCGGATTCTGCTCTTTACAGGGATAAAAATCTACAAGTTCCTGAATAATTTTCATTTTTTTTCCCAATACAAATATTGATCAGAATAGAAATCAATGAAGCAGCTACAACAATGGGTTCGTAAGAAAGTCCATAAAACGCGGGGGGCGGGGCTTAGCCTCGGCGTCTATACAAAAATATCCTGATTTGTTCTCATCCCATTAAATAAAAATCCTCGTTACAAAATTATAATCCAGTGTGTAATACTAAGGGGTCTAGTTAGTGGTGCCCAACCTACGGCCACTGCTGGGGGTTGTAGTCTGACAACCAAACAGCCATAGGATGAGGAGTCCCGGTCTGACCCTCACCGGGATAGTGGTCTATTGCAGGGCGTGCATGGGTCTACATCGGAGACAGTCAGTGTGGGGAGATCCCCCTGCTATGTGTCTACGCTGCCGGACATCTATATACAGTGTGTATTGCGTCTCCAGCTTGTGGATTGACCTCCAGTCGCCATATTTACAGCAGTTCTATATCTCAAGCGCCTCCGATGCCTCATTTTACAAGGGTCCTTTAAACTGGTTTCCAGAAAGATGCTGCCTGATTGAAGGCTTGGAGTTGGCGGCGTCGCCCAACTTCCTCCACACGACCTAGAAGACAATTGTATTTGCATTATATTCATTTTATTGACATCATTTTTCTATATTTTTTTAATCTAGAGTCTTAAAAAAAAAAAAAATTCCTTTAATCCAAAATGTTTGGTAATCTGGAGCAGACCTGATCCGAATTCTTCCTGCCGTTACAAGTGATTGAGTTTTGTCGTTGCATGCGACCGTCCTGTAACTCGGAAGAGCTGATAATCCAGCAGGGCCTCGTCATGTAGGGTCACCCCGGTCTCATCCATGGCTGACTGTACCGAGTATTTTCAGTGTCAGCCATTAGTTCACCACTAGGTGGCGCTATTGCTTTGTGCAGTAATCCTGCGTATAACGCTTAAGGGCTCATGCGCACGAACGTATTTTGTTTCCGTGTCCATTGTGTTATTTTTACAGCCCGTACGCGGAACCATTCACTTCAGTGGGTCCACAAAAAACAGAAACGACTCAATGTGCATTCCATTTCCGTATGTCCACATGAACGTTCCGTAAAACAGATAGAACTTGGCCGATACCTTTCCGTTTTGTGGACAGCTATGGGCATTATTACAATGGATTCGCAAAAAAAAAAAAAAAAAAAAAAAAAAAAGCAATATGGATGTCACACGGATGTCATCCATATTTTTTGTGCATGAGCCTTTAACATGTTGCGGCCCTGGTGCAGTTTTTATCTGGGATTTTAAAAAATTCTGCTTTTCTTCCAGCCACAGCACCAGTCCTGTTTAATGGGACTGAACTGCCATACCGGACACGGCCTGTAAAGTGAATACGACTGAGCTGCAACGCCGAGCACAACCTGCGCACCCGACTGGCGACCATGGAAGCCATGTTTGTCTGTCCTGGTGTATCCCCTCTAAGGTGCAGTACGAATAACGGGGGGCAGAAGCGAGGGGAGCACCCGGGGAGGTGGGTAGAATCTTGTGAATTAGAAGGGCAATGTACTTATCCTGCATGGTGGACACTTTTTAAAGGACTATTCGTAACGTTTGTGATGTCATTTCACAGATCTTCCTTTTTGCTCGTTAATCTTTTCCACCCCCTGAAAAAACAGCTGCTTATAATTATGCAAATGAGCTGAAAAGAGCCCAAGGGAAGGGGCTGTACTTGCCTGCCAGCCACGCCCATATGAATGGAGCCCCTGCCTCGCCGATGTCATCAGGAGGCCGCTGGAAATCTTGGCACCATCTGTTACCTGCTGCTGGCAGCCGCTACAGTAACTGCGCATGCGCCTGCCTAGGATTTCCAGCGGCCCCGTGATGATGTCACCTAGGCAGAGAGGCTGCATTTGGATAAGTTCCGCCCCTTGGGCTCTTTTCAGTTCATTTGCATAATTATAAAAATTGAGCTCTACAGGCATCACACATGGTCCTGGTTGTTGACAGACTCCCTAAAGTTACAGACCGGTGACAACCAAATTCAGCAACATAGGCGCCTCTGGTCGTCTTAAATTCCAGGAATTTAATGTAAATATGGGAAAAATGGAATCTGATATGTTACATCCATGGGCTGAGGTTGATCTGTGTAAGACCCCTGCTCTTTTGGTCACCATGCTGTAGTGCAGGCATCCTCAAACTGCGGCCCTCCGGCTGTTGCAAAACTACAACTCCCAGCATGCCCGAACAGCCTACAGATACCAGCCTACAGCAGGGCATTGTGGGAGTTGTAGTTTTACAACAGCTGGAGGGCCACAGTTTAAGGATGCCTGCTGTAGAGCCACGGACTGGTGGGGGCCATGGTGGTGGATTTGGCAGTCACCTGGAGGGTTTCGACATTTCCGCCTTCAGGCAGCTTTGATCAGCACAGTCCTTGGATAGGCGCGGAACATTGTAATGTATAATTCATTCATCCTCAAAAGGCAGAAACATCAAACCGACTCCAGAAGTTTCCTGAAGATCGGTGTCGGCAGCGCCGTCTTCCCAGCAGGACTATTTATTTATCTAATGGCTGCCGATTTCAGGACGGGGGACGGGGGACTGTGTCCGGAGCGGCAGGGGTCCCAAACAGGGGAGTAAAAGAATGTAAAGCACGGACCATCCGGCTCTGTAGGATAGTATTAACCCTTTCCACTACTCTGCATAGGAATGCTGCGACCAGTAAATGTGGTAGCAAGAGGGCCAAAGGGAGAGAAAACGTAACTTTTAATGTAGATGCTAAAAATTGCAATACGCCTACCCCAAGACACGGACATATAGAGGACTATAGAGTAATTATTAAGTATTATTGGAAAGATCTCCCCAAACAGAAACAGCAGCTGTTAAGTCAGTGAAACTCAGGCGACAAATGTGCGGGAAGAAGATGTGCTGACGGCTTAGGTCACTCAGTAGGTGTTCGCTTAACCAAAAGAGTTCCAATCAAGACAAAAAGGGAAATTCTGACCCTATAAAACCCTACTTTTGTTGAGGGGGACCTGATGGCGACCCTGTCTGGATACCTGTCCCTGGTTACGGGCGGAGTCCCTACGGTATGGTTCCCTCGGGACTCCGCCCATAACCAGGGACAGGTATCCGGACAGGGTTGCCCCTTGCGCGGTAAGAACCCTGTATAGACAGGTAGGATGCTATCAGGTCCCCTCCCCAACAGTAGGGTTTATGTAACTCGTTTTGGTTAAGCGAACACCTACTGAGTGACCTAAGGCGTCAGCACATCTTCTTCCCGCACATTTGTCGCCTGAGCGTCACTGACTTAACAGCTGCTGTTTCTGTTTGGGGAGATCTTTCCAATAATACTTAATAATTACTCTATAGTCCTCTATATGTCCGTGTCTTGGGGTAGGCGTATTGCAATTTTTAGCATCCGCATTAAAAGTTAAGTTTTTTCTCCATTTGGTCCTCGTGCTAGCTCTAGATATTAGGGAGTATTGTCTACAGTTCATTATAATTGGCCTAGTTTTGACCAGTAAATGTGGCCCCCGCCCAGCGTTGAGACCCTTCTGCCCTTAGTAGCTACAATAACTGATCCTTACATTGCACATTTCTCGTACAATCGCCTTCTCCTTCTCACTCAGGTCTTCCTCGTAGTTGTCAGGAGCTTGCCGGTCCAGGTTTTCATGCACTTCCAGAACCTGTGTAAAAGAAAACACGTTTACGGTGAACTGAAGGCAGAAAGTTTGTAATTACCGTAAGTACAGAACCAGCTGACCGGTACCAGAACCCTGCAAGAATCTTATCTGGACAAGCAGGAAAACTGCAAACGGGGGACGAGGCAAAAAAAACTCTGCACTTTGTGGATTCTTTTTTTTGCAATCTGCAATATGTGAACTTTGGGGGGGACCTACAAACATGGCACCAGAACAGCAATTTATAGATAAATGTCTGACTTTATTAGATATATAATATACTTAAAACATAAGAGGAATACAAAGGTACTACATGACATTATAGCACGTGTGGTACCCTGCCGGCTATTCCCACGGCCATAAGTAAGGTCTCTGGACTAATCCTGGGGCCAGCAACAAATAGGTAACATCATAAAGGGCAATATACTGACACCCCGACGTACGGCGCGCACTCAAAGCTGCTGCTGCTTCTCACCCCCAGACGAAGCTATGTACGTCGTCGGTATATTGCCTTTCATGATGTTACCTATTTGTTGCTGGCCCCAGGATTAGTCCAGAGACCTTACTTATGGCCGTGGGAATAGCCGGCAGGGTACCACATGTGCTATAATGTCATGTAGTACCTTTAGGTTATTTTGGGTGTGTCCCTCTTCTGTTTTTGAAGTGTATTATCTAATAAAGTCATGCACTTATCACTCGCTCGTCTACTGCATCATTTGTGGGTTTTCTGTAATCGGCACCAGGGGGCTCATTTATGAACTCTAAAACGCCACTTTTGTGGCAAAATCTGTGACTTTTCCGACCGGTCGAGAAAAAGGGGCGTGGTGTGGGTGGGCAGGCACGTCTCGCACAGACTTCTGTACTGCGTGAACACGCGCTGGGGTAGGTTAAAAAAAACCTGGGGATAAAAGCAGCCATGTTTTTCTATACCTGTGCATCTTCATTTTGCCTCTCATTCCCCTCTCTGCACTGCAAATACACAGGGACGGGTAGGGGGCAAAAGTCAGCACTGTGTGGACGCATGGACATGGGGGGGACTTTTGCACTGCATGGATTGGGGGAGGCAAAAAGATGTACAAGATTAGAAAACATGGCTGCTTTCCTCCCAGAAAAAAAAAATCTATGCAGTGCAGGCCTATAGTCCTTCAGATTTAATTTGATTGGGGTGCATTATCCGGCCGTCTATATCTGCGAGGGAAGCGTCCTGTGCTATTATCTTGTATTATATATGTTTGGTTACCCTAGCGACATTGGGTCTTCCATATATATCTGTATTATCCACTTCTTAGGTGTTATTCGTCAGATCCTAGTGCAGCCTGATATAATCCCACTTGTTTCATGAGTAGCATTGACCTGACTGCTCTCTGGCTTCAATATGTAATTCAGTAATTCCTAAAGGCATCCCCAGTGCTATAACGATGACTGAATACCCTGCATGACATCGCTCAGGGGAAGGGGCGCGCGCGTTTCACCACCATTGGAGACGTTTTTAAGGTCTATTGAGCGCTCTATCGTATTTATTCTCGGCCTATGGAGCGCACGCTGCTTTCCATTACTTGGAGCATGAATCCACTTTTTTCTGATGGAGCGCAAGTTGCTGACCAGATGTCCAGGGTTGGAGCTGCACGTGTTTTCGGCGTGCGCACCACTCCCCGGGGGTTCCATATGCGGATGCTATTTAAAGTAGAGGTGCGACCCGATGTGACTGCACATCCATATCAGGATGGACCACATCGTGATCGCCATGGCCGTCCTACATCTACTGTTCACGTGAGAGGTCCTTGTGACCATCAATTGTTGGTTTCTGAATATCAGCTTCATGTTACGGGCTGTTACGCCTTCTAATCGGACCTCCAGCAACTTTACGTATAAATACCACCGGAGGGCGATTCTATAGGTTTAATGCCAGCATTTTGAATATATGTACTGGGCTTTTTCCGTATCTATGTATTGAGCTTTGATATGTACCGAGCCTTCGGATTGCGGCTTGTTGGTTTATATCTTACATATTTTGGTTTTGGATAACCATAAATCTGACGGGTTCTTCATCTATGTCTGGCCCCAGCAGTCAATTGTACGTGTTGAGGGTACCTTCACACTGGCGTTTTTGTTTTCCAGCACAGAGTTCCGTCGTCGGGGCTCTACGCCAGAAAAAAAAAATGCTTCAGTTAAGATAATACAACTGCATGCATCCATTTGAACGGATCCGCTTGTATTAACTTTAACATTGTCAAAACGGATCCGTCATGAACTCCATTGAAAGTCAATGGAGGATGGATCCGTTTTCGATTGTGGCAGAATGTGCCAGAGAAAATGGATCCATCCCTATTGACTAAGGCTACTTTCACACTTGCGTTGGTGCGGATCCGTCTGTTTATTTGCACAGACGGATCCGCACCTATAATGCAAACGTTTGTATCCGTTCAGAACGGATCTGTTTGTCATTTTTCTTTAAACCTAATGCAAAGTCCAAAATGGATTCGTCTTGAATTACATTGAAAGTCAATGGGGAACGGATCAGTTTTCAAATGCACCATATTGTGTCATCGAAAACGGATCCGTCCCCATTGACTTACATTGTAATTAAAAATGGATCCGTTAGGCTCCGCTTCTTCAAGCTGCGTTTTGGTGTCAGCCTCCAAAACGGAATAGAGGTGGAACGGGGCTGAACTGATCCGTTTTGGACCGTTTGTGAGAGCCCTGAAACGGATCCCACAAACGGAATCCAAAACGCTAGTGTGAAAGTAGCCTTACATTGGGGGTCATGACAGATCCGTTTTGCTCAGCATCCCAGAACGGAAAGAAAACTGCACCATGCTGCAGTATTTTCCTGTCCAAAAAACATTCACATACTGAACGGAAGACATCGTGAACGGATTTCTCTCCATTCAGGATGCATGGGGATAATCCTGATCAGTATTCTTCCGGAAAACAAAAACGCCAGTGTGAAGGTACCCTGAGCTTGATTCCTGAGACCAATATCTGACTGTCTCATGTACGTTAGCTGCTTACGGATTAACATCCATATGATCAAACCTACACCGTTTGATTTTACACATATTGATATCTATCCATCTGAGATCTGTGACTATCACCTTTTTCGGAGCTTTAGGTCGATCACGCGTTGTGTGCGCTAACAAAGGCTTCAGGTATTCATGTGTTAATCAGATGTAAGTACATTTTCGTTCATAATCGTTTAGTTTCTCTGGACCAACTGGTGTCTCCCCTGATGAACCAGTGATTGGGGAAACGCGTTGGGACTATTTAGGGCAATGAGAGGGTGAGACAGGGCAGGCACCATCAGGGTGTTCCTGGGGATTGAGTAGGGACATCTCTCCCTAGCGCATTATACCCGCCCTCCCCTCTGTGTATGGATGTTTGTATTTTTGGCGGTTTTGTTCCATTATGATCAATGTTTGTTACATTTTATACGAATAAGAAGTGATTCAATATTAAAGTGGTGATTAAAAGTTCCTAGCTTTCTGTGACTTTTTTGATATTTAGCAGGAATTCTCTGTATGAGTATCCAATCCATATTGGACATTTTGCTTTGGTTTGTGCAGAGGTTTACCAGACCTTCGCACTGCGTGGACTTTTTTGTTTTGTTTATTAAGCTTTCATGTTTTTCTAGTTTTGTGCATCTTTTTGCCTCCCTTTCCATGCAGTGCAGATAATCTCCCCTCTGCTCTGCAAGGACAAGGAGTGCTGGGCAACCCTCCGCCCTGTGGGGATGCACAAAAATAATAAAACGTGACTGCTTTCTTCTGGAAAAGCAGAGGGTGCAGGTAATGCAAAGGTTGGCTTCCTCCATCCACTAGGGGGCAGAGCTCTGCACTGCGTGGGGTAGTTGGCTCAAGCCTCTGGATTCCACACAGTGGAGTTTCTCCCCAGACCCCGTATCCACACAGGGCAGAGGTTCGGCGGCAGATCTCTCCACTGCATACAATGGGAGGGAAAAAAATACTGCACATTGTAGAAGCGGCAAAAGAATTCCTAAGGTTACCTTCATAGCATGCACCACCGCCTCTGGCTTCTGCGCTACTGGGACATATCCAGCAGGGGGCGTGGAGGAGAGATCGGCTGTGATCCGCACGGTGCCCTGATGAAAATAAGATGCATATTATTACTAAACATGGTGGCCGCTGTTAAAAGGATCTATGTGAACTCCTCCAGGGTCTCCCCACCCCATATGGTGGGGTTAGAGCAGGGAACAGCAACCTCCGGCACTCAAACTGTGATGAAACTACAGCTCCCAGCATGCTCCATTTGCTTCTATGGGAGTCCTGAGAACAACACCAAGCAAGTCTGCATGCTGGGAGTTGTAGTTTTACCACAGCTGGAGTGCTGCAGGTTGCTGACCCCTGGGTGACGGCAGATCCGGGTCGTATACAATGAAGTGCACAGAGGAACCAGACACTGACCTGGGGAGGATTTGTGAAAAATGCCCTCTATCGCCCATAGCAGCTTTCATTTTTTAAGAGCAGAATATGAGAATTCTCCATTTCACCTCAATACGTGCCTCCCTTATCACTGTCTAAATGCCCCCATAGGAGAATTATTCAGATTCCCCAGATAAGTGCCTGCAATAAATGCCCCCATGACTCTCTGCCTCTGATCCGCCATCCATTAGGCCACGTGGGAAGGATAAATACAAGAAAACTAGTCATGAGACAAGGCGTTCTATATCAGAACCCGCCACTAGGGGCAGTGTTTTATATATGGCAGGGGTCTCATCCCAATAAAGCCATGCATTTACCCCTGAGCTCTCGGGAGATGCAGATGTGTACATGTCTCTCCGAGGCCCCGCTAGACCATCTCCGTACCGTGGCGCTTTTATTACAACTCATTACACGGTATCTAAAATACTACATCTTGTAAGAGCGCTTTCCAGGGGCCGGTTCTGTTATATTTTGCAGCTTACAACCGCCTAGAGCTGGTGTAAAGAGCATTATATTCTTGGATTGGTGCTTTTACGCTTTTTTAGAATAAAGCGATTACAATATTAAAACTTCCAAGAGGAAGTGTCCACATTTCATTATTCCGATGCACATTGTAAATCTAAGAGGCTGCCATAGACAACAAGGACACGTTTCCTCTAAGACAGCTTTAATACATACATACAGTGCCTTGCAGAAGTATTCACCCCCCCTGACTTTTTTCATGTTTTGTTACATTAAAGCCTTAAGTTTACTGTTTTGTTACTCTGAATTCTATGTGATGGATCAGAACACAATAGTCTAAGTTGGTGAAGTGAAAAGAGAAAAATATATAAATACAACTATTATATAGACAACAGAAAATGGTCCTGTGCGTATGTATTCACCCCCTTTACTAGGAAGCCCATAAAAAGCTCTGGTGCAGCCAATTACCTTCAGAAGTCCCATAATTAGTGACATGATGTCACCTGCGTACAATCTAAGTGTCACATCATCTGTCATTACATATACACACCAGATGCTGCAACACCTAAGAGGCATCACTGACCGAACACTGCCATGAAGGCCGAGGAGCTCTCCAAACAAGTAAGAGACAATGCTGGTGAGAAGTACAAGTCAGGGTTCTAAAAAAATATCCGAATCTTTGATGATCCCCAGGAGCGCCATCACATCTATCATAACCAAATGGAAAGAACATGGCACAACGGCAAACCTGCCGAGAGACGGCCGCCCACCAAAACTGACGGACCGGGCAAGGAGGGCATTAATCAGAGAGGCAGCACGGAGACCTAAGGTAACCCTGGAGGAGCCGCAGAGTCCACAGCAGAGACTGAAGGATCTGTACATAGGACGACAATAAGCCGTACGCTCCATAGAGTTGGGCTTTATGGCAGAGTGGCCAGAAGGAAGACATTACTGTCAGCTGAAAACAAAAAGGCGCATGGGAGACTCCGAAAATGTATGGAGGAAGGGGCTCTGGTCTGAGGAGACTGAAACGGAACCTTTAGGCCATCAAAGAAAATGCTATGTCTGGTGCAAACCAACACATCCCATCACCCAAAGACCACCATCCCCACAGTGAGACATGGCGGTGGCAGCATCATGGGGGGGATGGGACTGGGAGACTGGTCAGAGATGAGGGAAAGATGGATGGTGCTAAATACAGGGATGCTCCTGATCTGTGAAGCGTGATCTGAGGCTAGGACGGAGGCTCACCTTCCAGCAGGACTGACCCCAAACACACGGCTAAAGCCACACTTGGGGGGTGTAAGGGGAAACTGAGATCTGAGGTCAGACTTAAAGATCACTGTTCATAAGAGCAAACCGTCCAACCTCAAGGAGCCGGAGCGGCAAGAAGTAACAGGCAAAAATCCCAGCGGTAAGATGTGGCAGCTCCTAGAGACTTATCCAAAGAGACTGGGAGCTGTGATTGCCGCAAAAGGAGACTCTACAAAGTACTGGCTTTAGGGGGGGGGGGTGAATAGTTCTGCACATTGAGTTTTTCTGTTATTTTGTCCTATTTGGTGTTTGCTTCACAATAAAAACAAAACATCATCTTCAAAGTTGTGGGCGTGTCCTGTACATTAAATGATGCAAATCCTCAAACTATCCATGGTAATTCCAGGCTGTGAGGCATCAACATACAAAAAAAAGTCAAGGGGGGGGGGGGTGAATACTTTTGCAAGGCACTGTAAGACTCATAGCATCAGAGATCCAAAAGAACCATTTGCTGTAGCAGAACCTTGGAATTTTTGAATTTGAAATCAAGACCCCAACCAGTACATAACAATAACTCCATCCTAAAAGGCATGTCCTTTAAACCGTATATGCAAGAATATAACTACTATAATACTGCTCCCATGTACAGGAATATAACTACTATAATACTGCCTACTATGTACAGGAATATAACTACTATAATATTCTTCAGAGCTGAGTAGCGCCATGAAATGACTATCATTTTGTCCGCCACATTACATGGGAACCGTGTATAAACCCGCACAATACAGCAGATGATATCATATACGTTCTCAAGCTGCCCATTGGGGATGAAGGGTTATGAATATTCATGCTCTTCTTCTATTTAGGGGCATAAATCCCATCTATTGTCTGCGCTTATAAATATTCATCCTGATACGGGGGAGAATGGAGCGCCGTCTTTCCCTGCAGCACACACACATCTAGGTCCTGTCAGCAGAGAGCGGGCAAAGGGCGTTACTCACATTCTGCAGGGGCTCCGGGTACTGAGACAGCGAGGACAGCTGTGATTCAGAGTGGTAAGGAGATAAGCCTTTCCGTAACGTCCTTAAGTCGTTGTGGCTGGAATGCTGAAAAGTAGAAGACAGAAAAGTGAGCGGAGGAGCGGACGTCCGCACAGGTCAATACATGTCATAATATCGTCTAATATATGTGCCGGTACACGAGAAAATATCTACTATAATACTGCTCCTATGTACAGGAATATAACTACTATAATACTGCTCCTATGTACAAGAATATAACTACTATAATACTGCCCCTATGTACAAGAATATAACTACTATAATACTGCTCCTATGTATAAGAATATAACTACTATAATACTGCTCCTATGTACAGGAATATAACTACTATAATACTGCCCCTATGTACAAGAATATAACTGCTATAATACTGCTCCTATGTACAGGAATAAAACTACTATAATACTGATCCTATGTACAAGAATATAACTACTATAATACTGCTCCTATGTACAAGAATATAACTACTATAATACTGCTCCTATGTACAAGAATATAACTACTATAATACTGCCCCTATGTACAAGAATATAACTACTATAATACTGCCTCCTGTGTACAAGAATATAACTGCTATAATACTGCTCCTATGTACAAGAATATAACTACTATAATACTGCCTCCTACGTACAAGAATATAACTACTATAATACTGCCTCCTATGTACAAGAATATAACTACTATAATACTGCTCCTATGTACAGGAATATAACTACTATAAGACTGCCCCTATGTACAAGAATATAACTGCTATAATACTGCTCCTATGTACAGGAATAAAACTACTATAATACTGATCCTATGTACAAGAATATAACTACTATAATACTGCTCCTATGTACAAGAATATAACTACTATAATACTGCTCCTATATACAGGAATATAACTACTATAATACTGCTCCTATGTACAAGAATATAACTACTATAATACTGCCTCCTATGTACAAGAATATAACCAGTATAATACTGCTCCTATGTACAGGAATATAACTACTATAATACTGCTCCTATGTACAAGAATATAACCAGTATAATACTGCTCCTATGTACAAGAATATAACTACTATAATACTGCTCCTATGTACAAGAATATAACTACTATAATACTGCTCCTATGTACAAGAATATAACTACTATAATACTGCTCCTATGTACAAGTATATAACTACTATAATACTGCTCCTGTGTACAAGAATATTACTACTATAATACTGCTCTATGTACAAGAATATAACTACTATAATACTGCCTCCTATGTACAGGAATATAACTACTATAATACTGCCTCCTATGTACAAGAATATAACTACTATAATACTGCTCCTATGTACAAGAATATAACTGCTATAATACTGCGGTAATACGGTAAAGGCTGCCCTCCGGAGGTGTCTCCCACAGGCCGAGTTGAAGGCTCTTCTACCACTACAGTGATCTTCTTCGTCTCTAGATCCATAATCCGGCTCCTGTCAGGGGCCATTGACAGTGGATGAAGGGAACATGTGTACATACAGGAGCCTCGTATGAGATGGGTGTAGCTCCCCCTCATTACTCCATACATTGTCCTCATATACAGCTCAATGTATGAACTATATTGTGAGGGACGTGTCCTTTGTGCACCTTTAATCCTGTTTATTCTGGAGGTTGAGTTGTACAGAGGAGGCACCATCTAGTTATGACATCTGTCACAGGATTACGGAAGATCACAGGGCAGGGTGGATCGTCTACAACTTTATAAGCCCCTCAACTCTTTTGAAAACCAGTCTAAGAACCGGAAGGAGCGCCTGTCCGGACAGCATGCGAGCCCCACCTAACCAGGTCTGACCCAAGCCCAACGAGTCACTTCCCAGGTGTCAGATCCCGTCAATGACATCACAAACCCAGAAAAACATCATCCCGCTATAATCCTCGTATAATAGATATGTTCTGTGTGACACATAGCGGTCACACAAAGTACAGAGGAGGGGCCCAGTGGTACCCGGCGCGCTATACTCAGCCTTGGCACTGGCCACACTTCACCGTGCCACCATACAACCATCCCACAACATAGTATGATCTGTTATCAGTATGGAAAAGGAATCCAGCACAGACCCAGACGTGGGCCTCATTCTCTTCTGCATATCCATGCCACCATAGACCAATCCAAGGACATGGCCACTTCCTTCCAGAAACAGGTTCAAGATATTATTCATCCACATCAGGACATGGAGCTCACTTTCATCTGGATACAGGCTCGTGCCACCATACACCCATCCCATGACCTAGAGCCCACTTCCCCCCCTTTCCTAGGACATGATGAAAATGGCGCTTCTTCGCACTCATCCTTCAAACCCCTCCCGGGTTCAAGTCCTTGGCCCTCATACCTTGGGATGGTGGCAAAACCAGCAGAAGAAGCTGAAGCCCAGTTCTCTCCTGTGGATATGAGCCTGTACTGGATGACCGACCCTGTACGTAGGACATGGGACCGTCTGGCATCTCCTACACAGGTTCTCCACTCCCATAGTAAAGGAAGACAGGAACCACTTCTGAGGACCCCATTACGGGAGCCGTAGGCCGCCTGTATAGTACCTATAGCCTTGCATACGTGGCTGATGCAGCAGAAGACACGGATGTAATCATCTCTTTATATCATATAATAGGACACTGCTGATCTTATTACATTTAGCCTAATATTCACATTTCTCCTGCTTGTGGGAAATTAAGTTATTAGCGCTAATTAGTAGAGGTGAGAAAATGTTCGGGAGATGATGAGAACACGGATTCTGTGTAATAACCGGGTTATGTGAGGCCTGGGGCATGAGGGATTCTGGATCTTCTCAGGAGGTCGAAATGTGTGTAATTGTATTACTCTACTGACATTGGGCTTTTTACCTCAGACAGTACCACCGGACGTACGCTCCATGCTGCATAGGTCCAGGTACGTATACCGTATGGTCAGATACTGCAGCCATGCTCATCACTCAACTGGCCCCACTCGCCACCGGAGCTGACAATCTAATTTTACTATCTCTGGCTTGTAAACTAACACAACACCCAGTACAGCATGAATATAACACATAGAGCATGTATACGGCACTGACATAGCAGACGTGGAGCATGTATACGGCACTGACATAGCAGACGTGGAGCATGTATACAGCACTGACATAGCAGACGTGGAGCATGTATACAGCACTCACACAGCAGCAGACGTGGAGCATGTATACGGCACTCACACAGCAGCAGACGTGGAGCATGTATACAGCACTCACACAGCAGCAGACGTGGAGCATGTATACGGCACTGACATAGCAGACGTGGAGCATGTATACAGCACTCACACAGCAGCAGACGTGGAGCATGTATACGGCACTCACACAGCAGCAGACGTGGAGCATGTATACGGCACTCACAGCAGCAGACGTGGAGCATGCATACGGCACTCACAGCAGCAGACGTGGAGCATGCATACGGCACTCACACAGCAGCAGACGTGGAGCATGTATACGGCACTCACACAGCAGCAGACGTGGAGCATGTATACGGCACTCACACAGCAGCAGACGTGGAGCATGCATACGGCACTCACAGCAGCAGACGTGGAGCATGCATACGGCACTCACACAGCAGCAGACGTGGAGCATGTATACGGCACTCACACAGCAGCAGACGTGGAGCATGTATACGGCACTCACAGCAGCAGACGTGGAGCATGTATACGGCACCCACACAGCAGCAGACGTGGAGAATGTATACGGCACTCACACAGCAGCAGACGTGGAGAATGTATACGGCACTCACACAGCAGCAGACGTGGAGAATGTATACGGCACTCACACAGCAGCAGGCGTGGAGCATGTATACGGCAGTCACAGCAGCAGGCGTGGAGCATGTATACGGCACTCACACAGCAGCAGGCGTGGAGCATGTATACGGCAGTCACAGCAGCAGACGTGGAGCATGTATACGGCACTCACACAGCAGCAGACGTGGAGCATGTATACGGCACTCACAGCAGCAGGCGTGGAGAATGTATACGGCACTCACACAGCAGCAGGCGTGGAGCATGTATACGGCACTCACACAGCAGGCGTGGAGCATGTATACGGCACTCACACAGCAGCAGGCGTGGAGCATGTATACGGCAGTCACAGCAGCAGGCGTGGAGCATGTATACGGCAGTCACAGCAGCAGGCGTGGAGCATGTATACGGCACTCACACAGCAGCAGGCGTGGAGCATGTATACGGCACTCACACAGCAGCAGGCGTGGAGCATGTATACAGCACTCACACAGCAGCAGGCGTGGAGCATGTATACGGCACTCACACAGCAGCAGGCGTGGAGCATGTATACGGCACTCACAGCAGCAGGCGTGGAGCATGCATACGGCACTCACAGCAGCAGGCGTGGAGCATGCATACGGCACTCACACAGCAGCAGGCGTGGAGCATGTATACGGCACTCACACAGCAGCAGACGTGGAGCATGTATACGGCACTCACACAGCAGCAGGCGTGGAGCATGCATACGGCACTCACAGCAGCAGGCGTGGAGCATGCATACGGCACTCACACAGCAGCAGGCGTGGAGCATGTATACGGCACTCACACAGCAGCAGACGTGGAGCATGTATACGGCACTCACAGCAGCAGGCGTGGAGCATGTATACGGCACCCACACAGCAGCAGGCGTGGAGAATGTATACGGCACTCACACAGCAGCAGACGTGGAGAATGTATACGGCACTCACACAGCAGCAGACGTGGAGAATGTATACGGCACTCACACAGCAGCAGACGTGGAGAATGTATACGGCACTCACACAGCAGCAGACGTGGAGCATGTATACGGCAGTCACAGCAGCAGACGTGGAGCATGTATACGGCACTCACACAGCAGCAGACGTGGAGCATGTATACGGCAGTCACAGCAGCAGACGTGGAGCATGTATACGGCACTCACACAGCAGCAGACGTGGAGCATGTATACGGCACTCACGCAGCAGACGTGGAGAATGTATACGGCACTCACACAGCAGCAGACGTGGAGCATGTATACGGCACTCACACAGCAGACGTGGAGCATGTATACGGCACTCACACAGCAGCAGACGTGGAGCATGTATACGGCAGTCACAGCAGCAGACGTGGAGCATGTATACGGCAGTCACAGCAGCAGTCGTGGAGCATGTATACGGCACTCACACAGCAGCAGACGTGGAGCATGTATACGGCACTCACACAGCAGCAGACGTGGAGCATGTATACGGCACTCACACAGCAGCAGACGTGGAGCATGTATACGGCACTCACACAGCAGCAGACGTGGAGCATGTATACGGCACTCACACAGCAGCAGACGTGGAGCATGTATACGGCACTCACGCAGCAGACGTGGAGCATGTATACGGCACTCACGCAGCAGACGTGGAGCATGTATACGGCACTCACACAGCAGCAGACGTGGAGCATGTATACGGCACTCACACAGCAGCAGACGTGGAGCATGTATACGGCACTCACGCAGCAGACATGGAGCAGGTATACAGCACTCACACAGCAGCAGACGTGGAGCATGTATACGGCACTCACAGCAGCAGACGTGGAGCATGTATACAGCACTCACACAGCAGCAGACGTGGAGCATGTATACGGCACTCACACTATAAAGAACTTAGTAATACAGCACAAACACAGCATCAATTATATGGAGGAAGATGTGCTAACATAACTCTGCACCCCACGGCAGGTCAATGGGAATAAATAATACTAACATATAGTGCCCACACAATAGTGCCATACAATGCCTCAATAATGCAGGGGTTAACAGTACAGCCCCGGTTGTCCACGGCAGCGACGGTTTACCCGCTCCAATGTTATATCACTAATGAGGGGTGCAGCCCTTGGCGGGTTGAAGGAAACGGGGGCCCTGGGCAATTGCCTAGCTTGCCACCCCCAGCGCCCCGATTTCTATACCAATTTGTACGCCTGTATATAAATCCTAACGAGAATTTATGGAAAACCAGGCGCTTTTATGACTGCCGAGTTTATCTTTAGCTTTAAGACCGAGAAAACAGATTGCTTGCTCCTGTGCGTTTGCTAATCCCCCCACAAGGGCAGCTAAACAGAAGACATGTCATCTGCAGCCCCTCAGGTCACAATCCCCAACGCTGGAGCTGCGACCAGCACAGCAAGCCACTGTCTGTCACCTGGATGCTGGGGCAGATGGGAGCTGCGGGGCTTAGACGTGTTCTCCTGACCTAGAGGAGCCGTCAAGAGCCGGACCGGTGCCAGCACAAACCAGCTGGTTGGTGTTCCTGCAAATTATAGCAACGGAAGAGCCAAAGGGGCCACACTGTCCAAGGGCTGGGACCAACACTGGGGTCAAGAATGTGGTCAGAGCCAGAATTCTACATGCAAGGAATCGTAACTGAAGTATGGAGCCGAGGAAATTGGGATTGTCTGTTCAGGGAGCGCGCAGCGTCCATTAGATGGATAGGAAGAGACAATCCGGGGCAGGAGTCTGCGGGATGAATGTGCTCGATTCTCAGTCATCGGAGGCTGACCCAATAACAAGGGGCTGAAGCAGAAGTAATGTGCTGCTATGGAAATTCTCCGCTCTCCGACTGCCAAACTTCACGTGCAATTAAATCACTTCTCTCTCTCCCTGCCAGACAAAGCGGAAGATTCTTAAATCCGTTCATTCCGACTGCGAGAAAGAGGCTGAAGCACGATAGGAACGGGACTCTATAAGAACCTGTATACCATAGGGTGACCCATAGCCTCTGAGGACCTATAGGACCCTGTATACCATGGGGTGTCCCATAGCCTCTGAGGACCTATAAGACCCTGTATACCATGGGGTGACCCATAGCCTCTGAGGACCTATAGGACCCTGTATACCATGGGGTGTCCCATAGCCTCTGAGGACCTATAAGACCCTGTATACCATGGGATGACCCATAGCCTCTGAGGACCTATAGGACCCTGTATACCATGGGGTGACCCATAGCCTCTGAGGACCTATAGGACCCTGTATACCATGGGGTGTCCCATAGCCTCTGAGGACCTATAGGACCCTGTATACCATGGGGTGACCCATAGCCTCTGAGGACCTATAGGACCCTGTATACCATGGGGTGACCCATAGCCTCTGAGGACCTAAAGGACCCTGTATACCATGGGGTGACCCATAGCCTCTAAAGACCTATAGGACCCTATATTCCATGGGGTGAACCATAGCTTCTGGGAATCTATAGGACACTATATTCCATAGGGATGGCCCATATCCTCTGAGAACCTATAGGACACTGTATACCATACTGATGACCCATAGCCTCTGAGGACCTATAGGACCCTGTATATCATAGGGATGACCCATGTCCTATAGGTCCTCTGAAGCTATGGGTCAGCACTATGGTATACAGTGTCCTATAGGTCCTCAGAGGCTACTGTATACTATAGAGATAACTCCATTCCTAAGGTTCTATAGGACACTGTATACCATAGGGCTGACCTAAAGCCTCTAAGGACCTATAGGACACTATACCATAGGGATGACCCATAACCATTGGAGACCTATAGGACACTGTATACTATAGAGATAACTCATTGTCTCTGAGGCCTTATAGGACACTGTATACCATAGGCCTTATTCATAGTTTCAGCGGATCTATAAAGGCGCTGGATGACTGTGTCTCTGACCGATGGTTTCACTGGACCTATAGTACACAGTATCACACAGGGCTGACTACGCTTCAGTGACCTATAGGACCCTGTATACCATAGGGATGACGTGACCCATATCCTATAGGTCCTCAGAAGCTTTGGGTCAGCACTATGGTATACAGTGTCCTATAGGTCCTCAGAGGCTACTGTATACTATAGAGAACTCCATTCCTGAGGTTCTATAGGACACTGCATACCACAGGGCTGACCTACAGCCTCTGAGGACCTATAGGACGCTGTATACCACAGGGCTGACCTACAGCCTCTGAGGACCTATAGGACGCTGCATACCATAGGGCTGACCTACAGCCTCTGAGGACCTATAGGACGCTGTATACCATAGGGATGACCCATGTCCTATAGGTCCTCTGAAGCTATGGGTCATCCCTAAGGTGTCCTATAGGGTATTGCGAGACATACTGTTGACCCATATCATACAGTGTCAGTGGGCACTTCTAGTGCGCACAATGCAATACATACGATCCACGAGCCTGTGTGCCATAGGCATTGTATGTATACCTGGTGGCTCCTCCAGGCACCGCGCCCTCACATTACCCGGTTGTGGCTCATTGTCCCTGTTTTTTCTCGCTGGGACTCGATGGAGAATAATCAGCCAGAAAATGACAGACAGGAGGCCGAGACATTTCCCGGGGTGTAATGGGGGTCGCCCCAGGCTGCTCCAATGTGGAGACTGTACTGTAACCGGAGGCTCAATGGGCTCTTTAAACGCGGCGACAAGATGTGAGACCTGAAGGCACCGTAACCTGAATTATCGCCATGTAATGGACGAGGACAGAGATGATGGATCGCGTTATTAGGTTGGCGCCATGAGACGTGACACCAGCTAGTAAATGAGAAACATTAAGAACCGCTCTGCGGCCCATTTATGACTTAATTACCCCATTTCTGAAGAAGAAGGACACCAACCTTTCCCAGTAGCATACAATCCCTACTGGAAGTGGGCGGGCCCTGCTGGTTAACTGTCTGTGTGCCTGGATGACCCAGCCACAGCCTATAAAGAATCTGAGAGATCGCTGCGGGATAAATCCCATGATATATACAGCAGGAACCCCGCCACAATCCTAATGAACTGCCGCGCGATCCGGATCATTACTGAGCGCCGTCATTTATCTAATTACTGTGTCAATAATGCCGCAGGCTACAACGCAGATCGGAGGAGGAAAAAACTAACCCTTTCATGGCCGCTGCACTACAGTTCTTCCAGAGCAGGCAGGGGTTGTACAAAACATGGCTGCTTTCTTCCACGTCAGGAACCGCAGCTCCACATAGGTAATTGGGACCGAGCTGCAATACTCCACACAACCTGAGCACTGGGGCGGCGCTGTGTTAAGGCGGCAGCCATGTTTTTCTACACCGTTGACTTTTCTATCCTGCGGGCTGCCAGCTACAATAAGAGGAGAAGCCTGCTACTGCCTCCCTCACCGCTGAACTAGATGTCCCAGCATTCTCTGTGTTTCCACAAACCATTTACCCGGGACCATATAGGCTTAAAGGTGTATTCCGGTATCCTCAAGATAGGGAAGAACTATTAGATCGTGGGGTTTGGGGCCATTTAAAGGGAATCTTTCAGCAGGAAGTCGCTGTCTGACAGTTACCATTGCCTGCCATGTCAGCTGTCATTTTCCCACTGGTGGTGGTCACACGTCCCTCCCGTAGCTCTTCCTGGCAGTCATTCCCACTGTCATTAGTCACTTATGTTGCACATTGTATGGTCACAGAGAAAAGGATAGGGGGTAATGACATGAGCAGAAGCACGACCCCTGGTCCATTCAAACAGGGGAACAAAGGACCCCCGTTCCCATGATCGGTGGGGTCCCAGCAGTCAGACACATACCCTCTATGCTGTGTATAGGGGATAAGCACTGTTTGTGGGGGAGACTCCTTTAATCAATGCGTTCTGCAACTTTCTAATATACTTTGTACATCCAGATCTCTTCTTGCTGTCAGTGAATGAGAACAGAGGCATAATGTAAAGCTCTTGGGCCCTAGTGCAATTATGTAAGGAAGCCCCCCACCTACAATGTGACGTTTATAATACTGGGTTGTTCCCATGTGGCAGAGGGCCTTGTTCACATCCAGGCGCTGAAAACCCGTCGTCACCTTCTTACAGCTGACAGTCTGCTACAATGTATCCAGTCTAGGTAATCCTGTGAGCTAGTCAGGACTGACACATTGTAGCAGACCCTCAGGGCAGGAGAGAGATTTGAGCTATTCCCTGCCATTTAAACGGGTATTCCAGTTGTCACAAGGTATCCCCCAACTATTAGATTGGTGAGAGTCCTCCTACTGGGACCCCACCAAACATGAGAATGAGGGTCCTGTACCCCTCAGAGCCCCCCAAATTGAATGGAGCGTCAGGTCGGGCACGTGAACTGCATCTCTATGGGAGTTCTGGAAATAGCCGAGCGATGTACACGGCTGTCTCTGTGCGTATTCCTGACCTGCCCGCCGTTTGTTGAGGGTCTAGGAGAGTACAGAACCCTAATTCTCATGTTTGGGGGGGTCCCAGTGGTAGGACTCCCACCGATCTCATAGTTATTTCCTATCCCTAAGGCCTAATTCACACGTCTGCAATCTACGTCCGCACCCGTGGTGCGGACCCATTCATTTTGAATGGGGACGTGATGGATGCGGAGAGCACACACTGTGCTCTCCGCATCCACATTTGCGGAGCGCGCCGCCGATCTTCCGAACAGCGGCTGCGCAAAAATATAGAGCATGTCCTATTCTTGCCCGCAATTGCGGACAAGTATAGGCATCTCTATAGGGCTGGTGGCAAGGTGTTTTGCGGATCCGCAACACACTACGGACGTGTGAATAAGGCCTAACTTGTAACAACCGGGATACTCTTTCATTTCCTACATTGATACATTGCAACAAACCCTCAGATCTGTGAGCAGAACCTGTGTTTTTTTTTTCAGCTTAGGAATGTAAACAGGAAAGTTTCCCCTGCAAGCAGAGATATTGAAAACATAGAAACAAAGTATGCTACAAAGTTACAATTTCCATTATAGAATTACTACGAGTCAAAACCTTTACCCGAAGAAACGGCGGAAAGTTCCGCTCGGCGGATACACGAGCACAACGCCTGCACGACACAGAAGGGTATTGAGCTACACCCTTTTCGACATCCCTAAGAAAATCTTCGGCACAAATCGCCATTTAAACGCAATTATTCGCATGACTACAAGGGCTCTCATCAGGAAATTATCTTCTCCGAGGAAAGAAATGAGACGAGACACAGAGAGAAAAATCTATTTTTCCAGATTAATTAGAAGTAATCCCTATAAAGTCTCATAAGCGATTATGTATGGATTAATGCGGCGGCCACGGCGCTACTAATTCATAACCAGCGTGAAAGCGGCGCGCCATCAATAACGATTAGGGAGCGCTTTTCTTACCTGTGACAGAATTTTGTTGTCGTCTTCCAGGAGCTTCACTTTGGTCTCTAGTTGTCGGATATAATTGGAAGACGTATCTGGAAAGAAAAAAAAAAAAAGGAGTTCAGGGGTTAGCAGATTCCGACCGTTTCCACGTGGCCTGTCCGTTAGAGATGGAAGGAGTTGGAGTTGCATCGAGGTTTCTAGAATGGCTATGAAAGCGCCACAGAGGCAGACCAGGCAGCTGCTATGGGGCCCTTGGAAAGAAGGGACCCAGCCCTGATGTGTCTTTTTCCCTCCTCTCCAGGAGAACTGTATAGTCAGCAAACAGGTGGTAGGAAAATGGCGCAAGGGTCCCAAAAATGTGGAAGGGGAAACGGCAGAGCCTTAGGACCTGGGTGTTAAGGCACCGTAACCATAAAGACCTGCAGGGTGCTCCAGTCCGGTGGCCCTGACTCCCGGCCCTTTAACACAATAGTTCTTGGACGGGACTCCCGATGCCCGCCTGGTTAGCTGCTACTGAGCAATGCACATGTGTGACAGAAAGGGTTAACTCCTAAAACTGGGGATGCCCCCCCCCCCCCCCCCGGTTGGACCACCTCTCCAGGATGAGAACGTCTCATAGTTCGGATGCTCACTTATATATTTCCACCATTAAGTCTATGGTTTGTCTGGTTTGACCTCAAGGCCCGAGGCTTGATCATTGTGATCGGAGTTCCCCTTTAATAAAACCTCTTTGCTTTTTGGGGACAATGTTCCTCGGGTAAGTATCTACCAGAGTATAACCAGAGACGAAAATGTTTAAGGGGTTCTCTGGGACTAGCATTAGGATAGGTCAGAGGTCGTGCCTAATAATAGGGCGTCTGACCCTGGTCACCCCTGCCAAATAGTCACGAAGCTTGCACAGAGCTCAGTGGCGCCACTGATGGCCGTGTCTGGTACTGCCGCACAAGATCGGGACTGAGCTGCTTCGGTTTGCAGTACCGGGTACCACCACAGCCAGACGTGTGGCGCTGTTCCTGGTGAACAGTGAGGGGGTCATAGCGCTAAAAATCCAGCGTCCGTACAGGGCGTCACTAGGTTATTTCAGCCAAAAGCTGTACGGTCTCCGGTGTCCCCGCGGTATAATGAACAGAAAGGCTATAAGACACGGGATCTGACCAAGATTAGGGCTGCGCTACGCATTCCAGTCCGGTAATGGAGACCTGGGCCGCTCCCAAACACTTAAAGGGCGATTCCACCCATAAAGTACATACATATGGATGTAATCGGTGTCAAGGAACACAAACAGCACTAAAGGAGAATGCCCAACATTAACCCTCTGAATGCCAGGAAACTTCTGGGAATATTCCAGCTGACGATCTCCCCCTCCCTCCCTTCTCAGGAGGAGGAGAAGCGTCAATATTTGTTCTGAAGCCGCTGCCTAGAAAAAGGAGGAATGGAATCCGAAGTATATGGAGAGGGAAAACAACGCGCAGGCGGCAATGCTGCACCCACAGGGCGAGCAGGGGGTGTGGAGCCAAATCTATGCACCCCAAGCCCCCGGGATTCCCAAAACATTACCTAGGGTGGCTTCACTGTGTATGCAGGTAGACGGTATGTAGAGGGGCGGCACGTGGCTCAGTGGTGCGGAATTTGGAAATTCCTCCCGCATTAGCGTGTTAGCACATCACTGCATCTTCAATAGCTATGTTCCCATACACATGCATGCTCGGCTTGGCTGGACACACGTGCATTCTCAAGCAGAAGAGCAGTTAGTTATCTCCAGACACCTCCGGCGGTGGGTTATTTCCCGAGGATCAATCAAATGAATTGCACGGAACCCCTACAGGCGATGGAACAAGGAGCTCAGCTCCGTTCTCTGTGTAACGGCCGCCCCTTGTTACATTCACCTGAATGAGAGCTGAGCTGCAGTACCGGGCACGGCCACTACACAGAGAACGGCGCTGTCTGCTTCTGGCTCCACTGCGCGTGGCGGTGCCGGACCCGCCAATCTGATATTGATGACTGATATCTGGATATTACTGACAAACCTCTCTAAGGTGTGTTCACACAGTGCAGTCACATCACGTTTTTTGCAGACGTCTTGGTTTTGGAAAGCACAATACGGCCACGCCAGGTGAACGCAGCCTTGCATTATGGCCCTTGAGCTTCCACATCTGACTGTGGACGCCCCAGGGCTACGTGGAATGTTATAGAGCGCCACTGACAACGCCAGAAAGATGTAGCTTACGGCTGACAACTTTTCCTACTCCCATTTCATCCAGGGTTGTCGCGTGGATTCAGGCCACCATCTACATCCCATCGTGGTCATGTGTGTGGACAGTGGTGCGGATGGTGATCGGACTCCACGCATGATCTCAATGTCAAAACTACACCCAAGAGAACCCTAAGGGCCATGCTGTCACCAGGGTGCCTCAGTAGTGCAGCCTCAGGCTTTGGGCCTGTAAGTTCTATTTTTTCTAAACTCGTTTTATATCTCTTTATTTCAGGTAGGTCTCTTGTGTAGAATAACCCCCTTTACGTGCCATGACTTCGGCCTCTCGGGACGGTTTGGCGTTCGGTTTCTTAGAAGACGCTGGTAATAAAGATCAATGTACGTCTTGTGGCGGTATTACTGCTCCAGCCGCGCGAGGACAGCTCGGCTGATGGACGCCTGCTCTGTGCCGTACATCATATCTCTTCAACGAGAAAGCAGCCGCTCAGCATGACAGGACAATAGCGAGGCTGGATATCCCCCGGGAAACACCAAGCGCTGCTCTTCACGTTCTATATCCCCCGACACTGAATGGGGATATAATCATACCGCCATCCTGGTGCCTGAAAGGCTTGGAATGTGTCACAGTCATGTTCTGAAGGCCCAATAGCCATCTTAAAGCAAATTTATTAAAAAGGGCCGTGTCCTTAAAGAACATGTCAGCAGGATCTACCCTATTAAAGTAGGCACACTGCCAGGTAGGGTTGATCCCACTGATTAAAATGAAACCCGTCTTGCAAAAATAGGTTGCAGTGTTCACAAGGAAAAAAAGACATTCTTTATGCAGAAAAAGTCTTCAGTGCACCGAGGGGCGGGGCCAGCACTGGACAGCTGAGGTGCACAGAGGGGCTGGCCCCGCCCCGGGTGCACTGAAGTCCTCACTTGCACAAAGAATACATTTTTTCCCCTCAGGAACGTCACAACCAATTTTACCAATACAGGTATTATTTTATTCAGCGGGGTCCACCCTAACAGGGAGTGTGCTTGGTTAATAGGGTTGTTCCTGCTGAAGGTGCCCTTTAAAGACAGGTTGGAGAATAAAACTAGTCCCTCAAAAGGAACACAGTCTGAGCATTGGAGGGGGATAATGGCCTTTGCTTTAAAGGGGTATTCCGGTTATATGAACTTGGATCAGTGAGCGTACTACCGCTGGGACCCCCACCAATCCGTTTATTCCTATGGGAGTTCTAGAGCGCTCCGTTATCTCCGGAATTCCCATAGAATTCAATGGAGCAGCCACATGCATGCCCGACCAGCCGCTCTGTTCAATTCGGGGCGAGCTTCATAGGGTACGGTGCCCCAGTTCTCATGATCATGGTAGGACCCCCACCAATCGGATAGTCACCCCTATCCCTGTGGTGGGGGAACCTCCGGCACTACAGCTGTGGTAAAACTACAACTCCCAAGAGGCACACTGCTTGGCATTCTCAGAACTTCAGAGGAAATGAATGGAGCATGCTGGGAGTTGTAGTTTCACCACAGCTGGAGTGCCGGAATCACCGCATGGGTAGGGGACAACTTCCTATAACTGGAATACCCCTTTAAGAATTGGAGGGGTTGATGACCAGGACCCCTCCCTAGATTCGGCCCTCGGTTTTATGGCGTCGCATGCAGATATTTTTAGAGCTGAAATCACATTTTGTCATCTAACGGAAACTCTATAGCAAGACCCCCCTGACTACCTGTAATAGTGGGGTCTTCTTATGGACCCCCATCAGGGCTCAGGTGTGGCCCCTTCCTCTGCAGAACATAAACAATATCCTCAATGATTAGACCATCGGTGGTCAGCCCCCCCCCTCCATTATTAGGGGGGATGTGGGGGGGTTAATGAGACCAATCCGCCTCATATGTATAGAATCAATACCCGTCCCTCAGCCACTCATCCCGCGCTGACACTTTAATGTCACGAGTCAGTGGCCGTCACCGGCTCCACCATCACTGGACGGACGAAGAGATCTACACAACGACCCCATAAACAGGATTTGAGGCCAACGCGATGGAGACAGGCGGACGATCCCCTGAACGGGACCCTAATGTTATCTACGATGCCGAGTCTCCTCATCATGGGGGGCGCCCATTTAATACTGGAAAGCGAGAAGCAGAACCAGTTTCGATGATTTACGGTCCCTCCAGTCCTGTGTTTGTAATGGGGATAATGGAACGTCGGCGCCACCTTTGACCCTCTTGGTTCTTGAATTATGCGGACTGGCTCAGTAATGGGATCAATAGCAGGAGAAGCGCCCCCATCATCCTGAAGCCGGAGGAATCCCATCATTACTCCCATACATAGATATCCTATAGGTGCTGCGCATTCACGTGACCCAGAAGGTCTTCCTGGTTTAGGGGGGCTTATTGGTATTCGCTGCGCAGCCTGGGGGGTGTCTAGTTCTGCACTGATCTATCCGTTCTGTCAGGGACCTATACCCAGTTGGTTCTGCTCTAGGCCCTTGTATGTGACGCACTAGGACGTCTGAGGGTCCGGCTGCCAAGGTAAAGTTACTAGTTACAATATAAGGGCCCATTCAGACGGCCGTAGTGCATTGTGGATCCGCAATTCGCGGTTCCAAAAAACACGGGTACCGGCCGTATGCATTCCGCAATTTTCGGACTGCACATGGCCGCGGCCATAATAGAAAATGCCTATTCTTGTCTGCAATTGTGGGTCCTATTTTGTGGGTACGATTATGCCTCACTACTATAGCATTTTACCAATGTCCTTATTTAATAGGATTTAGCCCTGGGGAGAGTCCCCCTTTAAGGCTACTTTCACACTAGCGTTTAAAAAAAAAAAAAAAAAAAAAAAAACGCTTCCATTTTGGCCCTTATTCATTGTCAATGGGGACAAAACGTAACTGAACAGAACGGAGCTGCGGTTTGCTTTCCATACTGGGATGCGGAGCAAAACGGATCCGTCATGACCCACAATGCAAGTCAATAGGCATGAATGGGATCCATTTTCTCTCACACAATAGAAAACGGATCCGTCCCCCATTGACTTTCAGTGGAGTTCATGACGGATGCAGATCGTTGTATTATCAGTAACGGAAGCGTTTTTGCTGAGCCCTGCCGGATCCAGTAAACGCTGGTGTGAAAGTAAAATATGGTCATGTGAACGAGGCCTTATGAAGACTGCGGGTGGCGGACAGGCTCACAGCAGCATGGATGGCGATGTCCTCACTTATGCCTTGGGCTGTTTCCTGGGCACACAGTAGATGCTCTTTGAGGCGCGAGGCGCTCGGTACCTCATGCCGTTACTAGATGACTCATCTGGAAAATCTTCTCTCTCATAAAATCTCTTTTTCATACTTTTTCTCTCCACTCTGAAGAGCGATCACAGGAGACGCCGGGCGAGAACGTTCTTAAATAAATCGCTGTCATTGTATTAAGAATGTGAGAAAACGAGAATGTGACATTCTTAAAGATTACCGCTAAGGATTCTGGGTAATCCACCTTCCTGCCCCCCCCCCCTCCATAATTAATGTCCTGTCTTGTAATCACATTGTAATCTTCATCCCATCCATTATAGAAGGAATTAACCATCTGTATTGTATCAATAGATGTAGCAGAGCCAGAATTGCTATCTAGTCACATGACTGACTCAAGATCTACAGGAGCGGCGCCATTTCAGGAAACAAAAAGACGCGAGTCGGGGGCCGTGCCAATATATCATCACATCATCAGCTGCATCTGTAGATTCACTTGCAGTCCTATGTAAAAACTGCCTACAGGCCCATGATCAGACTCATCCCTGTTGCATTGACAAAGTCAGCTCTGCTACACCTGTCTTTATAGACAGGTCCTTACAGCTGCGCCATAGTTGTGATATGACCATAGGTTTCATCACAGGACAAAGTCAGCTCTGCTACATCTGCCAATACGGATAAATCAAGCCGCAGGTTGCAAAAGCGCGGCAGAATCCTAATGGCAAACAAAGGGTTATCAGAATGACCGGGGGGGTCACGCGCACCCTTAAGCCTCTTTGTGTCCCTCGTGCTATGTTAATCCGGTCAGCATGTGGCGACACCGAGTCACATGACCCTTCGGCTCAGCCAAGCCGATTACTGGCTCCTGGTAGTCAAGTCTAGGGTGCTGTCGTCTAGAAAATGGCGCGGTCTCGTCTGTCAGTGTGCCCGTCTGTCCCTGCTTAACACTGGTGGGGGCGAGCGCTCCACATCAGATACGCCCTGCTAGCACTGCTACATGGCTCCTCAGGCAGAAAACGACTGCGCAACTGTAATAGTGCAAGCACAATGTGATTATAAGCAGGGAAGCGAGCCTGCGCGTGCGCCGCCTGATGTTACCTAATCTGCTGCCGTTCAGGTGTGCCGCCATGTTGTCCCTTAAAGGGGATGTGTCCGCGCTCTGACAAGTCTCTTTCGTTAACTAATTGCATTCTGCCACATCTTTTCTTAGATCTCTGTGCTGCTCCTCCATAACTCCTCCTGGAAACATAACTCATCCACTCATCAATAGGGAGCGTGTCCCTACACATCTGCTGTGATCACCACTGACTGGACAGTCCCACAAATTGGACCACAGAAGAAGTGGGACTTGTGCAAGTACCGTCCCCAAAGTGGGTGCTTTGGAGTCATTCCCATGTATTTATGCACTGCCAGGAGGAATAACAGAGGAACAGCACATTTCAACAAACCGTGCTCCATTATAATCATTTCATGCAGACCCCAATGATAATGTAGCCGGGGGTGGGGGTTCCTGAATGGTCTCCAATGGTAACCTACAACGATGGCGGCACAGATAGGTAGACTGGCTTGGCGATCATTTCTGCCTCATCGCCGATACGTTTTCTGAAATCAGTTCTCTATTATTTGTTTTACAGGAACTGGATCCAAGATGAGGTAAATATTGTGTTACCGCCACTTAGTGCACGCGGTGTAATTACACGGCGCGTCAATTAAATGAGACATGACTGTACAATGCGGCTAATTACAGTGTGTGCCGACTGCGCGAGGCCTCCGAGCAAATATACTGTTATTACTGATCACCGGGCGGAGACGCAAGATGGCGACCGGAGGGGCGAGCGCCAAGAACGGAAGAAGAACCAAGGAAAAATCCTAAAGCTTCAGCAGAAAAGACATTGTGCACCGCGCTACAGGAGAAGAGCCTCCACTGCCCCTCCACAAAGC